>PVNU02001090.1:0-1410000 GCA_003013855.2 Liriodendron chinense | reverse complement strand
TTTTTCAGCTAACAATTCAGATTGTCTACTTGTCCTCGACAAGATTTTCTTGTTTGCCAACGTCTAATTGGTCCAACTCAATACTGACTGCATTAAATGCAGTAGTGCTGACAATGTCAGTGCTGAGCTGGCACCAAGTGGTCGGCAAACAGGAAAATCCTGTTGAAGTCAAGCAGACAATCCAGATTCCATTACCTGATGTCTTGAGCAATGATCTTGACCAATCAGAGGAAGCTGCGCAAGAATTCATTGTGCGTTCAACACCAACAATCAACATTCAAATTTAAATTAGCACGGAAGAATGCAAATTTTCCTTAAAGCTCCAAATGCATAAAGACAAACTTGGATACTGTAGAAAAATACACTTAAAAGCGAAGCCATGTTCCTCACCCCAAGGATACGTGATGGATTTCTTAGTCTGTAAAAGCAAGGCCCATGGTTAAGTGATCAAGACCGGTGGTCTATGATGGAGCATGATCCAAAAATCTCCTTGATACATCAATCCTAAACTTTCAACTTGTGGCCAGCAGACAGGGAGTTAAGAAAGAAATAGAGCAAATTAAGTTCCACATTCAGTCCAAAAAGGCCAATTGTCTAGTATTTCACAATAGGGAATAGTTTTGGGCAACGATTCATCATGGTGGCGCCCAATAGGCCAATGTCTAGATCACTTTCAACTTTGTAGCCTGAAAATAGGAGATTAAAAGAAAAATGGGATGGGTGGGTGTACTAACCCATAAAATAAAAATAAATAAAAAAGAAAGGGGAGAGAAATAGGACAATAATCCACGATGCGTGGACCAATAAAAGAAGTCAGCATGGAAATTCATTGTGCCTTCAACACAACCGATTCACACTCTTTTAAATTTTAGCACAAAGGTGATAAGACGTTTCCTCCTCAGCATGGAGGAGAGAGAAATTGAAATTGGATGAGGTCGGGCGCCTAGGCCATTTACTGGCCGGGCGATCGAAATTCATGAAATACGGCAGCAATGCTGCTAGACTGGTTTGGCTGCAGTCGGGCGCCCGACCATGTTGGTCCGAGCGCCCAAAATTGCTATTTTCTCTGGTTTTTCTCGCTGGACTGTTTTTGGTTTGGCCGGACGCCCGACAGTCTGGTGACTAAGCGCCCGACTCGGCGCGGACTGCTTGTACGCAGTTTCCTATTTGGGCTCTAATTCTTCTGTTTTCGTACTTAAGGCGTTCCAAAACGAGATTAGGGTATCCCATTGAGTGGTTTACACGTCCAAGGTGAGAAAGAGAGAAAAATAGAAGCTTGTAGAAGGGAGAAGTTGCTTGAAGAGGAGTTCTTCTGCGCAACCGTCGTCTCAGCGCTTCTACGTCCTCAGGATTGGTGAGATCGTTTCTTCTTTGCTATTCTCTTGTTATTTATCCATCCCAAGTGGGTGAGGAAGGTTTGATCGAAGCGGTGTGTGCTTGAAATCGGTTGTAACAGTTCCCTGAGATAGTGGATTATTGATCTGGACTAGGTCCCGTGGTTTTTACCTCTTTTGAGGGTTTTCCACGTAAAAACTCCTTGTGTTCGTGTGGTTGTTTGTTTATTCTTGATTATTGCACTATCGTAGTCCATAATTCTAGTGCATTGGGGGGCGAGATCCGAAGGTTTGTGTGAAACGCACCCAAAAAAAGGTTCTCATACATCTTATTTCTTAGTCTAATATATTATTAATGATATATATATCAAAATCAAAGGAATAATATCATGAGTCCCATTGATGCGAAGATATGATGACCGGCCTACTTATGAGAACTCAATGTCATCCAAGTTTTAGTTGGGTGGCCATTACCATGGAGATATTAATAAACTAAATATCTCTTAGATGGGACCAACATGGCCATTTGATTGTATTCACTAATTATAAAGTTGGTAGTTAATGCAGGTGGAGAGAGAGAAAATGATTTTGTAAAAAGTAGGTCTATTTTGGAAGAGAAAATGCATAATTTAACTTTATTATAATACCAAAATATCTCTTTATGTTGCCTGGTTTAATAGTTCCGAATGATTGGTTGCGTGGCATTTCTTAGGCCATGTTTTTTCTGGACGCATAAATTGATTATCTCATATTAATTAACAATGAATATTGTAATTATTAACTAAAATAAGATGAGGTCAATATGTATTAGAGATCTTGGCCTTCAAGATCTCTAATACATCCATCACAGTCAACCGAAAATCTGGCCATTTCACTCCGCAAATTACCCATGTAAGCTAATCCTTGAAAAAAAAAATTTGGGCCGTCGTTTGTTTTACATGCTGTGGCCCTCTTGAGGAGTGAAATGACTTACTTTCAAGTGATGAGATTTAAATATCATACCTCATTTGTTTTACAGTACCGTGGTCAGCTGTTAACGTATCGCCATAATTATCTTCATGTGGTTAAATGGTTGCAGGATTTCGAGCCTTGCCCGTCCAAACCTAGGCACACATGCCAATATCAAACACCGTGTTCATGGAAACATGGCTTAGATCTTATGCCTAAGGCTAAAAATCTAGCCATTATACTTCATGAGTGGTCCACAAAAACTCATCATTGAAACAAATATCCAGCTATCGTTGGTTCTACATGTTGTGGTCCACTTGGGGAGTGAAATGGCTTATTTTCAAGTCATGAGATCATATAAATATCATAGCTCATTTGTTTTATATATCTCCACAATTATCCCACACGATTAGATGGTTGCAGGATTTCAAGGATTTTGCCCCATCCAAACTTAGGGTACACATGCTAATGTGAAACACTTGTGAGAGATCTAGGCTTTTTGTGTTCATGTAAACAAGGCTTACATCTTATGCCTTAGAGAGAGAGAGAGAAAAAAAAAAAACAAAAGGCCATTTCACTCCGCAAGTGACCCACATAAGCTAATCGTTGCTACAAAATTTATGGCCGTCATTTGTTTTACATGTTGTGACCCACTTGGGGAGTGAAATGGCTTATTTTCAAGTCATCAGATATAAGTATCATAGCTCATTTGTTTTACATGTTGTGAACTGTTAATCTCCACACAGTTAGATGTTGCAGGATTTCAAGGATTTCAAGCCTTGGGTATCCAAACCTAGGCACACGTGCCAATATGAAATATTTGTTAGAGATCTATGCCTTCCATGTTTATGGAAACAAGGCTTAGATCTTATGCCTTCAAGAAAATAAAAAAATAAATAAATCTGACCATTACACTCCGCGAGTGGTCCACAAAAACTAATGGTTGAAATAAAATTTATAGCTGTCATTTGTTTTACATGTTGTGGCCCGCTTAGGGAGTGAAATGGCTTGAATTTAAAGCCATGAGATATGAATATCATGGCTCACTTTTGAGATATAAATATCATAGCCAGTTTGATAGAAATCTCAAAACGCGTGGTCCATGCCGGCATTGTTTGACTGCATGTGGATGGAAGGGCTCCTTGTAGATAGAACCTTTTCTTTTGTGTTTGGCAATGCATTAGTACAATTTTGTACTATTCTATTACCCAATACTGAAAAATGGGTCCATGCGTACCATAAAGGTCAATGCATGCCTGCCATTTTCCTGTTTTAAAGAAAATGATCTTCCACAGGCAAAGTAACGCAACCAAAGTTTAAAGTATCACATGTGTGTGTATGGTACCAGTGCGGTCCATGAATAATACAGCTGCATGGGCTGCATCAGCCTAATACGTGATTTAAGATTTAGGGTTTAGGGTTTAAGGTGACATGATTCATGTAAGTAGTGAACGAAACGGCATACCAAAATTGATTTTTCATCCTTGACTATGACTCGTGGGATTGTACTATGTTTTGGGCCGACATACTATTTTGCACACATACCACTATTATCATGAAAGATTAGCGGGCATAAAAATCAGTCCTGTCAGCTCATTGACATAAATATGAGCATTATTCAAAATTTCAGTAGCCTTGAGAAAGTTTCAATGATGAGCATTTGCATTCTACTATTTTTTGTGTTCTAGTCTACTTGAGTTTTGAATTTTTTTGATTTTCTAGGTTACATCTTAATAAACTGATGGATAGAGTACTGAATGTCACACAGATGTTAGCTTTTTGTTGCACTTCTACTTGCATTGGTAGCAACTTGATGAAAAGTGTGGAAAGTAGCAAATAGGGATTGAATATCCTGGTGAGTGGACTCCATGGGGTCCATCGTGATGTATTTGTTTTATCCACACTGTCCATTCCATTTCGCAAGCTCATTTTAGGCATGAGACCAAAATTGAAACACATACAAAGCTCAAGTGTGCCACACTACATGAAACAATGGGATTTGAACACCTACGGTTAAAAACTTCCCGAGGGTCACAAAAGTTTTGGATCGAGCTGATATTTGTGTTTTCACTTCATCCAGGTTTTTGTGATCTCACGAATAGGTTTGATGGCAAATTAACACCACAGAGGGCCCTAGAAAGGTTTCAATGGTGGACATCATTCTCCCTAATGTTTCCCGTTGTGGAGTTCACTTGAGCTTTGGATACGCTTCGATTTTGGGCCCATGCCCTAAAATGAGCTGGCAAAATGGATGGATGGTGTGGATAAAACACGCACATCACAGTGGGCCCCACAATGTGCAATCCATGGGTGTTGGGGTCACCACCCGATCCATTTCCAGAAATTGGTTAGATTCCTGATTTCTAATTTCAGCTCTTGTCCAACACAAGTCCGGCAGTTGATTTTGGAGCATTGATCAGGTACGGCAGTTGTATCAAAGTTATGATACACATCTTTTCCCCACCAACGTTTTGTGTATGTGGAATATTATATCTATGCGAAACTTCGCACACACCCATCCACTTGTACCGAAATCAGGATGATCCAACATTAGGTGGGCCACACCAGTCCACTAAGTCATACGAACGGCTGTCCATTTATATTGACATTGAGTCCCACTCTACCTGCATACATCCTGATTTTAATATCTGCTGATCATCATGGTGTGGCTCACCATTTCTACAAGCAGGATATTCCACCTGTGCTATAATTTGGGAAAAAGAGATGGTTGAATCATACCTTATGATGCAGCCAATGGCCATTTCTCTTCATAATACTTGATAATTAAATACAAGTAAATGAGAAATGGATTTGGAGGTAAATGAATTGAGAGTAAATGACTTACACACTTGTGTTGAATGGAAGTAAATGAAATGTATTTGAAATTAAAATATTTTGTTTGAACGGGAACAATGGGGGGAATTGGAATGCATTTGAATTTTTCAATATATTCACAAGAATGTATGTGATATCTTAAATTAGCTTTAATATTCAAACTTAGTGTATATATGCAATATTTAATAAAATGATTGTAACAAGCTCATTGAAATATATACTTCAGTAAAAAAATGAGGAAATTTTGAACTTTACGAAGGCTACAATCGTAAGGATCACAAACAATCAACTTGCAAATGGTTTTTAACTGTCCATTTACATGGGCTTCCTTTGGATGATTTATATCATTCTTTTGGTGTGATTTTAGTGATATAGCTGATATTTGGATCATTGGACAATCAACTTGCAAATGTTTTTTAACTGTTCATTTAGATGGGCATCCTTTAGATGATTTATATCATTCTTTTGGTGTGATTTTAGTGATATAGCTGATATTTGGATCATTGGGGAGTATCATTAGCGTAACGCGTGTATGGTGGGCATGTGCATAATTGCACCTTTGTTTACACGTGTGACTTTCTAAGGAGCTCGAAAAGGCATTTCACCCCATTTACTTCTAAATCCTCCCTCACAAAGAGAATTTCATTTACGTGCACATTTACTCCCATTTCATCCCATGTACCTTCATTTACTTCCATCCAAACACACCCAAAATCTCACGTACCCTCAGTTTACTCCCAATTTCACTCATTTACCTCCATTTACTTTTATCTAAACGGCTCCTAAAGCTGCAACCATGCGTTTGCCAATACTTGGAGGCACAAACACTGATGTACGCACCCAAGCTAAAAAGCAGTGATAGTGATAGAGATAGAGATGGAGATAGAGATGGATTCAAATGGCATGGCTTAGCGTTGGTGTTGTGTGGCACTGGAAAGGCTCATTGGGCCCCACCATGTCCATACATTTTGCATGAGCACAAAACTGAAGTAGACCTAAATCTCAAGTGGACCACACCATAAGAATCAATTTGTGATTGAATGACCACCATTAAAAACTTTCTTGAGGGGGGGGGGGGGGGGGGGGGGGGTAGATCATGTTAATATTTGTGTTTTCCCTTCATTGAGGTTTGGATGGCAAATAAGCATTACAATGGGCCCCAAGAAGTTTTTAATGGTGGGCATTCAATCACCATTGTTTCCTATGTTGATTGAACATTAGGTGGGCCACATCAATGCACTAAGTCATACCAACTGCTGTCCATTTATATTGACATTGTGCGTCACCTTACCTGTGTAACATCCTGATTTTAATTAGGGCTGGCCATGAGCCAAGTCAACTCGAGAAACTCGACTCGACTCGACTTGAAATAGCTTGCCTCAACTCAGTAGAACAAGTCAAGCCAAGCTTCATTTAGGAACTCGAGTCAGAAATCGAGTCAAGTTCGACCATTGGGTTACTCGACTCAATTCAAGCTCAACTCGGCTCGACCTCGACTCGATTCGTTTCATATAGATATTTGTTAAAAAATATATATATATTCTTATTTCTTGGTTCTCTCTCCCCCCTCCCCCACACATACATTGGGGTCCAAGCTTGGAACATATAAAACCCTCACACGTTTTTTTTTTTTTTTTTGGGGGGGGGGTTAATCCTACTATTTTGTTCAGGTAAGAACATTCCTTGTTGAGCATATTGATGGATTGAGTAATTTTAAGTACAAAACATGGTGAGCACACAATAGTTGTGTGTTTTACACGCTACATAAAATAGGTGCTACGGTGAGACCACACACCATACACATTTACAAAATAGGGGCTATGGTAAAACCAAACACCATAGCAGCTATTGATTGCAATTTTACGAGGGAGGTGGTGCATCTGATCCATGAATCAGTTGAGCCTCATCATGAAGATGGTTCACACAATGATCAGGGCAGTCCATTCATGTGGTGAGCTATGCATGTACTGCGTTAATCTATAGTTCAAAAAATATTACTAATGGTCTGCATTCAATGCGTGTGTGACCTGGTAAAAAAAAAAATCGATTAAAGCTAGGTCATTTAAATGGTGGGGTCCCACCTGTAGAAATATTATTTTCCCCTAATATATGTGTGACTTCGTAGAAATATTATTCTCCCCTAATATATGTGTGACTTCTTGAACTTAATGTTGTTGACTTTTAATTTGTATTTTGTAACAAAAAATATAATAAATTGAGGTGGAAGCAATTCGTCTTGACTCGAGGTAAGCTCGCCTCGAGCTCACCTTGAAAGTTTTAGCAAACAAGGCAAGCTCAATGGTAAGCTCGAGGGTGAGCTCGAACTCGAGGAGAGCACAAACGAGTCGAGCCAAGCTGGGCCCACCTCGACTCAGCTCGATGTACAACCCTAATTTTAATATATGCGGCAGATCATCATGGTGTGGCCCACCTTTTGTACTGGTAGGATATTCCACCTATGCTTTAATTGGTGGAAAAGAGGTGGTTGTATCTTCACTAATAATGCAGCCAATGATCATTTCCATTGATGGTACTTGATAACTAAAGCTGCAATCATGTGTTTTTGCCTGTACTTGGGGGAACAAAGGCTCCTGTCCGCACTTTAGATAAAAAGCAGCGATGGAGATAGAAATGGACTCGGATTGATTGAGTAGTGTAGCATTGGTGCTGCGTGGGGAAGCTGATTGGCTGGTGTATTTAAGTCACCAATTTCTGTGACCCCCACCGTGAGGTTTGCGTTCTATCCAAACTGTCTGTCTATGTGGCGACATTGTTATAAGGGTTGAACTAAAAAATAAGACAGATCCAAAGATCAACTGACCACACTGAAGAATGCAGTGGGAGATTGAACGTCTGTCATTTATCCATGTTCATGTGACCTTATGAATAGTTTTGGATGGCAAATAAACATCATGGTGGGCCCTAAGAATGTTTTAACAGTGGGAATCATTGTCCCCACTTTCTTTTGTAGTGAGGTACACTTGAGAGTTGCTGTAACTCGTTTTTTTGGATCATGCTCTAAAATAATCTCTTCAAATGGCTGGACGGTGTAAATATTTCTTTGAATAGTTCGTGAAGCTCAATGACGGTCGTGCACACCTGTGCCCCACATGTACCCACACCAGCAAAGTAGCGGGTACACCAGCCAATCCGCTTCTGTGAGCCACACCATGATGTATGAGTTTCATCAATGCTGTCCATTCGTTGCCCCTTCATTTTAGGGCATGCGCGCAAAAATGAGGCAGACCCAAATCTTAGGTGGACCACACCATAGGAACAGTGGTGATTAAATGCCCACCATTAAAAACTTCTTGCTGGCTACAGAAGGTTTGGATCATGCTTATATTTGTGTTTTCTGTCATCCAAATCTATGCGACCTTATCAACAAGGTGGATGGCAAATAAACATTACAGTGGGTCCCAAGAAGTTTTTAATGGTGGGCATTCAATTAACATTGTTTCCTGTGGTGTGGTCCACCTTAGATCAGTTTTTAATGGTGGGCATTCAATCACCATTGTTTCCTATGGTGTGGTTCACTTGAGATTTAGATCTACCTCATTTTTGGGCTCGTGCCCTAAGTTAAGGGGGCAAATTGGATGGACGGCATGGATAAAATACATACAACATGGTAGGGCCCACAAAGCTTTTCCAGCCCTGTACATCAGTGTTGTGTGCTACACTCCACAATCGGAGCATGATAGAGATAGTAGTCCACATACACACATGAGAAAAATGACCGAATGGGCCAAGTACGTGGTAACCTTTTCATGCACTAGTTGCATTTTGAGTTATTGACGTTAGGGGTGTCAATGGGCTAGGTTAGGGCCAGGCCAAGCTCTGTCCAAGCTCAATCCGCCTCTCTCAACATATGTCCAAACCCGATTTGATACTGTGACGGGCCACAATAGTCTAGCCCAAGCCCAGCCTAAGATATGAAAGTAGGGTCCAGCCCGAATCCGGCCCAAGCTTCAGCCCAGCCTTTCACATAGAGAGAAATTATAAGTTAATCCCACGCTGTTCTATATATGAAAAAAAATCATCAACACTAGAGAATAAAATGAGTTTTAGGAGGGAGATGAATTTTTAGGAAAAATGTGTGTAAAATTTAAAATTTGAAAAAAAGGGAAAATCTTTTAATTTAAATTTTAAATTAAAAAATATATTCGGGTTGGGTCAGATTGTTGGGCTTTTGAACAGCCTAGTTCAAGTCCAAGTCCAAGTCCGGCCCATTTGAAAAATGGACTTATACTTTAGGCCCGAACCCAACCACATGCCTGATACTCTAGTCCAAGTCCGGCCCAAGCTGGGCCAAGCCCAAAAGTCCATCAGGCCAAATCGGTCCATTGACAGCCCTAATTGCATCCACTTTAGCTATGAGTAGCATTTGGGTCCGGCTCAATGACTCGGTGGTAGACAAACTTGGGACTTATATTGTCTGGTACACTTTTCATATGCTGCCATCAAAAAAATCATGCTGATTGAATGATTTAAAACATCCCAAAAGTGGCATTGGAAAATGGACGGACAAAATTGTGATAAGGGGAATCATAATTAGACATTTGCACAGTAGGAAAAGAGAAGTCCACAAAGGTGATGTGGACACCAATATAATGAGTCCAAATACAACTATGTGCATGGTAAAACTTGTATACAATAGACTATGAACTATTGTAATAGATTTTCGCGACACATATAAGATACCCTAAACCTAGCTAGTTTGAAATGATGGATTCCATGAAAAAAGAAAAGGTAATTTTATATATAAAAAATGTATCTAATTAATACGGGATTTACATTTTAGTATCTTTTTCAACACGCTACCTCATTTCTCAATTAACATATTCACCATTTCAGGTAAATTTCTTTACTTGCTAGTTAGGTGGCCATGCCAATAAATGGGTCAGTTGCTTGGGAAGGCCTCATCCTGATGTTTATGTAAAATCTACCCTAACCACTAGGTGCATCACCTCAGGTTAGGCTAAGGGTGTGCATAAAAAAGGTTTAAAATTATTTTAAGTACTAGATCTACTGTATAATGAATTTTAAGTATTGATATGGTAGTGGAATGACTGTTTGGTAAACATTGAAGTTTAATACTAAATCCAAAAAGCCTCTATCTAGTAAAAATGCCTAAAATTTAACAATTTTACCTAATGGGCCCATGTTTTAATATGGTTTGGAAAGTCGGATGAACCGGGTGAATTTCTCACAAACATCACAGTGGGACCCACCTAACTTCCCATAGTAGGAATTTCTTGTTAATGGCTTTCAACGGCAATCTGCGTTCCATTAGGCATTACCGGGAACATGTTAGTGGGTGTTGCCCTCACCGTGGGCCTTAACTTGATGCATGTGTTGTACATCCACACCATCTATCAGTTTTTTTACCGCTCATTTTATGTCATGGTCATGAAAATGAAGTAGAACCAAATCTCGAGTGGACCAAATAGTAGGGATATGAATGCCCACCACCAAAAAACTTTTTCTGTGGGCCACAAAAGTTTTAGATCAAGCTGATATTTGTTTTTTTTTTTTTTTTTTCCATCATCCTGCCCTCTGGAACCTTATCAATAGGTTAGACCACACTGTCCATCCATTTTGTAGGTGTTCAATCACCATTGTTTTCTTGTGGTGAGGTCCACCTGAGATTTGGATCTACTTCTTTTTTGGACCATGGCCTAAAATGACATGGAAAAATTGATGGGCGGCTAGGATATACAACACATAGATCAAGGTAGAGCCCACAGTCATGACAACACTCACTCCCATGTTAGCCGATAACACTTAAACTCCCCAATGTAGAACCAATGTCAGGTTGGATCTATGTTAGATGTGGGAAAGTTTTATAGTCCTGCCATGATGTATGTGTTATATCCACGCCATCTATCCATTTTTGTCAAATCATTTTAGGGCGTGAGCCCATAAATGAAGCAGACCTAAGGCTCTAGTGCACCGCACCACCAAAAAAAAAAAAAAACCACAAAGAAGTTTTTAATGGTGGGCCTTCAATCACCATTATTTCCTATGGTACGGTCCACCTGAGATTTGAATTTGCTTTATTTTTTTTACCATGCCCTGGAGTGATATGAAAAAAATGAATAAACGACTTTACAACACATACATTGAGGTGGGCTCATGGTCACAAAACAACAACGAACTTGGTACACGTGCCCTGGTACCTACCTTGTTGATTTGTCAAAGTTCTATGGACCCCACCATGATGTATGTCTTGAATCCACTCCGTCCATCCATTTTGTCAGGTCATTTTAGGGCATGAGCCCAAAAATGAGAAAAATTCAAAGCTCAATAGACCACACCACAGAAAATAGTTGGGATTGAGCACCACCACTGAAAACTTCCTAGGGGCCACAAAAGTCCTGCCCTTTTGAAAAATGGGCTTATGCTTAAGGCCCGAACCCAACCCATGGGTCTGATACTCTAGTCCAAGTCCGGCCCAAGCTGGGCCAGGCCCCAAAGCTCATCAAGCCAACCTGGTCCATTGACCGCCCTAATTTCATCCACGTCAGCTATCAGTAGCATCTTGGGTCCCGCTCCATGACTCGGTGGTAGACAAACTTGGGAGCTTATATTTGGTCTGATCCACTTTTCATATGCTACCATAAAAAAATCATACTGATTGAATGATCCAAAACATCCCATCAGTGGCATTGAAAATGGACGGACAAAATCGTAATGAGGAGAATCATTAGACATTTGCACAGTATGAAAAGAGAAGTCCGCAAAGTTGATGCGGATGCCAATATAATGAGTCCAAATACAACTATGTGCATGGGTAAAACCTGTGTACAATAAACTATGATCTACTGCAATGAGTTTCGAGACGCATATAAGATGCCCTAAACCTAGCTAGTATGAAATGATGGATTCCATGAAAAAAAAAAAAAAGTAATTTCATATATAAAAGATGTATCTAATTACTATGGGATTTACATTTTGGTATCTTTTTCAAAACGCTATTCATTTATCAATTGATATATTTATCATTTCGGGTAAATTACTTTCCTTGTCATTTGGGTGGCCATGCCAATAAATGGGTCAATTAATTGGGTGGGCCTCATCGTGATGTTTATGTAAAATCTACCCTAACTACTATATGCATCACCTCATGTTAGGCTAAGGGTGTGTATAAGAAAAGGTTTAAAATTAATTTTAAGTACTAGATCTACAGTATAATGAATTTTAAGTATTGATATGGTAGTGGAATGCCTGTTTGGTATACTGCATGAAGAAATAGTACTAAATCCAAAAACTTCTATCCAAGTAAAAATGCCTGAAATTTAACAATTTTACCTCATGGGCCCATGTTTTAACATGATTTGGAAAATCGGATGGACCAGGTGAATTTCTCACAAACATCACAGTGGGACCCACCTAACTTCCCATAGTAGGAATTTCCTGTTAATTGCTTTCACTGGCAATCCGTGTCCCATTAGGGGCTACTGGGAACATGTTAGTGGGTGTTGTCCTAACCGTGGGCCTTACCTTGATGTATGTGTTGTACATCCACACCATCTAACAGTTGTTTTACTGCTCATTTTATGCTATGGTCATGAAAATGAAGCAGATGGCCCACCACCAAACAATTTTTTTGTGGGCCACAAAAGTTTTAGATCAAGTTGATATTTGTTTTTTTTTTTTTCCTTCATCCTGGCTTCTGGAACCTTATCAATTGGTTAGACCTCACTGGTCGATCCATTTTGTAGGTGTTCAATCACCATTGTTTTCTTGTGGTGTGGTCCACTTGAGATTTGGATCTACATCATTCTTGGACCATGGCCTAAAATGACCTGGAAAATTTGATGGGCGGCTTGGATATACAACACATAGATCAAGGTAGACCCCACAGTTATGACAACACTCACTCCCATGTTAGCCAATAACACCTAAACTCCTCAATTAGAACCAATGTCAAGTTAGATCTATGTTAGATGTTGGAAAGTTTTATAGCCCCGCCATGATGTATGTATTATATCCACACCATCCATCCATTTTGTCAAATCGTTTTAGGGCGTGAGCCCATAAATGAAGCAGACCTAAGGCTCTAGTGCACCACACCACAAAAAAATAAAAAATAAAAATAAAAAAACCAAGAAGTTTTTAATTGTGGGTATTCAATCACCATTATTTCCTCTGGCATGGTCCACCTGAGATTCGAATTTGCTTTATTTTTTTTTACATGCCCTAGAATGATATGGAAAAATGAATAGACGACTTGGATATACAACACATACATCGAGGTGAGCCCATGGTCAGAAAAACAACAACGAACTTGGTAGGCGTGGTACCTACCCTGCTGACATGTCAAAGTTCTATGGGCCCACCATGATGTATGTTTTGAATGCACTTCGTCCATCCATTTTGTCATGTCATTTTAGGGCATGAGCCCAAAAATGAGATAAATCCAAAGCTCAAATGGACCGCACCACAAAAAATAGTGAGGATTGAACACCACCATTGAAAACTTCCAGGGGGCCACAAAAGTTGTGGTTCAAGCTGATAATTGTGTTTTCCCACCCATCCCTGCAAGTTACAACCCCAACGATCTGATTTTTAAAAGAGAGGAAGAGGAGAGAAATGCACCAACCTCCCAACCACCATTAAGAGCCATGAAGCTCCAGCCAATGCATGAAGAAGAAGCTTTGACTCTCCATCCCAATCTTTCTGTCTCCCTCCTCTCTGAAATCATTTCTCTCTCTTTCTCTCAGTCTACAACTGCAACCGTTGTTGTCTTCCTCTCCTCCACTTTCCCTTTCTTCTTCAAAAGGTAGTTTTTTTTTTTTTTGTTTTTCTCTTCAAGTCCTCCGTTATTTTTGTTTTTGCCATGACAATGAGGCCCACCTTAATACATTGAATGATATATCCACCCGTCCATCAGTTTTTCCAGCTCATTTCAGGGTTTTGCCAAAAATTAAGTAGATCCAAATCTCAGGTGCGCCACACCACAGGAATAAGTGGTGAGTGAATGTCCACCACTAAAAACTTCCTATGGCCCATCATAATCGTTTTTTTGCCATCCGACTAGTTGATAAGGTACCAGAGACGTAGAAGGTAACAGATATAAGTGTCAGGTTGATCCAAAACTTTTGCAGCCTGTATAAAGTTTTATTGGTGGGTATTCAATCGCCTTTATTTTCCATAGTGTGGCCCACTTGAGATTTGGATCTACATTTTTTGGCCCAGGCTCTAAAATGAGCTGGCAAAACTGATAGAGGGCGTGGATATACCATACATACATCGAGGTGGGCCCCATGGTCTAGCCACCCTGGTGGATCATTGTTCTTTATTTTTAAAAAAAATTATTTAATTATTTTAATGCATATTGATTGTTTATTTTTTTTTATTACATGGGCCATAGCATAGGAAACAAAGATTTTTTTTTTTATTATTACATAGGCCATAGTATGGGAAACAAATGGACACCCATTTCTGAGCAATTATTTATCTATATGATTAAGCCCACCAGATGGACGACTCTCTGATTTTTTGTAAATATGCAAGGTGTAACGGTTCTTACTATTAAATTTTTTAGTTTCCTTTCAATGATCAAGTTGAGTTATTGCTCCTATTATAAGTATTTTGAATTTGTGATCCCACTTAATGATTGGTGAACGCAAGAATTGACTCAAATACTTATCCAGATAGTCCTAACAAAATGATACATTTGGTCACAAGCTTCTTATGTGATTCTCACATTTTAAAATAGTCCCATGCTCCAAGCTTTGGTGAGTGTGAATATAAAACTTTTTTACCTGTAAGTAATTTACAAGTTACCCGAACACAAAAATCAACTTATGGGTAAATGACCTACAACTTTAATCCAAACAAGCTACCTGTAAGTAACTTTTACCTGTACTTACAACTTAAAAGAACTTACCTGTATCGAAACAGGTCCTAAGGGCCCAAAATCACCCCATCCTAGATTTAGGGGACCACATGATTCGAAACATTGCAAAGGGCAACGATCACCCTCCAAATTGCTTCCCTTACTATGGCCCACTTGAACCATGGATGGACTTGAGTTTCAAGCCCCATGACTAAATTTTGGTTTAGCATCTAATGGTTGGAGTGGTTTTAATGTAATCACCACACTGGGCTCTGTAAAAATCAAGGGCATGTGCCTCTCCCCCAACTGTTTTCTTTGATGTGGCCCACTTGAATTACGAGTCAGCATGATTTTTTGGCTCTGGGATTAAACTAGGTTTACGCATCTAATGGTCGGAGTGGATTTCCCATGCATATCATGGAGGGTCCTACAAAAAATCAAGTCCCGGCATCCCTCTCCAACTATATCAGACGTTCTTCTTGATTTTGATAGGACCCGCAATGTAAGGTACACTCTGATCATTAGATATTTGGTCATATTACGCCCAAAGACAAAAGGTCAGGCGGACTTGTGGTTTTCATGGGTCGCACCAAATGAAACAGGTGGGAGATACGTGCACCATTGATTTTTATAAGGCCCATGGTGGTAAATTTATAAAATCCATTCCAATCATTAAATTCCACACAAAAATATGGTCTTGTAGGCAAAAATCATACCTATATTGGAAACAATTTAGAGGGTGAGAATTGTCCTTTACATTGTTTTCAATCACGTGGTCCACCTGAATAACAGATAGAGCTGATTTTTGGGCCTTTGGCATAATATGGAGTGACACATTGGGGTGTCAGGATGGATTTTACATATTGGGTGTAATGATAATTATACGGATCGATGAGGTAGTTTTTTTTTTAATTCCCGAAAGAAAATAGCTCTCTTTGATAGTTTTATGCTATTTGATTTACTTACCAGTGGTAGTTGACTTCCTTTTTCTTTCTTACTTAGGATTTCACATCAATTTTCCTTGCAAATAAAAAACAGCCTAGTAAGGTTTTGGAATTTATTTATTTTTCATAGGGTGGGATCATCATTACCTTTTTGTTTCTATTTCTTTGGAGATTTCAAAAGGACCCTTCGAGGAAAAATTCCGACAGAAAATTTTGAAAAAGTTACTCCCAACTTCATCACGTGGCACTCTCTGATTGGCTTAGTATCCTAGTAGGACAGTCCACAGTATAATTTTCCTTCTCAAACTACACAGTGATTAAAGGTGGTGATGGGTTGGGTAGCCTACCTGACCCAACCAACCTGACTTGGCTTTAGGCCCGGCTTAGCCCTCGCATGTGTCGCCTGATCAATTTTTTGGTTGGGCTGAGACTCAAGTTATTTTGGGCAGACTCGACATAACTCAAATCAACCCAACTATTCATGTACATGAGTTATATTTTACAAATATGTTATTCTAATCTATAGTTAACCAACCTGTTATGGGGATATTCTGTAAGACTCCATTAGGTGGGCCACACATGATCATCGGTTTAGATCATGATCGTTGGATTATTCAGATTGAGCGATTCAATGGGCCCCACTATAGTTGTGATCATTACAAATAGGTTTGGGGCAGGACGCTTGGACCGCGTTCCCTATATGCGGTTATTAAGCCAGATATGAAAACTTACGGTGTGGAGACCCTAAAGGAGAGAAGTGTGATGGGTAAGCTTCTCTGGCCCTCTTTCCTATAAATATATGTCATGGCCCCCTCACCAACATACAAGAAAAAATCCTAGTCCTATTGAGTGGTTCTCCTAAAGGTGTAAGGTGTGGAAGATTAAAAGTTTTTCTCAACAACACGACGACATCGGGAATGTCTTCGCAATCAGGTATGCCTTTTAAGATTACTGTGAATCTCTATTATTGATGCATAGACGATCCGATTATTCCGCAATACTTAAGATTAACATATTCCGATTTGGTCCACGATGTGAAGAAGCTCATTAGCCCAAGGGCTTAAGAATTAGTCCTCAGTTTGGAACGAGCCAAGGTAATATGACGATGACCTTTACTGACTTCGACAACTATGACGAGTAGAATACAAGCATAGCATGGTCATCGGCTAAGGTTGAGGACTGAGGACCAGTCAATAATACTCTGCCCAGGAGATATATGCTGCCTAAGACCTCATCTCATCCGAGAGAAATCTACAGTTTGAAACGGACCTCAACTAAGAAAAATTGGACGCCGCGCTCCCCAAATGGAATCAGCCAACCACTTGAGGCGGCCCAAAATACCCAACCACCTAAAGGCGGTCCGAGACACCCGTAGAGATTCGGATATTCTAAGATCTACCCCTATTCCTAGCAATACCTCTCCAACACGATCGGAAGGGAGAATTTTATTAAAACTGGGACTCTACTATCGTATCCTAGCAAAATTCAACTTTCCAGAACTGCCCCTGGACCCGATAAATAGGACCGGGATCTCCACCCTCAAGGTATGAAAAGTCATTAACCTCAAACCCCAATTCTTTGAGTCCTGTACCTGACTTAGGCATTGGAAAGACCCAAACCGCCCAGTGGCACCTCCCCCCTACTTCTTTTTCTCCCTGTAGGTTCAGCAATCCAGAGAAGCTCTCACAAGTGGGTGAAAGGCTGCGTAGCTGATCCTAGCCATCCATGTCAGTTGTCCAAATCTGTACGACAACACTACCATCTATCTTGAATGCAAACCATTGGATTCATTCCTCTATTGTGCATGCCGGGCTCACTTAATAATTAATATATAGATTAGGAAATTTGAGGGAGAATGAAGGATTTTTTCAGTTTTCTAGCTAGGTCGGGTTCGATGAGTTGGATCCGGGCCTAAAAAGATTTTTTTGGGCGAACTTGGGCCCGCTATGCTGTGCCTCTTTTGGGCTTGGGCTTTGGTCTTAAGTGTCAAATTGGGCTTTTCATAGCCCAGCCCAGCCTAAATACGGCCTATTGCCACACCTATCAGTGATGAAAGCAAAATAAAGGTTGTGGTACCCAGAGCCCCCGTCCATGGTTGCTCAAAGAACTAGAGCTAACCTAATCGGATCTGGGACTAGATCAGGTAGGTTTCAGGTCCATGGTTTTAGATTCTTTTAGAAAATTAAGTCAGGCGGGTGCCTGGTCTGATCAACTAGCCTGATCCACTTCTTAGGTGGGTTTGGGCCAAGCTAAACGGGTGTGGGTGGGACTAGGAGTAGAAACGTGGCCTATTTAGGTAAATGGGTCAGGGTCAGGGTCAGGGTCAGGGTCAGGGTGAACCCTATATGACTCGACTCAGCCCAAAACTCAAAACATATTAATAGACAACGTGTATAGATGTATGCATATTTTAGGTATCCACTAACGCAGGCATACCTTTAGCCAGGTGGTCTGGTCAAGGTCGACCTGATTAAGTGGGTCGGATAGGGCCACAGGGATGGAATTTGTGGCCCACTTATTAAATGGTTTGGGCTTGGGCTAACCCAACTAAACCCAATGGTCCATTTTTCAAACGAGTGAAGAGTTTTAAACCCTTGGCCTTAACTATGATAAGAAAACACAGAGCTTGACCAGTGAACTTCGTATTGCTAATATGCTTTGAAGGGCTATTTTATGTGATACGTAAAATTGAAATATTTTTTTGGCCAACAATAGTATTATTATTTAACTGCTATCTGTCGAGTCAGGTCAATTAAAGACTCATTCGAGTTAACCCAACCTGGCTGGACTTCGAGTCAAGTTGAGTTTTTGGGCTTCTAAACTATGATCTAGACCTGAACTTTTGACAGCCATGAGGTAGATAGAGAATGGAAAGTTTGCCCAGGCAAACCTCACTACGGGCCCATCACATTCATGGAAGATTTTCGCCTTGAAAATGGGTCGGGAAAGGATTGACTTAAATTTATGGGCCCCACCATGATCTTTGTGACTTATTTACACCATCTATCCATCCATTTTATAAGAATAACTTAGGGCTTGAACCAAAAAATGAGGCACATCTGAAGCTTAAGTTGACTGCACCAGACAAACAATGATCCAAAAGACTGTCCACCACCGTTGAAAATTTTCTTTCTGAGGGCCCACATTATGTTTGTTTATCATCTAACCTATTCATAAGGTCAACGAGACATGGATAAAGGGAAAACAAAATATCAGCTTCATCCCAACCTTCTATACCCCCAAGAAGTTTTCATCGGTGGGCATTCAAATCACACATTTTGCTCCAAAGTGGTCCAATTGAGCTTTCGATTTGCCTCATTTTTTTGCTCATTCCCTAAAATGAGCTTGCAGAAGGGATGGATGGCATGGATTAGTTACATGCATCACGGTGAGCCTCATAGTTTGTATTATTATTCTGCCTTGAGTTTAGAGACATAATAGGTACCTTCGTATCAATTGGGAACACAGTGGTGTAATTACAAAAAAAGTAAATAATCATTACTTATTTTCAAGTATTTATGCAGTCTTTGAAAAATCAGATACCACTATAAAGTAAATGAGTCATCATTATCATTTCAAAATGTTTGTTTAAACAAGGATCAAATTATACTTATGATCTCAAAATAGATAAAGGAAATTATAATCATTACAATTTTGCATTATAAAACTACTATTTTACCGTCACTTTAAAAAATAAAACAAACAATTTTTTTTTTTTTTGGTTAGTCATGCAATGCACCCACCCCGTTAGCTGCGCAACACACCCACATGGTTAGTCATACGATGCACTCACCCACCGGTGGGAATAGTGTCTCATTAGCATTTCAAACCTAAGACTTGATGTTAAAACGCCTAGGCGTCTTCTAGCTGGGCTAGCAGGTGAGACATGACAAACAAACAACAGTAACAAACTCATTATTGCAGTCAAATGTAGGTAATGTCAGTTTGATGAGGTATTCATGCAATGAGTTCAACCATGGATTTGGCACCCAAAAAAAAAGGGAGATTTTTTTTTTCATGCAGCTGCCTGTCTTTTATTCTCTTTGTGAGAAAGAGCTTCCTTTTAAAATATTTAAAGTAAACCACTTCAAGTATCAAAATCTTTTATTGTCTTTGTGAAAAGAGCTTCCTTTTAAAATATTTAAAGTAAACCACTTCAAGTTTCAAAATACATGTTTTTGCATGCCTCACTTGACTTTGAGAGATTGTTGGGGATGGAAAGCGGTCGTTTCCATTAAAAACGACTGATTTTCCTTTAGACTCATCATCTTTTGTAGTCAACACTATCCGCATGGTTGATGTCAAACGCTCAAACATCAAGAGAAAGTTCCAACTAGACCTGGCAAAATTCAACCCGACCCACTAACCCGACCTGACCTTGATTTTTTCCAGTTTAGGGTTGGAAATTTTGACCCGAATTCAATTTTTGGGTTGACCCCACCCGACCCAAATTTTTATGGGTCGGGTTAGGGTTAAAGGTGACCCGACCCGACCAGACGCGAATCATATAGGAATTGATAGTCAAAAAGCAAATTAGATAGTCAAGATCTAATTCACAGAACATATTTATACAAAGCAAAAAAAGGAATTGATATTTATAGCCACTTCAATTGATTTACATACACCCTTTTCAGTTTACAGTATCCAAAACTGGGGATGTATGTGAAAGTTATTTCTCTTTTGATTTAAATTCAGTTTTGGTTGTCTGATGTATGAATGTCTGTATTGAAGAGTGCAAAACCTCAAATTGATTCAAAGTTTCAATATGGACAATTGCCAATTAAAAAGAAAATACATTAATTTATGATGGTTTCTACTTGTTCGAGTTTATCTATATAATCATTCAATTTTAAAAAGAAAAGGAAAAAAAAAAAAGATAGGTTTTTATTTTCTTCTTTTCTTGATTGATTTGGGTTTGTGCAGGTTGGGCTTTGTGGTGGATTTCCTGTCAAAAGTAATGTTGATCGAGTTCACAGATGGTGTGGGAATCATAGTTTCTTTGCAACAGCTGAAAGGATTGCTTGGGATAGTTCATTTCACTAATAAGATGGGATTCTTGCTTGTAATGGTCAAATCAGTGGTAGGAACCCATATCAACTTGGTTTTTTTTCCTTTTATATTTAGAACTACTGAGATGAGAACTTGTACAGATTCTGATAGGTTAGAACATGAGTACAGTCCCAATGTGCCAGTATGTGCAAGTCAGCCAATGTTTAGGTGATCTAGACCACTGGCCTATAAATGGTTGCTTAGAGAAAATACAACTACCACTTGGAGAAGGGAAAAAGGTCAGATGGCTACGATTTTCAATCTGGAAGGCATTTATCGGGTCAATGGCCCAGATCAACTAATGATGGGCCCCACTTGTAGAGTAAGCACATCAGGATACCATTCACGGTCAGATACTTTTCTCGAGCTGGGATGTTCTAGATTGTGATGAAAATTCTAATGATTTCTTTTATGTAAAGTGGGCCTGGCAGACCATCTTGATGGGATTCTGTTTTCTGGTTTTTCTATTAACAGCAAGGCATATTTGTAAGCTTTCATATCACCTTTAGAATAAAACATTAACTCCATTGGCAATTGTATCTCATTTGTTTGCATCACAATTTCAAAACAGGAAAAGGAATGTAGCAACTCAATTCACAGCGGGTCCAACTAGATGATTCTTGCTCAAATTTCTGGAAGAAAACAAGAATGTCAGTGAAGGCAGTGAAGAAGAGTCGATAATAACTGAACTCACAGTTTCAGAAGATGTTCCAAGTCACCAACAGAAGCAGGAATAGAACTAATAATATTGTTGTTTGAAATGTCCCTGAAGAAAACGTCCTCGACATTCAGAGGTGACTTTCAATGGCAACATACAGGATAAATTGGAATTCTGTGTAAGTTGGTACTCACAGAGTAGCCAGATTACCGATTCAGGACAGCTCAATAGGGATGGAACCATTAAGGCTGTTTGATGATAGATTCCTATCAGAGGCAATTGAAAACACCATGAGATCTTTCTGAGCAATTGGAACTAGCAAAAATCCAATACTTAGCAACACAATCACTGAATCAAGAAATGCAATGAAGCTTTTTTTTTGATACATTGAAAATGCAAGCATGCACACCAATGGACGCATTTTTTGCTACATCGAAAACTCAGGCAAATATAATGATAAAAGTAAAATCCTATAAGACAGGATGGGCTCACAAGTTTGTCATTCAGAATATTCCCATAAACATTGCTGCAACCAAATCCATGTTTAAATGATGACTTTAAGTACATGAACTGACCCCAAAACCGAGCAACTGGACAAAAGTAATACTTACAGTTTATTAACATTCACATATGAGCTTAAATTTTCAGGTATTGGCCCTTCAAGATTGTTGTTGGCGACATTCCTGCAAGAGAGTTGAATCACTTAGTTACTTGGATAACAGATTTTAACTCTCCTAGAGAGAAGATGGTTTCCCCTTAGATCTCTGCCCATAAACACCCCATCAGCATTAGTGATATAAAAAGCCATCAAGTCCAAATTCAAAATAACACAAAAGAACCCATAAGATGCTTCAAATTTGGAATCCAGTTTCCCTTCTCGTGCAACGATAGAAACCAAAATGCCTACGAAGACATAGCAAAGATTAGAAAGAGCAAATGTTGAAATAGAGAATACCTGAATCTACAGGAAATAAGGTTGAGCATAAATCTATCAAATTGAAACAGAGAATCAGATCAAAAGAACTTTCCCAAAAAATATAAATAGCCAATTGTTTCGTACACTAAAGAAAATAGAGAATGGCATCGGTGAAATAGTAAAGGCTACAGGATGCAAGCACTGTAAGTAATGGCACAAGAATATTTACGTTAGGTTGATCATGTGCTTGATACACTTTTTCTTTGGTAAGAGTTTATTAATCACATGTATATACAGATATTGTGGCCTCATAAGATGATCCCATGACCGTTTCACAATATTAACCAATCCAAAAGCTCAACTACCTTATTTTCTAGATTCTTGGCCATCAAATTCACTTCTCTAAAGAGAATGAAAATGGCATAGGCAACAGTTTCTGAAACATAGGTTGTTTCTACAAATTTTTAACATTCCTCCAATACCAAGTTCCTTTACTAGAAAATAATGAGTTCAGAGTTCCCCTCATCCATCAGCCTATACACCCCAGCAAAGATAAAGGTCTAGACAAAATGAAGCCTGCCTTATCACCCTAACCTCCAGGGACATTAGATCGGCTTCTCTAAAAAAAGAGTACCGGCATAAGCTAACAGCATCGGCCCAAATTGATAACATCACTCTATTAACTAGCAGCTTAATGAAAGAAAAGGTCTCACCAAAGAATACAAGCTAATGGTGTCCATAAAAAGCAGAGGGCTTGAAGCATTCTGTAATATGAAATCTAGCAGAGTCACAGGGAAGAATGACACTACCTATCGATCTCCTGTGCCATCTTGTTGAGATTCATAGTCTCAAATAGTCACAAAGACACAAGCTGAAAGGACATTAACAAAACTCACGGCATCAGTCCGTCTTTAGCCATCACTAGTCGTTGTCCCCACAAACATCTCTAATGCAGCACGAGGATCACCACTCTACACATATGCCGCCACCATCGAATTCCACGACACCACATCATCGATTCCTCTATTAACAATTTCATCGAACACCTGGCGTGCCATGTCATGAGACTATTGGCTCACCATTTCATCCATGTCCAAATTATGGTGTCGGCGTGTTTTTATCGACCGCACTAGCTGAATCGCGAAGATTTGTGCATTTCACTGCAGTCAGGATGAGAGGATGATATGCCAACACGTGATCGCCCACTAGCCCAGCTGGTAGACGTCCTGGGCGTTTCAACTGCTGGTCTCGGGTTCGAATTTTGCATGGGAGCCTGTGAGGAGACTGCACTGGACCTAATGGACGGTCCAGATAGGTAGTTTGGATGATAACGAGCCCAGATGAAAATATGAGCATGATTAGATTCCCATACACTTATCCACCAGATCAATAGTAGTGTCTGTTTTTTGGTTAATGGATAAAGGGTGAAAAGGTCAATTCTGTCATTTCACTCAAAAAATTACACTTCGGCCCAGAAATAGATAAGTGGGCCAACAATCAAACCTATAGCTGCATTTGGCCATACCAGATCATTGATCTGGACCGTCCATGCGTCTAGCGCACTCTTTCTAAGCCTCCGTGAAAAATCACACAAGCTGAATGATTTTAGTCGTCCTTATTCTGGCCCTTATCTGCATGCATTTTGTAGAGACACCCATCAAGTGTTCCGCATTCGTTCTCAAAGAAATGTCATCGACTCATCCAGTCAATAATTAGACCAAATGAACGGTCTAGATTGATGATGTGGACCGTCTGCATGCCCAAAATGCAACCATGTGCATTGAAAGGCCTCCATGCACCTATCCCACCAAAGCGCTTTCCAAAATTACCCTCATTTTTCCTAACCGATGTAAAAAAATACTATTTTTCATGCGATGTCTTGATAAAATTGGGCTATGATCCTGGCCGTCCATTCAATACCTGAGGAGGTCACATAGGAAAGATAGCTGGGTAGTAGAAAATTTTAGAGGCTGCATTTAGAGCCTTGGTAATTGATGCATGCACAACTACAAATGTGTAGATCTGAAGTCGGGGGCGGGTGGTCGGTGTGCTCAATCTAACCCAACCAGGTTCTTATATCACCCAACCAACCAACCCACCAACCTGGGTGGAATTCTCACCCAGCCAACAAGCGGGTCGCGGGTTGATAGGTGTCGGGTTGAATATGTAATATTTCATATATTAGTGTATTATGTCTCAATACGCCCTATTTTTGTACCTACTTATATTATAATGTACTTATTATGAAGAACTTCACTTTTTAAACAATAAGTTAACATAAGTAACATAAGATTACACAAAGATACAAAAGTGTACTGTTATAGATCGGGTCGGGTTCGGGTAGGTGGGTGGGCGGCACCAACTCACCCAGGCACCCTTCAACGGGTTTAGTTTTCATAGCATGCTCGAGATGGGTTCGAACTCTTGCCAGCCAACCCAATGTCGGGTCGGACGGTAGGTCGGGTTGAACCCGCCTTCAGTTTATCACTAAAGCAAGAGGACAACAAACATCATAAACACTGGTACTTTTTAGGAAGGTTTAATCTTCTGGACAGAATAAACAGTGGAACACCTCGTACTAGGGCCCACTGGTTTGAAGTTACAGGACTGCGGCCCACGTGAATACAAACGGCCTGATTTTTAAAACGTTTGTCACCACCCACCGGGGAGCGGATGAGGTCCAGGCTCCCCAATAGCCCGAAGATCCAGGCTGTTCAACAATAAGGCACGCAGATAACAATGGGACCCGACAGAAACTTGTACAAAAGAAGATCCACCCTGTGCAACACATCCCTGATTTTTGGGAAATCGGATTGCTTCCTGAGTTACTCAGTACGCTCTTATAGTACTGAGTAAACTCGGTTGGGCCCACTGTATGTAGTTTATCTACACCGTCCATCCGCTTTTGCAGATCATTTAATGGGTTGAAACCAAAATTGAAGCATATCCAAAACTCAGGTGAACCATACCACAGGAAACAGTGGGTATAATGATTTCCACCGTTGAAACCTTTCTAAGGCCCACACTGATGTTTATTCGTAATCCAACATGTTCATGAGATCACACAGACATTGATGAAGAGAAAAAACAAATATCATTTTGATCCAAAACTTCTGCAGCCCGCAAGAATTTTCCAAAGTACATGTTCAATTCCCATCGTTTCATGGGGTGTGGTCCCTTAAGATTTTTATATACTTCACTTTTTGTCTCAAGCCATAAAATTATCTGTTAAAATGGATGAACGGAGTGGATGAAATACATAAATCACAGTGGGCCCCGCAGAGTTTACTTAGCACAGCTTAGCGTATTGAGCTACTCAACACGCAATCTATTGGAGAGTCTTCAAACTATGTTTGTGGATAGGGTGCTCAGACTGGTTGGGCGGAGCTAGCCCAGATGCAGTGAAGACTGGATAGGTTTCTGCTTGTGCCCAGACCAGTCGGCCGACTGGTCGTCAGTGGGCTTCGACCGGTCGGCTGTGAGGCAGCGTCGAGTCTGTGTGAAGTTTTTCTCCCTAGGACTGTTTGTTGCAATATGCGACCGGTCAGGGCGATCGGTCAGCTGTGCGGGCGGATTCCTTGAGCAGTCCGCAATACTGCGCAAGGTGTTTCTATTTTCAGATTTCTTCCTATTTAAGGTGTTGTAATCCGACTTAGAGATGTATCCTAAGGTGTCCAAGGTTTCATATTCGTACTAAGAAGAGGGGAGAGAGTTGTGTGTGTGTGTGTGTGTGTGTGTAGAGAGAGAGAGAGAGAGAGAGAGAGAGAGAGAGCTTGGGTTTTCCCTGTTTTCCTTGCTTGTGGGCTGTCATCTTTGTAATCTTCTGTTTAATTCATAGTGGATCGTTTTGTGGCGTGGTTTTTTACCCATTGAGGGATTTTTCCACGTAAATTCGGAGTCTCTTGTGGTGAATGCTTGTGTATGATTGATTGCATCATGTTTACTTGTTTGATTTCGCATTGCTTCACGTGTTCGGCATTCTGCTTCCGCTGCCGGTTTTTCCCAACACAATCCACTTCCGATTTTTGGACAAACGATATGTACAATAGGCTTATTGTGTTTGAAGGTGTTCAGGTTGCTTTAAACAGTGCAGAGTTATTGTGAACGGTTGTGATTTTGAGATTTTTTATCTTGGATGAGGAGTTGTTGCAACCCATTCACAATCAATGGATTTAATTGTAATGTTGCAATTATTATGGAGATAGAAATTGTTAAATGATTCATTATTCTTCTATTTTTATCATTTGCTTTTAATAATTTTGAAAGAATAGTTGTAATGGCACAAGTACCATGTGGTGATAGTTAATGAAGACATCTCCTGTCTCAATTAGGTGACAATAGAAGCTGCATTTTTTATTAACTGATCCAGGGCCGCTACTACCTAGGGAACCATTGCAATACAGTTTCCATCTTTACCATACTAACTGGCCTTGGAAAACGATGGTAGAGAAAAAAACAATTTCTATCTCACCTTTGTACAGACAGTATTGAGGTCCTTCGTCACGTGACGTACCGGGAGAAGTGGACCCACATGATGTATTCATCAAGACATCTGAATTTGGTTAATTTCATTTTATGCTTGGAACTTAGTAGGTCAGCTGGTAGGGAACTGGGCTCATATCATCCACTTGCTTTCATCTAGCCTAGCCCATCATCAACATTTCCAATTCAAGCGGGTTCATTGCCCCAGATCTATCCCTCAGGTCCGCAGCTGATGATAATGTTTACAAATTATATGCAGTTGCATGGATGAAATTAAGTAATCAAGGGTACAGCTTAGAATTCCAACTCCTCCTTAGGCATGGCTTTTCATTCTTCTCTGGCAATTTCTTTCTAACTTGCCAAGTCCTCATTGTTGGAAGGTTTACAACTAGGAAGGCACTCTTTGGATAATGGTAGTCCATAGGGCTGCAACTTGCATTTGGGCTAACCAGAATGTGATTGACCCAACCTGAGTTTGGGTTGGATTGTCAAGGTCCTCAAGCTGTCTTGGGTTGAAAAATGCCAATCCGATTTAAATTTGATAGCCTTGGGTCCTCTTGAGGTCTGGTTGACCTACAAGTTCGCCCAACAGGTCAGCCCGAGCCCAATCCGCCTGAGTTGCATCCCTAGTAGTCCTACGTGAGCAAGACATTTGGCTAATTCATTATAGAATTAAATTTGGTACTTCGGGAAACAAGGGTGCGCTCAGATTTCAATGGTTTCATGTCATTAAAACTTTGATTACGAAGGTTTTTGGCTGCAACTCAGCTGGTCTATATCCCTGGCCTAGTCCGAGCGCACCCTTGTTTGACCTGGGTCCTAGAGGACCATAGCTTGGTCTCGGGCCTGAGTTTTAGGCCCAATAGCCGCTTTTGCTGGGCCTTTCCTTTTGAGCCTTCTTGAAGACCTAACAGCTTGGTGAAAACTGGCATTCGGCATTGGGGCCTGAGGACCAATCTCGGACCATCTTGTTATATTGTGGGCTGGGCATGGAATCAGGTCTGCTCATGGCTCAGGCCAGGAAACAGCTTGAAGCAGCCCAGCCAAACCAAGTGCAACCCCATGGCTTCAGTAATTGATAATTAATTAGCTGAGTTGAGTACGTTTTGAAAGATCTCCTGATAAGCACTGGCCCAGCCTTAATTTTGTGGGCTTGGACATGAAATGATGGTCAATTACCCTGAGACAGAATTTATCCCTTTCAAGATTAGGTAAATTCGAAGGCCAGAACACTGGCAAGCCCCTCACCAACCAAAAAAATGTAGGGATGCAGATTCCAGGGTGCCCTAGCTACAGGTAAACATACCCCACCACCACTAACCATAACAACCACAGCTGCACACATAGTGAGGGTCATTTATTTTTTTCTTTCTTTCTAGTTTCTTCATAAAACATGACTTTTACCAGCCATACAGCTCAGTTAATTCTCATATTGGACCATTCGGAATCCTACGCAATCCAATCTGAGGCCCACTGAATGTATGATTCAAAAAAGTCAAGATAAAAAAATATACATATTGTTACTGTTACTCTTTAACCAGGGGCATGCAGTTTTTTCTCCTTTTAATTGTATTATTTGGATTTAATAGACCACAGAGTCCCCTTCTCTGGCATCTCTCTCTGTAACAAACGGATGCGGGTTGCATCCTACCCCTGCCCGTCTTGGCAGGGGCTATGTGGAGCCCACTGTGATGTATGTGCTTTATCTACCCTATCCATCCATTCTAGCTAACAGATCATTATAAGGGATGAATCCAAGAAGGAGTCAAATCCAAGGCTCAAGTGGGCCATACCATAGGTGAAGCAGCATAGACAGGCTGAGATCGATCACCGTCTCTCTTACAAGATAACTATTTAACTATCAGGATTCCTCAACGGATCTTCCTCGAATCCACGAGCGGATATCTCGAATCCATGAAGAAAAGATAGAAAAAGTCAAAGTTTTGTTTGATAATGATGAAGGATAGCTACGTTACAACGAGTTTAAGAAGTTTTAAATAGAAAAACTAAACCTAGGAAACCCTAAAGAACCTTAAATGCATAAGAAAACAGTCCCAGTTTAAAACGAAAACATATTGCAAGAGAATTGAAAAGAAATCACAGAAATCCGCTCAAGAATCAGCACCTGTCAGCCGGCCTAAGTTGGAAGTTAGTCGGTCGAAATAGGCCTAGACCGTCCAGTGAGATTTTAGCAAAAATTGGTCGATTGATATAGAAAATTGGTTGGTCAAAAATTTGCGGTGGCCCAAATTCGTCAGGAAATCTAATTACGATGGCTTGAATCCGTCGGGAAACCATCAAGAATTTTGTTTTCTATTTTTTCTGCAACTTCTTCCCAGATATTTTCTGGTCATTTTTCTTCAAGAATGTGCACAATCCTCTTCCTCGATCATGATGTTCTCTTCCTACATCAAACCCCTCAACTTCAAAATAACTCGTCCTCGATTTATGCCTCGGTTTTGATTCACAACATGATCGTAACTTCGGGGGTTGACGCCTTCGATTTTTCCTCAGCTTCTGCTCCACCTCGTTATAAGAGACATAGTTCTTCAACCGCATTACCTTCCTCAAGTACATCTTCTATCATATTAGCCTGCAACATCTTTCAATCTTCCTCAACAAAAATTACCAAAGCATCACCTGGGATGCACATGGATTCTTGTAAAACTAGCTCCATAACTTCTGGAATGTCTACAAGCCCTTCTTCATTGCCCTTTCATGACAAAGGTGTTGTTCTCTTTGATTAAATAATCGCTGAGAAGATGGCGGGTTGTATATCATAGATCTCATCAAAATTTGTTGTACAATAGTCCAGAATAAGCACATCATCTGTAGATTCTATTGCGAAATCCTTTATAGTCACAGAAGGTTGCCCCTCCACTTTAAAAGTTTTGAGTAAGATGTCCGTTTCTGCAGGGATGACTCGAATGCCACCGTGAAATCCGGTGTCTTGCCGCGGCCATGTCTCAAAATAACAGGATCCCTACTGCATATTATGGGGTTGTTGGGAGAATACTTGATCTTCGTCATCATCGTATGGGGATTGAAATCGTCTCGACATCTCCTGTTTCATCCGCAGTCACGAGCGTATTGGTGCTTTCATCTTTTGCCTCCGATCGTGCTGAAGATATTCTCGCCAAACCAATGCATTGCCCTTCAACTTGTATACAACGTACTGAGCTTTCTATTCCTTGAGCATCTGTGTAAGTTTGAAGAAGTGTTCAATCTCCCATAGCCAGTCGTTGATGTAACCCACTGCATTGAAGATCGACATCTGTGTAGACTCAACATGTCCAATCTATCATATCTCTACTATAAACAATCATATTTTCGTGACCTTTTGTCGATATCATACTGTGAACAGTACGATTGCGTTGCCCAGCCATTAATGGAGTCTGAATATCGCCCTAAACGTGGGGTGGTATTACAGTCTCTTCCTTGTTGTCAAATATAGCATGCAGCCCTTGCATAGCTTGACAATTCTTCCGCTAGAGCGTCTCAAACGTTGCCTTTAAATAGAAAAACTAAACTTAGGAAACTTGAAAGAACCTTAGATGTGTAAGAAAAGAGTCCTAGTTTAAAATGGAAAAAAAACATTGTATGAGAATCAGAAAGAAATCACGAAAATCTGCGCAAGAATCAACGCATGTCAGCACGCCTAAGTTGGAAGTCGGTTGGTCGGTCGAAGTTGGAAGTCAACTAGTCGAAATAGGCCCAGACCGTCCAATGAGATTTCTGCAAAAATCAGCTGGTCGACATAGAAAATCGGCCGATTGACAATTTACGACAGCCCGAATCCGTCGGGAAACCATCACAAAATCTGATTGTGACGGCACGAATCCGTCAGAAAACCGTTGGGAATATGATTTTCTACATTTTTTCTGCAACTTTTCCTAAATTTTTTCCGGTCCTTTTTCTTCAAGAATGTGCACAATCCTCTTTCTCGATCATGATGTTCTCTCCCTACATCAATAGGACACAGTGGTGATAATGACGCCACCGTTGAAACCTTCTTAGAGCCCACCATAATGTTTATTTGCCATCCAACTTATTCATAAGGTCAAATAGACCAAGATGAAGGAAACCATAAATATCATCTTGATAAAGACACTTCTGTGGCCCCAAGGAAGTTTTCAACAGTAGGCATTCAGTCCATAGTGTTTCCTGTGGCGTGGTCTAGTTGAACTTTGTAATTGCCATGCTTTTGGGCTGGATTACTAAAATGATCCAGAAAAATGGATGGACAGCATGGATAGATCATATACATTATGGTGGGCCCCACAGAGCTCTTGTCGGGCCGAATTCGTCCTGGCAGGGCTAGGACACGATCCACGTCCCAAACAAATCCCTTTCTTTCTTTCTTTTTTATCTTTTTAATTAAAAGAAGACTGATTCCATTTATCAGCGAAAGAAACCAGATACCAAAAAGCATGGCACCATTGGAAGATGACAACAAGCAAAGTAAAAGAAGAGAAAATAAAATAAAAATAAATAAAAAATAAAAAATAAAAGAAATAAAAAGAAAGAAAGAAAGAGGAAAGTTTACAAAAGACTACCTGCTTATTATTCAATTTACATTCCAGTAACTTAAAAAAAAAAGTTTTTCAATACAATACCATGTGAATTTAGGCAATCGTCATTGGAGTATCTGCCCTTAGATTTCATATTTCTTAAAGGAAGTTGGGGTGGGCGCTGTGAGCAAGGCATTGGCAGCTCGGGTGAGCCCCACCATGATGTTTATGTGAATCCACCCTGACGACTAGGGACATCACCCCATGTTAGGTTTAGGGATAAAAAATCAGCCCAATCCGTTCTTCATATGGACCACACGATTGGAAACAGTTAGAGGTGGGCAACGATCCGGGCCGAGCCGAGTTAGCCCTAGTTTGGTTTGGCTTGTTTTTGTGCCACCTCAGGTTGTGGATTGGCTTGGTTTGGGTTTTGGGTCGACCCATGCGACCCAAGTTTGGTTTGCTATAGAAAAACCTGGTTCGAGCGGGATCAGTTTGGTCGAAAATTTTGAACTGGGCTGGGCCGAGTTCAAATAGGTGGGGGCTCTATTTTTACTTGTTTATTTAAATAGAAAAGAATTTAAAAAGTTAGAAAAAAAAAAAAGTACAACTGTATCTTACCAGTTACTATATGATGTTTAACATCCTCCAAAGGAGTGCAGCTTCAAAATAGACATGTAATAGCATTTTCCAAACAAAAGTACATGAGCATAATTTTACAAGTGCAAGGAAACAATGTGCATTCATGTATATGTATTAGGTATTATCCATGTCATCATGTATATGTATTATCCATGCTGTCCATCTGTTTTACATATCATTTTAGGACATGATCCCAAAATGGATTTTGGGATCATATCCAAAGCTCAAGTGGATCACTCCATAGGAAACAGTGTGCTTACAATCTACTAGCCGAATCAAGCTGAATCAAACCGAGCTGAATCAAATCGAGCTTCGAGCTTCAAGCCGAGCTGAGCCGGTACTGCCCTAGTTTGAGCTTGGTTTGTTTTTTCAAATGAGCTTGACTCCGAGGCTTGGTTTGGTTTGAACTTCCATTCAAACCAATCCAATCCAAGCCTTTTCAAACCAATTTGAGCCGAGCTTTTGAGCTGGTTTGGTTTGTGCCCACCTCTAGAAATAGTGTAAAGGGTTGCACTCACCTTCCAAACTGTTTTTCCTTGTGTGGCACCACCTGAATCAGGGATGGACATGATATTTAGACCCTAGGAGTAAATTTTGTTGTGTCATCTAATAGTTAGAGTGGATTTTATATAATTATTATAAGCCCCATAGAAAACAAGAGTAAACTTCTCTTCCCTCTCCTAACTAATTCCTATGGTGTGGCCCACTTGAATCACGGGTCAGCCTGATTTTTTGCCCTGAGCATAATGTGGGATTTACCCTTTTAATGATCGGAATGGATTTCACATACACATCATAGCAGTTGCAATAGACTCAAGCTGTGTGGGGGCACATGGTAATGTTTGAGTGAAATCCAATCCATGCATTAGATGCGCCCCCTCCATGCGGGCTTATTTCCCAAAATCCAGCCTCATCCATAAGTAAGGTGATTTGCATCAAAGGGAACAATGGGGAAACATTTGGTAGGGGAACACCATAGATATTTTCGACGGAATGCAGGGTTCATCATGCTATGCATATATTGTCCAAACCAGTCATTAAGTGCCCGCCTCCAGGATGAAGAAACAAACCAAAATTCAAGCCATTTTAACACTTATCTGGACGTACAGGAAGTTAATATATGGGTTTTAGGCATCATTATAAATTACTTCCTATGGTCCTGTCTTCCTTATGGGTAGTGTTGGGTGCGTTGCACAAAAAACCTTAGGATCTTGCCACCCAATCACTTGAATTATGAAATATAGCAATGCGGAAATACAAGCAAACAATCAAACCACACGACACAGGAAATTTTTACTTGGAAAACCCTCAAAGAGTTAAAAACCACGGGACGTCGTCCACACAAACAATCCACTAAGAATAGAGAATCGTTTACAACCGATCACAATACAACCGGCTTGGATCAAACCTCCTTCACTCAAGCAGGAGTGGATAAACGAAAAAAGAATGAAAAACTGAGAGATCTCACCGAGCACGAGGATGTAGAAAATTCGAGACCGTCGACTGCGCTGAGAATCACCTTCACAAGCAAAAAACTCTCCTTCCAACAAGCTTCCTCTCTTTCTTTCTCTTTCCTTCTTCCTCCGCCCCCCCCCCCCCCCCCCCCCCCCCCCCCCCCCCCCCCCCCCTCTCTCTCTCTCTCTCTCTCTCTCACCTTGGATGTGTAAACCTCATATTAAGATGCTCTAATCATGTTTTGGAAGCACTTAAATACAATTCCACAAGAATTAGAACCAAATTAGGAAACTGCGTATTCACAGTCTGTGCATGGTCGGGCGCTTGACAGATAAAAAAATCTGTCCAGAGAGTTTAATAGAAAAACTGCCTAGTTTTGGTCGCCCGACCCAGCATGGTTGGACGCTCGATCTGGGCACTGGACACCCGGTCAACAATTCATCGGGTGCCCGACTGTATAAAAAACAGTCCGGTAACTTTTAGTCATTCCAGGTGAATTTTGGTCGCCCAACCCTGACTGGTCAGGCACCTGATGACCCCCAGGCTGCACCATTCTCTCCTCAACACTTGTGGAGGAAAACCGCATCAGGTAGCAATCTAGTAGAGATGGTTCTTGAAAATATGGTGCCCAGATGCTTGGTCTAGATTCTAGATACCAATTAAGGGTGGGCCCCACACAGCTTGAACAAGTAGAGAATGCCATTGGTTGCAACATGTGATCAGCCCCCTTAAATTGGAAATCGGCTGTGCTGGACTTGAGCTTAGAAAAATCGGGCTCAGGGACCTAATAGTGCACCCTTAGTTGGCTTTGGCTAGTCCTGCCTGAGCCGGTCCGTTGGCCACCCCTGCATGTTCATGTTCAAATGATCCAAACTGTTCATCTGGTGGATACTATAAGCTGGATGGGCCACAGATCAAAACTAATGCTGATTGTGTATGGACTATTTACTGTTTTCAATCGTCCTTCTGGATGCCAGTAATTTGACGGTAAGAACCATCGGCTGGCATGATTCTTAGATCATGGCCTAGCCAAGGCATCATTAGACCATGCAGCTTTGTGATCCCTATCCAACATTTTATAATCTATACTCCACAAGCTCAATCTGGTTTATGTGTTACGCTTCTCATGAGTCAGATGATCACAAAAATCAAGTGATTCTGGTTTTGTTGTAAAACTTGTTAAATCATCTTTTCATCAAACCAAAAATTACTTAAATCAGATTTATAACGAGGGAGATACCGTCATTCTTATACGATTAGGGAGTGTTGATAAACTGTGACGGGAGATAACCAGAATCTTTTCAACTAAATCAAGCAGTACTTGTCAACTAAAGGAAAAACTCTCAAGACCATATTGTTATATTTTAGGTGGGCTCCGAATCAGGTTCTCTAATTATGTGTCTGGCTAGGAAACAATTTGAAGTAGCCCAAGCAAGGCCAGGTGCAACCCTAGGTCCTGATTAATTAATAATTAGCCCAATGTAGTAGGTTGTGAGATATTTAGCAGAAAATTTCCTGCTAAGGGCCAGACCAGCCTTAATCTTGTGGGCTTGGGCCGAAATGATTGTCAATTACCAAATGGGCAGGCCTGGGACTAAATTTTGTCCCCCCCTTTTTCCAAAGGCAATTTTTGTCCCTTTTAAAATTGGGTAAATTTTAAAGACCAGCAGATGGGCATGCAACCCCTCACTAACTATACGCATGTATAGATACAACATATGGGGTGGAGCCCAGCCATAAGCGAACATATTAACATTCACGGCTACACTTATTGAACACTCGGATCCATAGCTCAAGAGCTAGACCGAGTGAAGATAGCCTAGTTTCAACACTGAGGTAGCGGTATCGATGGGGGTGGCTAACATTGCACCCTTACTAACAGGGTGGGTGGCTGTACTAACCCAATTAAGAGAAGAAAAAAAGAAAAAAAAGAAAAAGAAAAAAAAAAAGAGGCTACACTTATTGAGGGAAGTTTTTTTAAAACAAACGTATTACTAATGCCTTTTGACGGGAGGGATGCAGCTTTTTTTTTCTTCTTTTTCTTTTTCTTTTTGGTATTTTAATTTTATATTTGGATTCAACGGACCACAGACTCCTCTTTCCCATCTCTTTCTAACAAAAGTCTTTCTCTCTTTTTTCTCTCTTTAGATAAAAAAGACCGATTTTATTAATTCACTGCAAAAAAGACCTGATCCCAAAAGAATATCTTAGAGGACGGCAAAAAGCAACATACAAGGAAAGAGAAGGTTGCACCCACCTGGCCCACGTTCAAGGTTGCACCCATCTAGCTGGATCTGACGTCGCACCTAATCCCAGCTAATCCATGTACGGTGAGAGCAGGATCTCACCTTAGACTGCAGGGCCACATTGATATATGTATTGTATATCTACCCATCCATTTGCTTTTTCTTTTTTTCTATTTTTTTTTATAGCTCATTTTATGGCATGAGCCCAATAGTAAAGCAGATCCAAATCTCAGGTGGATCACAATAAAATGGTGGTTCACCATTAAAAACTTCTTGTGGGCCACAAATGTTTTGTACCAAGATGATATCTGTGTTTTCCCTTCATCCAAGTCTCTGTGATATTAGGTTAGATGGCAAATAAACATTATAGTGGGCCTCATGAAGTTTTTAATTGTGAGTGTTCAATTACCACTGTTTCTTATGGTGTGGTTCATGTGAGATTTGGATATGCTTAAATTTTGTCCTCATGCCCTAAAATGAGCTGGGAGACAGGTGGACCGGGTGGAGCCATAGTAGGACGCTCCCCCACTAAGGTAAGAGTCCATCCTCTCCTAATCGCCTGCCCTCACCTCATCAAACCCTGGCATGGCTTCAGTGAACCCCTAGCTATGGAACCTACCCAATTTATATGACTTACATTCACACAATTGTCCATTCCTTTTTACAACTCATTATAGGGCATGATCCCAAAACTGAGCAGATCCAAATCTCATGAGGACAACATCACAGGAATTAGTGGTGATTGACCATTAAAAACTTTTTTTATGGGCCACAAAAGTTTTGGATCAATCAGATATTTGTGTGGTCTCTTCATCCCCGACATTGTGACGTTATCAACAGGTTGGGACGGTGGATCAACATTCCGGTGGTGCCCAAGAAGGTTTTAATTCTAGGTATTTGATCATCACTGTTTCCAGTGGTGTGGCCCACTTAAGATATGAATCTGCTTCATTTTTGGGATCATGCCCTAAAATAAGCTTTAAAAATGATGGACGGCATGGATTAAGGCACATACATCATGGTGGGTGTTGTCTTGTATTGCAGTATAGCATAAGAGATACCCCCTCCCGACGTGGGCCAAAAAATTGAGACAGGTCCCAAACTCATGTGGGCCACACAGACATTGAGAAAAAAAAGGGAAGAAAAAAAAAAAAAAAGTGGAAAGGAAAATGACTACCATTGAAACCTCCCCTAAGTCCAAGATAATGTTGAGGTCATACCTACTGGGATGATCTCAATATACAAAATTATTTACTTGATCTGAAATTTCTGTGGTCACATGAAAGTTTCAATAGAGCGAGTTTGGTTGAAAAGGGCAACACATGACCCAGATGGTTGATTTTGAGGAGACGTTCAACCCTCACCATTTCTTGTCATGTGACCCACTTGAGTTTTGGTTCTACCTCATTTTTGGGCCCATGGCCTAACATGATCCGGAAAAAATGGATGGATGATGTGGATTTCTCACAAACATCATGGTGGCCACCACCTAGATTCCATCATAGGAAGGTCATGTGAAAGGAGTTCCTGCCATGGGAAGCTAGGCGTGGCCACTGATGTTTGCGAGAAATCCACTCCGTTCATCTGTTTTCCCATGTCATATTAGGACATGGGCCAAACAATGAGGTAGATCTAAAATTCAATGGGCAGCACAACACATACAGGTGGATAGAAAAATGCCTACTTTTGAAACCTCCCAGCGTTCCACCACGATGTTTGTATGTCATCAATACCGTTCATAAAGTCATTCCTACTAGCTAGGTTGAACTAAAAAGACATAAATATTAGCCGGATCCAAAAATCCTTTAGCCCCATGAGTCTTTCAAGGTGGATGTCCAACCCGCACTGTTTATCGTCATTTGGCCCACTTGAATTTTGGATCTTCCTCATTGTTCAGCCCATGTCCAAACATGATTTGGAAAAATGGACAGACACTAAGTGGATTTCTCACAAACATTATAGTGGGCCCCACCTAGCTTTCATCATAGGAAATTAATGCGAAAGGCATTTGAAGGCCGTGTTGTGATTTTAGCAGATACACGGATTGCCTAGGAAAGCCTTTTGCAGGAGCTTTTTGTGACCAAAAGCTAGGTGAAGCCTACTGCAATTTGTGAGAAATTCACCTTGTCCATCAGTTTTCTCAAATATGACATGGGCCAAAAAAATAACGCAGATCCAAAACTCAAGTGGGCGGCATGTCACAAAATAGTGGATAGGAAAATGCCCACAGTTGGAACCTCCCTGGTGCCTACCCTAATGTTTATACACCATCCATTACATTCATAAAGTCATCCCTACTGGAAAACACATAAATATTAGCAGGAACCAAAATTATGGCCCATGAATGTTTCAATGGTGGACGTTCAAGCCTTACTGTTCCATGTCATGCGGGCCACTTGAGTTTTGGATCTGACTTATTTTTTGGCCCATGTAAAATGATATAAAAAAATGGATGGATGGACATGGGATGAATTCCCTACGCTTCTTTTCAGTTTTCATGGCTTTGTGGGACCCCTCCATGATGTATCTTATCCACACTGTTTACTTATTTTTCCAGCTCATTTAGGATATGAGCCAAAAACTGAGGTAGATCCAAATCTCAAGTTGACCACACCACAACAAACCGTAGTAATTGAATGCCCGCCATTAAAAACTTCCTAAGGCCGATTATAATATTTATTTTCCATCGACGTGTTGCTTGGGTCACATGGAAAACACAAATATCATCTTGATCCCCACTGTGGCTTCCAGGAAATTTTTATGGTGGGCATTCAATCACCACTGTTTCCTATGGCATGGTCCACCTGAGATTTGGGTATGTCTCATTTTTTGGACTAATGCCATAAAATGATGTAGAAAAATGAATGAATAGTGTGGATAAAACACACATCATGGTGGACCCCACAACTTTTCCAGCACCAACCAGTGCCAAGGGGTTACTATGGAATCCGAGTCCGTTTTCACGAAAGCCGGTAGGGTAGGCCACCGCAGTGTATTGCTCAAGCGGACTACAAAGTGCGGGCTGGATGCCTCAAATCCCCTATCTGGCCCGAGCTGGGATAGGTGGTGTTATGGGTAAATTCGGGCTGAGCTCGAATATGGAAAGCGTCCCACTGGGGCTCATCTACAATGGTCATGGACCGATTATTTAAGAGAGGAAGCTAAGTCAGGCCTCGGCCCACTCGGGCTCGGCATTCAGCCTTCTCGACCTTGGCCCACCTCAGCTCAACATCTGGCCCTCATCTCGGCAAGAGACCGGGCCTCATCTGCCTTGGTTTGAATAAAACTTATCCCTCCAGATAAGGATAAGGATAACCATTGCCCTCCAGATAAGGTTAAAGGATAACCACTGATCCAGATAAGGATAAGGATTATCCCAACTTAAATCTCTCCAAGTAATTATCTATAAAGAGGACTCCCACTCTCTCTCGAGGTAAGCAATCCACCGCCATTAAACCTCTAATAGCCTTCTCTTTCAGTATCCATACTGACTTTACCATCGGAGGGCCATAAGCCGGGCCAACTGGCGGCGGTCCTAACCCTTGTCAGTGGTTGCAGGTCCCTCAATCTACACCATTTATCTCTGAGTGGAGATCAGACGACGAAGAATCAAAGCTGGTCCCTGACCAACAGTTGTTGACCAATTTTTGGCATCAACAGATTGGCGCCGTCTGTGGGAACGACTAGATCGTTCACTTGATTTTTTCTTCGTCATCCAATCGTTCTTCACCTCACAAATGAAGCAGCTCTACCATCATCATCTGATCAAGGGTGTTTCTTCACCGTCCAGTTGATGAAGCATTCTATTGACATCATCATTCATCTTCGATAGCTGACTGAATCTCCATCATCCTTTGATCTGCACGTCCAAGGGGTCTCCAACCATATCACGTCTCCAACAGCACATCAATGTTCTTGGGAACAGGGATCTTTCTCCAAGCAAGCAACTTCAAGAGGGTCGGCTTCCGCTTGCCGTTGGGGCGAACAAGGCCATATCGCTTCCCATGAGAGATCTTAACCGACGCATTCTTGACAGTGATGTCCTTGACATTGGCATCCGCAGCCGCACCTTCATCGCCATCAAGAACCGAGGTCCGGCTTCCAATCACGACCGTAAAGGCATCCCTGTCATCACGAAGGGCCTCCTTTCGCACGAGCTCAGCAGTATAGGCAGCAAGCATATCTTTCTTCTCCCGCTTCATCATCTTCATCTATGAAGGTTCTCCCGCTTCATCATCTTCATCTACGACGGGTTTCTCGAATGCTGATTCTGAATCAGTTAAGTGCTCAGTTTGGAGTCTGCTGTGGATCTCTTCTTCCTCATCAATGGTCAACCAAGCATTGGTGGCTAACATCCCTACCTTAACCACGTGTACAGCAACCAAATGAGGGGATCTCCATCATCCAACGCCCAACATCTCCATGTGGAGAATCGCCTCCATTCAGTTCGTCCGTGATCACCCCTCACGCCAGCAGCAGAAATAATTGGTTGTTCACCGCCATCCAGCAAGCTGCTCAATTAGGTGGCCATCCGGCCGGCCCATCTTCCAGGCCAACATCACCCATCATCTACGAGCCATAGAGCCATAGATGGAGATTCCTATTGCACGTGTGCAGCTCCATCATGCTTTGAAGGAGTCCAGCAAAGATCCACTTCCACATCCATGTCGCAACCATGTGGAGTGTAATTCACGACCAGCAATACAACCCATTCATCATGTGGGCGCGTGCATGTTTGGATGGTTGTGAATAGCAACGGTGAACGGTCAAGATTGGATTGCAACAGTCCAGCCAATGATGGAGACCAATCTCCATCTTCAACCGTCATTCTCGAAGGCTGGAATCACCTCCACACGTGTAACTTCTACACGTGTACAACGTACAAGGTGGATGACCATGATTAGCAGCAGTGAAGGAGCATCTGTCCACCCCAACGTTTGCAGATTCTCAAATGTCAATTCTATAGAGGCGATTCTTGGCACATTTCTGGCCCACTAACGCAGGAAGTGTGGTACTTGCCTTTTGAATGGTTTAGTGTGCCACCTTCCAGATTGCTTCCGAATGATTCATGGCTGTTTGCCACTTCCTTCTCTTCAATGGGTTCAACTCCATGTGCAGAACCTGGTCACATGCCTGTTGACAAGCAGTGTCCCCCAACAAATATCCGAGCCACCCACATCATACTTGCATCATGTGGGTCAACAAAGGCCGTTCAAATCTCCACCATATCAGCGTCCGTCGCATCAACGGTTGGCATCATCCGTCCACACCATCTTAACTGATGGAACGTCAAAGGTCGTTAGATCTGAGATTTCTAATGGCCGAGATTTCAGGAGGATGATTCTACACCGGTTACCAAAACAAGGATCGTGCAGGGCTTTGCCGTTGTGCCAAAAAATAGGAAGGCAGTTTTTTTTTTTGATATAATCGACGAACAGGGGCTTCTGAAGAGGAATCCAAGCCGTCCATCTTCACCCATCCTTCAACTCACAACCGTCTAGCCATCCATCTTGTTGCTCGTGCAAGCTACACCATCACCAACGCCATTCAGTCTTCCACCCTCCATCACGCTGTGAGGCAGGGAACGTTCATAAGCGGACTAAGCGGACAACGTGCTGAATGAAGGTGGGCACTTCCAACCTCAGCCGTCCATCATCTCAAGCAGGACTCTCTCCAATCACAAGGGCACAATCCCCAGCTACAGGCCTTAATTCAGCAGCAGAGACTCTTGCAGCAACGGCACCAGCAGCAGCAGATATTGTAGTTGATGCCACAGATGCAGCAGACACATATTCAGCAGCAGCAGATCAACAGCTTCTTATAGATATTCAGCGAGAGCAGCTGCAGGCACAGCAGTTTGCTGCTGCATTGAGGCAGCAGCAAGGCGTGGAAGAAGAGAGGCATGTTGGTGGGATCTGGTCAGTTGATGAATCTGGTCGATTTGTCATGGCAGCTGCTAATCCTCATCAGACCCATTCTCCTGGATTTAGTCCCTTAGATTACCAGCGACAGCAGAGGCCTTCTTCTTTAGGAACCTAGTGGCCCTAGCTTTCGCCTGAACCACACGGTTCAGCTATGGCCCAACTTGGAATGGGCGGGCCAGCTTCACAGCTCATGGGCCCGACTCTACAAGACTCGGTCAGCTCGGTCCTTGGGGCCCGATGAGCTCGACGTGGAATTCGATACGTTCCCAACGACGCGTGGGCCTGAACAGGTCCGCATGAGGTATGATAGGAGGCGTTGGTCAACTAGAGGGAACATCTAGCACCAACAGATGTCCCACAATCTCAGCCGTTCCTTCTACACCATCCAACGGTCCTGGAATCACCAAGCCATCGTCCATCTTCAGCATCAAAAGGTGGTACGTAACCAGATCATCCGCCCACACCATTGCCCAACTAATGAAGGTTCCATCTTCAGAAGCTAGACCATCATTAGCTTAGATCGGTGGGCCATCCGTCCATTAAATTTAGCATGAGGAGACACTTCATCCCAGCTGTCCAAAACAATAGATAATCAACCATCCATCCAGTGGACATTTAAGATGGTTCATGGCAAGCTGGTCTACGGCTAGCACAAATCACGACATATGCATCAACCGTCCATTTAGCTTAGCTAAGACATTCAGGACAGAGTGGTTTGGGCGACCTTTAGTCCAGCGTGCAGATCTCTTTCAACGATCTAGATGATGCAGCCATCTCAACTGATCAGCTCACCCACTCGTGACAGGCCAGCAAAGAGAGGGATATCACATCCCACCTTTAGCTCACACGTGCTATTCACGGAGCACTTGCAAAGATCTTCACAAGCTGCAACTGCAGAAATGAAATCAAATGGTTGGGGTGGCTGGGGTGTTGATAAACATCCCAATTCAGGTAAAAATGATATAACGACATCCAAAACAAGTATTTGGTCTAGTTGGGATACTAATGGAAACACAGGCAAGTCAACCTACCCAATCATCAGAGTTGCCGGGAATCAGTTCTTGGAATAGTATGGGTGATGTGAAAAAGAAGTCAGCATATCAGGTCGAAGGTGCAACTGGCTACGAGTACAGTCATGGTCCGAGTATTAAAATATAGTTATTTGCTATCCAGGAAGCTACACATAGGAGCTCGGTCCCATCGCTGTTTATGGTTCACCCACCTACGCTCAGCAACAGGCCTCGGCTTTGTTGGCCTTATCACTCGGCTCGACCTACTTGACTCACCATTTGGCTCCCGTCGCCCTCGGATCGACATTCACCTCAGGTATTTGGTAGACGTCCTTGGCATCGTCTTAAAGGCTTCGACAGACGACTTCCGCGTAATCCAGATGCAAGTACGGTCGTGATCCGAGCATTGAAATGTATTTATTCGCCTCGATCTCATCGCTTTGCCTCATCCATGCCTTAGGCCAAAATTCGGGCATTCATTCGTGAGACCTCGTCCTTAAAAAATATGAAATCAAGACACTGGTCCATAAGAGCCATCCCCGCAACTATATAGCATGGCGAAATCTCTCCTCCAAGAAACATGGCAAATCTCTAGGTCAACAAGACTGACCATGACGGGATCAATCGCCTTAGTGCCCTAGACTAAGAGTCGAAAGACCGACCTGGGCAGTCGGAAGAGCCCTAGACCAAGAGTCAAAAGACCGACCTGGGCAGTCGGAATGGATGAAAGAGTCGGACCAAAACACGAAGTATCCAAAAGTCACCTATATATGTCGACTCGTATAATTGGCAGAGCCTACGGGCCACCCTACTATGCCGACTTCATGCAGTTGACCAAATTCAAATGTCAGCTCATCCATTTCTCTTTACTCTCAAGCCAAGCAAGTCAGGCTCGAGAGTAGGGGGGCTTCTGTTATGGGTAAATTCGGGCTGAGCTCGAATATGGAAAGCGTCCCACTGGGGCTCATCTATAATGGTCATGGACCGATTATTTAAGAGAGGAAGCTAAGTCAGGCCTCGGCCCACTCGGGCTCAGCATTCAGCCTTCTCGACCTTGGCCCACCTCAGCTCAACATCTGGCCCTCATCTCGGCAAGAGACCGGGCCTCATCTGCCTTGGTTTGAATAAAACTTATCCCTCCAGATAAGGATAAGGATAACCATTGCCCTCCAGATAAGGTTAAAGGATAACCACTGATCCAGATAAGGATAAGGATTATCCCAACTTAAATCTCCCCAAGTAATTATCTATAAAGAGGACTCCCACTCTCTCTCGAGGTAAGCAATCCACCGCCATTAAACCTCTAATAGCCTTCTCTTTCAGTATCCATACTGACTTTACTATCGGAGGGCCATAAGCCGGGCCAACCGGCGGCGGTCCTAACCCTTGTCAGTGGTTGCAGGTCCCTCAATCTACACCATTTATCTCTGAGTGGAGATCAGACGACGAAGAATCAAAGCTGGTCCCTGACCAATAGCTGTTGACCAATTTTTGGCATCAACAGGTGGGGTATTACCAATCCTGTCTCCTTTTCATATGCCTATACATGGATGCGGACTAAGTGAGGCAGGCTCTCTCAGTAAGCTTATACCCTTAGAAGTTAGGTGGGGCCACTGTGATGTTTGTGAAAAATTCATCCAGTCCATCTATTCTGCCACCTCATATTAGACACTTGCCCAAAATGAAAAGTATCCAAAACTCAAGTGGGCCACTCAAGAGGAAACAGTAGAGATTGAATGCCCACCATTGAAACATTTGTAGGGCCATAGGATTTTGGTATCAGGCTATGTTTTTGTGTTTTGAGTTCATCCCAGTAGAAATGACCTTATGAATGGTTAAGATGGTATATAAATATCAAAGTGGACCTCAGAAGATTTCAATAGTAAGTATTCCTTTTTCTTTCTCCATTTTTTCCTATTAATGGCCTAGTTTTGGATCTGCCTCATTTTAAGATAAGCGGTCAAAACCGGTGAACAAGGCAGATCTAACAAACATCCTAGTGGGTCCCACCCAGCTTTTAGGGGCAGGAGCTACCTGAGACCATGTGGCGCAGGTAAACTGGGTCGAGATGGGATAGAAAAGGACTTTGTGGGTGGATCTTTGACTGTGGGCCCAACTTTGTTATATGTGCCTTATGCCGTCCATAGGTTTTGACAGCTCATTTTAGGATGTCATCCAAAAATGAAGCATATCGAAATCTCAAGTGGACTACACCACAGGAAATAGTGGTGATTGACTATTTAAAAGTTTTTGTGGGCCACAAAAGTTTTAGATCAAGCTGATATTTTTGTGATCCCTTCATCTAGGTCTTTGTGACCTTACCACCAGGTTGGATGGCAAATAAACATTCCAGTCGGCCTCAAGAAGCTTTTAGTGGTGAATATTATTTCGCCACTGTTTCTGTGGTGTAGTCCACCTGTGATTTGTATTTGCTTCATTTTTGGGATCAGGCCCTAAAATGACCTGTCAAAACAGATGGACGGTGTGGACATAAGGCACATATATCATGGTGGGCCCACAGTAAGGTATCCACCCACTTGCGGGCCCACTGTGATGTATGTGCCTTATGCCCCGCAAGGTTTGAGAGTTCATTTTAGGGCATGATCCAAAAAATGTAGCATATGCATGGTCCAAAAAATGTAGCATATGTAAATCTCAGGTAGACCACAATATAGGAAACAATGGTGATTGACGATTAAAAACTTTTGGTGGGCCACAAAAATTTTGGATTGATCTGATAATTTGAATAGTTGCTTCATCTTGGTCTTTCTTGCCACTTTTTTTCCTTTTCTTTTTTCGTCTTTTTTTATTACTTACAAACACTCACACCCACGCACACCACATGTGTACCTGAACCCATGACTTCAATGTTGAAACTCACGAGTCTACCGGTGAGCCGTGAGTAGGGAAGCTTATCAACATGTGGCAAATAAACATTCTGGTGACCTCAAGAAGTTTTTAATGGTAAGTGTTCAATCAACACTATTTCATGGTGTGGTCCACCTGAGATTTGAATTTGTTTCATTATTTGGATCATCTCCTAAAATGTGCTGTCAAAACGGACGGAAGGCATGGATATAAGAAACATACATAATGATGGCTCCACAGAAGCCGCGTCTGGATTGTGCGATCTTCATGGTGTGCTGATGTGACAAAATTTTGTGCGCCCAACTAGAATGTATGTGTTATATTGACACCATTCATCCATTTTGCTAGATCATTTCAGGGCATGAGCCCAAAATTAATATACATCTAAAGCGAGAAGAGTTTTGCTACACCTACGGATTGTGTATGCTATATATGCATCAATGCCAGCCGTGTGTGACGTCCGGATCTAGATGGGTGTAGAATGCAGAGTGCAAGTCTCTCTCATCTCCTCTCACTTTTCCCATAATCTCTCCAGAATGGTAAGAGATCGGATGCCGATTGTGTGCCAAAGCTTTCTTGTGCTTGGAACTTAGGTGGGTTCACAGTTAATCCCGCAACACACCCACCCAGTCAGTCATGCGACGCACCCACTGGTGCGTGTTAGCAGCGGGAATTTCACCCTGATGGGTTTTCGAGACCTATACCTCTTGTTAAAACCCCGCAACGCACCCACTGGTGCGTGTTAGCAGCGGGAATTTCACCCTGATGGGTTTTCGAGACCTATACCTCTTGTTAAAACCCCGCAGAGTCTTCCAACGAGGTAAAGGCTCAAACCCAGCTCACAACTTATGTTTGTGAGAAATCGACCTGTCAATCCTTTTTGTGAGCTCATTTTTAGACTTGAGATAAAAAATGAGCTGCATCTAAGAATCAAGTGGACCACATTAAAGGAAATGTGGGTAGGGATGGAAGCTGATTGGGTACTGAGTGGGAGAGAGATGATGGCACAGGGACACCGATTTCCTACAAAAGCCTTTGACATCCACTAGGAACTTAGGTAAAGCTCACCGTGACGTCTTTGAGAAATCCACCCGGGCTATCCATTTTGTGAGCTCATTTTAGGACGTGCAACTAAAATGAACCGGATCCAAGACTCAAGTGGGGCAAAAATGTGAGGATTGAATGGTCACAGATGAAATATTCATGGGGCCCCAGAAGTTTTGAATCTGGCTAAAATTTGTGTTTTCACTTCATCCCAATAGGAATGACATTATGAATGGTATGGATGGCATATAAGCATCACTGTGGACCCAAGGACGTTTCAACGGTAGTAATTTCCCTACCCACCTTCTCCTTTAGTGTGGCCCACTTGATTCTTGGATGCTGCTCGTTTTTTTTTATCACGTCCTAAAATGAGCTTAGAAAACAGATGAAAGGGATGGATTTCTCACAAACATCATCTGTGAGCCCCACCTAGGTTCCCAGCGCAGGAAGACTTTCGCACGGAATCGATATCAGATCTCTTCGTTCGGGAGAGATTCTCGGAAATCGGAAGATTCTCGGAAATCGGATTGCGTACTGAATTACTCAGTCAGTACGCTCTTATCGTATTCGGTAAACTCTGTTGGGCCTATTAGGAATGTTTATGGTTTATCGCCGTCCATCCGTTTTTCCATATCAGTTTAGGGGTTTAACCCAAAATTAAAAGATATCCAAAGCTCAAGTGAACTACACTATGGGCAAAACTGAAAATAATGATTTCTACCTTTGGAACCTTTCGAGGGTCCATATTGATGTTAATTTGTCATCCAACTTGTCCATAGGATCACACAGACATGGTTGAAATATATATATATATATATATATATATATATATATATATATATATATATATATATATATATATATAAGCTTGATCAAAAACTTCGATGTCCCTGAAAATTTACCTTATAAAATGGATGGACGGAGCAAATATAATACATAAATTACGGTGGACCCCACAGCTACGCAATCTGCTTCCTCTCGGAAGAGAGAGAGGAGATGAGAAAGACTCACACTCCCCCACATTCTACACCCCTCTAGATCCAGACGTCACCCATAGCTAGGATTATCGCATATACAGTGTACACAATCTCTTTTCATCCAAAGCTCAAGTGGACCACACCACATAAGTCAGTAGGGGTTAAACTCGTGTTTGGCCTTCATCTTGGTGTGTGTGACCTTATGAGAGGTTGCATGGCAAATAAACAACACAATGGCCTTAAGAAGATTTCAGCAGTGAGCTCTCCATGGTGTGGTCTACTTGAGCTTTAGATCTGCCTCATTTTTGGCTCATGCCTTAAAATGATTTGACAAAATGGGTGGATAGGTTGGATATAACACATACATATCTTGGTGGGGCCCACAGAACTTTGCCACGTTAAGTGTGTGCCACGCTAGGCAATCCCATTCGGATAAGTAACGGATGACTTCTGTGGACTTACTTTCTAAATCGGGTCAAGATTCAATGGCGATGGACTATTGTGTCAAGTCTTAAATGTGCGTCACGTTCTTCATCATGATCCACGCCAATTTCCACAAACAGTCATCGCAAAGAAGCTCCCCTGTAGGCCCCACGGATCTTTTTGTTTGGGCAGACCCCGACTCCGCGTGTTCCAAGTCTTTTGGAACTGTTACAGCCAAAATCAAAAAGATAAAAGGATTTTTTTTTTTTCTAAAATCCACCTTTCGTTTCTGCCATTAGGAAATAGCCGTCCACCTCATACAACTATTATCCATATAGGCACTGGCTGTTAGTGGCCATTATATATATATATATATATATATATATATATATATATATATATATATATATATATATATATATATATATATATTTAAAATACAAACGTTACCCTCGCTCAGGCTTCTCGTATGCAACACTCTTCTTCTAGGGCATGACCCCACTATGAGGCAGATCTAAAGTTCGAAGTGAGCCCAACCTTATGATGTTTTTAGGGTGGGTGTTTCATCCCTACTTCTTGGGGAGCGTTTGGCAAATTTACTAATAAAATCTTATTTGTTTATTCTTTAAAAAAAAAACTCTTATTATGAAAATAGACAATTTGATAAAGCTTTCATTTTAGAGTTTATTTTTTTTAGAAACTAGTTAAAAAAAACTCTTAAATAATAAGTGATACGGAGGTTAATTTTTCTTTAAGAGCTTATTTAGCTTAAGCAATTAGACATGTTTAATTAATTTTTGAACAAGTTTGTCCTTAAACTTTTTAAGTAATTCCCATCTTGCCCTCTTTTCTTCTTTAGAATTTCTCTAAGGTGGGCCTGCATGATGAACAACCAATATTGAAGGTGGGTTTCCACATCAAGGTGGACACACATAATGCATAGTCACATCAAAGGTGGGCCCCACATGATGAACGCCCATAGCAAAGGTGGGACATACATGATGGATGGGGGACATTGAAGGTGGGATCACATGATGGAAGGTTGACATCAAAGATCGGCCCACATGATGAACAACCCATATTGAAAGTTGGGCCCAACATGACTGACGGTGAACACCAAAGGTGGGTCCCATATGATGGATGACCCACATTAAAATGTGGCCCCAGATGATGGATGGACTATCCACATTAAGTGGGCCCCATATGATGAACAGTTCATAGCAAATGTGGGACCCATATGATGGATGGCGGACATTGAATGTGGGACCACATGATGGAAGATCGACATTAAATGTACGGCCACATGATGAATTACCCATATTGAAGGTTGGGCCCCACATGAAGGATGTTCCATAGCAAAGGTGGGACCTACACGATGGATGGTGGACATCAAAGGTGGGTCCCACATGATGGACTATCCACATCAAGTGGGCCTCACATGATAGATGGTCCACAACAAAGGTGAGACCCACATGATGGATGGTCCACATCAAAGGTAAGATCCAAGTGATGGATGATGGATATTGAATGTGGGACCATATGATGGAAGGTTGACATTAAAGGTGGGCCTACATGATGAATAACCCATATTGAAGGTTGGACCCCACATGATGGATAGTCCACAGCCAAGGTGGGACCTACATGATGGATGGTGGACATCAAATGGGTCCCACATGATGGACTACCTACTTGATGTGGGCCCCACATAATAGTGGTCCACAACAAAGGTAGGACCCACACATGATGGATGGTGGACATCAAAGATGGGCCCCTCATAATGAATGACTCATATTCCCACATAATGAAAGGTTCACATCAAAAGTAGGCTCCACAAGATAGATGACCCACATCAAAGTGTGGCCCAGCATGACGGAACATGCACATCAAGTAGGTCCCATTTAAATAGCAGTCCACATCATAGGTGGGATCCACATGATAGATGATGGTCATTGAAGGTGGGCTCACAGGAAGGAGGAGTGGATAAGGTGTTACTGGGTAACACAATAGTGGGTGTTACCCTGACAGTGGGGCCCACCTTGATGAATTTGTTATGTATCCATGCCGGTCATCTATCCCAAAACTTAAGCAGATCCAAATCTTACGCAGACCACATTACAGCAAATAATGGTGATTGAATGCCTGCAGTTAAAAACCACCTGGGCCTAGGGCCCACCATAATGTTTATTTGCCATCCAACCTGTTGACAAAGTCAAACATACCTGGATTAAGAGAAAATGCAAAGATCAGGTTAATATAAAACTTTTATTTGCCCACAGTAAGCTTTAATGGTCCATCGCCACAGTTTCCAGTGGTCTTTGAATCTACTCAGTTTTTGAGATCACGTCGTAAAATGAAATGCAATAAAGGATGGACAACGTGGATATACAATACACTCAAGAAGTTGGCCCCACACTGTCAAGGTAACGCTCACGAACCTGTTACACGGGTTACTACTAATCCGCTCTATTCCGTACAACAGTACAAGCTTGCACCCCACGGCAAGGGGTTGCCTGACGTGTAATCCAACGTTGGCCGTACATAGGGCTCACCTTGATGCTCGTGATAGATCCTAAATCAGTCGTATTAAGTAAACTCTTTTGGGCCCACCGAGAATATAAAAAGATTAGAGGACCTAAGCATGGGAAATAGTGTGGTGTATATGAGGCTGGCTTCCCAAAGAGCAAAGAAGGATTAGAGCTAAGTGAAGGGTTTATGAGTGGGTTCAAAAGAGTCTAAGGAAAGGCTAAAACAAAAAGCAAAAGATTTAGAAGAGTCTTTCAAACCATCCAATTGGTCTGAAATTTTTCGGAGAACGGCTGAACTCACTTAACTGCTGGGAGCTCTGGTCGAGTCGTCACCACTTAATGACCGGTCCCGCTGTATAGTGCAGAACTGTGCAGAAAATTTCAAATTTCTAGATTTTTTTTATTCTTTTACATATTTGTTTCCTTTTCGAATTATGTTTCATTGGTTACGATTCTAGCGCTTTAGGATTAATTTATTTCTATTTAAGCATGATTAAATTCATTGTTATTCATTATATTCTAGATTTTAACAAAATTATTGAGTTTTTACTCTATTTTGCTCGTGAATTCGAGTATGCCTTCGTGGATTCAAAAAAGATTGGTTGAGGAGTCTCGATAGATCAGTGGATTTGAATCAGTTATCCATGTGAGAGACTGTGATCGATCTTATACCCCATCTACGCTGCAGCAAGTTGGTATCAAAACGAGGAACAACCTTGGGAAGATGACTTTTAGCGACAGTCATGACAGTAATCCCACTAATGATGCTTAGGGGATCCAATGTCTTGCGAAGAGGATGAAAGCTCTCCACCGGGAGAATCGGAAGGCTATGTAAGGGCTGCAGGCCACCCTCGACCGGATAGCGGATGCGATTGCTTCGCCCCGAGCCTTGTGCGACATTCGGCCTCCTGTAGTTGCTGTACCGAACAATCTGGTTGTTCGTAGAGTACTCCCGGCGGAAAATCGTAAGGCTATTCCGGATGATTTGAACTCCAGCGACGAGGAAGTCGGCGGCATCATAATCCGAAATCTTATCCATGGGGGTGAACACAGATCATGCTGATAGATATTATCGAGGTAAGGCAAAACTCCTCAATTTTAATGGCCTATTATGTTGTTGGGGTCCCAAATAGTGAGGACCTTTAAAAAGAGCAAAGTAACCATATACCCCTGAAGGAATCACACAAGACGCCTTTCGGTGCACGCAAAACAGAAATATACAGGATTTCCTTAACTTAGCCAAATTCTCTAGTGGGCCCCGCCGATCACCGTGTTCGGAACCGCCCGGAAATGGACCCGCAACCCCATTACTATTTATGATGAACAGTGCAAGTGATTGCGCAACGAAACGGGCCTCACAAACCCTCCAAAAGTCAAAACCCAATTAATGGAGCCCACATTTACGTGTCCACGCACCCTGAAAATTCGAACACCCCACGCACCCAACGCACCCTTAAAAGCAGCACGATGGTCCGCCATTTAAGAAGGCACGCAGGTACGCAACGCACCTTGAAAAATGGTCAACGCACCCTTACAATGCATGGATGGTTAAAAATCAGGGTTCCAGGTACGTGGAGCCCCACGCACCCGGCAATTAAGCCCCACGCACCCGAAAGATCCAGTATGTTTTCAGGCATCCGCTCATCAATAAACAGGTGCGTTGGGGACATTTTGACAGATGCGTGACACGTGGCAGCCTCTTATTGGCCGACCACACCTATAAATACCCCCTCATCCCACTCATTATAACAGAACAAGAAAAGAGAGAGAGCTGCTACGCTGCCGGAAACCAAAAGAACCTTGCCGGAATCCTCGCCAGAACCATTTTCCGATCATCGGAAACCCCTTTCCGATCACAGATACATCACTACAGGTCTAAATCTCATGGATTTGGTAACGCACCTGTAAAAGGACCCCACGCATTCAAAAGTACCCCACGCGACCGTAAATTCGGCAAGAATCAAAATTGTGCAAACCGGACCCCACGCATCCTGAATATAGTCCTACGCACCCTTAAATTCATGGTGAAATCGACATTGGATTGATAGATGCGTGAAGCCCCACGCACCCGTAAATCAAGCCCCACGCACCCTAAAAATCAGCCAATTGCAGAACATATTTGCAGGTGCACCGGACTCAATTTTAAGTGTTTTCAAGGTCCTCTTGAGCCTATCTTGGGTATTTCGAGCATTCCGGACGCAACGGAACGGCCGAATGAACGCTTCAAAAACTCTAAATGAGTAGAATCGAGCGTCTTCGAGGCTTGACCCAATTCGACGCGATGAGCGAAGTAACTTCCCGGAAAAGAGCCGCCAGCATCTAGAGCTATGCAAATATGCCATTATTTATGTTTATTGTAAAGGCATGATCCGATTTGTGTCAAAAACTAGACAAGCAGGGACATGGTTGCCACAATAAACCATGCCGAAAGAGTCGATTCCCCACAAATCAATTGCTCTCGACTGCCAGGACACAATGGTCGATGCCCTATCCATCCAAACGGTATTAGCAGTTGGCCTGCGCAGGTACACAATTGTAGAATGGACTTCCAGAGGTCACATGTCCCTACATTGACAGGCGCAGGCCCAGAGTCATCCATCTCAGTAATAAACCCTGACAGTCTCAGCCCGGGTCTCTAACCAAAATATGAGACATAGACATCCGACTAATACAAAGGTGGTTCAGTACTTAGCGAGACAAATAAAGGTCTCTACGACCACAAGCTCTAAGACCATGGTCCCTGTTGACTAGTCTTTTGCCTTCTAATCAAGGGTCATCGATCATTCGATGTAATTAAGGGCCCGTGCCAGACCACGGCCTGGAATGTACAAGATCTCAGAATCTCTGGAATAAAATTCGCCTTGCGATATCCTTTCTCTTGTGTACTTTTGTAAATGCTTATGATTGTCTACGAATGTTTCTATTACTCATAACCCCAGAGCAACTAAACACCACATTTCAGAAAATGTTCTCCGCGGTTCATTTTCTAGTTTCAACATATGTATAGAGGAGTTCTTTGATTGGTTAGCTAAAGTGGAATGATATTTTGACTACATTGATGTACCAGAAGAATGACAAGTGAAGTTGGTCTCCTATGAATTGAAATCCGATGCATCGGCATGGTGGGAACAATTTCAAATGATCCGTGTTCAACAAAACTAGACACTCATCCGATCATGGCCTCGGATGAAGCATCTACTACAAGCCCACTTCCTCCCTAGCGACTATAAACAGGTCATATTCCAGCAATATTAGAATTGTCGGCAGAGGAATCAGTCCGTGACCGAGTATTCGGAAGAGTTCCAACGTCTGGGAACACAGAACAATTTAGCCAAATCAGAGTCTCAACAAGTCGCATGGTTCATCGATAGGTTGCGGCTTACAATTTAGGACCGGGTTCAAATGGTTCCGATGTCGACCTTGGATGAGGCCGTCCAATTGGCCACGAGGGCAGAAATTTAGCTTGCTAGATAAGTTCATGCTACAACGGGTTCCACTTTAGATCCGTCTAAAAGAAAAGAACCGATTGATGATTGTCCTTAGCCCAACGTGCACGCAACACGTACTTCAGGAAGTTGTCCTACAAGAGTCAAACATGTAGCGGTTGTGCTAGGACCGAGTAAGATTTCAAATCCCTATGGCTAGTCAAGGCCCGATCATTGTTTCAGATGTGGATAGTCGAGCCACTTATCAAACACCTGTCCTCAACAACATGCGGCTAACGTAACCATTGCCATAGAAGACGTACAAGTTGAGCCAAAGAGTGATGTTGCTGATGAAGCTGAGAATGAGGATGAAGGGACCGATTGGATTTCAAGTGATCAACATTTATCCCTAGTTGTGCAGAGGCAATCGCCTACACAAGGCATACCAACTAAACCCTAGCGACACAATATTTTTAGCACAACTTGCATAGTGGCGGTACGGGTTTGTGCTGTCATCATTGGTGTTGTAGTTGTGAGAACATGGTATCGTGAATAATGGTGGAGAAGTTGAAGCTTGAGACCACATCACATCCCTCACCATACATGATAGGCTGGATTAAAAAAGACAGCACGACGACAGTCACCGAAGAATGCATTGTTTCCTTTTCAATCTGCAAGACCTACAGAGATCAAGTGTTATGTGATGTCGTCGATATGGATAGTTGTCATATAATACTTGGGTGATCAAGGCATTTCCATCAAGATGTTGTACATAAGGGACGTGACAACATCATTACCTTCATGAAGGATGGGAGGAAGATTATTCTCACTCCTACGATTATGAAGGAGAGACCTAAAACTTTTAAAGTAGAGGGACAATATTTCCCTACAGTGCGCGGAGTAGGACAGACACTCAGACAGAAGACAAAATACAGCTTACCACATTTGTCAAGAGAGGAAGCTACTATAACACGCCCAATGAAATCAAGGAGAGTAGATCTTGGGCAGATGTCGAATCATAACTCAAGGGCAAGTTTCCTTCAAGTAGGGGAGACTGATGTAGTGAGGTAACACTGATTGAAGAAGGATTATAGCCAAGAGAAGGACCCGCAAGTGGGCCCAAAAGATCCCAAGGAAAGGCCGAAAGAAAGAGCAGAAGATTCAAAGGAATATTCAATAAATGCCCTCCAACGATCGGTCGTCCAACCGATCTGAAATTCCTTAGAGAGTAGCTGAACTCAGTGGACTGTTAGAAGTTCTGGCCGACTGGTCGCCACTCAACTCCGACCGATCATGGTCCCCTGACGACCGGTCCTACTGTGTAGCATAGAATTGCACGAAATTTTTCGATTTTCTAGATTCCTTTCTGATTCTTTTACATATTTGTTTCCTTTTTTAATTAGGACTTCTTGGTTACGATTCTAAGGCTTCAGGGTTAGTTTATTTCTATTTAAGCATAATTAAATTCGTTGTTATTTATTCTATTCTAGATTTGTTTTAAAAAAATTATTGAGTTTTTACTCTATTTTGCTCATGGATTCAAGTGTACCTTCGTGGATTCGAAGAAGATCGGTTGAGGAGTCCCGATAGATACATGAATTTGGATCAATTATCCGTAGGAGAGACGGTGATCGATCTCACACCCCATCTACGTTGCGGCACAATGGGAATAATGATTTCCACGTTGAAACCTTCATAGGGCCCACAGTGATGTTTATTTGTCATCTAACCTCTTCATAAGATCACACAGACAATGATGAAGGTAAAAAACAAATATATCAGCTTGACCCCAAACCTCTATAGCCCCCAAGAATTCTTCAACTGTAGATGTTCAATTCACACTATTTCTTATGGTGTGGTCCACTTGATATTTGGATATGCTTCATTTTTGTCTTCAAGCCCTAACAGTACCCTGCAAAATGGATGGACGGAGTGGATAAAATACGTAAATCACTATGGGCCCCACAGAGTTTACTCAATATACTTAGGGTACTAAGTTACTCGGTACATAATCCGCTTTAGATAAATCCACCCCGTCCATATGTTTTGACATTTCTTTGTAGGCATAGTCCCAAAGACATAGGAAGATCGAAACCTCAAAGTGGGCCCCACGATGGTCCTAAGTTTTTTTAATGGTGGGCATTGAGTCCCCATTATTTCTTATCACTTGGCCAGAGCTTTTTATTAGCTTGCTTTCTGGCTCATGTCCTAAAATGAGATGGAAAAACATATGGAAAATGTGGATTCCTCAATAGGATTATGTGCTCCACGAACGTCTCCATGATTGGTCAAATCTCACTTTTGCGCCTATTCATTTAGCTCACTCGAGCTTTAGTTTTGTCTCATTTTCAGGCCACCAATGTCTCCATGATGGGTCAAATTTCACTTTTTCTAATTGGTCAAATCTCACTTTTTCTTATTCGTTTGGCTCACCTGATCTTTGGTTTGGCTTCATTTACAACTCATTCCCAAAATGAGATAGAAAATTGTTGGGGAAGGATGAACAAGCTGATGGATCCCCCAATCCCTAACTCATAAAATTATGAAAAATTTTAGTTCCATGAAACAATCTCAAATATCTATGATGAATAAACACAATCACCACACACGACACAACAATTTGTATATGAAAAAACCTTTAGTAATAGAGGTAAAAACTACAGGGCCTAGTCTAGTTAATAAATCCACTATGTAAAACCTATTACATAGCGATCATGAGTTTATCACAACAATCAGATCCAATATCTTCACCCTTAAATAGATTACAATAAAGAAGAATGAGTAACAAAGAGATCTCACCAACGAGAATTGATAAATCCTCAGAAATTATCCTTGAAGTGGCTTATGAACGAATGCCAATGACGTGGATGAGCTTCACGAATCTGATCTTCTTCTCTCTCTTCGATCTGGACTCTCTCTCTCTCTCTCTCTCTCTCTCTCTCACTCTTCTTTTTCTCTCTCATAATGTTCCTTACCCTCTAGAATGCATTAGGTTGCCCTAATCCCTCTTTTACAAATTTGTACATAGCACCAAGCCAGGATTAAAAACAAAACGCACAAACTAATTATTTAATTATTTTGATGGGGCATACTTCATGCATATATTAGATAGGGTACACACACCATGGTTGGCCCCCAATGGGCAATAGTGTATTACCAAGTGAATAACTAATATTTACACATGGCATGATAGCCTGTAGAAAAATAAGCTTATTTTACACATACTTAAGAGGCATTTATGCCTTGGCTGATCTTAAGAGTGGGTCGCAAGAGGGGATGGTTGTGAAAGACGTGTTGAACCTTCCTCAGATTATTCGAGAGGCTTTGTTCCTTGACAAAGTAGGCTTAGGTAGGGTATGTAAGGAGTGAGGGTCGGTTCTTGGGTCGGCTCCCGATTAACCTGTAAAGGTCACCATTCCTCTGTGCTTTCATGACGACGAGTGCCCCCTTAGAAACTTTAAAGACACGATTGAATCCGGTGAATTTACAACGTAGCTAAAGCTTCGAGTGCACCTAGAGATATCAAGTTCTTCTTCAACCTAAAGATATGCCCCACATCTATCAGAATTCATTTGATCCCATCAAACATTCTAATACATATTGTACTAATTCCAATGACCTTGCAGGCCTAGTCATCGCCCATGAATACCAACCCACCATCATACTCCTTGTATGGGCGAACGAACTCTAATTAGGACACATATGATTCGAAGCACCTGAATCCAAGAACCACTCATTGGTGAGATACTCAGACTTGGATATAGTCAATACCTCACAACCATCACTCACATCCTCCGTGGATTCCGCCGTATTGGCATCTTTATAAGATTATTCTGATTTCTCTTTTTTAGACTTAGGATTTTGACAATCTCGCTTCATGTACCATGTATGTCCACAACTCCAGCACTTTAACTTACATTTCCCTTTTCCTTTAGATTTATATCTTAATCGCAAAGATCCTTTATCTCACTTAGAATTGATGCCCCTCGTAACCAATGCACTAGTAGAAGTGCCCACATCACCGCTCTTCCTTCTCATTGCCTTCGACTGAAGAGCTGAGATAATGGTCTCAATGTTAACAGTTGTTCCACCTGTGCATAAAGAGTCTTTAAATGACTTGTACGATCCTGAAAAAGAGTTCAACAGAATACATACTTGGTCTTCGTCCTTCATCACTTCATCTACATCCAACAGTTTGCAAAAGACCCTGTTGAAGTTACTAATGTGGCTCTTAACGTCAACCCCCTCTGCCATCCATAGATTAAACAACTGAAGCTTCAAATACAAATAATTTTTAAGCGATTTCTTCATGTAAATATTCTCTAGCTAACTTCGTACATGTATCAGCCGCATACTTCTCTCTCATAACATTATAGAGAACTTCATCCGTTAGATATAATTGGTTGAAATATTGACCTTTTGATCCAAATTCTTCCATACTTCTTCTTTCATAAATTCTAATCGCTCTCCAATGAGTCCATCTTCCAATCCTTGTTAAACTAGGAGGCCTTTCATCTTAACCATCTATAGTTCAAAGTTATTTTTTCCAGAATATTTCTCAATGTCAAATTTCATGCCAAACGCCATTGATACTTCGTCTCTCAAATTCGTATCTGTTTCTCAATGTATGCTCTGATACTACTTATCGGGAAGTCGCGAAAGCACAGAGTGAATGAAATAGAGTAATCACAATCGCACAAGTAAATCAACACAAGAAGGCAATCCAATTTTACTTGGAAAAACTATTGTGGAAAAAACCACGAGACAAAGCGATCAATACACTATGAAAAATAGAATTACAAGAGAAGAAACTCACCCGGATCAAAGTCCCATGAGGTCGAGCTGTTTGGGCCCCACTGTGATGTGCATCGGACATCCATACCATGTATTTGGTGGGTCCCCGGTTGGTTATTGGATATACCAAAAATCAGATGCATCCATAACTCAAATGGGCCATACCAATTGAAATAGTATAAAATCATAACTACAACATCTAAAAGCACTTGTTGGGGCCCACCTAAGTTTTGGATACGGTTGAAACTTGTTGTGACCTCTTGTTTAAGTGGGACATGCACAATGGATGGGTTGGATTAATTTCTCAACCACATCTCAGTCGATCCAATAAATGATCATAAAGGTTTCAATGGGTGGATATCCACTCTTAACTCTTTTCTATGGCGTGGCCAACCCAAGTCATGGATTGACCCGAGTTTTAGGATCATGGCCCACTACAAAATGGTGCCTGTGACTGATGGTGTGGATGCCCATCATACATCACAGTGGGGCCCACACAGCTCAGCCTCATGAGAACTTTTCATGAGGTACTGTGAAGTACCTTTTCCATATGTATATATAGCACTAAAACAAAATTTTACCAGAGTAGAAGCTCACCCGGATCAAAGTACCCGAGAGAGAGAACCCTAGCTTTTCTTTCACCAAAACCCTCTCAAACCCTAATCACTTAGCAGAACGCCTGCTCTATACCTTAATCCTGATTACAAGCGTGTGGATATAAGAAGCATACATCACGGTGGCCCCACAGCCGTGATCCACGGAAACCTCGTCGACCTGACGTACTCATCAGCGGCGACTACATTGACTCAAACAACTAGCAGATCCGATGTAAACCGTCCATTGTTTTCATAACTGTGGGCCCACCTCTTCCATATCTCGAACGTCCCACACACGTGAGACGTTAGGCCATAAACTGGGTCTCTGGCCCGTACCAGGTGGATATACACCAGAAATTCATTAAGGTGGGTCACGCACGGGTGTTAACCTTGCCGTGGGACCACATCATTTATTAATGTTGTTCTGTATATCCACGCCGGTCCTTCCAGCTCAGTTTAGGACCTGTTCCAAAACTTAAGCAGATCCAAATCTCAGGTGGACCACAACAATGGAAACAATGATGATTGAACACCCACCATTAAAATTTTCCTATGGCTCATAATAGCACCCAACGTAATGTTTATTTTCCATCCAACCCGTTGATAAGATCAAGCAGACCTGGATGAGGGGAAAATATAAATATCAGCTTGATCTAAAGCTTTTGTGACCCATAAAAAGCTTTTAATGGTCATTCATCAATGTTTCAAGTGGTGTGGTCTATCTGCGATTTGGATCTTCTTTAAGTTTTGGGATCACATCCTAAAATTATATGGGAAAACGGATGGACAGCGTGGATACACAAAAAATTCATCAAGGTGGGCCACGCACAGTAAGTGTAACACCCACTAAGGTGTTCCCTCTCCACAGGAGCGCGATTTCGCTGCTAACCCAGGACCAGTCATGTGGGTGGGACCCTCACTGTAGGGCCTACTTCAATGCATGCATGGTATACAATCACAGTACCGTTCATCTGTTCTGCTGGCTTATTTTAAGCCATGGTAAAAAAACAAAAAGGTAGATATAAATTTAAGGTGGATCACACTATAGGAAACAATGGTTATTGATCATTAAAAACCTTTCGTGGGATTGAACGCCAACCATTAAAAACTGATGAAAGGCCACTTGAGCTTCAGATCTGCCTCAGTTTTGGAGTCTTGTCCTAAAATGATCTTGCCAAATGGATTGACGGCGTGGATACAATACATACATCATGGTGTGGTCATTGGTACACCCAGTGTAGCTAGCGTAGCTAACTCGTGGGTGTAGTAAAATTTTCCTCTTGGCCATCTCTATAAATAGGGGAGAATCCATGCCATATTAATTTGTCTCCTCACTTTGGCTTTCCTCCATTCACAAACTCCATAATGGTGATTCCATCTATGAGCCTATGGGCAATTTCCTCATTTCTCCTTCTCTTTTCCATTCACGTTTCATGCTCCTTCGTATCTGCCCCTCACTTCTCCAACCAAACCGATCGCCTTTCTTTGCTCCACTTTAAATATCTAATAACGGACGATCCTCTCCATTCCTTGAGCTCTTGGAACCATACCCTCGACTTCTGCCAATGGAAAGGAGTCACGTGCGGAGGTCACCGCCATTCTCAAAGGGTCACGGCCTTGAACCTCACTGGCCAAAACTTGGTGGGGCCCATATCTCCCTTCATAGGGAACCTCACATTCCTCAGGAGAATCAATCCGTCAGACAACAGCTTCCACGGGACGATTCCTAAGGAGATTGGCCGTTTATTTCGCTTGCGGTATCTCAATCTGTTCAATAACACATTCACTGGACAAATTCCAGTAAATCTGAGCCACTGTTTGGAACTCGAAGCCCTTGGTCTTTATGGGAACCAGCTCTCTGGGAGGATTCCAACCCAGCTTGGCTCTCTACCAAAGCTCACCAGATTGGCCCTCGGTAAAAACAATTTCACAGGAAGCATCCCACCTTCACTTGGAAACCTTTCGTCTCTCTGGTCTCTTCATCTCTCAAAAAAAAGTCGGGAGGGGAGCATCCCAGATGACCTTTGTCAATTGTTGAGCTTAAAGTTTCTTGGCATAGGTGGAAATAAACTTTCAGGTACAATTCCACCCTGCCTATATAATCTCTCCTCTATTAATGTTTTGGACGTGGGATTGAACAGATTGCATGGAAATCTTCCACCTAACTTAGGCCTCACTCTTCCTAATCTCCAACGGCTTCTTGCTGGAAGAAACCGATTCACAGGACCCATACCAGTTTCATTATCCAATGCTTCGGGACTTGCAGATATTGACATTGATAGCAATAGTTTTAGAGGATCCGTGCCGTTGAATTTTGGAAGCCTCAAGATTCTCTCCAGGTTATATTTCGGGGGCAATGAACATGGAATTGGTAAAGCTCGTGACTAAAGTTTTCTCGATTCTTTGACCAATTGCAGTAGCTTACAATGGTTAGACATAGGCAATAATCATCTCAGCGGCGTGTTGCCTGACTCCATAGCTAATCTTTCGACCCAACTGACATACCTATCTTTAGAAAGTAATATGATATTCGGAAGCATCCCATATGGGATTCAGAATCTTGTCGGCTTAACAACACTTGATATGGGGAATAATTTTTTAACGAGTACCATTCCCGTTGGTGTTGGAAAGCTTAACAAGTTGGAGAAACTTTACTTGAATACAAACGGATTGTCAGGGCAAATTCCACCTTCCTTGGGTAACATCACCAGATTGTACCTACTAGGTTTAAATGAAAACAATCTATGGGGGGGCATACCTTCAACTCTTGCTAATTGCATAAACTTGAACTTCATATACCTCTTCAATAATAACTTTAGCGGTACCTTACCCAAACAACTTCTCAGCTTTCCATCTCTGATTGATCTCCAAGCTCAAAACAACTTTTTTACTGATCTGCCACATGAAACCAGTTACTTGCAAGCTCTTGGAACATTCAATGTTTCTAATAACAAATTGTCAGGCAAAATTCCAAGCTGGCTAGGCAGTTGTCTCAGCCTAGAGTATCTTGGGTTGGATGGGAACTTCTTTCAAGGATCAATTCCTCCAACATTTAGTACTCTAAAAGGCCTTCGATACCTGGATCTCTCATGCAACAACTTATCTGGGAAGATTCCAAGATATCTGGAGAATTTTTCTCTAGAGTATCTAAATCTATCGTTCAATAATTTCGAGGGTGAATTACCAAAACAAGGGGTCTTTGAAAATGCCAGCCAAGTTTCGGTGCTCGGAAATACTAAGCTTTGTGGGGGTATTCAAGAATTACAATTGCCTCCGTGCATTAGCCAAGCTTCCAAGAAAGGGGGGAAGTCTCTTGCTTCAAAAGTGAAATTCTCAGTTATTGGTGTTGTCCTTTGTCTTATTTCATTATCATGTTTCTTTACCATTCTCTATTGGGTAAGAAAGTCGAGAAGGAAACCGTTTGCTGTGCCTTATGTGCCTTATGTGGAGGATCTTTTTATGAACGTATCTTATGCGGAGCTCTTTAAAGCAACTGATGGGTTCTCTCCTGCCAATTTGGTTGGCACCGGAAGTTTTGGTGCCATATATAAAGGGATTCCAGATCTTGTTGGAACTATGGTAGCAGTGAAAGTCTTCAACCTTCAACTACAAGGAGCTCTGAGCAGCTTCATGGCCGAATGCGAAGCCTTGAGAAACATTAGGCATCGAAATCATGTTAAGATCTTTACCTGTTGCTCGAGCATTGATTTTAAGGGCAATGATTTTAAAGCTCTTGTTTACGAGTACATGCCCGATGGTAGTCTAGACATGTGGTTGCACAGAGATGGCCATGACCAGCTGAGAAGGAACTTGAAGTTTACTCAAAGGCTAAAAATAGCTATAGATGTGGCTTCTGCACTGGATTATCTGCATAATCATTGCCAAACGTCAATCATTCATCGAGATTTAAAGCCGAGCAACATTCTTCTTGATGATGACATGATTGCTCGTGTGGGTGATTTCGGGCTAGCCACGTTCTCATATGACGTTGCTCAAACTAGCTCAATTGGAATGAAGGGATCTATTGGGTACATCGCTCCAGGTAACAATTTCATCTATTTCATATCATCATCATGATCATCAACATTATTGTTGTTATTGTGCTCATCATTATTATTATTAGGCTTCTTCTTCTTTTTTTTCCTAAAGAAACAGGTGGACTGTTTCCACCTAATATATTATTAAAGGGAAGAGGGTACCCTGCACCAGCTGATGTGGGTACGTGGCGAGAGCAAACAAGGTCTCCCAAATAGACAAGGTCTTTGCAACAACGCTTCGAAAGTACAAGTAGCTAGTTGCCCCCATACTACATGGGATCGAAGCTTTTCACAATTGCCTCATTTTGCAAAGAATTCCAACTTGTGAGCAGATAATCCCCCGTAACGATGCGACAACAACCTCATTGAGGGGGTGTCGGGATTCACATAAATACTTGAACCATACTAGATTCAGACTTGACCTGGGCCTAAATCAAAACAAAGGTCCAAGGACCTCATGAGTATGCCGACCCCATTTTATTCGAATCTAGGTCCTAAAAGAATGACCCAGATTTGAAGGACCCACACCTGACAAGATTCACAAAGATCGAGGTATACAAAGTAGCACTCACTTGCAACCCACATGAATTGGTCACACTATAATAAGGTCGTGTATCAAGAATTCTTTTCTACTAATGGCTTTAGTTGTGATGTATTACATTACATTAAAATCATAACAGCAACTCGCATGTTCACTTGATGACTGAGGAGCTGAGTACTTTCATTCTAGTAGCAGATCCTTGTTCAATGTAGAACATCTTTACAAGGACTTATATATAAGTTCATAGCACACCAATTGATATTAGGAATTAATATACTTAATAAAGAAAAAAGACAAATTACTTGTGTAAATAGAATATTGACCCCCCCTCCCAATTCAACCTTTGATATTGTTTGTATCTAAATGGTCTTTTTTTCTTTTAAACACACACACACACACACACACACACACACACACAACCTTTGGTGCTGAAACCCACTCTATCTATCACCAAGCCATGGCCACGTAAATTCTGATATAAGTTGTATAAATTACAGAGTATGCGAAGGGCGGAAAATCATCTACACAAGGAGATGTTTACAGCTATGGAATCCTTCTATTGGAGATGATCACTGCAAAGCGGCCAACTGATGACATGTTTAAGGACAATCTAAGCCTTCATCATTTTGCTAAATTGGCTTTGGTTGATCAAGTAATGGAGATTGTTGATCCACAACTGCTCTTAAAAGAAGCTGAAGATATTCAAGGCAATGAAAATCATACCAATACAAGAAATAGAATGCATGATTGCTTGATTTCAATTGTCAAAATCGGTGTTTTGTGCTCTGCAAAATCTCCAAGAAAACGAATGCAAATGAGAGATGTTGTTGCTGAAATGCATGCAATCGAGGACTTGTATCTTGGTCGGGATTCACCAAGACAATCAAGTTAGGTCACAAATATTAGATCAAGGTTTGTCTTACCTCAAGCATTACTAAGCTATTATTAGTAGTTATGTTGATAAAGATTTCTAAATAAAATGAGTTTGTTGAATACTTCTCTAACAAGCTCTAGATATATTTAGCCTTGGCTTAAGAATGTACTTGTATTGATATTGAATGTATGAGAAGATGTATTTTTTTTCTCCTCCTCTTTTTTTTTTTTTTTTTTTTTTTTGTTATCTTATGTTAAGTAAAGGGAGATTGTATTATGAATTTAATAAGAAAAAGACGCATCTTATTATAATAAGGATATAATATTGAATTATTAAGATGTTTAATCACTAATATATTTTATGCAAAGGTTTTCAAAATGACATTACAATCTTAAAAAATTAGTTTAGCATTTAGACTACTAACTTGGTAGTATACTACCAAAAAAATGGGCAAAGGATACGGACTATGGGGGTATATTGCTGCGGATATAATTCGCAGCAACTTTACTACGGCTTAACTCTGTCGCAATCTCCACGAACCACTGCCTATGATTTGGTGATCCCCAACAGGGCTCCATGGGGCCCACCGTAACGTTTTTAATTTATCCAAGCCGTCCATACATTTTAAAAGCTCATTTTAGTGTATGAGCACATAAATAAAGCAAATCAATACCTCAAGTGAACCACACCATATAGGAAACAATGGATACTATATTTATACCATTGATATCTGGTGCGGTCCACTGGGGATTTTGATATGCCTTCTTTTGGGGATAATGATTTAAAATGATCTTTCAAAATAGAGGGATGGAGTGGATAAAGCAGATACATCACACTGGGCCCCACGAGCGTACTGACTAGACCGTCCATTTTTGTTATAGGTGGGCAGTCCCCCAATTCGAAATGCGGTCCCCCAAAATTGGAAACCCTCTCTCGAAAACACTCCCTCTCCCTCTCACTCGTTCCCTTGCCCTCACCCTCTCTCTACCTCTCGCTCCCCTCTCCCTATCCCTATTGTAACGCCCCAAATTTTCAGAATTTATTTGAAAATCTTTAAAACTTTATTTTTGATTTTTTTATATCGAGCGTTTACCTTATTTTGAAAACAACGGACCATCCATAGGAGATCCGATAGGGGACCCTTTACAAAAGTTGTTTAGAATAACCCTATAAATGTTGTAGAAAGACCGAATTTCGAAAATCTAACTATTTTTATTTAATTACGAAAATGCCATTAGATAAACTTAAGTTAACGCACCAATTTTAAGTATTATAATTTCTGACGATCATTTTCACACAAAACTTCTTATATAAGCTTTTGGGCACATTTTAGCTGTACACATCAAATTTCGGCCCTCTAATCATCCTACAAATACTCTAATCAGAAATCAGGCCATAAGTGGCCCACCTTAACTCGGATCTACCTCATTTTTCTGGTCAACGGTTAATATTACGCTGCCCACCTGTTGAATGGAGCAGATGGCTCTGATCCACCATGATGGACCCATGTGTGGAGGACAGCGGTGACGAGCGATTCCCGTACCACGTGCGCACGACGCACCCCCGCCCCTCCGTATTTTTCGTTCTGCATCAACAACGGACGGACGTTGTCCTCCCATGAGCTCCATACCGTCCATCATCTAGACCCCACTTCAAAATCCAACCCGTTCATCCGACTCCAACGCCTTGCCACCCCAGTCCGTTGCAACCGTTAGTCTAACCGTCAACATTGTGGCCCATTCCAAACCGCCGTCCAAATCCAAGAAAGCCAAGATCTCGGCTTTCGTTTTGCATAGCCCCTCCAAATTTCATCCATAGCTTCATGTGGACCCCACCTAGCATCTCAACGGTCCTCATGCCCTGTAAAACCCTCGTTGCAATCCGTTTCCAACTCCAACTCCCGAGCCATTCTTTCCGTACCACGCAACCAGCCGACCTCCTGAGTTTTTCACATTATAAAACCCTACCATTCGTCTGCGTCTGCCCTCTTCAGAAAACCCAACGCTAGAGAGAGAGAGAGCACCTGCCCTCTTCAGAAAACCCAATGCCAGAGAGAGAGAGAAAGAGAGAGAGAGGGAGGGAGAGAGAGATCATGGGAGGAGAGAGAGAAGGTGAGAGTTGTTTGGGGGGGAGAGAGAGAGAGAGAGAGAGAGAGAGAGAGAGAGAGGGCCCGTCACTTTGTTGCTGTCACTGGGAGGTCCTTCCAAGGAAAGAAAGAAGAAGAAGAAGGAGAAAGAAGAAGAGGGAAAAGAAGAAAGAAGAGAAAAGGAAGGAAGGAAAGAGAAAGAAAGAGATCCGAGTTGACCCGGCTGAGATCCTAAGCCATCCTGCTGTTGAAGAGGTGAGTCCTTCTAAGATAGTTATTTATTCCTAGATCTACCCTTATTCTATAATATTTGATGAGATCTAACCTTAGACGATCAAACTATGAAAACCCTACCAATCTATGCCCTAACCTTGTGATTCCATTTACATATTAGGGTTTGAATCTAAGGAGAAGTACAAGGCCCTAGGAACATCTCAAACCAACCAAACATTAGAGGTGGGGGTTTCCTTTAAGCCCATCTACGATAATATTAAATTGTATGTTGATTTTATGCTTAAAAACTAGGATTTTGTTACGTGATTTCTTGAAACCGTGCTTGTTGAAATCTTTCCATGTAAATATGAATTGTATGATGTTCCTTGTTGTGTATGTTGAATTTTGATATATGAACTATGCTTAAGTGGTTGGAAAAGGAATTGTGATGATCTACATGCTTATGAGGAGGCTATACTTGATTTACGTTGTCACATGCTCATGATGATAGATGTGTTGTTTGCTATGGGATATTGTCTATGGATGTTACGCTAATAAACACCCCTTAACCCTATACTAATGTAACCGTTTGACATAAAGAGATGAAGCCAGTGTGAGGCCTTATTACGTTGGCATTACCATGTGGAGATTTTGGATGAATATGCCTTATTGAGAAAGTCGGCATTACTGTGTGTCTTATTGAATGAATGTGCCTTGACATTGATAATTAAATATTGGCATTACTGTGTATGTGTTGTTGGTTGCATATGCCATAATATTGAGTTTGGCACTACCGTATGCGCCTTGTTGGATACGTGCCAAGGGATCCATATTGATTCGCTACTTGTGATGGATTTATTGAAGTATGGAATTGATGAATATGGAAACTTTTGAACTGACCGGGGTAAGGAGTGATCATTAGCCGTGTACATCGTTTAATTGGCTGGATGTTAAACCTGCTTAATTAAAGGTGAAACTAATCATGCATTCACTGGACCCAACTTGGTGGGTCAGCCCCTCGGACGTTAGAGAAAGTGTGCGTGGGCCCGTTTCTCTCTCACTATCTAGTGAAAGTGTGCAGGGGCCTGTTTCACTAGTTAGGTTTTGGTGTATGGGAAGAGTGGAGTGATCCCGTCCTAACTAGAACCTCTGGTGACTAGTGGCTGGTGAGAAGAGTGGAGTGATCCCTTCTCATTTAGTTAGGGTGCCTTAGCCAGAGCATGCATGTCATGCATTGCATTAACCAAGATCTTTTACTAAATTGTTTTGATTTGATTAAATGATAATATCCTGCTTGTGTTTACTCTGTGTCATTATTATCATGATTGTCTTAAAGGGATATTCCCCACTATGATAACATTTAACGCTATCCAACCACATCTCAGATAATCCAGGTGAAGATCTAGTAAGAGAATCGAACACTACGACGAGGTGCTCGAAGGCTCGTGGTAGCAAGTAACGGACGATGAAACCGAAGCGGCTTGAAGATGGATTATATTTATTATCTTTGTATAGTAGATTTATTTTCATATGACTTATAATAAGCCTCTCATTGAGACTAGAAAGTAGAATATTATGTAATTTGTATGATTTAAGGACATTATCTTAAAAACGTAGAGTAGAAAAACTTCAAATAAGAACCTTGAATTTTGTCATCTTGCTAAGAATGCCATGAATGTAGGAAATAAAGATGAATGTGTGGAAATATATCCTTAACACATTCAAGAAAACATTCGAAAACTCGGCCCATTGTATTGTCTACGAGAGCCGAAATTTTGGGGCGTTACAAATTGGTATTAGAGCATAAACAGGACCTCTGGGTGTGAAGCCCAACCCATCGTATAATGAATTCACCTTAGGACTTAGGCCCTTGGAACTAGTAATAAATTAACTTAGGAATGACCATGAATGATTGTATGTGATGTTATGAATGTAGAGACCCATACTTGGGCCCCTTGATATTGTTAGGGTAGCCGATAAACGTAAAAATCTAAAAATTTTAGGATTTTTGGGAAGTGCATTCCCATTTTGTCTGTAAATTGAGGCTCTTATCCATTCCCCATATTTATTTTAGCAATTCGCTGAATTGTGTAATTTATCCCCCTCGAATCATATTGTTAGCTATTTTATTTAGAATTTTCAAAGTTAGGCTAGATTTCCCAAACCAGCAGTAGTACTACCATTATTAATCATATTTTTAGAACTATAAAATTTTCTTGAATTTCTATAGAGATTCCTAACTCATTCCCTAATATCCTCATAAAATTTTAGACCAATCCGATAGATGGATAAATCAAGAAAATTCCAACATTAGAGAAAATCCTGCGCCAAACCCTGCTGACCTACTTCATTTTTCAGATTTGATTGGGGTGGAAACATATGCTACCATAAGAATTTTGACCTAAAAAAAATCAAAGTTAGTTCACACCTAACCTACAGCTTACCTATATATTTCAAGTGAAACTAAAGTCTGATTTGAGAGAAGGAATTTAGGAACGCTTAGAGGTCCTACATTCCAGATTCGGTGCCACCCAAGCTCCCTTAGACTTGAACCTTGGAACCCCTTTGATTAAGATTAATTTTCGTAAGCCTACACCCTTAAGAGTGTTCCTCGACATTTGATTTTACGTTCCTACGTTTTTTTTTTCCAACTCGGCACCTTAGGTAAGTTATCACAACCATAAAACACTATAACGAACCCCCACATAGATCTTTGACCATATATAGCGACGAAAGTAAATAGGACCTTATAATGTTTTGATTTGTTGTAATTATGGATTTTATTTTATATGATCTTGTTGATTGATGCGCATTTTGGGAGAGTACATGAAAGCCCCACGATGGTAGACTAATCGGCCACACGGACGGACAAAACTGTACCTGATATATTGTATAAACGATTGGATCCAAGTTTAAATCCTGAGGGTCGACACTCGGAATTTCGAATGGATATTAATGAACTCAATGCTCAACTGTGAGTAGAAGATCTAAGTATCAGATTTCAATCTACTTGAACCATTCGCTCGTGATGCCGACACTATATGAACTGCACATCTGTTCTAACTTGAAGATATTTGTGCATTCTCCTAGATGTATGTATATGTATTCTTGTACGATGACTAAGATGAAGTAGAAGTATAAACAATCGTAGAACGTGGATACTAGGTTGTCTAGACACTAACATGAGTTAAGCTACGGTACCCCTAGTCTCACCCTTCCCATCACACCTTTAGTCGTTCAACAACCGTTAACAATATCTCATTTGCCTAGTTACACGCTCGTCCATCTATCCTTTCACTTGACTCTTCGATCATGCCCAATTAAACTCAGATTTATCCTCGAAAACTCCCGATCAATCATCCCATTAATGATCAACCATCCATGACAATTTGTTAACATACCCATTCCCCCTAGGTTTTTATTTTAGCAGCGCTCCCAAACCCGAGAAGTATTAAGGCGTATGATGATTGGTTTGGTTTAAAGGGATCCATCAATATCTAGAGAATCATCTAAGAATCAGAGTGTGCGGTGGAAGCATGCCAGACTAGGAATTCAGAGAATCAACCTCTAGGGTTGAACCTTGTTTTTAAGGGGGGTGGAGCGTAACTGCAACTAATCCAGAGTAGGATTAAGATGGCTAGAGATAGAGAAATAGATGGAGATTGCCCACAAATAATACTTAGGAAACTTCGGGGACGAAGTTGGTTTTTAAAGGGGGTGGATTGTAACACCCCGAATTTTCAGAATTTATTTGAAAATCTTTAAAACTTTATTTTGATTTTTTTATATCGAGCGTTTACCTTGTTTTGAAAACAACGGACCATCCATAGGATATTCGATATGGGACCCTTTACAAAAGTTATTTAGAATAACTCTATAAATGTTGTAGAAAGATCGGATTTTGAAAATCTCACTATTTTTAGTTAATTACAAAAATGTTATTAGATAAACTTAAGTTAACGCACCATTTTTAAGTATTATAATTTCTGACGATCACTTTCACACAAAACTTCGTATATGAGCTTTTGGGCACATTTTAGCCGTATACATCGAATTTTGGCCCTCCAATCATCCTACAAATACTCTAATCAGAAATCAAGACATAAGTGGCCCACCTTAACTCAGATCTGTCTCATTTTTCTAGTCAAAGGTTAATATTACTCTGCCCACCTATTGAATGAAGCAGCTGGCTCCGATCCACCATGATGGACCCCATGTCTGGAGGACAACGGTGACGCGCGGTTCCTGTACCTCGTGCACACGACGCACACCCGCCCCTCCGTCTTTTTCATTCCGCGTCAACAGCGGACGGACGCTGTCCGTCTGTGAGCTCCACACCGTCCATCATCTGGACCCCACTTCAAAATCCAACCCGTTCATCCGACTCTAATGCCTTGCCACCCCAGTCCGTTGCAACCGTTCGTCCAACCGTCAACATTGTGGCCCGTTCCAAACCGTCATCCAAATACAAGAAAGCCAAGATCTCGGCTTCCACTTTGCATGGCCCCTCCAACTTTCATCCATAGCTTCGTATGGAACCCACGTAGCATCTCAACAGTCCTCATGCCTTGTAAAACCCTCGTTGCAATCCGTTTTCAACTCCAACTCCCGAGTCATTCATTCCGCACCACCCAACCAGCCGACCTCCCGAGTCTTTCACATTATAAAACCCTACCATTCGTCTGCACCTCTCCTCTTCAGAAAACCCAACGCTAGAGAGAGAGAGAGAGAGAGGGGGGGGGAGGGGGGGCCATGGCTCCGTTGTTGCCACTAGGAGGTCCTTCCAGGGAAAGAAAGAAGAAGAAGAAGGAGAAAGAAGAAGAGGGAAAAGAAGAAAGAAGAGGAAAGGAATGAAAGAGAAAGAAAGATATCCGAGTCAAACCGAGTTGACCAGATTGAGTTCCTAAGCCGTCCCGCTGTTGAAGAGGTGAGTCCCTCTAAGATAGCTATTTATTCCTAGATCTACCCTTATTTTATAATATTTGATGAGATCTAACCCTAGATGTTCAAACTATGAAAACACTACCAATCTATGCCTTAACCTTGTGATTCCATTTACATATTAGGGTTTGAATCTAAGGAGAAGTACACAGCCTTAGCAACATCTCAAACCAACCAAACATTAGAGGTGGGGATTTCCTTTAAGCTCATCTACGATAATATTAAATTGTATGTTAATTTTATGCTTAGAAACTAGGATTTTATTACGTGATTTTTAAAACCGTGCTTGTTAAAATCTTTTCATGTAAATATGAATTGTATGATGTTCCTTATTGTGTATGTTGAATTTTGATTATGAACTATGCTTAAGTGGTTGGAAAAGGATTTGTGATGATATGCATGCTTATGAGGAGACTATGCTTGATTTACATTGTCACATGCTCATGATGATAGATGTGTTGTTTGCTATGTGATATTGTATATGGACGTTACACTAATGAACACCCCTTAACCCCATACTGATGTAACCGTTTGACGTAAAGAGATGAAGCTCGTGCGAGGCCTTATTACGTTGGCATTACCATGTGGAGATTTTGGATGAATATGCCTTATTGAGAAAGTCGGCATTACCATGTATCTTATTGAATAAATGTGCATTGACATTGATAATTAAATATTGGCATTACTGTGTATGTGTTGTTGGTTGCATATGCCATAATGTTGAGTTTGGCACTACTGTGTGCGCCTTGTTGGATACGTGTCAAGGGATCCTTATTGATTCGCTACCTGTGATGGATCTACTGAAGTATGAAATTGATGAATATGGAAACTCTTGAACTGATTGGGGTAAGGAGTAATCATTAGCTGTGTACATCATTTAATTGGCTGGATATTAAACCTACTTAATTAAAGGTGAAACTAATCTTGCATTCATTGGACCCGACTTGGTGGGTCAGCCCCTCAGGCGTTAGAGAAAGTGTGCATGGGCCCGTTTCTCTCTCGTTATCTAGTGAAAGTGTGAAGGGGCCCGTTTCACTAATTGGGTTTTGGTGTATGGAAAAAGTGGAGTGATCCCATCCTAACTAGAACCTCTGGTGACTAGTGGCTGGTGAGAAGAGTGGAGTGATCCCTTCTCATTTAGTCAGGGTGCCTTAGCCAGAGCATGCATGTCATGCATTGCATTAACCAAGATCTTTTACTGAATTGTTTTTATTTGATTAAATAATAATATCCTGCTTGTGTTTACTCTGTGTCATTATTATCATGATTGTCTTAAAGGGATATTCCCCACTATGATAGCGTTTAACGCTATCCAACCATATCTCAAATAATCCAGGTGAAGATCCAGTAAAAGAATCGAACACTACGACGAGGTGCTCGAAGGCTCATGGCAGCAAGTGACGAACGATGAAACCGAAGCGGCTTGAAGATGGATTATGTTTATTATCTTTGTAGAGTAGATTTATTTTCATATAACTTGTAATAAGCCTCTCATTAAGACTAGAAAGTAGAATATTATGTAATTTGTATGATTTAAGGACATTATCTTGATAACATAGAGTAGAAAAACTTTAAATAAGAACCTTGAATTCCGTCATTTTGTTATGAATGCCATGAATACGAAAAATAAAGATGAATGTGTGAAAATATGTCATTAACATACTCCAGATAACACCTGAAAACTCGGCCCATTGTGTTGTCTACGAGAGCCGAAATTTCGGGGCGTTATGCCTATCCCTCTTGCTCTCTCGCGCTACCACTCTTCCTGTCAGGCGTCAGGTGAAACATTGAAGGTATCTCTCTCTCTCTCTCTCTCTCTCTCTCTCTCTCTCTCAAACATTGAAGGTCTAAAATCCTGTAACGCCCCCAAAATTCGACACTCGAGTATATTGCTCAAATCTCGAAATCAAGGGTGTTATGGATGAATCCTTCACAATCACAACTGAAACTTTTATCCTTTCCATTCACAAGGTACCAAATATATAGAATTGAATTAAACCAAGTTTTGAAAATTAAACTATTAATTAATGGGTCTATGAAATTGATTCAAACTGTCTAAACTAATGGCCATCAATGGGCCTTATTACATCAATACTTTCAAACCAAAAATCAAATAACTAATTCAAATAAAATATCTTCTAGAGTATTCCCTCATCTGGAACTGCTCCTTCGAAGTCTTCTAAATCATCACCTGTCACTACGGTTAATCGCATAACACTGCGTCAGCTATAAAAGCCGGTGAGCATTCTCATATAGTTTAACACATGTAATTCGATGTAGAAAACCACTTGACCATTAAAGTACAAAACACTACAATTTCAATAGTAATTTCATCAAATCAAAATCTCTTAAACATGCACGTGATGCATGGTATGCAAGTATGCTTCAACAATCTCAGTACGGTTATCAGTAGAACATCCAGGGCCAGTTTATAGTCGGGCCTACACTGTTTCACAACTACAGAGTTGGTCTCTTGTACACACCAGGGAACTCACCCAACCTGCCAAAATCATCTGATATCCACCGGGTACGCTAGTATGGTATCTTGCACACACCAGGGAGCTCAACCAACCCGTCCACAATCGATGGACTATCAGAAGGGTATATTGCACACACAGGGCGCTCAACCAGGGACTGTTGCACACACTTGGGCGCTCACCCAAACAATCATCAATGGGCCTATTGCACACACCAGGGTGCTCACCCTACGGTAATAACTGGAGTTCTCAAATCGTGCTATGCATGAACCAAATCAACACTCCATAACATCTTTCCAAGATAATTCAAAAATAAGCTCACACATGTACAACCTTAATGGGTATCAAATTCATATGATTTATCAAAATCACTGTAAAACCAACCCTTCAAAATCCAACTTTCAAATAGAATGTAATATAACCAAAATTTCAGCCCATCAAGGCACCAATTACAATCACGCAAATCCATAAATTCATGAAACTATATAAATTTCCAGCAATAGTTTAAAACAAAACCAAACAAAGATTGTAACTTTCGCATGACGATTAACCAATCTAAAATATAATATAAAATCCAAAACCAATTTCAACTAAAAGAAATTGTGAATACAATGGAAAAACGATATGAGATTAAACTCACAGTTTCAATCTTTCTTTCTTCTTTCCTTCTTCTTTCTTCTTCTTCTTCTTTTTCTTTCTTCTTCTTCTCCCCTTGCTGCTGGGATATTGCCCCAGAAATCTCTCTCTCTCTCTCTCTCTACAAAGCCTCCCTCTCTCTCTACTCGTACTCACTCTCTCTCTCTTTCTCTCTCTTTCTCTCTCTACCCGCTCTTCTTTCTCTCTCTACGTTTCTCTTCTAGGAAATGACACCTAGGGGGGTCTTATACACCACCCTAGATGAGATTGGACGGTCTAAGATGGGCTTGAATGGCCTGAGTTCGCGGTACTACAACCGGACCGAAGGTGGTAGAGTTTGAGTTGGAGAAGGCTTCCGTTTTCGTTTCTTGTAGACAAAACCCCAAGTGAGACGTTGGAAACCTAGGTGGGGTCCACACGAACCCCCTGAAGAAGTTTGGTCCGTCCATGCAGAGCAACGGACTGGATCTTGGGATCTTTTGGTTTGGACGGTGGTTTGGAAAAGACTAGATTGGCGACCGTTGTGAAAGAAACTCAAGGGGACCCCATGCGTGGGTTAAAGGAAAAGAATGGGCGGTTCAGATCTTAGATGTGGGGCCCACACACGGACGGAGTGGATGGTGCGGACGGACAGCGTCCGTTCGCTGTTGCAGCATCCAGCGAAGAAGACGCTCGGTCTTCTTGAATACGGCGTCAACGCACGTTGACCGAGAGGATGACGTGCACGTTGTGCACTTGGGTTCCACCGTGATGTATGTGACAAATCTACTCCGCTCATTAGTTAGGCCAGGGAGTTTTAGGGTGTGACACCAAAAATGAGGCAGATCCGATGTTTAGGTGGGCCGCTTCGTGCAAAAGATGGGTAAGTAAACTTACGTTAAAACTTACTGTAACTTACTGTAACGTAAGTAACGATTCAACCATATATATATATATATTAAGGTAATTCCAAGTTTATCCTTTTCTTTGTTTTTGAGTTCAACCACCTGTAGCGGTCTCGTTTACCATCAGTTTTCGGTGAAACTTCACCAAGGCCTGTCATTTTCTGCGCTCTTTATACAGGTTAAGTTTGGGCCTTGATCTCTTACAAATGACCAAGATGCCTTTTTAGTGATCCGTCACACTCGGTGATCCAAAGTGACATTTGTACATATCCAATAGAAAATTTAACCGCTAGCCTTGGTATATATCCTATGATCTTCGAAAAGATCGGTTCGGTTTGTTATTTGGGTGGCCCAATTAGCGGATACGAATTCGATGGATGGTTATATGAAAGGCTAATTTTTTTCTAATTAGATGTTTACGTTCTTAAACACAATTATGAGTTATTGTACGGTCAGTTTCTTAAACTAATATTCCTAATATGGTCTTTGGGTGGCCTATTGATGAGACATATACACCGTTAGACTTTAATGACTTGTCTACTCATGAAATTTCATCAGATCACAGTTTTGACGGTAGGTTAAACATGTCAATGTATGATGAACAAGATGAACGGATCAGAATGTTAAATTGATTTGTGTACGAGCAGCTATGGGGATCAAGGGTTTAGTTTACTATGATCGGCTTGTCCAAATTTGAAGTGGACGGTCAGATACCTTTACCTAGTGATGAATAATTAATTGAATGACTGGTTTTGATGAACAAGTATAATTGATAGTTCATCTTGGAAATCAACGGGTTGATGAATTTATATATGCATATACTTGAACTGATGTAGTGTGCGTACTCACTTGCGTATCTACACGCACCCAAAATCTTGGGTCATTACATCTAATAAGGGTTTTTAGGTACAATTTCTCTCTTTATCAAACATTGAATGTCCAAACCCTAAGGAGAATTTTAGATAGCATGTAACTTGGTTAAGATGAGTCCAAGTCGCATGTGCCTTCATAGCATATGGTGTTTGGATGCTTGAAGTCACATGCGACTTCATAGCATCATGAGTCCAAGTTACATCATATTCCCTCCAAAACCCTGAGTTTCAAATAGCATGCTACTTGATAGCATCCAATGATCAGATTTTTCAAATGCTGGTTTACAAGGGAGATTCACAGCTACCTGTTGATGAAGATGATGGGTGGATTCAATGAAGATGTTGGTGGCCACCATTAATGGAGCTTGGCTATAAAGAGGAAGCCTTGCAACAGAAAAATCACAATCCCCTTCCTCATTCCAATCCGAGAAGAAGCTTCTCTCTCCTTTCTCCTTCCAATCTAAGAAGAAACCTCTCTCCCCGTTCCTCCTCCCCTACAAGCTGGTTTTAAATGGGCTTGGTAAAATAATATTAATTGAGTCAAGCCTAATCTCATCTAAATTGAGTGTTGAGATGTATCCATTGTCGTCACATATAGTAGATGTGGATATAAAGTCATTAACATGTAACAAAGTTACATGTTACCCAAACATATGTTACAAGTTACATGTAATCAAGTTACATCTTACATCCAAACATGATTGGATGTAATCAAGTATCACCTGTAACCAGTGTTTGCATTATCTCCGATATTATCAAAATATCCCCGATATTATCTCTATTTCTAGCTCAGCGACACCGATAACACTGGTAGCGATACCGATAACACTGATAGTATTAAAAATTCTTAATATCGGTGATGTATCACTAAATATTGTCAACGTATCGATATCATCAATATTTTCAATTGTGTAAATTCCAGGCATCGTTTGTATTGTCAATACATTGATCCCCTCGGTGTATCGCCAATATTTTTTACTGTGTAAATTCCAAGTGTCACTTGTATCGTCAATTTATTTGCAGTATTTCGATAATATCACCAATGTATCTATAATATCACAAAAAATCTATATATTTAAAAAATTCCCATTTCATATTTTTTATGGGTGCATGGTTGTATGCAGCACTCAATTTGTTGATGATAACATTGATAATATCACAATATTATCATTATCGCAACATGACAATAACGAGACCACAATCTTTAGCTTCTTTTTTAGTTGTTAACGATTTGTTTGGATATTTCATGTGTTGCCAATATTCTGAAATATCAATGGATGTTTGAATGGAAGTTCAGATTTTAGATGGATGAGATGATTGGACTGACTTCTTACTATAGCACATGCTTTTAGGCCCCCATTAAATAGAAACCTATTATGTATGCATTCTTTATGCAAATTTTTTATTCCTAAATATGTAACTATGTGTATTTTATCAACTCCAGAGGTTTCATTGAAAAATTCCACTATTTTTCCCATTTTCCCCGCATTTCCGGTTATCAACGATATTATCGGCGATATTGATATTGTTTCCGTATCCCCGACTAGCGAAACTTGTAGCGATACCGAAACTTCGAACACTGCCTGTAACTAGGTCACATGTAACTTTCTTACATCTTAAAGAAAGTTACATGCGTCCTAAACAACCCTTAACCCATTTTCTTCAATTTCTTTTATTTCATGTCTATTTTTTTTTAATCTTTTTAATGCCCATTTAGATGATTCAAATATCATAAAATTTAATGAGATTTTGTACCCAATTAGATTGATTATTCTTTTGGTACACCGCAATTTGTATTCTTCACATTGTATTCTACTCGTAGGAACTATAAGATCCTTAACCTGAGATTTTATTCGATATGCTTGGTTTATCAGCTCTGTTCATGGACTATTGGTTTCTTGTGCCCCACTGCGGTGGACCTCACCCCAAAATCTCCTCTGTTAGAAAATCATAGCCTTTTGTTTCTGGACTGGAAGAAAATGGTTAAGATAGCATAGTATAAAAATCCTCTTTCAGCCACAACATTGGTGGCTGTGATTTTCCAATCCGAGAGATTTTTGAGGAATGGTCCACTTATGGTAGAACAACGAAACAATGGCCAGGATAACAAAAATATTGGAATCCTCTTGTCCAAATTGAAAACCAAGGGTTCTATTATTCTTATTTTCTCTTTTGGTGTTCATGTTTGCTGTGCTTATGGTTCCGGATCAACCCTGCTTGCAAGTATTTCATAGGAACTAACATGATTTATGGGACTTTGGTTTTTATTATTCTCTGCTACTAAGGGCATGTTTGTTAACACTTAAAATAGTTACTTAATGCGGAATTGAGAAAATAATTCTTATAAGTGTTGTTTGTCAACTCCGAATTCGGAAAGTGCTCCGTGATTATCTATTGATTTTTTTCGGCAACGAAGGTCTGGCTTAACGGTGAATACAGAAAGTGCTCTGTAAATTTTTTATAAAATAAATAAATTTGCTTCAAAAATTACCCTCTCACAATTGCTACGGAGACTTCTCTAAGAAAGTATTCATTATCCATTTCCAGCCATTTACCGTTGTTAAACACCCCCAAGATATGATCCCAATAGAGTCTTGAGCACTTGACAATAATGCAAGTAGCAATTTAAAATGGAAATCATTTCATACTCTAGCAAGGCATGATGCTCAATACATAGGCTTTTGTTAGCCATGCAACACACCTACACGGTTAGTCACCTGACGTACCCACCCACCGGTGGGGCTAGTATGTCTCCTTGGCACTCAAACCTGAGGCTAGTATGTCTCCTTAGCACTCAAACCTGAGACCTGCTGTTGAAAGACCTAGGTGTCTTCCAACTTGGCTAGCAGGCGAGACACGAGGCAACCATCATACATGTGCACACATTAAGGGAGTGTTTGGCATCTTTGCAAATAAGAGCTTATTGGCTTAAAAAAATACTTTTTATTGTCTTGTAAATGTTTAATTAGGAGGCTTATTTGTTTAGAAAGTGGCAAATAATCTCCGATTTCATAAGTTGAGGGAGTTGCTTTTTGCAAAAGAGATTATTTTGCATTTACAGGTAGAGTTAGCACTATTGAATTTGGAAACCCAGTGTCCCAAAATCAAATTGATTGACCGATCCAAACCTCTGATTAGTGAACACTTGTTTGTTGAAAGAGGACCATTGAATCTATTTCATTTTAAAATTTTAAAACAAATACCAATCCAATTGTTAGATAAACAACTAAGTGTGAATATTTGATCATGACAGATTTAAGCTTCTTCTATTTTATTTTACACACCCACCCACGCACACACACCCCTGCACTCACGCAATTGTGGGATTTCACCACCTATAGGTACTTGAACCCCAAAACTTATATTGACAGATTTAAGCTTGCACGTATGACTAGGGCAGTTTAATTTGAATTTAAATTTCTTGCACGCCTCATAGGTTACTTCTAACAAGATTCTATGTGCCTGCAAATCATCCATCGCACTGCCAGCTTAACAAAGTTTCTGCAGCGATTAGAGGAAGTGGATTGGGTACGGCAGGGTGTGGACAATCTCCATCCAATGCCAATGAAAAAGTGCTATTGTAAAACTGCTGTTTGGCCGGCGAACATAGCTGGTGTCAAAGCTTTATGGGCTCCACCATGATGTATGTATGTGTTTTATCTATGCTGATCATCCATTTCAAAAGCTCATTTTAGGGCATGAGCCCAAAAATAAGGCAGATCCAAAGCCTAGGAGGACCAAACGGCAGAAAACTGTGGGGATAATGAGGCCCACTGTTGAAACCTTCCTAGGGACCATAGTGATGTTTATTTGTCATCCAACCTATTGATAAGGTCACGTAGACCTAGATGAAAGGAAAATACAAATATCAGCTTGATCCAAAACTTATATAGCCCCCACAATGTTTTCAACAATAAGTGTTCAATCCCCATTTTTTCCCTATGGTATGGTCCACTTGAGCTTTGGATCTGCCTATTTTTTGAGCTCATGCCTTAAAATGAGCTGGAAAAATGAATGGACAGCATTGATAAAATATATACATCATGGTGGGGCCAGAGAGCTTTGACACTAGCTAGCTAGCTTTGTACTGGGATCAGCAGCCAAATCACTCCCTCACTGCGTGAACAGGCACAGGACCCATCCTAAAAAGGACAAAATCAGAGTCATTACCTTTTTGTCTGTGTATTGGACGCACTCAATTCAGTGCTAATGAAAAGGCGTCATTTTCGTGTGTATAGACATAAGACCTATACTAAATTGGCCAAGATCATTATTATATGCAATCTTTAACATTTTTACTATGATTCTACGTAAGGCTGTCAACAGGCGGGGACAGGCCCGGGTAGGTGTCGGCTTGGATTTTGAACCGTTTTGGTCCAGCCCTATTCAAAACTCTGATTTCTCAGGGCTGAGCGCGGCCCATTCTGATTTTTTACTGATGGCACATATAGTGCTTTTATGTTGGGGATGGATATAATTCATGCAGCAGCTTTATTGTGCACACATGGTGCTTTTTCATTGTACCTACCGGATGCAACCAATGGCCTATAGGCTAGGGTACTATACCATCTTTCCCATCAACATGCAACTCCTCTATGCAATCAATGCCATGAAAATGGTGAACCCCACCATGAAGATCACCTCTCTCCATAATCAAGTTGATCCAATCACTAGGTGGGCCACAACTGTACGCTGAGTCAAACTGCCGGTTCTCCTTTAGGTTGACCCAAGTTTGATGGACTATTAATTTGTAGTCCGTCACATGGATGGTCAAATCATCGATTTGGACTGTCCATTAGATTTGCCCGTTTTCATGGAATATAAAATTGTGGGGCCCGACTTCAGACAAGTTTAGACACATGGATGGTCGGATCATTGATCTGGTTCGTCCATCAGGTTGACCCAATTGTCATAGGCTATTAAGTTGTGCCCCTCATCAGTGGACACACGGACGCTTTTAACTTCTGTTGGTATGGTTTGTATCATCAGACAAAATTGCTCCATTCGGATGTGTGAATTTCCATTACAACATGAATTCCCCCAAGTGCTGCATATAGCCCGCTGCAACAAAAAGTTCAGTGGGGCCCACTTTGATGTCCGGGTGATATCCACTCCACCCATCATTTGTGCCAGATTATTACGTGAGGCCAATGAAAACTCCACTGGACCACACCTAAGCCTTCCAATGGGTCAAGAAATTTAGCTCTAACCTGACTCCCTATACATTACCTAGCGACCTGACCCAACCGGCTTAAAACTTCAAAAGATTGAATATGACCCATCCCGGCCGACCATTTAATTGCAGCTAGGTTGGGTAAAACTGTCTCCACCAACTCGACCTTGAGACTCTACACGATTTCTAGGGGGTTTTCCAAGGGCAGAAATCAATCCAAGCTTTTTCACATTCTGTAAATTGTTCCATCTTTTGTAATTGTCATTTTTTTATTATAGTGAATTATTTGTCGCTTTATATCCATGATTTTTTCCACAAGGGTTTTCTACACAAAAACCTTTGTGTTCTCTATGCATGCTTGAGTGGTTCTAGTGATCTTCATTCAAGATATGTATACATATATATTTATAATGGAAAATTTACTCTTTTCAGCTCATTCCTGTCAAATTAAACGGGACGATCAATGTTTACTGGGCATGTGCCGGTGGCTGGTTAGAACCTAAGATGAAAATGGGGTTAGGTGCTGGTATGGTGGTGATGGGGATTAAGGTTAGTATGGTGGTGCGGCGGCTTGCGGGTAATGATGATGGTGGTGGTGGAGCTGTGAATGGCGTTTTCAAGTTTCGATCGGACGGCAATAGAAGACCGGGCCGTGGATGACAGATAGAGCTGGGCACAAACCAAGCCAGCTGGAAAGCTCGGCTTGGATTGGTTTTGGATTGGTTTGAAAAAGCTCGGCGCGGATTGGTTCGAATGGAAGTTCAAACCAAACCAAGCCTCGGAGTTAAGATCGTTTGAAAAAACAAACCAAGTTCAAACTAGGGCAGTACCGGATCAGCTCGGCTCGAAGCTTGATTTGATTCAGCTCGGTTTGATTCGGCTCATAGATTGTAAGTACACTGTTTCCTCCTATGGTGTGATCCACTTGATCTTTGGATATGATTCCATTTTGGGATCATGTCCTAAAATGATATGTAAAACAGACGAACAGTGTGGATAATACATATACATGAATACACATTGTTTCCTTGCACTTGTGAAATCAATGCTCATGTACTTTTGTTTGGAAAATGCTCTTACATGTCTATTTTGAAGCTACACTCCTTTAGAGAATGTTAAACACCATGTGGTAAAATACGTTTGTACTTTTTTTTTCCTAACTTTTTAAATTATTTTCTATTTAAATAAACAAGCAAAAAAAAGAGTTGCCACCTATTTGAACTTGGCCCGACTCGATTTGAAATTTTTGACCAAACCAATCCTAGATACTAGCTCGAACTAGATTTTTCAGGAGCAAACCAAACTCAGGGCCGCGTGGGTCAGGCCCCGAAACTCAAACCAAGCCGATCCACAAACTAAGGTAGGCACAAAAACAAACCAAACCAAACTTGGGCTAACATCGGCTCGGCCCGGATCGTTGCCCACCTCTAATGACAGATGGAGTGCCACTGATGAACGACGTTGGATGAATTATAGCAGCAAAATCAACAACAAACAATGGAGTCGGGCGGAAATCAGCAGCTTGGATTAGAACCAGACTGATTCCAGGTCAAATCGCCTTCTCTAAAAGCTCTAGCTATTAGAGAATGGTGTATCAATGTACATCAAGGGACTTTAACAGTTCTTTCCCTATTGCATGTTTAATTCGTTCTACGGCTGCTTTTGCGCCCACCAGACCTACATACTAACTTTAGTTTCTTAATAGGCTTCTTCAAAGCCAGTTAGAAATAGTAAGTTTGTACAAGTTAAAAGGCTTTAAAAGGATGATGGAAAGGCCCAAAACAACCACGAGTGGAGCCAGTACGAAAAGACCTAATCATTTATGGCCTAACTAAAGTTAGAGTCCTCGATAGTGGAATGACGGAAAAGAATTCGTGCAGCTGACCCCAATTAGTAGGTATGAGGCTCAAAGACTGGGGATGATATTAGGCTTCTTTGTCATTTTTGAGGTTTTAATGTATATGGTTCATCTCAGCTGCGCGCTTGTAGAAGAGCAACCATACGAGTATATTAGGGTATTTTTGTTTCAGGTTATGGGTAGAGGTGAGCACGAGCCGAGCTGAGCCCTGTTTGAGCTAGGCTCGCTCAATGACCACCCTAGCTCATGTTCGGCCTTCAAGCTGGATTGAAATGTTCGAGCTAGCTTAACTGAGCTTTCGAGCGAGTCCGAGCCCAATTTGAGCCAACTTCAAGCCTGGTAGGCCGAGCCCAAAAAGCTGTTTAAAATTGAGCCCAAAGGCAGCCCAAAGCCCATTTACACCCCCACTTTCTTTTATAGAGAGTTTCATCTCTCATTTTTCTGTTCACTTCCGATGTGGGACTAAAAAAAATTTTCTTTTTTGGTTTTTTACAAGTGAGTCAACCGAGTCAAGCCGAATCGAGCTTCAATCGAGCCGAATTGAGCTTGGGTTAGCTCGAGCTCGGCTTGAAAATCATTTCGAGCTTCGAAAAATGGTTCGGTTTGGTTTGAATCTAGCCTTCGAATCGAGCCGAATCAAGCTGGTTCGAGCCGAGTCGAGCGAGCTAACAGAGCTAGCGTGGCTCGTGCTCAGCTCTAGTTATGGGTTGGGTTGGGTTGGGGTGGGTTGGGTTGGGTGGGTTCGGGTCGGGTCGGGTTGAGTCATTCGGCCTGGCCCATTGATTCAATATATGGTTGGGTCGGGTCAGCTTGGGTTGGTCTAAAACGGAGCCCGGCACATTAATCCAAACAGACTACATTTTTAGCACAAGGCTGACCTGCAACCCTACCTGACTTGGTCCGAACCTGGCTTAGAAGTAGGTTGGGTTAACAGACCGGTGGGTCAACCCTAGCCACACGATAGGGAACAGCAGGGGTGGGACACTCACCATTGAAACCTTCTTGGGCCCACCTTGATGCTTATATTCCATCCAACCCCTTCATAAGGTGGTCCACCGGCATGAAGGGAAAAGCCAAATATCAACCTGATCCAGAACATATATTACATGGGCCCCACATAGCTCCTTGCATCGGTTCCAGTCATAAGCAATCCATGGTGGGCCTGTTAGACATACCCACCTTTTGGGCCTTTACGGATTTGCAAGCCCAGGTCCATCTCAATCAGATGTCAGGCCCAACCATGGAGGCCGGGCTTCATTTTGTGGGTCCAGCCCAGCCCAGCCATATTGCTGATGAAGGAGATTACTAGTTGTCCTCCATTCACTTGTCTTGGCAGTACACATGGTTGTAAATTCACAGCGAATCCAGGCTGTTACATCGAGTGGGCCTTACTATATATGGCCCATTGTAAGAATCCATAATTATAGGAAAATTGGAGCCTTTTTATTAATGGATTTCTCCCACTTTTCCATGGATCATTGACCACCATCCATTTAAAGACCATATATCAGTCCCTAAAATTAGATCGATTTATGTGGTTTTCCTAAAGCGGGCCATCTGGGCCAACCAAATGGACAACATCACAACCTAGCATTCGTTGTATACCTCTTTTAATTCGATATAACAAGGAATTCCCTGCATAGCGTAAGCGCTTGCCTATCAAGCGGTCTCGCATCAGAGTATCAAATAACTCCCCAACCACTTCTTGATAAGTGCACAACTGTCTCAACTTGCTCTTGAGGTGGGTTTGAGCAAACAAGATAGGTAAATGGGTCCAGTTAGGGTTATAGAAAGTATGGCCCATTTACTTAAATTGGTCGGGTTTCGATTGAACCTATCCCGACCCGATCTGACCCGCCCTGCCCACATAGCTTATCAATTGGTGAACCAGATGAGCTAACCCAGCCTGACCCAACAACCCAGAACAAATAAATAGATAATGAGTAGACCAGGTCAGGTGGGGCCACAAGGTAATGGGCCAACGGACCGATTCAGCCCAGAATTCTTGACCAGTTCAGTAAATGAATCTCACCCCAGCCCAAACCCAAGCCAACCAATGGGTGGGTCCACTAAAAAACTAATGGACCAAAATTGTCTACAACACCAGTTGTAGAACACTTAAGCTACGTGGTAAGAACCATGATCTGGATGTATATGAAGAAGATAAGTCCGATTAAAAAACTCATATTGACAACAAAAGTGGAAACAATTTAAAATTGGGTCCCAAAACTGCTAAGTTCATACAGTGTAATCTGCTTTTGATTTGTATTAGGTTGATTTTTGTATCTTCTCTTCATCCCACTGGCTTACACCTGATAGAGGAATATGATGAAAGATGGCCCCACACACAAACTTATGGTTAGCATCCCATCACCATTGTGTGGCCCATCTAATTTGTAGACCTAGCCTTTTTTTTTTTTTTTTGGCTATAGGACCTAAATCGAAGAAAGAACCTGATAGACGGATTGGATTTTACATATTAAACTTGATGGGACCCACAGACCTTTTAGTGTTTTACCTACTGCATGAAACCGGGATTGTGGAGGATTCCGGTCTTAAATGATTACCTGCCCATGATAGGGACCGTTGATTTAAGAATTTTTGGATAAGGTGAGATATTTTCACAAAAAGCATCCATTGACGGGGAAAAAAATCCCAGACAGAGCTCTATAAAAAAATCTGCTCCTACTTTCCTCTCCCAGCCACAGAGAGAGAGAGAGAGAGAGAGATGGCAGTGGTGAGACCTGGTAGAAGCGACGTCCATCTGACTTTGGAAGAAGAGGCGAAGATAGAAGCAGAAGCGCGCGAATATTTCGAAGAGGGAGCACCGAAGCGCCACACCAAACCCCAAAGGAGCGATTACTCTTCTGACTACAAAGACGCTCTTCAAACCTCCGATCCAAACGCCCCCATTCCCGAGCTCGAAAAGTTCCAACATCTCGAGTCCGATTCCCAGGTCTCTTCTCTCTCTCTCTCTCAGATCGAGGCCCAACAATCAGGGAGTCATGTAGCGACACCTGGAAAAACTCTGTTGGGCCTACGATGATGTATGTGTTTTATCCACACCGTCCATCCATTTTTCCAGCTTATTTTAGGTCATTTGCCTAAGAATGAGGCAGAACCAAAATCTCAGGTGGACCACACCAAAGGAAACGGTGGTGATTGAACGCCTGTTGTTAAAAACTTCCTAGGGGCGACAAGCGTTCAATCACCACTGTTTCCTGTGGTGTGGTCCACCTGAGATTTGGATCTACCTCATTTTGACACTCATTCCCCAAAATGAATGGACGGCGTGGATAAGACACATACATCATTGTGGGCCCACATAGCTTTGCCAGCTCACTACCGAATCCGAGTCCAAAAAATCAGGCCGGGTGGGCTATACCCCGGGAATGACCCACCATTAACTTATTTGTGGGGTCCACCGTGGTCTGTACATGCAATCCAATCCACTCATCTGATTCACCACACCAGGATGAATGGGTTCTCCGGAAATTAGGACAATCCAAGACTCATGTGGGCCACACCACTTGAATTTAGAAATTTACAACTGATTTTGCACACCGTTCCATATGGTGTGGCCCACCTAAGTCCTGCATTGTACTTTTCTTTAGAATCCATGGTAAAAATGTGGCGGCACTCGTGATAAGACACGCCCTCCGTAGTCAGTCCATACCGGATCGGGAGATTGCAGCGACCGATCTTGGATTTATCTTTGGGAGCTAGAGTCATCCACGGTGGGATGCGACGGACCAACGGTGGGGATTGCCGAACCGTAGGCCCACTTGTCAGAATTGAGTGGCTGATCTGGATCATGCTTTTCAGTTTATAAAGTGGCGGTCGTGATTCTGTGATCCCAACGGTTAGAATGACGGACTTCACCGTGGATGGCCCATCCACTAAACATCCTCGATTCTTTTTTAGTATTGATATAGGGTGGCCGGTTTCCACCCCCTTAGATTGATCTGAACCGTTCATGTTCTAATATTACGGACAGACATTGCAATGATTCCCGCGCCATTTTCATTTTTAAATCCTAGCCATTGCTGATAGAGTCTGTTTTTTTAATTTTGTCTCGAAGAAACTAACTTACACTGCGAATGAAGCAACGGAGGAATACGTAGAGACAGACTACTACAAAGATCTCAACTACGTAGACAAGGAACACCATACGGTATATCTACATCACTGATTTTATTTTTTTTTTCCAAAATTAAAGTTGGACGGCCCATCATCACTTGGTCCGCTTTACGAATACATCTGATGAGGATCGAACGGTTGTGATCGGATATATGTGAACAGCCTGTTGTTCATCATGTGATAGTAATGGTCCATATTTCTTTGAGTCAGGTCGGGGAAACACCGAGTTCGGTCTGGCCGTGACGGTGGGACCACCTATATATCCCCGCTGTCCATCCATTTTTCCAGCTCATTTCAGGGCATGAACCCAGAAGTGAAGCAGATCGAAATCTCAGGTGGACCACACCACCGGAAACAGTGGTGATTGAACCCCATCATTAGAAATTTCCTAGTGCCCACCGTAATGTTTATCTGCAATCCAACCTGTTGATAAGGTCACACAGACCTTGATGAAGGGAAAACACAAATATCAGCTTGGTCCAAAGCTTCTGTGGCCCACAAGAAGTTTTTAATGGTAATCACCATTGTTTCTTGTGGTGTGGTCTACGTGAGATTTGGATCTGCTTAATTTTTTAGCCATGCTAAAAAAATTGCGCTGGAAAAACAAATTGACGGCATGGATATACAACACATACATCAAGGTGGGCCCCACGGTCCCGACCTGACCGAATCCGCTCCCTTCCTGTAGGGCTACGCATGAAGCACGTGTATGAGATCTAAACTTTCTGTAACGTTGGAAGTTATGCTGAGATCTTCTGCATAAAATTTCAGACAATTTCACTCTTAAGGTGGGCCACAAGATACAAAGTAAATGGATTTTTTTTTCAGCCATTCTGTTGTTTTGATAAGCTGTGGCCCACATAAGGTGTGAATGGCCTGATTTTGTATGTTTGCCACAAAGTTCTTTACCTGTGTGCCAATCCAGGCCATTGAAAATGTCGGCCCCATTGAGAAACCACAATTTCTGATCATCTCAAGCATCTGATTTCTCCCAATAATGTCGTCAGATGGTCATTTTCTCTTTTAACCATCCATATAATGGCCATTCATCATCAGCCTGGACATTCTGATTATTGTGTATTCCAGCTTGGGCCACATTGGGGCCCACAATTTGGATGGTCTATGCTTATAATTGCAAGATTTGAAAAATCATCCAACTTGGTATCATTGAGCTGAATCAGTTTCGGTTTGAAATCCAAAATCACTGCTTAAATCCATGCTTTGAAATGCATTGGCTTGTCGATGCCACCACTGTTGCATATCATTCTATTGCTGCCCTTATGCTTCTACAGACCGGAACCGGCTTCATCAAGGTGGAAAATGCAAACGACGGTTGCTTTTGTTTGGCCCCCGAGTCCGATGTCTCCGACTGCCATGCTTCTTGCAAGGGAAACCCGGCGACAAACGAATGGATCCCAGCCGCCGACACTGTAAGCGGAATGCTTATATAAGCCTCTAAATGCTTGTTTGGGTAGTATCTAAAAATGGGTTCATCTCATTTTAGTTAATTGTATATTTTTGGATTGAAGCTATCTTACAATGAGTTCATATAAGAACTTTTTTAAATTGTTATATACATATGTCAAGTTAAAATATTAAAGATGATTTACTTCTGCATATTTTTCATCCTGTGAATATTCACAAAATAATTTCAGAAATATCCAAAGCCAAAATCTAAACTACCAAACAATTTTTAAATTATGAGATTTTCAAAATCTAAAGTGCCAAATACAATTGAAAATCCAAGATTTAAAATGGAGGGTTTAAAATTCAGGATTTAACTCCCAAACAACCCCTTAAAGAGTGCATATGCTTGCACCAAATATCATGAATATTTTGCACAAATTAGAGAGATGAATCATGAAATTTCATGATGTTGGGTGAAACCAAACGCACCCTTAATAATTAAAAGTAATATTGTAACCAATGATCATGATCTCTAATACATAATTAGGATGGAATAAAATGAGAAAAAACTCATTTTTGAAGGGGTTGGTCTAGTTGTGCTGGACATGTGTGGGCTCAAGGATGTGTTCTGGGCCGTCAACGGGTGGGCCTAGAGTTAGCCTTGGCCAGGATTTTGAATTATTCGGAATGGACCTGATGGGGTGGAATTGCCCGGCCCATTCACAGAATCCAATCCGTCCATAAGATATGTCGCCTCGACTCAGAAAACCTCCCAGAATCCAATCCATCCATAAGATGCGCCACCTCAGAAATCCCAAAAATCAACCTGGTCCGAAACTTATTATGGACCACAGCACAGGGAACATATTGAGAGTGAATGCCCACCGTTGATTAGCATGAGGGCCCACTTTGTTGTGTGTATATATAATCAAGGCCATTCAGACCCTTCATCCAGTCCATATGAAGAGTCAGGCCAAAACCAAGGCTGTTTTGAAACTTAGGTGGGCCCCTATGAAATTCAAGTTATCTGTCCCCTCTCAGCTTGTTGTTCCCTTTTTTTCTGGCCCACTTTACTTTTGGATCGGCTGAGTTTTGGGTCTTAAGACTTTTCTAAGGTGACGCATCAGATAGATGGGTAGGATGGTGTGAATACATCACGTGGGCCCCACATTTGCAGGCTACCACCGTAAGCTTATGGTGAGGGCTAGTCAATGGGCAAATTTGAATAGGCTCAGCCCAAACAGTTTAAAGCCCGGGCCAAAGCTAACGACAGGTCTGGTCCATTGACAACGGCTACTTACAGTGGTACTAGTATCACTAGGAGCGCGACCCTTTTTAAAGTGACATCCAAACGAGCCCTAAATCTTTTCTAATCGCATTTCATATGAATTGGGTACATGGGTTTCTTTGTTTCAGGTAATCCCTCCTTCAGACAAGCCCAACAGGAGCGATAATTGAACGGTCGGATCTTTTCCCAGTTATCAGCACAGCATTTTCCAGACATTGGTTCTCAAATAACAGACGTCCGATGTTGGGTCTTAGATTTCAGACGTCGTTGAGTGTAGCGGATGATCGCAATTGCTAGAGATTCTCTCGGCAAAATCTCCAGCAGTTAGCATTGGATTATGTTTCATGGATTATGTTTCATGTAATAGAGATTAAACTGAGTAATCTGTGCTTCAGCATGCTTAGCTAGCAGATGGTTGTACTCACGTGCCATAGCACGTGATTCGCATGCTTGTGAACTTATATGCGTATTATTATAGCTATGGTAGGTTTGTTTTGGGTTGTCCAAATGCATGTGATTTGAATATTTTAAATGAGGTTGTTTGGGAGTGTGTATTGGGTAGTAATTGGTGTGACTCAGTTAAGTTGATGCGTTTGGGAGAGTGTATTTGGTATGAATTGGAATCTAATTCACACCAAATATGCCATTTGAAAATGCACCAAGATCTTGTGATTTCAATTGGCATCAACTCCAATTTGCATGGATTGCAATTCATGTCAAATACATGCTCCAACGACCCCTAATTGCCTACAGGCAACTGTAACAGGAACCTTTGGTACTTCTACCATCTTTTCTACCAACATACCACTTGTTTTGGTAATCAGTGCTGCAGAAAATATAGGCTCCCGCCATGAAGAATGATCTTCCTGAATATCAGGCTGATCCGCTCACTAGGTGGGCCACACGTCTGTTGAGTTGGACCGTCCATTGGTTCAAGATGGTTGGCCCACATTATGAGATGACTGGTTTGATTTTCATGAGAGGTGATCTTAGGTGATTTTCATGGTGGTTCCTACTGTTTTCATGGTAATGATGTCGTCCGGAAGTCTCATGTCGGCAAGAAAGATTATACGGTGCCATCAGTTATCAATTTCCAATTCCTACCGTATATTTATGGAAGGGATTGGTAGTCTGGCGTATGACACTTGATACGCAGGCAATCAGAAATTATACAAATCAGATTGGTTGGACAACCTGACCACTGATTCACAGATACTTGTCCAATGAGAGAGGACCCTTCCAAAATCAGATTGGTTGGACAATCCCAACCACTGATTCGTGGATACTTGTCTTTTGAAATAGGACCAAATAATATTTTTCAATTTTTAACCATCCAACAAATGTCCACCAATCCAATGGTTAGATAATCAAATGATCTTAATTTTTTTGTTTATGGATAAATTGTGACCCACAATTTGGAAAGTGATCTAGACCATTCAAGTGCAAGTGGACGGTGATCCAGACCATTATATCTTGTTTCAGTATAAGTTCAACATTTTGTGGCCCACCATCCAGAGACTTTTAATCCACCCCAACGTCCAAAAATGAAGTCCCAACATACTTTGGAATGTATGTTGCACCAGTATAACTATGAATTGGGGTCCAACTTACACCAAAGAAACAATGTGTAGCCAACGACAAAGAACCAAATACAAGTGGAATCCAAATGGCTGGGTCTGATTTTTCACCAAGGTGGGCCTCATGGTGGAGCCAACTCATTGGATGGTTTAAATGTAAAATACACCCAACATGTTGAAAAGAGGAGCGGTTACTTGCTATCCAAGCGGTGGGGGATTTGAGAACTATAAAGGATGCAGGCAAAGCAACATCGAGTGCATGGTAACTTATTATTCAACCAGTTGGAGGGACAGGTAAGACAAACCATCAATACTGAATGATCTTAACCAAAAGAGAAAATGAAGATGAGTTCTTGAAGTTCCCACTAGCTTTTCAAGATATTGACTGAATCTCTTTTATTCAAATAAATAGAAAAAGGCCACAAAGATGCAACCAAGATGAATCTCTTTTATTCAAATAAATAGAAAAAAGCCACGAAGATTTAACAAGGACATTAAAAAAAAAAATCATTATTCAATACAAAATTTCTCAAAATTACTTTATGCTTTGCCTATCTTAGAGTTCGAAGAATTGGATGGAAATACGGTGGAGTTCACATTTGACATTCGGATGAACCCCATGTGTGACAGGGATCCAGAACGCCAACATATGGCCGTCGCTACACCAACTGTCACCGGAATGGGCAGGCCTCAACATTGGTATCATGTGGAGAAATCCTATATGAGCCCAATGGGTAATCCAATGCAATCATCGCTATGCTACCTGTCACCAAAATGGGGCAGGTGATCATCATGCCTACCCTGATAATCTGTTTCTTGAGTTGGGGCTATGCCTGACCATTTGATCTTTTCATAATGGAACCTTGGCACATATTTTCCAAGCATGGTTGTTGTTGCTGATACTACAGCAGCGATGTCCACAAGCTCCGATGGGTGGGCTCCATTGGCCTGTTTGGCCAGCTTCATGAGAGCTACTAGATTCTTAAGAGAGCTTCTCTCCTTCTCTTCCAATTCCTTCTCCATCTGCCTTTGTCACTCAGTGACACCATCCAACTTTGTTTTCTGCTTTGTATCTCTCTTGTTGCGCCTTTCAACATCTGCAATACCAATCAAAATAAAAGATTATATATATATATATATAAACAAGCATACTTTCAACAGCCTGCTGCCTGTTTATATAAATCACTCATGATCATGCGGTTTTTGTGACCAGGCACGTTTTGTCCAGCCACTATAATGCAATGCATGAGAGATCTGGATTAGCTGGCAAGCACTACTACATAAGCTCGGTGTCTAAAAAATCAGGCCAGTCTCAGATGACCGCCAATCTCATTTTTAGAGCTTCCACTCTAGTGGTCTGAATTGTCCCGTGGCCATTGCCCACTTCCACTCCAGTGGTTTGAGTCATCCTATGGCCATTGCCCACATATCATGTGACCCACTGGATGAGCTTCCAGATCTTACTTGATGTGTGCCAGGAGTTCCCTTGTGCCCCCAATGGAACTCTTAAGTGTACAATTAGTGCTCGAAAGCTAGCTGATTGACTAATAACACCCAAGTTGACTTCAGTTTGGATGGCATCCACATGTCAACACCTGACTCCGATCCTTTATAAAGTAGGTGAGTTTTCATTTACCAAGACTCTTGAGTAAGCATATTTAAACATTGCCAGAAGACACGTCCTCAAGAACTCTGCTAAGCTCGTTACAAAACTGACATTTAAAGGAACTTCTTAAACAAGAAATCAAGGCTTGATAAAGAAAGACACAATCATTTATGAGGGAATAAATATCCAAAGAGTTGTAAAAATGAGCCATGCAAAATTGCAAACAAGTAAATGTTTTTGACCTGAGCTTGCTAACCCCAATACTAACTGAAGGAAGTTGCTTGTGGAACAAATCTAGCAATTCAACTGCAAAATGTTGTACTAAATGCTACATATGCAAGGACAAACGGCTTACCTGTGTATAAAGCTTCTAATTCTGCATTGTTACGTAATATTTCAAGCACAGTTCTGTATGTCTCCTATAAAATTCTGAACCATGGAGTTACAAGCTCCCAGTCAGATCTATCTCGGCCTTTCTCACCACTGACGTAACTTAGCATTAAGTCTTCAGGCCTTTTATCTACTTACAAATCGTCAAGATTCAAAGCATCTTCCAAGGCTTGCACCTAGCTTCGAGCCTGATCCACCCTCTCGGTGGACAGCTCCATAAAGTGATTTATGACTTCCTCCAAAGAGTTCACATTTCGTGGTGGACATACAATGCAATACTGAATCAGGTCATCCATGGCAAGCTTGCTCCTTCTCATGTCCACATACAGTTCTGTGTAGTTGAATATAATTCTTTCCCTGCATGCCCTGTACCTCTTTGAAGTGACCAGATCATGCAGCACTTGCAATGCCGCTTGCTTATGACCGACATTGATTAGCTCTGCAATCATGCAAAAAGTAGAATTAGCAATGGTTCCAAAAAAGCAGCATAACATGCAACTGCATTCCATGTGAAGCAACTATTTGTTATAATATTGGTAAGTAGAAACCAATTAGATGTACTAAAAGTCATTAAGATGTCAACGAAAACTCACTCATCCATTTTCATTTGCATCCCGGAACAGGATTCCTGTAGCCAACCCCATTTAAGATAAGGCTTAGATGATGACTGACGACGATCCCCATGACAAAGAAATAGAACAAGATCTACATGCTGCGAAATTGAGAATTTCCTTTTTAACATTTGAAATTGTAAATATATGAAATATAAAAAGGAAAAACAGCACAGACAAAATACATTCTTCCCTTCATATGCACAACAGATAGATTGCATTATACCCACCGGAGGTTGCAAATCAGTTGGGTTGAACTGGGCCGGGCTTACATATTATAGGTAAGAACTTTATATACTAATAACTAAAAACTCCAATCCCCAGTCCAATGACTTCATATGATAGGTAAGAACTTTTATATAATAATATCTTAAATACACTAATAATGGAAATAAAACATAAACAGCCTGATAAAATGCTTCGAGGTCAGCTGAGCATCGGGCACAAGCATGCTAGACACAAATCCAGCCCAATTAGCAATCCGCTCAGTAACTCCAGGCCCAAGCCTAACAGTAGACAACCTGCACAAGAGAGGGACTGATTTTGCCCAACGTCTGCTTGTTATGCAAGAAGAGTGAATTATCAGTGGAGCACCTTTTTATCCATTGCTCCTTTGCTTTGGGGGTTTGGGACTAGTATTCTATCGCATTTTGAGGTTCTTTGGGTCATGCCACTTTCCATGGGGGATCTCTATCAGTCCAGGCTCAGGACACGTCAGCCCACTTGCCACACATATCCACCAAAATGCTGAAGCAAATGAAACAGAAATTAAAGTATTTACCTGTTGGATTGGTGGAAAACATGATTCCACTGTGAAAAAGAAATCAATTTCCTTGGATGTTATGTCCAGTGTTTTAAATAGCTACGCTATGTCGCGTGTAGCTTACGCTACGTAGCGTAGCTTAGCCTAAACGCTACGTAGCTCATGAAAATAGCTTAAGTTGTGTGTAGCGTATGCTACATGATTAATTTGGATACGCTACACGCTTCATAGACTATGCTACACGCTACATAGCTCACATTACAAGTCATTTTTCACGATAACATTAAAATCAATCATTAAAAATGATTTGTTACATAATTCTATTTCAATGAAAATTCGTTAGTCTTTTCGATGCTTATAGTAAAATAATATAAGAAATAGTTTTAAATCGGTTTTGTTGCTCTTTCTTCACTTTTATACTTAATCATTACCCTTGCTGTCACTTTAGGTTGCATTTGTTGCACTAAATATCATGAAATTTTGTTAAATTTTATTATTAATCATCTAATTTGGTGCAACCAAGTGAAACCTTAATTAAAAATATAAGTGTTGTGTAGCTTACACTACACGCTATGTAGCTTACGCCTCACGCTTCAGAGAGGTGAAGGCTACGCTACACGCTATTCGCTATTTAAAACACTGGTTATGTCCCTGTTTTCTCAAACACACCGAGCTGTGGAAATCAGTTTTCCATTTCCACGGCTTCCCTCGAAAAATGCTGATGTCCATTTCCTCTAAAAAAAAAAAAAAAAAATTAAAAACCTGTTAAATCTTGGTTTCCATGGATACGAGAGACAGCTCTCACTTTTTTGCTATTGGGCTTTTAACATTTCCATGGAAATCACATGTGCTAAAAAAAAGGCTAATGCAGATCCTTTTCCACACATTTCCCTTACATCTAATGTGATGTTTGGTTTTCCATACCCACATTTTGGTTTCCACCAATCTAAACAGGCCATGGCTTCAGAAAGCTGACAGTGATACAATCACTAGGAACACTCAAATGGAATTACAAGCACAGATATCACCGCTTCAAAAAATACATGAAAGATGTAAAGGGTGGGAACAAAGGTCCAACCCATGTGGTCCATCAAGAATAATCAGATATTATGAAAACAAACAGGCCCAGAAAGCATGAAGAAAAGTAATAACTGGGTCAAAAGTTCTCACTAAACCAAAAGAACCTAACAACAGGCAATCCAAAGCAGTACCACAAATTTGAGAAACTAGAAAGAATAAATAAATAAAGGTTGTCTACAAAAGGTCAATGTAGCTAAACCCACATGCACAAAGTCTGAATTTGGATAGCTATCAGCTGACCAAGAATTTATAATTTTTCATAGAAGGAACAATAAAATAATAGAAAGTCATTAACCTTCAGCACGCTTCAGAGCATTTTCCGGCTTCGCAAAAGTTGCCATGATTGCAAATCAGCTTCTAGCCTGCTCAAAAGCCATGATAATAAGCACCTTAAATCTGCACAATACACGTTGATTATTGCAAGTTTCTTTCATTTCTATCTTCTTCTTTTTTCCCCCTTACTGATATGATTATTGCAAGTCAACAAGGTAAAACATCAATTACAAAAGAACCCCATTAAATTGTCTAAATGGGAATTGCAGGAGTGTAAAGTTGGTTGCTTCACAGGACTCCTTACACTGACAAAATCTCACTGAAGACTGGCCATTTAAGAACTAAACCACCAAATTTTTTCTAAAAGATGTTCTTCTACAATAATTACCAATTTCAAATAATCCAAGGAAAATAAGATTTACAGGTGCACAGTTTCTTTCAGTCTTTGTGTTCTCTTCCGATCTAATGTGTTCATTCCTAAATGCCATGGTTATCATCAAAGAGGTTGGTTAGTCCCACTTGTGCATGCTCCCATAGATAAATGCACCAAGCATGCATGGGGATTTATCCAAACTTTGCAACAGGTGGGCCCCACCATGTAGATGAACTGGCCCAAATATAAGGTCGCTCCACTAATCAGGTGGAGCGCACATGTACATTGACTGCAGACAATCAGCCCAGCTTCTTATCCATGAAGTTATTTAGGGTGGAGATGCCTGATTTTTGGGCCAGGCCATCTATTATACAGTCAGCACCACCCATTGAACGCTTAGATATCCCACCCTGCCGCATGGCAGGCACACACATGCATGTGGGATTTGTGAAAATCCCTATCCAACACCCCCTTCCTCCATGCAAACACCCCCCTTTCCCCTTCATAAAATAAATAATAAAATAAAATAAAATAAACCCCACCACCTTCCCCCTTTGATTCAATCCAAATGCTGATACGATCTCAAAGAATCAAGTTCCACACAGAAAATCTTACAGGAAGGATAGTTCATTTAGTCAACAAACTTCCCAAATCAACTTATCTCTGCACAACAGATCAAAGTGTTTGAAGAAAAGAAAACTGCACAAGAGAAGAAGAAAACTTCTGACAGAATCACCCCAATTATAAAAATAAGGGATCGCATTCAACCCAATCATGTGTGGGTGAGTTCGGATGCACCAAAATTCATGAATTTCTGCACCCAATTAGACTAATTTAACATGAAATATCATGATGAAATTTTTCGTTGTGCCGTTTCCACTAGGCAATGGTAGGGTCCCTTGGCCATCATATTTGCATAACACATTTTAAAACCTATGCAGAAACCAGAACTCTTAAAATTGTCCTAAATTCAATAAAACAGATAACCAAAAAAAAAAAAAAAAACTGAACTTAAAGAATTTCTGCAGAATTCAAACCAAACACAGATACAATTTCATGTAATTGAATTCTTACATTCCGAGATTTGCCTTAATCAAATTCAATAAAACCACATAAGATGCATATTGAAAAGCAAAAGAATATAGAGAAAGCCATGCTAGACGGAATTCAATGGAATTCAAATCAAATCCACATACAACTACTAGTAATCTAATCCAGCCCAGCAACAATCAATCACAAAAATGGTCACTTCAAAATTTTGTTATCACCCAAATTTATTCAACAATTACTTAAATTCCAGTCAAGAGATCCATATGCTCAATTACTCAAATTTTGTGATCATCCACACAACCATGGTGTAAAAATTGGTTTTGGCGAGTCGTATAACTCACAACAAATATAGGGTCATATCAATGGTACCTAAAACACGAAGACCCCCACATTTTAAGTTCCGAATCAAGAGTTGCGGATTATGGGTCATTTGCGATCCAGATCGCTATTTTTAACAAGCCGAATTAGTGCTCTTTGTTCTTACTATTGATTAAGTTAATGCAAATTTATATTTACAATGTAGAGATTTATACCTTCATTTATTTCGTTATAATATAACACTAACCATGCAGGGTCTATAAGAATAACATTCATCATTTCATGTATAAATTGCAATATGAGTTCTTGTATAAAACTATATTGCGTACACTAGTGTATGTACTGGAGTGATGGATATGATTCTACCCCTAGTGTAGTATTAGAGGAAGTAACACATCACATACTTGTTCCCATACCACATACCAAAGCAACCAACAATTCAGGTAACCTTGGTTCGTATCATCCTGTATCGGGCAGTTTCATGACAAAATGGGCAGATACTGTTGTATCGTTCATGGATGAGACTGGTACGTATCAGGCAATACATACCAGGTTTTGGACAATACTTTTACCCACATGTGGGCTTAGCAAAGCTCTGCCAGTGGAATTCAAACCAAACTCATAATTACAGGGGATGAAACTAACCTAGAAACAATTACAAGATCAATAGCTTATGAAGTCCATGCCGTTTGAAGCTCCCTCAAAATTTGGTTTAACTGAAATAAACAGATCGGAGGAGATCCAGTCCACCCAGGAAAACAAAATCCTCATCCTACCAGGTTTATGCCATAAACATGGCATATGTGAATGATGATTTGAAATTTTCATTTGTAATGAGGTTATATAAATTCATCACACATGAAACATCGCAATAATTAGACCATGCTAACCATGTCAAAACTGCCCGACAAAAATCACTGGCTGGATGCCTTTGATTTTGTAAACCATTTTTTAAACAGTTAGCATAGTTCAATCATTTTGATTTGTGGTCAATGACCATGATGCTTTTCCCCTGGTGAATGAATGGTTCAGATCATCATACAGATGGGCAATGTGCAGTAGGGTGGACTGGATCTCCTCCCAATCAGTGAGGCAAAAGTAAAATATTCCAAACAGGAGGTGTTCCTATGGAATCAGTCCAACCAACATACACTTAGAAGGAACTTAACCCAGATACATTTCCAATGACTATTTCATTATAAGTCCATACGGTCAGAATCTCGCCTAAAATTCCACATAAAACAGACTACTATACATAAGATGGCAGATTCAGGGCAGTTCAGATGCATATCTGTTCGTGGCATCCTGCCTTTATCAAGAGAAGTGGTAGAATTCTTCCTTTTCTTCTGCTCATTTGCAGCATCCAAAATAAAGTAATGTCGGATTTGGTTTTGTAGCTTTTTTTTTTTTTTTTTAATGAATAGTTCATCCAAACGAAGTGCAAGAAAAAAAAAAAAAAAAACAGCACCGACTTGAAGAACTTAAGTGCACACAAACAAATACAAAAGAGCCAACAATCAAGTCTATACATTCTGAATTTGACTTGAACTTAATACAACAGGTCCCAAAAAATTCACCAAATAGAAAATAAGGGGTTGAAATATTTAATCTGAGATTTTTTTTTTTGGGCATCCCCCATCCAATCGGAACTCTATCAAATAAACAGTTTTTATCATTGAAAAGGCCCAAATCCAATGGCTAGAGTCCCAACATATATTATTGTAATACGTCGGCATGTACCGGAGGAAAACTCAAAAAATTATGGTTCTCCAGATTTCAAACCAAAAACAGATATATTGACATCTAATCGAATCCAATCCAGAATCAATCACGAGAAAACATGCTTATCAACTCTGAATTTTAGATTCGCCTTAAGGGAACTAGATGGAAACAACCGATAAGAAAAAAATAATCCTGATAGACTTTGAATTGTGCCAGATTTGATTGGAAGGGATTTCAAATTATGTTTTACAGCAATGTGGGCCTCATCATCGATGGAGCATAACCCAAAATCATATGACTTCATCTGTCAACTTTCCTTTTCAACCATGCATTTTGAGGACCACCGATCAGTCATTAGGGGACCAACCATCTCGACGGTCTGGATTGAATACATGCATGCACGCATATATACTACTAATGCTTCCTTGCAGCTAGCAAAGTGACACACGATCTGTAGCTCGAAAAATGGAAAATACACCCACCATGTGGAATTTCTACATAATTCTGACCAAACCCAAGTAGAATTTTACATGCAACCGAATCGAATTATAAAAAGTTCAAATACTATGAAATTCCTCTTAAATTCAGTACAAAAGATCTATATACATAAACACAGACAAAACTAAAAAAGCACTCAAGAGGAGGAGTCTCTACGCGATGGAAACCAGACCCAATTAAAATTACAGAGAATCAAATCAAACCCAGAAACAAAAGCGTCGTTAACAGCTTACAAGTATTCAAAAGGCCTGCAAGACAGGCCTCTTCCCGAGTCGTTTGATCTCCTTATCCATCTGCCCGGTGATCATCAATCCAAACATCTTGAAATCGCATACGAGAGACCAGAACGGGTGGCCGAACGTGGCAGGAACATTCCCTTCGACAAAGAAGTGACTATACCATGCAAAGCCGTAGCCAAAGAGGGGAACGGAGAAGAAGACCCACCAGTTGAAGAGGAGAGAGTAGATGAATACGAGGGAGGCGGAAAGGGTGCCGATGAAATGCCAGCGGCGAGTCGATCGCTTGGAGTGTTGGGTGACGTAGAATGGCCAGAACTCTTCCAGGCTTCTGAAATTCATCTCCTTGACAAAACCCAAGTCTTTTTTTCTTTTTTTCTCTTTTTTTTTTTTTTTGGGGGGGGGGGAGGTTGGGTCTTGTTGGAAGCTCGAATCAGGAAAAATCAAAGGTGTTTTTTTTTTTTTTTTTTTTTGTAAGTTGGGCTGTTGTTGTTGGAAGCTCTAATCAGGAAGAACAGAAGGTGGTTATTGTTGGAAACTCTAATCAGGAAGAATCCAAGGTATGGAAATTTTATTTTTTTTTTAAATCTGAGGTTGGGTTCTTGTTAGAAGATCTAATCAGGGAGAATCAAGGGTGTTTAAATTTATTTTCATTTTTTCAGAACCTCTTTTGGGAGAATCAAAGGTAAGGTTTTCTTCTGATCTTGTAAGCTGTTTTTGGGTTTCTGTTGTCTACTGGTTGGAAGGCTTCCATCAAGAAGAAAACTATTGTGCTTTGTTTTATAGGAGGAATGCATTGTTACTCTGTTAGAGTATACACAACCATATGCATGCACATAAATATAACAGTAATGGTACAATTTTGATAGATCCAATCCGTTATAATCGTGGGTTCTTCTTTAGATGGTTAATGAGTGAAATTTTATGGATGGTTCACCATAGGATTGATAGATTTCGAATGGTTGATTTCAACGGTCTTAATCACAAACAAGTGTCCATTAATCGAGATTGGCCAATAAATGAGATTTTGGCCTATGCCCACGTGTACAGACAGACCCACCAATTGGACGGCGTGAATTGAGGACGTGTTTGACAAGTATATTGCAGTGTTGAGTACGGCAGATCATAGTCTGCCATCGCATCAACGACTCTTCTATGGCGAATAGGGTGTCGATTTCTGAGGAGCTTCCGTGGGTGATTGGATTTTGATATTTCTGGGCCCACCTAGTGGGACATGTGGTTGGAACCATCCACCATGCGGGACCTACAATGGATGGCTCATGGTTCAAAAATCACAAAAAAATGGCTGATCCAAGGTGGGATTGCCCGATCAACGTCGGTTTTTACCAGTGGACCATTCATAGTAGTTTGGTGGACGGTCCAGATCCACCAATCCCATGCCATGGGAACGGTGGAGGGAGGCTCCATCACGAGACTGACAGAGAGGAGCTCTATTCTGCCATTTCACCCACAGATGGGAAAGCTTTGACTGGGACATAGAAGACTTATCCAGGAGCGGATTAGGTGCGGCCCCGTTCTCACCCAAGGCCGTGCGGCCCTTACCGTCGGGGCCCACTTTGATGAATATATTCTATATCCACGCCGTCCATCCGCTTTTCCAGATTGTTTCAGGGCATGATCCCAAAAATGAAGCAGATCCAATTCTCAAATGGATCCATACTAAAGGAAACAGTGGTGATTGACTATTAATGGCTAATGAAAGTTTTTTATCAAGCTAGTATTTTTTTTATCCCTTCATCTAGATTTGTGTGACCTTATCAACATGTTGGATAGAAAAACTTACGGCTGACCCTAGAAGTTTTTAATGGTAGGCATTCAATCACCACTGTTTTCTTTGGTATGGTCCACCTGAGATTTAGACCTTATTTTTGGGTTCATGCCCTAAAATGATCTGAAAAAACGGATGGATGGTGTGGATATATAATACATACATCAAGGTGGGCCCCACAGTAAGGGCGCACAGTCTTAGGTCGACCGGGGCAGCACCTAATCCGCTCCCCGACTTAGGGATTTTTACTGCAATAACCCTGAGGTGTGGCTTTTTTTACTAAAAGTTCAATTTCTCGTCTGTTTCATTTTTTTGACCTTTTGACGAGAAACTGAAAATTTATGGTCAAAAATGCCCCTCCGATGGATTCCCCTGGCACTATGGATTCCTCCGGGCACCATAGATTCCCATGGGCAAATGGTGGTCAGAGGGGCATTTTCGACTGCAAAATTTTTAATTTCTTGTCAAAAGGCCAAAAAAATAAGCCTAATGAGAAATTGAACTTTTAGTAAAAATAGCTGCACGCAGGGCTATTGCAGTACAAATCCCTCCCACCGACTTATCCAGCTCAAAACTGATTTGTACCACACATTAGGCGGCGGCGGCATCCTTCTCCGCAAGCGAAGTCTTCATCAGGTGGGCCCCACTGAAGTCACTCCGCGGCCCACCTGATGATCGGAGCAGCTTAGCAGGTAGTCACCAAATGAACAGTCCAGATTTCACAGGTGTCATCTTGGTACATCAAATCCTAATTGGATCAGGTGGTGCTGCCCGCACCACCCCAGCCGCCGTGTCGTGACGTGTTGGGCACTGTGGGGCCCACCGAGATGTATGTGTTTTATATCCACGACGTCCATCCATTTTGCCAGCTCATTTCTGGGGATGAGCCCAAAAACGAAGCAAATCGAAATCTCAGAGTGGACCACACAGTAGGTATTGAATGGCCACCATTAAAAACACCTTAGGGGCCACATAAGTTTTGGATCAAGCTGATATTGCGTTTTCCCTTATAAACAGGTTGGATGGCGAATATAAATTACGGTGGGCCCTAAGAAGGTTTCAACGGTGGGTGCCATTGTCCCCATTGTTTCCTGTGGTGTGGTCCACTTGAGCTTCGGATCCTCTTCAATTTTTTTGTTCATGCCATAAAATGAGTTGTAAAAATGGATAGACTGCGTGGATATATATATATATATATATATATATATATATATATATATATATATACCCCACAGCGCCCAACACCACCTAGATGGTTGTGTCACCACCCAATCAGCTTCCAAGCTAACTGGGCCAATTCGAGGCGGGCCCACTGTCCAAATAGGTGAGTTTGACAATGTCAAGTGCCATACTGAGCTACTGTGCAGATTGAGCTCAAGTTCGACGCGTTTCCCTCCTGGTACAGGTGGACATCTAGTGATCAGGACGGTTGATCTGGTGGACTACCATGTGGATGGGCTACAGGCCCAAAACTGCATTGATCAGAGGACTCCCAGCTTCTGACCATCCGTGGTTGCGAGTTCAATGGCTGACTGCAGAATGCCGCTGTAAGTCCTAAGATGGCTACTACCATCCTCTGCCCTTGATATATGGGATCTAGCCCATCCACGTGGTGCCCATGAGAACAATGGTTACAGTCACGTGTTTGCCACGTGCAAGATCGCTCATTACCTTACTAGCTCTACTCTTCATCATCCAACTTTTTTATGTTTACCAAAATCCACCGGCCAAGATTTTTGGAAGGCATTTATGTGGCATGGCCCATTCATGATGGGTCCACCTGATGAATGGTATGGAACAAGAATGTGGTGGGCCCGCCGGCAAGACGAAAGCCATTTGCCAGAATCCAGCAGGTTCTTTAGATCCAGACACTGATAATCCAATCAGCTGTAGCCATACAATACATACAAAGTAAGTTGTGACCGGTAAAAATCTCAGACCACACACAAGAAATGGCCGATGACAGAAAATCTCAGACCACACAAGAAAACGGCCAATGGCTAAAAAAATAATCGGATTACAGCAACCCTTCCACATGCAAAAACGGGGAATCCGATACAAAAACCGCCAAAGTACCCAAAATAATGGAAACTCCGTATGCACCCGAAAGGAACTCATGCGAACTGACGACAGCGCCTATGACAAATAGAAAGAATATATGGGTGTTGCTGCGGTGGAACATCTACCTCGCCGATGGCAGCCGGAAAGTCAGTGGAAGGCTAGGAAAGAGAATCGCAGATGAAGAACGCCGAGCTCAAATCAAGCAACTCAAGCAACCAACAGAGCGGGAGGGGAGATAATCGAGTTTTCGAAAAAGGGTTGGTCAAGATGAACTGACATAGAGAACAGGGACCAGCCCTGCCATTTTCCCGTCCCTCCCTGGCCGCTTTTTCTTCACCTGCAGAGAATTTACAAAATGACCAAGCACCCATCAAATGTTATGCTGGTTTGCAAGTGGGATTGAAAATTTTCAGAAGAAATGGTTTGGGCATACTTACATAGTACCAACCATCGACCTCATAATCAATTTCGACTTCCTCTCCTGCGGTCAAGTTCAACTGCGAGAAAGAAGAGCCGGTTAATAAAAATCTACATGTGTTTGAATTTTGTTATAGCTGCAACCACAATCTAAAATATTGGTTGAATGTTATGCAATGGCAACCTGTCCGTATCTGAATTCATTGGTTCTAACAGGAATGATCCCACACAACTAGTTTGCGCTGTATTGTGGTGCAAAGTAGTTGTCTTGGACACATGGACAGTCCACACATCGATCTGGACTGTTCGTCCCGTCCAACCCATTCAGGGGCCAACAGGCCAAATCACACCAATCAGATAATTATGAACGTTAGATCAACAGCTTGCAAAATGGACTATCCGTTAATGATAAAACCGGCAAATGATCAAACTAGATTATTGATCCAGTGGACCCCATCTTGGTTCAGATGCGATGCCATAAAAATCATCTTTAACCATCCACCATTTTCTGTGGGTGCATGCCCATTCAGTGGAAGTGGACTTATCACCTCATCATCACCGCCAGCAGTGAAGTCGTATAGTGCTTTCCCAAACTGCGGATTTTCAGAAGCCGGTTCCTCGTCCTGGGAACTGAAACTCTGAGGATTCTCAAAAGACTCGAACCTTTGCATGGTAGCGGCCGCATATGATGGCGGTTCTCTGGGCTGAACAGACTCAACTGATCAGATCTTAGAAATTTGATCAGATAGCAAGAAAAAACAGAAAACAGTCTGGCATTAGAAATGTGAACCAACCGGAGATCCTTGCCCCTCATAAATCGATGATGAAGCACCTATAGAAGTGTTGCTAAACCTGCTTGTGGCTTGCGGCATCTTGCTCTCCTGTTATGTTCAAACAAAGTCATGTAAGTACTTTCTCTTTCAATTCGCACCACATGACTAGATTTTGACCATGCCATTCATGGGCCGGCACAAAGCTATTGGCAAGTGTGCTTGTCTTTATGCACGTTCTATATAATCTCTAAAGGTGCATCAATGACAAAAAATCCAACATGGCAACATCTTTAAGGACTTGAAACAATGGATAATGGCATGGGTTTGCCACCATGAAACCCAAGACGCAAATCAAACCAGCTCAATAGGTGGCGGCAAATGGGTTTTCAGATCACATATCCCTCCCTCCCTCCCTCCCCAAGATGCAGCTCAAACCAGCTCAATAGGTGGCGGCAAATGGGTTTTCAGATCACATATCCCTCCCTCCCTCCCCAAGACACAGCTCAAACCAGCTCAATAGGTGGCAGCAAATGGGTTTCAGATCACGTATCCCTCCCTCCCCAAGACACAGCTCAAACCAGCTCAATAGGTGGCAGCAAATGGGTTTTCAGATCACGTATCCCTCCCTCCCCAAGACGCAGCTTAAACCAGCTCAATAGGTGGTGGCAAATGGGCTTTCAGATCACATATCCCTCCCTCCCTCCTTCCCTCCCTCTCTCTCACCTTCATTTCTACATGGAACTATCATGGTTGGTAAAAATGACAGGATAAATAAGCATAGGGAGTCTTCAGTCATAGTACTGCTGAAGTTCTTACTTCTGCATATTAGATTATGTCATCATACAATCCAAAGAAGCAGCTTCCACGAGAAGTTTGTACTAAAGATCAAATGAAATTACTTGGTCAAAAACTTAAATGGCAAATTTGGATAACTTCATTAAGGAATCAAAATGGAAGAATAGCTTGAGTTTGGGTTAAAATACCAGGTTGTTGAGTAGACCCATAAACCGTTGGACGTGAACTGAACAAGGATGGGTAGCTCATACCACCAAAATGAGATGATATGGAAGTTTCAACTGATCCAGTCGACTCTGGAGAAGACGTTCCAGATGACCTTGCCTCATCTTCCTGGAAAATCAAAACATGTCCACATTCAAATCTCTGTGCTATTCCTCAATGCCCATTTGTATGAGAAACTGAGAAGGCTCCTGTTACATGCAGTCTAATATTATACCTCTATTTCTGTAGTTTCTAGAAGCGTCTTGGCCCACATATCGTCATAACTAACTGATTGTCTAGAGGTTATGTTCTCCTCTTCAACATCGGGAGCATCAGTTCCAGCACCTGCAAGAAATTCATTTACCTGCCACAGTTCGATGGGATGAGCACTCATAATCAATGTGAGAAAAAGGAGACCAAACCATATACAGGTAGGAATCAAATTCAGGCAGGTTCCAATCAGAACCATTCCAAAGGGTACTACATCTTGTTGGAAAAGAGAAATACCATATAGGATTAACATGATGTAGGTAAATTTCTCACCCTGTTCATTGCTGGAGCGTTGTTTTCCCACAAGCCATCATCTAGCTGTGCTGCCCAAGCACTTGCCAGGTCGGTATCAATTGAATTGGAGGACTCTTTAGGTGTAGCTTTAGATTCATATACAAGGTCGGAAATCCCTGTAGCAACAGCTGGATCATTCAAACCGGCCGATGCGCTTATGTTGTGCCGGTTGCGGTAGATGTCGATAAGTTTTGCACTGGTGTCGGGTCACAACACAACCATATGTGATCAGAAATAGGAACCGATTGATTGCACAAAAGATCATCAGAAAGTCAGCTTTGAGAAAATTTTCATCAAGGATAGGAAGCAGATGAACTGAAGCAATGAATATCCACAAATAACAGTGCTTTGGAAAAAATGTCATTAGTTATGGCTTCGGAACAATCAGATGTCCATGAACAACAAATCTTTCAAAAAAAGAAAAGAAAAAAAAAAAGTATATCCATGAAAAACAGAATGCTGCAAGTCATGGTTTCAGAACAATCACTATGCCTAAGCACAAATTCTATGGCGTGTGCATATGCAACAATCAATGATGAGAGAGATGCAAATATATGTAAATAAGGTGGGTGAGAAGTTGATAGCCTATACCAAGAACAATAAAAGGAATCCTTAAGAAAAGGAAATAATAAACAGAACTAGAACCATATATGTGGACTAAACGCTTTTCTTCTTCTTCTTCTTCTTCTTCTTCTTCTTCTTCTTTGTTTTTATTTATTTATTTTTATTATTATTTTCTTTTTCTTTTTTTGGTTTTTTGGTTGGAAGGAATGACTAAAGCTTTTCATGACATGAACTCAAGGAAATTATGCCAAATATTATTATTATCTTTTTTCTTTTTTTTGGCAGCGCATGAAAGTCTTCCCTCTCAGTGGAAATAAAAAAAATTAAAAAAAAAACAAACAAACAAACAAACAAAAAAAAACAATAAAATCAAGACATGTTTAGATGAGTTGAAGTTCTGCTGCAATGATGAGAAAAAGGCTTCTTCCTAATTTGATTTAACTTGAACCTTTTTCTCTCATTTGATGGACGTTAGCCAATTTGGAATTAATGGCTGGCCTAAGGTCTTTTTTTCTGAAAAATAAATTGACATTTGTCCACTTGAACTTTTAACAGCACAGTTTTCCAATGAAACATTTACGGACTTACCTAGTTGGCCCCAGTGGTAGATATTTTGCTCTTGGAACATAACAGAACAAGGAAACCTGATCAAGAAGTTTCTCATGGGTCTCATAGAGTTTCTTAAGCTCTTCGTCAGTCCATTCCTGTTTGTTGTTGTCGTGATTGCGCATATCTCTGCATAGATGCATGCAAAACAAGCATAAATCAAGGTCAAACACGGAAACAAAAATTAAACACAAGCATAGCATTAGGTTTCAGCTCTTACTTGATCAGATCATCTTGGGCTTTGTACATTTCATCAAGAACCTTTAGCATTGGACTTATTAAAGACCCAAGACCAGTACCACTAGCACCTTGATCCTCCCCATTACTTATTTGCATATCTGAAAATTGAGATTGCACCCCACCTAACGCTAAAGCATGTAAGAATTCATAAATCTGTAGTCGAAAAGGCTCCCCAGATCTGATTGCCATTGTTGTCAGAGCTTGAGCAGCGACAATCCGGACCTGGAGTGGTCATTTCACACAAATAAAGGACCAGCAAACCGTGAGGTTTATGTATTAGCTATAAGAGCGTATAGACATACCAGAGTCTAGGAAAAGAATCCGTTAGTCAGAAATTCATACCTCCCAGCTACCACTGAAAGCACACCTCTGGAGCCGGGTCAAAGCACCCGCAAGAGTTGGGTTTCGGGAACTAGCGGCAGCCACCATTTTATCTGCATCTAACATCATCAATGCTGTACCAGGAGGTGTTGCGGATTCCCAAGCATATTCAGATGCAGCATAATTTGCATTTTCTCCAAGGAACCATACCTGCATGCATTATTAATTCTTAAGAATATTCAGTCTTACATAGCTTAGTCTTACATGAATAGAAATTCAATCTTACATAGCTTATTCTTACATGAATAGAAATTCAATGTAATATGTATAACAGGTACTCTCAAAGGAAAAAAAAAAAAAAAGGGGAATGTATTCAAGTAGGATCCTTACTGCTGCCTGCACCAATCTCTGTAATGCCAGAGCTGACTTTGGATCAGATGCAGATACCCTATCTACTGACATGAGCCCCAACATTGATCCAGGTTGCGGTGGTGGTAAATCAAGGACTATCGTAACTGCTTCCAAAGCGGTGTGCTTCCCACTTGGTCCAGCTCCAACGAGGCATGTCTGAAAGAAACACAAAGGGGATATGTATAAAGAACCTTTTAGAGTCAAATGGCAAGCTTGCACAGGCATTTAAGAACCTTGGCCGTTGACACAGGCATTACAATTATTCTAAACTGTATGGCAAATACATCTGAAAACCCTCCTTGTTGAATTCGAATTAGAAATTCCTAGGCCAACATCTGGAGGTTTCTCTTATAGATGGAAATCAAGATAAATTTGATGGGCAGAGATATCCCTCATTGAGCAAAAGCTGATCAGTAAAAGTGCAGTCATAAATCAGAAGCAGCGTGCCTTTATGATGAGGAATTAAAGCTTTGACTTTTAAAATTAAAACTTAGAAGAAAATGGAAGGAAAAGAGATAAGAAAGAATCTGTGGGTAGACTGTTTGATGTTTGAGAATAGAAAGGATCTGTAGCCATACTTGAAACAAGAAAAGAGAAGCTCACTGTACCAAATAACTAATAACAGCAAACTGACATAAATAACAAATGAAAATCATATAAGGGGATAAAAAAAAGAAGCTATTATGTGGTTGTGAATAAAGTATGAACCCACCTTCCATAGTAATTGCAACACATCTGCATCAATCTTTCCTGGAACTTTAGTTGCAAAAATTCTTGCAATTTCAAGAAGTGTGACTGCCATATCTGGAGATGCCTGATAAGCGATCAGTGAAGCAAACATTAGAGGCAACGGCAGCCATAGAGTGTAAGAATTTAAAAGACTGAAAAGGACATTTAAATGACGGTAATGCACTGTAAAGGAAAATTGAATGGCAGAACAGAATTCTCTCTTCCAATTTGGAAGCTGCTATTTGTCCAGTAAGAAAAATGAATATTTGATAGTCATCACATTCCTAAGTGTGAGCAGATAAACAGATCTCCCAGCTACCAATGAAAGATAACTAGGTTTAATACATTATGGTGAATAAGTTGAAAGAGTGTGGTAACAGGAACCAACCCTGCCACCAACCTACGAATACAAAATTTCAGTAGGGGAGTTTCAGAACTTTCTTTCAAAAGAAAAAGCCCAAAAGCAAGACTTTCAAAGATTTTAGGTTTTTCTTGTTTTAGGTTATAGAACACTGTTTTCTTCGACAGTGGAACTAATGAAGAAGAGGAGAATTTAGAAATAAAAAATAGCTCTGATATTGGCCATTGAATTGCTAAATATCAGTCACTAGAGATGACGTGTCTGTTTTTAAGGTTTTGGCACTAGCTTTAAGCTAAAATAACATTGTCGAATTATCATTGCAGACTATGAATGACAGTGTAGCATTACATGTCTTAGTCTTGGAGAATCTGAACCTATTGATGCATACAGTCCCTGGCTTCGCTATCCAAAATAACATTGTTCAATTATCATCACAGATTATGAGCAGCAAATGGTTTTTTTATGAGTTTTGCTTGTAGCTATATATTGCTGTTTAATATTGTTATGTCATGAACTCATGATGAATGTTAAATAACAAACACTTCTAATAAAAATGTCAAATAATGAAATTTTCTTTTTCATATGCTTTTTTTGAAACATAATATTTCCTTCTATATAAGAAAATATCATATTTTCTATACCATAGCAATATTGATGAATGGTGATGTTTGTGAAGCAGCCATGCCTTTTTCCTGTTCCAATTTTTCTTTTCCTAATCTTTCCCTTGTATTTCTTTATTTTCAAAAAATTTCTATTTAAAAATCCTTTTTCTATGGTGACCATTACACTTCATTCGTCAATGCTTACAGTTAATTTTTTTTACTTGTTCACGTCACTTTGGTTCTCATTTCCAAAGTGATTTTAAACAGTGTAGTTAAACTCGCTAGACGCACCTGTGGCACAGCTACCACTGGAATGCCCAAAATGCCTCAGCAGTCAGCACGCTCCTGAAGATTCTATGGACAATTTTTATAAAAACTTAATTTTAGTATCATATATGTTATATATAGATACATATCGACTTTTTAATAGTTTTAGCTCTAAAACTAATTTTAACACAACGAAATAAACTAATTCTAAAGTTATTACATATTTCAAATAGGGTGATAGTTAGACAACGCTTCCAAAAACATACACCTGCTCAAAATCCCAATGAATCCACAAAAACCTAGAATTTCATATTTCCCCAATTTCCCAAACCTAAAAAATCCTAATTTCATAAAATTCCCAATTCCTCTTACCTCAACCCCACATCCCCATTTTTTCCTAAGTTCCCCCAATTCAACCATAATGTTCCAATTTCCTCAAACCGTAACCTTAAATTTCCTAATATCCACAACTCTCCCAAATTCCCCAATGCAAAATCATAATTCTGCTAAAATCCTTAAATTTTCCAAACTCTAAAAACCCAAATTTTCAATGTCCCCAAATCCTAACCTAAGGGCCTATTTGACTTTGCCAACGCAAGTATTTTTTTTTTCTTTTTGTGATTTTGATTTGAAAATCACTTTTTTAGGCTTTAAGTATGTTTGGTTAGCCACTTAACTTATATTTTTTTTTTTTTAAAAATTCCAAATTTGCACTTTTTTCTGAGCGCCAACCCCCCATTTCCTACTATCGTTTCTACTACAAATTTACGAAAAACATAGAATAAAATCGAAGATTCCTTTTTTGTGTTGGAAGGTTTGTTAAATCGAAGATTTTCTTTTTTGTTGGAAAGTTTGTTAATGGCACATGAGTTTTGAGCCATACACCTCCACACATGTGCCACGCACGTAGGTCCGAGATCAAATCCATTCATCGGATGGTCCGACCATGTTTTCCATAAAATTAATTTGGTCCACTCAGAAGGGGAGCCCAATATTGGAAACAGGTGGATGCGTTAGAAAACTTCAGCCAATTGTTTTAAAGCCGTCCATTTGCTTTCCAAAATATGGCACACCTGACCGCAGATCAACCTATTTCTTGGGCTAGGGCATCAATATAGTTGTGCCTTTCTAATGAATGGATAGGATCTTGAACCTATGTGCCATGATGGCAAACATGTGGTGTGTACACGAGTTGTATTGCACATGCATGTGGGCTTAGAAAATCTCATCTTTGGAGAAGTCAAACCGGCGTGACTTTCCTATAAACCCCACTTGCACTGTTGTGGGGCCCACTGCGATGATTCTGCAACACCCATTCCGTCCATTTGTTTCACCATATCATGTAAGTATGTGACTCCAAAAATGAGGTAGATCCAAGACTTAAGTAGGCCACACCACAATATAGTGGGGATCCAACTGTCGCCATTGAAACCTTCGTGGGGATTTTTTTTTTTTTTGAAAGATGATGCAATTTATTAGGGCCAAATGCCAAAAGAAAACGAAACTATACACAACAAAGAAGAAAAAAGAAAAGCAACTACAGAAAAAGCCGAAGAGAAAAGAAGATACAACTCCAAACCCAAGCTCAATAGGATCAATGAGAACACTCAGAAAATAACTCAAACACCCTATCGACTACCCCATTCAAAGAACTACGGAGATTCCAGAAAACACGGTTGATTCTCTCCAACCAAAGACATCAAAGTGAAGCCAAAGGCGCCAGCCTCCATTTCCGAGAGGAGAAGCAACCACCCAAATCGCCATGCCAAGACCAATACAAGGAATCAATCGACGCAGACATAACCTAGGATACTCCTGAAGATCAGAGAATGTGTGACCAAACAATCCTAGAGGAGCATTGAATAAAAAGATGATCCACTAATTCCCCTGCTTTGAGGCAAAGGATGCAGGCATTAGGAAGCACCATGCCACTTTTTGGGAGGTTGTCTATTGTCAAAATCCCTTTTCTCCCAACTAGCAAGGCAAAGGCAGCAACTTTCGGCGAAGAACCAAGGGATCAAACAAGAGAAGAGCAGTTGCTTTCACACCAAATTTTGAATTAAACAGACAAATAAAGAGAGAGCGGACCGAGAACCTCCCAGACTTCCAAACCAGCGAGTCCTTTACTCTCGGCAAGATTGAGAAACCCTACAGACGAGATAAAAGAATAAGCTATCAAATTCAGAGTCTAGAAGATTCCTACGACAATGGGGGGCCCAAGCACCAGAACCATTCTCAAAAGAGAAGCAATCAGCAACAATGATGTTAGCTGATGGGCAAAGGGCTGCCATGTCCGGAAAATCCAAATGGAGGGGGGTGTCCCCGCACCAAATATCCTCCCAAACCCTGACCTTGGAACCATCCCCAACAGCAAACCTAACCCCATTTAGCACCTTAGGGGCAACCCGATAGATTGTTTTCTAGATAAAGGAGATACAATAAAAAGAGTCCACCACCCCATAGGGGTTAGCCCGTATTTTGCAGCGATGATACTATGCCATAAACCTGATTCCTCGGCACCAAATCTCCAGACCCATTTACCCAAAAGAGTAGAATTAACAAGGTCTAGCCTCCTGATCCCAGCTCCCCCTTCCTTGAAAGGATGACAAAATTCTTTCCAATTCAGGAGGTGATATGTACTGATAAGGGCTCCACCTTGCTAGAGAAATTCCCTTTTTAAGTCTATCAATGCGCCCGAGCACTGCTTTGGGGCATCTAAATAAAGGCATGAAATAGAGAGGCAAATTGGATAGACAAGATTTCATGAGGGCTAGACTACCACCTAGAGAGAGCAACCTATACTTCCAGGGGCTAAGCTTTCGCTCCATTCTCTCCACAACTTTATCCCAAAGATGACCCGCAATGATGCGGACATCAGTGGTGCACCCTTTAGAGTGTACCAGAAGAGGCGACATCGCAGATCAAGTGTTGGAGCAGACGAGTTGATGTGGATGGACGCCGGGCCCATTGGGCCCATTTTCTGACGCATTACGAGTACGCGAGATGCAGGATCGCGCAGGAGCATCATGGCCGCTGGACCATGGAGCGGATTTACATTTAGGCGCTTTTCTATTTATTTCCTTGTTTCTAGGCGCTTTAGTGTCGTTATTTACTTTAGGCGTTTTTATGTTATTTCTTTGGTTTTCATGCACTTTAGTGCACTTTTTTTTATTTTCGTAGCTTATATATACTGTGAGAACCCTATTTCGAAATTATTGAATGAATAGAAAATTCGTAAGTTTCTTCCTCTTTGTTTGAGAGATTAGGGTTTCAGGATTGGCCCTCGGGTGTTGAGGATTTCACCCCGGATTTTCCGTTTTCTCTTCTCTCTTTCTTCAAGGTGCGAGGAAAGGTAAGCTTCTTTAATTCCTAATTCGTACTTCATGAGAACCTATCGCTTTTCGACATCCTTCGTCCTTTTCTGAACCCTCCCCCCCTTTTGGTACGATCAAAAAGAGGGATGCCTAGCCACGATAACCGGATCCAAACTTGACTGTGGACTGGTCTATGCTAGATCTGGGATATCCCCATATCCCTAGATCCTCCCTGTTTACGATTTTACATGGTTTTATGCAAAGGGGCATGATCCGGACGGACGGACCTCATCTTTGTGTTGAGATTTGTTAGTTTCCTCTGATTGAAAGTAATTAGTTTCGTAATTTTATTATTTGAATATCTTCCAACTGAATATCATGCATCTAGGGTTAGGTCATCGCATGCCCCTGCATCAATTTTGGTATCAGAGCAAAGGTTCCTAGCGTAGGTCGGTTTACCCAAAATTTTCCTTTTCGGTGATTTTTTTTCAAAGGAACCGGATATCCTAAATCATAAAAATCGTAGGCCTTTCGGGCGCTCCGCCCCCGAACCACGGGCAGGGGCGCACCGCCCCCTGCACCCCCGGCGAGCTGACCGCGCAGCTCGACCCGCGTCTGACTCTGCGTAGGGGTCATAGTTTGTTGAGTCTAGTTAGCCTTTTTCTAGATTTTGTTGAGTGCTCATATAGATCTAGGCCATATAGGATAGTTTGCATTGCATTGAACTAAGATAGTCAAAACTGCATTTAGATTTTTACCTTTTTTTTCACCTTTACGCACCTAGATCTAGGGCCTTTCACACATCACTCCTGGTGTATGCCCACGCGCACTGGTCGTGGGTTTGGTCTTCATAATACTATAGACTCTAATCAAATTACCAAAGCTCTGGAGGGCCTAATTAAGAGAATGGATCAACAATTTCAGACCTTGAGATGTGAGATCGCGCAGCAGTTTGCGCATCAGGATGATAGGTTCACACGTTTAGAGGAGAGGGTCACACGCTTAGAGGATGGCATCCAGACCAACACTTTAGATGGTCCCCAGGCAACCTCCGACACTGGGGCAGTTGATCAGTCCCAAGTTGTGGGCCCTGATCCGCCTAGGAATGATTCGGGCGCAGGTCAGGCCCGTGGGCTTGGCAATGGACACGATGGGGCTCATCATCAGCCACCCCCACAAATTCGTGATCCTGTTTTCCCCGCCCAGTGGGAGGGCCATGGTGGGGTGAGATATCCGCAACCCCAGAGATACCATGAGCAGGACCCTGTTATTAGGGTCATGAAGGGCATCAAGGTTGACGCTCCTAGTTTTGATGGGAGACTGGACCCCAAAGTTTTTTCCGATTGGCTAGCAGACATGGATCACTTCTTTCAGTGGCACGGTCTGCCAGACCCACAGCGGGTCGGATTCGCCAAGATAAAGTTGGTGGGCCAGGCAAAACTACATTGGGGAAATGTGGAACGTCGCCGCGAGCGATCTAGAGAGGAGCCAATTCTCTTTTGGATTGAAATGAAAGAACTGTTGCGAGAGAAATATGTTCCCCTTTCTTACAAGCAGAGGCTGTTGGATCAATGGCACACTTTGCGCCAAGGATCCATGACAGTAATGGAATACATTGCCAAGTTCGATGAATACATGATGAGGTGCGATGTAGATGAGGACCCTGCTGTGGTTCTCTCCCGTTTCCGTATGAGCCTCAGGTTTGACCTCTAGCGTGAGCTCATGCCTCATATGGTCACCAGCTTAGAGCACGCTTACCAGATGGTACAAGAACTGGAGCGCTATGTGCGCCAATCTCCTGCTAGAGGGTTTGAGATTCGATCTACTGTGCCTAGAGTAGCTCCACAGGGAGCGAGACCTCAGGTCGGAAATCAACCCAGAGCTCAACCTAGTACCCAACCAGTCAACAGAAATCGAGGCAACAATAGGGCTGGACCAAGTATTAGGACTGCGATGCCAGGGCAGTGCTACCGCTGTGGTGGCATGGGTCACATTGCCGCAGAGTGTTCAAATAGGGGTGGGCGTATTGCCTTTGTTTCTGAGCACTCTACAGAAGAAGAAGTGGCATATGAAGTTGAAGGTGACCAGAATGATGAGGAAATCATCGTCTAATCCCTTGAGCCGGCCAATGATGCCGAAGATGATACTGTGGAGACTACCCCACTTGCTGTGGTGAGATGCGCTTTGGCCCAGGTGAAGCAAAGTGAGGATTGGCGCAGAACCACTATCTTCCACACTTATGCCAAGTGTGAAGATAAGAGTTGTAAAGTGATCATCGACAGCGGGAGCTGTGAGAATGTAGTTTCTCCAAGTACTTTGAGTCGCTTGGGGTTGAAGCCAGTCCCTCACCCCAACCCATACCGAGTTTCTTGGGTTGATGCGACATCTCTTCCTGTGACTCAGCGATGCCTTGTTCCAATTGAATTCGGACCATATAAGGACAAGTTGTGGTGTGATGTGGTCACGATGGACGTTGGCCATATCATCTTGGGAAGGCCATGGCTCTTTGACAAAGATGTCACAATATTCGGGCGTACGAATAATTGTGTGTTTAAGCACGAAGGAAAGAAGCTTGTCTTGAGCCCGCTCCCTCCCAAATCGTCCACAGGACAGAAAGATGTTGCGTCTCCAGGCAGTTCTAAGAGTCAAAGGGCACCTCAGTCGAAGTCTCTCCACATCATAAGATGCTAAGGAGTTCGAGAGAGAGGCCAAAGCTGGGACTATGGTGTACGTTTTACTGGCTAGAAAGAGTACACCCGAGGTTGCTATAGGGTTACCCCAAGAGGTTCGTTCAGTCCTAGAGGAGTTTTGGGATGTCTTCCCTGAGGACCTTCCCGACGAGCTCCCACCGATGCGGGACATTCAGTATGCGATAGATCTTGTCCCAGGGGCGACCCTACCAAACCTCCCTCACTACAGAATGAATCCCACCGAACATGCCGAGTTGAAGAGGCAAGTGGATGAATTGCTTAAAAAGAGATTTATTCGTGAGAGTATGAGCCCGTGCGCCGTGCCTGCGCTTCTTACGCCAAAGAAAGATGGCACGTAGCGCATGTGTGTCGATAGTAGAGCCATAAACAACATTACTGTCAAGTATCGGTTTCCCATCCCGAGGCCTGATGACATGCTTGACATGATTGCCACCTCTACTATCTTTTCGAAAATTGACCTCAAGAGTGGTTATCACCAAATTCGTGTTCGCCCAGGAGATGAGTGGAAGACTGCCTTCAAGACGAAAGATGGGCTGTACGAGTGGTTGGTTATGCCCTTTGGGTTAACCAATGCTCCAAGTACATTTATGAGGGTGATGACCCAGGTGCTGCGACCCTTTATGGGTAAGTTCTTAGTTGTGTACTTCGATGATATCCTCATCTATAGTACGTCTCCTACCCAGCACCTTGAACACTTGAGGCAGGTCTGCAACGCCCTGCGAGCAGAAAAGCTTTATGCGAACCTCAAGAAGTGTTCCTTCTTGACTTCCAGAGTTATCTTCCTGGGGTTCGTTGTGTCGTCAGAGGGTATGTCTGCAGACCCTGAGAAAGTCAAGGCCATTGTCAATTAGCCTGAGCCGCGTAATATACACGACGTGCGAAGCTTTCATGGCCTAGCTACGTTCTATCGGCAGTTCATCCGTGGATTTAGCTCTATTATGGCTCCCATCACAGATTGCATAAGAAAAGGGGAGTTCCAATGGACTAAAGCCGTGACACGGGCTTTCTCTGAAATTAAGAAGAAGATGACGGAAGCGCCCGTCATGCGTCTACCTGACTTCTCTAAAGTCTTTGAGGTGGCGTGTGACGCGTCAGGACTTGCCATAGGGGGAGTGTTAAGCCAAGAGGGACATCCTGTGGCCTTTTTCAGTGAGAAACTGAATGAGGCTAAACAACGCTACTCCACCTACGACAAAGAGTTCTATGCGGTTGTGCAATCATTACGCCATTGGCGGCATTATTTATTACCGCAAGAATTTGTCTTGTTCTCTGATCATGAGGCCTTGAAATATTTGAGCTCTCAAAAGAAGTTGAGCCCTAGGCATGCCAAGTGGGCTCAATTTCTTCAAGAGTATACGTTTCTACTTAAGCACAAGGCCGGTAAAGAGAATAAGGTTGCTGACGCGCTTAGCCGTCGTGTCATGACGCTGCGGTCCATGAGCATTGAAGTTACAGGCTTTGAGCAACTCAAGGGTGAGTACTTAACTTGTCCTGACTTTGGGACTATCTATGCGTCGTTGTCTAGTGACCCACCCTCGAGGAGTGCTGAGTTTATCCTTACAGACGGATACCTTTTTAGAGGGGACAAGCTCTGCATCCCACGCACATCCCTCCGTGATTTTCTAGTATAGGAGCTTCATGCTGGAGGGATGGCAGGTCACTTTGGTAGAGATAAAACAGTTGCCCTGGTTTCTGATCGTTTCCATTGGCCTAATCTCCAGCGAGATGTGGCCAAGATTGTAGGGCAGTGTCGGACATGTCAACTAGCAAAGCGGAGGAAACAAAATACAGGCTTATACACTCCTTTGCCAGTTCCACATGCCCCGTGGCAAGATGTCAGTATGGATTTCGTGCTTGGGCTTCCCAAGACTATTCGTAAGCACGATTCCATACTCGTGGTCGTTGATCGGTTTTCTAAGATGGCCAATTTCCTACCCTGTTATAAGACCTCAGATGCCTCCCACATTGCTAAGATATTCTTTCAGGAGGTTGTGCAACTTCATGGGATACCTAGATCCATCGTGTCTGACAGAGATACTAGGTTCACTAGTTATTTTTGGAAGACTCTCTGGCATCTTTTGGGTACGAGGCTTCAATTTTCTTCAGCATATCATCCTCAGTCGGATGGTCAAACAGAGGTAGTGAACCGTAGCCTAGGGAATTTGTTGAGATGTCTAGTTGGAGACCACCACAGGACCTGGAACACTGTTATTCCCACAGCAGAGTTCGCTTATAATTCTTCAGTGAACAGGTCCACAGGAATGAGCTCATTTGAAATTGTTTCAGGTCTTAGACCCCGAAGCCCCCATAGATTTGATCCCCATGGCTACCCCACAGCGTCCTTCAGAGTTAGGAGAGTCATTTGCCCATCATATACATGCATTGCATGGTGAGATCAGAAGGAAGATTAATTCAAGTAATGAACATTATAAACTTTCTGCTGACACTCACAGGAGATTTAGGGAATTTCAACCTGGAGATGACGTCATGGTTCGTATTAGGTCTGATCGGTTTCCACCTGGATCCGTGAAGAAGCTTCATGCCCATAGCATAGGCCCACATAAAATTGTGAAAAGGTTGGGGTCTAATGCTTATGTTGTCGATATCCCTCCTACCATGGGCATCAGTTCTACATTTAATGTGGAAGATCTAGTTCCCTATCACGAGCCATTACCTCTATCCAGTGATTCCCCTGTTTCTTCCCAGACCTCCCCTATATATGGACCTTGGCCACAGCCTGACCTCCCTATACCCATCTTACATTCTCTTCCTTCTGCACCGAGAAGAGACGAGATAGAGGGAATTTTGGACTCCGAGTTGGTTTCTACTCGCTCAGGGGGTTACCAAAAATTCCTAGTCAAGTGGAGGAACAGGCCTATTGCAGATAACTCCTGGATTACCGAGACAGAGTTACAGCGTATCGATCCAGACATGCTTGAGAGGTGGTACAAGAGTTCACTTTCGCCAGTGGCGAATTCTTCCCACCCGGGGAGAACTGATGCGGACATCAGTGGTGCACCCTTTAGAGTGTACCAGAAGAGGCGACGTTGCAGATCAAGTGTTGGAGCAGACGAGTTGATGTGGATGGACGCCGGGCCCATTGGGCCCATTTTCTGACGCGTTACGAGTACGCGAGATGCAGGATCGCGCAGGAGCATCATGGCCGCTGGACCATGGAGCGGATTTACATTTAGGCGCTTTTCTATTTATTTCCTTATTTCTAGGCGCTTTAGTGCCGTTATTTACTTTAGGCGTTTTTATGTTATTTCTTTAGTTTTCATGCACTTTAGTGCACTTTTTTTTATTTTCGTAGCTTATATATACTGTGAGAACCCTATTTCGAAATTATTGAATGAATAGAAAATTCGTAAGTTTCTTCTTCTTTGTTTGAGAGATTAGGGTTTCAGGATTGGCCCTCGGGTGTTGAGGATTTCACCCCGGATTTTCCGTTTTCTCTTCTCTCTTTCTTCAAGGTGCGAGGAAAGGTAGGCTTCTTTGATTCCTAATTCGTACTTCATGAGAACCTATCGCTTTTCGACATCCTTCGTCTTTTCTGAACCCTCCCCCCCTTTTGGTACGATCGAAAAGAGGGATGCCTAGCCACGATAACCGGATCCAAACTTGACTGTGGACTGGTCTATGCTAGATCTGGGATATCCCCATATCCCTAGATCCTCCCTGTTTTACGATTTTACATGGTTTTATGCAAAGGGGCATGATCCGGACGGACGGACCTCATCTTCGTGTTGAGATTTGTTAGTTTCCTCTAATTGAAAGTAGTTAGTTTCGTAATTTTATCATTTGAATATCTTCCAACTGAATATCATGCATCTAGGGTTAGGTCATCGCATGCCCCTGCATCACGCAAGTTTGCCCAAACATAGAGGATGATCGAGGTAAGCGGAAGGACAGGCCCCTGACACAAAACTGAAAATCTTCGCAAGAGAGGAAAGCTCTTCCAGAGAGGTGTGAATCCCGAGGATCTAAGACTTGGATAAATTGATTTTCATTTAATAGGCAAAGGATTGCTGCTAACGCAAATAATTACAAAGCCCATGCTGTAAGCTAAGTTCCTTACCAATGGACACTAGAAAGCTCAAAATGAAACCAAACTCAAAAATCATGAATAAATACTAGAATATCCAACCCAAAGTATTGAGTAATAGCATATCCATCAGATGTTTTGTTTATTTGTTCATCTCTCCAACAAAAGACTTTAAATCTCCAACTCCTAAACAGTCTAAAACAGAAAGCCAACCAATTGAGAACTTCCCCCAAAGAAACCCAGACAATAATGGTCCCTTACAAACATGCTGATTAGTGATTACAAACAAATAAATAAATAAATAAATAAAATGATGATGCATTCTAAAGAAATAAAAAATTAACAAACAAGATAGTTTATGCCTTACAAGTTACAATGCATACCATAAGACAGTCAATAAAGATGGAGATGGCTTTGATATTACAAGTTTTAGTTTGCGAAAGGAAATGCATTGAACTTGAGGCGTTTTTTATGAACATAGTGCTAAGGCACAAAGAATACCAAAAAAAAATTCTATTGCAGTTGAGAAATACCTTGAATCGCGCGTGCAAAGTAAGCAAGATATCATTCAATAATGTTGATGGCCAAGCTGGATCAGAAAGCTCACATGCAATGATAGATCCAAGTTCCTCAAAAGATTCATGTGGACTTTGCATCCAGATCAAAGCCTTTATGACCATTGCTCGAACATAAACACATTCACATGCTACAGTTGTGCGCACTACTTCCATCAGTGAAGCTAGTAAGCTCGCAACTGTATCCTTTCCACCAGTTCCGTTAGATAACAAAGAAGCCTTTGTCCGGGTAGCTACAAAAGAGATGATAACAATCATATCATGACATGTATTGAATTGAAAGATGTAATATCCATCAGATATTATGTATAGCAATGTCCTACTATTCTTCACCAGTGAATACTTTTAAATCATAAGAGGGAAAAAAAAAACGATAACACTGCATGTATATTAAAACAACGGTGGTTTTCCAATTGCTAATCTGTTTACTGCTAAAATTTGCTAACCTAAGTTGAATGCATCCAAAAAATGCAGTATGAGATTACAACGCGGTGACATAATTGGGACATTGCAAAATGATGTCTAAGCTTCCAGCTTTCTAACCATTATCTTCGAATTGCAATAGCTTGTTAACGTGTCAATACTACAATTGCATCATAACATAAACTTAAAATAAAATAAAATAAAATAAAAAAAATAAAAAAAAGGAAATGCTGCAAAATAGCAAGAATGTGTAAGCGCTTTACTAAAAGAACCATTCAGTTTGCATATTACTAGGAAAATGCACAGCAATACAGAGGTTCAAAGATCTCAGATATCAGAATTCCTCGAAATGACTTCACCTTCTGCTATTCCAATCTTTGTGCACTCACAGTACAGCCTTTCCTTTAAAAGGGATAGATAGATTCATGCAGTGTTCAAATTATCTCCGATATTATCGTTATCTCCAGCTTGGCGATACCAATAACACTGGTAGCGATACCGATAACACCGGTAGTATTAGAAATTTCAAGTATCAACAATGTATTGCTAAGTATCACCAACGTATCGATATCGCCGATATTTTCAATTGTGTAAATTCCCGGCGTCGCTTGTGTTGTCAATGTATCGATATCGCTAATGCATTGCCAATATTTTCGACTGTGTAAATTCTAGGTGATGCTTATATCACAAGTGTATAAATGATATTTCAATACTATCGCCAATGTAGAGATATCACAAAAAATTTGTTTATTAAAAAAAATTCTATTTCAAAAATTTTCATGAGCATATGGTTGTATGCAATGTTCAATTTATCATTGCTAATATTGATAATATCTCAATATTTTCGTTATCGCAACCAATGTTGTTAAAATGATACGATTTACGATTCGAATCGTACACTCGTACGAGTGAATCGCAAATCCAATTGAATCGTACGATTCGATATTGAATCGTAAGATTTTATCGTGAATCGTACGATTAATATCGAATCGTACGATTCGATGGTGTTGTTAAAAATCTTGTTTTTTTTTTTTTTTCTTGCAAATTTTTTTAGGGATTTCTCTTTAAAGTGTATTTAGGCCCACCCTCATTAGAAAAACACATCTTTTGCAACTTTTGAGAGATTTTAGGAACTTTTGGAGCTTGTGGAGCTAAGAAATCTTGAAGAAAGAAATTCTCATATCTTTTTCATCGTTCAACGGAATCAATTGTGATTTTACACCGCCCCCCCTGGACCCCCCTGGCTCTGAATAGTAGGAGGAGACCCCCCACACCCCCCCTTTGTCGGGTTGCACTTAGAAATCTAAGGAAACATAATACAAGACACAATCAACACCACTTATACATTAGAATATCTTGTCTTTTCCTTGTTTAATCTTTTCTTTTTCCTTTCTTTAATTTTTTATAAATATCCTTTGGTTCATGTCTTTTAATTTGATTATGATATGATACAACACAATGATACATTTATACAAGGATACAGACATACAATTAATGACAAGAATCATGTTATGGTTAAATTGTTTTTTTAGCATATTCATGAGAAAATGGACGAGTAATATATTTTTTAATTTTTCTGATTTATTTATAATTTTTTTTTGTATTTTGTTATGATATATTTATGAAAATCTGAAAAAAACTTACGATTTACGGTACGATACGATTCAAATCCGATTATGATTCACGATACGATTTACGATTTGACAACATTGATCGCAACATGTGTGATATCAAGACCACAATCTTTCGTTTCCTTTCCAGTTATTGATGATTTCTTGGCAAAATACCGTGAGTTGTCAATATTCTGCAATATCGATAGATATTTGAATGAATTTTTGGATGGTTAGATGGAATGGATGGGATGGCTGGAATGTTTCTTACGATGACACATGCTTTCAAGCCCCCATTAAATGAAAACTAATTGTGTATATATATTCTTTTTGCCATTTTTTTTATTCCTAAATATGCAAATGTATGTATTTTAGCATCTCCTGAAGTTTCACTGAAAATTATACCATTCTTCCCATGTTTCCCCGGTTATCGGCGAGACCGATATTGTTTCCATATCCCTGGCCAGCGAAACTTGTAGCGGTACCAATACTTCAAACACTGGATTCATGAACCCCACACATATTCATCTCGGCAAGCATGTATAAAGAAAACATGATTCTGAAAAGGCCAATGGCCCAGCAGAAAAATTCTCAAATCATTTCACTATTTGGTAGCAGTCATATCAGGTCAGATCAGACAATGCAGGGTATGTTCAGGGTCTGACCCGATCCGTAGTTTGGACTCATATATGCAGTGCCTAGATCAGACACATGCAGGGTCCAAACTACAGAACAAATCTATTCAATTGTCCACATTGAGTATATGGACCACATCGAGGGTCCTGGTTGAGCTGGTTGACCATCTGGATCAGATCGAGGGGCTGATGATAGATCTGGATGAAATCAAGAGTCCAGTTTTGACTGCAGGACCTACAGATTCAATCAGATGGTTCATCTGACAGAACAATCGACCTGTGGGACCCCTAGTCCCCAGGATCAATTGGATGTCTTTACAGGGCTTCATATACTAACTGCATATAGTTTTTGAGGTTTTGCAGAAACCATATGGCCTATCTACACCATATGGCTACAGCCCCCATATGGTTGGTATATAATAAATTCTGGATTATTTGGACTCTTGTTTCAGTTTCCTTCTTTATGTATTCTGTTTTATTCCAAGTTTCGAGATAATATAGGGAGGGTTATTATTGGGGCCAATAGGCTTGAAGCCTTTGCTTCTTTTGCTTAAGCTAAAGACTCTACATAGCCATGCACATGGGATGAAGGAGGGATATTATTATGGGATTTTGATTGACATTTTCCTAGTGAGAAATTTTGCCCAGAGGTAAGACTCCTCTAGATCCCTATGGTGTGACTACTTACAGTTGTTGCTTGGTGGTGGTATTTTCGTTCGTTTTTTCTTTCAGTTCCTTTCTTTCCTATTTTCTGCTGCAAGTGGAAATTTTATTAATCTTGGGGCACAATCTTGGAGATTTGTTCTAATTGGTATGTGATCTATCCTATTCAAAACATTCAAGTTGTACTACATCAGACCCGGCCATGACTGCACCTCTGGTATGTTAATTAGACAAATCAAGAGTACTGTGCCACCAGCCAAAATAACAAAAATAAAAATGCATCTAATCACTTACCTCATACAAAACATCAATTATCAGACATTCAATGATGAAGCACAAAACTGCACAAAGGGCATTAAACATATAGTTAGTAGTGCATCTGAAAGAGGCTACCTTCAGATTGTGAGCTTTCGTTGAGATCTGGGTCAATTGAATCAATGTTTTCAGAATATGCTTGAAGATGGGTTCCTTCATCCATGTCATAGACACCTAAAGCAAATGCCGCAGCCCTACTTTTCCCCATCTCCTGCACAACTCTTGCTGCTGCATGAAGAACAGGCCGAGAGAAACTTCGGAAAGAACTCTCAAGTCTAACACAGAAGGGAAAGAAAATCAAAAGGATTTCAGAATAAATAAACAAATTAATAAAAGCACAAGCATACACAACTGTAGCTTTGACAACAAGCAAACTCCCCAAAAAAAATGACAAACAAGCATGCCTCTAGCAAAGTTGTGAAAACAGAAAAAATAAATAAAATATGGCAACCGATGAACTTCTCAAACCTTCTCATTACAAGTTTGATGAGAGGCTGCGGACGCCTGAGTTTTGAAGAAGGTTTTTCATTGGGAGACTTTGGTGGGAGGCCGTCTTTTGCTTCCTTTGATGCGACAGATGGTGCCTCGGGTAACTTCAGAATTTCTCTAGTCAATCTAATCCATCCAGCAGCTCGCTCTTCAGCCCTACAATATCAGTAAAGAGGAAACGGGTTATGAATAAAAAAATACTGGACAGACTGAATCACAATCTTCATGCTCCACACAGAGAGCATCTGCCAAAAAGTAAAACAAATACCTCTCTGTGTTATCAAATTTGCCCAAAACGCACAGTATTGCCTCAAAACAGACTCTTTCACTGGGATCCAGAAGGAGTTGATACAGCACAGAGGTGAACTGAGATTTAATGTCAGGCCTTTCTGCACATATATATAATATTTAAGACATCTAAGAAATCCAAAGTTAGTTACAGACTATTTGGTAAGCCAAGGCAATTTAAAGTTCCACTTACCATCTAATGCACGAGCTCTAGATAATGTATGGCACAATCTAGCAAGCGAAACCCTAGCAAGAACATCATGCAAATGGAGCACATCCTGCAAAGCACCTGATTCATATAACACCTATCTCCGTTCAGCGGCTGTAAAAAACAAGACTTTTAGGGGGCGTTTGGCGCATGGTATTAAACAGGATTAGTTGGGATGGAATTACAATTGGTTCCGTGCAAATTCCATCTTGCGTTTGGGGAGGATGGGAGGGTTAGAATTAGGTGGGATGGAATTGCATTTGGTCCCATGCGGGATTTCTATAGGATTTATATGGATTTTAAAATCCACTACACATGTGGGCCCCACATTGATGCGTGTGTTTTATCCATGCCGTCCATCCATAGACGCCTTTTACATGTGACATTATGGTTATATACATGTACAAGTGACCAACATCGGTTGTGAATTTAGTTCTTTGATTGCAATCCCATGGTCCACCAAACAAGATTTTGCTTAATCCCGCTTTTTTCCCACAGCAAGAATTTGATCCCAAACATGGGATTGGAGGGTGAAAATCCATGGTATTACCAGACATATAATCATTGCATAATAAATGATGTTAATCCCACCTAATGCTATCCCATCCCTTTTAATACCATGGGCCAAACACCCCCTTAAATGTACATAATCACACAAAGTAGATGCCTAAGCACCATATCACAGGTTGGACCACGCAAACACCATATGAAGCATGAACTTGTTAGATCCTGTTTTGGACATCATAAAGACAATTTATAGAACGTTCACAGTCACCTATCGAGTTCACAGGGTGTTTGGTTTGAGTCACCATGTAATGACCATGCAAAGGCGGCACCCCTCACATGTTGAGCCTATTCATAAGCAGTAAAGGTTCCATGCAAGTTCAAAGTATGTTCAACTTGGGTCACCATGCAACAGACCTTGCAAAGTCAGCTGATGTCATATTTCGATATCAGAAATTTTATTTCTATATCAAGCAGTAGTCACGTATCAAGTTCACAATGGGTTCAACAAGGGTCACCAAGCAATTGCCACATATCAATTTCACAATTGGTTCAACAGGGGGCACCAAGTAATATCCATGCAAAGTCAATATACCTTGCATCTTGCAACTATTTATAAATGCTCCAAGGTTGCACCCTTCAAATGCAACAAGCAACACTCTTAACATAAATAAAAGGAAGATTTGTCGTGGATTCAATCCAATATAGGTACACAACTATAATGGTCGAAACACTCTCTTGGGATGAAAAATCTGCACATTTCTGTTTCATATCGAGTTTTCATACAAAGATAACTATATTTAATGAAAGGGAAGAACTGAACAGGTTAGATCCAACAGGATGCATTTTGTTAAAAGATGTTGAGAAGCCAGCACTGCAGATATTGGCAATCAAAAGCCAATATCTGCAGTGTTGGATGCAGACATTGGCACAGCAGATCAGCAGAGTAAATGAAGCCCCATCCTTGGTTAGTTGGTTAAGCCCAAGTCATGCCTTGGAATAACCAAGAGCATGATATCTAATTTCTTGGACCTCGGAACATTTTAAGCATAAAAGTTATCAATCCATCTAGAAGTCATTTAAAAGATGAATCCATAATTAAACCACTTGCTAGTGACCCAAGCATGTTGTGTGCTTTTTGCAAATTGTGCATATTGGTTGCACTGCTCATATTACACCAAACTAGAAAATGACAATATCTGATTCTACTAGGACAGCATAGAGCTTGAACATAAGGGATAAATTATAACAAAAAACAAAATGCATACCTCCAGGAAGAGCAAGTTTTCCTGCACGCCAAGGAAACAAGAAAAAATGTTAGTGGAGGGACTGAAAACACCCAAAACAGAACCAAAAAAAAAATCACCTATGGGGGCAAATATGCAGATATGTTTGGGTTTCTTGGTGTAAATGAGAGGGGCTGCAAAGCCATGCAACTGCATGCAAATTATACATGTACACGTAGGTACCTATGCATGCATGAGTGAAGACAATTTAAGTGATTCATGTCCATATTGCAGTATTGCGTATGGCAGGTGCAACACACGTAGAGGGAGGAAGTGGTTTGCAAAATGTGGGAGAGCGGTGGAGTGGTTGTAAAAGGGGAGTTATTTGATCCTCTGGTAATGTATGACCATGATAAACAATATTTAGAAATTGTGCACATGGCATATACTGCTCAATTTAACTGTCCAAATTGAAAAACTGCTGCAAATGGGTCGTATTCCAAAAATCACATTGTCTGAGAAATCCTAAACCATGATTAGTAGACCGATGTTTGGTAAATTCAGACCTTAGGATATTTCTCACTGAACCATCCCTAAATGTCCCACCGATCAGGCATTAGTTAATTAAATCAGTAAAATTTTTGATTGATGGTCCATCAAATTATAGATAACAATTTGAATGGTTTAATGGGAGTTACTTGTATGCAAAGTGTACAATATCTCTGTACCTGTGTATGAACACTTGACCAATCACTCCTTGCCTGAGCATCAAGGGTTTCCTCTATGTAAGAATGAGATAGGTTTGGCGGCAAGCATGGATTCAACTCAAATTTACCTAAATGCCCTTATATTTAGCTTTAAATTCTTCCACGTCCATAAATAATGAATACTTTTAGCAAATCAATAAAACTAATTGCATGATGATTTTATCCCCTATGGGTCTCCTCTCATTATATATAGCTTAGCTTATGCACACAGTGTGTTTTACGACATACACACGTACGCATTAAGCAAGCTGCACAGCAACATGTATTCAGATGAAAAATGCCCCAGGATGATCCCATAAGCCATTAGTGTAAAAGATTTTTTTTCTTTGAAGTTTGAAGGGTATAGTGTAAAAGAATATAATCTGCCAAATTAACAAACTGACCTAATGCCATTGCAACTGAATATGGATCCCTTGTAGCTAAATCAGATATAATTGCCAGCGCATGTCTCACTGCAACTGGATCAGAAAATGAAACCCTGCAGTAACCAATGCTCTCAAAGTGAAATTAACCAATTTAATTCAAAATTGATACTAAAAAATGTTAGACCACCCATTAATGTAATCCATTGTCAGAAGAAAAAAGTAAAAGATCTTCCTACCCCTGTATAGCTCGATGGAGGAATGCTGGATTTCCTGGATCTAGAGGAAGTCTTCTCAGAGCACTTAGTGCAGCATATTGCAAATTGCTCCGAATAATGGACTGTAAAAGACTAAAAGTTTATAATGAGAACATTACTATGTATGATGAGAAAAGAGAACATTAATATGTATTATAAGAGACCAGCAAGGATGGCTGACTAGCACGAAGAATAGTTGTACTGATAAAATGCATCACAACAACAGCTTTTAGTATAGACTTAAGAGAACATGAGAGTGAAAATCATATCATTTAAGAAATTTGGATTCAGATGTGTGGAAAGCCATCAATTGGCAATCTCTGCCAACGTGGAATTATTCTTCCAAATGTCTGCCTTCTATGCTACAAAGATGAAGAATCCAGCAACCACCTTTTCCTGCACTGTTCATTTGCTAGGAAGGTGTGGTCCGCTGTGCTACTCAAATTCCAGCTTCCGAGGGTGTCGCCTCCCTTGATCGCCTCTTTCCTCTTCACCCAGCATGGTCTCGCAGCTGGAAAGGAATCTTGCAAGTTTTGCCTTCTAGTTGCCCTTGCTTCCTTCTGGGCTCTATGGAGAGAAGAATCATCGCTGCTTTCGTGATTCTCTTTCTAACCCTGACAGGGTCTCGGATCTCCTCTTTCAGGACTTGGACTGGGCCCTGGTCCTCAACTTCAGAGTGAGATCTTCTGACCCTTCTTTGTTGGGATAATGGGCCAGTATCTGCTCTGGATAGTCTTTTGTGGCCCTTTCATGTTGTTTAGAGTTGTATAGATATTCAGGTTTTTTTTTTTTTCTTTTTTGTATAGTTTTTTCTGAGTTTCTACCACTACTGTTTTGTTTGTTTTGGGCTGCTTTGGCTCCTTTCTTTAATACCAAGAATGGTATTCATTTCATGATGGGTTGTGGAGATGGGGTGAAATTTTGATTGATGCATGGCTTGAAAGGTATCCTTTGGGAGAATCATTACCTTCCATTACATGCTTTTGGTCAATAACAATGCAAGAGTAGTGGACTGCTACAGGAATATTGGTGGCTCCGAGGTTTGGAACGTTCTTACTCGCTGGAATCTTAACGAGGAGATGATATCCTTAGCAGCCTCATAACCCAGAGACATAGGATCAAAAAGTGTGGAAAAGGATGAAGATCGACATTTTCACATCCAAATCCTTCGGCAAGAGGTGGGCCCCCAGCTCCATTTGCTAAGATGTGGCATTCTTCAATTCTGCCAAGAGTCCAAGCCTTCACATGGGTTGCTCTGGCCGACAAAATTCTCATGAGTTTGAGAACCTCAAAAAGAGAAATCTGGTGATACCAAATATGTGTTTCATGTGTAAGAAGGTGGAAGAGATGATCAATCATCATTAGCTTTGTTGTGGAGTGGCTATGAACATTTGAAATCACTTCTTTAATATGTTTAGGATCTCCTGGACTCTCAATGAATCAATCCCAGAGTTGTTTGCGAGATGGGAGAAAGGTCCTTTCAACTATCGCGGGATTGCTATTTGGTAAATGACCTCCTATGTTGTTATGCTGGGTCTATGAAAAGAGAGGAATTGCAGAAATGTTTAATATAAGGAGTTCCTTTCGATGCTCAAAAAAGAAAGATTTAACTTATGGTTGCCGATTAGACATTTTGAAGATAAGGAGTTTCTGTTTTTGCTTGGTTTTGGGAGGTGGGTTTATATTTGTTTTGGGGATGATCACTTATTATCTCCTTGAGTTTTCTTCTATTTTTTCTTTTTCATTGCTCGCTGTTGCTGTTCTTTTGTTTTAGAATAAAATCATTCAAACAAAAAATCTATCAATGAAAGCATCTGTAACGAAAGCCCCTCCAGAAAATCACATCTACCTGATTTCAAAGAAATACCAAAAGGAAAAACCGCAAACAGAGGTGCTGTATTGAGTAGACATTTAAAACTAAGTGGAAGCAATCACCATTAATTTATTGCATTGAATTGTTTCATTTATATAAAGAAACACTACTAACAGACAAATTCTTGAACAGTCAATTGTGTCTCATCAATCATGAATAACAAAGAAATCAGAAACTTCATCAAATAACAAGTTGGCAACACAATCTTCCACAATCGTGGAGCTACCCACTTCATCCAACGAATGACATTTGAGCAGATCCAGCTATGATGGCAGAGAAGAAGAAACTTGGTTTTACTTTTTAGTTCCTCTCCTTCAGTCTAGAGTTAGGCAGGTCAAACAAATTCCCCTCCCTTAAATTCATGAGAATTATGTACTTCCCAACCTAATAATTACCCATAAAACACAAAAAAAATAAAGGAAGAAGAAGAAGAAGAAAAAGAAGAAAGAATATACTGAATATAATAAATATTCCACAATTTTAGGGAAAATAACAGGAAAGTTCTCAACTTTCATTACCTCTCCAAAAAGAACTAGGAAATTTCATGTTTCCAATCTTTTAGTTTTCCAAGCTTTGACTAAAAGATTTAATACATAAAAAATAGCAAAAGAAACACTCTTCTCTAAATAAAATAGAACTTTCCATTTTGTGCATGCTGTTGGACCAAATTGTGGGAATAAGATGCAATCCATACTTGCTGCATATAAGATTGATCACATAAGTGAGACAATATAAAAGAGTGGTTGTACTTTCTGATGTTCATATACAATGCCAACCAGTCATCAGAAGTGAACTAGTTGATGCCATTGTAGACAAAACAATGTAAATGAGCATCGACAGAAACTGAATTTGAATGTGTGGAAACAGTTACTCTTCCAAATCCCCAGTAATAGTTTAATCAATCTTACCTCCTTATCGCCACCCTGTTTACCGAACACACCTTTCTTGCGCTTTTTTGCATCAGCTACCTACAATTCAAATGCAAAGACCCTTAGAACTCAATATGCATTTCCCAAAGAGCTCAAATAAGCACTGATACCAAGTAACAGTGTTCCAATTATTGACAATATCGGCGATAATATCAATATCGCCAAGGCGGCAATACATAAGGCTGGAAAACCAGAAATTTCCAGGTATCGACGATATATCGCCAAAATATTGGCAAAATGTGGTTATCGCCACAGATATTCCCACGTATCAGAGATATCACTGATTCAGCTGGTCTGGGGAAATTCAAATGAAAATAGAAGAAAAACCAGAAAATTAATTAAATAAATAATCTTTTTATGTGAAATTTTTTGGGGGGATTTGGTTATGAAGTAGATTTCGACCACTCTTCTTCGTTTTTAGTGAATCAAATCTTCGATTTGGGAAAAAAATTGGTACTTAGAAGCAAAACTAGGCCAGAACTCAAAATGTGAGAAAAATTCAAAATAAACCTTTTTTATTCTTAGATCTTGGAATGGATTTCACTACAAATCTGTCTCTACATGACTGACATAAACATGAATTTGAGTTGAAATGTCAACATTTTGAGAGGTAGAAATTGGGAAAAATTAGGAAAATCCTAACTTTCTCCATTTTCTCCCCTAAAATTGGTGGTTAAAGATCGAAATTTTTATACATTGATGAGAGGCGGCCAATCTATCACTTCACCAAAAATGTTTCCATATTTTGGGAAAAAATTTATTTAAAATTACAAATCTGTTTTACTTTAAAAAACTAATGATATTGTTTCATGAAATGCTTATCAATTTTTTGTATTTACAGATGGATTTTGATGAGTGATGTGTTGCATTTTTTAAGAAAAGTATTTTTCAATGATCTAAAAATTATGGAAAAATAAAGAATCTGTTTGCTTTTAAAAAATTAATTATGTTATTTCATAATTATGCATGCATGCGTGTATGGATGGATGTATGATATATGTATGCGTGGATGTGGGCATTGATGGATGGACGAATGGATGTGTTATGCATGTATGGAAGTATCATCTATGAATGGATTGGTAGATGCGTATGAAACTATGAACACATGAATGCATGCATGCATGGATGGATGGATGGGTGGATACATGATGATGGATTATGTATCTATGTATGTATGCATGCATGGATGGATGGATGGATCATGTATGAATGTATGCATGGATGGATGGATGGATGCATATATGTATGTAATTTGTGTGTTAACGCATGTGTGTATGGATGGAACTTATTGTGTATGGTTTTTTTTTTTTTTTTTGCAACATTTTGATTCCTAAATCTGTAAACATGTATCTTTTAATATCTCCTGAAGTTTTACTGAAAAATTGCACTCTTTACTCCGTGTTTCCCCAATGCTTTCCCCAGTTGGCAATATTTTTCCAGATATCAGCAATAATATCGACAATATTAATCCATGTTTTCTTATCCCTGGTCATCGATACATGTAACGATACTCATACACCGAACACTGCAAGTAACTATGCAAAATAATTTTATTTTCTTTTTTCTTTCTTTTTTTTTTTTTAAGATGAAGCTTTTTTAAAATTGCCAACAGGTAAATACGAAAAGAATCTTTTATTTTATTTTTATATTTTTTTAGAATCAATGAGAAAAGAATCTTTCTCAAAGGTTTCATCAAAAGCCAATAAAGGCCAAAGGTAAAGGACAAACCTTCTCAAGAATGCCAAACACAATTTCATATAATTTGGCCAAGATTTCAGAATTGCTTGATGGAGCAAAAGTGAGGGCCTTCAAAGCCGCAAGTCTTCGTGCATGAACTTCATGAGATATATAAACCAAAGTCAAACACTATTTCAATTTTCATGTCAATTTAATAAGAATTCATAAATAAAAAAATAAAAAAGTCTAGTTCTTCAGGTCAGTTTTATAAGTACAGAAGCTGGAAAGCATATTGTTAACAGCTTTGACTTGAATGTATTGTTTAATTTAGATAATGCAACCAGCTTGAAGATATTTTTTTCTACAATGGTTTACTCTATGTACTTCAAAAATTATATCAGGAAGAAAGCAAAACTTGTAAGCATAATACGTCAGCCTGCAGGAAAAGAAAAACTCAAAGATGCAATGCATACTGCTCGAGCTTCAATTATAGTTTAAAACTAGCTAGTCAATAAGAAACTCAGGGGAGCTAACATGATTTAGTGATGAACTGAGTTTTCCCTGCAACTCAGTTATGTGGTGACTTGGCCAAGAGCTAACGAAACTTAGGAGCAGTGACAAAGAACAGAGCCAAAAATCAAAAGCTTGAAAAACTCAACAGACTTGTGGCTTAACAAATTCAACTCGATCTTACAGCAGTTCAACACTTCAACTCCAAGTCTCAAGTTTCACACCTTTTTCTTATAGTTAATTTTCAACTTTAAAGATTTCAATAAGCATGTTCATGGCCCTCTCAGTTATAATTATATCAAGCGCTAGAAAGAATGGAGAGGAATCTCTCTCCTTGGAAGAGTAAGCTTCTTTCTCCTGGGGGCAGGTTTAACTCTCATCAAGTCATCCTTGTCCAACCTTCCCTTGCATTTTATGTCCTTATTCCGGTGTCCCAAATTGGTGATTGATAGGATTGACAAGCTTAGAAGGGATTTTCTCCAGCAGGGTGGTGCTTCATCAGGTAAATTTCACCTTCTAAATTGGAAGGAAGTATGTCTGCCTTATTCTGCTGGTGGTGCTGGGATAAAGCATTTGGATAAGGTTAATTCAGCCTTGTTGGGAAAATGGGTCCGGAGATTCAGAGTTGAAGAGAGTCTGTGAAAGTTAATTATAATTGGCAAATAAAGTTTCTTCCTCTCCCAGAGGCTGGTGGATCAACATTTCTTCCCTTTACCGCGCCTCCTTTGGAAGGCAGATGCTAGGGTTGCTCCTAAAGTGTTCACTGGGTTGAATTTTTCTGTCGAGGATGGTCTCTGGGTTGGGTTCTGAGATGATATCTAGTGTGGAGAGTCCTCTCTTCGCTTGGAGTTTCCGAGATGAGCTTCGCTCTGCCCCGTCTCTAGTGTCTTCGTTGCCTGTTGTTTCTCGTATTTGGGGGAAAGGGAAGTGTGGGTTCCCCCTTGTCGGCACAATTTGTCCAATGTGGAGATTGATGACTTGGTCCATCTCCCAGGCCGTCTTCAGGGGCTCCAACCTTCCCTAGGGTTTCTGACCCACTAGTCTGGAGATTTGATACATCAGGGATTTTCTCTGCAAAGTCCTTCTATCTTCCAATTTCCTGTTCTTCGCCCTAGATGCAGATTAGTCACAGCAAGCCTGTTTGATCTTATGGCTCTCCTAAAGTTGTTGCCTTCGCATGGATCACTTATATATTCACTGCCACTTCACTTATGAAGTCTGGAGCTGTATTCTGCTTTCTTTTAATGTTGCCTGGGTGACACCAAATTCCATAGAAGGCTATTTCAATCCTGGCATTGGGGGCAAGAGAAGATCCAGATGGAGAATAGCGATGCTTGTTGTCCTTTGGTTTATCTGGGCAGAGAGGAATGACCGGTGCTTTTGGAATTGGAGTTCCTCTTCTTCTGGGATTTCTAGCAGGTTTAATCTTTGTATCTGGGATTGGATGCCTGATTAGTCTAATCCCTTGTTTCTTTTTCTGGGTTGGGGCTAATCCCTTGTTTCTTTTTCTGGGTTGGGGTTTTCCCTTTGTAGTTGGGCCTGGGTTCTCCCCTTGTCTTGGGGCTGGGTTTTCTCTTTGTTCTTTTCTCTTGTTATTCTTTTTTTCGGCCTTCAGCCTTTGATAAAATCAGTATATTTCAAAAAATAAAATAACAGAAACACTCACATAAATAATCATAAAAGCAGGAACTGATACTCATCATCAGGAAACAGATAATTCAAAAAGAATCCAAAGAAGAAGTCAAATCCAGGGGGCACCATACTTTCCACATCAGCATTTGAAGCCTCTGCAGTAAGCTGCCCTACTATTCGAGGTACAACATCTGCTCTTGTCACCCCTCCAAAAGTGTCAATGTCAGCAAGAGCATCCCAATTCGGTGTGGGGATCCCGCCACCTGCACTTAGACCTTGAGAGCCATTATCTGACAGAATTCTAGCCAAGTAGTAGTAAACATAGCGCAGAACATTCCGATCCTCGCATTGCTGATGAAGCTGCAAAAGCATAAAAGTAATCAATCCAAGCATAAAAGTACATCAATCCACCTAACTTTATGACATTGCATAGTTGTACATTGTTCTTTTACCGGAATAACTGTAAGCTGTAGCTATTTGATAGTGCAAAAATGCTTCTGAAAACTATAAAAATGTGGAGTTGGGTTGAAAACAGCAGAATGGGGATTGGGGGGGATAAGTAATCCAAATAAGGTGTGAAAACAGTTTGATGATCTCTAGGAAAGAATTCTGATGGAGTCACCATCATTGAGGACAGGCACTGTTGACCTGTTTTGGGCTCTGGATTTGTAGCTGTTCGTGGAAATCAGTTTTTCTGATATTGGGGCTTGGATCTTTCTGTGTGCAGCATTTGAGCTGCCGTTTCTTCCTATATTTGTCTCTCTTCTTTTTTTCCTTCCTTTCTATAAAAATCTCTTATTGCCCATCAAAAAAGAATATGCAAAACTCAAAACCAAGAAAGCAGGAATAATCAAGCCAGCAAATACAGGTCCAAATAAAAAAACACTTAATGCCATGTTATGACAAATAAGAGGCCGAAAATAAATCGGTTGTTAAGACAATGAAGGAAAACAATACAGAATGAGCTCTTAGCAAGAAATTGTGATGAAGCCACCAATAGGTCCAAGATAAGTCGGTGTCATCATCAACACCATTGTAGCCTCGTCGCAGCTATTTGGAACTTTACTGATCCCATTTTGCCAAGAAATGGGAAAATTCATGCCACCCAATAATAGACAACTTTGCCATGGTGTAAATGCAGCAATAAAAAGATTAACTAATCACAAAATAGCAGCTGGTCTCATGAGCTGAAGACCTCTGAAGTTTGAACTTTTATGACAATCCAAAAGACTCCCTTACACAAGTGACATGACACATTGAAAGAATTTGGCTATTGAGTAAGACTAGGTCCAAGCTCCCAGTTCTTGAAGAGCAGTTAAAAACAATTGCTAGGGTGCGGAATAATTTTATTTCCTCCCTCTGTATAGATGACATTCTTGTGTCTCATAAGAATTCTATTCGTAGCTCTGTAGTAGACTTTTACTCTAAGTTATTGTCCTCTAATGATGTATCTCACCCACAAATTAGTGATCGGTCTCTCTGTTCAATTTCTCATGAAGATGTGGCGATTCTAGAAAGACCTATGGAGCTTGAATAGATTAAAGACGGAGTTTGGGGGTTAGGGAGGGATAAGCTCCCAGTCCAGATGGATTTTCAATTGCTTTCTTTCAAACGTATTGAGAGTTAGTGAAGTTCAAATTCATTTCAGATTTTTTTAGCACAATCGGTTGGCCGCTGAGATGGGAAGCACATTCTTGGCCCTAATCACCAAATTGGAAGGGGCTCAAAACATCAAAGATTTTCGTCCTATTAGCCTGCTTGGTAGCCCCTACAAAATTCTTTCTAAAATTTTGAGCCAAAAAGTAAGGATGGTAATCCCTAAGATTATCTCCCCCTTTCAGTTTGCCTTTGTGAAAGGAAGACAAATTCTAAATTGTGTGCTTATTGCCCATGAATTTCTGGACTCATGTTCGAGAGCTAGGAGAGCAGGTATCCTTTGTAAGCTTGATCTTGAGAAAGCCTATGATGATGTTGGCTAGGCTTTTCTTGATTACATGCTGGAGAGGATGGGCTTTGGTGTTAAGTGGCGGGCTTGGATTACAATCTATGTTCCTTTTCCAAAATTCTCAATTCTAATCAATAGATCTCCATTTGGTTTCTTCAGGGCCTCCATCAGGGTGACCCCCTATCCCCCTTCCTTTTTGTGTTGGTTATTGAAGCCTTAAATTGTATGTTGTCAAAGGGATAGGAAGTATGCCTCTTTAGGGTTTTCCAAGTGGAAAACTTCACCCTTGGTATTTGTTATCTTCAGTTTGTTGATAATACCCTTCTCTTTTGTGAGGTTGATGAGAATATGGTAAAAAACAATTGTATGACTATTTGTTGGTTCGAGGTAGTCTCAGGTTTGAACATTAATCTCTCGCAGAGCGAGATCTTTGGGATTAATCTTGCCTCAAAGGTAATTTCTTCTCTTGCTGAATCCTTTGGATGTAAGGTGGGTTCTCTCCTTACTCTTTTTTTGGGTCTACCCTTGTGTATAAGAAAACCCTCTTTATACCTGTGGGATAAGATTATTGAAAGAACGGAGAGAAAACTCTCCACCTGGAAATTCAATTTACAATCTTTGGGTGGAAGACTGAATTCGATTAAGGCGTCCTTCTCTAATCTGCCGATCTATTCCTTGTCCCTATTCCATTGTCTGAAGTCTGTGATCTTGAAGAATGACAAACTTCGAGAAAAAAAATTGTGGCAAGGAGGATCAACTGCTAGGAAGTTTCCTCTATCAAATTGGAGGGAGGTATGTTCTCCCTACAATGAAAGGGGAGTGGATATTAAGAATTTGGAGGTTGTTAACAAGGCTCTCCTTGGAAAATGGATTTGGAGATTTGGACGTGAGGAAGAGAGTCTTTGGTGTCAAATCAATACTACTAAATATGATCTATCTCCCCGAGACGGGTGCACCAAATCCTCGTTTCTTTACCGTGCTTCCTTTCTTTGGAAAGGTATAGCCTGGGTGGCCCCTGTAGTCTTTCATAGGGTGTCTCTCTCCTTGGGTAATGGATCCGGAATTAGATTCTGATTGAATTCATGGTGCGGTTCCCCCATCTTGGGTGAATCTTTCCCAAGTCTCTTTGCAATCGGTCCTAACCCAAATATTATGGTGGGCTACTGCTTTGTAGAAGAAAGAGGTGGAGGTGTTTGGCTCTCCGCCCCTTATAGAAACATCGCTGATGCTAAAGTCAAGGTTTACTCAACTTCTCTCTCGTCTATAGGATCATTTGTCGTCCTTAAACTTGGAAAATTCTCTACGCTGGTCGCTGGCAAGTTCTGGCCTCTTCTTTGTCCGTTCGCTTTATAGATCTCTCAAAACCTCTTCAGTCTCTTCTGCCTGTTGTCACATGGGTTCTCTATGTTTTTACAGAGTGCTCCCAAAGGTTGAAGCGTTCGGATGGCTTGTGGCCAGGAACCATGTGCTAACAAGCAATAATTTGAGAAAAAGAGGAATGTCTCTTCCAAATGTATGTTTGCTTTTCCTTAGGGCGGAGGAAACGGTGGATCATCTCTTCATTCACTGCCCTTTTTTCCTCGGATATCTAGTGGAGTGTTCTTCGTTTGGCCAGAGTCTTGTGGGCTATGCCCAATTTTATTGATGATCCTTTCTATTCTTGGCATGTGGATTCGAGAGGAGCCTTGGGGAAAAGGAAATGAAGGGTCCTTCTCTTAGCAATTCTTTGGATTGTGTGGGCTGAGAGGAATAACCAATGTTTCAAAAATCTTAGTATATCCATAACTAGGGTGTTTTCTAGAGTCCTAGTTCTGTTCAGGGATTAGGCACCTTAGTTCTTTTGTTTTTCGAAGTTTTCTTGCCAGTTCAGGGGCATTGTTGTTGCATTTGTTTTCTTATTTTTGTTTTCTTTTTGCTTCTTTTTTTTTTGTTGTCGTTCTTTGTAGTCTTTCTGTAGGCTTTTGCTTAATAAAATTTCTCATCTTTCAAAAAAAAACAATTGGAATAAAAATTTTAACTTTAAGGTGTGGACACAATAGTTCATGAGAATGTCCTCTATTGCAGTGTATTTCCAAGAAACTACAAGAATATTACAGGCATATTTATAAGCACTTTCATGTGTAATGTGCTACATGATTTCCTTCATATGTCGTACATTGTGGGGCTGCATATTGTCATTTTCTATAGCAATGGACACAACTACATGTACCTCGAGAATATGAAAAACTATCACAAGAAAGCATCTGGGTTATAAAATAAAAATAAAAAAGAGAACCTTCATTCTATAATTCTTAAGACAATTACTTCCAAACAGGTTTACCTGCATATGGTATCATTTCAATGGGAGACAATGCCTACACAAAAATTGCTGTTGGAGTAGATGAAATGCATAAAACAGCCCTCTCAATGATAAAATCGATCATACATGCACTCGTCAGTCACCTAAAGAATGAGAGATGCTAAAAATCGATCATATATGCACTCATCAGTCACCTAAAGAATGAGAGATGCCAAACTTGCAAGTCCAGTAAGGTTTATGACATAACAATATGCAGCCCCTGCATCTGGATGTTGGAAATGATTCTCAAATTGGGATCAGACCTGGAGTTTTAAAGATAATTCAACCACCGTGACCAAAACCTCGCAGCTCTTGTGCACTCATAGATCATCCATGAAATGCCTACTTCTGTCCAATCAGCTCATGAACCAGCAAAAAATGAAAAGTAGAAGCACATTTATCACTCTGTACCTTCTAGCATAATAATGAACTGTAAAGCATGTATATCACCATTTTCAATAGCGATGAACTCATCCAAATGGATAACAACAGCACCTGGGATGCATCACATGCACACAGTGCAAATGTTGTACTTTTTCTATGAAGTTATGAAGAAAATATCCAGCAAAAAAAGAAAAAGAAAATATCCAGCATCCGCTTGAGTGTCAACCTCACAAGCCAGACCAGTAGAAAGCATACAGAGAACTGTGTGAATACAAAAGAGAATGAAAGAGAAGGATATGATCCATAATATCGTACCATGAGAAGAGATGGTGCCAATGAAGGATCCACTGAATTGTACACAGCGAGTTTGGGGAATACATGATGCACTAACTGCTTCTGGGAGCTTTTCTACACAAATAAAAGCAAAGTTTGCAGATTATAAGTCTTGAGAAAAAGCATGCACTGAATAGGGAGCAGTTGGAAGGCAACTAAAGATACCTGATCAGATGCGGCTGCGAGTTCGTGAATACTCCGTGCAAGTTGTGCGTATGAAACCGGCTGCAGAGAATAAAATAAAGGACATTAGAGGCACCATAAGGGCTGCAAAAGTAAATTCTTATCACGTTAGCATGGGCCGTCAGGAAAACAAGTATATGGGGAAAATATGTACATGAAAAAACATTGCAACACAGCTAAACACTGTCCTGTCAAAAGAGAGAATGGATCACCTACTGGCAACGGCACCACAACTCATACCATCTTTCACGCCAGCATGCCACTTGTGTAGGGCATCTTACCATGAAGATGGCACGCCCTACAATGAAAATCAACTGGAACGAAAATCAGGGCTGGTGCACTCATCATGTCATTGGTATCAGCGAACAACCAAAGGTGTGACTCAATATACAAATGGGCCCATCCACCTAGCGAATGGATCAACCTGACTTCCAAGAAGGGTAATTTTCATGGTGACGCCTACCATTTCATGGTACGCACGTCCTCCAGAAGTGGCAATTTTGCACGAAAAATGGTACAGCACCAGAACTCATGGTGGCGAGGCCAACTAACAGCACCCAAACGGGCCAAAACACGATTGGTTTTGCTAAAATGAGGGCAGAGCCAATCCTGATCTGGGCAGGCGTCCAATCAGGCCCTCAAATTGTACAATTAATGTGCTACACGTATCAGGCATGTAACTCAATTTCACTATGTGAACAATACCTATCACGATTCTGAGAAGGGTAATTTTCACGGTGAGGCCTACCATTGGCCTCACCATTTCATGGTATAAATGTCCTACAGAAGTGGCATATTTGCACGAAAAACTGTAAAGCACCAGAACTCGTGGTGCCGAGCCCAACTAACAGCACCCAAAGGGGCCAAAACATGATTGGTTTTCCTAAAATGAGGGCAGAGCCAATCCTGATATGGGCAGGCGTCCAATAAGGCCCTCAAATTGTACAATTAATGTGCTACACGTATCAGTCATGTAACTCAATGTCACTATCTGAACAATACTATCACAATTCTGAGAAGTGTAACTTTCCTGGTGAGGCCTACCATTTCATGGTACAGACAGGGCTCGTGGTGGCGAGGCCAACTAACAGCACCCAAATGGGCTAAAACACAATTGGTTTTGCTAAAATGAGGGCAGAGCCAATCCTGACCTGGGCAGGCATCCAATCAGGCCCTCAAATTGTACAATTAACATGCTACACATATCAGTCATGTAACTCAATTTCACTATATGAACAATACTATCACGATTCTGCATCATTATATACGCCGGCAAGACTTGCAATGGATGAATTTCCAACTGTTGAAAGATTGTAACTTTAAACAGTCCTCGTATCAAAATTCAAAACGAAATTATTGAAATTCAACGATTTCAGTCAATCGAGATCCTGAGTTGTGTGTGTGTGATAGAGAGAGAGAGAGAGAGTACCCTTTTCTTCTGCTTCTGCGGCATGATGTTGGTCCGAACGGGATTGAGAGCAGCTTTGGCAACGGAGATGGTGTCGCTCTGGATCTGCATCAGGGTGCTCCTTTTGGTCTTCCGATCAGTTGGGACTGGCTTTCCGAGGGTAGAAGCAGGAGCTGCTGCTGCCGACGACGACGATGAAGGCACTGATGTGGTGGTGGATTGGGAGACGGAAGACGGATCTGCTGTGATGAGATCCATGAGCGTCGTTCCCGAGTCCTGGCCGGACGCCATGGCCAGATCGGAGAAATTAGGGTTAGGGTTTTTCGATTTTCACAGGAAAATGGCGTTGATTCTGGGATCTGTAGCGTTTTGAATTGGAGCCTCTTCTCTTTTCTTCGTATGACTGAGGAATGCAGGGAAGGGGAGAAGAAAGGGCGTTTGGAGAGGAGAGGGAATGTTGCTGACAGTGGTAGTATTTCAGATCAGATGCAGTGGCTGTACTGTCTTCTAATTTCCCGCCTACCTGTCAGACACGTGGAGTATCGTGTCCGTACAAAAGGTGGGGCTCACTATGATGATCGGTTGGGATGAAAAGGATGCAGATCTAATCATGGTGGGCCACACCATTACATTGATTAATTCCACGGTTGTCCATTGTAGTTGAAATTGTGTCCCGTTGTGTGTGTGTGGATTGGACTGATTTTCATATCAGGTGATCTTCCTGGTGTTGCCCACCTTTTTCTACGGATGGGATATTCCATACGCGTCACACGTAGGGGTGAAAGTAATGCTGTATCATAATTTGTGGTACATCCACTGATTGATCTGATAATTTCTCTTTCAATTCAGGTTGGAAGTTCTTGAAGTAAGAAGCTACATGGACCCACAGATATGCCCATTGAGAAATCCAGCCCGTCTATCAGTTTCTTGAGCTTGTGTCACGACGTGATCTGAAAAATGAGGCAGATCCAAAACTCATATAGACCACACTACAGGAAACAGTGGCAATGGAATGCCCACCATTAAAACTTTTTATGAGGGCGTGGAAGTTTTTTATCAAACTAATATTTGTATTTTCAGTTCATCGCAGTTGAATGACCTTATGAACCATTTGGATGGCATATAGATATCGTGGTGGGCCTCAAGATGGTTTTAATGGTTGGCATTTGTCCAATTAAATTTTAGATCCACCTCCTTTTCAGGGATCATGTCCTAATGTAAGCTGGAGAAACTAAACAGGGTTAATTTCTAACAGACATCTAGGTGGACCCCATGTAGGCTCTGTCAGGCGGGCAGCGAATCAAGGGTGGCATTGGGCCCCTTGAACCTGGCCTTGTGGCCAACCTTCACTTTGAAATTTAAGCCTGATGTTCTACATTGTCAATGCCAATGAGGCAGACGCAAGGCTGCCTGGTCCATTGACCTGGTTCAATCATCAAGTGGGCCGCTACTGTATAGAAAGATGGGCAATTTAAATGGACTCTGGATCGGGTACTACCCCCACCAAGATGCACGAGGAGACGGACGCCTACGTGGCGCGTCGCCATTAGCCGACGCAACGGGCTCCACACCTCGGTATTAGTGGGATGTGACCGGAGCTGTCAGACCCGAGGTGTGACACCTACTGCGTCGGCCAATAACAACGCGCCACATAGGCATCCGTCTCCTCATGCATCCTAGTGGGTGTAGTAAGTAATCCGATCCCGATTTAAACACACTTGTTAGTAATTTCATTCAGTGTATAAGTGTAGTTTAAAGACAATCATTAGATTCCGTATCATGTTTAAGTGATCTGAACTGTTTATAGGTGACACCCAAAAACATAAAAAAAAAAAAAAAAAGGAATAAAAATCCATAGACTGATCATATTTCAAACATTTAAGTCACTTGAACTCCTTTCCTAGAAGGATTGGCATTGGCCAGCCGGCCTCATAAAGCCCTTTCAGCCCAATTAAGGCAGTGGTTGGTTAGGCTCAAGGCTCAAAGGATGCTTCTTGCCCAGTTAATTAAGGCAAAGGGCAGGATAGGGTCAAGGTTCAAAGGATTAAGGTTGGGCTAAGGTGCCTTAGCCTGGCCCATTGCCATACCTAAATCTAACGTGTATCTAATTCACACATGAAGCATAGTACACACCATGGATGGCAGAAGGCAATCTTTCAGGGGGCGTTTGGATCATAGGTTACTTGAGATAAGCTATTTATGCCTTAAGTAGCTTATCTTGACTTCTACTCATTAAATTGAAGTGATTAAGTAACTTTAAATGTAAAAAAGAAAAGCTACTTTTGATTGATTATAAACCAAAATTACTTGTCTGTTGTTGTTGTAAGTAGAAAATGTAACTTATCTGGTGGCATCCAGATAGGCCCTTGGTGTGATTGTGCGTGATTGGGATAGCTCAAACCCACCATGTCTTCTTTCTCATTTGTGGTCGGGGTGAAGTGGTCTTTTGATGTTTTGGACAAAATCTTCAACTCAACTCGTCCCAAACTTTTGAAAAAAAAAAAAAAAAACATGAAGAGTTGCGCGTATACAATGACAAGCTTGCTCATGCGACCCATTTGTGCTGCATATGAGTGGCGCAATTGAGTCTATCAAGTTGTGGGTAGAACCATACACAGTGCTTTGTGCCCACACATCAATCGAGAGCGTTAATGTGTTGCCAGTTAACCATTGTCAACGGGGCAACCAAGAAAAGCACTCTAGATGTGTGGGTGCAGTCATATCTTCTCTTTCATCAACCAAGCACAACCTCAAGAAACCACGATGTGTGTCGGTGTCCCAATGTAGGTCGGCTTCCGCGGATCATTTTCACCTTACAAGTGAGTGGGCTGTTGGCTTGAGTATGGCACATGCAATGCGTGGGAGAGAGGTAGTTTGCAAGCATGGGGAGGTAAAGGGGGTCCAAGAGAAGTAGGAGAGGGGAGGTGTTTAGCATATGTGAGGAGTGTAGGATTTTGTTAATTTATAGCACTTTGAAATTGAACCTGTATCAAGTATTAGCTTAATTAAAACATTAGGGTCTCAAGTGTTAGTTTGTATTTGGAATGCATTTTAATCCAAATCACAATTGTCATGGAATCAACATGATTTGGAATATTTGATTGCATTTGGCAGCTATAATTGGAAACCATTGGAATTCGGAAATGGTTTGCCAGTTTGAATTGGATGAAGAGAAATTTCATAATTTACTCACGTGAATTTGAACTTGATCGAGTAAATCAACTTTAATACAAAAAAATAAAAAAAATGATTCACACATGTGATTTTTAGATAATCATTGTAATAAGCCCATTGAAATTATGTTTTTCTAATTAAATAATTGCAAAATTATTGGAGACATAAAAAAAAATAAAAATTAAAAACTTAGTTACTAATAATATTCCTTTAACAATTAGATTTGTGAGCATTTATTGGACAATTGAAAATGTAAATATCCAACTGTCCTAATTTGACAAACAAGGTCCATGGATCAAATGTTATGATTGTTCAAACAATTTGATATGGAGCAAGATTAAAAATATTATAGATTCCACATTTTTACTAGTTTTTTATAATCATTTATTGTGTGGTGCATGTACATTAATTTTGGAGTGCCTATGTTCCACCTGTCATATTCTACGTGCAAAAGCATGATACTTTCAGGTTCCAGGCCTTGCCTCATTGGTAGGCTCTGGAGAGTTTCAACAAGGGGTCTCAGTTTCAAAATTCATCAGTGGTAAAACATCCACACCTCTGAATGCACTAGTGGGTGGGTTGGATGACTGACGAGGTGGGTGTGTTGCTTGGAGATGGCATGTTTCTTCATTTTTTATGAATAAAGTGATTTTTGGCTATTGGTGGATTGCGTGTGAATTTGAATTGAATTCTAAACAAATTGGTGAGATTTCAAAATGAGCACTTCGACAATACTTGGATTCACATGATATTTGTTTTACATGAAATAAAGGGTGCCAAACGCACAAAATACCACCATTTGCCATGGATTCACACCAGTGTAGACATCCGAACAACCTCTTGTAGGTTTCAAACCGGATGGTATGTGCATTCAAGGGCGATTTTTCTCCCCCTCCAAAACGCTCACAAGGCATCCAAATATATATATTTGGATTGTATAATCGCTGCAAATATATTTTGGATTGTTTAATGGTTGCGGAGCCAAATGATGGATGATAAGTGTACATATGTGTGGCGATAGATATAATCTAGAATTTACTCGGATTTCTGATATGACGGGATCCAGATGCCCCCGGCAAGTCATAGAGCATGTGTCATTTGTAGACCTAAAATACTATACGCATGGAAGTTATAGGCAAAAGCTATAAAGGCCCAAATCCGAAGCCTATCCAAATCCAGTTAAACCCGAGCTAAGACCTTCGTACTTGAATTGTGCAGAGGGGTTGAGAAAGAGAAGATAATTGTACGTATACCGTTCGTAACACCTCATGCAACATGCTCATATCTGTTGGACGCTGAACCCCGAAGGAGGGTGTGATTGATATGACTAACTAAGTCTGATTTCCTTAAATGTGCATTGCCTCTCACAAGGTTGCACAATACAGAACAACCAATTAAACACTATATTAGAGTTGTTACTAGGCAAAGTAAAGACCTCAAAATCCACAGTAGGCTAGAATCCATAAAATCAACTTGAGATCGGGAAAATTAAAGAATTCCCAACTCGACTAACTACTGGATATGTCTACACCGTGGATTATGGGTAAGGGTCACAGTTACGGAAAAGGAAGAAGTTAGGTACCCTTTTACCACCCATGTCAAACATAGTCTCTATTTTGCCCTGTTATACGCTTCTAAAGAAGAATAATAGAATTTCTAGTAAAATATTAAGCCTTACATGTCTAATCTATAAGAGATAAATTGAAAACAAAATGAAAGTAGTAAGAAAAAAATTATAGAAGCGCGAGAAAGAAAAAGAGCACGGACTTTTTGGTCAGAAGATCCTCGAAAGAGGCAACTGTAAGGCATACTTCGCGTGATATCAAAGCCACATTTACTGCCTTTGGTGTTCAAAGCAGTGGGGTTGGAATATACATATTGGAAAAGGGTAAATTAAGAATATAATGACTTTGCAAACAATGTAGAATAAAGAACAATCAAAAGAGTTGAAAAGGAGATAAAGAGAACAATATAATCAAACTCTCTATCTCTGTCTCCAGATGGGAAGTAAAAACTCCAGCCTATTTTTTCTCTTGGGGATAATCCCCCTTTCCTTTTTTTATTCTCTAGACTTTTTTTTTTTGTGCAACTGTGCAAGGTCCCTTAAATAGGTAAACTGAAGAGGGACACATAAAGCTAAATGGTAGAGATCAGACTCTCGAGCCCGAGCTTGGGAGAGGCACATAAGGGTTCGCAATAGACTCTTCGAATTAAGTTGGGCTTGGGGGAACCAAGGCGGGTGATAATTTGGTGTAAATAGAGGATTGTTCCAACACATAGTCGAACCAAACCCGTAACCGGCTGAAGAGGAGCTGGCTTGGCTCAAAACCACCTTCGAACAAAATTGGCTGAGCCTTATCCACTTTTAGGTCTCATTTAGCTGATCATCAACCTTTGGGTTGTTTTGATCCCCCGTGCTAGGCTTACCTTGGCTCAACCTAACCCATATAGCTGTTTGTAAGGTTCATTTCAAGCTGTGTTCATACTCAGTAGTGGGCCCACCAAAGTTCTACAAAACTATGCAGTCATGTTTCGACTGAGGGGTGTCCACAGATAGTTTTAGATTTTCAAATGAAATTAATGTTTGTAATCCTCAATTGATAAGCATGAATTGTTTTAGACCTCTAAATGTTTAACTTAGCCATTCATTAAATATACACCAATCAACCATTTAAAAAAATAAATGAATGTATGTTTATATTAAGATTCGTCTTAATGAAATGTTTAATTTTAGTTCACTAGAGATATGTATGCATGAGTATATATTCTATGCATGTAGGGTGTTTACACCCATTTTTTTCGACGCCATGATGTGGACCAATAGAAAGACACCACATGGAGACACTGTGTTTGACGCAATTAGAATCGTACTATCATAGCTGAAAAAGATTTAAGTTCAATCTTCCTAAGGCGTTACGTACTTTTGGCAATATTGCGGTGGTACAGACTTTTATTATCAGGTCCTTTAAGGGGATGAATAATTGCGTGCTACGATTAACGTGTCTCACGCCAAACACATTTATCTATATGTTTACTTTACTTTCATGTATATTTTACTTTTTTTAGCCTAGTTCACTACTGCTCAACGGCTCATACTGCGGTACGTTTATCTTAAGAGTAGATTAAATATATGCAACCTTAAGTTGGCAGATCTCCATATCTATCTAAGTTCGATTCAGTTGTTCATACATCAGTTATATCCTGTTGATCGTCTATCTTGATTGTTTGTTCTGATAGGCATTAAGGTATTTATCTTATTTCTCGCTTTAATGAGACGGTGAAGCGCGACGATTGTAATAGGGCCAATACATTAGTAAGATTGATCGTGTTTGTAGTATTATTTATTCTTCGGTGTATAAATCTTCCACTTTGATCGGATCGAGGAATGCCATGTTAAAATATCGGTGGAATAGAAAGTCCTTAAACCAATCGATTATGTATTCACTAGTATTAGGAAGAAAAAAAAACTCACTCATGAGGGCTGACCCCTTCCCTTATTCAAATCACCTGAGTTCATAGCGCATTAATCAATTAGTCAGTGGTCGAAAAGATTAAGGATCCAGATATGGTCTCCAATCTGTCCATCTCGACGCAGGGTGTCGACTAATTTAGTCAATATCCTTGAGTCGAGCAAGGCTTTGGCATACCTGCACAATCATACACTCGCATGTACTTTCGATCTAAGCCCTCCATCACATGAGTGCCCATGACCGATTGAATTGAGAGCAACAACTAGGCCCATCTAAGTTTAGATGTAGAAACTTCATGAGTTGGAGCTGTAAGACAATCTGATTCATTAATCTTTTATAAAATAACTAAGGAAAAAGGATGGATGGAGTGAATATAGAGAAAGCATCACGATGAACCTTACAGATGCTGAGGTTAGCAAGGATTTATGGGCCGCGTATTGCAAGGTGGAGCTAGAAGGGTCGTCTCAAAATGGAAATTGGGTCCACCTATATGCGATGCCTGGCATACATGCCTCGTTTAAAAAAATAAAATAGAAAGGCAATCCCATCCACTACATTCTTTTGTTTTTTAAGGGCCCGTTTGGTTGGCACATGGGAACTTATTTATAGCTTAAAATCTAGATTCTGGGTGAAATTCAATTTTAACGGGTGTGTTTGGTGGCAAATTTCAGCCCAATAGGATTGCATTTGGAAGAAACCTAAATTGACTGGAATCGGGATGAGTGGAAATGACATCGGAGACTACTTCTACATAAGGGAAAAGAGGCACAAGTGAGCTTCATTCGAATTGATTTATGTGTTCCATATCCATGTGGTCCATCCGTTTCGAGAGCTCAAATAAGGGCATTAGACAAAAAAATGAGGCAGATCTAAATCTAAAGTGGACCATGCCACAGGAAAACAATGTTGACTGAACATCCACCATTAAAAACTTCCTAGGGTCCACTTTAATGTTTATTTGCCATCCAACCTGGCCATCTGTCTTGCGGGGCTACTATAGGCTAGGGGTCAAGTTCTCAGGCAGATCCAAAACCTAAGTGGGCCATGTCACGAGCAATGATCGAATTACACCATTTTCAACCAAACAAAATCTAGATTACACGGTGCAATCAAACAACAAGCTGCAGTAAAAATTTGGATTCCAACACTAAATTTTGGATTTTCTCCATAATATAGATACTGCAAATATTATCTCGTTGCATAATCGTTTTTAGCTGTTTTCATTTTCCATCGTCGGTTTAATGGACACACTGAAGATGGATAGGATTATCTAACAAGAATAATCCTTGACATATAAACCATCCATGCTATGGCCCAGCAAAACATCATACCTGATTTGCGCATGGCCCTGCTGGGTTGCGTGATTACTCTGCCGTGATATAGATTTTCCAGCTCCACCGAGTGTCATCTCTAGAGCAGGAAATCCAGACCTCCACGTGGACGATGGACCTTAGGGGTGTCAATGGGCCGGGATCGGGCTTGAAAATCAGATTTTGAAGGCCGGCCCGAAACAGTTCAAAATTCGGGCCGAGACCTCCTCGGGCCCGGCACATTGACAGCGTTAAAACCAGGACGATTTCCCAACCGTATTTCAAGTAGGGCTGTAAATGGGTCAGCGGACCCAATGGGGTACCTGGACCTGACCCATTTAGACCCGACCCATTTGTTAAATGGTATAGGTCTAGGTCCAAGAACAGACCTAGTTGTTAAACGGGTCTGGGTTTGGTTTCCTTTATATTAGGCCCGACGCGACTTGACCCGAACCCATTTAGTAAGTGGGCGGGTTTGGTCTATGTTTCAAGGGACCTGTCAAGATCAGACCCATCCAAACCCGATTTTAAGCCTTGTAAAAATGCTTGCATAGTTGATCTAGGCTCGGACCCGTTAGACTCGACCCATGTACAAATGGGTCTAGGTGGATCTCCCTCTACCAGACCTGGACCCATTTATAAATGGGTTCGATGGGTTGCATTTGACCCGACCCGGACCTGCCCATCTAGTAAAAGGGTGTGGGTACAAAATTTGGACCCAGACCTGTTTAGTAAATGGCGGGTCTGGTTTTGGCTAAACCGGCCCGAACCCGAACATTTACCGCCCTAATTTCAAGCCCGGAAACTCGGCGGATTCAACCCGATTTTAATAGCGGCTTGCGTCCGCATCTCCAGAAGCTTCTCGCTCCCCCTCCGTATATAAGCTCCCTCACGTCCCTCCTATCATTTTCCGCACAGAGAGGGATAGAGAGAGAGGGAGAGAGAGAGAGAGAGATAGGGGTTTTCTTCCTTTAATAGCTATGGTAAGCTTTCGTATTTCTTCCTTTTTTTTTTTTCCGTTTTCTAGGGTAGATTCAAGCCTCATGTTCGTTATTCGCTGCAAGTTCATGTATTTGTCTGGATTTCTTTGATTGGTAGCTTCATCCGCTTCGATTTTTCTCTTTATGTTGATTTCTTTAATAGATGGCTGGATCCGTTTTGATTTTGCTCATTTTCATGGTTCTTGATGCTGTTGTCATGCCTTTTGATCGTATATGGTCAGATACATATGGAAAGACCGCCTTTTTTTTCCTCCCTTTGTTCTGTTCTTGATTTATTTTTCACCAGAAAAATCAGTTCGGAGATTAATAGATTTTGTTAGGAAAATCGTACCAGAACATTAACGTAGGTTTTAATTGTTTTATTTTTATGGAATTGATATCTATGCCCGCTCTCATCGACAGGCAACACCTCTCCTTTATACATTTGATGATACAACAGTACAGATCTAAGGTATGGCTGAAAATAGAAATGACCCAAACCCTAGAAGGGGAATGGAAATGGATAAAAGAAAATAATAAAAGGATTGTGAGAAAAGAACCTCGATAATCTTCGATTCATAACCAGAGACTGCGAGAAACCTCCCCTCCAAATCTTCCACCGAAAAGAACCTCAACAATCTTCGATTCATAACTAGAGATTGTGAGAAACCTCCCCTCCAAATCTTCCATGGAACGTGAACGTAGGTTTCAATTGGATTTTTTTTTTTTTAATTTTTTATTTTATGGAATCGATATCTATGCCTGCTCTTGTTGACAGGCAGCTCCTCGTCTTTATACGTTTGGTGATAAAACAGTACAGAATCTAAGCTATGGCTCAAAATAGAAATGACGCGAACCCTAGAAGGGGGATGCAAATGGATCAAAGAAAAGAATAAAAGTATTGGGAGAAAAGAACCTCAACAATCTTTGATTCATGACTAGAGATTGTGAGATACCTCCTCTCCAAATCTTTCACCGAATAGAACTAAATAAAGAAATCTGAAACTTATTACACGATCATAATAACAATCCCTTGCACCTTCCTAGCTTTACATAGGCTTAAACCAAGTAGAGAAGCTTTAATAATAAAATTGACCAAACTGCTCCCGAATGTCATGACTACCATATGGGCCTTATGTAAATGGGCTATAACTCAGAACCCCTTGATCTTGGGCTCATTTAGGAACTAACTTAATGTTCGACATCGTCTGATGCCCCAAAAAAAGTGGCCCACCAAGAAGCAACGGAAATACAGAAGAGGGAAAGTTATTAAATACTTACTAAAAACCCTAATAACTAACTAAAACAAATAAATCATAGAAATATGATGACCATCCGATTGATCCCCTCAGTCTTACAATGCAATCTGAGTACTGAAGATGTCATTGGATTGATAACCTGACCACAAATCTGGTCCAAATCATTAAGCAAGACAATTTGAATGGTTCGGATCTTTAGGCCCTGATCAATTGGATTTTGTGGCCATTTGATTGCATTTAGAAAGGCTGTAGCTTTTCTAAAATTGCATGGCAACATGGGATATATAGAAACTAGCATTTGACGTCCACCCTACAACTGCATGGCCCTCACTTGAATGACTTGGGGCTTATCTTCTATCTCTGGTTTGTGTGTTCAATATCTATCAATTAAATGGAAAAGCCTATGGTAAGTCGGTAACTGTTGAAATGGGCCCATGTGGTATGCGAATGACATCTGGCTTGTACATCGGGTGTACTCAAATCAATTTATGGGTGTTCCCATAAAAGCAGACTGATCCAATAATTAGGTGGCTGCACTATGTGGAGTAATTAGGGGGAGGGGATGTCTGCCACAGAAAAGCCTCAGATTCAGTGTGGGGCCCAGCGAGGTGTGTGTGTCACTCCACTCGTGCATTAGGTGTGTTCCACCTTGATTATGTGATACTTGCTAAGATCAGCCCAATTCAGCAGACCGCTTGAATTTGCATATGCATTGGCATTTCTACAGTCTTATATGGTGTTGAGCCCCCCCACGGTGGTTGGGTCATTACTCATGCCTTGGTGGTAGACTCACAAGAGTTTCAACACGAGGTCATGGGATCGATTACCCATTGTGGTGAAATCCCACTGTGGTGTGAGTGCGAGTGCGTGTGCGTGTGTTGTGTGAGTGTATAAAGAAAAAGAGCCCCCATCCCAAGATGTATATGTATCCAATTCGGGCATCAGTTGCATCTACTGTGCTGATGGGGTGCCACATAAATTCACCCAATCTAATGATCAGGTGGGCCACATCACTTAAGTTTCTAGGTTTGTGGTTTTTTTTTTTTATAAATTTTTTATTGGTTTCTATGGTGTGGTATACTTGGATGTGGATCCCATGTAAACTGGTCATTATTGGTTTCTGTCGTGCCGCATCATCACTTGAGTTTTGGAGAGAGGGCGCTGGATACATTGGGGGTGGCAAAACTTAACTCGACCTACCTGCCAACCTGACCTTACCCACAACTCAAGGTTTGGGTTGACCCGTTTCCCATATGGTTTGGGTTTGGATTGTGTTTCATCAACCGAAATTAAACGGGTTGGGTTTGGGGTCGGACCCAGTGGGTCATGAATATGGTCTAGCCCTTCATCGCTAAATGCTAACTATGTAAGTGTGTATCATATATTATAATTATAATTTCAAAAACCCTGAACTTGGTTTCGATGGTTCTTATTTGGATTATAGTAGGGTTTAGTCTTTTATTGATGAATATGTCTAAATATATGGTTGATATTTTTACATAAAAATGGAAAATGAATTAGATTTTATATTTTTTAGTTAAATGGGGTTGGTAGGTTGGGTTTGGTTTGACGTAAAGGGGTTGGGTTGGGATTGAGATTTTTTGGGTTGGGATTGAGATTTTCAACCCGTTTAATAAACAGGTTGGGTTTGGGTTGGACTCATCCTTGTTATGACACAAATCCAACCTGATCATGACCCAACTCAACCCATTCTCTCCTGTAGGCTACATGCACATAGTTAGTAGGTGCAGGCTGCACGCAGTGAGGGAGCAGGTGTGGGCTACTCACACGAGAAAAATGACATGTGATGAGTGGCTAAAATCATCATCGCTCAAAATTTGAGCCGTGGGTTGATAAACATACAAAATTATAGAATGAGCCCCCCACCCCACCCCACCCCACCCCACAAATGTCAATGTCCCTTTAAATCTTATAGTTAACGACTGTCTCACAGCTGATTATTGTGTGTAAAAGGCGATTGTTCAAAGCTCAAGTAAATATTCGCATTGATGGGTCAGTGATCTGATTTCCATCAGGCATTGTAGTATGTTGAAATGTAACATATTCCCAGACGTTGAAATGTAATATGTACTACTGATGGAATGTGTGTTGATTTTTTTTAAACAAACTTCAATGGTTTGACATTTTTGCTACTGACTGCTATGGGGTTTCATGAAATTACAATCCATTCCCTCTGGGTGTTCTTGGGATGTATTCATCGATAAAAATAGCTGGTGATATGCATAGAATCCTCGATGTTTATTCCATTCCCTTTGGGTGTTCTCGGGATGTATTCATCGATAAAAATAGCTGGTGATAATCATAGAATTCTCAATGTTTAAAGTTTATGCATGTAACTATGTGCATGCATTTTTGCATTGGTATTCTCCATTTGAGAAGGCCTTATTTTTGTTGCTACATATGATCTCAAATATATTCAGTCATTGGAAATCATGGAGTAGGCTGTTTTTATTCAATTTCTATTTTAGTAAAAATGACTTTGTTCTTCCATTTAAAATTTATGTTGGTTTCACTTGTCTGTGTGCTGTGTTTCAGATGTCGTCCTCCAGAAGATCAAGGTGGGTCTCCTCTTACCTATCCAGGTTTCCAAGTCCAGGAGTTCTTTTGGGGGAAAGCTGAACAACAACCTGCCTATCATAACATTATGTATGTTAATGGATTGCATTTTCCTTCCTATTCCAGGTATTCATCTCCCTCCCCTTCTCCATACCGGAGGAGATATGCGTCTGGTTCAAGGTCAAGGTCAAGGTCAAGGTCAAGGAGCCACTCAAGGTACCTTTACCCATCCGATGTATATTTAGCACACTCTCAGTTTAGTGTTTTATCATGATTTTTGACAATTCCGTTCTGGTGTATTTTGCAACGGTTTGCAGGAGCCGTGATTCTAGCGAAGTTGAAAATCGCGGGAACAATTTGTATGTCACGGGTTTTTCGCCTCGGGTTACAAAGAGAGAACTTGAAAAGCATTTTTCAAGTGAAGGGGGAACGGTAAGGACTTTAGGAAAATAGTCACTGATGGCTTTCTGAGTACGTTTTGCGTAAATCAGCATATGAATTGGTTTCAATGTCCTTAAGATTTCTTCCAACTCTAACGTCCCCACCAATCTTGCTTTCCATCCAACCTGAAACAGTTGTGATGATTTTCTTGGACAACAACTTACAGTGACATGAACTTGGATCTTGCATGACTCCACAATACACGTTGAGACAACTTCGGTGTTACTGTTTTCCACCACAACCACAAATTGTACCAACATTTATCCACAACCACAAATTGTGCCAAAAATTTATCTCATGACACTGCACACTAGCACAAACCTAGTTCTTGATCTCGCCCATGAAGGACACCTTCTAAGAGACACATACCCTTGATTCCAACCCCTATTCTAACAATGGATATCATCATCATATAAGCCTTATCGCAATTAATTAGGATTAGCTACATGAATCCTGCTCAACCATTCCCCTCTATCAAGGTCCATAACTTCAGTTAGACCATATGTCATCAAATTTTTTCTTACTACCCTTTACCCATGTCTTTTTGGTCCTCTCTCCCTTGTCCTTTTGGAACCTTCGATTTGTACTTCTGCACTCCTAACTACCGCATAACTTGATCTCCATTGCACATGACTAAACCATTGAATTCGACTTTCTCTCGTCTTATTACCTATATAGATTGCTACTGAGTTCCTCTGAATGCATTCATTTCTAAGTTACCCATTGACTTCCCCTCAAACAAATTCATTTTTAATCCTAATCCTGCCTCTCATGCATCTCAACATCCTTGTTTTAGGCATTTAGCTACGCTCAACCTATGAACATGCTGTTCCTTAATTGCCCATCATTCTGCCCCATAGAACATGGCTGGTCTTATGGCTATCCTGAAAAATTTCCCTTTCAGTTTTGAGTGTTACATGACAGTCGCATAAAACTCTATGGCAACACATGTCTCAATCTCTCCCCTCCCCTCATGAATTATCGACCCAAGATATTGACAGTATTCTTTTTGGGAAACTTCTTAGTTGTCAATCTTAACTAATTTCTCATCTTCACTTTTGTTGTTACTAAAATTGCAATTATATTGTTTTGGTCTGCCTTAAAAAAATGTTTTGGTTCAACTAATTTTAAATCCTTTAGATTCTAAAGCACCCCTCCATAAATCTAGTTCCGTGTTTGCGCCTTCCCTCGTCTTGTCAATCAAAACTATCATCTGCAAACAACCTACACCATGGGATCTTCTTATGCAAATTCCTTGTTAACTCGTCCATAACCAATGCAAAATGTATCGGCTCAATGTCGACCTATGATGCAAGCCTATAGTAGTAATTGGAAACTCACTTAAGTCTCTCCATTATTGGTCCTCACATTTATTATCACTTGCTAATATATATCTTGCGTTCATTTTATGCAACTGCCTTGTTAACTTGTCCATAGCCAGTGCAAAAGGTAGGGACACAATGTCGACCTATGATGCAAGCCTTTAGTAGTAATTGGGAACTCACTTAAGTCTCTCCATTATTGGTCCTGCCATTTATTATTGCTTGCTCATATATATCCTTAATCACGTGAATATATCATCTTGAAACTTCTTTCCCAACACCCACTAGATTAGTTTTTTAGGGACTTTGTTGTCAGCTTTCTTGAAGTTCAACAAAAAGCATGTGGAGATCGTCTCCTTATATTTATCCTCTGTCATAAATACCCCTACCTATGTTTCATGCCTAGGTTTATTCCAATCAGTCTTTCCTAAAGTTTCATGGTATGGCTCACCAGTTAAATCATATGAATAGTTAGTGCAGCTCCATATATCTCGTTCATTCTTATAGTTACCATGGTACTTTTGCTCCAATCATCTGGCAATTTGTTGGATCATTCAATTGGTATGCCATTTGGTCTGAGGACCTTTCCTGTTTTCATCGTTCTCAAATGTTTAGATGTCATAATCCTACAAAAGTATCCATGCACTCGACGACATTTGAGTTTATGGTTCCTTTTTTCCTATGCTCTCAAAGTGTCATTTAACAATTTCTGAAGATGTTCTTTCCACCTTTCATTGATCTCATTGTCGTCTACTAGTATTACCTCATGGTCATTGCTCGTAATTCGTTTGATGCAACCTAGGTTTGTACTCTTCATCTCTCTCAATTTTTGCAAGTTTAAAGACGTCTTTTTCACCTTCATAAGCCTCAAGTTTGGCTTCACTATTTAGCAATCTTTTTTGGCATTTCTATATTGTTTAAGATTTTTGTTTTGCCCTAGTCCCCTCACCATTCGATGATTTTTTATTTTGCCTGAAACTTAAACACCTTTGGAGGCCTAAATGCTGCCACGAGGTCAAAATCCATTTCACCTATGTGACAAGGCTGGAACCACCTTTGAGGGATTTGTCACAGTTCTTCCTGGAAAACTATTAATGTATGAAAATTATATTTTATCCATCTTTTACAGGATCAATGCAGCCTTTTCTCACATGTCAGTTTTCCTCTGGCAGGTGATTGACGTCCACCTCGTGATTGACCCATGGACAAGGGAGTCCCGTGGCTTTGGGTTCGTGACAATGGCATCTGTCGAGGAAGCAGATCGTTGCATCAAGTATCTGAATCGATCGGTACTTGAAGGCCGAGTCATCACAGTGGAGAAGGTAAATCAGCATCAATGCTTGCTATTTAATTATATCCAGCTTGTTGAAGTATTTCTTATAGTTTTGATGAGCACATATATGTTCACATGAGGAATTATTGATAGCTTTAGCTATGGTGTTATTCGCCTGAAGTGTTTGTGGCAGCAGGGTAGCTGTGTGTAGAGCAGCTCTTCACCAAACATCAAAACGCCTTACCACAACCCAAACAACAAAATCAAACTACCTCAAGCAAAAATCAGACTCTTTAAACCAAAGGGTTGTATGCCCTGGCATTTCTTCCTCTCTTCAGCAATTAATTGGCTTGTTTTGTTTTTGCCATTATGTTTTCCATTTCCTGAATATTCTCTATCTGCTTCTTTTGTCCTCAGTTCATGGTGAGTGATGTTCATTTCTACCCCTCTGATTTTTGAGATTTTGTGCTGATTTTCTGCAGGCAAGAAGGCAACGGGGGCGGACACCGACCCCAGGCAGGTACCTTGGTGTGAAATCTGTCCATGGTAAGTGGTTGATTACAGCCTTTGTTGCTTTACCATCAAAATGTGATCTTTTAGCTGTTATGTTATGATATAGCATTTTGTTGTCTTGGTTTAGTGCGGCGTCGTTCTCCGAGCTACTCTCCCTACCGCAGGGGCCGTTATAGTTCTTTCCGTTACTCATCTGAGAGGGACCGGGACCAGTCCTACTCCCCTTATTACAGCCGGCACAGGTCACCCTACTCTTCTGAGAGGGACCGGTCCTACTCTCCTTACTACAGACGGCGCCGTTCCCATTCACGTTGTAGCCGGTCCCCAATCAGCAGGCGGGACAGGTCCTACTCTCCATACTACAGCCGGCATGCACCTCGATCCCGTTACAACCGGTCTCCAATTGGCAGGCGGGACCGATCTTACTCTCCATATTACTCCAGACAGAGACCCAGAAGCAGATCCAGACCCAGATCCTACTCCTCCCATGACCGCTCTGTCTCGCCTTACTACCGGAGGCATTACCGCCCAATATCACGCAGCCCCTCTCCAATGGTTAGAAGAAGCTCGAGGAGGAGCTTGTCTCGCAGCGTCACACCCAGGCCTAGGAGGAGCTTCTCTTGCAGTGTCTCACCCAAGCCAAGGAAGAGCCATGCAAGGAGCCCTTCTCGCAGCCCCTCTCCAAGGCATAGGTGCTATCGTAGCTACTGTGGCAGCAGTGGCATGAGCTCGCTCTCAAGATCTCCATCAAGGTCTCCCTCCCGTCCTCGTGAAGGGGGAGCCCGAGATGGGCCCAGATAAATGATCGGCTCGTGGTTTTTCTGGATTCCATGGCATTTTGGTGCTCATCAGGCTTTTTCTATATATGATTGTTATCTGCATATGATGATATAGATATCTTGTTGCACTCCACTGACTGTAAATTCACGACTCTCCAACTCTGTCTTGGGTTATTTACATGCTACGATGCCTTCCTGCTGAGGATGAATCTTATGTGTCATTATTTTGAATGGTGGTGATGATGAGTCCGACCTGCTGGGAATGCAGTAATTATGCTCCCCCACATATCTACACCAGTCACGCCAGCGCATAACAGGAATCCAGGTGGGACCTTATCATTCATTCATGGGGGCATCTTCGATCGTATTGCTGGTGATGCTACAGGCCTTTTTGAGTTTCAGGCCCGGCCTGCCTTTTCAACGATCGAGATCTTCCAATGGTTTGATTCAGTGTGACAAGACATAGTTGGTCATTTGAAGCAAACAGAATAGCTCATGCCCCGTGACTTCGGTCAATTAGAGGGCTTTCTGTTGTATAAATGTTAGCTGGTCCACCAATGCGTGGGACCCTCCGAAGCAGGGCAATTGTAGGGTGTTTTTGTAGTTTGGTCATGTGGGTGCAATTGCTAAAAGACTCTTTAAGTGATCTGGACCCGGCTTATCTTGTCTCGAATCTAATTGTTGATTTGCCCCAGTGCGATTGAATCAGACTGACTGGGCTGAACTGGGGGTGACTCTTGATGTTGGATTAGATCAGGTACGAGTCGGAGTTGACTCAGATTAGTGGCATGGGACTTGATTTTTTGATAACCTGGTTTAAGCTGAGCCATCATTTTAAGAAGCCGGTCTGCTTTAAGAGCATCCAATCTACTTAATGGGCCTTGTCTTATGAGTTAGGTTCGATTGAGTTTATACATTTAGGAGGTAAGCTAGATAAATTTCATGTCTTAAATGATAGGCCACCGTTAGATATTACGTCACAGAAGGTGAATGGTTCATTAGCATCGACCTCTGTGGGCCTCACGTGAATGGTTCATTAGCATTGACCTCTGTGGGTCTGCATGTCGTCCATCCACTCCATCCATCATATGCGCTCATGCACACCCTGGAGCCCAAAAATCAGGTTGATCCAGTACTCAGGTGGGCCACACTAGAGGGAGCAATGCAAATCACACCTAAAACCTCTAGATTCAAATGGTTTGGCCCACTGGAGTCTTGGAGTGTCCTGATATTATGTTCCTTTGTCCTGCTGAGTTTCTGATTGGACTCACTCGCCTCATGGCATGACATGGGAAGGAACCTGGATTATGCACCAATTGTGATGGGTCAATGTTGCTATAAAACACTACTAGTAAGTGTCCCTTCATCCTGGTGGGGCACCTCTGATGAATTAATCAGATGGCACATACACATCATGGTGGCCCTACAATCAATCTGGAGGATCTTATTGTTTGGGCATTCCCTCCCAACCGTTCATGTCGTATGGCTTACCTGATTTCTGATTGGACTGCTCGCCCCATGGCATAACATTGGAGGTCGCACCTGATGGACGGAATGGATGTTATACACAGTTCATGGTGGGTCCCACAAAGATCGATGCTGCCATAAGACACTACTGTAAATTGTGGCAGCGTCAACACCATTGGATCAACTATAGAAACTAGTAAATTGTGAGTGCTGTGGTAGAACACGCCTAGCACAAAACAGAAAAACAATTGCTGCCAAGCAACGACTGAGTGAGACTTGTGGTCATTTCCGCGTGGCTAAAACTTGATCCTTGAGATGAGTCACACTGGAACAGTTGAACAACTCGCCGACTTGGTTCTGGTGGTGAATGTGAGTCACCAGTACCATGAGTCACCCCTCGAATCATCGCCCTCAACTCACCCTGTAACACCCCTATTTTCCCAGTGGCCGGTAGTGCATCTATATGGCTGTTTTGGCATATCTGCCCGTAAGCAACCTTTGCATAGTACCTTAGTACCTCAACATCTCTTCTGCGCGTAAGTGGGAATCATTGGGAGCCCCAGACCATGACTCAAACTGGCTGTGCGTAGTATGCACCCAGTGACCCAAACCCCAAGACCTCGAAACCCCAAGACCTCGAAACCCTTACTATATCGACCGCCATCCGTTCATCCATGCGGCTCTCCGTTTATGAGAAACGTCAAGAAAAACCTAAAAGACCTGCGCATACACATACCTCTTATGGGCTCGTGGGCTGAGTAAAAAACCATCACATAACCCTAGTGGGACAAGTGGCCGAATCGAAATCCATGGTTGCAGAGGACATCCCAAATTAATAATTGAGGTAGTGTTTTGAATTCAGTCCTGATCCAACAGATCTAAATCCAGATCTAACGTGCTAAGATCCAATGACCTATTTATCACCACCACCATTTCTCCCATCTTCAATACAAATTACTTCATTTCAATATTATATTCATATACAAGTACATACAAAAATACATTTTTGTCCAAATAGACTAACATTGTTGACTTGAACATTGTCTACTTGTTGATGCCGTGATTGGGGTTCCAATCTTCTTCACCCGATCATCATCAGTGAAAGGAATCGTAACAAGTGAGTGGTCATCCAGAACTTGCTCTTCATTGAATGCACCATATTACATGCATGCAGTCATGGTTTGGTGATCCAAACCGTTGATACAGTTCTTTACCATGGAAGGGGGATGCCCAAAAAAAAAAAAAAAAAAAAAAAAAAATCTTCTAGATTCTATAAAATTTTATACTCTGATTTTTTATCAGTTTTTGGCTGAATCTGAACCATACCTTTATTCTCCCTTTAACCCTTTATTTTAAGGCCATACCCAATCATGATCCATCAGACCAACAGCTTGGATCACAGAACCATGATTCCGCACATACAGAAAATGCTCATCAGCAAACTGTACAACGCCGATGAACAATACATGATAATTCTGATACATTGTTTTTCTCTCCTATCTTGCATAAATAAAAGAATCTCACTCACTGCTAATTGAGAATATAAAATACTAATTCAGATTTTTTTTAAAATCTAGTAGAAAACACGCTCTCCAGTGGCGTACATGTTCCAGAAGATGGTGGTGATGAAGTAGAGAACTGCTGTCACTGTTAGGAAGGCTTGGAAAGATCCCAACCATTGAACAAAATAACCCGTCCCGATGGTGCTGATTATGGCTGCCCCTGTCCCAATTGAGTTTGTAATGCCTGTTTGATCAGATGAAAAAAAGCTTTAGGGTCTTACATAGATTTATAAATGTGGCAGTCTTGAGTTTTGTAGCTCGCTAGTTGGGCCATGCATATCGATTGATTTGAACCGTTCAAGAGTCCACCCATGAATAGGTCATAGGCACAGTGTGAGTTGTGACAAATGATCTAAGCCTCTAGATCTTTGGTCAAGTCTGTTTTCAAATGGGTAGGATCATCTTTACAGAACAGCATGGTGGGACCTACTCCAGAACTGGGTGTTGCACTGATCAATTCAGTAGCTTGAGAACTGCATGGTTTCACTTCAGCCCTGTGCTTGAGAAATTAAAAAAAAAAAAAAAACGATCCAGGTGGCAACTGATTGGTCCACCTAAGCAGGGGGCCCACTAATACAACTGGGGGCATTTTTGTCCAAGCACCAAATGCGACACTGGTTAGGTGGGCCAATCAGATTGCAATTGAGCTGCTAAGTTCTAATTGTGCACCTGCACTCAGTATTCCTTAGTAAAAAATATCTTACATTTTAGAAATGATTCAAATGGCCACTTGAATTAGAGATTTGCAAAACACACTTGGGTGTCCAATAAAGCTCATGTACATGCCACGTGTGCTAGCATGACACATAGGTGCGAGATCCAATCCATCCATCAGGTTCGTCCAACCTTGTACATGTTGAAAATCTTGTATGCTCAGCATGTCAGCCCCACTATCGGAAACAGATGGATGGGTTAGAAATCTTCAGTCAAGTTTTTCGGAGCTGTACATTTGTCTCGCAAACTGTGGCCCCACCTGACTAGTGGATCAACCAGATTCTTGGGATGGGGAATCAATATAGTGGTGCCATTCTGATGGAATGATTAGATCTCGGACCTACCGTGCCATGCTGGCAGATGTGGGGAGCACATGATTTTTCTTGTCGCATGGGTGAGTTATGCATGTAGTGTGCAAGAGTGTGAGTGGGAATGTGCATGTGCAGGCAAGGCACTTGGTAATTTTCTTGAAAATCTCTTAGGGTGTTTCGGTCATTTCAGAACTATGGCCTATGGGTTTGATTTGCAAGAGAGATGAGAACATACCATGAAGAAATCCAGCATATTGAGGGGCTATGTCCTGCGAAACAACCATTATATCATACATTAATATTCAGCCCATTTGGAAAATCAAACACAAACACGAGCATCGGATTCTATTTAAAAATGCCAAATATGCACATTTGCATAAACTATCATTACCTGCAAGTGATGCTATTTTGGTAATTTCATGCATTATATATATATATATATATATATATATATATATAAAGAATCCAATCTAAAGATGTATATTGGAAATTGGTGAATGCACCATTTCTACTGTCAGATGGATCGGCCATATCTTCAGTATTGTCATTCAATGATGAATAAAAGCTTAAGCAATGGTAAGAAAGTTTCAATTGATTGGTAAGGTTTGCAATTTTGGGGATATGGCCCACCAAATTGTGTTCGGTGGATTGATTGGGTGGTTTGGATCCAAAAGCAATTTTATGAATTCAACCCAGGTCCATGCATTGAGTTTGTATGACCATATTTCAATAAGTTGTTTTGCAGCTTGGATTTGAATTCTTATGAATTCAACCCAAGTTTTGAAATCCCTGAGATTCTATAGTTGTGTTTGGCAACCTGAATTTTCAATCATGTGGAATACAGAAATTTTGTTCGGCAAACTGGATTTATAGGAATCAAAAGTGTTATTATTATTATTTTTATTTATTATTTATTATCTGGGACCCACTATGATCTGAAAACGGTATCTAAACCATTTATCATGTGCGCCCTCTCATGTTTTCTTTGGATGCCACAAATTAGGCAGATCGAAAATGCAGTTGGGCCGCACCAGAGATAACAGTTGGGACACACCATTAAAAGCCTTCCCGATGACCCATGGGCCCACCTTTTTTTTTATACACCCTCCAATCCATTCAGAAGATGTGTCCAACAAGAATTGCATGGACACTCCAAAAATCAGGTGGGCCGCACCAAAGTGAACAGTTAAAAAAATTTAATATTTGGGTTGGATTTGAAATCCTTGGATTTTGCAGCCCAGCTTTTGGTAAAGGATGCAAAAGTTGCTTGAAATCAGGATTTGAAATCCCCAGGGATTTTGAAAAAAGAGGCTTCAAAAGGCTTTCAAACTTAAGAAGTGAGGTCTTTTGGATTTGGAATCCAAATCCAGCCCCAAATCCGGGAGGCCAAACGACCCTTAAAAGGAATTGAGGGATGAGAGCTTACTTGCATGTTTAGAAGAAATCCAGCTTGGCTGAAAGAACTCAGGCTCAGGGCTGCCGTCAGATACGCAGCCGCTGCAGCTGGTGTCTTGGCGAAATTCAGGCATAGCAATGACACTCCCGGCCCAATAAAACCAATCGACTGTCACACACAAACACATGATGAATGAGACTAATTTCTCTTGACACGTAATTTTAACTAGAAGAGATTTGTTGCCCTCAATCTCTAGAGATGGGCATGGATTGGCGACTTGGCCGAGTCGGATGTGATTCACCCGAGTCAACTGAGTCTAACTAGAAGCGATTTGTTGCCCTCAATCTCTATTAGTCATTGCGTTGCCATTGGTAGGAGACATGGGCATGGATTGGTGACTAGGCTGAGTTGGTTGCGAGTACCCGAGTCAACTCAGATTCAGTTGAGTCCAATCTAGGTCAGCACCATGTATCAGTATTGAGAATAGAGGGTGAATTGGCCTGACTCAGCCAAGTTGCGACTTGACTCAGGATAGGACGAGTCAGTCTGAGCCACTGAGTCAAAAAACCATGAACATGGGCCCCCACCTAAAAGTGATGTGGCCCCCCTATTTCATCCACTAGGAAAACATAGGCCATGTAACCCTCCAAGCATATAAACTGCATGAACTGTTCGAGTGGATTCAGGTAACAAGCCTCTCCAAGAAATTACAAAATTACCTGCATAATCTTTCTGACTAGGGTTATGGAATAACCCGCTTTGATCAAGAAATCGGATGCAGCCCCTGCGATGTAACCGGAAATCGCCATCATTCCCCATGGGATGGCACTGAACCATGAGGCTTGTTTCAAGTTCACACCAAACACCTGTTTTTGTAGTTATAAGACTTCATTAGTACTTCAAATTCGAAGATGCATTGCTATTTTAGGCCATAAAAAAATAGCAATAGACTCGAGTTGGATTTTCAGTAGTTTTTATCAGAACTTCATGCATGGTAGAACCATGCCTATTGAGCGCCAAGAGCTACATGCATGTGTTAGCAGGATAGATGATGGAAAAATAACAGCCTCAGGTTGACTATAATGGGTGATTTGTGGCCATGATCTTTGCTTCTTGGAAGCCCACATATCCAATGGCTCAAATGCATGTTAGCCAAGCCCCTATAAAATTTTCAAAATTTAGTTGAGTTTAGTGGTCCACTCACAGTTTTGAAGTACACTGGCATCCATGACAGAAGAACAAAGTACCCCTGCAAGATGAGAGAACTTCAGATTATTTACTATGGAATTAAAAAAGAAAAAAGAAAAAAAAAGGAAGCTGCTAGAAAAACATTGGGGGCAGTTGGGTCATTTCGAGGGGTGTTTTGATTTAAACATAAATAAATCAGCATGTAGTTGTATGTAATGGGATGATCGCCGTTGGAACATGGATGTGATCTAAAGGTGGTCGGAGAGTGAGGCTCACTACCAACTAGCTGTATGGATCTGCTGGGGATGCTCCACCATCCACTTGCCATGAGATCATGGTCTCACAATGATCATCCCAATTGGGGCGTGCTCTATTGGTACAGCCGTACAGGTACCACCACAAGTCATTGGTGGTGGTAGTACCAGGTTGATGTGGGACCAACTTGATGTATAACATCCGACCTGTCTATGAGACATGTCACCTCAATAAACCCACAAGGCCCAAAAAGTAGGCAGATCTAAAACTCAAGTGGGCCACAGCAAAGGGAACAAGTTGGGAGGGGAGAAAATTGATTTTTGTAGGGGCCCACCAAGTTGAGTATATTGAATCCTGGCCTGGATGAACTCAGGCCAGAACTCAGGCCAACATACTCAATGTACCGTAGGCCACATGAGTTTTGGATCTAGCTGATTTTTGTGAATTAGGAATTCATTGAAGTGACACATCTGATGGACGGATTGGAAGTTACATAAACATTACGTGGGTCCCACATCAGCATGGCACCACTGTAAGCTTACGGTGGTACCGGTACTATTGGAGTGCGCACGATCGCAATATATGCAAATGATGGATGACGGCGAAGATGATGATGGGTTGTTTCGGTTACTTGGATAAACATACCCAGTTGTTGGTTACGTTGGCAATGACAATCGCCCATGTTGGTAGCTTGGAGAATAGTTTGCGGAGGGGCGGAAGCTTGCTGTTTGTTGTTGGAGTATTGGTTTTTCCTGCTTGAATTAGCCGTAGCTCCGCTTGGCTAATAAAACGGCAATCTTGGGGATCGTTAGTAATTCCAAGTGCCCATATCGACAACCATAGGAATCCAAGAGTCGAGAAGAGAGCAAAAGGACCGGAAATTCCAATCCGTGACATGATGAGCGGGGTTGCAAGCAAGCTTATAACATTGCCAAGGTGAAATCCAGCCATCGAAATCCCAACCGCACTCGCACGTTCACTGCACGGAAACCACCTATAGGAAACAAAAGTAGCACAAGATATGTCAAATGGTAAGTACAATTTGGTCTTTTAAATAGTGTTAAATCTCAATTTTGTAACAGGCATGTGATTTTTGAGGTGTTAATGGTAGCATGAAACTTGAAAGTTCCACAGAGAGTTGGGTATTTCAGGATATACTGTCAAAACATACAAGGGCAATTCAATTCAGAGTAAAATGCGAAATATCATGACTAGCTTGTCATGTTTGGACATTTCAAACATGAGAATTACTGTGACATGAGAATTACTGTGGAAATGCCGAAATGGGCATGAAAATTTATAGATTTTCATAGAATGTTGCAGCCTTTTTTTTTTTCCTTTTCTTTTCTTTTCTTTTTCGTAATATGTTTCATCTCATAAGAAACAAAATATTCCTACAGTGACTAAAACAACCTCAATCACAAGAACTGAAGTGGGGCATTTTTTAATCTCTTGCATCAAATTCCCAGGATAAGAAATTATAACCATTTGATCTTGATCACCACTAAAAGCCTTTCAGCTGTAGGGCCCATCAACCTACTAACTAGAGGTCCCCATGCAAGACAGCATTTGATCAAGATCAGCCATTTGTTCTTGTTTTATACTAAAACTTCATGGAGGGAATTACACCAAATCATTCCTCTTTGAGTAGAAAGTGCAATATCATCTTTTTCTCTTGTGTTTTACCTGAAAACCACAACATTCTTTCTAGTACTCCAAGCTCATGAAAGATGAAAAAGTTGTGTATCTAAATAGAGAAGCTTCAATACTATGGCAGAGTGTAATGGATAATAAGAAGGCACTTAGAAATTACTTAAAAATTGCATATTTAGCATATAATTAATTCAAATTAAACTGTCCAAACCATGGGTCCCAGTCTAGATGTATCACCACCCAAAATTAAGATTATTTGACCATTTGACTGTCGGATTGGTGGACATCTATTGGATGGTTAAAAATGAAAAGTATCCAATGATCCAATTTGAACAAACAAGCATCCATGTGTGAGGTTGGGATTGATTAGCCAATACGACGGTGACTTAGGGCCTGTTTGGTTGCAGAATCCGGATTCTAGAGAAAATCTAGATTCCACTATTGGAATCCAAAATTGTGGAAACTAGAGTGAACCCAAGGTTTCATCCGGAACCTGCTGTTTGGTTGAAAACGGTGCAATCCATATTCTATTCCAACTATTGCTTGTGGCATGGCCCACTTGGCCTTCAAATCCGCCTGAGAACCTTACCCCTGGCCTATTGTAGTCCCGTAAGACAGATGGCCAGGTTGGATTGCAAATAAACATTATAGTGGGCCCTAGGAAGTTTTTAATGGTGGACGTTCAATCAACACTGTTTTCCTGTGGTGTGGCCCACTTGAGATTTAGATCTGCCTCATTTTTGTCCAATGCCCTTAATTGAGCTCTCAAAACTGATGAACCGTGTGGATATAAAACACATACAACATAGATGTACAACGCATACATGGAGGTGGTGACGCTCACCTCCGCCTCTTTTCCCTTCCGTAGAAATGGTCGCTCCACACCGTTTCCACTAATCCCAGTTCCAGTCAATTTAGGTTTCCTAGACGGAATCCTGTTTGGCTCGAACTTGCCACCAAACACATCAGTTAAAATCGAATTCTGCTGGAATCTGGATTTTAAGCTAGAAATGGGTTTCCTAGATGCCTAACCAAACGGACCCTTAGCGACAGTGGGTTCCATAATTTAGTGAGTTAAATTTAAGCTAATGTATGAAAAGTGTACAATTCCAGGGTGCCTTGTGTATCATGCATCGTCAGCTGCCAGAATATCAAATAACTCCATGCATCTAAATCACAGCCTGATATTATCTGGCAATTGATGGTTTTATGTCTCACCTAGACAAGAGAGTGTTCATGGAAGGCAGGGCTACACCTTCGGCTAGCCCAAAGAGGGCGCGGGCCGCTAAGAGCATGCCGGTTGAATGATTAGCAGCCCATGGTGTCAAGAACGTTGCGATCGACCACACGCCGACCCCCCACGCCATGACTCGCTTCCCTCCATATTTGTCGGCCAAGGCACCTCCGATGATCGACGAGAATATATATCCCCATAGAAATGATGACTACACATAGTTCATAGAAGAGATTAAGAAAGATTAGCCCAATGTTGATTGAAACCTTAATAATGATGACTTGCATTGCATGTAAATAACGTTAGAAATAAATGAAAATTTCTGAAACATGGACAGTGTCATGATTCATGATCATTATTATCATCTAAGACTTATCCAAACTAATTGGGGTGGGCCGCACAAATCGTGTTTGGTCGTTCCATTGAATCAAGGACCATATCCTCAGTTAAACAATAGGTCATCAAATCTTTTCTTTCTACTTCTACCACATCTATATGCATGCAAATGGCCACGGAATATGTGTCATACCTGCAACTCAACCAAAACTATCCAGATACTGGGCTCCACCATAGATGGGGACATAACCCAAAATCATGGTGAAAAAATGATCGTAGCTGGCGAATTGGTAGACATCTAGTTGATGCTTAAGATTGAAATGAGCCAATGATCTGAATTCAACAAACTAGTCAGAGGTTAGGACCAGCCAATCAATCTGATTTAGGGGCTACTCCCCATCTATAGTGGGTCTCATTATTTTGATGGTTCAGATTTAGGCCACATACTTGTGGAATAAATGGTGTAAATAGGTATCACAGTTGCTAACATATGAGGGCAATTTGGGAATAAATGGCATGAATAAAGCTTTCAATCTGCATTCTAAATTGTTATGGAGATTCAGACACGTATTATAAAAACTCAAGCATCTGTTTGGATGACAAGATTTAAATTGATAGAATCTGCGAATTCAAATCCTGTTTAATGAGAATTGGCTTTTGCCAAAGTTGGGTAAATCATGATAACGTGGGAGAATCAACCGATTTCTGCTGTTTCATCTGATAAAATCATAAAATACACTTCTAAAGGGCTGAAATCTGCCTCAATCTAATATGCAACCAAACAGGTCCCAAATAGGATTACTACTTTGCAATCTAACTTTGGCCCTATTTGGTTGCCACTCTAAAAGATGAGTGCGTCTCACTTTAGTTAACCATAGTCATGTATTAGAGATCATAGTTTATATAAATTATGGGTTGTCAAGATTGTTTTTAAAACAATCCTAACCAGATCTCTAATACATAATTATTGTCAGCTAAAATGAGATGAAATCATTTTTTTAAGTGGCAACCAAACAGGGCATAATAGTTTTGCTGTGGCGAATGTATTCCTTTCCATGAGATTCTGGACATTCATTATGTGGTCACTGTGGCGAATGTATCCCCATCAAGCTAGCCAACCAATCAAGTGGGCCTAGCATGTTCTTCGAACGTGGACCATTATTGAATGGTTCATTTCATTACGTGTATGGCCCACTTGATGAGTGGACTGGCTGGATTAATTGGGGAAGGAATATTCAATGTGGTTCCCATCTAATGAACAGGCCAGATCTTGCACACATGTTCCACATTGTCACTGTCCAGATTTCTTGTGTTTCGGGTGTGCAGAAGCATGCTTGCAGACAGAATTCTTTCTGTACATAAGGAGAAGATCCAACCTGTAATGACAGTTAGTGTTTTGTTAAAGGGAATGATATGATTGTGATGGTAGAACCAAGATATGGTCCACCCTCTTCTTCACCGTAAATGTGCTAGGAATGTCCATTAATTGGACCAACCATGGATTATCCCATCGTACAAGCCACATGGATTACCAATTGGGTGAATTAGCAATCCGATGAATGATATTTAAACCAACGGTGCAAAAAAAAAAAAAAAAAAAAAAAGAAGGTTAGTGACCACTGTTCAACATGGAGAAGTACGGACGAGTCATAGCTAGCATCATCTGGTTAGTGCAGTTTTGAACCATGATCCATCCACGGCAGGGATGACGGTATGGACGGTCCTGATTTATGAGTCTCTATTCCACGTGCATAACAAGAGGGCCTCTGTCTCCTACTACCTCTAGCCTATCATTTCACATTGTTTAATACCAGTTGTTTATAGATTTATACTAATTAAAACACCTAACATCTGAACTCCAAAACTTATGTGCACAATAAGTGTATACGCCACATGGACAGTCCAAAAATTGACGTGGACCGTCCATTTCATCCAGCTCACCATGAGAGAGAGAGAGAGAGAGAGAGAGAGAGAGAGAGAGAGAGAGAGAGAGCAATTGTTGTGCTCTCTACCTAACTTGGGAGGTTTGGTGGCCCAAAACATGGTGTTTTTGCATGGAATCATCATAGGCATGGGACATCTGATCCATCCATTATGTGGGCAACATGACTGAGATGTCCCACATGTGCCAGGTTGGCACTTGTGCCATATGTAAAGCTGCATGTAGGGCCACCAAAACTCCTGAGTCAAGATCAGAACAGGACTTCAAAGATGTCTCTCCTACATGTGGTTAGGTGAGAGGTTGACAGCTACCCATGATCTCACACAGATAAAAAAAAGCACAAAATGTTAAAAGAATACATCCTAAAAATCAAATAGAAAAAAGGAATTATATAATCCTATGCGGAGAGACTTGACATATACTTGCTGTTCTCGGGCCTGATCTGCAGAAACGGGGACCATGATTCAGGATCTAGATCATTGATTTGATAGTGCCCACCATGGACAGACCATGAACCATGAATGAGTGGTTCTGCACACGTTTCAGATTCAACAGAAAAAGGTGAAAGATTGGATGGTTAGGATCTTCCATTCTGGATGATTTTTGGGGCATGGTCCATCCATGGAAGGTCCCATCAGATCAACAGCCTGGATAATCAATGGACCTGTGTCTTGGGTCACTGAGTTTTGGAACCGAATATTTGCCCCTACACTTTGGGCTAGACTTCTATGTTGGTTGTGCACAGCTTTAAAAAAGGTGGAGACAATTATTGCGTGGTGACCCAGCGACCTCTGATCATCTACGTGAGTGGACATGATGGAATTTGACAGGGCCACGTGCTGCTGTCAGAGATGTGACCTTATGCAAAAGCATGTTGAAAGTTGGTACTTGGTAGGTCGAGTACTGTACTCAACCGGGCCCCATCTCTAACAGCGGCACATGGCCCAATCAAATCCCGCCACTTCAGGTCACCACAAAAGTCGGCAATAGCAGGGTTACCATGCAATCCACGTCCCACTTCAATCATACACATGGTATAGTTCTACAGCTATTCAGGACTGTCAAAATCTCCTAACAGAATGTGGATGGAGCGTAAATAGATATTCCCCTTCCAGTTTGGAACACTCACTATTTTACTTCTAACCATCCATTCCATATCCATTAATTGGATGGTTAGGATTCATTGATCAATGTTATTTTAGAGATATGCTCCATCCACAATGTGACCCACAATTTTGAATGGTCTGGAATTGGATCGCTGTACATGAGTGCCACATGTGATGAGGATGAGTAACTGCCACTTTCTAAATTGTGCAAAACTAATATCGGGGTCCACTCGTTGGTTATTTGATACTCTGGCAGAGTATCACTCAGAAATTGCACATGGAATACATAATTTAAATTAAACTGAATGATTTGTGGAATTCAATGTCGATAAGCACAGTCCCCAAATCAAATTGGTTGACCAATCTTGACCTTTGATTCGTGGAAACTTGTTTGTTGATATAGGATCATTGGATTCTTTTCATCTTTTAACTGTCCAATAAACATCTGCTAATCTAATAGTCAGATAATCAAATAAGTGTTTAAGTTTTTGTTCACAACATATATGCAATTTATAAGCGCCTGTGTATCATCCATCCTACTCTCTCTCTCTCTCTCTCTCTCTCTCTCAAAAGTAAGGAAAGTACATAAATGTGCCCAAATGTAAAAATACAGGGTCTAAATAACAATCCTATAAACAACACAAGTAACACATGAGAATAACAACAAAAATGAATAGCACCAAACAAGGACCACTCCAGGTAAGAAAAAGTAGAAAGAATATGTGTGTAAACATAAAAACACAGGGTTTAAATATCAATTCTAAGACAACAACAACAACATATGAGAATCACAAGAAAAATGAATAGCAAGCATCAAACAAAGACTACCCAAAGTGGCAAAACTAGAAAGATGTTGATGTAAGCTTACAAACAGAGGGCCTGAACATCAACTGAGAAACAACAATAACACATGAGAAGAACAAGAAAAAAATGATTAGAACCAAACAGAAACTACAAGCGCCAAAAGTAGAAAGAACAAGGATGCCAACATAAAAAATATAGGTTCTAAATATCAATTCTCAAACAAGAAAAATGAATTTTACCAAAAACAGAAAGAATTTAGGTGCAAAAATAAAAAAATACAGGGTCTAAATATCAATTCCATGACAACATAAGTAGCATATGAGAAAAATAAATGACATCACACACGGACCACCCACCCAAGTAGGCTGCGAACACCAAAAATAGGGTCTAAATATCAATTCCATAATAATAACAATAACACATGAGAAGAATCAGAAATATAATTAGCACCTAACAAAAGACCAACCCAAGTACCAAAAATAGAAAACATGTGGGTGTAAAGTATAAAAATATTCTGAATATCAATTCCACAATAACATCAATAACACATGAGAAGAACAAGAAATATAGTTAGCACCAAACAAACCCCGTACCAAAAGTAGAAACATGTGGGTGCAAATACAAAAATATAGGGTCTAAATATCAATTCCATACTAACAACAATAACATATGAGGGGAACAAGAAATATGGTAAGCATCAAACAAAGACCATCCAAACTACCAAAAAGAGAAAACATGCGGGTGTAAGCATAAAAATAGAGGGTCTAAATATCAAAGAAATATAGTCAGCACAAAACAAAGAGTATTCCATCCCAATTACCAAAAGTAGAAAACATGTGGGTGTAGGCATAAAAACTTTGGGCCTAAATATCAATTCTACAACAGCAAAATGGATCTATGATTTCTACCATTCATATAAGAATATACGGTGGAGATCTTACCTGGACGATTCCCAAGAAAGAGCTACTCCAGCCATATGTTTCAGCAAGGGGGACAATAGCAACGGACATCACCACCCTATCTGCATTGCACAAGCACATGGCAAAAGCCATCAGGCCCACCACTTTCAATCTCTCCGGCAATACCAGCCCTTCATCTGTTCCTGTCAAAATTCCTCTCTCTATGCCCTCAGCTCTACAGGAAACCACCCCAAATCTCCTCCCCCTTTCTTTTTCCTTACTCCCTTCAATGCCCTTCACCACATTCCTCTGTTTCAACTCCTCTGTTCTTCTTCGGCCTGCATTGGGTACTCCGAATTCATGAGAATTGATGGGTTTTGCATCGATCTGAACGCGAAATCTTTGTTGGGTATTCCTCAATCCGATCGAAGAACGTGGGAGAACAGTTGATTTGATTGGCGAGGCCAGCGCCATCGGTGGGATCTGGGTCTGACAAGATGGGTATTTTCTGGATTTCCGAAGGGTCTTTTCGACCTGGGCACTACTTGCTTCCTATTCTGAAATGGGTTTTCAGGAAAATGGAAGTTGTTGTTGGATTTGAGGTTGGTGGGGTGGCAAAGATGGGTAATATCTGGGTTTTTGAAGGGCTTTTTCGACCTTTTGTACTGAATTTTTTTTTTTTTGCTAGTTTTCCGCCATTTCCGGAGCTTGAGATTGCTGCAGAGGAAATGGGTTTTTAAAAGAGAAGGAGAGAAGTGGGGTTGTTGGATTCTGGGGTAGGTTGGTTAGTACGAGAAGCAGATGGGAAGAGTTTCGATCGAGGCAGGACTCTTGAAGGGCATTTTCGTCATAGTCCAAACTAATTCCCGGGAGAGTAGCCGCGTACGTGTTACATCACAGAAGAATGGTCTCGTGAAAGTCGCCGACTACCCCGTTGTTCCCAAAATGACTGAAATACCCTTGCATGCTCCTAGAATTACGAAATAACCGTACACTGGATTTGGAGAGTAGGACTTTCGTTTGAAGGACGTGGGGTGGGGTCCGAAGAGAAACTTTTGATACTCTGTAAGAGTATGATGGTTCATACACGTGCAGTCACAAAAAGGCAAGCACAGAACCGGCACAGATCAAATTAGACCGGCCAAAACGTGGACCTCACTTTATTTGGTTTATTGATAAAAATTAAAAATACATTATATTTCCAATTGGTAAATATTTGATTAACGGTTGGATAAAAAGTATTCGACATCTTAAATTCAGAAAAAAATGTGAACTGATCAGAAATTCCTATTGTCCAATTAATTTAATTTCTGGTTTATATTTTAAATAGAGTGGAGCACTCAATTTGGACGGTTGAATTTGATTTTCTCACATACTAAGTTCGCAATCTCTGCATGCATGTGCATGAACTACGACAGCTTGCCGGAGGATAAAATCTTCCCAGCGTACGAATACGGTCTCTCCCGCTTCGCGCGTCTTTTCTCCCGGAGGTGCCACGTGCACTCTCGAGAGTACACTTTCAGGTACTATTCGCGAGAATTTTCTCCTGGAGATGCAAAGTGCACCAGCGCGAGTACACTTTTAGGTTCTCGTAGCTGAGCCGTGCTTAAGCGAGTTAGGTGGCAGGTGCCAACGTGTAGATTCTCCCGTCTGAGTTAGCTAAAATTCCCTATTTTTAAAATATACATATAATAATTACACGTTTAAAACTTCACATATTACAGAAAATTGAAATTTTTTGTTTATCTAAGTAGAGAGGAATGCGCACAGTTTCACCCATTCTCATATGAGCACTTTTTGAGAAATGTAAGCACAAAATCTAAATCTTTCATGTGACGTAGCACATGTTTATGTAAGCCCAAAATCTGAACTTCTCATGTGACAGCAGTAGTCCAAAATAGCTCTTGAGCCTAACTTTTACCCTGATTTAGAGCTTTGGTAGATCATGTAAAAAGGAAGTAGTTTCTTCCTCTGATTTGCCCCTCTCATGTCGAAAGTTGGGACTAAGAGTTTTTTGAGGTGCTGCATCACATGGATGGTTCAAATTTTGAGTTCACATCATATGTGATGAGTTCTCAAAAAATGCTTAGAGTTGGTGTGCTTGTGAGCATTCCTCTCACTCTCTCAAGAGTATAATAATATTGATTAAGGTTTATAATTTTTACCTTATTTATATCTAATTAAGGCATTTTTACTACAAAATTCATTAGATTTTACCAAATAATGCTGTTTGGTGGCACTGTTTTTTTAGATGATAAATTACATTACCACCTTCTATTTTTCTTTATAGAGTGGAGAATCGAGGATTATGGGGCCACATGACACTCACACCAGCATGATTATGAACAAATAAAAGTAGTTACAATCATAAGGTGGGCCAATTAATTAAAATATAATATGCACCATTTAAAATATTCAAATTGGGCAAGGGTGGAGGCACATCATAAACAATGGTCCCCTATAGGAAATATAATATATGCTGAATAACCACTTTGCTAGTCCAAGTCAATTTTCTAATTCCTTAGTAAATACCCTGAAAATAAATCATTATTACTTTCTTACTCTATTTTAAAATTTCATTTAATTATAGCTTTGAAAAATAGTCCAAAAGAAGTGGTTCAAAATTGTGGAGCACCGTCTATTAATTTTACCAGAATATTTTAAGGCATGAGCAAAAAAATGAGACAAACCTAACACTCAAGTGGCCAACACCAAAGGAAACATTGGCCCCTATGAAGTTTTTAAGGATAGATATTCAATTCTTTTTTTCTTATGGGATGTTACACCTGTATCTTTGGATCTGCAGTCATTTTTCAGCTCATACCCTAAACTCAACTAGCAAAGCAGAGAAATAGCATGGATACATACAGTGGACCCCACTTATATTTCACATTGTCCTAGGTTCAGCAATAAAAAAGTTGGCAGTGAAATCAAGGCATAGCGACCGGTGCAGTAATTACCTAAAGAAATAATCATTAGCAGATAGCATAAAGATGCACGGACCGAGGCTTACATAAAGAAAATAAGAAGCAATCCACACCTCTGATTAAGGCAAAAAAGAAAAGAACAAAAAAAGAAGAATACTTAGAAAAAAAAAAAATATTATACCTTTTCTTATATGCCATTAAATTATTAGATAGGATATGACTGAATGTTTCTCAACAGGGGACGTCAATGCTGTAGCCACTGGGCCAAGACCATTTTCAATTGAGGCTTGGACCCAGCTCAATTTGGGCAAATCGGCTTAAAACTCGACTGAGTCATCTCAATGCAATGAGACTTCGAGTCAAGTCACCGTGAAAGTAAATTAGAAGAGTTACTTGTCCTGCCTCAGCTTGACTTGATGACTGGGCCAACTTAAAGCAACTCACCATGATGTTTAGCATTTCTTTATTTTTATTTTTATTTTTATTTTTTGTCTTTTTAATCCTTACACAACTACATAAAATATTTGTAAGAGGATTTTGCTATCAATGCCAGTCCAATATTTTTAAGCAATTCACAGATTGTCTAATCATCAATTCAGGCCGTTCATTCATATAGTTGGCAGCAAGCCATGGTGAAAAAATCACACATATCAGATATTCCTAAGCACATGATCAATAGGTTGAAAAATAGGACGGTCAGGATTTTAAGTAGAGAAGCATCATCTTGAAACATTTATTCAATAGATCAAACTTTGCATCACTTAAGATTCCAAAGCAGCACTTTGGTTTGATGATTCTAATCGTATGATCTATGGCTCATAAAAGATCGGACGACTGTAACAAGTTGGCCCCATTCAAAAGGTTATGATCATCACCGGCCAGATCAATGATTAGATACTCACTTAAAAGTATTTGGGCATGGCTAATGTCCCAAGGAGGTGGGGACCATGGCTGGATCATTTATAAATTAAATTGTTAAATAGTTATTAAATATTGAAGTTCGGGGCGATTTAGTATTGACTCAGTTGAGTCAACACGGATTATGACTGAATGAGTTGGTCCAAGTCACTGAGTCGACTAGGTTTGCTCCATTTAAGATAGATTGCACTCCTTCATATGAGGCATTGAGTAAAACAATTGCTGATATGTTTGCTTCGATGAAAGACAGTCCCGATGGAAAATCAGTTACTCAATCAGGGTGCTACATATTGAAATCTAGCCGTGGATTGGATCCGATTCCATGGTCTAGTGGTAGATAAACTGCATAATTCAATCCTCGGATCATGGGTTCAAGTGCCCGTATGGTGTGGGTGTGTGTAAAAAAGAAAAAGCCATTAATTTGCTTTATGCCCCACTTTAAAAATCTTTCATACTAGATTAAGCACAAGCCTTATATACTAGCACATGTACCACTTACCAGCATGTTGATGCAAGGAAGGATGTGGAACAATGAGAAGAAGAACACTGCAGTCCTCTAATGATTAAGGCCATGAATTTATGAGGGTAGTACTTGAGTTTACAAGAATTAAAAGAGAAAACTCATGTAATTTTATTAAATAAGTTGGGTGTAATTTTCCAATTGCACCATTAATATAAAACCTAAACCCTAATTTGAAAATTTTAAAATAGAAAAAATCTCTCTTAGACACCTGATTTGCCAAAAATGGAAATATCTTTACCACAACATTCTTACATTAATACAAGTAATTTCTATAAAAGACATAAATTTTAAAACTGCAAGAATAAAAAGATACATCAAAAATTAGAAATATTTAAAAATGATAATTTTCTTTTCTAAAATCTTAATTTCGAATAGGAAGGGTGTGTTTTCTCGTGAAGCGGATGAATTCGGTTGGCATAGTCGGCCGTTTAACCCTTGAAGCATTGTTACATCAAAATTGATAGGTCACATGTTTCGTGATGTTGTCTACACTTTGAATGATAATTTCTCAATACCTAAAATGATTTTCTTTAATCGGGACACACCTAGTTAGGCCCGATTACATCATGCCTTATGTAGGATTGAGCTAAGAACGCCTAGTTAGACTCAATTACATCATGCCCTGTGTAGGATTGAGCTAAGAACTACTTCCATTGGAGTATCGTTTAGTCCAACTATGCCATGAATGTGTTTGCGGCCAGCTTTACATCGCAAGTGGATTGCAAGGCTACCCCACACGTGGAATTTAGGAAAAGTTTGGTTGATTTGTTTCAACCTGTGTGAACCCGACTCTCTTCGGTGAGGCCATCTCTAAATATGGTTAGGTAGAATCCATCCAATGTATTGCTTATCAGTCAATGATCCAAACCGTTTATAAGATGGGACTAACCTTGAATGAGAGATAGGAGCCAGATAATAGATATTCTTGAATTGAAATATTTCAACCGTTTGGTCATTTATTTTTATTTTTTAACATGGATGGTCTCCTTAGCCTTCAAATCTCAACGGTTGAGATATTTCAATCCGAGAGATTTTTGGGGTCCACCGTCCAAGGTGAGGCTCATCATGTGAATAGGTTGCATCATTAAAAAAGAGGCCAGGATCCAACGGCTAAAGTGATGAGGCATCCTATTACAATACGTAGGGGTGGACATAGCAAACCTTTTCTTGAAAGAAAACCCAAAGTGGCACATCTCACACGTGTGCATCTGCTGCCTCACGGGCTCGGATTGCCAGGAGACCAGATCCATGGGGATATCACCGAAGACCCGACTTTGTGGGGCCCACCATGATGTATGTTTTTCATCCACACCGTCCATCCATTTTGCCAGATCAGCAGAGCCAAAAAAATGACGCAATTCTAAAGCTCCGGTGGAAACAGTGGGGAAAATAACATCCACCGTTGAGACCTTCCTAGGGCCCACCATGATATTTATATCAGCATATCCAAAACTTTCAGTCCCTTAGAAGTTTTCAACCGTAAGTGTTCAATCCCTATTATTTCTTATAGAGTTGGTGCACTTGAGCTTTCGATCTCCTTTACATTTTAGCTCATGCACTAAAATGATAAGGAAAATAAATAGACGATGTGGACAAACACATACATTATGATGGTACCATAGACTCAGGTTTTCAGGGATATTCGGGTGATGGGTCTCTAGCAATTTGCATCTTTACCTCGTGTGCATGGTTTGATAAATTAAAAATAAGTTATGAAAAATGATTTAAGTGGTTAAAACTTAATCAACTGTATTGAAATTTTGAAATGATTTTAAGAATATTTTAATTAAAAGTGAAAAGAAATATTAATGCACCAACCTTTCAACATTTAGCATGTGATAGAGGGGTCGTGTTCTTATCCTTGCCACGGTGGTAGACTCTCCAAGTTTCAACATGTGGTGAAATCCTACTATGGGCTATAGATCGTGCCAATGCGGACATGTCCTATCGGGAGTACTTAGTGATATTCTCTAGCTTATTTTAGGATGCAGTCTAAAAAATTCCAAAACTTTTGTTTTGATCAGCTTCATCCAAAACTTTTGTGGCCCACACAAATTTTTCAATGATTATTCATCACTGTTTCTAGCGGTGTGGTCCATATGAGATTTTGATCTTTTTAAGGCTTGGGATTGAGTCTAAAGTCAGATGCAAAAATAGATGGACGGTATGGATATACAACAAATACATCAAGGTGGGCCCCACACGGTTAGGGTAACACCCACTAAGGTGTTACTCGGGTAACAGCTAATCCATTCCCCAAAGATAAGGGTTCCTTGATTATCTGACCATCAGACGGTGGGCATTTTTGGACCTTTAAAGGTGATTGATATCAAATGATCAGAGGTCAGTGGCTAGGATTGTCCTACTAGTCTGGTTTTGGAGCTGTGAGTTTGACTCTGTGAAACTAGCTTCCCTATCTCGGGCGGTTTAATCTGAGTTAATGCATGTGACTCTGTGAGTGCCTGCATATCAAGGGTCATGCTCTGTCGTGTAGGGTTGCACACGGGTTGAGTCGAGCTTTGGCTGGCTTGAACTACCCAGCTCCTGCTCGGTGCTTGACTCGACTTGGCCGAGTCGAGCATGGACCTACTCGATCAATGGACCAAGCAAGTTCGAGTTTTTCAAGCTGAGTTCGAGTTTGAGTTTTGGCTTGGAAATCCATGTAAAAAAAAATAAAGGGGAGAAATGGATTACTGACATCAAGCGAACAGGCAGGCTGGACAACTCTGGGGTAGCCGGCGTCATGTTAAGACTTACCTCTTGAGAGAGAGAGAGAGGGAGAGAGGGAGTGCACTGGGCCGTGGGTGTGGTCTAATGGGGCCAGGTGAGAGATTAGGTTTGGGGGTTTAGGTTAGGACACTAGGATGGTCGGGCCTTTTTCTTAAATGAAAAGAGTAGGATTTTTTTATGTGTGTTGGGGGGGGGGGGGGGGGGGGGGGGATCAAGCCGGTTTTGAGTCACTCCATGAGTCGATTCAAGTTGAGCGTAGCCCTGCTCGGTGCTCGACTCAAATTCATTCGAGTACCCAAAATTTGATTGGACTCAGCCTAACTCACTTCCGATGTCAGCCGAGTCAAGCATTTCCCAGCCAAGTCGACAAGTATTTTGAGCTTAACTTGGCCCGTGTATAGTCCTAATGGTACATTAGGTACTACCCCTGCCCAGAAGCAGATTGCGTCCTGGACCCATTTCGGTCCAGGCAGGGTCGCTGGGCCGTGATGCATGGGATTTATTTATACAGTTTATCCAACTTTCCAGACCATCTTATAGTATCATACAGGAAATGAGGAGGATCCAAGGGTCAGGTGGACCACACCACAGGATGTAACGGTGACAATGATGGCCACCGTTGAAACATTCTTAGGCCATCCTCATGTTTATTTTCCATCCAATCTGTTAATAATGTCACACTAACCTGTGGATGAAGGGAAAACACCATTTCCAGCTTGATTTTTGTGGCCTAAGAAGTTTTTAATGGTGGGAGTTAAATTCTCATTGTAAGGACCACTTAAGCCGTGGATCTTACCTCACTCTGTACTCATACTCTGAAATGATATATAAAGAGAAAAAAAGAAAATAGACCAACGGTGTGGATCAAACACAGCACATAACAGTAGATCTCATAGACCCATACGGAATCCGTCAGACGAGGGCAGGACGTAATCTGCTTCCTGCTCCCTGCTGGGACTTGGGAGACGTAGACAATACGGCAGGTTTTGATTGTCCCACAGGCCTTTGCCAGAAATGAGCCCACGCAGATCATGGAAAGCTGTTTTACTCCACAGGCCCCATTTCTGACAGAATTCCGAAGGCCAATCAAAACCCTCCACATGTCACATGTCTCCGCTGTGCCCCGGTGAGCGTGGGCGAGGGTAGCTCCTTCTCTTGGACTGCGAATAAGCGCACACACGCAGACGCAGGAGGGCTGCCTACCGATGCTGTTAAGTGGTAGGGCCGGTTTTGTTGCATAATCTAGATTATAGAGAAAATTCTAATTCAGTGTTAGAATTCAAAATTGCAGAAATTGAATTTAGATTCCATTGATGTTTGGTTGAAAACTCTGCAATCTAAATTTTATTTGGTTGAAAACCATGTAATCCAACGGTTGCTTACGGCATGGCCCATTAGGGATTTGGATCCGCATTACACCTTGACCCGTTGCCTATAATAATCCCACACGACAAATGGCCACGTTGGATGACAAACAAACATTATAGTGTTGTTGACCCTTGCCGTTTCCGTGCTCCCACACGACGTTCTCGTCCCTTCCCCTTTCGGAAAAAGAAGGAGATGATGCGTGAGTGCGAATCGCCATTTGTGCCACTGGCTTGCCTCGTTCTCGAGGGCTTTGTTTAGTTGTCGTGTTTAAGCTGGATGTGTTTAAATGAGTTTATATAAGACCAGAGTCGCCACTAGCCAGTTATTTCGAATCTACAGTCAGCTAGACCCCGTAGAAACGTTAGAGAAGGGGATCCGAAGATTCCTTCCTCTAAAATGACTCATTTTGATTTGCGGCCAGAGATTCGAGGTAAGGGATCATGGTTAAAGGGTGGGAAGAGATTAAGCACCCCACACACTGCCCGTACCGAAGTACGGTCTCTACTTCACAGAATCGAACTAATACTTGAAAGTCTGTTTTAATCCTCGTACATTCTCATAGATGACATGATGCATGAATGCAGGTCTGAACAGTAAGAGCTTCTGATGGGCAGGTTTCAATAACAGGCAAGCCCAGAGCATACGCTCGAACTGACAGGTGCTTAATATAAGACGTATGCAGTGTGTTTGAATAATCAAGGTGCTTTATAGTGAAACATGAATGCAAGTTTGAACAGTAAGAGTTTCTGATGGGCAGGTTCCAATAACAGGCAAGCCCAGAGCATACGCTCGAACTGACAGGTGCTTAATATAAGACGTATGCAGTGTGTTTGAATAATCAATGTGCTTTATAGTGAAGCATGAATGCAAGTCTGAACAGTAAGAGTTTCTGATGGGCAGGTTCCAGTAACAGGCAAGCCCAGAGCATACGCTCGAACTGACAGGTGCTTAATATAAGACGTATGCAGTGTGTTTGAATAATCAAGGTGCTTGCAGTGAAGCAGGGGGGTTGGAAGAAAAGTAAATGTTGCACTTATGCTAGATGCAAATGAGATGATGCTGGAAAAAGAGTAGTTGGATGGACGGAGGTGTCGCAAGGGTTGGCTTCGAGTGGCTGGATTAAGACTTGGATGGCTTGGGAGACTGGGGCCAGTGGTCAGGCTAGGCTGGACTAGGGCTAGGCTCTCCTCACTCGGGCTCTCCTTCGTGGAGGAATGGGCTAAAGGGGTGGAGAAGGGCTTGGAACGGACTCGGGCTGGATTGGAATGGATTGTGTGTTGAAATGAGAAGCGGAGGAGGGTATTTATAGCAGCGGGCAATGGCAGAACCCGTAAATATTTTTGGGCGGCCCGCTGTGGGCCGCCCGTACGGTCACTCCTCGATTTCCAGCGCGCGGTACGGTCGTTTCTCGGGGCTGCTGTTTGGCTCGGTGGGTCGACTCAGTGAGTTGACTCAGCGGGTCGACTCGGTGGTTTGACTCGGCGGGTTGACTCGACGGGTTGACTTGGTATTTTGACTCAGCGAGTTGACTCAGCGTGTTGACTCAGTGGGTTAACTCAGCGGGTTGACTCAGTAGGTTGACTCAGTGAGTTTGACTTTTTTAGGATTTTTTGACTGGCTTTTCTTATGGAGGGTTTTTCAGGCTGATGTTTAGGACTGGGTTGACTGGGTTTAGGCTTGAATTGAGCTATGGATTGGGGCTTGGTGAGTTTGGCCGAGTTTGGACTTGGGATTTGGGGGTATGGTTCTCCATTCATCTAGCTATCTCTACCAACAGTGTAGCCAAAGGTGGGGTGTCTACAAGTGTGCCCTAGGAAGTTTTTAATGGTGGAGGTTCAATCAACATTGTTTTCCTGTGGTGTGGTCCACTTGAGATTTAGATCTGCCTCATATTTGGTAAAATGCCCTTAATCGAGCTCTAAAAAAGGGTGGATCATATGGGTATAAAATGCATACATCATAGATGTATAATGCATACATTGAGGTGGACACCACCTAGGGTATTATCGTCAACATTGAATGACGCCTGTCTCCTTTTTCTTCAGCAGAAATGGTCCCCCACACCAATTCCACTAATCCCCATTCTAGCCAATTTAGGTTTCCAAATGGAATCTTGTTTAGCTGGAATTTTCCGCTAAACACACTAGTTAAAATTGGATTTTGCTGGAATCTAAATTTTAAGTTGGGAACAGGTTTCCAGATGCCAACCATAGAGGCCATTAATTGCCATGGACACAAATTTTATATGAAAGGCTTTCCTAGGAAGTTCTTGCGCTGGAAACCTAGGTGGGGTCCCACCGTGATGTTTGTGAAAAATCCTCCATGTCCATCCGTTTTGTGAGCTCATTTTAGGACATAAGACAAAAAATGAGCAGGATCTAAGACTCGAGTGGGCAAAAAACGTGAGGATTGAACGTCCACAGTTGAAATATTCGTGGGGCCACAAGAGTTTTGAATCAGGCTAATATTTGTGTTTTCAGTTAATCCCAATGGAAATGACGTTATGAACGGTATGGATGGTAAGTAAACATCACTGTAGATCAGGGATGTTTCAACCATAGGAATTTTCCTACACACCTTTTCCTTTAGTGCGACCCACTTGAGTCTTGGATTCGGCTCATTTTTGTTCGTATGTCCTAAAATGAGATAAAAAAATGGATGGACAGGGTGGATTTCTCACAAGGATCCACTTGTAGCAACTCTATGTCAATTCAGTCAATCCAAGTGAAGATCACAACTAGATTTGAAGTCCTATCTCTCATCTAGTTGGAAAATAAAGCATTCACACCCATTCAATCCAAATCAAGTTGAACTTCCAAGTTCAAGTCCATTCAATCAATGTAGAATTCAAATCCATAGCCTGCGGAGTAACAGCCATGCCTATGGACTATGGCCAGCTCAAGGATTACTATAATTCGAATCTAAACAAGCAACCCGTGACAATCTCAGAGAATTGCAAGGAATTCATGTCCTGGGTATATGAACTCTCATAAAATATCTCAAACTACCACTTTTGGAACTGAAACATAAGAAAATCCAAACTTGAATTGAAAAATACTTGAATCAAACTGAATCCAACATAAAATTAGCTACAAGCTTCACCTCTTAGCCTTAGCTGAGAGGTTCTAGCCGAGCATTGTCATGCTGCAACTAAAATCTCAAAATAAAAGCATAAAAACAGAAAAACCCGAATAGGAGAGTTGCAGACGCTCCACAATCACTTTCCTTCCTTAGAACCTCGTTCCTTAGCTTCTCTGATACCCTAGGAAGAACCCCTAGGTGTCCTTTTATAGCAACAAACCTCCCTTGCGTCGGATTCTGCGAAAGATTATGCAGTGCGCAGCAATTTTCGGAGTCCAGATTTAGAAAGGACTCATGTTATGCAGAGCCGACCGATCGTGACCGGTCGGACTGGACTTTCATACATTCCAGGGAGTGCAGCCGACCGGTCATGACCGGTCGGACTGGACTGTCCATTCCTCCAGCAAGTGTGGCCAACCGGTCATGACCGGTCGGACCAGTTTTGAGTTTATTCCAGTGTATACAGCCGACCGGTCGTGACCGGTCGAGCTCCTCTGTCCATCTTCCAGTGCATGGCCGACCGGTCGTGACCGGTCAGCCTGTCTTCACTTTGGTCTTCTTTCCTTCATTTCTCCTCTTTTCTTCTTCTTTCACTTCTCCACATCACAGTGGGCCCCCACCTAGGTTCCCAACACATGGAACTTACCACAAAAGCCTTTCACAGGAAATCCATGTCCAGTAGCTACTGCTTTATTAGCTCCACCATAATATATTGGCTCTACTATGATATATGTGTTTCATCAATGCCGTTCATTAATTTTATCAAATCATTTTAGAGCATTTTTGTTTGATCTTCTTTTGGTAAAACACATTCGATTATAAATGCGAAGGCATAGACCCTTACGCCCGTCTTTAGAAGAACGAATTGACGCATGCCGCATGGCCACGTTTATTATGCCAATTAATAGAATAGCATACCAGCACCCCTATATGAGACCACAGAGAGAAGATATCTTATCACGTATCTGGTAATGATACACTTAATGAAATCATCTCTTATAGTCCTTAAAAAAATGAGAGATCTTCTCAAAGATGTTCGAAGAGGCTGTAGCATCCGAGAAGATTTTGAATATCCGAAGATCGAATTTATACTCAAGCGAATTCAGCCATGGTTTGGACCCAGATAAGGAGAAACAAGCACATCAGCCTGGTTGGGTCCAGAACCATGTATGAATTGAAATAAAGAGAATGAGAAGGAGGCTGGTGTTGAGTGACAAATTTTGCATGTTTAACCCTACGTTCATCTTGCATTTACATGAATTATGTGGCTAAAGTGATCTAATTACATGTGTTTTCATGTTTAATAGTGATTGTGTAAATTATGATGAATTCGAGCTAAAAGGGTGATTTAAAGTCCAAGAGATGGTGATACGATGCTTGAATAGTGCAGAAAATGTTCTAAAAAGTCCAAATCCATGACTGCAGGGCTGGAAAATCAATATGCAGAAAGTGCAGAAATAGCCCTGGGGCTGTTAAATTGTGAATTTCGAGATGGTGCAAGTCTATAATAGGGGAGCCGAATTCTACAAATGATATTCCCATTTTTTCCTTTTATTTTAGATTTCTTTCCTAAGAGTTTCCAGAGAGAGAGAGAGAGAGAGAGAGAGAGAGAGATTTTTACTTGATTCTTTATTCATGCAAGTTCATTAAGGTATAATTTCTTTAGATTAATTCAAGTTCTTTTTTTATTATTACAATTCTTCTTCTCTTTTATTTATTCTTTTCTTGTCCCTTTTCATTTTTAAACATGTGCTTCTAATTCTCTTCTAGCCAGAGCTAGAAGGGAAGCACATGGATTCAATAGATTATCTATCATGATGATTCCTTAATGATTTCATGATGGGATCTTAAGATTGATACATGTTATCATGTATTAGAAAAATCTTTGATCCATCATGTGAGAACCGTATGGTGAATGCTTAGATCTACCTAATACAGATTTCCTAGATGGGAGAAGCTTTTGACCTTCTACATTGTTTGATTTGTGATATCATGGATCTCAAATCCTTACAATCTCTGGAGCTCAAAAGTATGTTTTAATGATGTAGAACTTGAGATTTCTAATCTTTGACAGTTTTTTACTCCTTTTTATATGCTTTAATTGTTAAATATTCCGACTAGACAGACCATAGTACTCTAATCTAGTTGAGTTATTATTATCAGTCATAATAGATGGTTTGTTAAATCCGTGTGTGGAACTTCGATGCCTTGGTTTGATTTTTCCATATCAATCCAAATCCTTAATCTATTTGGGATAGATCTTTTGATATCTATTTTCATTATCTGTTTAGTTGATCTGTAAGAAGCTTTCTCAGTAGACTGTCTTCGTGGGATCGACCCTGTACTCACAAGAATATTACAATTGAACCTCTACACTTGGAGGAAATCAATCAGCTGGAAGAAGGATATGATATGTTCAATAACATATATATCAGTGTCGGGTAGATTCGGATCATCTACCACAGAGGTTGGAAGAGAATGAAAAATCTTGATGCAACAGATTCGTCCTATCTCTGATAACAAATCTATATCAGGTGTCAAATCCATCTAGTATTCCAAACCATTAGGGATGATGGTTAAATGCAGGAGGTGGTTTGCTATGGATCGTCCAACACCTCGAAGTGAAGGAAGTGAGCCACCAGATGAGTGATCATGATCGATTTGACATCCGAATCAACCTTTAAGGCCCCCGGATCATGGCATGGTTGTCTTTAGTAGAGGAATCTTGACATTCCCGGGTCCGATCTCGAATCCATTTAGTGAGCCATGAAAATCTCTGCAGTGGGATCAATTATGAAAAGCATATACGAGAAGCCAACAGCTCTGGGTCTAACTAGAGTAATTCATTTCCAATGTAAGCAGAAGACGTGGATGATCCATGATTAATAAGAAACCCAACAAGGGTTTTACCGCCTCGACAAGCTATAAAATGAGCACCCTGAAGAAGAGCTTGAGTCCCTATGCCAAACACATCAATATATTTTTTCAAATAATCTTTTCTATTTATCTTTCTTAGCATATCTTAGTTTAGTTTTAGTTTACATCACTACTACTTAGTGGCTCCTACTATACTACTTTAGGAGTAGACGTAAATAGTTGCAACCTTAAGTTGTAGGATCATGATCAACTAAATTTTAATTTGGCTAATCATACCCATTTGGTCATATCCTGCAAATCACCCGCCTTGATTGTCTATTCTAATAGATGCATCAGATATTTATCATTCTTTCTCATTTATTCATTTGGTTATTTCACACTTTGTCAATGGTAAAGAGCCACATATTTAAATATTAATGAAATTGGTAATGTTTAAGCTTTTCTAATTTATCTGCATATTTTTATCCTTTTGAGAAATATTGAACTAAAGTAATGGTAAAAGAAAAAGACATTGAGTTCATAGACTCACGTCTATTGTCATAAGGAAAAAAAAAAAAACATCAATTCAGAAGGGCTAACCCCTACCTTTTCACAAATCACCTGAACACTGAGTACAAATTGGTGGTTGGGATTGGATAATAGGATCCTATGTCCAGTCTCCAATTTGTCGGTCTCAACGTCGAAAAACACCAGTGGTTTAGTCAAACTTTGAATCAAATAGAATCTGACACACCCATGCATCTTACCCACACACGAAAACTGAATATAGGCCCTTCATTAACACCCACACCTTTGATATAGTGGTAGACTGAATGAAGATAACCTCGTCTCAACACTGAAGTCCAAGTATTGAATCCCAACGTAAGGGTGGATAACTGTGTGGGTGTGTGTACCAACAATGAGATATGTGTACTAACAAAAAAAAAAAAAAAAAGGTTAAAAAAAGCCCTCATTCACACATGTGGATTAGTTTGATTGAATTGGCAGTAATGGACACACTCCATTAAACTGTCCATCCATTTTATGAAATTCATCATTAAAATTTCCTGAGGGTGAGGAAAGTTTGGGATGAAGCTGATATTTTTGTTTTCTCTACTTTGAAGTTGTGGCATAATCAACCGGTTAGATGGCAAATAACATTATAACGAGCCCCATGAAGTTTTTAATGGTGAGCGTCCAATCACCACTGTTTTCTTATAGCCTGGCCCACTTGAGATTTAGATCCAGTTCATACCTTAAAATGATCTGGAAAAATAGATGGACAACATGGATAAAACACATACTTAGCAGCATCAGTAGGCAACGTGGGGCCAACACGTAATGTGATTATGATGGTATAATCTGAACCTTCCATCTGCTCAGCGATGCAGTCAACGGTCGAAAAGCACACAAAAAGGCATGTGAGCGCTGTGTTCCATGGTCAGAGAGATTGAACGAATCTCACCTACCGTATAAGGACGCGAGAGGTGTGCTAGCAACACAAAGCGTGTAGAGTCGTATACGTTCAAAACACTAGCACGCATGAAAACATGAAACACGTGTGTCATATCTGAGCTCTCTGTATGATTGGAAATAATGCTCAGATCTTCTTCGTAAAAACCCCAACAATTTCACTTTTCAGGTGGGCCACTAGGTACTTATATTTTCCTAGCCACACGTTTGTTTTGATATATTGTGGACCACCCATTATATGAAATAGCCTGATTTTTATGCTAGAAGATTAAAAAAAGTGTAGATCGCGTGATAGAAGGCTCTGATCTCCCACAATTGTCACACTTTCACTCATTTGCCCCATGAAGATATGTCACGCTAGTTAGAGAGGACGGTCCTGTCAGGGGCTCTGTGGGCCCACCGTGAGGTATGTGTTTTATCCATGCTGTTCATCAATTTTGAAAGGTCATTTTAAGGCATGAGCCTAAAAAGGAAGTAGATTGAAAGCTCAAGTGGACTACATCATAGGAAGCGGTGGGGATTGAAAGCTTACCCGTTGAAAACTTCTTGAAAGGCTCAGAAGTTTTGGATAAGCTGATATTTATGTTTTCTCTTGATACAGGTCAATGTGACCTTATGAACAGGTTGGGTGGCAAGTAAGCATCACGGTGGCTCAAGGAAATTTTCAATGGTAGGGATTCAATTCCCACTGCTTCCTGTAGTGTGTTCCACTAGAATCTTCAATATGACTGACTCCTTTTTGGGTTCATGCCCTCAAATGATCAGTCAAAATGGATGGACGGCCCAGATCTCGTGACAGTATCCTCTTCCTCTAGCTAGGTCCGGTGGGAGCGGATTAGGTGAGACCCAGATCAGCCACCTCGGTGGGACCCCTGGCTGTGGGGTCCACTGTGATGTATGTGACTACATCCACGCTATCCATCCGTGTTGAAAGCCCATTTTAGGGCATAATACAAAAAAATGAAACAGTTCCAAATCTCGGATGGACTAACACCCACACCTTTGGCACAGTGGTAGACTGAGTGAAGATAACACCGTTTTAACACTCAGGTCCTCGTTTTAACACCCGGGAACAGCTTCTACAGCTCATTTATATAAATATCGGATTGATAAAAAAAAATTTGTGGCCCACAAAACATTTTTAATGGTTATTCATCACTGTTTCTAGTGGTATGGTCCACCTGAGATTTGGATCTTTTTAGGGTTCTGGATCACATCCTAAAATGATATGAAAAAACAGATGGCGTAGATATATATAAAATACATCAAGAAGGGCCCCACACGGTTAGGGTAACACCCACTAAGCTGTTCCCAGGATAACACCTAATTCGTGCCCTACTAACAGTGGGTTGTGTGTGCTAACATACGGTCCAAATAGTTATCCAGTTGGGGATGGAGCATAAGCGAAAAATAAGACAACCATCCGAATTTGAACGTTGAATTTTGACCATCCATTTCATAGACACCAATTGAATGGTTAGGATTAGTCGATGGACTGCCACGTGTAAATAGGCTGAGTCATCACGACGCTGAAATGGTGGTGAACTGCCAAATCTTTTATGAGGTTGCTGGCTACAGATTAAGGGCATAGGTTTGCGAATTTGGCTGAGGTATTGAATAGGCGTAGGTAAGGCTGCAACGGTCCCATTAATGTCCTTATTCATTACTCTGGGGTTTTCAATTCCTGCAAGTGGGGCCCCATGACTCGGTAATCTTGACAGTTCATATGTTCTTATCCAGGACATCAATTTCCCACCGTACAGTTGTTACTGGGAGCTCCAGGAAACTGTCAACGGTGGGTGTCCCCATCCCACTATTTCCTGTGGTGTGGCCCACTTGAGTTTTGGGTCATTCTGATTTTTGAGCTCACAGCCCAACATGAGCCGGCACAGATGATGGACGGAGTGGATGTCATACACAGACATCGCAGTGGGCCCCAAGTGGCCCCTTCTAACAACTGATGCACGAAATTCGGGTCCTTTACCCCAAAGGATCGACACATTACCGAAGTAAAAGATCCTATCCGTTAATATTGGGATTTTATTGGTTAGATGTGGACTGTTCACTTCTTGGCTGTCCCTTTGTAATCCAGAAAATGAAAGGTTATGATCCGATAGAAGATCTTGGGGTATGCCCCACATCCTCCAGATGGCACAACAAACCAATGGTTTGGATTGCCGGACCATGGCCCCACTTTTCAGAAAACTTGTCAATGACGTGGAAAGACATGGGACATATATCATATGGTTTCCCCCAGTACCTACCCGTGGCTGGAGATTGGGTTGAAAATGGTCTGAGTTGACCTGGTGGGTCATTTGACTCAGTGAATTTGGATTCGGGTCCCCAAAAGCCCGCTGCAGTTATTAAATGGGTTGGATGGAGTTAGGTTTGGAAGCTCCAAGTGGGCCAGACTTAACTCGCATAATTCCAACTTTTAATTGGATCTAATTTGGATCTACTACAGTTACACTCGACCCAAACCTGACCCGAACAACAATACCCTGTCAAAAGAACACCATGATTGATGATTGATGACTCGGTCAAGTCGACTCGCACTCCATCACCATGATTCAACATTGAAAATATGGGTGACTCAGTCTAACTTGGCTAAGTCATGTCTCAACTCGGTATTGAATGTGTCGCTCTCAGTCCAATAAATTTATATTAAATAAGAAATTAGAAATAAAATTAATTTAACGTAGACCCGGCTATTAATTATTATCTTGGTAAGTTATTGCCTCACCAACTAGCTACTTAAATGTGAGCTCCCTCTTTGGGCGGATTCCTACTTTTGCTCTAGTCTTTTGCAAATTCTGTTTCTGCTAATTGAAGAATGCTGGTTTTAAGAATGAGCAATTGCCCTTCTCCAACCGTTATTTTCCAACCGGATTAGGAACCATGATTCAACATTTAAAATATGGGTGACTTAGTCTAACTTGGATAAGTCATATCTCAACTCGGGCTTGAATGCGTCGGTCACCGTCCAAAAAATCTTATTGTATATGAAGTTAGAAATAAAATTAATTTAACATAAACCCAACCTAACAAATAGATAAAAGGGTGAAGTGTTGTTGTTGCAAGTGAGCAAATAATAGAATGAATAAAAAATAATTGAAACCCCAAATTTGTTTGGAAGAGTCAGAATGGCTGAATATAGACTAATGCTGGAATGAAGCACGAAAAATGCTGTTATCTATAAACAGCTCTTTATATTTTGAAATATTTCAACAAAAGATTGTGGCCCACCATAATAATAACATGGTCTGTATTTGCACACATTTCAGGAGGTATTCTAACCAAGCATATACAAAAAAAAGCAAGCTGTATATACAAAAGTCCACAAGGGTCAAGATCGTGCATACGACAAGCCAAGCAACCTGTTATTCATGACTATAAATGCACTCATGCATTCATGCATTCCCATGTTGACTTTTGTATAAATGCATGATAGGTGCATTTGCATGGTTAGAATACCTTCTTAAATGTGTGCATATACATGTGTCCTATGTAGCATGAATGCATGTGCAACTCTTAAATCATAATATTATCATTGGGGGCCACATCCTTATGGTGAGATATTTCAAAATATAAAGAACCATCTATGTTAACATTAATCTATATTTGGCAATTTGATTCTTTCAAACAGGATTGGGGCTCCAATTATTGTTGATTATTCTATTATTTGCTTGCCTGCAACAATAATTTTGAGATAGTTCACGCCTTCGATTGATTTGACCGGCGCAATAGGTTCTTCCGCCGTGCTGTCTATATAATACAATGCCCAATGTGGTTTTTCTAATTTGCATAGATCCTGAATAAAAGCAACACCACTTTAGAGTATACTCGCATACCCAAGATAGAAGAGGAGAAAACAGTATTTTGTGTGTGTATGAAAGGACTTTGGGCACCCATGTCCCTTATATAGAACACTCAGCCCATGTCCCTTATATAGAACACTCAGGTCCATAGCTCAAGTGGTAGACTGAGTGAAGATAGCCGCGTTTCAACACTGAGGTCATGGTATCAATTCCCATGGTAGGGGTGGCTAACATTGTGATGTGACTAACAGGGGTGTGTGAACTAACCCAAAAAAAGAAAAAAAGAAAAAAAAAAAGAAATGGACCATTACAAGAGACTCATTTAAGGATGGACCGTTTGTGGCTGTTTTTAATTGCAATTGATGAGGTGAGTCATCAGTGTGACATATTTCTCATAATGAAAACAGGTCCATTCATGATATTTGGGTCTTATCAAAACAAAGGAGAAATGGTAAAAAACCGTTTTGTATTAACAAGCAATTTAATTTTTGAACTAAAATAAAAAATTATTAAAAAAAAACCTACTTGTTCTTCTTCTTCATACTACCCTGATTATTAGATAGGTTGGGTCTTGAAGCTCTCAAAGTAAACCTGACCCAAAGCGCCCTCTGCTGACTTTTAAATCGGTCTAATTTGAATTAGCCAAGAATTGTCTCGAACCGAACTAGATCCAAACTTTATGATCCTTAAAATCACTTCAATTAAGGCAATAGTTGACTAAAATGTAATAGGTCATCGGAAAAAAGAAAAAGAAAACATACATTTTGGCCTACCAATAAATACATATTAAATAGGAAATTAGAATGATATTAATTAAGCTTAGGGACTTGGATGGCTATGTCATGTGCTATGGAGGCTAAGAACTGTGACGGCAAGGTCTAAAAGATCGTTCGTAGTTAATAAGAAATGGTTGAATGACCTATGAGCTAATGAAATTATGGCCCTATAATGAACTTCAGCGGCTAACCCCTCAATTAATTGGGACAAAGTTTAGATGGTGATGATTAATGTTATTCATTGAAACACCATCATCTAATAACTCGAGCTTTTGGAGCAAGTGGTGATTTAACATGGTATATCAGAGCAGAAGGTCAAGTTTGGGATGACTTGGGCTTGTAAGGCCAATTCACCCTTTACTCAGAAAAGTCATGAGTCAACTCAATGAAACCATACTCTAAAGCCATGTTCTTTTTAATGGAAACCCTTAAATACATTCACACCGGACCCTTTGAAGCCCTAGTTGGAATTTTAACACGATGGCCAACATATCTTTTCATGAAACACGAAGCCGGTCAGTCACCTTTTCTAACTTTAGCTTATGTGTGACTAACTTTTCACACACGTAACATTAGTGTAGCATCTGAATCGATGACTTCTCTTCTACAAGAAAAAGGACAATCCAAACCATGGATTGGATGACTTCTTTTTCTAGAAGAACAAGGACAATGGAAGGAACTTCACTGTTTCCCTTTTGTTTTTAAAAATTTAAATGGTAACCATTTTAGACTGGAAAGTCTTAGGGTGCGGCCCATCCAATTCAAGGCCTATCTGACTATTGGTTTACATCTTCATACATTTTATTAGTTTGCTCCAAATATTGTGGCCCACGTAGTGAGTGAACATGCATGAGTTTGTACACTGGTTATCTTCAGAATGGAATCTACTTGATGGACGGCTTAGATCTTGCAGCCGTGTAACGTGTCAGCACGTGTGTGGCAAATAGGGAAGGGTGGCCTTAAACACACGCGTGTTTACAAACCTCATAGTTCAATTGCAGGATATTCATATACAGGGAAGGAGGAGTTTGGTACAACCGTACAAAACTGCTCCCTTATTTAATTTGAAAATGGTAAGGAAAAGAGGATTTTCATTTGAATTTTGAACTACAAAAAAAAAATTAAAATAAATCAGGCCCATGTAACTGACCTTTAGGCTAGATTCTTGTGTTAGGTGGTGACTCATACTCCTAGTGAGTTGTGGGTCCCATTTATATGTGGAGCCTAGATTTAAGTATGGTTTTCAGACACAGTGAATCCGAGTGACTTGTACCGTGCTGAGTCGAGTTGCGACTTGGCAAGTTGGAGGTGACTTATCTGAGTCGAGCCAAGTCGGGGGATGTGAGGGGGCATGTGTTTATAGGGGTCTTGACAGTAGGAATATTTTTTTGCCTTTTTTTTACTAAATGCTTTTTCAAAATTCAATTTTAAATTTATGGGCCATTTATTGACCATTTCTCAAATGCTTTGATGTGGCCCATTAAAACTGGACCGTTTGCACTATAAGAAATGAGTCCATAACAAACAAATATAAGGCCCTGTCTCAAATCCTTTTTTGGCACATCACCTCAAGTGCTGAGCATCATAAACAGTACAAACAAGTTCTGCAGATACATAGTGACAAAAAATTAAAATAAAAGGAAAGAATTCAATTCCTTGTCTTTTGCTTGGCAAAAGAAACATCTCTTCGTGTTAAGGTGTTGGGCTCATCTTATGTGTGCACGATGAAGATAACCACGTTGGGCATTGCATTCTGGAAGTAGCGCATCGCATTCTGGAAGTAGCGCATCAATGAGCTTGTTGCACCGGTTGAATGAATGGAGCTGACTCAAACCATTTGAAAAATAATGACTGACTCCGCGCATTGCTCCAATTAAAGATTAAAATTCCACATCTTTTTTGTAGTCATCTTCAAACATGTGTGAAGTTCTTTTTACTACTATTATTAATTATTTTCCTAATTTATCATAACAAATCAATAATAATTGGTGCATTTCGGAGAGTGTATTTGACGGGAATTAATATGCAATCACATTAAATACAATAAAAGGCTTGCCTTTTAAATCACAGCAAAACTATGTAATTCTATTTCACATGGATGCTGTTTATGACCATATTCACAAAGTCACAATCCCCAATGCATTCTAAATAAATGTTGCCAAACACAATTATCAAATATAATTGGATTTCAATTATAAGCTGCCAAACATAACCAATGATTCCAACTCACATGCATTTTATGCCGATTACAAATGCATATCAAATAAAAGCCACCAAACGAGATCAAATAAATGTCTTTTGACTAAGAGGGAGGGGACTGTTAGTTCACTAGAAACAATCCAAGAAAAAGGAAAAAGGAGACTGGGAAGAAAGCAAAGGTGAGATCTTGTCAAGGTGTAGCCCAGCTTGAGAAAAATCTGGAGCTTCTTATTTATTTATTTATTTGTTACTATCTGATCAAGTGCGGTCCCTGCCCCACCAAGACGGTGCAAGACTTACCATAGGCCCCACCAAGACAGTCCCTGTCCTATATCATTTTAGGACATGATCCAAAAAACGAAGCAAATCCAAATATCAGGTTGACCATACTATAGGAAACAATGGTGATTGACCATTAACCACTTATAATGGGCTGCAGAAGTTTTGGATCAAGCTGACATTTGTATTTTTTTCCCCCTTCATCTAGGTTTACGTGACCTTATTAATAGGTTAGATGGAAAATAATCATCGCAGAAACATTATGGTGGGCCCTAGGAAGTTTTTAATGGTAGGACATTCAATTGACACTGTTTCCTATAGTATGGTCCACATGAGATTTGTATCTCTGCATTTTTGGGCTTATGCCTTAAAATGATATGGCAAAATGGATGGACAACATGTATATAGAATAAATACATCAAGGTGGGGGCCACGGATAAGGGCCACACTGTCTTGGGTGAGGCTGGACCGCACTAATCGGCTCCCAAAAGATATTCACCTATTGATGTATAAAGTTAGTGGAAGAACTAATTCATTCAAAAGGTGGACCATCTCACATACTTTCATGCCCCAAAATGTAAGCAACACGAATATTTTCTTGAGCAGTTATATAGGATCTAGGGTACAGGAAAGACTACCATTTCTTGACCACCTGTCCATTGTATCATTGAAACAATATTTTTTGCATTTTCTACTACGTCTTTATTGAAATTTAATAGTCCACACCCATTATTTAAGTTGGTAACGTACCACGCATTCTAGATCTTAACATTTGAAGAAATAAAAACACCAAAAATTCAGAAAATGAAAAGATGGCCGAATTTAAAACAGTTTAATTAGACTAAAAAAATAGAATGAAGAGAAGGCTTATACATGCGTGTTAGTAGGATACTTATGTACAACTATATATAAATCCATCTAAATAGCTATCTATAGCATACACAACTATACATGTTGAGCACACCCAAATCCATAGCTCAAGTGGTAGAATAAGTGAAGAATGAAGATAGCTTTCAACACTAAGGTCTAGGTATTGATTCCCAAAGTGAGGGTGGGTAACATTATGCCATGGAATAGTGCAGGGATCACACCATGACCTTATGATTAATGATGCTAATTTGTTTTAACTGTTTATTTTTTATGAGCGTTAGATTGCATGGTTAGAATCATCAAACCAAAGTGCTACTAAGGAATTATAAGCAGTACAAAGTAGAATTTATAGAAATAGATGGCTCAAGATAATGATTTGACCTGTTTTGTTTCTCTGCTTAATATTAACTATCCATTTTTAACGTTGTTGATCGGATGCTTAGAATCATCCAATTGGCATAATTTTTGCTTGGTGGCTTGTCCCTACTTGCGTGAAAGGATACGCAACTTGGATTAATTATGATTGGCATCTTCATGACAATGTTAGAAAAAAAAATATATGTGCTTTATCCACGCCATCCATCCATTTTTCCAATTAATTGTAGGGCATGAGCCAAAAAATGATGCAAATCCAAAGCTCAAGTGGACCACACCACAAAAAATAGAAGGAATTGAACATCCGTCCACCATCAAAAACTTCCTAGAGCCCAATGTGATGCTTTATTTGCCATCCAACCTGTTCATAAATCCATAGATACCGGGATGAAGGGAAAACTCGAATATACGCTTAATCCAAAACATCTGTAGCCCCTAAGAAGTTTCTAATGGTTATAAAGACTCAATGAAGTTTTTCTCTAACCTATTCATATGTCTTTCTCCTTTCAAAATATGTAAATATGTCATTTCACCATCATTAATAAGTTAAGTTGGTAAATATGGAAGATGAAAATATGTTTTTGGAAAACTGGCATTGGTGAGGAATTTTTGGATAAATATCCCTCTAAAATATATAGAGTTTTAAGTGTTTAATAATTACTTTTATAAGTTTTTCATTTTTTTTCCTCAAAAATACGAAGTTTTGCTAACTATGATTGGGATCTAAGGTCAAGCGTTTGTTACAACCATGCCCTACCAAAACAAGAAAACTAAGAAAGAATAAAAAGCAAAGGATAAGACAGCCACATCAGCATCCCAATGGGTAAATAGCTTTCAGCTTTGCTACGTTAGAAGATTAGGTGGGTCAAAGTGTGTTTCTCTCTCTCTCTCTCTCTCTCTCTCTCTCTCTATATATATATATATATGAAAAGGTACTATGAGAAGAGGTCAAGTTGTGTGGGCCCCACCATGATGTGTTTCAGGCATCCACCCCATCAGTCAGATGCACCCTTTCATGGTGGGGGGCAGACCTAAAAATCAGGTGAATCCATGACTTAGATGGGCCACATCACAGTCAACAGTTGAAAGTGGGTATCCACCCATTGAAAATTTCATGTTCGTTGACACTGAGATGTGATTCACACATCCAACTCATCCATTGTATGTGTCTCATTTGGATGAGGAGCCACACCAACTTTCAGACACATCCAAAACTCAGGTTGGCCCCACCAACTACTTTTGGATGTTTTAGGCATGGTTTCACACAATTTCAGATGGTATAGCTCACTTGAGTTCCTGATATGGCTGATTTTTGAAATATCCCTTAACCTAGAGGAGACCCACCAAATTCACGGTGTGGATGTCTGATATACATGATGGTGGGGCCCACAAGCTCCCGTGAAGTCGGCCTCATGATACCATTTCCCGTGTGTGTGTATCAGCCTGATCTAAACCTCAGGCGGTCACAACAAGTGAAATGAGGGAGCATATTAGGTGAGACCCCTGCTCGCCCAAGACGGTTGGGCCCTTACTGTGTGGCCTACCTTGATGTATTTATTCTGCATCCGCCCGGTCTATCCGTTTTTTCAAATCATTTTTAGGTATTATCCAAAAAATAAAATAAAAATGAAGCACATCCAATTATCAGGTGGACCATAAAATAGGAAATAGTGGTGATTGAACGCCCTACCATTAAGAACTTCTTAGGGCGTATTAGCTTGATCCAAAACTTTTGTGGCCCTTTAATGGTTAATCACCATTGTTTCCTATGGTATGGCCCACTTGATAATTGGATCTACTTCATTATTGGGATGATGCCCTAAAATTATCTGGAAAAACAGATGGACGGCGTGGATACAGAATAAATACATGAAGGTGGGCCTAAGGGTAATGGCTGCATTGTTTTGGGTGAGTCCGGGGTCTCTCCTAATCTGCTCCCGTGAAATGAGAGGTTCTAGGAGCAATTTTACATTATTTCCCTCTGTGTGGTACACTTGAGTTCTTTTTCCAGATGATCTTTTGCATGTACGGTGATTATAAGGTTTATCATCTGATGGACGAAGAGGATCTTGTACATACAAAATGGTGGGCCCTAAAGAGCTTGGGTGTTTTTCGCAAGACAGGTGTTTTTCGCACGACAGGTTTCGTGTGGTATGGACCACATGAATTTTGGATCTGCCTGATTTTTAGCCTCCTATATCCTATTGTGGTCTTCTGAAACTGATGAACGGAGAGGATTTGTCACGAGCATCTCTGTGGGCCCCACGCAGCTTCCGACCCCGGACGGAATCCTCTCCTTTACACAGATGTTCTACACAAAGGTCGTATAACAATCTAGCTCTGTAGGGCCTCTCGTGTTGTAGATAGTGGCATCCACGCCGTCCATCAAGAGCGCTTACTTATATTCATTAGCAAAATAAAAAAAACCATACAGATCCAAAACTCAAGTGGGCCATACCACTGCGAATGATGTAAATCACACATACAGCCTGTAAATTCACGTGGTGTGGCCTACATTAATTTTGGATCAAATTGATTTCTGAAGGGTCCGTTGATACCGGTAAGGCTCATCTGATGAACGGATTGGGTGGGATCATAAATACCGCAGTAATAGGATCCATAGACACAAACCTATGGTTGTCATTCTCTCTCCACTAATCTTTTTGGTGTGGCCCACCTGAATTATGAGACCTGCTGATTTTTGTACCTTGGACCTAACATGGTGGGGTCCCAGAAAAAAGCATGTGGGCCCCAGAAATCTTGGATTGTGGTGGGTCCCACTGGTCAGGATTGTATATTCAATCACTTTTTTTTTTTTTTTTTTTCTCTAAAGGCATCGATGGAGTGCCACTAGTCCAAGTTGTATGGTCACATTTTTCAACGATGAGGAATATACCGAGAAATAAAAGGAAATGCCGCCAAGAGAAAGAGTCCAATAAGACAATCATCACGTGACCCAAAAGGTGGATCGCCTGGATCTTGCACGTGCATCACGTGGCATGAGTGAGGCTCTTCTCTTTTGGAACATGCACCCAATCCAGGCGTCACAAACATAGCCGAGATTTTATAATAACATAGTCAGATTCTGATCCAACGATTTTATCAGGGGAAATTACAGTGCTGCCCTCTAATTTCTTTTTTCTCCAAAGGATTGCTACCATTTTTTTTAAATTTTTTTTACAAGAAATTAGAAAATCAAGAATTGCATAGCCCGCATTGCATGTGTCTCACATCGAAATTGTCCAAATAAATGCTAACCAATATCATCGTTGGATGAACAAAAACTACCTTAAAAACTATCCCACGTCTTGAGCTTTGAATAAGAAGGGTGATGAGAGGCCAAAACATGAGGTAGATTATCTAAATAGTTAGATCGTTTATACATCAATAATGAAGTTTACATACTATAATCTTAGATGCATACCTTATAGGAAAGATATTTTCAATGCTGCGTTGTGGAGATTTTGATCTTTTGCACTTTACACTTTTAGAAAAACCTTTCAATGAGACTAGAGTTTTCTATTTATGTAGGTGAGAGGACCAATACATATATCTATAAAAAAAAGAGCTGGGGAAGCTTACTCATCACACTTCTCCCTTCTGAAGTCTCCACACTGTAGGTTTTCATATCATGTTAATAACCGCGTATAGAGATCACAATTCAAGCATCCCATCCCAAACCTATATGTACTAATCACAACTTTAGTGGTTTGAATAATCCTACGATCAAATCTAAACTGATGATCATGTGTGGCTTACCTAATAGAGTCTTACAAACTACACCACATGAATCAATGACGATGGTGATATCCATTGTCGAAACCTTCCTAGGGCTCATCATAATGTTTATTTACCATTCGACGTGTTCGTAAGGTCACGTAGACAAGGACGAAGGCAAAACACAAATATCAACTTATCCAAAACTCCTATGACTCTTAAGAAGTTTTTAATGTCGAGCATTTAATCCCTAAAATGATATGAAAAATTGAATGGACAATGTGGATAAACCCATACATTATGGTGGGCCCCTCATGGCCATTTAATATCCAATCCCCACCTGGTGGATCCAATCATAAGGTGGCCCAATCCATAAAATGTAATATACACCATTCAATGTATCTCAATTCAGGTGTGGCTCAATTCAAGTGTGGCTCAATTGTGACGATCGGATGGACTTGATGTAGACATGTTATCACCATGGTGGCGTACAAGGCCCATAAGTCTCCATTTTTAGTACTTCTTAGAGGAAAAACTAAATTATAGCATTTTTGTAATTTTATCCCTCTAAAAGCTACTCAATTGTGAGTTTTGCAGTAAAATCCTTAAAATAAATTAGTTTATATTTATGATTTTGTAGTTTTAAAATGATTTTTTTACAACAAAATTCCTCAAGGAGTTGGATTTTTCTGGATAATGCCTCTTCTAGACCATGCTATTTAAGAGTGGAAATTACATCCCTTCACCGTTTGCTCCTTTACTTGCAACAAAGTGGAAGATTAAAAGCTGCAAGGCACATGAGGTATGTATCTCACAGCCAACTTGTTTAATAGATGCACATCAATATTTTTATTAAATAAATAAAAATACAGGTGGATCAAATCATATGGTAGGCCAATCCATAAAAAGTATATATATACACTTTTTAAAATATTCTAGTATAGCCCATCTGATGATCTAGATGTTTTGTTCTTGTTCTTACCATGGTGTATGGTGCATACATTAAACGGGTTGGATGTTATACACATCTCACATGGGCCCTACAAGTGGTGAATTTCAAGGCCTTTCTTTTTTATAAGTCCTGATCGTTTGCTTGCCTTTAACAGGGTTTTCTGCTTGCCAACAACCTGACTAGTTCAGCTCAACACTGGCATTGTCAGCACTGATGCATTTAATGTTGTTAGTACTGACATTTGCCGAGTTGAACCAATCAAGCCTTGACAAACAGGAAAACCTTGCTAAAGCCGAGAGACATTATGGATTCTTTTTCTATATATAATTTCATACTTAAAAAGCATCTCCATGTAATTTCTAATTAAAGGGGCATTATTTAATTGATTTATGTGGTGTGCTTTCAGCACTACATTGATTGAATTATTTTGTCCCACTCATTATTAGTATAATGGATATGTCCAACAAGAAATATATTGAAGGGCTGGTGCCAGGCTAGCTGAAAATCTGAATTCGTAGGAAGTCGGTACAAAATTTTGAAAAAGGAGCTATCTATGATTGGATCACCAATAATCTTGCAAAATGGAAATTATTCAAAACAAGCTCAACAGACAATGGGGCCAAAATAGCTGTTGGATGGTTAGGACACCATATCTTTCCATATAAAGGAAGGCAAGAGCTTTTATACACAGGAAGGCATAAGCTTTCGTACGTTGGATGCCTACTTTTTCTTAAACATTCCTAGTACATACTTAAGGTGTGTTTGGTGCGTGGAATTAGACTGCATTAAGTTGGATTTGGTGGGATGGGTTTAAAAAATAACCCATCTCGGCATTTGGAATGGTAAGGTGTTAATACTTTGGACTTTTCATCCGCCAGGATACCGATCCAAGGAATAAGGATTGCCATAATCCACCCAACGCGAATTTCTTGTGAAAGCAGTTTGAAAGCAGTTTGTAATGAAGTCGTACCTTGAAATTCTAAGTGGGGCCATGGTGATGTTTGTTGGAAATCCACCCTGTCCATTCATTTTGCGAGCCCATTTTACGGCATTCTACATTCTACCAAAAATGAGGTCGATCCAGAACTTAAGTGGGTCACATGAGAGGAAAAAATGGAAGAATAAATAAGAACCATTGAAACTTTTTTGGGCTCCAACTTGATTTTTATATGCCATCTAAACCATTTATAAGGTCATTCTCACTAGGATGAAGTGAAAACACAAAAAACGTAGCCTTATTCGCAATTTTTTGTGGCCATATAAACTTTTTAACAATGGTCATTAATTTCCCATTGTTTCCTCTCGTGTGGCCCACTTTAGATTTGGATACATCTCATTTTTTATGAAATGTCCTAAAATGAGCTCTCAAAAATGGATGGACAGGGTGGATTTCCCATAAACATCACGTTGGGGCCTACCTGGCATCCCGGTGCAGGAACTTCCCTCGAGAGGCTCTCCACGGTTGCCGCGCAATCTTCTTCCTTGTCGATCCAACTTCACACTAAACATGGTAATAGTGGTTTGGGTGGGATTCTCCTCCATTCCAAACATGGAGTGGGATTAGGTGGCATTCTGCCAGTTCCACGACGATCCATTGACAGTAATAATCGTGACGCTATGTAAATTTCATCCTGGTTAATACCATTTAATCCCTTATGCCAAACAGGCCCTTAGTAGTTTTCATAGACGAAAGTGGAACTGTGAAAGTTGATGATCCTTTTAGAAGGACCGAATCAAAGTATAATGCCGGATATGTCTGTGTAATTGTTGATTTCTATGGTGGTGAACTCATTGAGTCAGGTACAGTGATCCTACTAAAAATTATTGATTCTCGAGATTGAGAAGCTGTTGGTGGAGTCTTCGAATTGTGATGGTCCTATGACCGGTCGCATATTCACCCCAGAACATCTGAAGTCTTTGGATAATTTTTGGGTCCTGGCGATCGGTCCTACGACCGATTGCGGGTGTGCTGCGACCGATTGAGGCCAATCGTTTTTTAGGCTTGATATGCCGAATTATGGCCCGACTCTTTGGACTCTTTTTGACTCCGTGTGACCGGTCGATAGGGGTTTGCAATCGGTCAACGGCGAGTCGGTAATCTACATGGTTACACAACAAGTGTGTAAATTATTTCTATTTTCAGTTGGAGATCTATTTAAATGGTCTCTAATCATGTTTAGATGTATCTTAAGGTATTCTAATCAAGAATTAGGGCTTAAGAGGAGAGGTTTGTGAAAGAGAGTGCTTTGTTAATCTCTTGGAGTTCTTTTGTGAGTAGTTCATCTTTATTAATCTTTTGACTCATAGTGATCATTGTCATTTTGTATTGTGGTTTTTTTCTGTAGGGGTTTTCCAAGTAAAATTCAGATTGTTCTAGGTGTGTTGATTGCATGTGTATGTGTACATGGTGTTTATTTGATTATGCTATGTACTTTTGCCATGTTTACCCAATAAGTGATATCTGAGTCAACATTGGGGGTAGCAGAATTCAAATATGAGACGACACATGATATTTATCGAACACAAAATTCAATATTAAAAAGCTTATGAATAAAAGCAAATTTGAGTTGTAGAAGGTCACGACATAAGCCGTCCTAATTCAACATTTAATACCACAAAAAAGAAATGTGGGTGGCACTTGAGTTTTGGATTTGCGTCGTTTTTAACCCTTGTACTGACCTGTTTTGAAGAAATGAATACACCGTACCTAAATTCCCATCGTAGGAAGCTTCTGCGAAAGCCTATAGTAAGGAATCCACGTCCCATAACAGCAAATCAAAGAACACATACGACGAAAGAGTGTTCCTGTCAAAATGGAAGTGAGCTGACTCCCCACAACGTTTGCCAGACAAAAGCATATGTCGCAATCTTGCGCGTGCATGAGATCCGAGCTTTACGTCCGGTGAGTATGGGTGTCAACAGGCCGGGCCTGGGCATGAAAAATCATAATTTCAAATAGGGCCAGCCCTATGGCCCGGCTCGAAACAGGGTAAAATCAGGGCCAAAAGCTACCTCAGGCCCGGCCCATTGACACCCCTACCGGTGAGCTACACTGGTTCAATCTTTCGGCATAAAAATCAGGCCATTTTGGTGGGCCAAGGCTCATTAAAAAAATGAATGACTACTAAGAAATCACAGCCGTCTAATTTATTTTGTGTGTTATGGCCCATGTGAAGATGAAGATTAATAGTGAGACATTCTAGATAGAAGATTTAAGAAGTATTTTCAATATTGTGGAAAGCTCAGATTTCACACACATGCTTTATCTCCATGCCTGTGTTGAAGTAGCAAACTTCTGTATAAAGGAGGATTTTACGGAATGCCACCTTTTTCATGTATTATTAGAAAGAACTACTGAAATTTTTATTCTTTAGATATTAACACCAACTTTGTAATGGCTTCTTCAATATACCACTTTCTACTGTATGACAAAATATTTTCGAAGGAATAGTAGATTGTCGTCCACAATTTCAGGACGCTCGGTATTATTGTTCATGTACTTTTGAACAGTCTATTATATTTAAAAAAAATTAATAACTGCCCACTTGCTTTAAACAATTTATAGTTGCCGACCTTCTTTCGACATGCTGAATTGTAAGCCACGTAATGCTGAATTGTCTAGATTGCTACTATCTTCAACAAGTCTAAATCAATGTCTATGAACGGTTCAGATCATTTCCATGGTTCTTACTTTTAGGGGCACTTTTGCCATTTTGGGGAGTGGATTAGGACGGGCCTGACCTCACCAAAAAAGGTGTGGCTTATTGGTGGGGGGTACCTTGATGCATGAATTCTATATCCATGCCGTCCATTCATTTTTCAAGATCATTTTAGAGCATGAGCCTAAAAATGAAGTAGATCAAATTCTTCGATGGACCATACAATAAGAAACAATGATGATTGAATGCCTTGCCATTAAAACTTCTAAAGGTCTACAAATGTTTATTTGCCATCCAACCGGTTGATAAGGTCACATAAATATGAATGACGGAAATGCGCACACACACACACACACACATCAACTTGATCTAAAACTTTTGTAGCTCGTTAATGGTTCAATCACCATTGTTTCCGTTTGGTATGGCTAGGATCTACTTCAGTTAGGACTCATGTCTTAAAATAATATGAAAAAACAGATGGATGTCATGAATATAGAATTCATACAGAAAGGTGGTCCCACGGCAAGGGCTGCACTGCCCTGGGGTTTTTTTTATTTTTTGAAAGTGGTATGTATACAGGTGGCATGTAATGTTCGTGATGATACCATGGAAGCTGGAGGACTTTATGCAAATTAGGTGTCTCCCGGGTAACAGCTTAGCGGGGTGTTACTCCTACCGTAGGGCCCACGTATATCCACGCCCATCCATTTCTATGGATCATTTTAGGATAAGATACCAAAATTTATAGATATCCAAATCTCAGGTGGACCACACCATATGAAAGTATGGTATGGATAGAGCGGGTTGGTGGCCTAATAGTGCGAGTTTGTAAAAGTCGTTCGGCGCATGGAAGCATATCACGAAGCTCAAAGGTCCTGTCATTTAAGGAGACAGATTTGTTGCGGGAGATGTGAGAGTGTCAGATTTTGGAAGGATTTATGGGTTGGTGACACAGCAGTAGTGCAAGATATTTTTCCAAATCCGTTTCTTGTTGCCTCAGGTCTTGATATTTTTGTTAGGAGGTGCTTCTTTACAATGGAGCCCATGGAGTTTGGAGCCCTCTTGTAGGAGAGCCCTCCAGGAGGTGTAATTTCAAGAGTTTTTGGCTTTCCAATGTATGTTGGTTGGGGTTTTCCTGTCGGATGGGGCTAACTCCCTTTGGTGGAGTAGGGAAAAATTCAGAAATTTTTTGGTGAGATCCTATTATTCCACGATCCTTAGTCCTTGTAGCGGAGTTTCCAAGAAGGTGCACACCTCTCATCTTTAGGACTATGGTGCTTTATCTAAAGTGGCGGCTTTTGCTTGGTTGGTACTCTAGAATAAGGTGTTGACTATTGATAACCTACACAAGAGGGGCCTTTTCCTTACCAACGCATGCTTGTTATGTTTGAATGATGAGGAGTCAGTGCCGCATTTATTCATGCACTACAAGTTTTCTAGGGAGGTGTGGACTCTTATTTTTAAGTTCTTCAACATTACATGGGTTCTTCCAACTCATATTGATGAGTTGTTTTGCCAACGACATGGGGGTGTGGGGGGAAAGCTGATAAACAGTGATGATTATTCCTCCTAACCAGGTTATGGGCCATTAGGAATAAAAGAAATCAGAGGTGTTTTAGGGATACTTTAGGCAGCCCGCTGGGTTTTTTTTTTATTGTGCTCAATCTTTTGTTTTTTAGTCATGGGTGTGCTTTTTCTAGGGTGTTTTAGGAGGGTGGTGGCGGGCCTCTTTGTCTCACCAAGGGTTTTTGTTGTATTTTGGGTTATCTTCACATGCTTTCTCTTTTTTCTATTTGTATTCTTTCAGTTTTGACCGTGTTTTTAATAAATTGTCATAAAAAAAAGTGAGGGAATGTGACAATGAAAGGACTATACTTGCACTGATTTCCTCTTTAAAAGAGTTCAATCTTTGGGGCCGCCTTCAATAAACTCAAAGTTTTGTACCAAGTCGAAGGAGACCACCCGCTTCTATAATCACCATATGCACATGAAACTACCTTGTTCTATGGACTATGTTTTTCCTCTCCAAACCTCCACAACCACTTAGATAAGGTAAAACAATTTCAGCGATCTTATGCCAATATCTCATCTCCTTAAGTATGCAAATCTCGAATGTGTTTAGATATGAGTAAAACGAGGAATGCTCACCTACGCACAGTTCTCATGAGAACTCGTGAGCACTTTTGAGAACTCATCACATGTGATGTGAGCCTAAAATCTGAGCCGTCCACATGATGCAGCACCCCAAAAAACTCTCCAGGCCAAATTTTTACCCTAATTGAGAACTTTGGTGGGCCATGGAGAAAGAAAATAGTTTCCTCCCTTGATTTGCCTCTCTCTCTCTCTCTCTCTCTCTCTCTCTCTCTCTCTCCGTTACGGCCCACCAGAGTGTTAGATCATGTTAAAAGTTGGGCCCTAGGGTTTTTTTTTTTTTTTTTTTTTGAGTGATGCATCACATGGACGGTTTAGATGTTGGGCTCACATCACATGTGATGAGTTTTCAAAAAGTGCTCATGAGTTCTTATGAAAACTGGTGTGTAGGTGAGCATTCCTCTAAGTAAAACTATGTAAATTCAAGAAAGTGAAAAATATTTTCTATTGGTGTGACTTATTGTATTGTTTAGATATCAAAGAAAAAAATGAATTCCACAAAGTAATTTTTAGTTTTTTTATAGTCAGAATCCTCTAGCACTAGATACAAGGTGACTATTGTCTAATAAATATAAGATTTTCACTTGTCATTTAAACAAGATATCTAAAAATGGAATCCATGTTTCAATAGTGCTCATGGAAATAATTATTGGATAATTACTATCCTGCCTGTTCTGAGCTCAGTACGGGCAGAGCTATGTGGGGCCCACCATGATGCGTGGATTTTATCCACATTGTTCATCCATTGTCCCATGTCATTTTATGGTAGTAGTAAAATAATAAGACAGATCCAACCATCAAGTGAGCCACACTAGAGTTTGACAAAATCCAACATGGAATGCTTTGTCAGAGAGTGTGGTATGGTCCACTTGAAGGTTGGATCTGCCTCATGTTTACGCTGTCAGTAGGCAAGTAACTACTGACAGGTGCTCCGTGGTCCAAATTGGATATCCCACATTTTCCATCCAACTTGTTCATAAGATCACGTAGCCCTGGATGAAAGAAAAAAAAATCCAACTTGGTTCATAACTTTTGTGACCCCTAAAAAGTTTTCAACGGTAGCTGTGTAATCCCCATTGTGTGGTTCACTTGATCCTTGGAACTGACTCATTTTTTCTTTACATCCTAAAATGATTTGGAAAAATGGATGGGTGGCGTGGATAAAATGCGCGCATCACTATGGGCCCCACAGAGCCTTGCCTAGACGGATTATTATCTCGACGAAGCCAGATTAGTTGAGACAGAAGTTCGAGAGAAACTTCCAGCCATGTAGAAGTTTGAAAAAGAATTGAAATTTTTTTAAAAAAAATTGAGGTTAAAAAAATCAAGATTTTAACAAAAAATTAACATTTTGAATAAGAAATTTGAGAAGTGTAAAACAATTGTCATTTTGAAAAAAAAAAAAGTAATTTAAAAAAATGAGATTTTGAAAAACAATGACATTTTATAAATAAAATTGACACTTTGAAAAAAAATGATAAGTTCGAAAAAAATCGAGATTTTTAAAAAGAATTTGAGATTTTATATTTTGAAAAAAATTGAGAAGTTTGATAAAAATAAATTGAGAAGTTTTAAAAAATCAAAATTTTGAAAAAAATTAAGATTAAAAAAATCAAGATTTTGAAAAAAAAAGTGCCATTTGAAAAAGAAAATTGAGAAGTTTAAATAAATTGGGATCAAATTGTATTGTGACTTGAAGCATGATGAAGTGTAATTACAAGAATAACTTATAATGGCGAGATTGATCACATTCTATGATCAGGTCATCCTAAAGTTTATCCGAATGGTCAAAGTTGTTCAGAATATGTTAATTAGGATAGAAAAAAAAATTCAGCCCAATTTGACCACAAACGAATCGGATTTGTCCAAAACACTCTTTAAATGGGCACGATTAGTTTGTCTAGATTTTGAACAATTTGATTGGTCTACATTAAAGAGTAAATGGTTTTAGATGTTTACATTAAATTTTACTCAAATCTGACTGTTGGATAGCAAGATAATACGACCCATTAAATGGCTAATCATTCTTGTCTGCGGAATATCTTTCTCATCCGAAACCCGAGCAAGATGAGTGACTAGTGAAATAAAGGATCTTGATGAGTAAAATAGAGTGACTGGATCAGATTTCCAAATTAGGCCAAAATTTTTACATCAAAATTGTGAGACATTCTAGATAGAAGATTTAAGAAGTATTTTCAATATTATAGAAAGCTCAGATTTCACACACATGCTTTATCTCCATGCCTGTGTTGAAGTAGCAAACTTCTGTATGAAGAAGGATTTAAATGCCACTTTTTTCATGTATTATTAAAAAGAACTACTTAAATTTTTAGTCTTTAGATATTAACACCGACTTTGTAATGGCTTCTTCAATATACCACTTTCTATCGTATGACAAAATATTTTTAAAAGAATAGTAGACCGTCGTCCACAATTTTAGGACGCTCGGTATTACTGTTCATGTACTTTTGAACAGTCTATTATATTTAAAAAAAATTAATAACTGCCCACTTGCTTTAAACAATTTATAGTTGCCCACCTTCTTTAGACATGCCGAATTGTAAGCCACGTAATGCTGAATTGTCTAGATTGCTACTATTTTCAACGAGTCTAAATCAATGTCTATGAACGGTTCAGATCATTTCCATGGTTCTTACTTTTAGGGTTTTGGGGAGTGGATTAGGACGGCCTGACCTCCCCAAAAAGGTGGCGTATTTGGGGGAGAGGGTTCAAGATTATTTTAGAGCATGAGCCCGAAAATGAAGTAGATCAAATTCTTAGGTGGACCATACAATAGGAAACGATGATTGAATGCCTTACCATTAAAACTTCTAAAGGTCTACTAATGTTTATTTGCCATCCAACTCGGTTGATAAGGTCACATAAATATGAATGAAGGAAGAAAAAAACAAAAACAAATATCAACTTGATCTAAAACTTTCGTAGCTCATTAATGGTTCAATCACCATTGTTTCCTTTTGGTATGGCTAGGATCTACTTCATTTAGGACTCATGTCCTAAAATAATATGAAAAAAACAGATGGATGTCATGAATATAGAATTCATACAGAAAGGTGGTCCCACGGTAAGGGCTGCACTACCCTAGGGTTTTTTTTTTTTTTTTGGAAGTGGCGTGTATGCAGGTGGCATGTAATGTTTGTGATGATACCGTGGAAGCTGGAGGACGTTATGCCGATTAGATGTCACCCGGGTAACAGCTTAGCGGGTGTTACTCTTACGGTAGGGCCCACATTGATGATATTATGTATATCCATGTCCATTCATTTCTATGGACCATTTTAGGATTAGATGCCAAAATTTATAGATATCCAAATCTCAGGTGGACCACACCACATAAAAGTATGGTATGGATAGAGCGGGTTGGTGGCCTAATAGTGCGAGTATGTAAAAGTCGTCCGGCATATGGAAGCATACCACGAAGCTCAAAGGTCCTGTCATTTAAGGAGTCATATTTGTTGTGGGAGATGGTGAGATGGTCAAAATTTGAAAGAATTAATGGGTTGGTGACAGAGTAGTAATGCAAGATATTTTTCCAAATCCGTTTCTTGTTTCCTCGAGTCTTGATATTTTTGTTAGTAGGTGCTTCTTCACAATGGGGCCCCATGGAGTTTGGAGCCCTCTTGTAGGAGAGCCCTCCAGGAGCTGGAATTTCAAGAGTTTTTGGCTCTCCAACGTATGTTGTTGGGGTTTTCATGTCGGATGGGGCTAACTCCCATCGGTGGAGTAAGGAAAAATTCAGAATTTTTTTTGGTGAGATCCTTCTATTCCATGATCCTTAGTCCTCTTAGCGGAGTTTTCGAGAGGGTGCACACCTTTCATCTTTGGGACTATGATGCTTTATCTAAAGTGGCGGCTTTTGCTTGGTTGGTAGGCTAGAATAAGGTGTTGACTATTGATAACCTGCGCAAGAGGGGCCTTTTACTTACCAATGCGTGCTTGTTATATTTGAATGATGAGGAGTCAGTGCTCCATTTATTCATGCACTGCAAGTTTTCCAGGGAGGTGTGGACTCTTAAGACAACATGCTTTCTCTTTTTTCTGTTTGTATTCTTTCAGTTTCGACCGTGTTTTTAATAAATTGCCATCCTACAAAAAAAAAAAAGTGAGGGAATGCGACAATGAAAGGACTATCCTTGCACTGATTTCCTCTTTAAAAGAGTTCAATCTTTGGGGCGGCCTTCAATAAACTCAAAGTTTTGTACCAAGTCAAAGGAGACCACCCGCTTCTATTCTCACCATATGCACATGAAACCACCTTGATCTATAGACTATGTTTTTCCTCTCCAAACCTCCACAACCAGTTAGCTAGGGTAAAACAATTTCAGCGATCTTATGCCAATATCTCATCTCCTTAACTACGCAAACCTCGATTGTGTTTAGATATGAGTAAAATGAGGAATGCTCACTTGCGCACAATTCTCATGAGAACTCGTGAGCACTTTTGAGAACTCATCACATGTGATGTGAGCCTAAAATTTGAGCTGCCCACATGATGCAGCACCCCAAAAAACTCTTAAGACTAAATTTTTACCCTGATCGAGAACTTTGGTGGGCCATGGAGAAAGAAAATAGTTTCCTCCCTTGATTTGCCTCTCTCTCTCTCTCTCTCTCTCTCTCTCTCTCTCTCTCTGCTATGGCCCACCAGAGTTTTGGATCATGTTGAAAGTTGGGCCCTAAGGGTTTTTTTGGAGTGATGCATCACATGGATGGTTTAGATGTTGGGCTCACATAACATTTGATGAATTCTCAAAAAGTGCTCATGAGTTCTCATGAAAACTAGTGCGCAAGTGAGCATTCCTCTGAGTAAAACTATGCAAATTCAAGAAAGTGGAAAATATTTTCTATTGGTGTGACTTGTTGTATTGTTTGGATATCAAAGACAATAATGAATTCCACAAAGTAATTATTAGCCTTTTTGTAGTCAGAATTCTGTAACAGAAGATATAAGATGACTATTATCTAATAAATATAAAATTTTCACTTGCCATTTAAACAAGATCCCTAAAAATAGAATCCATGTTTTAATAAGTGCTCATGAAAATAATTATTGGATAATTACTATCCCGCTTGTTCCGAGCTTGGTATAGGTAGAGCTATGTGGGGCCCACCATGATGTGTGGATTTTATCCACATTGTTCATCCATTGTCCAATGTCATTTTAGGGTAGTAATAAAATAATAAGACAGATCCAACCATCAAGTGGGCCACACTAGAGTTTGACAAAATCTAATATGGAATGCTTTGTCAGAGAGCTCCTTTTGTGGTATGGTCCACTTGATGGTTGGATCTACCTCATGTTTATGCTGTCAGTAGGCAAGTAACTACTGACAGGTGCTCAATGGTCCAAATTGGATATCCCACATTTTCCATCCAACATGTTCATAAGATCACGTAGCCCTGGATGAAAGAAGAAAAAAAATCCAACTTGATTCATAACTTTCGTGACCCCTAAAAAGTTTTCAACGGTAGATGTTTAATCCCCACTATGTGGTTGACTTGATCCTTGGAACCATTTTTTCTTTAGATCCTAAAATGATTTGGAAAAATGTATGGGCGACATGGATAAAACCCATGCATCACTATGGGCCTTATAGAGCCTCGCCTGGAAAGATTATTATCTTGACCCGGCAGATTAGTTGAGACAGAAGTTCAAGAGAAACTTCCAGGCTATATAGAAGTTTGAAAAAGAATTGAAATTTTGAAAAAAAAAAAAAATTGAGGATTAAAAAAATCAAGATTTTAACAAAAAATTAACATTTTGAATAAGAAATTTGAGAAGTTTAAAACAATTGTCATAAAAAAAAGAAAGTAAATTTAAAAAAAAAAATTGAGATTTTGAAAAACAATGACATTTTCATAAATAAAATTGGCACTTTGAAAAAAATTGATAAGTTTGAAAAAAAATCAAATTTTTAAAAAGAATTTGAGATTTTATATTTTGAAAAAAAATTGAGAAGTTTGATAAAAAAAGAAGATTTTGGAAAAAAAAAAAATTGAGAAGTTTTAAAAGAATTGACATTTTGAAAAAAAAAAAAGAATGGAGAAGTTTGAAAAAATTAAAATTTTGAAAAATATTGGATTAAAAAAATCAAGATTTTGAAAAAAAGTGTCATTTTGAGAAAGAAAATTGAGGAGTTTAAATGAATTGTGATAAAATTGTATTATGACTTAAGTATAATGAAGTGTAATTACAAGAATAACTTATAATGGCGAGATTGATCACATTCTATGATTAGGGTGATCCTAAAGTTTATCCGAATGGTCAAATTTGTTCATAATATGCTAATTAGGATAGAGAAGAAAATCAATCCGACTGGTCCATATTGAAGAGTAGATGGTTTTAGATGTTTACTCAAATCTGATTGTTGGATAGCAAGATACAACCCATCAAATGGCTGATCATTCTTGTCTGCCCAATATCTTTCTCATCCGAAACCCGACTAAGATGAGTGACTAGTTAAATAAAAGATCTTCATGAGTAGAATAGAGTGACTGGATCAGATTTCCAAATTAGGCCAAAAATTTTAAGTCAAAATTGAGCCGCAACTTGCTGACCTCCGTGAAAACCTAAGAAATGTGTGGTAATTGAGTGCCTTACCGTTAAAAAGTCAAATGGCCCATTCTAAAGTTTTAATAATGTTTATTTGCGGTCTAACTTGTCATAATGTTAAGAAGATTTGGATGAAGAGAGTTTAGAAGGATCAGATTGATCTAAACTTTTGTGGCCTGCAAAAGATTTTTGATTTGTCAAAATGGATGGACGGAGTGGATCAACCACATAAATCACAGTGGGCCCCACGAGCCCCTGGCAGGATCGTTCGTTTGTAGCTAGAGGCCCAAAAGTTTTGTGCCAAAAAAAGTTTACAATGGTAGGTATTTAATCCCCACTCTTGAGCCCTATGTAGACACCCCACCCAGGTTAGCAACTTTTTTGGTCCATTAATGCTCAATAAATACTATTTCCTATGTTATGGTCCACCTGATGATTAGATCTGTTTCGTTTCTCGTATTATGTAATAAAATAATCTGAAAAAAAAAGGATGTACGGTGTGGATACATAATACATACATTAAGGTTGGCTCCACGGGAATCCCGTGGTAAGGGCCGCACCGTCTTTGGTGAGGCCGGGGTCACACCTAATCCACTCTCGTTCTAGTAGAAAAGCATAGTAGGCACTAGGCAGTAGGTTCATTAATTAGTGGCTGTTACCATAACCAGTGTGGGGCCTACCTTGATGTACTTTATGTATATCCAAGCCAGTCTATCTATTTTTTAATATCATTTTAGGAGGCTATCTCAGAGGTTAAGAAGATCCAAATCTCAGGTGGACCATACCACTAGAAACAATGATGATTGACCATTAATCAAGCTTATATTCGTATTTTACCTTTATCCATATCTTATTGACATTATCAACGGCTTAGATTGAATATAAACATTACGAAAACCTTAATATGGGCTCTTTGAAAATTTCAATGGTGAGTCACTCAATCAATACTGTTTCCTGTGGTGTGGTTCACCTGATATTTAGATATTCATAATGTTTGTGTCAAAGTCCTAAAATGATTTGGAGAAACGGATGGACGGCATGGATATACAAAAAATCATCAAGGTGGGCCCTGCAGGTAAGGATAACACCCACTAATCTGTTACCGGGTAACACCTAATTCGTGCTCATTAGGTGAGACCCTGGATCCACGTGCTCATTAGGTGAGATTCTGGATCCACCGAGGTGGGTGGGAACACTGACTGTGGAGGCACACAGAGATGTACGTGACTACATCCACGCCGTCCATCCGTATTGAAAGTTCATTTTAAGGCATGATCCGAAAAATGAAGCAGTACTTCTAAATCCCAGATGGACCATAGTATAGGAAACAAAGGTGATTGACCATTAAAAACTTCTTGTGGGGTACAAAAGTTTTGGCTCGAGATGATATTTGTGTAGTCTGTCAATATCATAGGGAGCAGTGGTGATTGACCATTAAAAACTTATTATTGGTCACAAAAGGTCTCGATTAAGCTGATATTTGTTATTTTTTTCTTTCTTTTTCTCCTTCATCTAGGATTATGTGACCTTATCAACAACTTGGATGTCAAATAAACATTATGGTGGGCCCTAGGAAGTTTTTAATGTTGGGACATTCAATCAACCACTGTTCCCTATAGTGTGGTCCACCTGAGATTTGGATCTGCTTCATTTTTGGGCTCATGCCCTAAAATGATATGGCAAAATGGATGGACAGCGTGGATATAGAATACATACATCAACGAGGGCCCCACAGTAAGGGCCGCACCCAATTTGTTCCCCGCCGCCATAGTGGGCCCCACTGCAAAGTTCAATAGCATGTTACGATCTAATTTAAGGGTCTAGCTAGACAAATTCCATCAATCTTGGGGCTTTTGGCGTATTGGTTAGGTTTTTAATGGGACTTCCAGCATCCATAGAGTAGACGAAGACCTGACCAAAAATCTTGATCACCCATCCATGGACCCCACTAGGCCGGTGATGTCAGTTGGCTAGATCCTTTCCAAGCCATAGAAGCAAAATTGCCTAAGTCAACACTTGGAAAAAAAATAAAAGGAAAGAAAGAAAACCCAATGGATGGTGGGTTGGTATGCAGCTAAAAAGAGAGTGAGATAAACTCAGCTCACCTAACCTAAAATCATCTAATCCTTATCAACACCTAACACAAGAAGATATAACTATCTAACGGTTTAGGAGTGTTCCTCAATTTACACTACCTTTTCATTTATTTTTTTTTATTTTTTTATTATTATTGGTAAGTTGGGATTAGCTGCCTCACCTTAATCAAAATGGAAGTAGAGTGGGCCATCTGAGCGGGCCCCACTGAAAATCAGACATTTACAGTCATCTTGTGGGCTTCATGCATATGTATATGTTGAATATGGATTTTTATTTTTAATTTCGTACCTTGTTTGTAAACTGTCCATTCACCCATTCTTCCACTTCACATTATAATATGCATGCTTTTGAGAAGACATGGTAACAACCATACATTCAACCTGTGTGGGCCCACCGTGACGTGTGAGTACCATCCAACCCATCCATTTAATGCACCCCCATCTTAGGCCTAATCCCCAAATCCAACCTGATCCATAAGTACTGAGGTGGACAACATACAACATCAAGGGGAACAATGGAGGACATTTGGGAGAGGGACGTTCCCAATAGAAATTTCCAGAACCTGGTCATCAGGTGATTTCCACCAAGATGAAGAGACTCCAAGAGTCAAGCTATTTAAAAAAAAATAATAAATTAGGTGGGACACAATAAGTGAATAGGGCTGAAAGTTGGATAGGTTGAGTCGGGTTAGTGCTCAACCCTAATCCAACCCAACCCAACCTGAGGTTGGGAATTCTCAACCCAAGCCCAACCCAAGTAGGCTCGGTTAGGTTGACTGGGTTAGTTAAGTTGATACTATTTTTTATACCTATGGCTTATTAATTATATATGCAGTTATTTATTATAAAGAACTTTACTTTTTCTAAACAAACGGGCTAAACTATATGATAACTACTCCTTTAACACTCAAACATATGAAATTTGAGCATATCAAATTTCAAACATTATAAGTTTACTTGCTAAAATAATATAAATTAATAGCTTTGTTTAACTAAAGTATAATAAAATTATAAGTAACTTGTATATAGATCGGGTTCGGGGTGGGTCGGGTAACCCGAGACTTCAACCCAAGCCCGACGCAAGCTTTATCGGGTTGGTGTTTGCATAGCCCAAGCTTGGAATTGGATTCAATACTTCCCGCCTAGGCCCAACCCAATGTTGGGTTGGTCACGGGGAACCCTGCCCGACTTTCAGCCCTATAGGTGAACATATATAGGTTCTAGGTGTGATTGTACATGGCTCCCTGTAGCGTCCCACCTGCGTCATTGATAGGGATTATTATTTGGATATACCGTGCCGATGCAGAGCCTCACCAGATGTACGGTTTGGATTCCACATACACTTCACGGGTGGGCCCCACAAAGCTTGAATGTATGGTAGTCACGGTTCATTCCTGGATGAATGTTCTCTACATTGAGCCGTAAGCCTTCCTCTCGAGGGCCAAGGCCTCTGTTGTCTGGAAGGAGTGTTGTAGAGGGGTGACAGTGGACCAGGCTAGCCAAAGGGGCTTAGTAATGGGTTTTGGGTCCATTGAGTAATCATGCTGGCCTGTGTTCGGACATGCATAGAGCCGGGCCTGGGCTTGAAGGAAAAGAGTGAATGATCAACGGTTTGAAATTGTCCAATGCAGTGAATTTTGGGGCATCCTCTCCATCGATGAGGATTCCTATCATATAAATGGTTTTGGTCATTTCAACATGGTCCTTCATCCAGCAGTGCTTTTTATTACATCCGTACGTTAAATTGTGGAACTGCTCAAAATTGCCTTCAAACCGTCCATTCTTTGTGTAGTAGTGGCCCACTTGATGACTGACTAGGCCAACGGACCAGCCCAGGCCAAGCCATTCATCATTGACCCGGGCCCAGCCCAACCTAGTTAATGGTCCAGATTTCAACACTGGGCCCACATTGGCCTAGTTTACGAGCTCAAGCCCGGCCTACAGGGTCGCCTGACCATTGCCACCACTATTGAGGCTTGCTAAACCCTTGAACCACAGGTTCTCAATTCTGACAAATGGGGCTCATGGTTCGGGCAATCCAGACCACTGGACCGTTATAAGCCCATTGATCTACCCTGAGGAAAACATGTCCTTGGTATGACAATCAAAACCCTTGGACTCATAGCCTTCAAACAATGGCCTATCTTCAATACAAAGACTGCTGGCTAAGATCTTCAAAATTCGGGAAAATTTTCAGGGTACGGTTCATTTGTGGTGGGACACAACAGAACAATGGTCTGGATTGGAGAAACATGGGACCCGCTCATCAAAATAGAGAACTATGAATCACTCAATGTGAGGTGTTCCATTTTCATGTTGGATGGATCTATTATTGGGGCATCCCATTTTCATAGTTGGACAACCTTGTTGGATAGGCAAGATGTCATACAAACACCATGGTGGGCCCCACATGCCAACAAGTTGGATGGACAACTAGTTGTTTGTAGCATTTCTCATATGTGTATGTGTGTAATGCTGAGTAGTGTTTGGACTTTTTCGCCCTTGCCTCTTGTTTGGGCTGAGGTTTTGACATGAGGCGGCACAATAGATGTATGGATAGATGTTACATAGTGACCACGGTAAGCTCAAGTACCTTTGTTGGATGGGCTTTGACAGAAACATTGTGCGACCACGCGGTCTACTTGCAAGCAAAAAAGAATGGAGAGCACGTAAAATCTAAGCTGTTGGTTCATAAGCATGCATATTTTCAAAATTCCACAAATACCCACTCTTCTATATTGAAAATCTAAGCTGTAGGTTCATAAGTACCCACTCTTCTATATTGAAAATCTAATTTAGGGCCCGTTTGTATACCACCAAATAAGTTACCTTTTCTATTTATAGCAGTAGATAAGTAACTTATTTCAGATAAGTTTGGTTTATGATTAATAATAAGTAACTTTTTCACTTAAAAGTATATAATCACTTCAACTATTTTTTTTTAGCTTTTTAACTTTTCTGGAGAGATGAAAGAGAGGAAAAGCTGATTAGTATGTTGTTTACCAAACATACTTAAATTCTTAATAAGTAGAAACTAAGATAAGCTACTTGTAGCATAAGTAACTTATCTTAAGCAACTTAAGATCCAAATGGGCCCTTAATGTCCCATAAAATCTCAAAGGCTAAGACTCCCCTAAAACTAATTGTATAGGCAAAAATGTCTGTTTGCTACCTGTGTTACTACATACAAACCAGAGCAGCTTTTCAACCGACATTATTTTTATCTTTTCACTTTACTGATGAGAGGAGCCTGCTATGGAATCAAATGCTCATGGGGTCCACCATGCTATGTAACATTGACACTGTACATCAATTTTACCAGATTATTTTAGTACATCCGTCCGAAAACTAGGCAGATCTAAAGCTCAAGTGGTGACAGAACCAGAAAAATTGGGCATGGCTTGCGCACTATCAAAACCCTTCTCTCCTCGCCTTTAGTGGAAGGACATTTTTGCTCAAATACATCCCGATATATTACAATACAGTACATTGAGGCTTTAGCCTTTGAATTTGTGTCATCTTCCAATGATCCAACGATGCAAAGACAACAAATAAATCGCTGAATTGGATTATTTCAACCCTTTGATATGCTTTTAACATGAATGGTCATCATAATGGTTTTAAGTCCAAAAGATTACTAGAGAGCATGTGTACAGACATGGTGACTTAAGTAAGATGCCAAGGTCTAGAGAGCATGTGTACAGGCATAAGAGGTTGGCATCACAAGATGCTCCAATGTGGTAACTAGAGTGGGGGCTGTCATACAGAACAAGTGGAAGGTCACGGACAGACCAAGCAAGGACAAAGGCCCAATATTAACCCTCACCACACTGGAGGACCCAAAAATCCATGAGGGCATTGACGATGGAGGATGAGGCCTTGAGACATGCAAAAGGGCAGCAGAGTTAAGGGAGGCCTTACCTAATTAATGTATCCTCTAGAAGGTAAAAGACCGTGCAAAATGGAGGAAATGAGGAATATGGCCACAGTTTATTGACTCGGAATCAGTCAAGGCTGATCTGGTTCAACACCAAGAGTCCCATACCACAGGGCTGACTCGGCCTCACTCAGACAAGTAGGTTACAGACCTGAACAATTAGGCCAAGTCAACCCATGCAACTGATCGGCTAGAAAGTTACACAAAACAGTTGTGTGCCATATGGACACCATGCACATGGTTGCGCCCATGGGATTTTAGTTCTCGGGAGTAGGGCCCATGGTTGGGAAATCCAGACCACTGATATATTATGGATCACTATGGATAAACAATGCTCTGAATAAATTCAAGATTGGTGCCCTGTAGATCCACAGCTCAAGAATGACAGTACACATTCAACTGAAATAATATAGGTTGCTGAATTGTTCCAAGCTGGAATTTTTTTGAGGCATATCCATCCAAGAAGCTGATCAACAAACCAATGGTCTGGATTACTGAATCATGGGCTCTATTTGCCAGAATTGGAAATAAGGGGGTCGCCCCTAACTTGCCCGGTGCTACTCAACTCGAGACCGGTTGAGTTGATTCAAGTCGCCACGTCTGAAAACCATGAAGAATATGACCCAAGGTAACAACAGATTATAGTGATAAACTTGAGATTTCTCCGACAGAAACAGTTCAATCTATATTGGTATTTTTTTTGTTAGATTTATGTGCAATCGTTGTATTTCTATCATATATTCACGTTAAGTAGAGTCTCTATCTTATCAACACCATGCACAAAAGTTGAGATTGTACAAACATCAGTTAGCAAGGTTACTGACCACTTTCATCAAAGTTAACCCGCTCACCTGTGGCAAAGATGTTCCAGAAGAGAGCACTGATGAAATATAGGAGCGCTGTAAACATCAAAAATCCACGAAAAGAACCTATCCGCTCGATGAAAAAACCCGCTCCAATGGTTCCCATGATGGCAGACAATGTTCCAGCAGTATTTGACATCCCTGTCAGGCACCAACAGGATAAAAGTACTGATTAACACTTTGTGTCATGTCTAATGGTGGATAAGACGAGAAAACAGAGCATACCCTACCATGTATAACACCGGCGTACTGTGGAGCAATCTCCTGAAAAATATGAAAATACAAGCACGCAAGGAATTAGGACAGAGACAGCTATAATAACATTATTTGCTCCATATGTGAAGTTTTAAAGCCCACAGACCTGGAGGTTCACAAGGAAACCAGCGTGGCTGAAAGAGCTCAAACCAACAGCAGCTGTAAGCCAAGCAGATGCAACGGATGGGTTTGTTGCTGCATTCAGACCGAGAAGAGCAAGTCCTGGACCGAGAAATCCGATTGACTGCAGAGAAGGGATGTATCAGAGGGTTAATATCCACTAAGCACCCTAAAAGGCAAAATGAAACATAATGATTAAAATGAGACAAGCAAACAATTAAACAATATCATTGTTGCCAATATCATAGCCTTGTCCCAAATATTTCGAGTTGACTTTACAAATCCTGTTTTGCCATTAAAATTATACAAGAGATAGATGGGAAAAAAATTTAAAAAAAAAATCAAACCATGACCTAGGACTTCCAGATTTTTGGCCATAGTTCTTCATTTTATGTCATTCTTTTGGTTGTCCATGATGAAAATCCAAAGTCTTGTTTCTCAAAAAAGTCACAGTGGCTGCCTGAGAGCATTTGCCTCACTGGGTTTGAGAGCTTGTGCTGTTCCAATCCCCCATTGGATAATGTCCCATTCAAAGGGTTAGGGTCATCCAATCAGCGTGTTTCTTGCACCATGGCATGCTCCCAATGGAACCATTGAATGAACCATCCTAATTGATTATTGAGCGTACTTCGTGTCATTCAAAGGTTTGAGGGGTGTGCAGTGTGATTATTTTCATTATTGTGTTTATATCTATTGCTCATGCAATCATAATGTTAGTCTAAATATAGAATATCAGCTGTTGTTAATTGGGGTTAGTCCCAGAATTTTCCCCCCGATTTGGTTAGGAGCAAAACAGACTACAAGTGTCATGAATTCCAAGAAAACAACAATAAGTTTCCCAGCACCCTTTTTTTGAAATGTTAAGACAATAATAATAATAGCAGGAAGCATGGATGATAAAGAGGTGTTTATACTAAGATAAGCCTGTAAACACGAAAGCATGTCTCCACTGTTCTGCAACGCTGGTTAGATTTATAATGCCTAAGTCATCTATATAAAAAGATTTGAGATCCATGTTAGATATCAATGGCATCGCTCATGTAGTCTTAGGTGCTTACTCTTCAAGCCTCCTGAGTGTCTTTCTCCCATGTATTCAACATTTCCACAAGAAATCCGAAACATCTGACTTTTTTGAGACAACCATATCAAAACTTGTATACTAATAAGATGCCATGCGTCACCACTTGCTGATAAAGAGCCTGTAAACAAGCTTTGTAATGTAAATCACAAGCACACAATGACAGTACCTCCCATTTATCACAAGGACGCCCATTTACAAACTGTTTCCTTGCAGTCAAGTATGCAGATGCCAGGATCCCATAAGACTCACAGAAGGATAGGTTGAAGAGGTGAATCGCAACAGAAATGACAGAATAGCACAGGCCATGTACCAGCTGGGGACCCTGACCAGTGTTTTAAATAGCTACTGCTATGTAGCGTGTAGCTTACGCTACGTAGAAGTAGCATGGCCTTAACGCTACATAGCTCTTGAAAATAGCTTAAGTTCCATGTAGCCCACGCTACATCATAAATTGCATACGCTACATGCTAAGTAACTATGCTACACGCTATGTAGCTCGCATGATGTTTTCAATGATTTGCTACATTTTTTCATTTCCAATAAAAATTAGTAAACCTTTTTAATGCTTTTAGTAAACTGAATAGAAAACAGTATTAAATCAATTTCATTGCTCTTTCTTTACCTTTATACTTAATCATTGCTCTTTCCTATTACTTTAGGTTCCATTTTGTTGCACAAAAAACAATTGAAATTTTATTAACTTTCATTATGAATCAGTCTAATTTGGTATGGAATATCATGACATTGGTGCAACCAAGCACCTTGATTAAAAAACTAGTAGTTGTGTGTAGCTTACTGCTACACGCTATGTAGCTTACGCCTCACGCTTCAAAGGGGTGAATGCTATGCTACACGCCATTCGCTATTTAAAACACTGACCCTGACCCAAAATCCAGGCACATCAGCTCATGAAGTGGTTTAGATGGCCATGTTTGTTGCTTTTCTTAACCGTTCATTTTCCTCACATGGCAATGGCCCACCTCACTGACTGGATCCACCAAATATGTGCTAGGAAATTTGTCACAGTTGGCTCAACCATCCATCGGCATTTCTGCAAGAACCGTCTTCAAAGGCAACCCTCGGATCTCCTTCTTTCATCTTCTCCTAGGGTTTCTCGAACTGTTGTTCGATCTGTCTCGATTGATTCTTCGTTCTCGTCTAAGGACGCCGGGATCGAATCCCGGCCGTCGGATTTCTTCGAGTTCATCACTTTGGAGCGGGTGAAGTTAGTATCGATGCTCGGTTTGGCACTGGCGCTCTGTAATGCGGATTGGGTGTTGATGTCAATAGCGATCGTTCCTACAGTCGGCTACACATGGATGGAGTAGATCGTTTGCTGAAGTTGTTAAGGTAATTTGACTTTTTAAGCTTGATTTCTGTTGTGATTTTCATGGATTGAGGAAATTTTTTCATCTTTTTTCCTAATTAAATGAAATTAGGGATTTCTATTTGGAAGTTGCATTATCCTTATTAATTGAAGCTCTCTGTGTTGAAATTGATTTCTTATCAGTTAACACAGTTTTCTCACATATTTTTCTTAATTATGTGAAATTCTTCTATTCATGGATTGAGCATTAGAGAAGATATGAAGGAACTGAAATTAGATTATTTGAAATTTTATGTCACGAAATCGATAGCTCTAGCTGGTAGCATTTGTCTACTTTACAAAAAGTCACAAGGAATGGTTTTAAAACGAGTAGCCTTCTCCTGAGATTTTAAGGCTTTGAGGATGATTTTGTGATAAAATTCAGCATTTGATGTGTGCGTTTTTTTCTTTTTCTTTTTTCTTTTTAATTTCATGCTGGATGATATGAATAACAGTTATGTGCGGACACATGTGCACGTGTGCGGAGCTAGGGACACACACACATAAACAGTTCATGACTTGCATGGATTAATAGAAGGTTAAACAATTGAAGGGAGATAATGACAATTTTGTAGCTCAATAGCTCTACCAATAAATAAATGATCAAATATAGAGTCTACATGTGAAGTTCACTACGGCTATTGTATCGGTGTGTCCCAATCAATTAATTGATCGACCTGATTTTCATGCCAAGTGATCAATGTGCTGTGGCCTACCTTTTGTACACAGAATATTTTACAAATGTTTCACGTTGGCATGGATGAGTGTATGTGAAGCTGTGTACGTCCACATAGAGCCACTATTTCTCGTCAATTCTCATATTGATATTCTCATATTTCTCGTCTTAGAAACATAATCTTTTAATACAACTGGTTTATTTTCAGGCACTTTAACTGTAGCTTTGGTCATTCTTCTTTGCATCATTTTTTTTATTTCATTTTTTTTATTATAATAGACATGGTATGTAGTAGATGTGGTCGTTAAGATGTATTGATTAAAGTGTTATAGTTTTTCCAATCTTCTGAATTATCTCAATAGTAGATCGGCATGGTATTCTTGTCCTTTGTATCAGAGGGATTGAGGTAGACCTTGTAACTATCCTTAAAAGCATTTTGCTTCTCTCTGTGCCTACAACTCTTGAGTTAGATACAGATGAGATTAGCAGTAGAACTTGTTTCTTCCATTATCGCTATTTATTGTTCTCTGATTCTTTAACAGCTACTAATCGTAGTCATCTTTCCTCTGGGGATATCTAATGTCTCCTATAGTTGGAGGCGTGCTGGTGGATTACTATGGTGGTGAGCTAGTCATGACGTGGGGTGTGGCTCTGTGGTCAGTAGCCACTTTTCTTACACATTGGGCTGCAGAAAATTCTTTATGGGCTATACTTGCCATGAGAGTTATGCTTGATATTGTAGAGGGTGTGGCACTTCCTAGCATGAACAACATGGTATCAAGGTACCAAATTATCTCAAACTTCCTATCTTGGAGATTTTATCCATACATTAAATGGCTTAAGTTATTCCAATCATATTTGCTCTTTAAAGATTTTTGCAACCCCGGTGAAGGAGTTGCTCGGCGAAGAAATTGAAGTTGTTTGAACTGGCTTTTCTTATAGATGGTTTCCTCGAACAAGCTGTTGGACTTGCAATGGCTGGATTTAACCTCAGCAGTGCAATTGGACTTCTACTCTCCTATCCTCATAGGCACGTACTAGGAGTATTTGGACCATTTGTAATATTTGGATTGTCTAGATTTCTCTGGGTTTTGGTATTGGCTCTCTGCAACATTGAGTACACTAGACCGTCATCTTCAAATTTCAAAATATGAGTTGGACTATATTTTAAGTGAGAGAAAGAAACCATTAATGCCAACCACATGCAAGAAACCAGAGAGAACCCCCTTCAGGCTTCTCCTTTCTAAGTTGCCTACATAGGCCCTAATTTCTGCGAATGCTATGCACAGTTGTGTAATGTCCAGAAATCTCTCTTGGTACAGAAGTCAAGCTGTTATAGTAATTGGTTTCTTCTATCAGTTATCTCATTCTGCTTGTGAGGCAATGGATGACTCATCTTTTATTTCATTTGTAGGAATACTTTGTTATTCTTTCATGAATGCACATTTACTTCAACATGGTAAAGTTTAATTGTTTATGCAAATGTGTACTTTTTATAGCAATTGCCTAATTAACTTCATACACTTAAGCATTCCATCAATTGAAGTTATTAACTATGAAACGGATGTATCGGGTGGACCTCAGAAGAGCAAGCATGGTTCAGTGTAGTTCCTTGGGCTATGATGGTAGTTTTAGTCCTTTTAGTGTGGTGGTCGGTCCCTGTTACCTTGAAGCTGGTATCAGAGATCCAGGTCACGCTTGAAACCCGCGGTGGCATGAGGCCTGTAATGGGAATAATAGAGGCGGATACTGTGGCACCTGCATCAGCAGGAAGCGTGGTGAATCCCGTATAAAGGAATATACTGGTGTGCGGCTAACAGGATTGATCCTTTTAGTGCGGTGGCCGGTCACTGTTCTCATGCAATCATAATGTTAGTCTAAATATAGAATACCAGCTATTGTTAATTGGGGTTAGGCCCAATTTTTTTTTCCTGATTTGGTTAGGAGCAAAACAGACTACAAGTGGCACGAATTCCAAGAAAACGACAATAAGTTTCCTAGCACCCTCTTTTGAAATGTTAAGGCAATATAATAATAGCAGAAGGAAGAAGAGGTGTTTATACTAAGATAAGCTTGTAAACACAAAAGCGTGTCTCCACTGTTCTACAACACAGGTTAGATTTACAATGCCTAACTCATCTAGATAGAAAGATTTGAGATCCATGTTAGATAACAATGGCATCGCTCATGTAGAAAGATTTGAGATCCATGTTAGATATCAATTTAATGCCTTTTTACAGAAAATAGAACATCAATTAATACTCAGAACCTACCTGCATGACTTTGCGGGTGAAGGTAACACTTGAACCCCTCCTAATCAACATGTCGGAAGCAACGCCCGCAACATATCCTAAAACTGCCATCATAGCCCAGGGAACTGCACTGAACCATGCTGCTCTTCTGAGGTCCACCCGATACATCTGTTTCATAGTTAATAACTTCAATTGATCGAATGCTTAAGTGTCTCTAGTTAATCAAGCAATTGCTGTAAAAAGTACACATTTGCATACACAGCTAAACTTTACCGTGTTGAAGTAAATGGGCATCCATGAAAGAATAACAAAGTATCCCTGCAGATGAAATTAAAGATGAGCCATCCATTGACCTCCAAGCAGAACAAGATAACCGATAGAAGAACCAAGTACCATAACAGCTTGACTTCAGTACCAAGAGAGATTTGTGGACATTACCCAACTGTGCATAGCATTCGCAGAAATTAGGGCCCATGTAGGCAACTTAGAAAGGAGAAGCCTGAAGGGGGGAATCACTCTGGTTCTCTCTGGTTTCTTGCCCGTGGTTGGCATTAACGGTTTCTTTCTCTCACTTAGAATATAATCCAACTCATATTTTGAAATTTGATGATGGCGGTCTGGCGTGCTCGATGTTGCAGAGAGCCATACCAAAACCCAGAGAAATCCAGACAATCCAAATATTACAAATGGTCCAAATACTCCAGCTTGTGCCATGAGGATAGGAGAAAGTAGAAGTCCTATTGCACTGCCGAGGTTAAATCCAGCCATTGCAAGTCCAACAGCTCTGGATCGTTCTGTTCGAGGAAACCATCTATAAGAAAAGCCAGTTCAAACAACTTCAATATCTTAGCCCAACAACTCCTTCACCGAGGTTGAAAAAAGAATCTTTAAAGAGAAAACATGATTAGAATAATTTAAGCCATTTAATATAAGGTAAAATCTCTAAGATGGGAAGTTTGAGATAGACTGACACCTTGATACCATGTTGTTCATGCTAGGAAGTGCCACACCCTCTGCAATACCAAGCAAAACTCTCATGGCAAGTAGAGCCCATAAAGAATTTTCTGCAGCCCAAGGTGTAAGAAAAGTGGCTATTGACCATAGAGCCACACCCCACGCCATGACTAGCTTACCACCATAGTAATCCACCAGGACGCCTCCAACTATTGGAGACATTAGATATCCCCAGAGGAAAGATGACTGCGATTAGTAGCTGCTAAAGTATCAGAGAACGATAAATAGCAATAATGGAAGAAACAAAGTTCCGCTAATCACATTAGTAGCTAACTCAAGAGTTGTAGGCATAGAGAGCAGTAACATGATTTTAAGGACAGTTACAAGGTCTAGCTTATGCTCTCCAATACCAAGGATAAGAATATCATCCCGATCTACAAGCGATATAATTCAGAAGTTGGAAAAACTAGAATCACTTGAAGCAATGCATCTTAACGACCACATCTACTACATACTATGCCTATTATAAAAAATAAAATGAAAAAAGAAAAATGATGCAAAGAAGAGTGACCAAAGCTACAGTTAAAGTGGCTGAAAATAAATCAGTTGTATTAAAAGATTATGTTTCTAAGACGAGAAATATGAGAATATCAGTAAGAGAATTGATGAGAAATAGTGGCTCTATGTGGACATACACAACTTCACATACACCCATCCCTGCCAACGCATGACAGTTGTAGAATATTCTCTCTGTGCAAAAGGTAGGACATGCCACATTGATCACTTGGCATGAAAATCAGGCCAATCAACTAATTGGTTAGGACACACCGATACAATAGCTGTAGTGAAATTCACATATAGATGCTGTATTTGATCATTTATCTATTGGTATAGCGATTAAGCCACAAAATTTTCATTATCTTCCTTCGATTGTTTAACCTTCTGTTAATACATGCAAGTCATGAACTATTTATGTGTGTGTCCCTGCTTCCACACATGCACACATGTGTGTGCACATAACAATTATTCATATCATCTAGTATGAAATTAAAAAGAAGAAAAAACACACATCAAATACTGCATTTTATTTCAAAATCATCCTCAAAGCCTTAAAATCTCAGGAGAAGACAACTCATTTTAGAACTATTCCTTGTGATCTCAGGAGAAGAAAACTCATTTTAGAACTATTCCTCGTGACTTTTTGTAAAGTAGAGAATGCAACCAGCTTAGCTATTGGTTTCATTACATAAAATTTCAAACGATCTGATTTCAGTTCCTTCAGATCTTCTTGAATGCACAATCTATGAATAGAAGAATTTCACATAATTAAGAAAAATATGCGAGGAAATGAGTTAATGATCAGAAATCAATTTCAACAGAGAGCTCCAGTTAGTAAGGATAAATGCAACTTTCATATAGAAATCCCTAATTTCATTCAATTAGAAAAAAGGATGAAAAAATTTCCTCAATCCACTAAAATTACAACAGAAATCAAGCTTACAAAGTCAAATTACCTGAACAACTCCAGCGAACGATCTACTCCATCCATGCGCAGCCGACAGTGGAACGATCGCCACCGACATCACCACCCGATCCGCGTTACAGAGTGCCAGCGCCAAACCAAGCATCGAGACGACCTTCACCCGCTCCGAAGTGATGAACTCGAAGAAATCCGACGGCCGGGATTCAATCCCGCCATCCTCAGGCGAGAACGAAGAATTAATCGGGACAGATCGAGCAGCGGTTTGAGAAACCCTAGGAGAAGATGAAAGAAGGAGCTCCGAAGGTTGCCTTTGAAGACGGTTTCTGCAGAAACTGGATGGATGGAGAGGCTCCGAGCATTTTCCGTTTGGAGATTTGCAGAAATGTGATGAGAATCGAGCAATCCCAGACTGGTTTTTTCCTCTATGGCGAATGGAATTGGATGAGAATGGAAGCAATCGATCGAGAGAGAGACGGAGAGTCATGTTGCAGAGTGACGGAGAAAGAGACTGACGAGAGTAGCAGAAATATATAGTCGGGTGAGGATAGATGGTCTGAAACAGGGAAGCGGATTGATTTCAACGTACATAGTAACTCTGTGGGCCCACCATGGATGTACATATCTTATCCACGCCGTCCATCCGTTTTTCTAAATCATTTTAGGGAATGAAACTAAATTTGAAGCATATCCAAGAATTCAGTGCACAACACCACAGGAAACAGTGAGGATAGTGACTTCCACCGTTGAAACTTTTCTAAGGACCAACATGTGGAATCGGATTGCGTGCGGAGTAAACTCAGTTGGGCCCACCTAGAATGTATGTGCTTTATCTATTCCGTCCATATGTTTTTCCAGCTCATTTTAGGGGTTGAGCCTAAAATTCAAGCATATCAAAATCTCAAGTGGACCATGCCACGGGAAACAGTGGGAATAATGATTTCCACCGTTGAAACCTTCCCAGGCCCCACACTGATTTTTATTTGTCATCCAACCTGTTCATAAGATCACATGGATATGGATGAAGGGAAAACATAAATATCAGCTTGATCCAAAACTTCTGTGTCCTCCGAGAATTTTTCAACGGTAAACATTCATTTCACACTTTTCCTGTAGTGTGGTCCACTTGAGATTTTGATATGGTTCATTTTTTGGCACCATACCTAAAATTTTCTGTTAAGATGGATGGACAGAGTGGATAAAATATGTAAATCACGGTGGGCCCTCACTATGCACTCCGCTTCCCACTCTCTTCGTTGGGAAGGGGAAAGGGGGTTTGTTTGATACTCCGGCAGCGGGTGAGACTTGATACGCAGGCGCTCAGAAATTGTACTCGTGGCACACACTAACTCAAATTAAAAAAGACTAGATGGTGGAATACACTGGGGAGCGGTTAGGTGCGGGTCTGGCCTCACCCAATATGTGTAGTATATCCATGCCCGGCCTCACCCAAAACGGTGCAACTCTAACCGTTGGGCCCACCTTGATGCACGTGTAGTATATCCACGCAGTCTATCTGTTTTTTCTAATCATTTTAAGGCATGAGCCCAAAACTCAAGCAGATAAAAATCTCAGGTGGGCTACACTATAGGAAACAGTAGTGATTGAACACCCACCATTAAAACTTCCTAGGGTCCATTGTAATGTTCATTTGCCATCCAACCTGTTGATTAGGTCAGCACACACATGAAGGGAAAAAACAAATATAAGCTTGATCCAAAAATTTTGTGGCCCACAAGAAGTTTTTAACTGTTTCCTGTAGTGTGGTCCACCTGAGATTTGGATCTGCTTCATTTTTGGACTCATGCCTTAGAATGAGCTGGCAAAACAGATGAACAGCGTGGAGACACTACACATAATCAAGGTGGGCTCCACAGTAGGGCCGCACCTAATTAGCTCCCAAATACACTGTATCAACTTTCCAAAATCATATTGGCTGAGCAATCCTAATCCATGATTCGTGGACAGTTGTTTGTCCAAATATTATGATCAGATATCTTAAATTTTCGACCGCCCAATAAATGTCCACTGATCCGATCCCATATCGTATAATCAAATAAAATTAATTTTCCGTCCATGAAAAATGTGAAACATGATTTGAACGGTTGTATATGAGTTTATTTTATGCCATTCGTATGCAATTTTTTAAGTGCACGCGTATCATCCATCACACTCTCTGAGCAGGAAATCGCCGTGTCAAGAGGGGCAGAGCACACGCGCGAGTGGCCTGCCGAGTCCTACACTCATTGCAATGCCAATGTCGCACGTGGGTAAGATCGGGAACGTTCGTCAGGTGGGCCATCCGTCGTGTGTATTCCATATTCAGGAAATGAAGATGTTATGATCATTGGCTGTGGACCATCGGTCAGCCCCTTTTCCTACCGTTCAATTTTTCCAGACATGCATGGCCCATCTGATTAATTCTCGGGACGGGGACGGTGGGTCCCACCAGATGACCCGGACCTGTTGCACGTAGGCGTGTGAGGGAGAGTCGCATTCTGATGGCTACACTCCAAGAGGCCACCGTATTTCTCTCGCAAGAAAAGCTTTGATATTCTGGCATCAGATAGTTGATACGCGGGCACTAATAAACGTACAATCTAATTTTTGAACTGTCACGAATGCTCGAGTGGGAGAATTTAATGACTGAATTTGACCCAATTCGTATTTCTACAAAGTTTCCTGTCCGTGGAAGGTCTTCCAAATGGACAGTGGGGATCATCTTCTAGTTTCACTTTAGATGATAGGTGGCACTCATCCTAAGACCAACAGATCAACAATGATTGTAACACTCGTGAGGTGGGCTCCACCAAAGAGCGGGCCACCCATCGAATGTCACGCAATTCCAACAATCGTCTGTTCAAAAAGTACGCTACCGGAAAAGTTAAATTTGCAAATGAGTTAATATTTATAAAATAATTGTAGTTAAGAGGAGATGTGATGATGCTAAAATGATATGTAAGAGAATTAGGCTATTATGAGTTTCTGACGTAATAAGGTCCGGAGTTTCAGCAAGTCATAAAGCACACGTTCAATGGTAATCTAGAGAAGGAGGGGGGTTGAGAAGGGATGTGATGATACGATTGATAAAGTATGAATACTAATGATATTAACATAATCTTTGGCTTGCACTTGAAGTAGCTAAGAGGCTTGGGTGCACCATGGCTTGAAAGGGTTGGCCCAAGTGAGATTTGAAGGCTAAGAGAAGGCTGGAGAATAAGGGGGTTGAAGAAGATGGGACATTGAGCACTCAAGCACTCCCTTTCACTCTCACTCACTTTCTCTCTTCCTCACTTTTACTTTCAATCTCACTCTCCTTCTCCTCGTCTTTGTTGGTGTTGTTGGTGAGAAATGAAAAGAGGAGAGGGGTTTTTATAGCCAAATTCCTAATTTTCTTGTAATTGAAGGGGTTATTGAGGGTAGAAATTGAGTGTTGACTTGTGATTGAATGAGAGAAAGGGGGTGCCACATGTTACACTCTCATAAGTGGATGAAGGTAGGTAAAATCATGAATTGGTTAAGAGGAGTGATTGAGGGTAAAAATTGGGTGTTGACTTGTGATTGATTGAGAGAAAGGAGGTGCCACATGTCACACTCTCATTGGTCGATGAGGGTAGGTAAAATCACGAATTGGTGAAAGTCCAAGGTAATGGGGATTTCAAGGTAGCTGTCTCTCCAGAAGTGCAATAGCTGTAGCTCGGAGCACAGATTTTGAGAGGAAGTGATAATCTGATTACCGTCAGAGGTAGTCAAACTACCGCCGACAGTAATCAAACAACCTCCACCCGATCGATTTGCTATGAAATTTGGTTAGTTGCTCCGGTTGGCCTCATATTTTCTAAACGAACTATGATTTCGTTTTGAAGTGGTTTCTAGATAGTGCTAGCTTTTTATTTTTCTTCATATTGCTTATGTTTGGCTTGACTTTGTTTTGAATTTAGCCAAATTTAAATGTTTAACTTAGGCTGAATTTGGCTAAAAAGGGTGGACAATGGCTTGAAAATGGCTTAGGAGATGGCTAAGGCTAGGGCATAGCTTGGTTGTCGTTTAGGATTTAGGTGTGGTTCACGCCTTATCCAGTTGCCAGCCTGGGTGGGGTGTCACTCAACAATGGAAAGATGACAGCTACGGAATGGTCCTAGAATATTCTTGATTGGATGGCTTCTATAATAGATCTTGTCCGTTGATTTGCATGATCCGATCAATGTGATTTATTATTATTATTTTTTCTTTCAAGAAAGCCCATTTGGGAGTGGAATGGATGGCCCAGGTAGGTGATGGGGATGCCAACCAATCCAAATGCAACCAAGTGCAATTGCGTCCACTAGATCATTTCTCACCTATATATCAATCTCTATGGGCCCGCCATGATGTATTTTATCCACACCCATCCATTTTGCCAGCTCATTTTAAGATACAAGCCCAAAAAATGAGTCAGATCCAAATTTCAGGTGGACCACACCACAGGAAACAATGGTGATTGGTTCACCGTTAAAAACTACTTTGGGCCACAAAAGTTCTGGATCAAGCTGATATTTGTGTTTTCCCTCCATTAATATTTGTGTTAGTCAGGTCTGTGTGACCTAACTAACAGGTTGGATGGCAAATAGACATTACAGTGGGCCCTAGAAAATCATTAATGGTGGGCTTTCAATCACCACAATTTCCTGTGATGTGGTCCACCTGAGATTTGGATCTGCCTCATTTTTGGGCTCATGCCTTAAATTGAGGTGGCAAAATTGATGGACAGGGTGTATAAAACAGATACATCATGGCGGAGCCTGCAGAGCTTTTCCAGCACCGAAGTTGGTGCTGGAGGTGTCACTACCATCCGAATCCATATATCATTTCTCTGGTGTGTGGCCCACCTGATAATGGCCCACCATTTTAAGGCATACTAACGTTAGTAGGCCCCACTCAAGCCGCTCAGGCAGGCATGCCAGTGTGGCACGCCTGTGTGAGATCCAGACCGTTATTCCACCGTGCTTAGCTGCAGCCTGAAAATCGGACTAATGGGCTATCAAATGTTGGGCCCACATGGTAGATGGTAGATAAATGGTCAAAGTTTTATAATATGGCCGATCTCGACCATCAATTTTCTTGCAATCGAACTCAGATGGTTAGGATTGTCCGATCAAATGACAATTTTAGAAGCACAATCAATCAATGGCTGTCAGATTGCAATGCATGCCAGTCTCTACCATCCAAGGACAATTAAGTGGGACCCAGTGAAAAATAGGAAACGCTTGCGCGAATTAATGTGCATGAAATCCACCCCGTCCAACAGGTATACCACCCTTTGTTTGGCCCAGATGCAAAAACCACATTGATTCAACGGTCAGGTGGGCCTCCCCTAAAACAATACCTAAAACCTCTAAATTCAGGTGGTATGGCCCACCTGAGTTTTGGGATTAGTGTGATTTTTGGCTAATTCTTTCATCCTAATGAGGCAACTCAGATGAATGGATTGGATGTCCTACACAACTAATGGTGGGCAATATCTCAACTTGTTTCCTATTTCCTATGATGTGGCAAATCTGAGCGTTGGATTATCATGATTTTTGGGTTCTATAGTGAACATGAGGCAGCTTACCTGATGGATGGAGTGGATCTCATGAAAGTTCCACACACACACACACACACACAGAGAGAGATTCTCACACACAACCAGTACGTCCAACAAGTTGGTGTGTGGGGGCCACTGGTGTTTGTATGGCATCTTGTACATCCAGCAAGGTTGTCCCACCATAAAAATAGAATGCGCAAAGAATAAGGACGATCCAACCGTGAAAATGTGATGCTCCATGTGAATGTGGAGTTTTTAGGTGTTGGTTCATGGTTTTCTATGGTGTACCCCACCTAATACTTGGATCAACCTAATGTTTGGGACATCTCATTTTCATGATGGGATAATCTTAATGAATGGGCAAGATGTCATACAAACACCATGGTAGGCCCCACAGGCCAACTAGTTGGACGTACACCTAGTTGTGTGTGAGCATTACTCATGTATAATAATCCAGCTCTCAATAACAACAACAAAATTCAAATATATTCAAGAAGTGCAACGTTCTTCCACGCACAAGGGGGATGTTTTGGGGCGAGGAAGGTGAGCATTTGTGTTATTCTGGTTGGAGAAACATGTGGGCCCGCGAACAACACCATTGAAAAACATGAACGAATTGAAATGAGGGAATGCCTTCAAATCAAAAGGAACTCGGCTCATTTCCCATCTCAATGCAGCTTTTCCAAGAGGGGCACCAGCAGACGATGTCATGCAAGCCCCCGCGTTCCCGAACACAAGGAACTGGCTTGAACTCATTTCATGCCAAATGACATATAAAGAACTTAGTTAAAGCCCATACACTCCTTTTCATGATATTCAGTCCTTGTTTAAATTGTTACTTGTACATGAGAATGGAAATGTGATCAGATTTTACTAGCAAGCTTACCAAACAACGAATGCCGACCTTCAGCAATAAGCTCCCCCGTTATTTTGTTCCTCAATATGACGCTTGTTCCAGAATAGCTCCCTCTATGTCCCAAAAGCCTTGAGGTGATCTCCAATTCATCCTGCCACCAGTAGCAGGCGGAAAAAGAATATTCAACTAATGCGAATAAGGTTGCACAGTATTTCGACAATCCATATAAATGTATGTGTTTGGTGGTGGAAACGATAGAAAACCATGGAATAAAATCAATTTCCACAAATATGACATCTTTCCTAGTTTGCGAAAAACAAAATTAGGTGTGGATATCAATTTCCATTTGCAACGTTTCCTTCAAAAACAAGTAAAACGATTCGCAACGCGCTCCCTCAAAAAGTATAAATAAAACTAGATTTCCATAGCTACGAGTGACAACTCTTGCTTTTTTACCGTTGACCTTTGAACATTTTCATGAAAATCACATGTTCTAAAATAAACAGGTTAACATGGATATTTTCCACACATTTCCCTTTCCTTTGAGGCAACATTTGAGTTTTTCATATCCATGTTTTAGTTTTCACCAATCCAAACAGGCCTAGAGTTATTTGGATTTACCCTCCAATCATGGAAAATGGAATTGCTGTCATGCAAGTGTCCATTTCCCCTTGTTTTTCTCACCCCAAATCATAATCGAGATAAGAATGGACATCCATTCCATTCTGATCTCACTAGTCACTCACGTTCCTAATTTAATGCATAGTTCCATTTGGGGAAGCGGAGACGCAAACGTAGCCCAAGCAATTGAAAGAACTAAGGGCCCACTTGGATCCTTGCGTTCTTAAGTCCTAGATTGGTCAATCCAAGCATCTGCTTCAATTTCCTTGTTTGGGCCTCCATGAACATGGATCCACTTAACACCCTTCAAATCCCCAATAAGTAGGTATTGATGACTAGGGCTGTCAATAAGTATCCAGATCCATACCCAAGGTACCCAGCCTGAATTAGATGGCTCTGGTGTATTTCTCTTACCCATTTGATATTAGGTTGTGTATTTTAGGCCTGTTTAAAAGTTGGGTCCAATCAGTTATCTCATTGGGTAGGTACCCAATTTAAGTATATTAATAGATTATATTTTGTATTAAAATAACTTAGCTAGCCTATCTCATTAGGGCTAAACTGTTGTAAATCCGGTCAGCAGAAGCACTGAAGAGATTCAAACAATCAATACATGCCACACAAGCAATCAACGCAAAGACGATCCATTTTTACGTGGAAAACTCTTTCGGAAAAAAACCACGGCACAAAGCGATAACTCCACTATGAATATCAGATGATTAGAAAGCTAATCTACCCTCAAGCAGATCCCAAAGATGAACAAAGCACTCACAAACCTCACAATCTCTCCCCCAAGCCCTGACCGGATTTACAACAACTGGTATCAGAGAGATCCTTGGGGTGTAGCAGAAATTCGGATATGAGACGAGAGCATGACATCGGGCATGAGATTCAACATAGAGAAGTATTCGGGGAAAAATAATTTTGAATTTTGGAAGGTGAAGATGAAATACTTTTTAGTTCAGCAAGGATTGCAAGATGCACTCCTTGGAAAGTGATCGGAGGCTATGAAAGAAGAAGAGTGGAAGAAGATCGATGAAAAAGCCAATGTCTCAATCCAATTGTGCCTAACAAATGAGGTTCTGTATAACGTCATGAAAAAGAAAACTGCGGCTGAAACATGGGCGAAGTAGGAGAATATCTACACGAAGAAATATCTGAAAATGACATATATTTGATGCTTCAGTTGTGAAATTTGAGGATTGTGGAGGAGGCCGATGTTGAGAGCCACATCAGCAATTTCAATACGCGTATTTGCAAGTTGAAGGATGTAGATGAACTGATGAAGGACGAGGATCAAGCATTTATCATGTTGAATTCTCTTCCAGAATCATATAAGCTGCTTAAGGACTCGTTGTGCGTGGGTAGAGAGACCATTGACGAGGAAACCGTTATCTCAGCCTTTCAAGCGAAGACGATGAGAAAGAAAAACGGCGGCGTGGGTCCCTCTATGGATGAAGCACTGGTTATGTGGGAGAGGAATTCTGAGCGGGATGCATGATCTTCGTCATCGAGATCTAAATCAAAAGGCAAGTGAAAGAGCAATGTGAGATGCTGGAATTATGGGGGAAAAGGGAATGTGAAGAGGGATTGTTCGAATCCCGGAAAAAGGCAGAAGAAATCCAGAGATTCTTCTAGGGAGGGGGTTAATACCGTAGAGGACGGTGGTGATGTTTGTGATGTATTGATTGTATTCGGCATAGGGTCTCTCGGTAGAGAGTGGTTTCTGGCTTTAGGTGCATCATGTCATGTATGTCCTGACCGAAGTTCATTCATAACATACATGGAGTATGATGGTGGATCAGTCGTTATGGCCCTTGTGGGTGATGGTTACACCCGCAAGGTAGTGGGTATTGGTTCAGTGCGCATTAGGATGTTTGATGGGATCGAACGAATCCTTGAAAGTGTCAAGCATGTCCCTGAGATGAAAAAGAATGTGATATCTCTTGGTGTGCTCGAGGCGAAAGGGTGTAGGTTTATCGCTTGTGATCGGTATTGTAAAATGGTAAAGGGAGCACTCATGATGATAAAGGCCCAGAGGTGTGACAATCTTTAATCGGGAGCACAATTCATGGTGGAGCTGCGGGATCCACAGTTGCTCGTATGTAGTAAGAGCCAAAGGGCCACATGAGAAAAGCAACAAGGTGCGTGAAGTATAAGGATAAAGTCAATGGGGCACGAGAAGTGACGGGACTATGATGGCGACGAAGTAGAGATGGAGGATAATGCGTGACAAGGTGTTGCATGAAGATTGGAGTCGTGGTAGACATTGTTGGAATCGGACGCCTCAAATCTCCATGTATAGAGGCCACCAACAGGTCGATCACGGTGGATTTCAAGACAGCAACTTTCTGGACGTTTTTGGGCATTGTCGACCGGTCAGTAGGGGTCATCGACATGTTTCCTTTTTAAGTTGGGTTTCTTGCGCAGTTTTGCATAAGGATTTTCTAATCTCGGTTTTCTCCTATTTAAGGAGTGTATTACGAGATTAGTGGTATACTAAACGCGAAAGGGGATTGAGAGAGATTCTAGGTGAGAGAAAGAGCTTGAGAAGAGGGTTTTCTTCTTGGGAAAGCTTAAGATTTCTCTTGTGGGTTTGTAATCCGAGGTTTTGGGTTCCATCTCTTGTAACTTCTGATATTATAGTGGATTGGTGTCGCTTTGTGCCGATTTTTTAACTTTGATGGGTTTTCCCACGTAAAATCGGATTGTCTATGTGTGGTTGATTGCATGCATGTGTGATTGCATTGTGATGCAGGACGACCTAATTATGATGCATGCTCATGAACACATATAATCCAGCGGAAATAAACAACAATAATAATCTAGAATTTAGCATCTACTATCACAAATTAAGAAAATCATAAAAGAGACGTGCAATAATGCGGGCCATCATCACAACCACAAAGTATGAAGTTCAAGTAATGCATAGGTTGGATCCGGCGAGGGATGGAACCTCCTGATCTTGTATGGTCATAACCCAATCGAACAATGAGATTCACTAGTCCGGGAGATCAAATGATTTCTCGAATTAGGGAATCGAAAATTTGAGAAATTAGGGTTTTGGATCAATTCTCAGATTTAGGGTTTGAAGATTGTGAGATAATGAAAATAGAGAAAGAAGGAAGAATAATCTTACCTTAGAAGAATGTTGGAAGGACAAAAGAAGAAGAAGATTGGAGAAGAAGACGAAGATCCACAGAGAGACAGGGAGGGAGGAGGCAACGAAAGTTGTTTTTTTCTTTTCAATAATCAATAGTATAATGAAAAAGGTTTAAGGCAACACCCTTATAAAATTCGAAATTAACATAGTTACAAAAACACCCCTACTAACAAAATTAAAAAAAAAGACATTCGCATGAAAAAACGTGCACACACTAACCCAAAACTTAAATAAGTAAAAGTGCATAAAATAAAATCAAATCTAAGATGCCCGATGGCCTCCGATGATGGCATGATGAAAGTGGGCCACGACGAACCAACGGTTCGATCACATCATCATCGTGATCCAACGGTCCAATCATCTCCTCCAAGCAACTTACACGTCTTCCTAAGGTGGGGTCTTCTCAAATGTCTCGGATTACATGTGTAAGATCTTCGATGCTCCTCTAGTCGTTATGAACGATCCAAGCCCTTCATTGGGCTAAAGAGATGCATGCGTCACTCGCATGATAAACCTTAAAGGGATTGATGTCCTCATCACATTGTGTTGCTTATTTGATTCTATTTGCTGCTGTGTGTTCGGCTTTGCTTCCGCTGTCAGCCTTTTATCCCAACATAAACCATCATCCCTAACCGTGGATCTAAGCAGCGCTGGCTGGTAGCTGGTGCTGCCACTTGTGGACAATCTCACAGGCTGGAAAGACATACATTTTAATCTTCTTCTTCTTAAATCCACCTTTGGCTTCGAATGAGATCTCGGAGAGGTACTACTCAATTTCTCATTCAAATGGATCTGCAATAGTAGAGGAGAGCAATCTTTTGCTCATTCCTTGTTTGATGGATAGTCTTCCGAGAGTTTCTGCTTTAAGAGATCTCTTCTTCTTCTTCACAGTGGTCCGACTATTTGGACTGTTCATTCACAGTGGTCCAACCATTTTAACTGTCCATTTACAGATTGACCACTCCATTCACAGCGGTCCAACAATTTGGGCCGTTCATTCACAGAAGGCCAACAATTTGGACCACATTGATTCGATTTGGGTTGTCATTTGATTTAAAATAGGATCTTAAGATCCAAAAGTTACCCCCCAACCGATGCCCCTTTGCTTCCAATACCCATTTCGGCATCATCTGATCACACATAATTGGTATCGTTTTTATTTTTTTTCCGCTTTTATTCTTTATTGTGCTATGACCATAGATGCACTTCAATACTAGTCTATTATAAGTTTGTCAGCCAAACAATAGATTTACGCCTTTCAGATTTTGTGACCCCTAGTCCACAATATCAACCTAATGAAATATTGGCCAATCTGAGAGTCAGCAATCTAGGATTGACCACTCCAAGGATTCATAACTCACCCAGGACTAGGAAGTCCCACCATCCAAACAGCCCCAAGTTAGCAGAAGAAGGGAAAGTGGTAAGAACAAGTAGAAAATAAGATATTTTGCGATTCATAAGCATCTAGGAAATGAAATCCCTAACTTCATTTCATGTCTAATCCCAATTGTTTCATCAATTTGAAAATTTATCATGAAAGAAAGTCTGACCCTCAAGGAAAGTGACTGACATGTCGACTTAAATCCTACTTGAATGAAAAATTGTACATGAATCCTATGTTTCCCTGAGAAATGGAGAGACAAGGTTTCATGATCGATAACGGTTTTAAAGTTGGTTTGTATCTTAGGCTTGTTTGGATGCAGAAGAAATTGAATTGTGAATATTCAGTGTAGTCAATCAGAAATGAAAGAATTTAAATGACGTTTCTTACCATGTAATTAGGAAGTAGCCCCAAAATTGCAATTATGTTTCTCTCAAATAAATATAGAAGTATGCAAGTGCAATTTGGAGCCAAACCCTCCATATGAATGCTAGGGAAATCACATTTGGAGCCCTCATACTGCATGTGTTTTACGATTCTATTCTATCTCATCCAATTACAATTACACGATACAACCCAGTTCCAAAAAAAACTCAAAGCCATATATGGCCTTGGTTCTAGAGTAGAGACTAGAGACAGCAATCTGGTTTTAGTCCATCTTCACCATACATGCTGTGATGCACGAATGCTTCACACAAGGCGTGTTGGAATGTTTGCACACGTTTGCATGCATGCATGAAGGCATGCAGCATACATATATTACATGAGGACCCAATGGATGTAAGCAATATGCAAGAGAGCTGAGCGTAATGTCTACTTAAGCAAACATGCAAGAGAGCTCAGCATTATGTCTACTTACATTGGCATTGGCCCCCGAGAAGTATGAAATCGACATTTCAAGTGAAACCTTTGCAGGGAGACCATCAGCGTGGATTACAGCTCCTCCAACATCATCGATAAGGTTTGCAATAGCACCTGAAGACAATTTTCCAGTCGCATCCTGCAAAACCTTGTTTAATTGAAGAACCATATAGTGTGCCTGATGATATATGGAATCATTTCAATTAAAAAATGCCAATCCAATAATATTTTGGAGCCAAGGAATCAGTAATGTGCATATCAAACCACATCTAGCTGCAAGCACTGAGGTCTGTTTGTCATCAAAGCAGCACGAAATTGAATATACTTGATAGGGATCTTGCGTGATTAGATTACTTTGATGGTTCTATTCTCTTCTTGGCATCGAAATTTGGCTAAGGTCAGAATGCGCTAACCATTACTGGTCAGGTGAGACAAACTGTGCTCACTTGCATATTAGCAAGGGTCCACTATATGCATTGACTAGGGTCAGTGTGAGGCCATCTACTGCACTCCGTACCAACAGCTAAAGCCAGCGCAGGACCTTTGTTTGCCTACTGTGCTCACTATCCAAGGATGGCACAGAACTTCTTGGACACACTCCACAGCAATGATCAGGCGAGTGTGGGTCCTCTATCACCCATGCACACCCGTTGTTTAAGGATAGTGCCGAATCCAAGTTTACAGCACCACACCAACTGTCTAAGGACAGCATGGTACCATTTTCCCTTAGCATGAGTCCACTTTGCGCCAATGGGTAAGGTCGGCACAGGACAACATTTCACACTTAGCACATGACTGCTGGAAAGTACCCCGAGCGTCCAAAGGCAGCGCAACACGTGTTCACAACCGCCTAACGACCTTTTAGGCAGGAAATAACCGTGTAACCGATCATGGGCGGGAAATAATCGCCTCCCTCAACTATAATACCCCTTTGGGCTTTCGTTCATGCAACTTCATGCTTCTCAGCTCTGGACTGCCCAAGACCTCTCTGGATCCTTCTCAGCACTCTCTGTTCTTTCTCCCTAGGCCAAGGCAGGGGACAAAGTGAGAATGAGAGTCTAAGGACTCACCCCTCATGAAGCATGACTTCGCAATAGTATTTGGACCCCAGTAATGACTTCACGTCATCTCTCTAAGTACCAACATTCCAGCCTCCCTCTGACTATCTGAGATGCCTACGCAGTGGCTCAGCATTGACTGTTTGGGGCTCTGATGGTAGCTCTGTGCTGGCATGCAAAGTCCCAAGCAGTGGCCTTGTGCGGACTATTTGGACCAATGAACAGAACCCCCCAGGTGGTCCTGTGATAAATTTCGAGGCTATCCATGCTATCCCCTGGCTCTCTTAAAACAGAATGGGCCAATGCTGTTTTTGTCTAAGGTCTCTCAAACGCCTCAGGCCCAGGCAGACATGCTGCCGAAATTTTTGAACTTCTTAGAGCTATACAGGACATGAATTGTAAAACTGAGTCCTTGAACCATTGGAATGCTTTGCTTAATTAATGATCTAGATACTATATGCAAAGGACCATACATTAGGGCTATATGTATCAAGTTAGCCAATCACAAAAAATTGTTTACCTGTAAACAATTTACCACTTAAAAGCCAAACATGACAGAATGTAAACATTTTACCAGTGAAATTCTTTGTGTAATTTTTTTTTATTTTTTAGGCTTTATACGTGCAAAGTGTTTGCCAGTGTTGTCAAAATCCTACGATTCATGATTTACGATTTACAATTTGAGTCGAATCTTAAGCAAAACAATTTGAATCCCACCTTTGAATCCCCTATGATTTATGAGTCAAATCCCGATTTACAATTCAAATTATACCCGTTTTCTTCTATTTTAAGCCTCACTAGTCTTTATTTTATGTTTTTAAATTGGTGGGGACTTTAAGAATCATTTAGAAAAAACCTTTAAAAAAATGAATCGTTTAGAAAAGGTAAATTATTTTATTTTGTTCTTTATAAGAGATTATATGATATATATATTCTCTTCAACGGTTAAATTGTAGAGCTTTTTTTTTTTTTTTAATGATTTCTTACTTCTTAACTGGTCAAAACACCAAATTGATGTATGACTTATCTGGAATGCTTTTATGGATGGTTACAATCATGTTGACTAATATGTATCTTGGAATGATGGTTAGAAATCAAAATATTTTTTTCCCCGTTAGTCTACAGAATCAAATGCCACTTTTCCCATATGAATCTATATTCAAGAAAGGTAACAAGAACATAAATAATTGAAGGATCCTTGTATGGTTTTTTAAGGAAAATTTCTTGAAAGACAAAAAAAGAAAAAGAAACAAAGATGAGAATCCTTTAACATTACCATGACATGGTATTACTTGGTGCATTTTGATGGCAAAAGGATGATTGCTAAGTTTTTTTTATTTTCTTTTCTAATTTATTTATATTTTTCATATTTTTAAGAAAATCATAAAAATCTTAGGATAGGATACGATTTGTGATTCAATACAATTCAACCCCTATTACCATTTGTGATATGATAATGATTTTGACAACACTGGTGTTTACACATACAAGTTTTACAACTACCCAAACAACCCCTAAAAGTCTCAAAAACCCAAATCCCAAACTGAAAAAGACACAACAATAACTCCAGAGGAAACAAGGATTATAAAAAAAAAAAAAAAAAAACTCAAAAATCCAAATCCCAAATTGACATAAATGAATTATTTTCGATCCCCATAAAATCATAGAAATGAAAATAAGCATTTTCTACATATATACAGAAAAGAAATAAAAGATAGAGAGAGAGAGAGAGAGAGAGAGAGAGAGAGAGAGAGAGAGAGAGAGAGAGATTTAAAAAAATCCGAAAAACCCAAATCCCAAATTGAGATAAATGAATGAAATTCAGTCCCATAACATCTTACAAATGAAAATCTTGCATTTTCTAGCTCTATACAGAAAAGAAATTAAAAAAAAAATTGAGAGAGAGAAATAGAGATAAGAAATCGTTTGGATGCAGGTAAAATCCAAATAAAAAATCCCAAATCCCAAATATATATAGATGAATTTATAATATATTCAATCCCCGTAACATTATACATATGAACTCAAGCATTTTCTATTTCTACACAGAAAAGGAATAAAAGAACAGAGACAGAGAGAGAGGTGAGTTCTTTCTTACAGTAAGGCGAGGAGGAACTTTGAAGGTGCAAGCTACGAAACCTGGCCCGACTCGGTCGATTCGGATGCCTCTGAGGAAGAATCCTTCATAGTAACTCGGATCGAGTCCGACTCGGTGAGTGGGGACGATAAGTCGTGACACGCTCTCCGATTCTTCCGTCTTCAGCGTCAGAAACTCCCTTGCCTTCTCCATCACAGCTTCTGCTGCTTTTTACTGCGAGCGTCGAAGAAGTCCCGGGAGAGAGGATTTGGCTAAAGACACTTATCATGTGCGTTCTGCACCCTTTCTTAAATGATATTGTCTTCCTCACCGTACACGTGGCACACATTTGAGCCAATCCAGACAGATCAAATCATTGGTTCTCGGTCTGGATGGAGAATGGACCAAAATCACACATAAAATCCACTCCGTCCATCAGGTTCGATCCTTCGTTCTAGGAACTGGGGCGAGAGAGAGAGAGAGAGAGAGAGAGAGAGAGAACTCAGGTGGGCCACACCACAGAGGACAAAGGGAGATGGGTTGCCAACCATGGGTTTTTGTGGGGTCATGATGTGTATCTTTCATCACACCCATTGATCAGGTGTAACTCACCACCATGAAGTGAAAATATATAAATCAACTTCATTGGGCCGGCCACATCAACTGGACTTGGACGTTGGAATGCGGGTATGGAATTGCATTACGTGGAATTAATGCTATTATTGCAAATTATTACATGATCACGAGCCTAGCATTCGAGCTAGGCTGTTTTCAGCTCAGCTCAGCTCAGCTTGGCCATCAATTTGGACTACATGTTCGGGCTGGCTTGATGGAGCTTTCGAGCCCAATTTAAGCTCAATTGGAACTTGGAAAGGACAAAACTTTAAATAGGCCTAGCCTCAACCCAAACCTAAAACTACTAAAAATCAAGTCCAAAGGTAACCCAAAGCACATATATATCCCTCACTTTCGTAAAGAGTTTCAACTCTCATTCCCTTATTCTCTTCTAACGTGGGACTAAAAGACATACAAGTTAGCCAAGTTGACTTGAATTGAGCTTTCATCAGGTCGAGCTTCAAACTTGGCTTGAAAGTCATTTCGAGCTTGGAAAAATGGCTCGGCTTAGTACGAACCCAATCTTCAAATCGAGTCGAATTGAGCAGCTTCGAGCCAAGTCAAACGAGCTAGCTTGGCTCGTGCATAACTCTAATTACATGTACAATATACTATGGCATTTTTATAGTCAAATCTCACATTTGGCATCAAATTCTTCCTTTGATCCACCTAAATTATTGCAACCCGGTGATATGATCATTCTTGTAGTTTCCAAATATTGAATAGAATTTATATGGTATCAAATGTAATTTCATATTGTCAATATGGATCATAAATCAAGGTTATTTTAAATCCTTAATTGTATTTGACAGCTTGTATCAAAATGTATTAGAATCCAAAAATAAAAATGCCTTCAAATTCTGTAGTATATTTAAAGTAATTTGATGTCGATTACTAAATTAACTTTAACATTCTAAATTAGTGTACATATATGGTATTTTGATAGAATGGTTGTATTAAGGTCTTTGAAATATATACTTTGACTAAAATTGATAAAATTATAATCCTCAAGTGAACCACAAGCATAGGATCACAAACGAGTGACTTCAACATTTTTTATAGGTTGATTTCCATGGTCAATGTTTCTATTGTTTGAATTATTCTGTTAATGTAATTTTAGTAATACAACTAATAATTTAAATGTTTTAAGGTATCATTAACATATCACATCACGTGTATAATAAATTAATAACTTAGTACCACTTTTGTTACAAATGCAACTCTTTTTCTTTTAAAAGGGGAAAAAAATGACATTTGATTCCAAATCACAACCAAATAAAGATTCAAAATGAAGTAAAACAGTGTATTTCAAATACCTTCAAATATATAGTGACTTTTGGACTTTGAATGCACTCAGACTCACTCAAATCCATATGATCAAATGACCTCGTATATGCGGACATCTATTAGATTGTTTGAAAAAAAAAAAATCTAATTGTCATTTTTGCAGCATTCCAGCACACGCACATCAATGTTAGGACCGATTATTCAGCTAGGCTGATTTTTAGAGTACAACTTATCAAAAATAAATATCACCATTTAACCGTTTAAACTTTGAGTTAATGCTCATCATATGTAAGAAATAAATAAATAAAAATAAAAAATGCTCATGGTATGCACAATTTCTAAGATTGCCGTGTATCATACGGCTCTTATACTCATCACACTCAAACCTTCTCCCTTACTTCTCTATTTAAATAAACTGAAGTCACATGTCTTGGGAATTTGTCACACATGCCCTGAGCTGCTGGCTTGATTAGGCCAAGATATGCTTGTTGTTGAATAGTTGCATGAGTACCTCAAATCTCTCACATGTGCCCTAAAATGATGGCCTGAAATTTGAGCCAGGCCACATTTCATTTTCAGGCCATCTTTATAGCCTTAGTTCTCACAAGTGCCCCAAGATGCTCGATAGTAGTTGTTGGGTGGAAACAATAAGGGGGCATTTAGATCACAAGTTACTTTAGAAAAGCTACTTATGGTAGAAGTAGGTTATCTTGATTTCTCATTATTAAAGAGGCAAGTATGTTTGGCAGATTCATAAAGTAGGAAGGCATGTTTGGTTTCCAACATTATAAGTATTTATCCTTCAAAATACTTGGTCCCCTTTACATCCACTGTCCATCATGTGGGGCTAGCCTTTGATGCCGACCGTTCATTGTATGGGCCCCACCTTTGATGTGGGCCATCCATCATGCGGGGCCCACCTTGGATGTTGACCACTCATCATTAAGGGCCGACCATCATGTAGGGCCCACCTTTGATGTTGGTCACCCATCATGCGGAGCCCACCATCAATGTTATTGTCTATCATGTGGGCCCACCTTCAATATCCACCGCCGATCATGTTGGGCCCACCTTTGATGTGGACTGTCCATCGTGTGAGCCTCACCTTTGATATGGGCCATTCATCATTTGTATCAATGTATTCATCAATTGTAGATCAATTGTAGATATGCAATGTGACAAAGTGCCAACATGGCAGAGGTAGAGATCCCATCCATTCATTTGGACTTCCAGTGGAACTCAACTCGATGTGCAAGATCCTTGCCATTCATCAGGCATGCCCCATCAGGTGCCCTGGTCCAAAAGATTAGGTTAGTCCACTGCCTACATCAATGCACACGTGTGAGTCACTCAATGAAAGTACCAACTTTGTTTTGGGCAGCCGATTGGTGGGCCGTATGTGGTTAGGTTGTAGCATCCATTGGTGTGTGCTGTTGATGTTGGTTCTTGACTGTTGTTCTGTTTTTTGCTCAAACTGTGTCAATTGTCCAAGTACAGTTCCCACCAATTGGACAACCATCGTAGTTCGATTGCCTTTATTTCGGCCCCATAGCACATCTACATTATGGCCCACCAGATAATTGGTCTTTGTTGGCTCATGCATGTGCCACATGTACAAAAGATTTTCTAGCTGACAGCTTTATAGAACTCATGATGCCTGTGGAAATTTTTACATTCAAACTCACTACTGTCTTTTGCAGTTGAAATGGCACAATTTTAATAGATGGGATGATCTTTGTACCCGACTAGGGAGTTGGAATTTGCATTGATTAAAGTATTTGGTAGCCCTTTTGACTCCTGCCATCCTTATAGGCAATGGTTAGTCCACTAGATCATATATTCACATGATTATCTATCCATCCATTGGATGAATGGTTCTAATCTCATGGCCACATAGAGCATATTTTCTTTAAAAAAATTCCTAAGCTGCTGTATCACCAACAAAAATGAAGGAAATAAATAACTTTTGAAAGTTGAAAAGCAATAAAAAATAAATGAAATAAATTACTTTTTCTTAAAAGCTACTTATTTAAGTCTAATAGCCAAACTAACTTAATTAAGAATAGCATTTTATTGACTTACATAAGTTATTTTAACTTATGTTAAGTTCACCCGTTTGGCCTGTTAGATGGGTTTGGGCTGAGCTAAAATGGGTAGTGGGTTGGTCTTAAGTTAGAAATGTGGCCATTTAAGTAAATGGGCCGGACTCGCGTTAAAAGCTACCCAACTTGACCCACCAATGTAGCTTATCATTGGGTTGGGCTAGCCTTTTTTTTTTTTTTTTTTTTTTTTTTACTACGCGCACACTCAAACACCCACACCGACATGGCACTCAAACCTATGACCCCAATGTTGAAACAACCTGTCTGTTACTGAGCCTTGGATCCCAGGCTAGCTTACCTGATCAGATCCTAGCACAAAAAAATCAATAAATAAATAGACATCAAGTATAGACACATGCACATGAACACATGAGGTAGGGCATTGCTGGCATACATTTAACCCCATATTCCATTCATCAGCTTTGAGTGTGGTTGTGGTGGGTCAAGCCCCAGCAGATTACAATCAAATGGGTTGGGTTGGGCTTCAGCTTGATAAATTTTAAGTGGGTTAGCCACAAGGTAATGGGTCATGAGGCAGGTTTGGGCTAGAAGAAGAATTCTTGATTCGTTTGGTTAACCAATTAGGCTCCCACTGCCTACCCGTGGGTGTAAATGGGTCCATTGGCCCATTTATTAAATGGATCAGGCTCAGGTTGACCCCGCATGACTCAAAACCCAACCGATTGCCACCCTTAGCTGTAAATGGATGGGGTTGGCCCATTTATTAAATGGTTGAGATGACCCTTCTCAACCCATTGCCACCTCTAGGCCTAAATGGGTTGGCTTGACGCAACAGTTCATTGCAATTGACCGGATAATAGATGGGTCTGGTTTTGGGTTTGCACCCAACTGACCCATTTGCATCACCACCTGAAAATTGGGAGCGGACTAGGTGCAGCCTAGGTCTCACCCAAGACAGTGCAGGCCCTTACCATGGGGCCCACCTTGATGAGCTTAGATTAGGTACTACCCCCACCAGGACGCAGTGGGAGACGGATGGGTACGTGGCAGGTCGATATTGGTGGAGAGCAGGTGGGGCCCGCACCTTAAATTGCTGATGTGATGGGTTTGTTAGTGCTCTACCAATGCCAAGGTGCGGCCCCCGCTCTCCACAAATATTGACCTGCCACGTATCTCTCTGTCTCCTGCTGCATCCTGGTAGAGGTAGTACCTAATCCAAGCTCCACCTTGATGTATGTATTCCATATCTAAGTTGTTCATCTCTTTTGCCATATCATTCTAGGGCATAAGCACAAAAATAAAGCAAATCCAATTCTCAAGTGGACCAAACCTTAGGAAACAATGGTGATTGACCATTAATGGGCCACATAAGTTTTGGATCAAACTGATATTTGTTTTTTTATCCCTTCATCCATGTTTATGTGACCTTATCAACACGTTGGATGGAAAATATACATTATATAAACATTAGGGTGGGTCCTAAGAACTTTTCAACGGTCCGGCGTTCGATCACTATCGTTTCCTATAGCATGGTCCACTCGAGATTTAGATCTTCTTCATTTTTTGGTTCATACCCTAAGGGGGTGTTTGGGGCATGGTATTAGATGAGATTTGGTGGGATGGAATTGCATTTGGTTCCGTGAAAATTCCATATGATGCTTGGGTATGATGTTTGGGAAGGATGGGAGGCTTGGGATTAGGTGGGATGGAATTGCACTGGATCCCATATGGAATTTCCATGGGATTTCAAAATCCCACACACGTGGGCCCCACATTGATGCATGTGTTTTATCCATGTCATCCATCCAATAAGTCCTTTATACATGACACTATGGTTATATACATGTTCAAGTGACGAACATCCGTTGTGAATTTGGTCCTTTGATTGCAATTCCATGGTCCGCCAAATGGGATTTTGCTTAATCCAATGGTTTTCCCATGGTAAGTATCTGATCCCAAACATGGGATTGGATATGGAAATACCATGGGATTACCATACATGTAATCATTGTGCAATAAATGATGTTAATCCCACCTAATACCATCCCATCCCTTCTAATACCATGCGCCAAACACGCCCTAAGATGATTTGGCAAAACGGATGGATGGCGTGGATATAGAATACATACATCAAGGTGGGCCCCACATGTAAGGGCAGCACCTAATCAACTCCTGTTAAAGTTAGGCCTGGCCCATACCTCTAACATTCGTAAGTGGGTTTGGGCTATGCTAGAAATGGTCAAACCTACTTATGGGCTCAACCCATTTTTAGTTGGGCCTAAAAGTACGGTCATAGAGCTTGTCTCATGAGAAGTGGGGCCCAGAACCCTGTAGATTAGGCCCATTGTCCACCCAATTTACAGACAAACCATTCATTTGAGTTCCTTTCTACTCGATTGAGGTGGGCCATACGCATGGATTTGGTACCAAAAGTCAAAAGAAACCATCAATTGAAAGTTCAATATTTTATTAGAGAAAACAACACTGAATTTGTGGGATTTTATTGTGGTGGTGGTGGGGCCATCCCTACTGCATGCGATCATCCAACTCATTTGGATTCCGTAACTATTATAAGAAATGATTACGTCCAACGCCTCTTTATGAACTTTCATATGCATCCATTCATTTCCCATTCTTGTCACATCTGCAGAATATCTGAGCCGTTCAAAAGTTGAGGCCACGCCATGATGATCACATGGTATGAAAATCAGGCCGATCCACTTATTGGGTGGGCCTCATTAGTACACTGTGACTGTGACTTCACATCTGCCTTACATGTGGAAAATATCGACATCAATCTAGGCCGTCTAATAGTGAGCACTGTTACGGATGCTGCCTAGGCCAAAATTCAAATCAATTCTAACCGTCTAAGTCATGACCGTTTAATGGATAGCACCCAAATTTCAATTGGCAAAATTAGATGGTTAAGATTGTCCCATCAACGTGATCTTCTGGCTATGATCCATCCATAGAGAGAGAGAGAGAGAGAGAGAGAGAGAGAGAGAGAGAGAGAGAGAGATCCAAAAAAGACTTCTAGAATCATTCAATCAGAATGGGCTCCTGCACGATGGGCCAGACTATGTTTGGCCCACCATTGGATGATCATACAACCTCATGTACTGTACAGTGGCAGCAAACCATGACTGCAGAATGTCCATACGAGCCCAAGTGGACCCAAGCCCAGTCCAGTCAAGCCCACTTTCGGCGGCAGCAAACTAAGCCTACAGGCCCATTTGTTGGCCCATAACAATTAGTTGGTCTGGCCATGAGCTTGAGTCGGTCTTCAGCCTCAATAGTCCAGCCTGGCCTAGGCTAACTTATCTAATATCATTAAGCCCATGAGCCCATCATCATCCAACTAGACCTAACCACCCTGGTTTCATAAACCATGGAACGGACTCCGGTTTTCTTTCAACCGTGTCCTTTAACTAATGGGCTGGGCATGGACCCACTTCGGCTCATCCAAGTTGCCAGCCACTCCCTCTCATATGCCCTATCCTACCTAAGCAATAATCAAAAGTTTGAAATAGTTCAATCTAAGAAGCTTTTAAAAAAAAAAAATTGGCAAAGTATCATCATATGAACTGTTTGGATCATTGAAACATGACCCAAATTCTACAAGTGTCTTGAAACAATCCATACATGCATAAATGAAAAATAAGTATCTTTAAACCATTATTCTTTTCATATAACTGAGGCCCACCCAATAATTGAACCAAGCTGATGGGTGGGCCAGGAAAATTCATCAATGGCATGGGTTGGAAACTAGGCCTACATTGCAAGCCAGGGCCGCGCCCTTGGGCCATGTTGAGGGCCCAAGTCCTATCCCTACCACCCTTTACTAGAGTCCTCTTGTGTGAACACTTTGTCTTTTGGTGTACTTGCTTTCCAAGGATGAGTCATTAGGGTCACTTACCTTTGTCATTAAAAATTGTACAAAAAGGCAAGAGCACTCTCTTTTTTCCACTCAAGAACCTTTGAAATCACAGCTGCTTAGTGTACATTGGACTGATGATTCCCATGCAATCTATGCCTCCTTTTCTATTTCCTTGGACAATTCTCTCCTCCTTTTTATTTCCAATGCCTGCCTTTGAATTATTCATTCTTAAGCTAAACCCATGGTTTGTCCTTTCAGGACTAGGACTCTCAATCCTAATTTCTCGTCGCATTTCTGTGAGATCCAGACCGTTCATCATGTCGCTCCATGTTTGATTTGTGCGGTAGCCAAAGAATCTGGCCGGTTCGGTTGTCACATGTCCTAAAAATGCATGTTGAATGTGATGTGTGGGTCGATCTATTTAATGCTCTCCATCGATCGGATCGGTCTGGTTTTTGGGCATCTTGAGATAAACAGTGGGACCCACCTGATGAATGTCACGGATCTCTCACGCGCATGACACATTGGCACATGTGGATATGATTTCAAATCATACTCCTAATGAGTAACCATTGCGCGTCTTCTCCACCAATTCAAATGCTGCCCTTGGAGTGGAGACTCCTGATGATTCACCACCATTTTGAAAATTGAGGCAACTCATCCTCCTTTCATGTGATGTTCATTTATGGCCATCCAGACCATTCAAGTTGAGGGGCACATTGTGGATGAAACCCATGTCTAAAATCACATTCACCAAGCAATCCTAACCATCCGTGAACAGCTACCAAATGGATGGTTAAAAATAAAATATTGAGCTGTCCAAATTCTAAGGGAAAAAATCAGATCGTTACTTACTATCACCTTCTCACTGTAATTTTAATCATTGACAATCAGGTTAAATATTTGGACGGTCTAAGTTTCCTAACAACTATGCCGCGTTTATGATTGAAGAGTCACTATCATTTTTTAAACAGTGGTGAACCATCATAAAGTAGTCTAGCCCCCTCTCATTGAAATTATTATAAATCCCTAAGTAGCCATGCCTAGGAATTATCTCCTTTCTATGATTCTTGCATTTCTTGGCTTTCTTAGGAGGTATGTTCACAAGATAATGTATTGTATAGAAATTGAATCTATGGTATGAACATGCACATGCACATGCACATGATTTATACAAATAATAAATCTGAGTGTTTTGGTGGGCCATCAAGCTATACTAGGGTTTTGGCTGGCAACCCTAGATTATTTTTTTTATGCTAGGGTTTTGGCTGGCAACCCTAGATTATTATTTTTTATTTTTTAATTATTATTTTGTGTGTGTGTGTGTGTGTGTGTGTGTGTGAATTTCAAAGCTTTGATTGAAGTTATTGACAAAAAGAAGCTATATTAGCAAGGCCCACTTGGGATGGGCCATGAATGGTTGTCAATTTCCTTTTTGTTTTATGTGAAATGATCCTGACCATTCGAAAATGAACTAATGTAAACCATTGACCATTCTGTATATCCTATTGGATGGATAGGATCTTTTTGGCAATTCATACTTTGCTCATGGCCTATTCATGGTGGGACCTGCCTCTTGAACGGTTCTGATTGTCCATGCGTGACGCCTGATAGGTAGACTATGAATTCACATGGAATATATGATACCCTTTCCTTCCATTTGTCTTTGAAATTATGAGCTGTCCTAATGATTTTTTCTTACTGCCACCGAAATGGTTAGCTACGCCCCATGTAAGGGTAATTTGGTAATTGTGGACATTGCCAAAACACTCCTAACAAATTTTTTTTTTTTTTTTTTTTTTTTACCAAAATCTTCCCATGGCAGTGTAAATCACATCCCACTTAGATTTTGCTAAGGTTTCGTTTGGCCAAGAGATTCCATGATTAATCACATCATCCTAATTTGGTTCAAAATTTCATGATACTTTGTGAAATTTGGTGCAACCAAACACACCCTAAACCATAAAGTTACCCAAAAGAAGGAGAATAAAGCCTGGGAGTATTTGTATTATTCGGAACCTTTGGATGCATGAATTCTCAACTTCTATAAGTATTTAGGTCATTTATAGAATGTGAGTTGGTAATATAGCACTTGATGCATAGCTAGATTATTAAGGCTTTGTTCGGCTTCAATGGTGAAAAAAATAATCATGATTTTTGAGAGTTTTAGTCTTAAGATGTGTTCAATAAGAAGGACGCCATAGAAAAAGAAAGGATTATGTAATCAATATTTAATGTTAATTTTCTAAGGTACTTTTCTGAAATGAATTCTATGTGATTCCATTTTAAGTGGGATAGTTGATTTGTAAGTGAAAATCTCTAATTTATTTCATAAGAATTATTTCGAATATTGTATTTGGAGAATATCCTCTCAAAAGATATATACTTATTTTCCTTCCGTCACTAGTTGAATAAGCCTTTAATTGAATTCTAAAAGATTAATATAAATACTCCTTGCACATGTGGAGCTCTATATGAAAACATATTAGGCAAGGGTGGAGGACACTCGCTTGCACCATAAGTAATAACCCTTATAGAAGAATATACAACGAAAGCATATTTACTCCTCTCAAAATTTTAACACAAGATCTTTTGCTCTGATGCCATGTAAAACAGTTATATATTATACGAAATGATATGCACTAGATCTTTGAATTTTATTGCAATATATATACAACTGCATTGCTTCTTGTCCCTTCTCATGAGAACCTAATGCCACTCTGATTTTGCAACATGGAATGGTCTTAATTACTATGATTCGGCTAATGTTAGTGTGGTTTCTTATGTTGTATGGAACCACATAATCACACACTAAATAAATAAATAAAAATAATTATGAATTAAAAAAATTCAAAATCATAAATTCTAACAATGTGTCATTGCATGCTGTAGTAGAACCACCCAAGATTGATGAGGAGCTTGTTGATAATTGGAGGGAAATTCTCCTTTTGATGGAGTTTGGATGGCCGTCCATCGCTTGTACCTGGGAATTAAGCTGCTGCTGCTGTTGTGGCGGATGTCTTGGCTTTTGGAGCGTGTCTGGAATGGAATGGTCTCTACGCTCCATTACTTGTACGATCGCTGATTCTCTTTTATTTTCTTTTGGCGGAGTCGCAGCTTAAAATGGAGAAAATGCCACATAGAAAATGCTGCTAGATAAGACGTACAACTGTACAAATTTAGCAGTGAGCATGCACGCTAGGTACGCTCCTTCCCAGGCCCATGTCCCACACGCACCTGAATAGCCAATGGCTAGTGGTGGGTGCTCTCTGGGCTCCACCATGATGTATGTGTTTCATCCATGCCGTTCATTCATTTTTCCGGATCATTTTACAGTACGATACCAAAAATGAGGTTTATTCAAATCTCAAGTGGACCACATTACAGGAAACAATGATGATTGAACCATCACCATTAAAAACTTCTTGGGGCGACAAAAGTTTTGGATCAAGCTGATATTTGTTTCTTCCCCTCATACAGGTTTGTGTGACCTATTCAACAGGTTGGATTTCAAATAAACATTACAGTAGGATGTAAGAAGTTTTTAATGGTGGACATTCAATCGCTACTGTTTTCTTGTGGTGTGGTCTACCTGAGATTTAGATCCCCTCATTTTTGGGATCAAACCCTAAAATGACCAGGAAAAATGAATGCACGGCATGGATAAAACACATACATCATGGTGGGGCCCATTGATCACCGACCAAAGTTGCTATCTTTGTGAGCACGCGCATATGCTCAATGCCAATGTCTCACACGTGTGCATGCAGTTCTCTCTCTCTATCTCTCTCAGTGGGCATGTGTGCTGTAAGTGTGCATGCTTGGCACGTGTGTGATATGCTCCATGCTCTACATGTACATTTCTAACACGTATGTGGGAGGGTTGGGGCGCTTGTATGTAGCACACGTGTGCAATGCGTGCTCTCTCTCTCTCTCTCTCTCTCTCTCTCAAAACACATAGGCTCTTTGGGGGTCCACTCAATAAATTATAGGTGGGTGCTCCCACTTTTGATTAAAAAACAAAATACAAAGATCTTTGGAGCCTGCCACGTTTTATATGTGAAATCCACTCTGCCCACTACATGGTACCCTTTATTTTAACCGTACATGCATAATATAAGCCTGATGAGAATTTCATATAATCCACACGGATGGAGACAATGTAAAATTGCCAAGAAAGCCATGCGTCATGGCTCATTTGAGCTCCCGAACGTGATGATTTTTTTTTTTTTAATCTTTCCTTGTGCAAGTGATTAACAGTTGATGAATGTGTTTGATGAAAGATACACACGGTTAAAATGTAAATTTATATTATATTTTGGTAGTCACGTCTATAAATTAGGGTGCACACCGCGCCGGTGGAACTGGTAAACTGGACCGGAACTAGGTAGATCGCAGGGTTTGGTCTGGTTCTGAAGCACACCAATTTCAGAAAAAAAAAAAAAAAAAAAAAAAACCGCTTAATCTAGTTTGACTCTCAGTTTGGAGTTTTATAGAATCGAACCAAACCAAACCATGAAATCAGATCATATAACTGAACTGTGGAACCATAGCACAAAACTATAAAACCAGACTAAAGAATTGAACCCTGGAACTGAACTTAGACATTGGCAGCAAAATCATTTTGGGAATATGAAATGTTTATAAAAACAAACCATATATGACAAAATTCCTTCAAGTGAAAATTTTCAGCAGAGGAGCTTGGGTTGGATTATAAAAAAAAAAACCGTGAAATTGGGCTAGATTATAAAAAGCTTAGAACCATAGAACTAAACCAGAACTAAACCGGTTTCTTATGGTCTGGTTTCGATTCGGTTTTAGGGTGCAAATTGTTAGGTTCCGATTTTGGTTGTCCTAAAACCGTTGAGAATGATTCGGTTCCAATTACAAACGGGACTGAGCTGAATTGTATACACCCCTACTATAAATAAAGAAATAAGGTTGGGCTAAACTTGAACCCTAATTTCTACCATTGTGGCCCACAAATAAACCTATGGTTAATGTCCCATCCCTATTCTCCCTCATAGCTCAAATTCAATCATTCATATGACGTATATGTGATAGGCCGTGCAGGCCAGATGTGACTCAAATCAAACCAAACCAAACATCTTGCAGGCATGGAAATACGTTGATTAAAACTAGATTTATGCATATCGACCATTTATCTAGCCAATGGCTATTAAGAATCAGGCAATTGACGAATGATAGGGTCCATCATTCTAATGAGTTCTTTTCTCATTTGGAGAAATGATGTTTTAATTAAGCTCATGATACTTTACATCATTCAATAATAACACAATATTTATTAAAAGTAAAAATGAGGTAGAAGCTAATAATATTAATAATGTAAATGTAACTACAATTGACAGATAAATAGTTAAAAAAAGTAAAAAAAGGATAACCAACGACAATCCATTTGTCATATGGAAAAATACTAAGCTTTGTAGCAAGAAGGCTAGATTGCCTGCTCAGTTAGCTTTGTGGCAAGATGGTTTTCAAGATGACAATCTATTCATCACTGCGGGACTATCGTAATTTGCAGGATTGGTTTCATGGCGAGGCAATCATTGGAGTGATTGTCTATTCATCACTCAGGACTAAGTTTCGTTGCAAGACAGTCGATGGCAGACAGATCTTTGATAATCCATTCGTTGCACGCCTGGGCTTCATAGGCTAGACGGTTGTCATAGACAATAATTTGTTCATCGCCTCACATGGCTGAGCTTTGTGGGCGAGTTGGTCATGTTAGGCAAGTGACTGTTCATTATCTAGCCATGTGCTTTGTCGGTGAAAAGATCGGTGGGTTAACAGTCTATTCATCACTTGGAACCAAGCTTCATAGGCGACATAGCTAGTTATAGAACAACTATTTGTTCGTTGCTTGGGACCACATTTGATAAGTGAGATTGTTGTGATTTGACAACCTGTTCGACATTCAAATGGATCTCCATGATGAGAACCATGTTAACGACATTCTATTTATTGCTCAAGTTAAACTCATGGTGAGATGGTTCGATGGTATATCTAAGCTTGTAGGCAAGAAAGCCTTACTAGCCCTGTCGAAGCTAAGAGGATTTTCCTAAAGGTCCTAATAGAGTGACCACAGACATAAGGTGGTAAGTTAATTAATTCTAATCTAATTAATCTAAGCTAGTGATGGCATTGTACTTAGCTAATAGTGGAGGGGTTAGATTGAATAAAAACTAAGATAAATGTTTATGGCAGACAAAGGATAGGGCAAAATGGTACTAAAAGAGTAGTGTTGTCTTGGACTGACGTGGGCCTTGAGCTCTTCATTCTCTATTGAATTTATAGAGATGTAAGGTGATTTGCTTGAAAACTGATATTGATATTAATTTCCAGTGATCTTCTCTATATTAGTTGGCAAAGTAACAGTTATGGTCGATTTATATTTCCAAATTAGATGAATCTTAATGATCTTTCTTCAATTGGCCAATCATCTAGCGGCTATAAATGATTATATTTCTTTCTTGAGATGAGTCATCATGTTTGCATAATCAACCTGCTACCCAAAGTGTGTGGCCAATCATGTTCTGCCATGTGTTATAATGGGATCGTTGTCTTAGCTGGTTATGCATTACACATGCTATTCTCATGTTTTTAGATATGAGTGGCCTCTTCTATTTGACCACAATGTTAAGGAGAGAATCACCAGCCAATTTGTAAACGATCGCTCTTTCTCTCTTTAGGCCATTGCAAATTAGCTCATGGTCTTTCCTACTTTACCAAGTGTTGGTGTTATAGCTTAAATACTTTCTAGTCTTCCCATTGTTGACACGTGTCTTCTAGCGATGGTCTCCCTTGTTCTTCACAATTTTCTTCTGATGATCATATCATCTTTAAGGATCTGGTCTTATTCCTTCGTATAGAGTAATGTCATGTGTTAGCTTACTCGCTATCGAATCTGATGCGGTTAGATCAGGTATAAACATCTCACTAATTTTTTAGTAGCATGATGGACCTCTACGTTGTAAGTCTTTGGGCCAAAATAAGGCTAGCCTAAAACTTAGGTGGGCTAAACCACACAGAAGAATTGGTTTAGGATGCCAACTATAGTTTGTGTCTAGAGCCACCATGGTGTGTGTATTTTACTGGACCAATCAGCCTGAATCTAAAACTCAGGTGGGCTACACGGAAGGAATCTAGAGGTTTTAGGCAAAAATTTACACTGTTCACAGTGGTGTGGCCCATCTGAGTTTCGTATCAAGTTCATATTTTGGATGAACGGTGAAAATAAGGGTGCAAGCTTGATGGACGGGTTGGAACTTGGAAGTCACACAAACAACACAGTGGGCTCCACATAGCTTGGGTGCTGTACGTGTGTCACACATATGCATTCCTCTACCACGTATACGTGTGAATGCCCCTGGGAGGACAAGAAAAAGCAAAAGAGAGAGGGAGAGATAAGATCCGGAGCATGACAAAAGGGTTCAAAGACAAAACCAACAACCACAGAGACTGACTACCGAATCTTCAGCAAACACTAAAAAACTGCCTAAAAACGCCAGTTAGCAGCCCTCCCAATCCCGGCCCCTTTATGTGCATGCTCACAAACATCAACTTCTCCTTTCATATATATAGAGAGAGAGAGAGAGAGAGAGAGAGAGAGAGAGATATGGTACTATTAGATCAACCTCATGGGCCCCACCATGATGTGTGATGGCCATCCACCCATGCATTAGGTAGGTCTCCTCTAGGGGGCGGCTTCGCTGGATACCGGATCCACCCAGGTGGGTGGGATCCCTGACTGACTGTGGGGCTCACAGTGATGTTTGTTCCTTAAATCTACTCCGTCCAATCATTTTGACAGCTCATTTCAGGGCATGATCCCAAAAATGAAGCTGACCCAATCAGTTGTAATTAAATCCCCAACGTTAAAAACTTCATGGATTCCACCGGAATATTTATTAGCCACCAACCTGTTGACAAGGTCACAAACACTTAGATGAAGAGACCACACAAATATCATCTTGATCGAAAGGTTTTGTGGCCCACAGGAAGTTTTTAATAGCCAATTACCACCGTTTCCTGTACTATACTCCATCTGGGATTTGGATCTGCTTCATTTTTTAGATCATGCCCTGAAATGAGCTTTCAATAGGGATGGGCAGCGTGGATGTAGTCACATATATCATGGTGGGCCCCACAGTTAGGGGATCCACCCACCTCGGCGGGGATGGATCCAGGGATCCACCGAAAGATGTGGTGGGCCCCACAGTAGCATCTGAAATCATGGAAAATCATGCTTAAAACATTTAAAATCACTCGGTGGGGCCCACCAGGGTTTTGGAAAATCCTACAAATTTGGTATGACCCCTCATCCAAGTGGGACACAAAATGAATGGGCTGGATGTCTAAACCGGAAGATTTCAATGGGTATGCATCTACTCTTGACTGTTGTCCGTGGTGTGAACCACATAAGTCATACATTGGCCTCATTTTTAAGACCACGGCTCACCATGAAAGGTTCATCTGATTGATGAGATGGATGCATGTCACAGTAGGGCCCACAGAGCTCTCTCTCTCTCTCTCTCTCTCTCTCTCTCTCTATATATATATATATATATACATATATATATATATCTTAGTTTTTTAACATTGTATGTGTGAAAACTCAAATTATATTGTCTATACTTCTCCATAATTTAATTAACGCAATTCATATGATAAAAGGGATTGATTTTTTGTCTAGGATTACCCATTAAATTAATAAGCGATGTAGAGTGAGCTGTGTTATGGGTGAATCTGAGTATAGCCATAAACTGAGTATCCATATCCGTTACCTCATAGGCCTCAACACATCCTCTTCGGTCTCATCCGTATTAGGTCGGCTCGGCCTCCGCCCACTCAGCAAGAGGCCTTGACCCATCATCCTCGGCATTTGGCCCTCGACTTGGCAAGAGGCCTTGGCCCACCCTCCTCGGCCTTAGCATCTACCACTCAGCTCGGCCTCGGCATGGCCTCGGTTTACTCGGCCTACTTAGCCTCGGCATTCGGTCGGCACTTGGCCTCAGCATTCAGTCACTCTCACCCAAATGTGCACATGCGCACGGGAATCAATGAGCAAATTTAAAGGAAAGATATCTATCATGATCCTAACATTATTAGCATGATCTCTCCAAATAAGGAGACGTATCCTAGTAAAGATCTACAAGATCCACCGCCATAATAACAATATATCTATAAAAAGGCTCTCCGTATACACTCCAGGTACGTAAGATCATATGCAATCCACTGCCATTAAAACTCCTATTCAGTATCTGTACTGACTTTGGCATTAGAGGACTGTAAGTCAGGCCAACTGGCGGCGGTCTTAACCTTTCTCGGTGATTTGCAGGTCCCTCGATCTACACTATTCATCTTCATCTGAAGATCAGACGGTAAAGAATCCAAGTTGGTCCCTGATTAACATGTTGAGGTTAGGAGCCCCGCAGCGGAAGCAATCAAAGCAGGCGAGGAACACACCACCATGGCAATCAACAAGCAAATCATCACACACAAGAAGTCAAACCGATTTTTACGTGAAAAAACCCCTCAAGGGTAAAAAACCACGGTACAAAGCGACACCAATCCACTGTGAATCAGAAGTTACAAGAGATTACAGAAGAAATACCCTGGATCACAGCCCACAAGAGAAATCCCAAGCTACCCAAAGCTAATTCTCACATGAGGAGGACAAACCCATCCCTTTCTCTCAACCCAGAGAACTTCAAGCTTCCTCCCTAGCTCTTTCTCTCACCCTAGAACCCTCTCAATCCCTTGGCCCATTGGCAGCAACCTTAATCTCGGATTACATCTTCTTAAATAGGAGAAAACCCGAATTAGAAATTCCTTGCGTAAAACCGCGCAAAAAACCAAGTCCAAAAAGGAAGGTCAAATGGTCCAAATTAAAAAAGCTCCAGATACGTGCTAGCCGACTGGTTGGTGGTCTTCATGCAAGAAGGTTTAAGGCGTCCAAGCCGAACACAACATTCGTTGACGATTTTTAGTGTCAACAGATTGACGCCCACCATAAGGCCCGACTTAATCTTTTTCTTCGTCATTCAATCGTTCTTCACCTCATCAGTGGAGCGGCTTCAGCAAATGGGAGGCCGCCCATACCTCCAACAAATCACCAGCACACGTGGGCCCCACCTCCCGGGAGCTCCCTCTCCATATGCAACGTCCTGCAATGTTGGACGACACGAGCACATTCTCTCCACACGTGCAGCTATAGGAAAAGCTTACATGCAACCAAGATGGATCCCATCCCACTAGTGTGCAATCCTCAGCCTGTGCGTCATCTCACACTATCTCCATTATTCAACATCCAAACCATCCAGCCGCCCAACTCTTGTAGCAGATGAAGGAGATCTCCATCTCCTCTGCACCCGAGCATCCACGACCGTTCATCCAGCAACCCCCTTCTCCAACTTACACGCATAACAGGCCTACACCACTATTAATGGAGAACATCATCATCAGTCATGGTGGAATTCAATCCAGCATCATCCATCCACACCAGTGTTCCCATCTTGCGGCCCACCTGTTCTTCTAATCTACCTTAGTTTTTGGCCTTTGCCATATTTCGTCCATACAAATATGAGGGACGGCCTGGATTCCTCTTCCAAAAGCCCAGTGGACCCCACCTATCATCTTAAGTTCCCATGCGCAATCGAATGTCGTAAAAAGATTTGCCTTCCGATTTTGGTGTAACAGTAAAGCCACACGATTCTTGCTTTGGCAATCCGTGTAGATTCGTCGTCCTGGAACCTCGGCCATTCGAAACCTCAGATCCAACGGCCTATGTCTTCCATGGATTGCCAATCAAAAACCTCAGATCCAACGGCCTTCGGTGTTCGGTTCATGTATTTGGGACTCTGTTCGGGTATTGCATCATTTCTACAGGTGTCTTGCTGGATGGTGGTAGGAGAACAACATGTGGACCACTTCTCACATGATAGCTCATCCTCGGTCCCTATACAAGTTGCCTCAAGCTCCACCATGTGCAAGGATATCTCATCCAGCTTGGCACATGCCAAACACTCCACCGTCCACCCATTCATGATTGACCACATCAATGGCCAACATCATGTGCAAACATCCAACGTCCCCTAGCTGCACTATATGTGTGTTCTGATCGTCAACCCTGTTCTCTAGCAAGTTAGAGTGCTCGTCCCCAAAATTCGGATACACTGTCTCAAACCGGCTCAGATCAGCAAGGCGGACACCTTCTACACCAGTGCCAAATCATTGTGACCTCACGCCTGCATCAATCAGCAGTCCATTGATCCAGATCAGTGGCCATTCATCCAATATGGGCCCCATTGACATCACCACCGTCCAACTATTGGACGTCCTACCTTGTCCAAGTTCTACCCTAACTACTGGACATTCCCGATCTCAACTTCACTCCATCTACCATCAAGATAAAACGACACTTGGACACTCGGTCCAACACTTGGCCTCGGGTACTTGGGCACTGCGGCCTCATCCTGAAGGCCCATTCTGAAGACGAGTACAACCATGCACCGAGTATTGAAATATATTTGTTTATTACTAGGACACAGGCCTTAGCTGCCTCGGGCTCATCCTTTGGCCTCGAGTAGGCATCAAGCCTCAACCCATCAGGTCTCGGCCTAACATATAGACACTTGGACTTGGGCGCTCATCCTGAAGGTTTCATCCTGGAGGTGAGTATGGTGAGTACGAACATGAACTGAGTATTTAGGAGAGGTCAACCACTTGGCTCAGACTTGGCCTACTCGGCCTCATCATTTGGCACTCGGCCTTGGGTGCTCACCCTCGGCTTGGCCTCGGCCCACTCGCCCTTGGATCGACACTCACCTCGGGTACTTGGCAGACGTCCTTGGCATCGTCCTGAAGGCTTCGACAGGTGACCTCCGTACAATCCAGATGGTCCCATCCTGAAGGCCCGAGTATGATCATGGTTTGAGCATTTGGGATGTATTTGTTCGTTATCCAGGAAGTCACATACAGAGGTGCTCATCTGTGAGTACTCATCCGTGAAGTCTCATCCTTAAGAAAAAGATGAAATCAAGACACTCGCCCATAAGGGGCCATCCCCGCAACTATATAGTATGGCAAAACTGCTCATCCAAGAGACGTGACAAATCTTCAAGTTAGCGAAATTGACCATGACAGGATCAATCGCCTTGACGGTCAAGCCGAAGCACCCAAAGAAGATGTCAAATAGCGAAAGACTTCATCAAGCATACATGTGGATCTGACGCTTAGTTGCCCTTGTCCCTAGAGGATACGAGGAATTAGGTGGAATGCTAGACATTCCTCGGCCAAGAATTGGAAGCCTCCGGGCCACATCAATGGAGACTCAGTCGGCAGCAACAGCTGCCAAGTGAGGGACAAGGCCGATCAAAGTGTCCCCTGACTGAGGCATTCAGTTGGTAGCCGATGCTACCCAAGCGAGGGATAAGGCCAACCAGAGCATCCCCTAACTAAATAAAGTCTACTAGCCTGAAAACTAAAAACAACAAAAACATAGCCTCTGGGCACCATCACCTCTGTGTCATGCTAATTAATCTCAACACTTTAGTAGTAATCTCTTCAAAGTTCTGTGATCAAACTTTCTGACCACGAAACTTGGGGGGCTACTGTTATGGGTGAATTCGACTATGGCCATAAACCGAGTATCCATATCCGTTGCCTCATAGGCCTCGACTCAGTAAGAGGCCTCAACACATCCTCCTCGGTCTCATCTGTATTGGGTCAGCTCAGCCTCTGCCCACTAGGTAAGAGGCCTTGGCCCATCCTCCTCTGTATTTAGCCCTCGGCTCGGCAAGAGGCCTCGACCCACCCTCCTCGGCCTCAGCATCTACCACTCGGTTGGGCCTTGGTTCACTCGGCCTACTCAACCTCAGCATTCGGTCCAGCACTCGGCCTAGGCATTCGGTTACTCTCGCCCAAATGGGCACATACGCATGGGAATCAAGGAGAAAATTCAAAGGAAAGTTATCTATCATGATCTAATGTGATTAGCATGATCCTTCCAAATAAGGAAACATATCTTAGTAGAGATCTAGAAGATCCACCGCCATAATGGCAATATATCTATAAAAAGGCCCTTCGCATACACTTAGGTACGCAAGATCATATGCAATCCACTTCCATTAAAACTCCTATTCAGTATCCGTATTGACTTTAGCATCGGAGGGCCGTAAGCCAGGCCAATCGGCGGCGATCCTAACCCTTCTTGGTGATTGCATGTCCTTTGATCTACACTGTTCATCCTCATCTAAAGATCAGATGGCGAAGAATCCAAGTTGGTCCCCGATCAACATCCGTTGACGATTTTTAGCGTCAACAAAGCCGCAGACATATTCTTAGCACAATTGGACTGAAAGAAGCTTGAACAAAAGTGGACATAGTTTGTTAGATCCAGGCCTATGTAAGGCATGACGTGATTGGGTCTCAGGCGTGTCCGGATCAAAGAAATTCACTGTGGGTAGGGAGAAATCGCCATTCGAAGTCTGGGTCATAACTTGACCATAACTTTTGTCCGGGTATCGTCATGTGGATGTTAGATCCAGGGCGATTTACGCTCACTGGGTACCTTTTTAAGGGCTTTCGTTTTGTGTTTGAGGCATAGGGGTATTATATTTGACTTAAGAACCACTACTAGCGATTTATGTAGATTTCCACAGTCAATTAGACCCTGTAGAAACCTTAGGAGAAGGAATCATTAGATTCTCTATCCTAAAATGACTCTTGATTTGCGATAAAAAATTATAGATAAGAGACCACGATTACAAAGAGGGAATGTGTTACACACCCTCTTTACTGTACAAGTGTACGGTCCCTACTTTATAGGACTAAATAAAATATTAGAGATCGGGTTTGTTTTTGTGCATTGTTGATGTAAATGTATGTGCACTGCAATGTGACGATGCGGTGCCTACAATAAGCAATGTTTTGAATTAGACAAGTTTACCTTAACTCACCCACTTGAATAATCGGTTCAAAGCCTAATCAATCTGAGTTTTTTATGAGCAAGATCCGGTATATCGGCGAGCCGCAGAGCATACACTTGGACCGACTAGACCAACGGATGGATTGGAGTGGGGATGATGATGCATGATGCTAAATATGAATGAAGTTGATTAACGCTTTGAAATTATGGGTGACGGGTGGATAGACTTGTCAGCAAGGAATGACTTGAGTGGTTTTGATTGGTGTTTTGGTAGCTTTGGTGGCTGAGGACTAGGCTTGGCTAAGTTGACATGGTCTGAAACTCCTCTCCTACTAGGTCTTTCTTCTCCTTGGTGGATGGATGGAAGATGAGAAGTGGAGGATATTGGATGATTTGGTGTGTGGAAGATCTAAGGATATGAGATGCTGGGATGGGTTGAAAATGAGATGGAAGGGGGCATTTATAGTTTTGGGTGGTATCTTAGTTATTCTTGAGAAGTCCATGGGTAAAAGTGGCTCTAACGGTTAGGATTGGTTGCTGCCACTAGTATGAAGTGGGTGGTTGGATCGACGGGGCAATGTGCATAATTTTGGATGAAGTCAGGGGTAGTAGGGTCATTTTCATTCCAACATGTTTGTCAAGGAGCACAATTGATGTCATTATCCCACTTAACCTCCCTGCGAAAGATGGAAAATGTCCACGTTGCGGGTGACACACTATGCGCCACTTGCCACATGGATAGCCTCCTATTTTTTGCAGAGGGTACTCCCAGAGTGGTGTGTTCCTTATGGCTCACTCGGATTTGCATTATTGTGGTTCTAAGTAGTGCTGTACATGAGTCGAGTAAGCGCAATTAACTCACTTGACTCGGATCAGAAAAGCTCGATTTGACTCAGTTCGATGGTGGGTTTGGGCCGAGTTGAGTCAATTTTTAGGTGCTCGAATAAATTCAAGCCGAGTCCCGAGCTGGGCAGTACTTGACTCGACTCGGTACTTGGCTCAAACCTGACTTGAATAGACTCGGTTCAAAACATCTTCCTATGTAAGTTAGCTCCATATACGGTTGCTAGGTGGTGCCACGATACCTGATTCTGACGAAGAAGGTAACTTCCTTCAATGACAGTTTTCAATTTGGTTAGTTTTTGGAGATTCTGGTTGTTTTTCAGGTGAAGATAGATGCAATGAATCTTGGAAAAAGAAGAACGTATCGAAGTTATAAGAAGATTTTGGTGGTGGGTTCCAAGATCTAGGGCTTGCTGCTGTACTAACTAGAAATAGGAAAAAATGAGTGTGGTGCGACATGATTATTGGCATCTAGGTTCATTTTTCTGATCCTAATCGTCCGTAGCATAGAGTGGGGGTGATTTCATTAGGTTGGGATTGAAGGTTTCAAAGTTCGGGGAAAACTCGTACTCGTACTTAAACTCAACTCAAAAACTCATACTTGAATTCGGCTCGAACTTGCTTGATCTGCTTGACCGAGTCAAACAGTTAGGCTTGAAGTCAAGTCGAATCGAGCACCATGCAGGGGGTGGCTGTTGGTCGATCCTGAGTTGAGCAGGGCCAAGCTAGACTCGAATCGACTCATGCACAACACTAGTCCTGAGTGCTAACTAGCTAGGCTTGGATTCAGGTTCGAAGTTGGGCTAGTTAGTTTGATTGGGTTGTTTGAGTTAATTGGGTATAATTGGGTTTGGGTTTGGGTTTGGCTTTAGACTCGGGCTTCTAAGGTGGTTCCTACGGTGCTTTGATCAACTTGTTAGCGTTAGGTGAGGTGTCTACACATCATGGAACGCATGACCTATTGGTCTTTATGTAACGGGCCATTTGGGGTCAATGAACCTACATAGTGGGTCACGTCGGTTCATTTTAGCAAAAAACACACATTTTCGATTGAAAATTATAATTTTAGAAAAAATAACTTACTATTTTTAGTAATTTCTATTTTTATCGTATCTCTTTAATTTTAAAGTCTTAAAATTTCTGTCTTTTTAGAAATTATTTCTAATCATGCTAGTAATTCTCTAATAAGATTAATTTAAGATTTTTAATTTTTGACAAAGTTTACTATTTTAGTTAATTCCTAATTTAGTCGAATTAGAATTTCTATTAACGTTTGAGTCTTTCATATAAGTGGTGTAATCAAAATTTTCAAATTGATTATTAAATAATATAATTTCAATTTTTTTTTTCTTATTTATCTCCAGGATTCATGAACTACCGTGTGGATTTAAGGTTTTACCTACTCGAAGAAGATGGTTATTTTCTTTTCATTGTTTCATGCCCTTCCCCATCATTAAGCTATTATTTTTACATTGGATGACCTGTTATTCAAATTTTAATGGGGTTGCCCTTCCCCATCATTAAGCTATTATTTTACATTGGATGACCTGTTATTCAAATTTTAATGGGGTTGGGTGGATCAAAAACTCTGATCCATTTCTTAAATAGATCAGTGCCGGCCCTCCTCGACTTGACTCATTTGCAGCCCCAGTCGTATGATCCCCATGTGAAAATGGGGCACACATGTTCAACATCGATCCATTCATCGATTGCGCCTATTCAAGCAGATGTGAAACCATTCCTTTTGAGCTATAAAGAGCAATCAGTCAGATTGCATGGTGAGTTTTCCTCACAGCCACTTATGTGCGTGAGGCCCACCGGTGTGTCCTGATGGCATCCAACTGGTCCAGAAGTGTTTCCTCGCCATGAAAATTAAAGACTCCAAGGATCAAGCAAAGCCAACCATCATGTGGACCACAATAAGAATTTAGAGGTTTTTGGACGGTTGTCCTTTGATTTTTGGGGAATCCCATCATCATTGCAAATCTCACCTGATTAACGGGTTGGATGCTGCATATACAACAAGGCAGCCCCACCATAGAAGCCAATGAACAGACAACCATCTAAAAACCTCCAAATCTACATGGTGGCCCACCTGATGGTTGGATCAGCCTGATTTTTGGAGTGTCAAAATTTCACGATGGAGCAATCTTAATGGACGGGTTGGATGCCGTAAATACACCCTGGTGGGCCAAGCCCATCACCTGTAGAATAAGCTTAATCCACAAGGACAAGTGGAGAGAGAGAAGACATAACAAAACAAAGAAAAGACACTGAGGACAGACAATGGAAGAGACATTCCAACAGCTTTGGGATCTACACATATAAGACACTCTCTCTTCCCTTCTATTTTTTAAGTTCGGTCGCTATCCATTGCCTACCTATTTTAGATTCGGCCTTGCTAGAGGAGACATGAATTTTTTTTATTGGATGTGGACCCCACATCAGGAGATGGCATAGATGTCGGCCAGATCCGGACCATTCATCAGGCAATGTACACCACGGCGAACATCTCCTGGACCAAGAAACAAGATTGTTCCATGGTCAGTATATCACGCTCTCATGACAACAATGGACCAACAACGGTTCAGATTCAAATTATATATCTGGCTCTCTACCTAATATAGATATGGACCACCTTTAGCGGGTTGCACTGTTCAGATTGTGATAATATCAGTGCCATTTACCAACCATTTTTCCATATGGCATTAGTCCAAACATGAGGTAGATCCAAAGCTCAAGTGGACCACACCACACAAAGCATTGGGGCCGTTGAAACCTTTCAATGGCTCACCATCATGCTTATTTGACGTCCAATATATACGGACACACATTGTGGTGTGGTCTACTGGAGCTTTGGATATGCCTCATTTTTTTAGTCCATGCCCTAAAATGATCTTGAAAAATGTATGGATGGTGTGGATATAACACATACGTTATGGTGGGGCTTATAGAACTTGATGACGTCAATACACCACCCAATCACATCCAGTTGGACCTATGAATAGAAAACCAAATTCAATTCATTAACTCTTAAAAATTTCCATACACAACTGCTTAACTGTTTTATAGACTTGGAATTTAAAATCCAAACTCAAGCTCTTCAAAACTAATCCTACTTCTATTAATTTCTTATCAAGATAAGATAATGACCATCTTATTAAGATAACAGTTCACTAATTAAATAAGACTAGTTTAGTCGCACATGACTCTAGTTGTGGTTGATTTGACAAGGTCCTCCAAGTGGGATCCACCTTCATAATATGTGAGATTGCCGCGTGCCTTGAGTTGCAGCCCTTACTGTGGGGCCGCCTTGATGTATTTATTTTATATCCATGTTGTCCATCCGATTTGCTACATGATTTTAGTGCATGGGCCAAAAATGAAACAGATCCATATTTCAAGTGGACCATACCATAAGAAACAGTGGTGATTAACCGTTTAAAAACTTTTTGTGTGTCACACAAGATTTGGATCTATTGTATCTTAATTTTTGACCCTTTTTGAAGGAGTCAATAAGAAAGAGACGTGTTATTATACGGAAATTATATAGCACGCCTGGAACAATTTTTTGAAAAACCAGCTAATAGTAGTTGATATGTGTGGAAATACGTGGAACAATTTTTTTGAAAAACCAGCTAGCAGTAGTTGATTCGAACACGTCATTTGAAAATGTCAATGGCACGAAAGAATCCCAAGAAATATATGTGACAATTGAATAAAGAAGGAAATTTAGATAATTTTATTTCTTTAAAAGAACCTATAGATAATAGAGAAAATCAATGAAGAATCGCCTCACACCAGTCAAATCAAATTGAGCTTATCTTTTATCTTAGTACATCTTAACATAGTATATTTAAGCAGTGTAGGAGTAGTGGTAAATTTTAGCTATAATTTGAAGTCTATGCTCATACGTTGGATAACACTACCTCAATATAAACAATTCTTTTTTAGAAGAAATGTTTTACCGTTAATCCATGTAGCTGACTGTAAGTTGTTCCTTTCGGTGTACTTGAAAAAGTCCTTTTTTAGAGAAGGCAAGGTGCCACCCATTTAAGGAGGACAAACTCCACTCTATGATAATTACCTGATCATTTTAAATGATAGCTTGCGAGTGACTTAGTAAGCTACTGATTTCCTCATATCTCGGTTATATATGGTCAAGTTTGACATATCTGCTTATCTTAGCGCTTGGGGTTAAAGTTGATCGGTTGGAATCAAGCCACACAGTCAATTCTACCACGCTCATGCATGCACACATGTAACAAAAGATCAAGTTAATATTTATTTATTTTTCCTTCATCTAGGTTTTTGTGACCTTATCAATAAGTTAAATGGTAAATAAACATTATGAAAGCATTATATTGGGCCCAAGAATCTTTTAATGGTGGGGCGTTCAATCACTATCGTTCCTTATAATATGTTCCACCTGAAATGTGGATCTACTTTATTTTCGGGCTCTTGCCTTAAAATGATTTGGCAAAACTAATGGACAACATAGATACAGAATAAATACATCAAGGTGGGCCCACACAAGGGCCACACCATCTTGGATGAGGTAGGGGCTGCACCTAATCTACTCTTACCATTCAAATCTTGTTGCATCAAATTAACAAGACTAACCAAGAAGCATATCTAAGATGTTAGAATCCTAATGGCCACTCAGGAGCTCATATTTGAAATGCATTGGAATCCAAATCATAACTAAACTAGAATTAAGGTGATTCTAAATCCTCAATTGTATTTGGTTGGAATGCATTGTAATTCAAATTTCCTGATAGGGTATTTTCATTGGAATTCTTTAATATGCTAATTATAATACATGTGTGATATTTGACAATTTGATTGTAATATACCAATTGAAATATATACTTTAGCAATAATGAGAAAATTCAAGACCTGCGGACAGTTTAAAATGTAAGGATCACAAGCGAGCTATTCACTAATAGTATTTAACCATCCATTTTTATAGCTAATGTTTAGATAATTTGGATCATTCTATTAGTAATGGATGATCACATTCGTTTGAGATATCATCAGTCTGCCACATGTAAAACAGATTAGTAACCTAGGGGCCTTTATTCCATGTACCAATCTTAATATTGTCCTGATATTCTATAACCATAAAAAGTAGATTTTCCTCCAAATCTGAGCTGCCTAAGGACCCTAACCCTTTAATGGGTGGGAATTGGGAAAGCGGTTAAGAAAGAGAAGACAGCAACATCAAACCACGTTCAAGCAATTGGAAGTCAAATGTTCAATGGTTAGGATCTTCCAATCTGAAGATGGGTATCAACAGTGGGGCCCATGATATAAACGGTTGGGATCACTAAGCATGAGCTTCATTGGTACAAGTGAAATGCGCGAGACGCGGAAGGGTCCTCTTCAATGCTCGGCCTAAGAATATGCATATTTTGTTCCATGTATAGGCGGAACTATGCATATCTCAGTGATCCAAACCGTTGATACCGTTTGCCCCACTATGGATTCCTTATAGAGAAAAGAGGATCTCTCGTGTGGGAAATCCTAGACCTTCATTTGGTGTCCAGAAAATAGACGGCTAAGAAAGAAAATACAGCAACTGTCTACATTTAACCGAAATATGGCCAAATATTTTACGGTTGTGATATTCTGAGGTGGGAGATTTTTGGGCCATTTGGCTTCCATATTGGGCTATAACATCAACGGTTTGGATCAATGAACTATGCTGATGGACCGTTTGAAAATCTAGGACGCTCAATCAAAGCAAGTGACGGTTCAGATTCAAAATTAAAACTCAAGAAAATCTGAATGGTTAGAGTGGCCCAGTCAATGTGGGTTTTGGCCTATGAGTGGCCCACCAGATCAACGGCCCTACTACCACATATTTGCCACGTGTCAGCATTGAAATAGTAAAGTGAGCTGCATAATGGCATTTCTCTAGTAGAATCCAATCGGGCGCGGATTTCCTGCGAAAGCCTTGGGCAGGAAGTTCCTGCTTGGGAACAGGGTGGGGCCCACAATGATGTTTTGCGATAAATCCACCCCGTCCATCCGTTTTGGGAGATCATTTTTGGATATGAGAGAAAAAAAGTGAACCTGATGCAAGACTCAAGTGGGCCTCAATAAAGGAAAAGGTGGGTAGGTAAATTACTACCGTTGAAAGCCCACAGTGATGTTTATATGACATCCATACCGTTCATAACGTCACTACTACTGGGATGAACTGTAAACACAAATATTATCCTGAATCGAAACTCCTGTGGCTCCACAAATATTTCAACTTTGGACGTTTAATACTCACATTTTCGGCCCATCTGAGTCTTGGATACGGTTCGTTTTTTTTTGATATCCTAAAATGAGCTCCCAAAACGGATGGACGGGGTGGATTTATCAAAACAAAATCATTGTGGGCCCCACCTTGGTTACCAGCGGAGGAACTTCCTTGCGCAAGGCTTTCGCAGGAAATCCGCGCCCGAATCCAATGGGAATTGGTGCACTGGTGCACTCCAGGTATACGGAGCTGTGATTGCCACGTAGGACACCGCATGACGTCAGCGACTGGAGCTATTTGCATGCTTTGGTACGACAGAGTAGCAGAACCAGCGGGGTACAGACCCCTCTGCAACGTACACGTAGCAGGGTTGGGAATGAATCAGGCTGGTCGCGTTGGTGGGCCCCACAGTGTATGGACCACTAGTCGTCAATGACACTCATCTGATGATGCCTGCAGTCACTTGTCTTTACTTTTCCGTGTTGAGTGACGATGGTCATCAGCTTTTGTTTGCTACCGTAGGTTAAAAGGTCACTGATTGGATGCTTAGGATCATCCAATCGTTGTGTGTTTTCAATTGTGGGCCATCCACAGGAAGGTCCACTAGATGGACGGTTTGATTCATACATACTCCACCCACACGTACACGACAGAGGGTTCTATGGACTCAGATTGTGTGGTGAGGCACTTACCACTCTTTACTCTTGTGTGAAGACTCTGTGGGCCCACCCTAATGTATTTTCTTTTATCGACACCGTCTATCTGTTTTTAAAAATCATTTTATAGCATGAGACTAAATTCTAAGCATATAAAATTCTCAAGTGGACCACATCACAGAAACAGTAGAATTGAATGTTTAAAATTTAAAACTTCTTGTGGGCCACAGAAGTTTCAGATCAAGATTATATTTGTGTATTCCCTTCATCCAGGTATTTATGACCTTATGTACAGGTTAGATGACAAATAAAAATCATTTAGGGCCCTAGGAATGTTTTAACGGTGGTTGTTACTATCCCCACTGTTTTATGTGGTGTGGTCCACTTGAGAATTATATATTCTTGAATTTTGTTTTAATGATATAAAATTATCTTTAAAAACGTATGTACGGAGTGGATAAAATACGTAGATTATGGTGGGCCCCACAGAGTCTTCACACCACGGTAAAAGGGTGGTGAGACCCTCACTACACAATCCGCGTCCCGTCACTATATTCCGGTTCAGAAACGTACGGTGCGGGACCGCACGGTGTTTTCTAACCCACACGCATGTCAACACAAGACGCATACACGCCTCTACGTGTGCTAACCTGGCACATGTGTGAAATATCCAAGACGTCCATTAAGTGGCCTCGAAAATCTTGGATCGTATAGTACAATAATCAGACCATGCAGTTTATCTAGGTGGGGCTACATCTGGAGTCTACTGAGTAGACTGTTGACCGGTCTTTTAAACAATTCGCTTGTTTTGTCGATGATAGCCTACCTGATGACACAAAGGACTGATTGTTGGTCCAGCCATCATATGTTGAGTAATGGACGGCTTGGATCTCACACATATATGCTAATCTGGCAAGTATAGGGACGTGTATCTGGCTGAGCTGTACACACTCACCAAATTATAAGATGGATTTGATATTTCACCTATACTGTTTAATAGCGCGTGCTTTCCTTTTTCACTTTTGTTAATAAAGCAGTACATGATTATGCCCTTTGTATTACCAAAATTAGAAACAAAGGGCGTATTTGTCAAACGAGAAATGTTAACATATTAATACTCTGGCAGAGTATGATGGTTGATACACAGGCACTAATAAATTACAAAAGTAACATATGGGTAACTTTAAATTAAGTGGTCCAAACCATGGGGACCCACTTATACGGCTCGTGTACCAAGAATTACACTGGTTTGGATGATTGGTGGACAATGTTGACAGTTGAAATGAAAAGTTGTCAACGGTCCTCATTCAATTAAAAAATATGACCATTAATCAGAGGTCAGAATCTTTCAATCAATCTGAGTTTTGGGTGGAAATCTATATAAAGTGGGTCCCGCAATTTGGACAGTTTACTTTTAGTACATTCAACCCTATCATAAATCTATGGCTGCCAGCATCTCAACCGCCGCGCTCAGCCAGAGTAACAAAACGCTGGGCATTAAAGAAACCAAAGCTACTCATTGGGTGGGCCATGCCGTACCTTCAGTCCACGGTGTCCATTAATTTTAGGGTTCTGACGGTGGAGCCCACTTTCGTTCCAGTGATCTTTGTGGTATGGTCCACCTTTTGGACGGCTAAGATGAAGTGATACATTGGGGAGAAAGAATTCACATGCAACGTTGCATGGAGATATTTATACAGTAAAAAAATAAAGAACGATCGTATACCAAATTAACATACAACCTTTTTAAATTTTTCTGCTTACGTGTCATTTGTATATAAAATCCGTTCCGTGCAAAAGGTGGGCCACATCATAAATCTCACCTGGGAAAAAATCAGAATGGTCCACTAACCAGACGGGCTACATCGTTGAAATCAATGGACAGCCGATGGCCTCACTCAACTTATGTCCATGGCCCACCTGACTCAACTTATGGGTGTGGTCCACTTTTTTACGGATTTGATGATCTACTGAAGTGTATAAGTGGAAAATTAAAAACCTTGTACAATGCATGTGATCATTTCTAGTAAAATAGAGTAGAATAAGAATCCTACTCGCGAGCACGCTTGCAATTGTCGCACGAACCTTCCAGATACGGTATTTTAAGTGGAACCCAAAAATCGCACATTCTCATGCGCTGATTAGATGGGCAACACATATGTGTATAGATCAGATCCAATTCGTCCATCATATTCACCTAATTTATTTTTTCCTTGGAGATCATAAGTTAGGGATAAATAAAACTAAATGGACCACACAGCATGGAACAATTAAGATGGGTCGTCAGCCGTTAGAAAACCTTCAAGATTGTGTGTGAGGATAATATTTTTGAATAATAAATCCAAGCCATTCAAAATATTCGGCCCAACAGGATGAATGGACATGACCAAAATCAACTGATTTTGAAACTCATGTGGGCCACACCATGTGATTTTAAAGATTTTAAGCATGATGTCACATGATACAGTCCCCCTGAATTTCGTAGCAGCTGATTTTGGCCTCGTAAGTTACGCTTATGTGGAGGCCAATTGTGTACTGAGTAAACACTGTGGGGCCCACCGGTTATGTATGTGTCTTATCCACGCCGTTCATCCGTTTTTCCAGATCATTTTATGTCATGATCCCAAAATTAAATCATATCCAAAGCTCAAGTGGATCACATCACATGAAACACTGGGAATAGTGATATCCACCGTTGAAACCTTCCTAGGGCCCACAGTGATGTTTACTCGTCATCCAGCCTGTTCATAAGGTCACACACACATGGATGAACCGAAAACAAAAATATCATCTTGATCCAAGACTTCCTTAGCCCCCCAAGAACTTTTCAACGGTATTCTTATTGTGTGGTCCACTCAATCTTTGCATGTGCTTCAATTTTAGGCTAATGCCTTAAAATGATCTGAAACAACGGATGGACGGCGTGGATTAGACACAAACAATCACAGTAGACCCTACATAATGCACAATCCTAGTTCGGCCTATGTACGATAAAGAAATGGACGGCTATGAAAAGTGGACCAAAAACCCACATCAGAAACTATGATCATGGCATGGCCCATGATGAACAGCAATCCCTAAAACACGTGCACCGCTCTGACACGTGTGCCAAACGTACACGCGCGAGTTAGCTTCACATTTATCAAAGAGGCCAGAAAAAAGAAAAAGAAAGCCAAAGCCAAAGCATATGTAGTGGGGCGAGTGATTGCTTTCGCTTTTCCGCTTTACAGCAATCTTTGAAGAAAATCAGTCGACAAACCAGGCCACCGTTTCTCTCTGCAACTTACACCAAACACCCCCCGGTTCCATTTAGCAAACACCCCTCTCTTTCTTCACTTACCATGCTCACGCTAATACCAGGGGTGCGCACTGTCCTCCCCAACTCCCTCCTGTTATGACTCTCGAGCACCCCCCGCCTCGTCCTCGACCCTCTTCCTCCTGCCAGCTCCACCCCGATCAGAACGTCACCGGATTCTGCGCTTCCTGCCTCCGCGAGCGTCTGACCCATCTCGCTCCAGCCGCCGCGTCGGACCATAAGCCTTCCTCCTCCACCTCCACGTCAGCCCTAAACTCCTTCTTCAAAAAGACCGCCAAGCCATCCGCGTCTGACTCTAACGTCTTACCTCAGCTACGCCGCAGCAAGTCCTTTTCTGGAATAAAACATTCCGATGGCATTTCCGTAATTTTCGAGCCACAGCGACGGTCGTGCGACGTCCGAGCGCAGAGCACGCTCGCGAGTCTCTTCTACCAGGAGAACGCGGGGAGAGACGATGGCAGGAGTGTAAATTCGAGGATCGGCGGTGTTGAAGAAGAGATCGAGGAGGTGGTGGAGATCAGAGCTGCGTCTGCTGTTGATTTAAGGGCGATCGGAGAAGAGGAGACGACGATGAAGGATCATATTGATTTGGACGGTCAGATGAAAAATCCGACGGCCGATAAGGCCCCGTCGGCGATTGCCGGGAGCTTTCGGGCCGCAGCGGCGGTTTTCGGGAAGAAATTGCAGAAATGGCGGGGGAAGAAGAAGGGTGGGGCCCATGGCGGGGATCGGTCGGCGGCGGGAATGGTGGCGAGGGATGAGAAACCGCAGCGGTTTCTGGATACGCAGTCTGAGGTGGCGGATTATGGGTTTGGACGGCGGTCGTGCGATACGGGCCCGCGGTTCTCGTTGGATGCTGGCCGGGTGTCGTTTGATGATCCGAGGTGCTCGTTTGATGGGCCACGGGCGTCTTGGGATGGGTATTTGATGGGGAGAGTGGGGTTGCCGCGAATGGCCCCGACTATGGGCTCTGTTGTGGAAGATGGCCCAGTTGTGATTGGACGGTCGGATGATAAGATCCTGTCTGAGATGAATTCTATTGATGAGGATCCAAAGACACCAGGCGGGTCGGTGCAAACGAGGGAGTACTACTCGAATTCTCCGTCGTGGCAGCGGCGGAGGCGGAGTTTCGAACGGTCCAGCTCCATGAGGAAGGTCGGGGCAGTGTCAGCAACATCGAAGACTGATGAGACGAGGTCGGTTTCCAGTTCAAAGCCCTCACCGCCGCGCATGGACTATTTCCACAGGAACAAGATTGCTGATTCTAGGGACTTGCATTCGAATTCGCTTCGAGATGATTGTTCCGAGATCTTCGAATCGGCTTCCCGGGATGTAGCTGCTGCTGGCCGGAAAGGGTCTAAGAAGTCAGGCCGGTGGAGCAAGGCGTGGAATATTTGGGGGTTGATCAATCGACGTGGGAGTGGCAGTAAGGATGATGATGGCGATGATGAAGATGGCGGGCTGCATTGTAGAGGGAATGTGGTGGAGCGGTCGCGCTCTGAATCTTGGCGGAGAGAGGCGAATGTGGAGCAGAAAATGGCGTTCGATCCAAAAGCCTTTCGGAGCAATAGCAGCGTAAGTTGGAGGAGCTCTTCCAACATTGGCGGGTTTGAGAGCGGAAGGAGGGTCTCGGAAACGAATGGGCATGGTAAGAAGAGGAGAGAAGAGCCCATGTTGGAGCGGGCTCGGAGCGCAAGGTATTCGCCGAGCAGATTCGATAATGGGTTGCTGCGTTTTTACTTGGCACCCTTGAGCAGTAGCCGGAGAAGCAGCAGGTCCGAGAAGAGCGGGTCAAAGAACTCGCATTTGTTCACTAGGAGCGTTCTGCGGATGTATTGAATTGGTGGCCCGCCGCCTCCCATCAGGTTTTCTCCATTCGAGCGTTTGATTTATCGTCTTTCCTATGTAAATGCTGCATTTCATACGTTTGTCATGTTCGTTTTATTCGTACGAATGTGAGGATATTCACACCAATTCGAGTGTCTTGAAATTGTACATTGCATTTATAATTAGATTACAGCAATGTAGGCTGAGATATGCTGACATGGCTCATCCATGCTGCTCCCCCTTCCGTCGACTGTGTGATGATCCAGGTCATTTATCTGAAAGGCCCCACAGTTGATCAGCCACATGGAAAAAATCTCACCCACTAGAGATGTAACCTCCGATTTCAGAAGAGGGGGAAAAAGAAGTTTCCAACTCATCTTCCTATGGACCGTGGGATATTTGACCATTGAGATTTTTGCCATGTTGATCATATGTGGTGGGACATTGTTAGATAAATGTGCCATAAGAATGTATGTGATTTGTATTTTCAAGTCAATGCTACCAAGGAATGTGCTATCTTAAAACTTCAATTGATTTCAGGCTGGTGATATATTAATATGCTGAGTATCCGATTATTAGTTCTTAGTCATTTTCCTCTAATATTGGGTGGAAAATGCAAATGTCAATTTATGAATCTTTCATTGTGGTTGAATATATATATATTGCTGATTTTTATAAATCTTTGTTGGGTCGGTCCTTTTCTTTGATGCGAAAATGCAATAGGGGATTAGAAGAATTGCATTGTGCGTGTGCATTATCTAATACTAGCTTGGAATATTATTAGTCAAATGCAATGTTTAAAATCTCGAAACTTAAAACACAATCACTTTCAATTCTACAAGCTATTTTTTCATCTACTACTACAATTTTCCTTCTTGGATTAGTATGATATTTTCTATTTTCGAGCAATGTTTTCAAATGTTTTTGCATGATTAAGAGTCTTTAAATGTGTTTGAATGTAGACTTCTGATTGCTAGAAATCTTTGTTGGGTCTTTTGTTTTATCCGAAACATGATTGGGGATCGGAAGAAGAGTAATGATCTAGTGGGTAAGTACATTGAAACCTTACAATGGACATAGTTGCATTTGGACTGATTGGCATTTAGATCACATATCTTAACCATCTATTACGTCCAGCACCTTCTTCTTCGGCTACTGTGTATAAGTCACAGCAATCCGATGGCCCTATGCATGAAGAATGGGCCTATCTTCCAGGAGCGATCTTGTAACTTTGTTTTAACATCCCACTGCTTGGATGGTTTGGATCGTCTAATCACTATGATTTCTTCAAGGCAGCCTATGAAGAGTGAACTGGAATTAATGAATGGTCCTGATATGTGAGTTGGATTCCAAGGAGTCCAAATGCAACTATGTGGATTGGAAGGTTTCTGCGCACTTTTAGCCCACTGGATCATTACTCTTAGAAGAACACTATATTGAAATTGTGTGCTGAAGCCGATGTTTTAAACCGTGAAACTCAAAACTCCAAACTCCGATAGTGTCTTTCAAGTCTATAAAGCTGTGTTCTTGTCTACTGCTACAGCTTTCTTTTTAGATCTGATCTTTTGTGTTGCTTGAGTTTGTGAAATTGCTGAAAGTATTTTGAGTATGCGATCAAGTACATGGTCTCTGGACGAGGCAAGAAACTGAGTACTAGATCATCAATGCCTACAGTTGGTGAACCTCATATTCTCTCTCTGTTTCTAGCTTTATGTGTGCGACCAAACATGCAAATACATATTTGAAGATGCTGCTATATTCATAAGCATGCATTAAACCAAAATGCACATATGCGCACTGCCTTGTGTCATCGAATATGGTCCCAATCACAACTGTTGATGGTTGTAGACCGGCCTTCTAGGAGTTGATTCGCCAATTTGTAACCACAAGCCTTAATCCATCAACTTGGGCTTTAAAATTCAGATTCAAGGCTTGGAGGTGGACTGATTGAGCTTAAATGCAAGAAAGCATACAAAATCAAAAGGATGAGCACCTGTAGATAATCGACCAAGGTATTCCATAACGGTTGCAACCACCATTGTTACCTTTACGATACAGGCTTTAATGGCCGTTACGGTCTCTTTTAATTTTTTAAATTGAAAAAAAATCTGAAAAACCTGCATTGGTCCTGTAATGGGCCGTTATGGAGGTGTAACAGGCTGTTATGAGGGCTGTAATGGCCATTATGGGTCATTTTTCCTATAACGGTCGTTACGACCCCTAACGTGTAATGCTTGCCACCGCTACCTTTATGTAACGGCCTTTATGGCCCCTAACAGCCGTTACGGCACACCATGTTATTGACATTGTGGACAATGCATACTACCGTATATTAGGGTGTTTCATGGGCAGGTTATGAGTTGACACTTGGGACTCTGATTGCCCTCTCTTTCAATCTTGCAGTCCATCATTACAATCTTGTTAAAATCAGATCTTCTTCATGTAACATGATCTTTTGATGCAATTGCACTTACAGGTTTTGTGTGCTTTGCAGGGTGATCCTACATTTCATTTGTTGAACATGCTATCAAGAGCTGGATATTGGTTGTTTGGTCTTTCACATATATCAGAGTGATACTTGTAAAAGTTCTCACTTCCCCCCAGCAATAGTCGCAGTTCCAGCCTTCTGAGCTGCCGCAAGTGCGAAGTCCACATGGATGCAGTTCTACCATTCATATTGCAACCATCTAATGTGTGGGTGCTGTTTGATTTGTTCAGTGTCTTGGATGATACCCAAATGCTTGATGAGAAGAGGGTCAGACTAACGCCAAAATGAAAACGTGATACCTGTCCCGTGTGCCTTGTTGGTGACTCATCCGCTGTCCTGGCTTGGACTGAACGGGACAGCTAGCTGAAGTGGTTCATGGCTTGATTGCTTCACCTCCACTGTCTAACTAGGCAGTAATGGAATATGCAAATGAATCCTAGCGGGAAATATTTGGGAGAGACGAAGTGACAAGAGAATTATTGCACGGGTCTCTTTGAAACTACCCGTCTTTCATTGGGATAGTGGTGAGAGAAGAATGATAGAAGAGCAAAGCAATAAGAAGAAAGTGTCTCAGGAATCTTTGGTCGGAGTTTCCTTTTATGGAATGAGAATGCAGGGACCATGATCGAGAAGACATGTACGGCGTAGGCGGATGTTTGGCCAGAACTTGGTGCTGTTTCTCACCTGTGGGAAGTTGAGAAGTCCTTTGTAATAATCGAAACAGGGGTCAAAACCATGAGGAACATCGGTGGCGGCTCGGCGGTTGTTATTCTGATGGAATTTGTTGCTTTTCATTCCTACTATAATTTCTTTATTGTTCCTGATCTCCTCTAGTTTTGTAAGTTGCTGCTTGCCGAACAGAAAATGGCGGGTCTGTTGAAAATTATCACTTGTTGGTATTGATTGGTTTTTCCTAGAAATTAATGGCAAAATTGTTGAAAGAAAATGCGTGTCTATCTTGGATGAGGAAAGGGCCCACCCTAATGAGTGGTGGATGATGAGTCCGGTGAAAATAGCTACAAATGTTCTTTACTTTGCAAGATGGATATTCATGGTTTAACAAAACATGTAGAAGCCCATTCATTTGATTCCATTCATCATCTCCGAAAGCAATGGTTGTAAATAATCCTACCACATTGAATCATTTCACTTGGATCAGGTCAGAGCCTCAGGCGCAACAGAGACAAGTGAAAGAAGGCACCTGAGGTGGCATTTCATGATGGGCAAGCATTTTGCTCTTGATGGCTTTTGCCCCTTTAATCAGATGCTTGGAGGTGTTAGATCATGTTAATTAATAGAAAAAAAAAGGAAAGAAATGAAAAGCCCACAATTATGGAATCGAAGAGATGTAGCATTGTGGCGGCAGCAACGAGAACATGAAATCTGCACTATTGTGTGCACTTGTTCTCAATCTTGCATCTGGACTGTTTTCGAGCATTTGTGGAGTTAGAATTCTCCTGAGCCTTGCCATCTCTTTCTTAATCATTGCTGTTGGCTGTTCCAGGGGCCACTTCATTCCCCTTGCGGATTCGCCTGGGGAGGTATACATTGAAATAGTTGGAGACAATGCTCCCACTGCTCTTGTATTGGAAGTGCTCAATAACAGCCTCCATGAAGTTCTTTTCCTCGTTGTTGGGATTCAACTTCTCAATTTCGGCAAATGAATCTTCTTCTTCAGGTGTCCATGACTTTGAAACCTCCTCACCCATCTCGTTGAATTTCCACTTGAAGAAAAGGGGCCCCAAATCAGATTTCAGTCGCTCTGTTTCCTCCTCCAAGTGGCGTTTAATACATTTCTCATCTCCTGGGGATGAGCAGGAGCATGAATCAGGCCTCCCTTTACTGATCATTGCCGGATTGATTTCTGAAGTATCATCCTCAGGGGGCCACGTTTGGGTACCCAAATATTTCGAATCATCCGGATTATTTCTGCCAGGTGGTACATATTCAATGTCGGGTGCGCCAATCACATCAACCTGAAAATGGGTACCTATAGGAACACGTATTCTTTGTGGATAGTTGTCTTTGGGTTCCTGTAACCTGGGCGACCTTCGTCGGGCTGGCTCTTCCTTGGGAATCCTTTTTCTTTTTGGATGGTTGTCTTTAGGTTCCTGTAGTCTGGGCAACCTTTGTGGGGTGGTCACTTCCTAGGGTTGCTGCTGCTTTGCGCTACTTTCTGGTTCTGTCATTTTGCTGCAGTAGCCGTGGGATCTATGTCAAAGATGGATGGATTTTCTGCTTGTTTTTCTTTCCCCTGCAGAATGCAAATTCCATTTTAGACAGCAAGATCAAGAGTCACCCAGGTATGAAGCCTGAAACAGCACTCATTTGTAGGTAGTGCAAAACGCAAAAGTAGAGGCAGGAAAGGAGAAATTTAGTTGGAACTTGAAATTCTTCGATTACAAGAAAAACCCATTTGATAAAATTGAAAAATCTGTTTATTATACTCTGTTTGGATAGACGGATGATTTCAAATTGTTTCAGTCGCCACCTACGCAATTAACACATCAGACAATCTCATTCATGAATTGTTGTGGAACACTAGTGTCAACCATTCCACCTGTGATCTTTTGTCCTAACAAACGCTCAGTGCTGCATTTTGAGGATGAGATGACATGAGAAGGGGACAGCCGTGAATTGAGGGACCATCCAAACACGCTGTGATTCCATAAGGCCTAAATCGACTCGACTTTGTAGAGTACATGACTGCGTAGAAATTCCATGACACAATGTAAGTTGGGAAATAGGACAATGTATTCAATTTGCCATCCGATTTTACAAATTTTTTAGTTTGGCCATTCAATTGTTTCATGGCTGGATTGCTTTTCAGAAAATTCAAGGACAATCTAATGAGGATCGTTGCACTGATGAAAAATCTCATATCATTCTTGCCTTCCGTTCAACCAATTTCGCACAATCCAAAGACCCATCTTCCTGCAGCTGAGTAGTCTGAGTGCAGTAATCTGCTCTTCAGTGTATGAGATTCTAAGACCTGTTACTGAATTGGATGATACCATTCACAATCAGAGAGAGCATGATTTTTTGGATCCTGCTCTTTCTAAACATGCTGATTTGGAAAGTGCAGGGAGATATGGATCATTCATCAGGTGGACAGATGTATGAGAGGAATGAATGGTTTAAAGGAATTGACAAACAATCCACATTCGATGTACTTGTAAGACTCACCTGATAACCAGCCCAGCTGATTTTCAGGTTGCCTTAGACTGAGTGGCACCTCCTGACGAATGGCTTGGACCTCTCACACATGCTAGATTGGCATGTGAGTGGCCATAGCAGGACCCCTAATCAGTTTCTTCAAATTTTCATTCATGCTCCGGCTTACAAGGTGACATGATCCAAGACTCAAAACTAAATACCTAAGGGTGCGTTTGGGTGCCACTAAAAATGCTTTTAATGCATATTTATCCTTTCCTGCACTGACATCAGTCTCTTCGCCTGTTGAAAGCATACCAACAGCTGGGATGAACCTTAGATCATGGCCCACCCAGCTATCCAACTGCCTGAAATTTCAATGGGGTGCATTTTTTTTTTTTTTCCTGTGATGAACTGTTTGGATTTTCTAACATGTGGGGCATAAGAGCATGTATGTCAGTAATCCATGCATCAGTGCAAAATCTAATGTAAAAGATATGTTCACGTACTCAAAAGAGCAATCTAACCAAACCAAAAGATGAGATAGTATGAAATGAAAAGGCCTCTTGAATTCTAACCTGAGAAGGAGATGATTCTTTATTGAAATCAACGGTGTTTTTCAGAAGCAGAACTTCTTGCGATTTTAAAATCCGATCTGACAATTCTCGTACTGAACCTGAAATTCCTGGATGAAAATGGCATTCAAGTGAATGGCATTCCAAGAAACCAACAATCAAGAATCCACAAATACTGAAACAGATGATTTTAGACAACAACCAAGATTGCAGTTCGGATCCTAATTTGTCCGATACCGAACCCCAAGATCAGGTCTTCATGATTGATTAAAACCAAGAAACCAACAATAAAGAATCCACAAATACTGAATCAGATGAATTTAGACAACAACCACGGATCCTAATTCGCCCAATACCAAACCACAAGATCAGGTCTTTGTGATTGATTAAAACCCACTTCTCATTTTAATGGTGAGAAACATCAGCTGAGAATTTACTAACCTTCAAGCACAAATTGAATCCATGAATTTCTTCATTTGGTCAGCCATCCAAGATCATGATCGAATAGACTATAGAACCTGATTTCGATCTTGGAACCTTTTCATGGGTTGTGTTTGATCAGCAATCAGATTACGAAAATGCAATCCATCAGTGAATAGAAACAATCCCTCCTTCAAATTCCAAGAAAAGATAATTTTCTTCCCTTTTTTTCCGCTTCTTTGTTTTTTGAATTTTGAAATCTGGAAATAGCCGTTGAAGCTGCTCTTCTCAGATTTCCTTCTCTTAGTTTTTTGATGGCTGAGAAAACAGTTATTTCGGTTTTCTTTGTTTCACGGCTTCCCGCCTTTTTTTTTTTTTTTCCTTCCAACTGCTGGGAGACAAAAGAAGAGAAAGGACAAAAGAGGAGTTAGGCTCTTTCGTTAGGTTCGGTAATTTCCCGCCGGTCCACAATCAGGCACACGTGCCAATATTGGAAACGTGTGTGAGATCTGAGCTTTCCATCAGGTGGGCTGCACTGTTTATATTTTTGGGCCCATAAATCGGGCTATTTCACACATCAGTTGATCCACAGCGTTCAAAACAAATGTACGGCTGTAAACGATTGTTTTGAATTATAAGTTTTATTTATAATTTTTTTGGCCCACCTAAGGAAATGGCCTAGATTTAGGCAAAAGATCAAAGCATTGTCATTAGATAGGAAGCTCAGATCTGGCACATGTATTACATACACGTGTGCTGCGTGTGTATGGCCGGGGATACACATGCATGTGTTAGCATCACTAAGTTCTGTGGGCCCCACCATGATGTACGTGTTATATCCAACCTATCCAACCGTCCGTCTATTTGGCGAGATCGGTTTAGGACTTGAGCCCGAAAATGAGACAGATCCAAAGATCAAGTGGACCACACCACAGAAAGCAGTAGGGACGCTGATTCCTACCGTCGAAGCCTTCTTAAGTGCCTGATGCTGCATGCAACTATGAAATCAGAAATCCGAACCCTCCGGACCATTCATTCAGTGGGCCCCACTGTGGAGATGTCCCAGCCAAGGAACTGCACTCATTTTGATGGACTATTTATTGTTAATTGCAACATCTGGCAAAGGAGATGGGAGAAGAGCTTGATTACAGAATTTGCTTGACCAATGCAAAAAAAGGATACAAAACTTCGACAAATCTGGAACGTTCATCTAGTGGGCCGCATTGTGCATGGGTCACCGTCCAATAACTGGACCAGCTACACAATGCTATGGTTTGATCCACAGGCTTCTTTGAATTGACCATGGACTGTTGGCCACACACTTATCACAGAGCTTTAGCTGTAAGCCACTAATCGCATGGTTTAAGATCATAGGATAGGTGAGATTTTGATCTAGACCGTTAATCTGATAGGCACCATCAGGGGTGGGGCCCACCTGCAAAAGCTATCGGATCATATGATATTTCATCCCTTCTCTCCATGGCCTTATAAATATGGGATGAAGAATGAAATAAAGCAATGGTCCATATTCGACAACAGAAAGGTCGAAGTCTGGGATGGCTTTGGAGGCATCCTTCCATCGATGGTGGGACACATTAGATCAATGGTCTGGACAACTTGCAACTGATCAGGACCCCACAATTCCAGTTTTCTCATAGCTGGGCCACTCATTAGAACATTCTCTTCTTTCCATACAACCCAAATGAGTCTTATAGTAGACATTCAAATACACTTTCCCTCCCAAGTTTACTACTTGCATGACAAACTTTGGAAAGTTCCCATAGCAATCCACCAAAAAAAAAAAAAAAAAAAACAAGAAGCAAAAAAAAAAGAAAAAAAAAGAAAAAAAGAAGGGACCCCTCATACAATCACTTGCCAATCATACATGGGCGGGCATGACCGGGCCCACCCAATCGATGAATTGGCACATGCAGTCATCCACGAACGGCCCCCACTGCCTTCTTGTATGTGTACCACCTTGCAATCCATAGATACACTCCAAAATTCAAAAGGCTGAGAATTGCGAGGAGCCAGTAGAAGTAGTCGAGGTGGCCACGGTTCAGATTATCTGGTATCCACCCGAGCTTTCCGTGCTTTGTAGTAACGTGAGTGACGATCGTGACGAGCAGCGTGCTTAGATAATTCCCGAGCGCGACGGTTGTGAGCGAGAGTGCAGAGCACAAGCTCCGCATTGCGTCGGGTGCTTGATCATAGAAGAACTCCAATTGTCCGATGAATGTGAAGACTTCGGCGGCCCCCACAATGAAGTACTGTGGTATCTGCCAGAAGATCGATATGGGGAGCTGCTCACGGTCGTAGTAGTTGTGCCTCTTCACCATGCTGAGCCTCACGACCTCTAGGATCCCGGCAGCCAGCATAGAGAAGATTGAAATGACGAGCCCTATCCCCATCCGCTGGAGCTGGGTGAAGCCGCGATGATGGCCAGTGTAAGCTCGGGCAATCGGCACAACTGATCCGGTCATATATAGGGACCCAGAAGATGACGGCAATGGTGTCGAAGATGGAGAGGGACGCTGAAGGAATCTTGAAGTTGGGTCCCATATGGGGGTCCATGGTGTTACCTTGCAAGACGAACATGGTGCTCATCTGGCTGTAGACGGTCGCAAACATGATGCCAGTGGCCCATACCGGGAGCAGCCGCACGATGGACTTGAGCTCCTCGACTTGGGTCACGGTGCAAAGCCTCCAAGGATCGATGTTGCCTTTCGTATCATCCATTGCCATCACCACCGCTGCCTTGTCGAAGAACCTGCATCCATCCATTGATGTTAGTTAAAATAGGCCACAGATCATCAAGTACCGTTTTGAGTGTAGGAGGAAGTGTCCTGTTTGTTACAATTAACACCTATGATCCAATTCAAATTTAGCCAGGAAATAATTTCCGATTCAATTTGGATACTACTCAAATTGTATAATTCTATCAAAAAATGGTAATTGGGATGAACAAGCGGACTTGGGATTGTGCTATTGTATTCAAAGGCAAACACTGAAAATCCGATTCAAATCCCACCAGGAAACAGTTCCTAATTCAATGCAGACACTACTTGAATGGCATAATACAGTCAGAAGATCGAACATATATGATCATTGGGTTGAACAAGCAATCTTGGGATTGTATTATTGTTGTATCCAAAGGCACATAGGATTCCGGTCCTGAAATGCAGCTTACAAATCAAAGGGAGAAAAATGCATGATTTATCATTGTTCTCTGCAATATCAATCACCCCATGTTTTTGCATCTATTTCAGTCGAGATGCGAAAAAACAGTATCAGAAAATGCATCAGCCGTCCTCGAAATTGATACCGATTTGTACATACGAGTTGTGCCCACGCACCATATCAGTTTCTCAAGAATACTGATATGCGCCGTCCATTCACATAGAAATGCACGAATGCACACATATGATCAGTCCATGAGTAGCAAGTAGGTCAATTCATGGCACGAAAGTTCAGGTTCGATGACATTCCACATATGAATAAAAGAAGCTGATCTTTGTTAGTGTCCACATGCATCTTACATTCAATGGTAGATGCTGATCTGTGAATCAAGTGCGTTCCCACCATGGTGTGCTGTAACTGTTGTAAAGGCCGTTATGTAAAGGTAACAGTGGCAACTGCCATATATTACGGGGTCATAATGGCTGTAATGTCCATTATGAAAAAAAAGAAGACCCATAACCACCATTACGGCCCCCGTAATGGCCTGTTACGTCCCTCAAAGGCCATTATGGCACGTACCAGTCCGTTACGGGACAGATATAGGTGTTTTGGTTTTTTTTCTTTTTCTTTTTTCAATAAAAGAAGAGACTGTAGCAGCTGTTATGGCCCGTATCGTAAAGGTAATGGTGGTGGCCATTGTCGCCACCGTCACCATTATGGAATACCTTGGCTCCCACATGCAATAAAATTACCCAAAAAATCAGGCTGATCAACTCATCATGTGGGCCGCACGTGCTCAGAAACAAATGGCATTTAGATCAGTTACTGACCATCCACATCTGGCAGATGCAATTAGCCTGACTGCCAAGTCATATACACAATGGGGCGCACTCGATGCATGTCTCAGATGTTCCATACGATACAAGCGTGCAGAGGTGAATGTGGGCTTAGCAGAAAATGAATTTGTGGTACATACTTGAACTCTGTTGTATGATCAAGCTTACGGCTTCCTCGGATAACAGACTCCTCGTCTGCATTCTCATACAGGAGAGACTCGTTAGCTGGGACTTTCACATGAAGTTTCCTGAATGATGCCACGATCACCTGGAAAATCCTTGTCAGGGGGCTGCCACCGGGCTTCTGGAACCGGTACAGGCGGGTCCCAGAGAAGAAACTCACGACTGCGATTGCCATCGCCACTGCCGGAATGCCAAACCCCCATCCCCACCCAACATTCATCTGTATCCAGACCAGTACAGAACTGGCGAGGAGGGCCCCGATGTTGATTGAAAAATAGAACCAATTGAAGAAAGAGCTCTTCCTTTTTTTCTCAGAGTCATCATTTTCATCAAACTGATCGGCCCCGAATGACGAAACACAGGGCTTTATTCCACCGGTCCCAAGTGCAATGAGGTAAAGCGATGCGAAGAATATTGAGGTTTGTCCCTTCGTTGGGTGACAAACACCAGCGTGGCAAGATGGCTTTAGCCCATGTACTGATGCTGACACTGTTAACAGTGTCATCCCCTGCAGTGTCACAATTGAAAATCATCAACATTTTATAGAGTTGAGTGTAGAGTCTTCATAGTTTTGTGAAAAATGCAATGAAGCTCCGACTCGATGACAGTTTTATATTTGTACCCTACTGATTTGACGAATAATACGATCCTTGATTTGAGGACATGTGTAGTAATTCTCAAATCCCTAAGTTTTTACAACTGGGACCCACAATTCAGGGATGTAGGCTGTGGTGATCTGAGGGACCCACAATGGATGGACCATCACCCAAAAAAATCCTTGATGAGATAATCTTAAACCTACTAGTTTGGATGCTTGGAAAACTTACTAAAGAAATGGATTTCTTTCCATTTTTTTAAATCATGGAAATTGATTTCCACGTATTGTGTTTGGGTGCGTGGATAAGCTTGTCAATGGCAATTGCTGTTTTGAATTAGACAACACTATTCAAATTTTTGGAAAAGCTTGTTCGAATCGGCAAGCTTTTCCAAGATAACACAACCAAATGCATTTTAGATCACTTCGAAATGAAAAGGCATTTCTTAAGTGAGTTTTCCAAGCATCCAAACAAGCCTGAAGAAGAAAATAAACACAACAACAGTACACAGAGATTCTTGGGCATGGTATATTAATTGCAGGGCCCATCAGATCAACAGTCTGGATTACCAAACCATTGGCTGCACTTGAACAAACAGATTTTTGATGTCGGATCAAGATTTTCAAACACCCAAGTTAACCAGATAAGAGTTCGTGGCAAATCTTACAAAAACATAGATGACTGAGAAAGAGGCGATCGTCCAATATCTTCCTAAATAGGCATCAGCTAGGAAGCTCCAAACAATGGCATGATGTAACATGTCCCCGACCAGTTTGTTACGTTGTTTGCAGCCATCGCATTGCCCTGGTTGAGGCGAAGCTTCAGATAATTCACCAAATTGGTGCCCATCCCATAGTATGCCAATCTCTCGCAGCATTCATTTCCTGCGATGATGTGTAACGAGATCAGATCCGCAATGGATAATGAGAGGACATTGTTACAGCATGAATAAAACCATATGTAATCATACCAAGTATGTAGGGGCAAGCCTTCCAATTTCCTGTTTCCTTCTTGATAACAGGCTTGTTATGAATATCAACTGTCCCATCTTTCGTGTAGATATCCTCTTCTGCCATGGCTTTCATTCAATAGCAATATGTGTGTTCTGATCAATATGTTTCGTTGGTTATTTTGCTTGCAGAGTCTGCAATGTGAATGTGTATACATTGTAAGGGATACGTTGTAGATGAAAAAACGAAAATTATACATGCCCATTTGATATGAAAGACAACATAGAAATGAAATAAAACAACAATCACAACCATGTGGTTGGGGCCAGGACTGCATGGGCAGAGAATATGAGGTGAATGTGTGGTATGCAATTCAAAAATGTGAAATTCAAGATAAGCACACATGTCTAACGGCAATGGACAGATTGATATATGCTCTCGGAAAAACTTACCTCAAAGATTCAGTTGGAATGCTGATAATTTCAGAGTTTTCTTGTCAAGCTGTAACACTACTGCACTTGTTTTTTAATGTGGTGTACTACCCACACATGTGATGATATTCATGACTAAATGGGCTAATCTAAAGCATCTGGGGAAGGCATGCGATTATCAAATCAAGAAGATTAAGGGTGCATTTGGTTGTACCAAATATCATGAACTTTCATGATTAATCGGTCTAGCTTGTGCAAAATTTCATGAAATTTGGTGCAACCAAACACACCCTATAAGCATCGGGCCAAATATAATATGTCCATAAATACATATCAAACTTCAAGTTGCAAACATCTCTTAATTCGAAAGGGTTCATGGCTCAAATGTTCATACTACTAAGAATGAAATTTCATGCATTCCTAGAGAAAAAATTCAGAGGCAGCTCGTACAATAAGGAATGGAGTTCCTAAATTCAACAACAAAGGAATCAAAGAAGCTCTATGAAGAGATAGGTAACTGAATCATACTATCAATGTGTATCTGGTGATAGGAAGCTAATGGAAACAGACCATTTAATAGAGGAGCTCGAAGATGTGATCAGGAACTTAGAACTACCATCTAATTGAAAAAATGAAAACAAGTTTCAACATCCATCAGTAAAAAATAAAAGAAACTGGGCAACAACTGAATTAAGTGTAATGATTTTTTTCTACAAGTGATAGAAATCAAATCAGTCCTAAAAATTCTCAGTATAATTGAGTTCTAATCGGATGAAAACCAATATTCCAACACCAAAACAATGTAAAGAAAAAGAAAAATAAGAAAGCAAAGGAAAATACTTATATCACAGAGTCCTCAAAGTAACTATAGAAGACCGAAAAATGGGTGAATTGTGCCCTGCTTTTTATTTCCATACAAGTGATATAAGTAAAACCTATCCAGATAAAATCAAGATTCGAACACCAAATAAAAGAAGAGGAAAAAAAAAACCCACATCACAAAGTCCACATAATTCCCTAAATAAACCGAAAAACAACTGAGTTAAACCCAACAATCTTCGTTTTAAACAGCTGTTTTGGAATAGGACTTGATTAGAGAGTGAAGCTGATACAACTCGTTCTGTTTCAGTTGTTTTGCTCTGTTTTAATACTGTTTCAGTTCTGTAACTCGTTTTGTTGCCCACTGAAATCAAGATCACTCAGCTGAGTTGACTCGATTTTGGACGGTACCAATGTAAAAAAAAAAATTATTATATGAAATCAACATTCTCACACCCAAACTAACCCTACAGAAGAAGACAAAAAAAAAAAAAAAAAAACACCAAGCAAACAAAACAGACCAATACCCTCTATAAGTGATATTACAGAAACACAAAGAAGCAATTCCCAAGCCCTTTTGCACAAGATAAAACAAACATTTGAACACTAAACTAGAAAAAAAAAATATCAAAAGAAGGAAATAAAACAGAGAAATACCCATATCTGAGAATCCACAAACTCTCAACAAAAGAAACTGAAAAGCAACCGAATCAAGCGGAACGATTCCTCGATTCCTCTACAGTTGAGACTAGACAAACCCATCTAGGGATTTCACAATCCAATCCATCTTCCAATTTGAAACAGATAAAATCATGTCACAAAATCCACAATTTCATCAATGGAAATTAAAAAATAAGCAAATGAAGAACGCCAATTTCTTAAAAAAAAAAAAAAAAAAAACAACAACAACTCAATGCAACTCATATCCATCACATAAAAATCAATATCCCAACAACATAATCATATAAAGCAGGAAAAAAGACCACACCACATACTCTTCAAATTCATCAAAGAAACAAAACAAGGAAGCAAATCAAGCGCAGGGATTCCTTCTACAAATGATATAAGCAAAACCCATCTAAGCAATTCTCAGTTCCATCCATTTTCTATAAGATAAATTCAAAATCCAATCACCCAAAAAGTTCAAACAAAGAAAAGAGAAATACCCAGCTCATATAATCCATAGATTCCTTGAACAAGTGATGTAATCAAACGCATTTAAGTAGAATCGATTCTAGATTAGATAAATCAAGATCCAACATCCAAACATGATTAAAAAATTGAAAAACAAACCGAATCTGGATATGATTTTGACTCTAAACCTTTTAGCTACGAGTGGAGGAGAGAGAGATAGGGACAGAAAGAGAGGCTGGCGGATTGCCTGCGAAAGCCTTTCGCAGGCATCTCCTGCACTCGAAATCTAGGTGGGGCCTACCGTGATGTTTGTGAAAAATCTACACTGTCCAACCGTTTTGTGAGATTATTTTAGGCGTTGAAACCCAAAATGAACAGGATCCAAGAGTCAAGTGCGCTTTAAACGTGACAATTGAACTTCCACAGTTGAAATATTCGTCGGGCCACAGAAGTTTCGAATCAGGATAATATTTCTTTTTTCTGTTCATCTCAGTAGGAATGACATTATGAACGGTATGGATGGCATATAAATATCATTGTGGACCCATAGAGGATTCAACAGTAGTAATTTCTCTACCCACCTTTTTCTTTAGTGCGGCCAACTTGAGTCTTGGATCTCGTTCATTTTTGTTCTCAACGCCTATAATGATCTTACAAAACGTTTGGACGGCGTAGATTTCTTACAAAAATCACTGTGGACCCCATATAGATTCCGAGTGCAGGAGATGCCTGCGAAAGGCTTTCGCAGGCAATCCGCGTCCGAAAGAGAGAGTGTGGATCGTGGAATTCAAGTGTTAGTACTTAGGTTTGATAAACCCACACGAATGTAGGAGGCTGTTAATGTACACGCCATTGTATGTTACATCTGAGCATATAAAAATAAGATCTAAACCGTTCATCGAGTGGGCCCCACAATTTATATTCCCTTTTAATGAAATATACTCTCAATTATTTTCAGATACTCTATAATTTAGAAAATTTTGGAGTAATTACATTACCGTCCATTCCTCTTGTAAATTGCTAACTGCTATTTTATAGGAGTAGAATAATTTTGTTATTCAAAATCATTAAAAAAATGTGTCCCACTTTATTGGACAGCTTGGATATCATGATTGTTTTCTAAGATGGTACAAGTGGTAGCGTGTAGATGAGATGCCACAAACGCGTGTAGCCTTACTAAAGCTATTGCATTTCCATCCCTTTCGGAAGTAGAGAAATATCCAACACAGTGGCTGTATCAGAAAGTAGTGGTACATCCATTATCTCCCACTAATTTATCGTACATATTTCTTATCCATTCCGTGAAAAAGGTCGATCACTTATTAGTAATACTATATAAATAAAATTATCCCTATTTAGTCATTGAGTAGACCACACTAATACAATAAATTCTACAAGCGATTTTCATTGATCTGGAAATTTTGTTCTGAACGGTAATGGATCGGCCTGAATTTTATGTGGTCCACCTTTTGAACGTCTTGGATATTAGACATATGTTATATGTTGGTGGGAAAAGTGGATGTATTAGAACTTCTGATGCAGCTGCTGTATCTTTTCATCTGAGGAAGTATAGAATCTGCAAACGAGGATGACAGCATTGTACTCGGTTTTTCATTTCTTTCTTGTGTGGTCAATGGATCATTAATCCAAACCGTTGATCTATTGGATCCAACTATGAAATTAAAATATTATAAAAATAATATATATATTTAAGGTTCCTATACGCCAATATTGGAGGCAATTTCTGTTAAAAGTGGACCGTTGATGTATTTTCTCGTTACCATCTAGTTTTAGGCAGAAAAATTAAATTTTTATGTATTTATATGGAATTATTGTTTCATTTTATGTCACATGAAGGATGAAATAAACAAACCAACGGTTTGGATTATCGAAAAATGGTCCCGAGTTGTAAGAACTAAAAGCCCGAGTAATAACGTAATGGCTCTGGCCGAGTATTCGACTAAACAAGGAAAGATAATTTTCCAGATTTTGTAGCTGGAATCCATTGACTGTTGACTTTAGGTGATAGAATGAGAAAAACCAGGGCAATGCGGACGCGGATTCGGTGGATCCGGGGACCGGGTCGGTGGATCCATGACTGTGGGGCCCACCTTGATGTATTTGTTTCATATCCACGCCGTCCATACGTTTTAACAGATCATTTTTTGGTTTGATCACAGGTGGTATGGTCCACATGAGATTTGGATCTGCTTAATTTTTGAGTTCATGACCTAAAATGATATTTTGAAACGAATGGACGGACTGGATATAAAATACGTACAACAATATGAGCCCCACAGTCACGGACTCACTGAGCTAGGTGGTTCCACCGAATCGGCGTCCGGGCAGGCCGATGCGTGCCCGCCGGCTTCCCACTCGCGTGTATAAACGTAATATTGAAGGGAAAAACTTCGATACACTGGCGGAGTTAGATGGTTAATACGCATGCATTCAGCATTTGTACACGTGGCATCATGTAATTAAATCAAACCGTTCGAATCGTGGAAATGAATCTAGATGGGCCATAAACCATAAATTTCCAATGGATGGTTGAAAATAAAAGTAGTAGCAAGTAAGTTTAGATTTGGGTAAATCTGATTGGGAAACTGTGATCTATTCTTCAGGAAGAAGAAGATTGGAACGTTAAAATTCACGAACACATCCGGCCAACTTGACGAACGGCCCCGATCTCACACAAGTGTGCCACGAATACTTACACGCGTAGAAGTTTTTGTATGGTCGTCCATCCACCGTAGGAACCCAAACAAATATGAAATATCAGTTACCAACCGACCGGCGTACTTTTTATTCCCAAAACACCCTCACCAAGAACCACAAGAGACAAATTTCGGGGACGGGTTCGGTGGATCCCCGGATCCAGTGAGGTGGGTGGGAACCCTGACTTTGGGCTCACAGTAATGCTTGTACCTTAAATCCACACTGTCCAACCATTTTGAAAGCTCATTCTAGGTCATGATCCCAACAATTAAGGTGAAAAAAATATTGGGTGGACCACACCACAGTAAACAGTCGTGGTTGAATCACCACCATAAAAAACTTCTTGGATTCCAATGGAATGTTTAATTTCCATCCAACTTGTTGATAAGGTTACAAAGACCTAGATGAAGAGACCATACAAATGTCATCCTGATCCAAAGATTTTGTGGCCCACAAAAAGCTTTTAATGGTCAATAACCACTGTTTCCTGTACCATAGTCCATATGAGATTTGGATCTACTTCATTTTTTGGATTATACCCAAAAATGAGCTTTCAATACGGATGGATTGTGTGGATGTAGTCACATACATCACGGTGGGCCCAGACCTGGCCTTTTTTTAAATTTATTTTTAGGCCCAAAATATTTAGGTCCAGACCTGGCCCACAGACCCAAAAGTTAGGGCAGTCCCGGTCCATGGGTTTAAACGGCCTAGATTTGGGATTGGGCCTCGTGTTGAGTATAGAACATTACTAAATTCAAGCCCAGGCCCAATTTTGTGGCTAGAGGCTTACCCATGGGCCTCTCGTAGTGCGCTTTACCGAAGAGCCCAAGGGCCTGCCTGGGCTACCCAATTGAGAGCCATGCAACAAAAAGCATTGTGGAGGCTATCGTGATGTTTGTGGGGGCATCCACTCCGTCCATCAGTTTCGAAATCTAATGTTAGAACGTTTGCCCAAAATTCAAGCAGATCCAAAACTCAAGTGGGCCACACCATAGGAAGCAGTGGAGATCCGTATGCCCATTCAATTGAAACCTTCTTCTGGGCCACCGAAGTTTTTGATCAACCTGTTGTTTGTAGTTTTCCCATCATCCTGGTGGGACCCACGTTATCAACTGGTTGGATGGAGTGTAAATATCACGGTGGGCTTTGATGGGCGTCCCCATCCCCACTTTTGCTTAGGACTCGCATCCTATGACAAGCTACTGTACAACTGACGGAACCAGTAGATGTCGCACTGGCATCATGTTGACCCCACCGTTGACATCACCAAGTTTTGTGGGCCTTACCATGATGTAATGTGTTATATCTACACCGTCTATAATTTTAGGGCATGGGTCCAAAATGAGGCAGATCCAAAGGCTCAAATGGTCCACACCACATAAATCAGTGAGGAATGAATGTCTACCATTGAAAACTTCTCAGGGGCTATAGAAATTTTCATTCAAGCTGATATTTGTGTTTTCCCATCATCCAGGTCTGTGTGACCTTATCAACAGTTTGGATGGCAAATAAACATCATCGTGGGCCTTATGAACGGTTTCAACGGTGGTTGTCACTATCCCCACTGCTTCTTGTGGTGTGGTCCACTTGAGCTTTGGATTTGCCTTGTTTTTTGGTCCATGCCCTTCAATGATGTGGATATAACATATTCGTGGCAGGGCCTATAGAACTTGGTAACATCGAGGCGTGACACCAAGTAACACCAAGTTCTTCTTCACTAAAATAAGATAAATAAAAAATATATGACTTACCTTATTTCATGGGAAAGCCTTGCAGTGTGAGATGTCCGTTGCCTCAACAAAGAAAAGGGGGTGGCTACCTCTAAAGGGAGAAAAAGAGAATTGCGCCCTAAATGATTTTAATAGTGGACAAGGTATCCCTATTGTTTCTTATGTTGTAACCTATTTGAGTTTATGTTGGTCTCATCTTTTGTTTGGCATGCTAAAATGAGATGGTGTAATATTTGTTCGAAGGGGATGTCATCAAGAGTGGATTAGGTGAGACCCTGGCGTCACCCAAGACAGTGTGGTACCGTGGGGTCCACATTGATGTATGTATTATGTATCCACGGTGTCCATCCATTTTTCCATATCATTTTAGTGCATTATCCGAAAAATTAAGTAAATCCAATTATCAGGTGGACCATACCATAAGAAACAATGGTGATTGAACATCCTGGCATTAAATGCTTCTCAGGGAGCACCTCAATGTTTCTATAGTTTTTATTTACCATCCAATTCATTAATAAGGTCACATAACACTGGATGAAGGGAAAAAACAAATACCAGCTTGATCCAAAACTTTTTTTGCACATTAGTGGTCAATCACCAGTGTTTCTTAAGGTATGGTCCACCTGATAATTGGATCTGGTTAATTTTTAGCGAATAATTGGATCTGGTTAATTTTTAGCGAAAATGCGGTAACCCCTTCACCTGATCCGCTCATCGATATCACCCACTTTTCATAGTAAGTCCCACAGAACCTTTTGTCACACAGGCTCCTAAAAATGCTCATGAGCCCTTCTTGCATAAGTCTTGGAAGGACAAAACTGCCCCCCATTGAAAACCCAAGATATCCAATTTTCCTACTAAAATCAAAAGTTTATGTAGATTCATATTACTAATTGTATGGGTTAAATTGTCCAATGTAGGGTTAGGCTGTATACACCTGTGTGCTAATATTTTAAATAATCCTTTCCCTTTTCAGTCTTGCCAAATAGCCCTTTTTTCATATATAGTTTCTGCTAGAGATGAGAGAAATTCAATTTTGCCCCTATGCAAATATGAAAGGGTTGTCCAAGACATTTTGATAGCTTTGATCTGTCATTTAGACGGTCTTAATAAAATGCCATGGACGCTAGGACGATCTCGATCATGTGATTGTGTTGGGGCAGAAGCGTCATTTTAATGGTAAATGGTGAAATTTAATTGTCGACGGACTCTTTTAACGGTCAACTCTGATGGAAGCAATAGTTATTTCATTACCATATATGAAAAGGGTTCTTTGGCAAATACTAAAAATGGATGAGTTCTTAACATATAGCAAGAAAAGGAAGTTGGAATATGTCAAAAAGTTCAGAAAGCAAACCTTAGAAACCATATAAATGAAACATAAGAAACAATTGAAAGCCCATAAAAACTCCATTCATCCAAATCCAAACACTAAATATAGAACTCCAGAAACAATCTCTACTAAATTTACAAATATTTCAAAGCTAAAAACATCAAAGAAGACATTAGAAATATATGAAGTACTTGAATCCCTTTTAAATGTTCCTCCAAGCTCACCTACACACATCCCCACACATGTGCAATGTACAATGCACATGTGTTATGCACAATGCGCTGGCTCGCCACTACCCATGAACGGCTCCTGTGGCCTTCTTGTACGTGTACCACTTTGCGATCAAGAGATAAAAGCCGAAATTAATGAAGCTGAGCAAGGCCAAGAGCCAGTAGAAGTAGTCGAGGTGGCCTCGATTGAGGTTATCCGGTATCCACCCGAGCTTACCGCCCTTTGTCGTCACATGTGTGACTATTGTGACAAGAAGTGTGCTAAGGTAGTTGCCTAGTGAGACAGTCGTAAGCGATAAAGCAGAGCACATGCTCCGCATGGCAGTCGGGCGCCTGATCATAGAAGAACTCCAATTGCCCAATGAATGTGAACACTTCGGCAGCTCCCACGATGAAATATTGTGGGACCTGCCAAAAGATGGATATTGGCAGCTCCTCACGGTCGTAGTAGTTGTTCCTCCTCACAATGCCAAGCCTCACAAGCTCTAGGACTCCAGCAGCCAACATAGAGAATATGGAGATGACTAGGCCAATACCCATTCGTTGAAGCTGGGTGAAGCCCCGTTCATGGCCTGTGTACTGCCTAGCCAATGGGATGAGAAACTTGTCATAGACTGGGACCCAGAAGATGACGGCGATGGTGTCAAAGATAGAGAGGGACGCTGATGGAATCTTGAAGCTGGGGCCCATGTGGGCATTCATTGTGTTGCCTTGCAGGACGAACATGGTGGTCATCTGGCTGTAGACGGTAGCAAACACGATGCCTGTGGCCCATATGGGGAGTAGTCGCACAATTGCCTTCAGCTCCTCGACTTGGGTCACTGTGCATAGCCTCCACGGATCAACATTGCCTTTGATATCATCAGTTTCCGTCAACACGGCCGCCTTGTCGAGAAACCTGAGCAAATGAAGAAGCGAAAAATCACTACATATATGAATCTTTTGAAGGATTGCGATTAAATAAGATCGAGTTCCTTCTCACATGCATTGTATTGAACATTTTCTATGTATTGTGATGAAGTCCTACTTATAATTCCAAATCATACGTTTGAAATTTAAATAAAAAAGGACAGTGATTCACATCGACTTCTATTTGAAAACTAGTAACATAGGTAAGGTTGCGTTTGGAAGTTCATTTGAGCTGGATTTAAGTTACGTCCAATTCAGCATGGACGAAATGGCAAAGAGAGGGATGGCTCAAATATAAGGCTGCTTTGGATCCTTGTATCGGTGAGTTCAAGATTTTTCACCAATTCATGCATTTTTTTATTAATTTTTTGCGTCAATCTGGTTTTATATTCATGCGTTGGAAAATCCTAGATTGACAAATATACGAATCTGAATGGGCCCTTAATATATAAAGACGACCATACTAATTTCTCGTGTTTTGAGTTATGGGAATAGTGCCTGAATTGAGAGGGGCTAGTGCAAGATATTCAATGATGCTAATGGTGGCCGTAACAGCCAGCCTTGGCCGTTAGGATACGGGCTGTAATGGCCATTATGACCCTATAACAGTAAAAATAAATAAATAAATAAAGGAAGAAACCATATTGGCCCTGTAAAGGACTGTTACAGCCCTGAAATGGCCCATTATGGATTTTTTTTTTTCATTATCTAATTGAATCGAATTAAAGAAATTCATTTGGATCATGCATCCAAACACTTCCTAAAACATTATAAAGTGGTAATCCACTTAATTAGGATTAGTAAATACTAATTACAATTAGGAGAGAATCCAATCATGAATGGTTACAAGTAATCAATGAATATAACTCAATGCATCAACTTAACAGAGGAATCATTTTCTTTTTGTTTCATTGCTTTGAGTTTGTACAAGGACCCACATTATAGGAAGAGAAGATCCCATTAAAGGCAATACCTATTATAACATTTTGTTTTGAGTACCTGCAACATTATCATGCATATGGCCGCACATACGTAGAAATAGCATAGCACCTCATGCCTTCTAAACTCATTGTTATCACATGCTTTTTGCGGTAATACCGATCAAATCATCACTAGAATATCTTACCATTTAGGGGTTTTACCAAACACAGAAAAACACAGTTGCAAAATTAAAACATAAAACATAAGTAACTAAGGGTGACCAAATATCATGGAATTTCATGGTAATTGGGGCAATCAAATGCACCCAAAAATAGCAAGACAGTAGATAGAAAACCAAAGGAAGAAATGAACTGATTCTATTAAACCATTTTTAAACAAAAGATTTTACTTCTTACCCAAACTGTTTGGTATGATCGAGCTTACGACTTCCTTGGATAGTAGACTCATCAGCATTCTCATGCAAAAGAGACTTGTCAGCAGGCACTTCCACTTGAAATTTCCTGATTGCCGAAATCAGGACTTGGAAAATTCGTGTTATGGGGCTGCCACCGGGCTTCTGGTGACGGTATAGACGGGTCCCGAAGAAGAAACTCATGACTGCAATCGCCATTGCCACCGTGGGAATTCCAAAACCCCACCCCCAACCCACATTCATTTGTATCCAGACCAATATAGATGAAGCAATGAGAGCGCCAATGTTGATCGAGAAATAGAACCAGTTGAAGAAAGAGCTCTTCTTTTTCTTCTCAGATTCGTCAGTCTCATCGAACTGGTCCGCCCCAAAAGATGACACACAGGGCTTAATTCCCCCGGTACCAAGAGCAATGAGGTACAATGCTATGAAGAACACTGCAGTTTGGCCCTTTGTCGGGTGACAGTCATCACCATGGCAAGACGGCTTTAGCCCACTGACGGTCGCCGAAAGTGTTAACAATGCCATCCCCTGCAACCAAATTAAAAATAAAAAATAAAAAAATAAAAAACTTTCAATATTTATACAGTTGAATGATTGTTTTGAATCTTGATCAAGTGGAGTTGTTTAGATAACGTTTGGATGCACTATTGAATTGAATTGCAATAATTAGTTCAATAAACAGGAAATAACTGATCATATTATTTTTAAATTCAAATTTCAGCTAAACTTCATTCCTTTGAAATCCAACTTGGAAAAAAGAAATACTGTTGCTTTCCGAAGCCTAGTCCTTCAATATGATTACCAAGGCAATTGCAATTTTGTCATTTGCACTTTGTTTAGGACCCATTTGTCTTGCAGCCATTTCAAGAGCAGAGAAAAAATAATTTGTAATTCTGGAATTTTGACACTTACAGTACTTCTAAAAATTTCGCAAAAATGCTTTTTAATGTTGTATTGGAAAGAAAAATCTCTTTTGTATCCATGCCAGTATCTTGTCATAATTTGAAATTCTACTAAGAGCATGTTTTGAACAGTGGAAAAAGACAACACAATAAAAGAAAATTGTAATGATTATCCAATGATGATTTCCCAATACTTTAATGAGAACTATTGAAACATAGATTTCTCTAGATTCCATGTTTGGATAGCAAGTAAAAATCTTACAAAGCTCTCACTATGGTCATCTTATATCATGTGCCTGAGAATTTGATTATGATGTTTGGGTAATGATTGCTTTTTGACATTCAATATCTCCTTTGCCATCAAAACGTAGAAAAATATTCCATCATGGAAGAGTTTTTTTTTTTCCCCACTATACAGACATTCCCGTAAGACTATAAATTCCAACAACATTGAATTATTTTCATGCAGCACAGGCCAAATCCAGCTTTAAGTAAGGGAAGGATCACATTTCAACGAATGCTAATCACCGTATTTTCGAGCTATATGAGGCCACCTCGATGTATGAGTTCCATCCAACCATCTATTAATGAGCCCCCTCTTGTTAGGCCTAGATCCCAAAATCCATCTTGATCTATAAGTCAGGTGGGCCACGCAGTAAAATGTGTTGTGTATATGTCATCCAACCCACTCGTCAAGTGAGCCTCCTAAGGATAAAAGGGCAGATCGAAAATCAAGCCATTCAAAAAACTTATGTGGGCCACAATGATTGAATATATAGGTTTTAGGAGTGATTGCACATTGCTTCCTATGGTGTTTCCCACCTGATTTTTTGATTGGGGATGATTCTTGGGATGGACGATGAACATGGGGAGACATACCAAATGTAAGACTTGGATTCCACGTTCACATCATGGTTGGGCCCTAGACAGTTCAGATGTTTGAAATCATTCTCATTTACTTAATCATAATTCATAACTAATGCAATTTGATTGAAATGTGAATTCGTGCAGCATTAATCACTTGTTCAAGTTCTTCAAACACTAAATAACACAAGACAGGTTCTGCATGAAGCTTACGAGAAAATAGATGATCGAGAAAGAAGCAATCGTCCAATATCTTCCTAAGTAGGCATCGGCCACAAAGGCTCCAAGCAATGGCATGATGTAACATGTCCCCGACCAGTTCGTCACATTATTCGCTGCTGTAGTGCTACTCTGATTGAGACGAACAGTCAAATAATTCACCAAATTCGTGCCCATTCCATAGTACGCCAACCTCTCACACAATTCATTACCTGCAAAAACAAAAAGACCATATTCAATTATCAATAGGACTGAAACAAACAACATTAGAGGCTTGCCATTCCACATGTGGAATATCAAGCCGGTCCACTCATTAAGTGGCCACAATGTACAAAACAAATGGTTGGTTAAGAAGATTTCGTATTTTATTTCATATATTGTAGAAACCCAATTAGTGGACTAACGTATTCTTTGTGCCAAGGCACATACAGAGTGGTTTCATAAATTGTAGTGGACCCAATTTGCGGGCCACCTGATGTACAGCTTGGATCATTCATGTCGGATCGTAGAAGGGATGTTATCTTAAATATGGAATTAGTATAACTCTAATCAAAGAAAGGGAAAAAGTTGTAAACCATACCGAGGATATACGGACAAGCCTTCCACTTTCCTGTTTCCTTCTTGATCGACCGTTTGTTATGAATATCGACTGTTCCATCGTTTGTATAGATATCGTCTACTGCCATGGATCTCTCACGGAAGAGATGAGCCTTTTTTTTTTACTCTGTTCTTATGGGAGTTTCACCTCTAACTGCAGCATGTATGACTATAATCAGCAAAATGCATATGAATAACAAAATCACGATGCATGTAAATACATGTATCATATGGAATCTGATCCATAAAGGTAAGGATAAGTGATGACTACATTACATGGAGACAGATTGTAGGGTCTTGATTGTCAGCAAACATTTACTTGAAAGCAAGACAATTGCAATTTGGATTCTATGCATTTGGACAGCCATTGAATTGCAATTTAGCTAAATACCATTTAACCCAAATGGTATTTGAAAAGTTCCATTGTTTGGAAGGTCCAATGCCATTAACTCTACCATTTAGGGTACGATTGGAAGGCCCCTGAATTGCAATTTAAATGCAACTTAGATATATATTATTTAACCTAAAAGATATTTGAAAAGTTATATTGTTGTTTGAAAAGTTCAATTGTTTGGATGGTGCAATGCCATTGACTCTACCATTTAGGGTACGTTTGGACGGCCCCTGAATTGCAATTTAAATGCAACTTAGATAGATATTATTTAACCTAAAAGATATTTGAAACGTTATATTGTTGGATGGTGAAATACCATTAACTTGAAATTCATTTTTAGGGCCCTCAAAACATTATTTGCCAGTTTCAATTCCAAGCAAAAACTAAACTAGATTTCAAATTCCAGAGATTCTCAAGTGACCCTCAAATGAAATTTATTCTTTTTGAGGTGTAGGCAGCTAAACATGGAACTAATACATTGGCCCACGGTATATATGGCATGAAAGCTACCTCAATGTGAATAGACTATTTTCTTGGCTATTATTTGAATGATTCAGATTGTCCAATCAAAAAGATTGTTGAGAAGCATGGACAAGGAAAGGTGGGGCATACATGATAGACGGTCAAGGTCTATGATCATACCTTTTCTAGTGATGGCTAGAATCACTGATCATAGTGATTCTTAAGAGTTTCAATCAATCAAAAGTGAGAATTACATGACAGTCACTCAAGTCAATGGTTAAAACTTTTTGTATGATCAATCTAAGCCATCATTTTCTTGGTCATTCATTGAATGGTTATAGTCACTCGATCAAAAGTGTTTCTTATGAATTATGGTTGGATGGATAGAATCACTTGATCAAAGTGATTCCTGAGACTTATAATCAATTAAAGATAGTAGCCACATGATGGATTGTCCAAATCAACGATCAAACTTGTTTCAACATAGTTATTAAGACCATCCATTTTCCTACCATTGATCAAATTGGCAGAATCACCTGATCAAAGTCGTTCTTAAGAGTTATGCCTAGTCAAGTTGGTGGCCTACGTGATAGACGGTTCAGATCATAATTAGAGATTTTAATAAAATCAATCTCGATAATCCTTTTTCTTGACCATTGATCAAATAGTTATGATTACCTAATCGTAGTGGTTCTCGAGATTATGGTCAATTGAATACAATGCTTCCATCATAAACGATCTAGAATAATTATTAGACCTTTTTTTAGTATAATCAATCTAGACCGACACCCACACCTTTGGGACAATGGTAGACTGAGTGAAGATAACCTCGTCTCAACACTGAGGTCTAGGTATTGAATCCCAACGTAGGGGGTGGCTAACATCGCAGGGTGACTAGCAGTGGGTTGTGTGTACTAACCCCCCCTAACCATTCATATAAAATACATTTCCATAGAAACTTATGTTGTTGAGAAAACATTGAAAATTGAATAGGATTTCCTTCCTTTTCCCTTCTATTTCCCTGATTTGAGGATTCCAAGGGTTTACCCTAAGTTCCTGTTTGGATTAGTGGAATTCAAAAAATCGATTTGGAAAGAAAAGAAAATGTCACATCTGAGGAAAACCGTGGATATATATATATATATATATATATATATATATATATATATATATATATATATATATATATATATATATATATATATAGTGGAAAAGAATCATAAAAAGGTTGTTTGTTTTACTTAATTCATACAAGAAATCATATTACAGTTGGTTTTGTATCATATCTCATCAAAATTCCAGCAACTGAAAATAAGAGGACTTGACCTGCACTAGGTTATCTTTGTGACAGACGATCATCAAGGTATTGGATATAAGCATGTTTCAAAACTAGGCCACTTGGACCTACTCATTCAGTCCCGAGTCAAGTCGCAACTCAGTTGAGTCAGGGAGTGACTCATAACGAGTCAAGCCGATTCGGGGCTTATTCTCACTACTCATGGTGCCAATCTGGATCCATCCATGTATGTGCCCTTGAAAACGAATCCCTCTAATTTGTTTGTGGACCTAAATTAACATGCCATCACAAGGTGGGACCCACATTTTCAATGACGCCAAATCCATTTGTAACTTACATGTTGGCATTGGAACACCCATTGCATGTGAAGATCCCATGCAATGCATCCTAGGAGAACAGTAATCAAATAAAATTAAATACAAATATCGAATCGTCCAAATCTATTAGGTGAAAGCCAAGCATACCTCAAATCCATCTGGGTTTTCTCAATTCAACAGATTATGTACTAAACATATCAAGATTTGGCACCGAATAATTAAAAAAAAAAAAAAATCAACCAAAAGAAGAAGAAAAAGAGAGGAAGAATCTCTGAATTTTAGAACATACCTTTGATTGGAAAGACTGTTTGTTTTAGCTCTGATGATCTCAGGATCATATACAGAGATAGACACTGGTACGAGTGTGCGTAATAAGCACTCGAACATGTTGTAACAGGGGTTAAACGAATTCCCTACGACACTAGGCTCTGTGGGGTCCAGGTTATTTATATGTTGTATCCACTCCCTCCATCGGTTGTGCCAGATCATTTTGAGACGTGATGTAAAAAATCAGGCAGACCCAAAATTCAAGTGGGCCACACCACAAGAAATAGTGTGGATTGAATGAATGCCTACCATCGAGACCTTTGGTGCGCCACATAAGATTTGGATTAAGCTGATATTTCTAATTTCACTTCATCCCGGTGGGAGGCACCTTATGAACGGGTTGGATGGAATATAAACATCACTGTGGGACCAGGAAGGTTTCAGAGGTGGGTGTTTCAATCCTCGCTATTCCTGTGGTGTGGTCCACTTGAATATTGGATCTAGCTTAATTTTTTGTTTCATTCTTGTAATGATCTTGGGAAATGGATGAACGGAGTGGATTGAACACAGATATCACGGTGGGCCACGCAGATACAAGGGTCACAGGAAAGTCTGTGGGAAGCCGTGTTTGATTATGTTTCTAGTCTTATGCTTTTACGCAAGCACACAAAGACTGTGTTTCTAAGAAGTGCTGAAATACACTCGCTTAAGTTCACTTTTGTAAGTGCACTCGCCTCACAGGTGGAAACAAGGCACACGTGTGTACCATCTGATCCGCTCATCAGGCATCGCTCGCTGTTTAAACTCCACTTGTCAAAATTTGGGCCAATCTAATCCTTATGTGGGTCATTTGTTTGATCTGTGGATCGATTTTTATTAACCATCCATTTGTTTCATGATCCTTTGGCCAATCTTCGGTTCTTAATGGCTGATTCTTGACAGTAGAATATAAGAAATTGGATTCACTTTGATGAACGGCTCGGATTTCACACGCGCCTGCCTTACTTTTTACTTGAGGTGCAAGGTTAAAGTGCACTCGAGTATTTATTGCGTACATGATCTTGGATAGCCACGTATTCATTTCAACCGTCCATTTAGATGTCCTACAACTGGGCATGTAGTTTATCAGCTAAATGCAAAATTTTCTTTGTAACCCATCTAAAATGCGGCCCACAATTTAGATGGTTTAGTTTGAATTGATGTGTGCCACGTGTACAATTTACAAGTGCATGTCCACTAGTCAAAGTTCAACGGTTGAAATAAGATGGCTAAGATCATCTTATCACTACGATTTTCAGACTACTTTCCATTTGACGGTCAAAATTTACTTATTTGCTTAACAATCCAGCGGCCAGGATTTTCTAATCAGAGAGATTTTTGAGACCCACTAGTGGCGGCCAATCAGCTAAATCTTGGGCCCAACCCCATAGCTAAATTTTGAGCTTTGGATGTGCTTCATTTTTTTTTATTTATGTCCTAACATGAGCTGGCGAAACTGATGGACGGTGCGGATTTCTCACCGAAATCGTGGTGGGCCTTCTTTTTACGTGCGCATTATGCAATTTACACGAGGATGTGGACCACCCATTTCTGAACTGCCATTATTGACGGTGTGGATGAAAACTATATCATCCTGACTCGGTATTTGAGAATGGAAAGCACGGCCACTATCACGATTTCCTATTGGAGGAAATTTTGCCCCATGTTTTTATGGGACAGAGATTCGGTACTACCCCTTCCAGGGCTCTGAGGGCCAACCATGATGTATGGGCTTTATCCACACCGTCCATCCATTTTTTGATCTGAAAAAATAGGTGGACATTCAAAAAAATTCCATTGATGCATTGTGCATTTGCAAACCAATTGCCAAGATTAAAAAAATGATATATGAAAAGATATGTGGCCCACCTGATGAGTGGATCGGTCTGAATTTTTATCTAAGGGACTTTTGTGGTTGGATGAACTTTTGGACGGGTTGGATGTCATGCACACATGATAAGTTGTAAATTGTGCGGTTGTTGGTCCATAACTTAGCGGTCCAACCGTTGCATGTACGCCTCCTGGCATTTAAGTTACTACAATTTATTCCAGCAATGCCCTTTTTGTATTTGTAGCATTTATTGCCAAAATCCCCTGTTTTGTCTTATATGGTCAACTTGGGATTTCAGCCTTTATTCAACGCGCACATGGTTGAGTGATCAGAACCGTTGATTTAAAGGCCCACACTTTTCAAACTAAGGTCCCGAGGATACTATGCAGAATACCCTATGGTGTGGTCCACCTGAGATTTGGTTCTGCTTTATTTTTGGGCCCATGCCATGAAATGATATGGAAAAACGGATGGACGGTGTGGATATACAAGACATATATCAAGGTAGGCCCCACCGTCACGGCCTGACGGAATCTGCTAAAAAAACGAAGCTGACCAATTGCCTATATTGGACCAGTAGAGCATCCTGGTATTTAGGTGAGGATTTGTTGGGGATTCATCACATACGTTCAAACCTGCGTGGGGCCCACCGTGATGTATATGCGCCATGATCCAACCCGTCCATTAGATGACCCCATTAGCATTAGATCCCAAATTCCAGATTGATCCATAACTAGGGTGGACCACACCATAGAGAACATGGGGAATGTGATGCGGACCTACACATGGCTCAGATTGGAGCATTTATCTCTCCCTACACGTGTTTTGCACGTGGCAACTAGTCATCTATAAATAGGGAATACATTACTACTCCACATGTACGGTGGAGATGGAAGCGCTGCAAAAATCAAAGTACCTAAAACCGGATGTAGGTTTAGCTTAAGCTACAACCCGTCGATGTGCCTACTTGCCATGTGCGTACAATAGTCGTTCGCCAGGTCAGTCCAGGCAATCATCATGCAGGTAATCGCAAAAGAAAAACAATGGACGGTTTAGATGAGACCTTTTCGTTGTACACGCTTGACACGCTGGAACGTGTGAGGGTTTGTACCCTAGGGTAATCTACAACCGGTTGTAGATGATCGCTCTTCCCTAACGTAATGCTCGATTATCTAGATCGTTATAACCCTTCAAATCGATGTACACGAAATGGTTGCGCACGTTAACATGGGAGCACTCCCGGCGCAAGTTAGTACAGGCGAAGTCTCGAAGAACTATTCAACAGATCGTCCAGGGAGAGAGAGAGAGAGAGAGAGAGAGAGGAGTAGGCATTTCTTACCTTGTGCTTCAGAGATCCATGGCGTTGGCTGGTTTGGGCTTTTCTCCTTCTGAAAGTCCACCGAAGCGTTCAAGAGAAGGGCAGATGTGTGTGTGTGTGTGTGTGTGTGTGTGTGAGAGAGAGAGAGAGAGAGAGAGGGGAGGAGAAAACGAAAGAAAACAGATTTACTATTTTGAGAGAGAAGCTTCTGTGTTTGAAGAGCGCCCCTCCTCACCTCTCTTCCTTTTTATATAAGGCAAAAACGCGTAATTGCAAAAACCTCCTCGGTGGTTTGGACTATATTGCAATTACCTCTCGTGTCTAGAGACGTTTTCGAAGGATTTTGCACAAATGGCAAAAACACCCTTGTCTTTGGAGTTAGTTGTATTTGCGTGTGGGGCCCACCTTTATGTACGAGCCTGATTTTGTAGTGATTCTGTGGGGCCAACCATGATGTATGTTTTATCCATGCCGTCCATCCGTTTTGCCAGCTAATTTCAGGGCATGAGCCGAAAATTGAAACCTTTCCAAAACTCAAACGGACCACAACACAGGAAACAATAGGGATAAGATGTTCACCGTTGAAACCTTCCTAGGGCGCACACTGATACTTATTTATTATCCAACCTGTCCATAAGGTCACACACCTTGCTTATCCGAAATTTTTGTGGCCCCGAGAAGTTTTCAATGATAGGCGGTCCAGTTGAGGTTTGCATATTTTGAAGCCATGTCCTAAAATTATCTGGAAAATTGGATGAGTGTGGATAAAACACATACATCAGTAGGCTCGTAGAGTTCTCATGGAGGTAGGTGGCGTTGAGGTCACAATACAATTCGTCCCTTTATGTAAAATATTGTGTGTAATTTTTTTTATATTTTCTTGTTAGTCATGCAACGATCACACCTTGTTAGGGTGGCAATGGACTCATCCGGTTAGTCACATGATGCACCCACCTACTGGTGGGGTTAGTGTATCTCCTTAGCACTCGGATTTGAGACCTAATGTTGAAATGCCAAGGCATCTTCCAACTGGGCTAGCAGGCTAGACAAAAATGTTGTAACTTTTAAGGAACAATCCCCTTCAACCCTAAGCTCTATAAGGGCCACTGTGGTGCATATTATATTTATTTCATCCATCGGTTGTGCCAGCCATGTTTGAATGTGATCTTAAAAACTTAAAAAAGATTGAGAACTCTAGTAAGCTACATCACAAGAAACAGCTGGACTCGAACAGCTGCAGCCTAAACCTCACAAGGCCATAGAAGTTTTGGATTTGGTTAGCATTTATGTCTTTCCTTCACTCGGGTGGGAATCATCTTATAGTGAATAGCAGAAAGGTTTTAATGTTGAGTGTTGTTATTCCCACTATTGTTGTAACTGGCATAAGTTTTAGGTACATATAATTTATGGTCTACCTCATTTTCTTGCAGTTCTTCCTTTATGGTCTGCCTCATTTTAGGGCTATGTCTTAAAATGAGTTGGTGATGCAGATAGACATAACACAAATATCACAATGGGCCTCACAAAACTTAAGGGTTATATATAGGCAAGTCAAGTTCATAAATATTGGACACTGGAAAATAAGTCTGATTGGATTTACCCGGTGGTCCACATTGTAGTTGGATCAGCCTAATTCTAAGGTTTCCACTATTTTAATTAGGTGGATCAACATTTTTGTCAACAACAAGGGAGGTATTTGCAATAATCAAAATTAGAGGGGAGATGTTTCAATATCCCTCAAGAGAGGAATAGATAGACGACACATGCACACACATGTAACACATTAATTCCACCCACACAATTCAAATAGTGGGACCCACCATTTAAATTTGGTAAGTGAAAAGAACAAAGTGAATCGTTAATGGTCGACAAATGAATGGTAAAGTACAGTCAACAGCCCAAATTCAAGGAAAAAAATATCCATGTATCAGTGGTTACGATTGTGAAATCAATTTATTTTTCGACCAAGATCCATCTAAATGAACGGTTTGGATTGAGTTACGCGTATGTACGGTATATATTGGTAAGCTGCATGCATAAGAGTAGGAATACTCCGGCAGCGCATCATATAAATCCACAGAGCAGGAAAGCAATTGATACTCTGGCAGGCATTTTAACTCCCCCACAAGGGCACAAATACTCAAAATACATAAATACTAAAATACCCCCGACGTAGGAACTAATTACGGGTGGCGGTAGTACATGGGGCCCGTTTGTAGGGGAGCGGATTCCCTCAAGTTGGGGTAAACACCAACTTGACTGTATATCCACACTGGCCATCCGTTTTTCTCGCTCATTTTAGGGTATAAGCTCATAGATGAAGCATATCCAAGTCACAAGTGGACCACACCATTGCAAACAGTGGTGATTGAGGCATGAGTAAGGACCCGATTTGGATCTGCTTTACTTTTGTTCTCATGCCTTAAAATAAGCTGGCAAAACAGATGGACGGTGTGGATGTATAACACATACATCAAGGTGGGCCCCTCAATACTGGCCTGACCGAATCGGACCCGTTTGTACCGGTTATGAGTTTGTACAGTTGGGTACATGGTTCAGGGAGGAATCGGATTGCACGCGGAGTAACTCCGCACGCTCTTATCGTGCGGAGTAAACTCAGTTGGGCCCACATAGAATGTATATGCTTCATCTATTCCGTCCATATGTTTTTCCAGCTCATTTTAGTGGTTGAGCCCAAAATTTAAGCATATTCAAATCTCAAGTGGATCATGCCACGGGAAACAGTGGGAATAATGATTTCCACCGTTGAAACCTTCCCAGGCCCTACAGTATTGTTTATTTGTCATCCAACCTGTTCATAAGATCACATGGATATGGATGAAGGGAAAAAACAAATATCAGCTTGATCCATTACTTCTGTGTCCTCCAAGAATTTTTCAATGGTAGACATTCAGTTCACACTTTTCTAGTGGTGTGGTCCACTTTAGATTTTAATATGCTTCATTTTTTGGCACCATACCTAAAATGATCTGTTAAGATGGATGGACGGAGTGGATAAAATGTGTAAATCACTGTGGGCCCCACAGAGTTTACTCCGCACGCTAGCGTGCGGAGTTACTCAGTACGCAATCCGCGTCCGTTCAGGGATCGGAACATGTGATGGGCTCCACATTGGTTACAATGGTCCATGCACAAAAACTCTATTAGATGGGAAAATCCCAAGCCCTTAATTGCTGGCCAGCAAATAGACGGTTGAGGTAAAAAAAAAAATACATCAAAGGCTAATGACATAAATTGAGAAATGTCCAAAGATTCAACGGGTAGGATCTTTCAGGGGAAATGTGTCCATAGTTTCAACGGCTGGGATTTGGCAATTAGGATTTGCCTCCACTTGGGTCCCAGGCCTGGTTTAGGAACCAAAATATCAACGGTCTGGATCACTGGAAAATAGGGAGCGGATTAACGGACCAGGTGCGGGTCTCATGTACGGTGTACCGACCCAACGGTACCTCGACGGAGATGGTGAGATCGTAATATTGGAAAAAATGGGGGTCATTAAAAGAGCCAGCGAACGTGATATTTATGCATGATGCGTGCGACTCATGGCACACATACATAGAAATGCAGTTACTGCGCCACAGCCTACGCCCCTGTTTTTAGGACCGGTGTCGTCTACAACACCGGTTTTACACAACGTGTAAAATTCCTAAGTTCTGTGGGTCCCACAATGTTGTATATGTAAATCCACTCCGTCCATCAGATGAAAAACCTTATTTAAACCGTACATGCGAAAGCTAAGCCCAAAAAAACTCTGATGTGTACACCAATTGGAACAATGCAAAATCGCTCGTAAATCTCTATGATCAAGAGGTGTGGCACGCCTGAGTTCTGGATCATGCTGATTTCTCTAGCTTCACCTCATCTTCGTGATTTACACATGATTAATGGGTTTGATAATGACCCCACACAAAAACCTATGGTCGACGTCCCATCCTGATTGATCCATGTGATGTGGCCCACTTGAGTTTTGGGTGTGGCTGATTTGTTTGATCTGGTGCCTAGGATCGAGGATAAAACCCAATGGACGGATTAGATTTGATATGTTCATTATGGTATTCCCCACAGAGCTTCCAGAACGAATGTGGCAGAGGATTTTCGATCCAAGTGAGGAGACAGCAAGGAGGAGTAAAGTATGCCTGAACATGGGGAAAGCCCCCGTTAAATGCTACAGCGTGGAAGCTTTAAAGCCACAGGGTAACCCCTTAGTGGGTGTTACCCTTACCGTGGGGCCACCTTGATGAATTTTTTTGTATATCCAAGCCGTTCATCCCTTTCTACAGGCCATTTTATAGCGATGTACCAAAAGTTATGCATATCTAATTCTCAGGTGGACCACACCAAAAGGAAACAGTGGTGATTGAGTGCCTCACCATTAAAAATTTCAAAGGACTCATAAGATAATGTCAAGAAGATATGAATAAAGGAAAAATACAAAGATTTTTTTTAGTCCCGATCCTCTGTTGGCTGAAAAATTAGGAAATCTCTGTTTGCACCATCTTATTAGTCCATGTCACACTGGATGATGTCAATGTGACGAGGTTGCCTGAGGATGTGACCTACGTGATAATCTGGACGAATAGAAAGGCTGCAAATGGAGATTTTCTGTTCGCAGCCAACAAAGAATCTGGATTCAAGTTTTTAATGTTCTTTCATCACTGTTTTTAGCGGTAAGGTCTACCTGAGTTTTGGATATTCTTAAGGTTTGGGAATGAGTCCTAAAATGAGATGAAAAAGCAGATGGACGGTATCGATATACAACAAATACATCAAGGTGGGCCCCACACGGTTAGGGTAACACCCACTAAGGTGTTAACCGGTAACAACTAATCCGCTCCCCACTGATAGGATATTTTGAAGGGCCGGACTCGGACTCAGACTCGGTAATGACTGTTTGGTGCTTTAGGCCCATCATGATTTATGTGTTTTATCCGGTCCATTCATACATTTTAACAGCTTAGTTGAGAACATGTCACAACATATAAAACATGAGCACTGATGTACGTATATGAACGTGAAATTTTTTGAGGTATTACAGTGTGGACCTATCTAAACCTTTAATTAGCGCGGCATGTGGGCCCGACCTGGTCCATCAAAGGATTTGGTGTAAGTAATCATCTATATCCCTGAAAAATCTAGCTTGTAGGGGTCAATTTGAGTCACTGAATGTTTAGATGTATAAAGCCAAATTAACTCACTAAATAGCCAGGCAGTGGGGCCTGAAAAGCACCCAAAATCGTCCATCTTTTGGAGCCCAAAATCTACATAAAAATGGACAGCATGTGGAGCCCCAATTTGTACAGCTTGTGGGGTCCAAACGTGTCCACTTTTGGATAGTGTGTGGGCCCCCAAACATGATCAAAGATCTGTCTACTTTCTGAACAGTATATTAACCCACTCTGGACCTTGTTTTGGACCACACTTTAGACCCACAAACTTGTCGAAGTTGAACCTTAATTGGATCCAAAATCTGGCCCACTAAATGGCCATGCGTGTAAGTGAACCATGGCTTTAAAGATCAACCCTACTGCAGTCTAACTGTGGGCTGTTTCATAGCCGTTTAAAAATCCTAAAACCCAACCTTTGGTTGACATGCGCACACCCTTTCAAGTAGTGTGCTTTGGTGGCTTTTATCTATGTGTGTTGTAACCTAAATTTGTTAATAAATTTAGAATTATTTCTAAAGTCTCAATCTAGTAAAGTAGTGCATTTTATTTCTATGACTTATATCCACATGCGCCCATAAATATTTGTGATAGCATGGTATTGGATTCGTGAATAAGTTATGAAGAACTTGACATTGGTTAAATAAATTTTATTCAATCACTGGGATTGTTTAGAAAAATGATTTTGAAATCATATTGCATGGTGTATAGGCTTGCAAATTGATTTAAAACACTAGAAAAAAAAAAAGGGTAATCAAGTCCTTGGGTTGAAAGTCTCTAAAGCATAAAGAGATGTTATTTGGATTTTCATTGATTGAGGTTGGTTCAGTCAGCACATTCAAGAGGGTAACAAACCAATTATATAGATTGGGTGGAGAAATAGTCTAATCAGCTAATGTATAAATGAGTCCCCTCATTAATCAAGGCCTTTTTGGAGAGTACATTGGAGAGTCTAATAGACTAGTTACGTAGGCCGAGTGATGTGTAAGGAAAGTTAAGGCCATTTGTAGTAAAGTACTAGCCCTGATGTTCAATGAAAATAGCGAATTCTCAATGCATTTACGACATGTATTAATGTATTGATTTTACTAAGTTCTTGCATTTTCATAAATTCTTTTAAAATCTTTTATTATGATTTATCTCTTAATTTAAAAAAAAAAAAAGTAGTAGAAATTTATTCACAGCTGTTAGCTCATTCAATTATTTTATTGATGAATAACAAATTCAGACTAGAACTGCAATTCATGAATTATATTTAGATTTATTTATTTGAATTTTGGTTATATTAAAGTTTGGACTTGAAAACTATTGTAATAAGTTAAGCAGAGGAATGATTTATTTTGTGAAATCATGATATTGAAATTTATATGTTTTTATTATTGTTAAATGGATGTACGTGATTGAATGAACTTCCATAATGTTAAACATAACTTGTATTACTTATTCTCTCCTATGGTGCAACATCGAAGTTGGGTATATATGCCCACATCTCATCTCATATTCAGGACGTGAGATGGGTCAGAAGGCATTTGTTTAATTCAAGCTGCACTTAACTTTGGCACGCCTGATACGTATAACACCATGTCAAAGTTGGAGAAAAAGATATAGAAGAGGACATGGTGCGTGCACATACTATTATACAAACTTGATGTGAATTACTTTTCATACCCTTGCATGTGAAATATGATATCAAACATTCAAACACCTAGATACATTTACAAGCACTTGGATATCTATGACTGTTGGAGAAGATAAGTACAATCTTGGTACACCTCTTGGGTAGATCGACTTAAAAGACAGAAATTCACAAACCCAAATCAAAATGCGTAAAAACTCGGCCCACCCAACTAGCCATGGACAGTCCCGGTGGGTCGCTTATATGTGTACCACCTTGCGATCAGGAGGTAGATGAAGAAGTTAACCAGGCTCATCACAGCCAGGAGCCAGTAGAAGTAGTCAAGGTGGCCGTGGTTCAGATTATCCGGCAACCATCCAATATTCCCATTCCTGGTCGTCACAGCTTTTACGATCGTGACGAGGAGTGAGCTCAGGTAGCTCCCCAGTGCAACCGTTGTAAGCGACAATGCCGAGCACATGCTGCGCATGGCGTCGGGGGCCTGATCATAGAAGAATTCAAGCTGGCCGATGAAGGTGAAGACCTCGGCGGCCCCCACAATGAAGTACTGTGGAATTTGCCAGAATATCGATATTGGTAGATGATCCATTTCATAGTAGCCGTGTCGCCTCACCATGCGGAGCCTTACGAGCTCTAGGATACCGCCGGCCAACATGGAGAAGATCGAAATGACGAGGCCAATCCCCATCCGTTGGAGCTGGGTGAAGCCACGTTCGTGTCTGGTGTAGCGCCGGGCCACTGGGATGATGATCCTGTCGTAGATTGGGACCCAGAAGATGACGGCGATGGTGTCGAAGATTGAGAGGGATGCTGAGGGGATCTCGAAGTGGGGACCCATGCTGGCATCCATCTTATTGCCTTGCAGGACGAACATGGTGCTCATCTGGCTGTAGACGGTCGCGAAGATGATGCCGCTGGCCCATATCGGGAGTAACCGTATAATGGACTTCAGCTCCTCAATTTGGGTCACAGTGCAAAGCCTCCATGGATTGATTGTGCCTTTGATATCGTCTGTTCCGGTCACAACAGCTGCCTTGTCAAAGAACCTGCGCCGCTAGATGATGGTGGTTAACATGGGCCAGAAAAGGATCATGTACATTACATCTCGGGCCTGAGCCGGTTTGGTGGTGGAGTCATCAATGGCCGATACCGATGCATATCGGATGATACGTTCCCGTTTGGGACGATATTTTAAACGCTGTAAGCTACAATTAAAGACCAGAATCCTCTACAAACAAATTTTGTATGAAACAGGCACAACACGAGAAGTCTGTGGGGCCCACCGTGCTGTTTGTATGATATCCAATCCGTTCATCAAGTGCCCCTTATCCAAAACGCATGTGGGTCACACCTGATTTTTGGGCGGGCTGTAGGGTGAACATGAGGGGAGTGCACCTGATGCACGGAATGCATGTCCCACACACTTAGGGCTGTAAATGGGTCAGCGGACCGATGGCGTAGTCGGACCCAGACCCAACGCATTTGTTAAATGGTACAGGTTTGGGTCCAAGAATAGACCCAGTTGCTAAATGGGTCTAGGTCTGGTTTCCTTTCTATTAGGCCCGACCCGACCTGACCCGACCCGAATCCATTTAGTAAGGGAGCAGGTTTGGTTTATGTTTCAAGGGACCCGTCAGCCCAGACCCAATTTTAAGCCTTGTAAAAATGCTTGCATACTTGATCCAGACCCGGACCCATTAGACCTGACCCATGTATAAATGGGCTTGGGTGGATCTCTCTCTACTAGACCCGGACCCATTTATAAATGGGTCTAATGGGTTGACTTGAACCTGACCCGAACCCGCCCATTTAGTAAAAGGGTCTGGGTCTAAAATTTGGACACAGACCCCTTTGATAAATGTATGGGTCAAGTTTTGGCTAAACCTACCCCAAACCCAACAATTTACAGCCCTACCCACACACAACGTGGTGGCCCCCACAGAGGAGCTCGGGTGTTGTCCCCCTTGGCTATAACAGGTGTTGCCAATTAGCTATCAGGCCACAAAGCCATTGACCGTGGGCCAAAGTGTAGTGGCCCCGGCCATCCTGGCCCACCTTCACTTTCCAAGTCATACTTCAATCCAATGCAGATTAAAACAAACTGCCATTGGCCCACATTGGTCGTACGCATGTGGCCCACCTGATGAGTGGTCAGGCGCGAATCTGACGCATGGCCCAGATAGGCCCACAATTTCCATTAGACTTACCTGAACTGTTTGGTATGATCGAGCTGTCGACTTCCTTGGATTAAAGACTCCTCATCAGCATTCTCATACAGAAGAGATTTTTCGGCAGGCACTTTCACCTGAAATTTCCTAAATGATGCAACCACGACCTGAAAAATCCGCGTCAATGGGCTGCCACTGGGCTTCTGGTGGCGGTACAATCGGGTCCCGGAGAAGAAGCTAATGACTGCAATTGCCATTGCCACTGCCGGAATGCCAAAGCCCAACCCCCACCCCTTATTCATCTGTATCCACACCAAGACGGACCCCGCAATGAGTGCGCCGACATTGATCGAGAGGTAGAACCAGTTGAAGAAAGAGCTCTTCCGTTTCTTCTCAGACTCATCCGATTCGTCAAACTGGTCGGCCCCAAAGGACGATACACATGGCTTGATTCCGCCGGTCCCGAGTGCGATGATGTAGATCGCCACATAGAATGCTACCTTTTCATTCGTCGTCGGGTGGCAAACCTTGTCATGGCAAGATGGTTTTAGCCCGTCGACGGTGGCGGACAATGTTAATAGCGCCATCCCCTGCATTCAATCGAAAACACGCTATCTAAGCTTGACAAATGCTAATTGTTGGTGTGGAGTCTTCAAACTGTGATACAACAGGTCCAATGACCGGTCGGTCAGTTGAGCGGTCAAATTACCGACTGGGATGTACAAATGGCTCTAGACAGAATTCGGTCGGTAGTGTACTTCGACTGGTCGGCTGTTGAGGTGAGACGTGTCAAATTTAGTAGTTTCCTCTCTGGACAATTTTTTGCTATATCTGATCAGTCGGCCAATAGGGTCCGGCCAGTCGAGTGCATACGCGGTGTTTTATGCAGTTACATGGATCTGCGTAAGATGTTTCTATTGTTGGGTTGTTTGCTATATATATGGCATGAATCCAGACTTCGATGGTATCCTAAGGTGTCTAAGGTTTCTTAAGTGTATTAGGGTGAGGGTCGTGTTTTGAGAGAAAGAGAGAGCAAGCTTGAGTTTTTTCTCTTGGGTTTCCTTGCTTGTGGGCTGTCAATCTCTGTAATTTCTGATATCATAGTGGATCACTTTGTGCCATGGTTTTTTACCCGCTTGGGGGGGTTTCCACGTAAAATCGGATTGTCTCTGTTTGGTTGATTGTGTGTGCGAGCGTGTGTGTGTGTGTATGTGTGTGTGTGTGTGTGTGTGTGTGCATTGTGTTGCTCGTTTGATTACATATTCTGCTGTGGTGTTACTTACACTGCCGGTTTTTCCTAACAAGTGATATCAGAGATATCATTGGGGTGGAGCGGAATTCGAATATAAGACGAGAGTATGGCATCGAGCACGAGGTTCGACATAGAAAAGTTCTTTGGCAAAACAATTATGAACTATGGAAGGTAAAGATCGAAGCTCTCTTAGTTCAGCAAGGGCTTGAAGAAGCTCTTAGGAAGTGACCTGAGGCTATGAAAGATGATGAGTAAACGAAGCTTGATAAGAAGGCCAAAACCTCAATCCAATTGTGCCTTACGGATGATGTCCTCTTTAATGTTATGAAAGAGAAAACTACGGCTGATACGATGATGAAGTTAGAGAAGGTCTATGCGAAGAAATCTCTAGAGAATTGTCTGTTTCTGGTGCTTCAGTTATTTAACGTAAGCATGGCGAAGGGGGTGGATGTGGAGGACCACATCAGCATATTTAATCGGCTTATTTACAAGTTGGAGGAGATGGATGAATCAATGAAGGATGAATATCAAGCATACATCTTGTTGAATTCTCTTCCAGGTTCATACGAGTCATTCAGGGACTCTTTATGCGCAGGAAGGGAGATTATTAATGTTAAGACTATTATCTCAGCACTTTAGTCGATGGCGATGAGAAAGAACAGCGGTGACATTGGTTATCATTCTTCCTTAGAGGCATTAGTTATGAGGGAAAGAGATTCAGAGCACGATAGGAGATATTCAAAATTAGGATCTAAAGGCAAGGATAAAGGGAAGACCATGGTGCAGTGCTAGAATTGTGGTTAGGAAGGCCACATGAAGGGGGATTGTTAGAATCCCAAATTGAAGCAAGAGAAGTCTAAAAATTCTTCTGGAAAGGGAGATAATACTATAGAGGACGGTGGTGATCTGTGTGAAGTATTGACTACATCCCGAAAGAGGTCTCTCGGTGGAGAGTAGATCTTGGATTCAGGTGCTTCATGTCACGTTTGTCCTGATCGGAGTTCATTTATAACATACAAGGACTATGATGGTGGATCGCTGTTTGTGGGTGATGGCTACGCTTACAAGGTGGTGAGTATTGGTATGATACACATCAGGATGTTCGATGAGGTCGAATGAGTCTTGGAAGATGTGAAACATGTCCTCAAGATGATGAAGAATGTGATCTCTCTTGGTACACTAGAGGCTAAAGGGTACAGGTTCATCAACCGCGATCGGTATTGTAAAGTGATGAAAGGGTCACTCGTGTGGATAAATGCTCAAATATGTGGCCATCTTTACAGGTTGATCGGGACCACGTTTCATGGTAGAGCTGCGGGATCAATAGCAATATCCACGGTTGCTCGTATGTGGCAAGTGCCCAAGGGCCACATAAGAAGAGTGGTAAGGGGCGTGAAAGTACAAGGATAGAGTTGATGGAGGCATGAGAAGTGGTAGAGCTATGTTGAAGTTGAGATGATGAAGAAAGCAAGGAAGGTTGAATTCGACGTTTGAAGCCTCAGTGGAGATTGTTGGTGTGGAGTCTTCAAACTGTGATACAACAGGTCCAACGACTGGTTGGCCAGTTTGGTTCGACCGGTCGAATTACGGACTGGGATGTATAGATGACTCTGGACAAATTTCGGGCATTCAGACCAGTCATCCGACCGGTCAATGGTGTGCTCTGACTGGTGGGCTGTTGAGGTGAGACAGGTTGAATTTAGTAGTTTCCTCTTGGGACTGTTTTTTGCTATACTCGACCGGTCGAGTGTGTTGAATTCGACGTTTGAAGCCTCAGTGGAGATTGTTGGTGTGGAGTCTTCAAACTGTGATACAACAGGTCCAACGACTGGTTGGCTAGTTTGGTTCGACCGGTCGAATTACGGACTGGGATGTATAGATGACTCTGGACAAATTTCGGGCATTCAGACCAGTCATCCGACCGGTCAATGGTGTGCTCTGACTGGTGGGCTGTTGAGGTGAGATAGGTTGAATTTAGTAGTTTCCTCTTGGGACTGTTTTTTGCTATACTCGACCGGTCAAGTGTGTACGCCTTATGCAGTTATGCGATTCTGCATAAGATGTTTCTATTTTTTTGTTGTTTGCTATATATATGGCATGAATCTGGACTTAAATGGTATTCTAAGGTGTCCAAGGTTTCCTAAGTGCATTAAGGTGAGGGGAGAGTGTTTAGAGAGAGAGAGAGAGAGAGAGAGAGAGAGAGAGAGAGAGATTGGGTATCCTTGCTTGTGGGTTGTCAATCTCTATGAGAAAGAACAGCAGTGACATTGGTTATCATTCTTCCTCAGAGGCATTAGTTATGAGGGAAAGAGATTCAGAGCACGATAGGAGATATTCAAAATTAGGATCTAAAGCCAATGATAAAGGGAAGACCATGGTGCAGTGCTAGAATTGTGGTTAGGAAGGCCACATGAAGGGGGATTGTTAGAATCCCAAATTGAAGCAAGAGAAGTCTAAAAATTCTTCTGGAGAGGGAGATAATACTATAGAGGACGGTGGTGATCTGTGTGAAGTATTGACTATATCCCGAAAGGGGTCTCTCGGTGGAGAGTGGATCTTGGATTCAGGTGCTTCATGTCACGTTTGTCCTGATCGGAGTTCATTTATAACATACAAGGACTATGATGGTGGATCGCTGTTTGTGGGTGATGGCTACGCTCACAAGGTGGTGGGTATTGGTATGGTACACATCAGGATGTTCGATGAGATCGAATGAGTCCTGAAAGATGTGAAACATGTCCTCAAGATTATGAAGAATGTGATCTCTCTTGGTACACTAGAGGCTAAAGGGTACAGGTTCATCAACCGTGATCGGTATTGTAAAGTGATGAAAGGGTCACTCGTGTGGATAAATGCACAAATATGTGGCCATCTTTATAGGTTGATCGGGACCACGTTTCATGGTAGAGCTGTGGGATCAATAGCAATATCCATGGTTGCTCGTATGTGGCAAGTGCCCAAGGGCCATATGAGAAGAGTGGTAAGGGGCGTGAAAGTACAAGGATAGAGTTGATGGAGGCATGAGAAGTGGTAGAGCTATGTTGAAGTTGAGATGATGAAGAAATCAAGGAAGGTTGAATTCGACGTTTGAAGCCTCAGTGGAGATTGTTGGTGTGGAGTCTTCAAACTGTGATACAATAGGTCCAACGACTGGTTGGCCAGTCTGGTTCGACCGGTCGAATTACGGACTGGGATGTATAGATGGCTTTGGACAAATTTCGGGCATTCAGACCAGTCATCCAACCGGTCAATGGTGTGCTCTGATCGGTCGGCTGTTGAGGTGAGACAGGTTGAATTTAGTAGTTTCCTCTTTGGACTGTTTTTTACTATACTCAACCGGTCGAGTGTGTACGCCTTATGCAGTTACGCGATTCTGCATAAGATGTTTCTATTTTTTTGTTGTTTGCTATATATATGGCCTGAATCTGGACTTAAATGGTATTCTAAGGTGTCCAAGGTTTCCTAAGTGCATTAGGGTGAGGGGAGAGTGTTTTGAGAGAGAGAGAGAGAGAGAGAGAGAGAGAGAGAGAGAGATTGGGTATCCTTGCTTGTGGGTTGTCAATCTCTATAATCTTTTGATATCATAATGGATCACCTTGTGCAGTGGTTTTTTACTCGTTGAAGGGTTTTTCCACGTAAAATCGGATTGTCTCTGTGTGGTTGATTGTGTGTGTGTGTGATTGCATTGTGTTGTTCGTTTGATCGCGTATTCTACTATGGTGTTCTGCTTTGCTTCCGCTATTGGTTTTTCCCAACACTAATCGCCTACAGTGACAAGGACCGTTGATTTGGTGGGCCACCATGAACTGTTTAGCCCCTCTGTTAGGTTGAAAATGGATGTTACTCAACAAACTAGCAACCATCCATGTTCAACAGGCTAGAGTCACAAAATTCAGACCTTCAGAGCTGTCAAAACAATAGAGTTTTCAATTAATGGCCCCATCAACTTGGTGGCCCACTAGCTCAACTTCCCCAATCACAATGCACATTAACCTTTAAGCTTAGCATATTCAAGATCTTAAAACTTGAAGATCCTCCAGCAACTGGAAGATATGAGTTGAGAGCAAGTCGACTCAGAACTCAATTGATTACTCTATCGATTTAAATGCTTCCAGCATAGCAAGTTGAGTGAGTTTTAGAGTCACCCAATTCGATTTTTTCGAGTTCGAGGAAACTGATCAATCTGAATCTTGATTCAATCGACTTGGGTCAGTGCATCAAAAGTGAGATCTTACAAAAACATAGACAATCGAGAAAGTGGCGATCGTCCAATATCTTCCCAAGTATGCATCGGCCACAAAGGCTCCGATCAACGGTGTGATATAGCATGTTCCTGCCCAGTTCGTGACGTTGTTCGCTGCTGTAGTGGTATTCTGGTTGAAAGTACCCTCCAGATAATTCACTAGATTGGAGTTTACGCCATAGTAGGCCAGCCGTTCGCAGAATTCATTTCCTACAGAAAATGCGTCGCACTTTTTACCATTAGAAGATCCTAAATGATTAGGAATTGAATTTCAATCGATGAAATTAAGTTAGGCCATGTTTGGATGTTTGCTTGAATCTGTTTACAGTTATTCAATTCAATAAAGAGTAAATGACTGAAATTTCAGTTGCTGTAGTTTCAAATCCAGATTGAAACGACCTGAATTGCAATTTGAGGTTTGGTTGTCATCACTTAACTGAATTTCTAGCAACCCCACTTTGGTCATTTCCTCTATAATGAAATCGAATGAATTGCAATTCAATTTGCTTGGGCATCCAAACGCGCCCTTAGACTATACCGAGGATGAAGGGACAAGCTTTCCAGTTCCCCGTCTTGCTCCTGATCACAGGGTTGTTATGAAGATCCACTGTCCCATCTTTCGTGTAGATATTGTTATCGATGATAGGCGTCCCATCTATAGTAGGTGGCCCATCTTTCGTGTGGTTGTTACCATTTTCTTCCATCAGTTTCTTGCAAAAGAGCTATTCCTGTGTGGGTTGTAGTGTTATTTTGAGTACTTCACCTGCAATTTCAGCATTTTGGATGACTAAAATCAGCACTGGTTCAATGCAAGCATATACATTCATCATGTGAAGCTTGGTACCAAGAAATATCAATAACCTATCACTGTATTGCAGGAGTAATATCCTGCCGAGCAGCGATTGAAACCGTTGATATGATGAGTTCATTGCAGGTTGAATCATGAATGTGGTGATTGTCACTGTGTTTTCTGGTCACCGATTGAAGGGTCGCAAGTTTCCGGCTTCGAAGGCTTTCGGTGCACATGAACCATCCACAATGCGGCCCATCATATCAACGGCTTGGATTAACAAAACGGATTTGTTCATAAGAACATAGGCTCAATGTTTTAAAACCAGACCTGACCTTTCAATTGTTTGGTGGGTGGTTGAGACACTTTGTCCAGGTTTCTGAGGACTCAAGCAAGGTTTAAAGACTCGGTGACTCAGGAATGACTCGTTCGGCTCTAAGCCGATTCAGGGGTGACTTGGCCGAGTCAGGCCGAGCCACCCCATATTTTCAATGCTGACTCCGGGGCTGAGTCAAGTCAAACGAATTGAATCGGACTCGGACAAGTGGCTAATCCTTGGATTCAAGACGAGTTTAAAAACTCGACTCGGGATTGATCTGATTTCATCAAGAATCCAAAAGAAAAAAAATCAGGTTGGTCACGACTCGGTCTCGACTCAAGAAAAGGAGAAGCCAGTGACTCGCTCGACAGAACTCAGAAAAAAACTCAGATGAAACTCGACAAGAGTTCACAAAGATGCAAAAATGAAGAGAGATCCAATCTGTTGATCTGAGAACATACACAGATGAAAGATTACTTACGTGAACATCTTCAAGATTGGTAGATCCTAAATGGCCCACAAAGCAACAGTTAAGTGGACGGTGCAGATTCAAAGTAAAAGAGTTGAATGTTCAGAGTGTTAAATGTTACTATCTGAGAGTTCCATTATTGGGCATCTTCCATCCACGGTGAGGTCCATTATTTAAACGGTCTGGATCACCCAAAAATGACCTCATATCCCATAGCAATGCCTCGGAGATATAGAGCCCCTCCCTGCAGCTTCGGTGGTCCCATAGATTGGTATATAGACCATAGTTTAAAAACTCAAAACAACTCGACTAGACTCACCTGAGTTGACTAGACTTGACTGGAGAAGAACTTGATCTGGTTATGACTCGGTCAAAACTCAGTAAAAACTCAGTTCAACTCAGCACAATTCGACATCATTTATACCTTTTAAACATTAAATAATACTGAAAAACTCAGACAGATCCTAGAAGTTTTGGAGAAACTCGAGACATTTTTTGAGTTGACTCATCGAGTCGAGTCGATTTTTTTTTTTTTTTTTTTAAACTATTTTGGACCGTCACGAGGTAACAAGAATCCGAAATTCTCACCTCTTTCTTCAAAGAGTCATTGCAGCCGTCGGATTATGTGACCACCCAAAGAAAGCTTTTGATGAAAGGGAAGGAGAGAAAGGGAAGGATAGAAAGCAAAGGGCGTGGGCTACAAGATCGTTTCTCTCTTTTTATATAGTACGTTGAAAAGCATTGGGTGTGGCCCACCTCACACGTTCGATGGGATTAAGGCCGTGACTTCTAAAATGCTCTGTCATCTATATAATTAAATATACAAGGGCTATGATGGTACCTTTTTGTCCCTATATTTGGAGGTTTTCTCTACCCACTTGCACCATTACATGTTTCACACGTTCTTACCTGGCACGTTTATGGGAGATCTGAGCCAATCAAGAGGTGGGCCCAAAGTTCAATTAGTCCAATGAGAAAATCGAGACCGGTTGGTCTGATTCGGACTGGTAACACTTTTAAGAAAACAATGGACGGTAGAAATGAATTGTAGACGGTCCTCATTCGTACATGTGCCTGCATGATAAATAGACAGGTCTGATGGCCATGATCTTTGATAGCACGGTGTGGTCCGCCTTATGCACAGATCAGATGGTCAAGATGCTTAATCTGTGGCCGTCGATTACAACCGTCAATTTGGTGTGGGGCTTAAAACCATGGAACCCACTAATACATGCTTAATTTCATTTGACTAGTGTGAATAGGGTTCGAGATAGCTTTTGACCAAGTCCCATGGGAACATGAGGCTGGTTCTTCTTCAACGTTTGTAGAATAGCTTATCTACAACTCCGTGTGTGGGGCCCACCATGATGTATCCATAACATCCAACCTGTATTCACCTCATATTCTCTTGGATTCAAAGGACAGTCCGATCCAAAACTCGGGTGACGAGCATCATGAAAAATTTATGCCTAAAACCTCTTAAAATCCCTTGGTGTGGTTCAAGTGAGTTTTGAAATTTTATGATGTTTTTTATGGCCATTCATCTTAGTGGGAAATATCTTATGAATGGATTGGATTTTATATATAAATCATTTTTGTCCGTACAAAAAATCTGGAAGGTTTTAATGGTGGATGTACCCATCCCATCGCTTTCATATGGTGTGACCCAGTTCTAATTTGAAGCAGCCCGATTTTTTCTCAATTTAGAATAAAAATGAAGAGACAAACCTTATAGACGTATTGGATCTTAATCAGACATCAATGTGGACCCCACACACAACGTTGTAGTAAATGGGCAGAGGGACCCACCTATTGTCAGGTATGAACATAGGCTTGTAGTCGGCTTGTTTCCGCACAGAAAGGAATGCAGAAACACAACAATCGTAAAAATGCCAACGGCTTAGGCATTTACAAAATCCAACACGTCCAAACGGTGGACCCCACCACAAAGATCACTTGATCGAAATATCAGCTCGATCCACCCGTCAAGTTCGAAGAAAACATAAAGTAGATAAAATTGCGGTCTTCCATCATTTTCTACAGTTGTGCCCAACCTATTAATCAATGGGCCTTAATCTTTTGTACCAATGTTCTTCATTTCTGGGCCCATATTTTGGATGGCTCTGATGCAATATGCAATTGACAATTTGGTACCTAAAAGCTAGTTACAAATTGAATTTGTTCTTCATTCCCAACCAAAAATAGCCTTTGTTATAGGCCCCGAATGATGTTGGATGTAGACCGTCCATCTAGTGTGTCCTAGCCATGTATGGCCCAAAGTTGGAAGTCATTCCAGATGGACAAACCAGCCCACTAGATGGTGACCTTCAAATGAATTGTCAGAATGAGAATCGACGGCTAGGATTATCCATCCTGTCTGATTTTCAACGAAGAGCCGTCTACGCACAATTCTCCGAAGTTGTTAGACGGTCCTGACTCCCCACCTAAAAAATATCACATATGGAATCTCTAACGCCCTGTCCTGATCGAGCACGACAGATCTGGGTGGGCCACCAAGAAAAAGACCCCTTGTTTGTAGTGTGAAACGGAAGGGGATTGTGTACTGAGTAAACTCTGTGGGGGCCACCATGGATATATGTGTCTTATCCAAGCCGTCCATCCGTTTTTCGAGATCATTTTAATGTACGAAACAAATTCGAAGCATTTCCAAAGCTCAAGTGGACCACATCAGAGGAAATAGTGGAAACAATAATGTCCACCGTTGAAACCTCCCTAGGGCCCACAGTGATTTTTATTTTTCATTCAAACTTTTCATAAGGTCACACAGACATGGATGAAGGGAAAATAAAAATTTCAGCTTGATCTAAAACTTCTGTGGCCCCCAAGAAATTGTCAACGGTAGTCATTCAATTCCTACTGTTTCCTGTGGTGTGATCTACTTAAGCCTTTGATATGGTTCAATTCTGAGATCATGCCCTAAAATGATCTGATAAAACGGATGGACGTCGTGGATAAGATACATACATCACTGTGGGTCCCACATAGTTTACTCAGTATACTATAGCGTATTGAGTGACTCACCGCGCAGTTCGCTTCCGTTTGAAACAAACGATTGACAGAGGAAGGATGGATTGAAAAGGGGAGTTGTTGATACTCTGACTGCGTATGACGCTTGATACGCAGGCACTTACCAATGGTACCCGTTGCAAAGATATTTTGGAACAGACTGTCCCTGAGTTACAATCTAAAAATCAGATTGGTTGAAAAATCCTAACCTCTGATTTTTGGAGACTTATTTTTTTGAAATAAGTCTACTGGAAGTTTTCATTTTTAACCGTCCAATTAATGTCCAGCAATCTGACAGTTATATGAACAAATAAGAGTAATCTTCGGTACATGAAAACATCTAGATCCGTGCCCGTAATTTGGACGGCTTTATTTGAAGTAATTCCATGCTAAGACGCAATTTTGCAGGAACTTCTAACTGCTGTGTATCATCCATCACACTCTGCGGGAGTATCAAATTATTTCTCGTAGTAGAAAATAGAAGGCTGATTTGGATGCATGTATTTGTTTTTCGCAATGCCTTGCCATTCCCGTCTCCGGTTGTTACTTTCACACGTCATCAATCCCCTATCACTGTCCGTCCATCACAAAATTTCAAATGACATAGGAGACATCCAAACATGTTCTAGCCATAAGTAAACTTGGGTTCGATCTGATGAAGTGGGGCCCATGGTTTAGTGATCCGGACCATTAGTTTGTTGCTACCCACCATAGATGGACCATGACCCAAAAATCCCACAGATTGGAAGATCTTAGCAACCGATCTTTCGCTGTCTTCTATGTCAATGTGAACTGCTAATGGGCTTGTGTTTCTTCACCATCTATTTACTGGCCACAGATTGAAAGGTTAGGATGTCCTATCGTGGAGTTTTTGTGATCATACACTCAAGGTGGGGATCTAACAGACCCATTATCTGGATCATTGAATGTGGGCCCCACTTGTTACTTTGATGACTTGGGATGTAGGAGCATGTAATACTATGTGGACATCAATGACGTATCAGTGGTGTGTGGTTGAGCTGCAAATGAGCTTTCTTGTAATGTGATCGTCCTCATAGATGATTTAGATTTTCAAAATTATCTTCTGAATGGGCCCACCAATCAGATCAGCGACCGCCTCTCAAAATCGCACAATTCAGGTACCTTCAGAACCAGTCATCTTGCTTTCAACGCTCCAGAGTATACAGAGGTTGGATTGATCTCAAATTTTGAAAATTGGTAGAAAACTTCCTCCTCTACATCATAGATGGATTAGATTGTCCAAAAAAATTCCAAAATTAGGTGCGAAAATTAGAACACTCAGGCCTTTTATAAAATCTGCGCAGTTGGATCTTTTTGGATGGTCCATTTTTCTTCAACCAGTACGATCAAACCACACATCCTTTTGATTTGAAACTTCGTGGTTATTCATATATGAATGTGTTCTAGAAGACGGTCTAAGTAGATTCTTCATATCATCAATGATGGGTCACCTGGACCGGACCAAAGTGGACTATGCGGAATCTGAAACTTTGTGGACAGTTCGTATTGTTTTGGCCACCATGGTCAATCTGTAGCTCCGATCGACATGAAACCACTTGGCTTATTTCAGTGTCAAGCTCTTCTTCGATATGGACGTGTTGGATTTCCAAATATCATCAATATAGGCTCCAAAAACTGGTCCGAAAAACTAAAAACGGGAATAGCCAGCTGTTTGAAATCTGAAAACCTGAAATTGCATGGCCGACCGGTCTTGACCGGTTTAGCCTATCTGTTAAGTATCCAGGGAGTGCAGCCGACCGGTCTTGATCTGTCAAACCCATTTTCTGCATTCTTTCTTCTTTCTTTTCTTTTCTCCTTCCTCTCTCTTTGTTTTCTTCTTTCTTTGGCCCACCTTGGGTTTTTATCCAAGGCTCCTAAATGTCTCCTTTTGGTCTCCGATTAGGTGAAGTCTGCTCTCATTCCTACAATCACAAAACATGCATTAGATGGACCTTTTAAACATGCAAATCATGCATATAATATGTGGAATGGCATATACAATGTATAAATTGGAGGTTCAACAACCACACTTTAGACCCACAAACTTGACGAAGTTGAACCTTAATTGGATCCAAAATCTGGCCCACTAAATGGCCATGCGTGTAAGTGAACCATGGCTTTAAAGTTCAACCCTATTTCAGTCTAACTGTGGACTGTTTCATAGCCGTTTAAAAATCCTAAAACCCGACCTTTGGTTGACATGCGCACACCCTTCCAAGTAGTGTGCTTTGGTGGCTAGTATCTATGTGTGTTGTAACCTAAATTTGTTAATAAATTTAGAATTATTTCTAAAGTCTCAATCTAGTAATTAAACTAGTGCATTTTATTTCTATGACTTACATCTACATGCGCCCATAAATATTTGTCATAGCATGGTGTTGGACACGTGAATAAGTTTTGAAGAACTTGACATTGGTTAAATAAATTTTAATCAATCATGGGATTGTTTAGAAAAATGATTTTGAAAACATATTGCATAGTGTATAGGCTTAAAAATTGATTTGAAACACTAGAAAATAAATAGGGCAATCAAGTTCTTGGGTTGAAAGTCTCTAAAGTGTGTAAAGAGGTAAGGCAGCTTAGATCCATAAGTTGAAAGTTCCTAAACCTTAAATTGATGTTATTTGGACTTTCATTGATTGAGGTTGGTTTGGTGCACACATTCGAGAGTGCAATAAACCAACTATATGAACTGGGTGGAGAAATAGTCTAATAAGCTAATGTATAAACGAGTCCCCTCATTGATTGTGGCCATTTTGGAGAGTACAGTGGAGAGTGTAATATACTGGTTATGATGTGTAAGGAAAGTTAAGGCCATTCGTAGTAAAGTTATCTTAATGTTCAATAAAAATCAACCTTATCAATTATTGTGGCGAATTCTCTATACATTTATGACATATATCAATGTATTATATAATTTTACTAAGTTCCTGCATTTTCATAAAATCTTTTAAAATCTTTTATTATGATTTATCTCTTGATTTTTAAAAAAGTAGTAGAAATTTATTCACTACCGCTAACTCACTCAATTATTTTATTGATGAATAACAAATTCAAACTAGAGCTGCAATGCATGAATTATATTTAGATTTACTTATTTGAATTTTGGTTATATTAAAGTTTGGACTTGAAAACTATTGTAATAAGTTAAGCAAAGGAATGATTTATTTTGTGAAATCATGATATTGAAATTTATATGTTTTTATTCTTGTTAAATGGATGCACGTGATTGAATAAACTCCCATAATGTTAAACGTAACTTAGATTACTTATTCTCCCTTATGGTGCAACATTGAAGTTGGGTATATATGCCCACATCTCATATTCAAGATGTGACATGGGTCACAAGGCATTTATTTAATTCAAGCTGTATTTAATTTTGTGACACGAACGGCAAAATTGAGACAACCAATACCAAATCAAAGTTGGAGAAAAATTGATAGAGAAGAGACATGGTGTGTGCACATGCTATTATACAAACTTGATGTGAAATTACTTTTATACCCTTGCATTTGAAATGTGATATGAAACATTCAAACACCTAGTTACATTTACAAGCACTTGGATATCTAATACTGTTGGAGAAGATAAGTACAATCTTGGTAGACCTCTTGGTTAGATCGACTTAAAAGACAGAAATTCACAAACCCAAATCAAATTGCGTAAAAACTCGGCCCACCTGACTAGCAATGGACAGTCCCAGTGGGCCGCTTATATGTGTACCACCTTGCGATCAGGAGGTAGATGAAGAAGTTAAGCAGGCTCATCACAGCCAGGAGCCAGTAGAAGTAGTCAAGGTGGCCGTGGTTCAGATTATCCGGCAACCATCCAATATTCCCATTCCTGGTCGTCACAGCTTTTACGATCGTGACGAGGAGTGAGCTCAGGTAGCTCCCCAGTGCAACCGTTGTAAGCGACAATGCCGAGCACATGCTGCGCATGGCGTCGGGGGCCTGATCATAGAAGAATTCAAGCTGGCCGATGAAGGTGAAGACCTCGGCGGCCCCCATAATGAAGTACTGTGGAATTTGCCAGAATATCGATATTGGTAGATGATCCATTTCATAGTAGCCGTGTCGCCTCACCATGCGGAGCCTTACTAGCTCTAGGATACCGCCAGCCAACATGGAGAAGATTGAAATGACGAAGCCAATCCCCATCCGTTGGAGTTGGGTGAAGCCACGTTGGTGTCCGGTGTAGCGCCGGGCCACTGGGATGATGATCCTGTCGTAGATTGGGACCCAGAAGATGACGGCGATGGTGTCGAAGATTGAGAGGGATGCTGAGGGGATCTCGAAGTGGGGACCCATGCTGGCATCCATCTTATTGCCTTGCAGGACGAACATGGTGCTCATCTGGCTGCTGACAGTCGCGAGCATGATGCCGCTGGCCCATATCGGGAGTAACCGTACAATGGACTTCAGCTCCTCAATTTGGGTCACAGTGCAAAGCCTCCATGGATTGATTGTGCCTTTGATATCGTCTGTTCCGGTCACAACAGCCGCCTTGTCGAAGAACCTGCGCCGCTAGATGATGGTGGTTAACATGGGCCAGAAAAGGATCATGTACACTTACATCTTGGGCCTGAGCCGGTTTGGTGGAGGAGTCATCTATGGCCGATACCGATACCGATACGTATCAGATGATACGTACCAGTTTCGGGACGATATTTCAAACGTTGCAATTACGGACCGGAATCCTCTATAAACACCTGTTGTCTGAAATCAGCACAACACGAGAGGTCTGTGGGGCCCACCGTGTTGTTTGTATAATATCCACTCCGTTCATCAAGTGCCCCTGATCCAAAACGCAGGTGGGTCCCACCTGATTTTTGGGCTGTATGGTGAACATGAGGGAGTGCACCTGATCGACGGAATGCATGTCCCACACACAACTTGGTGGGCCCCCACAGAGGAGCTCCGGTGTTGTTCCCCTTGCCTACAACAGGTGTTGACCATTAGGCCCAAGGTGTGGTGGGCCCGAGCCATCTTGGCCCACCATCACTTTCCAAGACATACTTCAATCCAATGCAGATTATATAACTTTTAGGTGTTTCACTGCAGGAAGAACATGATCCAGATCAAAACAAACTGCCATTGGCCCACATCGGCCGTACGAATGATCAGGCACGAATCTGGTGCATGGCCCAGATAGGCCCCGCAATTTCCATTAGACTTACCTGAACTGTTGGGTATGATCGAGCTTTCGGCTTCCTTGGATTAAAGACTCCTCATCAGCATTCTCATACAGAAGAGATTTTTCGGCAGGCACTTTCACCTGAAATTTCCTAAATGATGCAACCACGACCTGAAAAATCCGCATCAATGGGCTGCCACCGGGCTTCTGGTGGCGGTACAATCGGGTCCCGGAGAAGAAGCTAATGACTGCAATTGCCATTGCCACTGCCGGAATGCTGAAGCCCAACCCCCACCCCTTATTCATCTGTATCCACACCAAGACGGACCCCGCAATGAGTGCGCCGACATTGATCGAGAGGTAGAACCAGTTGAAGAAAGAGCTCTTCCGTTTCTTCTCAGACTCATCCGATTCGTCAAACTGGTCGGCCCCAAAGGACGATACACATGGCTTGATTCCGCCGGTCCCGAGTGCGATGATGTAGATCGCCACATAGAATGCTACCTTTTCATTCGTCGTCGGGTGGCAAACCTTGTCATGGCAAGATGGTTTTAGCCCGTCGACGGTGGCGGACAATGTTAATAGTGCCATCCCCTGCATTCAATCGAAAACACGCTATCTAAGCTTCACAAATGCTAATTGTTGGTGTGGAGTCTTCAAACTGTGATACAACAAGTCCAACGACCGGTCGATCAGTCTCATCCGAGCGGACGAATTACGGACTGGGATGTATAGATGGCTCTGGATAGAATTCAGTCGATGGTGTGCTCCGACCGGTCGGCTGTTGAGGCGAGACAGGTCAAATTTAGTAGTTTCCTCTCTGGACTATTTTTTGCCATATCTGACCGGTTGGCCAATAAGATTCGGCCAGTCGAGTGCATACGCGGTGTCTTATGCAGTTACATGGTTCTATGTAAGATGTTTTTATTTTTTTGTTGTTTGCTATATATATGGCATAAATCCAGACTTAGATGGTATCCTAAGGTGTCTAAAGTTTCCTAAGTGTATTAGGGTGAGGGTCGTGTTTTGAGAGAGAGAGAGAGAGAGAGAGAGAGAGCTTGAGTTTTTTCTCTTAGGTTTCCTTGCTTGTGCGCTGTCAATCTCTGTAATCTTTTCGTATAATAGTGGATCACTTTATGCCTTGATTTTTTACCCGGGCGGGGGGGGGGGGGGGGGTTCCACGTAAAATTGGATTGTCTCTGTTTAGTTGATTGCGTGTGTACGTGTGTGTGATTGCATTGTGTTGCTCGTTTAATTGCATGCATATTCTACTATGGTGTTCAGTTTTGCTTCCACTGTCGGTTTTTCCTAACGAGTGGTATCAAAGATATCATTGGGGTGGAGCGGAATTCGGATCTAAGACGAGAGCATGGCATCGAGCATGAGGTTAGACATAGAGAAGTTCTCTGGCAAAAACAATTATGAACTATGGAAGGTGAAGATCGAAGCTCTCCTAGTTCAGCAAGGGCTTGAAGAAGCTCTAGGAAAGTGACCTGAGGTTATGAAAGATGATGAGTGAACGAAGCTTGATAAGAAGGCCAAAACCTTAATTCAGTTGTGCCTTACGGATAATGTCCTCTTTAATGTTATGAAGGAGAAAACTGTGGCTGATACGATGACGAAGTTAGAGAAGGTCTATGCGAAGAAATCTCTAAAGAATTGCCTGTTTCTGGTGCTTCAGTTGTTTAACCTGATGATGGTGGAGGGGGCGGATGTGGAGGACCACATTAGCATGTTTAACCGGCTTATTTGCAAGTTAGAGGAGATGAATGAACCAATGAAGGATGAATATCAAGCATGCATCCTATTGAATTCTTTTCCAGGTTCATACGAGTCATTCAGGGACTCTTTATGTGCAGAAAAAGAGACTATTAATGTTGAGACCATTATCTCAGCCATTCAGTCGAGGGCGATGAGAAAGAACAACGATGACATTGGTTATCGTTGTTCATCAGAAGCACTGGTTATGAGTGAAAGAGATTCAGAGCACGATGTAAGATATTCAAAATCAGGATCTAAAGCCAAGGGTAAAGGAAAGACTAAGGTGCGGTGCTAGAATTGTGGTCAGGAAGGCCACATGAAGGGGGATTGTTAGAATCCCAAATTGAAGCAAGAGAAGTCTAAAAATTCTTCTAGAAAGGGAGATAATACTATAGAGGACGGTGGTGATCTGTGTGAAGTACCGACTGTATCCAAAAGGGGTCTCTCGATGGAGAGTGGATCATAGATTCAGGTGCTTCATGTCATGTTTGTCCTGATCGGAGTTCATTTATAACATACAAGGAGTATGATGGTGGATCGCTGTTTGTGGGTGATGGCTACTCTCACAAGATGGTGGGTATTGGTATGGTGCACATCATCGAATGAGTCCTGGAAGATGTGAAACATAACCCCAAGATGAAGAAGAATGTGATCTCTCTTGGTACACTAGAGGCGAAAGGGTACAGGTTCTTAAGCCGCGATTGGTATTGTAAAGTGATGAAATGGGCACTTGTGTTGATGAAGGCACGGATATGTGGCCATCTTTACAAGTTGATCGGGAGCACATTTTATGGTGGAGCTACAGGATCAACAGCAATATTCACGGTTGCTCGCATGTGGCAAGTGCTCAAGAGCCACATGAGAAGAGTGGTAAGGGGCGTGAAAGTGTAAGGATAGGGTTGATAGAGGCATGAGAAGTGGTGGAGCTATGTTGAAGTTGAGATGATGAAGAAAGCAAGGAAGGTTGGATTCGACGTTTGAAGCCTCAGTGGAGATTGTTGGTGTGGAGTCTTCAAACTGTGATACAACAGGTCCAACGACTGGTCGGCCAATCTGGTCCGACCGATCGAATTACAGACTAGGATGTACAGATGGCTCTGGACAAATTTCGGGCGTTCAAACCAATCATTCGACTGGTCGGTGCGTGGTGTGCTCCGACCGGTCCGCTGTTGAGGCGAGATAGGTTGAATTTAGTAGTTTCCTCTCTGGACTATTTTTTGCTATACCCGACCGGTCGAGTGTGTACGCTGTGTCTTACGGAGTTACGCAATTCTATGTAAGATGTTTCTATTTTTTGGTTGTTTAATATATATATATGGCATGAATTTGGACTTAAATGGTATCCTAAGGTGTCCAATGTTTCCTAAGTGTAATAAGGTGAGGGGAGAGTGTTTTGAGAGAGAGAGAGAGAGAGAGAGAGAGAGAGAGAGAGAGAGAGATTGGGTTTTCTCTTGGGTTTCCTTACTTGTGGGCTGTCAATCTCTGCAATCTTTTGATATCATAGTGGATCGCCTTGTGCAGTGGTTTTTTACCCTTTGAGGGGTTTTTCCATGTAAAATCAGATTGTCTCTGTGTGGTTGATTGCATGCGTGTGTGATTGCATTATGTTGCTCGTTTGATCACATATTCTGCTGTGGTGTTCCGCTTTGCTTTCGCTGCGCTACTAGTTCTTCCCCACACTAATCGCCTACAGTGACCAGGACTGTTGATTTGGTGGGCCACCATGAACTGTTTGGCCCCTCTGCTAGGTTGAAAATGGATGTTACTCAACAAAGTAGCAACCATCCATGTGCAACAGGCTAGAGTCACAACATTCAGACCATCAGAGTTGTCAAAACAATAGAGTTTTCAATTAATGGCCCATCAACTTGGTGGCCCACTAGCTCAACTTCCCCAATCACAATGCACATTAACCTTTAAGCTTAGCATATTCAAGATCTTAATACTTGAAGATCCTCCAGCAACTGGAAGATATGAGTAGAGAGCGAGTTGACTCAGAACTCAATTGATTACTCTATCGATTTAAATGCTTACAGCATAGCAAGTTGAATGAGTTTTAGAGACCCAATTCGATTTTTTCGAGTTCGAGGAAACTGATCAATCTGAATCTTGATTCAATCGACTCGGGTCGGTTCATCAAAAGTGAGATCTTACAAAAAAATAGACAGTTGAGAAAGTGGCGATCGTCCAATATCTTCCCAAGTACGCATCGGCCACAAAGGCTCCGATCAACGGTGTGATATAGCATGTTCCTGCCCAGTTCGTGACATTGTTCGCTGCTGTAGTGGTATTCTGGTTGAAAGTACCCTCCAGATAATTCACTAGATTGGAGTTTACGCCATAGTAGGCCAGCCGTTCGCAGAATTCGTTTCCTACAGAAAATGCGTCGCACTTTTTACCATTAGAAGATCCCAAATGGTTAGGAATTGGATCTCAATCGATGAAATTAAGTTAGGCCATGTTTGGATGTTTGCTTGAATCTGTTTACAGTTATTCAATTCAATAAAGAGTAAATGACTGAAATTTCAGTTGCTGTAGTTTCAAATCCAGATTGAAACGACCTGAATTGCAATTTGAGGTTTGGTTGTCATCACTTAACTGAATTTCTAGCAACCCCACTTTGGTCATTTCCTCTATAATGAAATTGAATGAATCGCAATTCAATTCGATTCGGCATCCAAACCCGCCCTTAGACTATACCGAGGATGAAGGGACAAGCTTTCCAGTTCCCCGTCTTGCTCCTGATCACAGGGTTGTTATGAAGATCCACCGTCCCATCTTTCGTGTAGATATTGTTATCGATGATAGGCGTCCCATCTATAGTAGGCGGCCCATCTTTCGTGTGGTTGTTACCATTTTCTTCCATCAGTTTCTTGCAAAAGAGCTATTCCTGTGTGGGTTGTAGTGTTATTTTCAATACTTCACCTGCAATTTCAGCATTTTGGATGACTAAAATCAGCACTTGTTCAATGCAAGCATTTACCTTCATCATGTGAAGCTTGGTACCAAGAAATATCAATTACTGATCACTGTATTGCAGGAGTAATATCCTGCCCAGCAGCGATCGAAACCGTTGATATGATGAGTTCATTGCAGGTTGAATCATGAATGTGGTGATTGTCCCTGTATTTTCTGGTCACTGATTGAAGGGTCACAAGTTTCCGGCTACGGAGGCTTTCTGTGCACACGAACCATCCACAATGCGGCCCATCATATCAACGGCTTGGATTAACAAAACGGATTTGTTCATAAGAACATAGGCTCAATGTTTTAAAACCAGACCTGACCTTTCAACTGTTTGGTGGGTGGTTGAGACGCTTTGGCCAGGTTTCTGAGGACTCAAGCAAGGTTTAAAGACTCGGTGACTCAGGACTGACTCGTTCGGCTCTAAGCTGATTCAGGGGTGACTTGGCCGAGTCAGGCCGAGCCACCACATATTTTCAATTCTGACTCAGGGGCTGAGTCAAGTCAAACGAATTGACTCGGACTCGGACAAGTGGCTAATCCTTGGATTCAAGACGAGTTTAAAAACTCGACCCAGGATTGATCTGATTTCATCAAGAATCCAAAAGAAGAAGAAAAAAAAATCGAGTTGGTCACGACTCGGTCTAGACTCAAGAAAAAGAGAAGACAATGACTCGCTCGACAGAACTTAGAAAAGAACTCAGATGAAACTCGACAAGGCTTCACAAAGATGAAAAAATGAACAGATAACCAATCTGTTGATCTGAGAACATGCACAGATGAAAGATTACTTAGGTGAAAATCTTCAAGATTGGAAGATCCTAAATCGCCCACAAAGCAACAGTTAAGTGGACGGTGCAGATTCAAAGTAAAAGAGTTGAATGTTCAGAGTGTTAAATGTTACTATATGAGAGTTCCATTATTGGTCATCTTCCATCCACGGTGAGGTCCATCATTTAAACGGTCTGGATCACCCAAAAAATGACCTCATATCCTATACCAATGCCTCGGGGATACAGAGCCCCTCCCTGCCGCTTTGTTGGTCCCATAGATTGGTATAGACCATAGTTTAAAAACTCAAAATAACTCGACTAGACTCACCTGAGTTGACTACACTCGACTGGAGAAGAACTTGATCTGGTCATGACTCGGTCAAAACTCAGTTCAACTCAGCACGATTCGACATCATTTATACCTTTTAAAAATTAGATAATACTACAAAATTCAGACAGACCAAGAAGATTTGGAGAAACTCGAGCCATTTTTTGAGTTGACTCGTCTAGTCGAGTCAAGTTTTCAAACAAGAATCCAAAATTCTCACCTCTTTCTTCAAAGAGTCATTGCAGCCGTCGGATTACGTGACCACCCAAGGAAAGCTTTTGATGGAAGGGAAGGCTAGAAAGGAAGGCTAGATTCTCTTGTGTCCCAAGCATGGGGCGTGAGCTTCAAGATCCCTTGTCTCTTTTTATATAGTATGTGAAAAGCACTTTTAAGAAAACAATGGACGGTAGAAATGAATTGCAGACGGTCCTCATTCTTACATGTGCCTGCATGATAAATAGACAGGTCTGATGGCCATGATCTTTGATCACACGGTGTGGTCCACATTATGCACAGATCAGATGGTCAAGATGCTTAATTTGTGGCCGTCGATTACAACCGTCAATTTGGTGGGCCTTAAAACCATGGAACGTATAAATACATGCTTAATTTCATTTGACTAGTGTGAATAGGGTTCGAGATAGGTTTTGACCAAGTCCCACTTCACGGGAACATGGAGTGCGGATCTTGTGTGTTGAAAGCACAAGAAATTCCAGTGCGGTTGGTTCTCGTTCGGCCACGTCATTTCCATTATCTCCATCTCACAAAATATCCCGTATTTGTCTCAGGTACAATGCGTGCTACATAGCGCATCTTACGTATGTAAGTTCACCGCCCTTAAACATAACCTTTGTCTTACATCCACACCGTCTATCAATTTTTCCAAATAGATTTAGAGCATGGTTCCAAAAATAAGGTACATCTAAATCTCAAGTGGACCACACAAAAAGAAAGTAGTCAAGATTACACAAACTTTGGTTGAAACCTTCCTCGGGCCAAGCATGAGGCTTCATCTAACATCTAACCAGTTCATAAGTCCACCCATACCTGGATGAAGGTACAACACAAATATCTGCTTGATCAGAGCCGTCTGGGCCCTAAGAAGTTTTCAACCGTAGCATCAATTCCACTGTTTCCTATGGTGTGTTCTAGTTGAGCTTTGAATCTAACTTGTTTTTAGGTTTATATCCTGGAAAGATCTGAAAAATTATATGGACGGTGTGGATCTAAGAAATAAGTAATCATGGGCCACATAAATTTCCCACCTAAAGAAATTCCGCTCTACGAACTTATTTGGGTCCATCATGATGTATGTATTAGGCCGACACAGTCCAATCATTTTGTTTCATACCTTTTAGTCGCGGGGCTGAAAATAAATCAGATCCAAGGCTCAAGTGGGCCACACGACGGGAAAGAGTGGGAAATGAACACCTACCATTGAAAACTTCTTGTTGCAATAGACAGCTCTGATCAAGCTGATGTTTGTGGTTTCCCTGAATTAAAGGGGTTAGATGGCAAATAAACCTCAAAGTGGACCGTGGGAAGGTTTCAACGTTTCGTTCAATCCCATGCTTTCTGTTGTGTGGTCCACTTGAGCTTTGATGTGCTTCATTTTTTATCTTATGCTTTAGAATAATCTGAAAAAATCGATGGACGGTTCTGATCTAATAGATAAATTAGGATGAGGCTTAGGGAAATTCCACACTGTAAAAGTGGGTTGTGTAGCACGCAATCCATACATGAGAGAGAAAATCGATTGGTTTCTTTAGCTGACGTCATTGGCTATGACGTTTACCAATGAGAATAGACGGCACTGAATTTTTCTGTGTTTTCAACACTGACGATCCTCACTCGGGAACATGAGGCTGGTTCTTCTTCAACTTTTGTAGAATAGCTTATCTACAACTCCGTCTGTGGGGCCCACCATGATGTCTTCTTAACATCCAACCCGTCTATCATGAGCTTCACCTCATATTCTCTTGAATCCAATGGACAGTCCCATCCAAAACTCTTAAAAGCACTTGGTGTGGTCCACCTGAGTTTTGAAATTGTATGATGTTTTTTTATGAACATTCATCTTGGTGGGGAATATCTTATGAATGGATTGGATTTCATATATAAAACAGTGTTGTCCGTACAAAAAATCTGGAAGGTTTTAATGGTAGATGTACCCATCCCATCTCTTTCATATGGTGTGACCCAGTTCTAATTTGAATCAGCCCGATATTTTTTAATTTAGAATAAAAATGAAGAGACAAACCTTATGGACGTATTGGATCTTAATCAGACATCAATGTCGGCCCCACACACAACGTTGTAGTAATTGGGGCAGAGGGACCCACCTATTGTCAGGTATGAACATAGGCTTTTCCGCACAGAAAGGAATGCTGAAACGCAACAATCGTAAAAATGCCAACGGATTAGGCGTTTACGAAATCCAACACGTCCAAACGGTGGACCCCATAAACTTGATAAAATTACGGTCTTCCATCATTTTCTATAGTTGTGCCCAACTTATTAATCATCTTTTGTGCCAGTGTTTTTAATTGTGGGCCCATATTTTTTATGGCTCTGATAACATATACAACTGACAATTTGGCACCTAAAAGCTGACGGTAAGTTACAAATTGAATTTTTTCTTCATTACGGACTAAAAATAGCCTTTGTTCTACTTGAGTAGGCCCTGAATTGATGTTGGATCTAGACCATCCATCTAGTGTGTCCTAGCCATGGATGTCCCAAAGTTGGAAGTCATTCCAGATGGACAAACCAGTCCACTAGATGGTGTCCTTCAAATGAATTTCCAGAATGAGAATCGACGGCTAGGATTATCCATCCTGTCTGATTTTCAACGAAGAGCCGTCTACGCACAATTCTCCGAAGTTGTTAGACGGTCCTGACTCCCCACCTAAAAAATATCACATATGGAATCTCTAACGCCCTGTCCTGATCGAGCACGACAGATCTGGGTGGGCCACCAAGAAAAAGACCCCTTGTTTGTAGTGTGAAACGGAAGGGGATTGTGTACTGAGTAAACTCTGTGGGGGCCACCATGGAAATATGTGTCTTATCCAAGCCGTCCATCCGTTTTTCGAGATCATTTTAATGTACGAACCAAATTTTGAAGCATATCCAAAGCTCAAGTGAACCACAGTGGGGACAATGATGTCCACCATTGAAACCTTCCTAGGGCCCACAGTGATTTTTATTTTTCATTCAAACTTTTCATAAGGTCACACAGACATAGATGAAGGGAAAATAAAAATTTCAGCTTGATCTAAAACTTCTGTGGCCCCCAAGAAATTGTCAACGATAATCCTTCAATTCCTACTGTTTCCTTTGGTGTGATCTACTTAAGCTTTAGATATGGTTCAATTCTGAGATCATGCACTAAAATGATCTGATAAAACGTATGGACGGCGTGGATAAGATACATACATCACGGTGGGCCCCACATAGTTTACTCAGTACACTATAGCGTATTGAGCGACTCAGTGCGCAGTTCGCTTCAGTGTGAAACAAACGATTGGAGGAAGGGATGGATTGGAAAGGGGAGTTATTGATACTCTGACTGCGTAGGACGCTTGATACGCAGGCACTTACCAATGGTACCCGTTGCAAAGATAGTTTGGAACAGACTGTCCCTGAGTTACAATCTAAAAATAAGATTGGTTGAACAATCCTAACCTCTGATTTTTGGAGACTTATTTTTTTGAAATAAGTCAATTGGAAAGTTTTCATTTTTAACCGTCGAATTAATGTCCAGCAATCTGACAGTTATATGAACAAATAAGAGTTATATTCGGTACATGAAAACATCTAGATCCGTGCCCGTAATTTGGACGGTTTTATTTGAAGTAATTGCATACTAAGACACGATTTTGCAGGAACTTCTAACTGCCTGTGTATCATCCATCACACTCTGCCGGAGTATCAAATTATTTCTCGTAGTAGAAAATTGAAGGCTGATTTGGATGTATGTATTTGTTTTTCGCAATGCCTTGCCATTCCCGTCTACGGTTGTTACTTTCACACGTCATCAATCCCCTATCACTGTCCGTCCATCACAAAATATCAAATGACATGGGAGACATCCAAACATGTTCTAGCCATAAGTAAACTTGGGTTCGATCTGATGAAGTGGGGCCCATGGTTTAGTGATCTGGACCATTAGTTTGTTGCGACCCACCATAGATGGACCATGACCCAAAAATCCCACAGATTGGAAGATCTTAGCAACCGATCTTTCGCTGTCTTTCTATGTGAATGTGAACTGCTGATGGGGCTTGTGTTTCTTCACCATCTATTTACTGGCCACAGATTGAAAGGTTAGGATGTCCTATCGTGGAGTTTCTTCACCATTATCTGGATCATTGAATGTGGGCCCCACTTGTTACTTTGATGACTTGGGACGTAGGATCATGTAATACTCTGTGGACATCAATGACATATCAGTGGTGTGTGGTTGAGCTGCGAATGAGCTGGACCGGTCTGGACTTTGTTGGGGATTTTTATTGCAATAGTCCTGAGTTGTGGCTATTTTTACTAAAAGCTAATTTCGTGTCTAGCTCACTTTTTTTGACATTTTGACGAGAAATTAAAATTTTATGGTCGAAAATGCCCCTCCAACCGATTCCCCCTGGGGTACGGTGGATCCCCCTGAGCACACGGTGGTCAGAGGGGTATTCTCGGCTGTAGAATTTTTAATATCTTGTCAAAAGGCCAAAAAACGATGAGCGGAACGAGAAATTGGACTTTTAATAAAACAAGCCACACCTCAGGACTATTGCAGTAAAAATCCCTTGGGTGGACTAGAGGAGGTCTCAAGGTGCAACAGGTTGGACCATAAGTGACCGTCCAACCGACCGGATAACTTCCAATCTATCATGTGTGTGTAAATCCATTCCGTCCAATAGGTGGGCCCAAAGGTCTTCTGATGTGTGGAAACCGAACCATAGGTATGTCATATATGCATCTCGACCTCTCTCTCAATGTGCACGCAAAACATTCCTTTGTATATGTGGCACTTGTAGATGGTCATCACTCATCAGGGCCGTTGATTTTGTGGGTAAAATGGAGACGTACTCTTGCCTAAAAGGCAAGGCTGTCGACCAATCACAGCCATCCATTAGTGGCCCAAAAAGCTACAATACTTTTAAAAAAAAGGGAGTGGCTTGCATTGTATAGGAAAATTTCGTTACAGTCAGGAATCTATCCGGTTGTCCGGTCATCACAATAGTTGGCGCGTGTCGGGATTCCGATGGTGGCCCACATTGTTCGAATTGAGTAGTTGGAAGTTGATATAATGCAACCTTTCAGCCCAAGCCCAGACAAAAGTGGGCCAAGCCTGCTAAACCGACCGGCCTGATGGGCCCATTTATATTCCCATGATCAGTCCTTCAAATTAAGGCCCAGAGCCGGTGGTTACCCTTATAAACGGTCCAATACATAATCTAAGACACGGCCTGCCTATTCATCAGTCGAGCATGAGTATCGAGCCCAAGTCCAAACCCACAATTCAGGCCTAGGCCGAAATGGGATCAATGGGCCTGAGCCAACCAGTGATCTGAGTCTGAGATGAGACAACCAGGCCGACTATCAAACTATTTAGGTCAGGCCCAGATGGCCCGACAAAATCAAGCCACTTGAATGCCTCTTTTTTGTGGGGCCCACCTTGATGTTTGATCGCTAACCTACCTGTCCATTAGATGAGGCGCCCATGTTAGGTCTATTTCCCAAAATCCATCCTAGATTGTAGGTAGCTCCATAGGGCGTGTCATGCAGCATTAGGGCTGTACATCGAGCCGAGTCGAGTCGAGGTGGGTCAAGCTTGGTTTGACTTGTCTCTGCTCTCTTCGAGCTCGAGCTTACCATTGGAGCTTGCTTTGTTTATTAAAACTTTCGAGGCGAGCTTAGCTCGAGTCCAGCCGAGCTTACTCCCACCTCAATTTATTATATTTTTTGCTATAAAATACAAATTAAAAGTTAACAACTCAAGAAGTCACACATATATTGAGGGAGAATAGTATTTCTACAAGTGGGACCCCACCATTTAAATGGCCTAGCTCGTGATCGATTTTTTCTTTGGCTAGGTCACACACATTTAACGTAGACCACTAATAACATTTTAGGAACCACATGAATGGACTGCCTTGATTATTATGTGGACCATCTTTATGATGAGGCACAATGTGTGTGGAGGGAGCAGGGAGAGAGAATCAAGAAATAAGAAGATTATGATTTCTTTTTAACAAATATCTATATGAAACGAGTCGAGTCGAGGTCGAGCTGAGTCAACCTTGAATCGAGTCAAGTTTCGAGTCGAGTCAAGTGACTCAATGGCTAAACTTGACTTGATTTCTGACTCGAGCTCCTAAATGAAGCTTGGCTTGACTTGTTCTACTAAGTCGAGGCGAGTTTTTTTGAGTCGAGTCGATCAAGTTTCTAGAGCTGACTTGGCTCATGACCAGCCCTACGCAGCATGGAGACTTCCAAGATGGAATGTGGGTACCACCATGTTGTTTATATGTCATCCAATCCAATCATCAGATGTGCCCCATCAGGATGAAGGGTTGCATCGAATTCAAGCCTTTCCAAAACTTAGGTGGTCTACAACAAGCTAATATATAAGTTTTGGGCACGATTGTACATTTCTCCCTGCGGTGTGTACCACCTGAGTTTGGGGTCGGTAAGATTCTCCCTATGCACTATGAAAATGAGAAGGTGAACCAGATGCCCGGTTTGGATTCCACATTCACATCATAGGTGAGTCCACACAGCTCAAACATGTTCAAACATATGTGACCATTCCCCTGTTTATGTATACATATATCAGGTCTGAACGGTCCAAGTTCTACCCGAACTTGACCCATTTAAATGGGCCATAATCCTCAACCCAAGCTTGTCTTTTAAGTGGATCAGGTTAGTCGACCAAAATGGGAAGTGTGATTTTGGGTTGAATGAGTTTGGGTTCACTCACCGAGTATTCCTTTCTCTCTCTCTCTCTCTCTCTCTCTCTCTCTCATATTAGTTCGTCTGGAAATGTTATATAATAAAGTTAGTCTAAAAATGTTGCATGTGATGCTCACCATGGTGTGTGTATGGAATCCATACCGTCCAAAGGGGCCACCAATCATGAAAGTACAACGTCCCAAAAATCAGGACAACCCAACCATCATGTGGCCACCATGTGATCTTGGTAAGCTACTTGAGGCATAAATAACTTACAATCCAAACGCCCCCTTAAGGGCCTCTTTGGATACCACCAAATAAGTTACTTTTTAACTTATCTCAAGTCATTAAGGAGGCGTTTGGATCTTAAGTTACTTAAGCTACTTGTGCCTCAAGTAACTTATCTTGGTTTCTACTTATTAAGATAAAGTGATTAAGTAACTTTAAGTAAAAAAAAGTTACTTATAATTGATCTTAAACCAAACTTAAGTAATTTTTTTTAACACATACTCACACCCCATACACACTCATACACTCACATCACAAGGATTTTTTTAATACCAGGGTACCCAAACCCATGACATCACGTTGAAACTCTTGTGAGTCTACCATTGAGGCATGAAAAAGGACCCATCTCAAATAAGTCACTTATTTCTTGGTGTAAGTAGAAAAAGTGCTTATAACAAAATATGGTTCTGTTTCAATATAGGGTTTCAAGAATTGGAATATCCATATTCTAATAATAACAAAGAAATCAATTGAAGACATATTCTCTCTTCTTTCTTTCTTTTTTCTTTTTTCAGTTACTAAACACCCCCTTTTAGTCACACTGCAATGTTAGACACCCCCACTTTGGGAATCAATACTATGACGTTAGTGTTGAAACGAGGCTATCTTCAGTAAGTCTACCACTTGAGCTATGGATCTAGATGTAATTGAAAATATACTTATCATCAAGCTTTTCATTAAAATGAATTCTTTTACATTCCTTTAATTATATCCATTGATTCTAAAATAAGATATAGGTTCAAACTATATAACATTATATAAAAGCCAAAAGGGAATTTCAACAGTATTTTGGCTCTTGTTCGTGATCCACCGAAGTGGTAGAAGTATTGTGCGGGTTTAAAACAATACACGCTACTTCCTTGTGCTATCTATCCGTGAATAGATCACCCTTGGAACGACTTGAATAAAGCTGAAAAACACAACTTGGAACCCTGTTGTGTGGCCTGAAACCTCGTTATGCGGCCGCACAACAGTCTTCAATATTTTAGTCATGCAGAAGCCATTGCACTGTAGCGCAGTTCCTTTCGCGGTCGCGCAATGCCTTGGTCAGGTGCACAGGTATTTCTTCAGTACCTTTGGTTTTGCAGACGAGGCCTTCGGAACAACTCCAAGATCGCTAAGTGTCCAAATGAAAAGGGTGAGGGGGTATTTATAATCTTTCACACATGTGAATGCACTTTTTGCATAGTCCAAAAGCTTGTTGCGCGAGGGCTCAATGCGTCAATCGAAAAACTCCATTGCGTGACCGCAAAATCCAGATTTTCCTGTTGCACGGATCGACTCCCCGCTCCTTCCATCCCACTTTTTTACTAACCCTACGAGTGTTGGGTAGTCGCACAACACATGTATTCATCACATTTTTATACCTTAACAAAAAAGTGACTTATTTGGTGGTATCAAACGGGCCTTAAGTGACTCTTTTCACTTAAGTTAGTCTCGTTAACATGAATACAAAAGTAACTTACTTGTTTAAATCTACTTATCTTAATAAGCTTCTTCTTCTTCTTTTTTTTTTTTTTAACCTTTTAACTTCTTGTTATTCTACTTCTCTCTCTCTCTCTCTCTCTCTCTCTCTATGTCAAAGGAGGCTCTCTCATGGGCCATATCGAAGGTGGGGTACGCATGATGGACAGTCCACCTTTGATGTGTACAGTCCACATTAAAGGTGGGCCAACATGATGGATGATCCTATATTAATGTGGGCCCACATAATGTATGGTCCACATCAAAGGTTGACCCATAATGATAACTAGCCCACATCTAAAGTGGGCTGGTATGATGGACGACACACTTCAAAGGTGGGGGCCTACATGATGGATGATCCGCATCAAAGGTGGGCTCCATTTTGTGGGTAGTGGATATTGAAGTTGGGCCCCATGTGATGGATGACCCATATTAAAGTGGCCCCACATGATAGATAGTCCACATCAAAGGTTAGCCCCTAATGATGAATGGCCCACATCCAAGGGGAGCCCAACATAATGGGCAACCAACATTGAAGAGGGGACCACATGGTGGACAGTCCACGTCAAAGACGGGCTCCACATGATGAACAATTAATAATGGTGGGCCCAACATGATGGACGATCCACATCTAGGTGGGTGCTAATGATGAGTGACTCATATCCAAGGTAGGCCCTGCATGATGGACAGCCCACATCATAGGTGGGGTCCACATGATGGACAGTCCACATCAAAAGTGGGCTTCACACAATGGGCAATGGATATTGAAGGTGGGCCCCACATGATGAACAATAACATTGATGTTGGCCCCACATGATGGATGACCAACATCAAAGGTGGGCCCTACATAATGAACATACACATTAAAGGTTGCCCCCTAATGATAAATAGCCCACATCCAAGGTAGGCCCTGCATGATGAACGACCCACGTCATAGGTGGGGCCCACACAATGAACGGCCCACACCAAAGGTTGGCCTCACATGATGGATGGTGGATGTGAGAGGGGCCAAACTGACTTGAGGGATAATTACTTGCGATGATGGATGGTGGATGTGAGAGGGACCAAACTGCCAAATAAACTTTTATGCTAAATAAGTAAGAAACTGAGCAAATAGTTTTTATAAAGTAAGTTATGATCCAAATGCCTCCTAGAAAACTCATTCCTAAGTGTGACTCAGTCCCGAGTCAATGCACAGCTGAGGATTTGCTTATGTGAACTATTTTAGATATTTTAAATATTCATGGTTTTTCTTAACATTTTAATTTAACCATTTAAATACCGAGTTGAGTTAAGCAAAGACTCATTCAGCACTTTCAGTCGATCCGACTCAGCTAGACATCGACTCAAATCAATTTTCGAAGTGATGGGTGGGAGCGATTGGTTTGAATAAGGTTTTCAAACATGTTGTTGTCCATCACCAAAAATGCGGGCCGGCACAAGACATATCGACATCTCAGTTGTCATTTAGCGTCGGCCCTAGAAGTAAATGAGGAGAAGAATATGAACCATTGAAAACCTTCGGCTGCAAGAATTTAGGGGGTTTTCATTTTCTTACCTTTCGGGTGGGCCGCGCTCTAGATGGAAAACTTAGTCACTAGGCTATCTATATCTCAAATCCCTTTTATAGGTTTGAATATAGATGCATTATCATTGAATTGCGATAAGAGAACTACTCACCTACAGGCAAGGTAAAACAGCTTGGGGACCATCCGACATGCAACTCGTGTAGAATATCAGTAACATGAAAACAGTAGGCCCCACCATGAAAATCAAATTGACACATGGATCAGGATGGTTGCCTCATTAGGAGGCTAAACATTTGAAATCAATAGATAATTGATGGTCTGACTTAACATACAAGTGTGGCCCAACTAGTGGGATTCTCATAGTAGAGTCCATTGTTCTCATGGTATTGATTTTCTACACAAGTGGCATGTTGGCAGGAAAGATGGTACAATGCGAACAATTGTGGCACCAAGCAGTAGGTGATCACTAATTCTCCAACCATAAATAGTTCGATAGAGCGCAAATGGCCAAATTGTAATTAGCTTCTTATTTGATACTCTGGCTGGGTATTACGCCGAATGCTCAGAGTACTTAGAAATGGTTCACATGTCATATATTAACTCAAATCAGACTAATTAAATTGTAGATGCAATTTTTTTTGTTAATTTACAGTCCAAAAATCCGTCCTTTTGTACTCTTTCTCTCAACCAATTATAATATTTTATTTGTAGGCACATGTTTACTAAAATAAGATGAGCAAAAAAATTTCAATTTTAATTGTCTAATAAATGTCCACCAATCCAATTGTTGTTGTTCAATCAAACACAAAACCACGCGTGTTAACAAATGACTCATATTTGGTCAAACATGTACAATTATGATAGTGCTAGGTATGCCAGGGTTGTACTCGACTTGAGTTTGATTGAATGTTTACGACCCCAGGCACCACATCAATTATAAGATCAAACCTATGGAGATTGATTTGACTGTTCAACTACCAATGTTGTAGTGATCTAGCAATTTGGAAGGGAATGGTCAGTCCTTCAATGAAATCCTTTTGCCTTAATCTTTACCTTAATCTAAGGACTTTTATTTCAACAATGATTGTAATTCTCAAGTCTCTCGATAGTGCAGTATGGATGAATAAGATTAAAAATAAAGGTTAGTCATTGATTTTATTGATGTAAAAATTTATAATTACAATCAGCAAGACATAAAGCAGATAAAATAAAAGGTGTGCGACTTATAGGATGTGACCTGTGTGATCTTTAATGTATGGACTTAGTTGATTGGAGGTATGATAATGGTAGTCATGGACATTTACAATACTCCTAAGGTATATGCAACGATGACACTAGACCATATCATACTAAAGTATGTTAAACTTTGGACTTATTGCAGCAAAACTGGACAAGAGTGAAGAAATTAAGGTTAAAACTAAGATAGATAGCATTGCGATGTGTAAAGAGATAACAATGCACTATATAAAGAGGTTTGTTTTGGCGAGGGCTCGAAACTCTTCATCAAGTACCATTATATAGACTTGGAGAGACGGCGGCTGCGTTGATGTTTCTGTGTTAATCCATGCTTTTATCCTATAAGGTTACGGGGTCGTATCCTAATTGGACTCGAATTTTTCATCATGTACCCTAATCTCATTCTGATTCTGGAAGAATTCATTTCTTAATCCTTCATAATCTTCATAAAAACATCAATCATTTTTAGAAAATTTTTAATTTGGCATGATTGTGTGAGATGGTCTTGCCATACATATTCTATATTGTGAAATATTAGTATTAGCAGGGTTTTAAATAACTTGCTAAGTATATTGCTCGTCACATGTTACTAAGGAAGTGAGTTGAGAAATATGTTCAAGGCGTGAGTAAGATTTTGTGACTTTGCTGTTGAAACGCCTAGGCATCTTCTAACTGGGGTAGTAGGCGAGACACATGGTGGCATCCCAGCAGGCCACGTTGACTGCACTAGGGTAGGCATAAACATGACTATAAGCATAATTTTTTGGTTATTAATACAACTAAACTATTACCCAAAAGTTGAACGGTTTAATTTGAATGAATTGAATTCGGAATATGCAATTCCTTTGTAATTTCTAAGTGCGAATCATGTATCACACGCTGCAAGAGTATCCAAGCTTCCTTGTAAACATTTGAAGAAAAAGCATTTTCTACAACTCTATTCACGTGCTTCAATAACTTATTAACTTGCGTATAGAACTTATCTACCTCCATGTAAACGTTATGTAACGGTTGTGTGGGTCCACCGTGTTGTCTGTACACCGTTCATTCAACTCACGTATCAAAAACCAAGTTTATAAAATTATTAGGTGGGCCACACAATCGAAATCAATGGACATTTACCAAAAATCTTTCAAATTTACGTGGGCTTACCAAACTAATCACACTTTGATCGTTTTCACTACGAGAGATGCTCCAGTGCTCTTAGAGCACTGTAATTAGTTATAGTGCTCTTAGTTGCATCCAGGCACTTGGACAATCTAGTCGATTGATCTGAACTGTCTATTAAATCTAGAACATATTTTTTGGTCTATGATGAAAAAATCACAGTGATCAGATGGGCCCATCCTTCCCTGATTTGTCATGTTTTTGTCGCCGTCCTTTTTCTGAACCATGTATGGAATGGTTAGGATTGCCTAACAGACGCGACTCTTTAGAATCATAGGAAATTTATGATGCTCCCAACAAATGGATTGATCGAATTGATTTGGACCTGTTTCGTGTTGATGATCTTGACCGTCCATATTAAAGGCCAATGATCAGATTAATCGAATAGTGTATAAAATGTGTTCTGGACCTAATAGATGGTTCAGATCGATAGATTAGACTATCTAAGATACAAATGCAACTAGCTGCACCATAACTTACACTGCTCTAATACTAAATAGCAATGGAGCATTTCTCAACTAACAATAATTAGTATTGCAATTCAATTTGAAAGTGCATCCAAACGCGCCACTGATGTGACACATCATCACCCAAAACCTTAAAATGGCCTCGAGAAAATGGAAAAACCAACATCTCCTAACTAGTATTGGCTTGAACCCAAAGCAAACAAGCACCATCATCCAATGATCTCTACAAAGACCCATTTGAAGATATGATTCCTACATGTATTAGGACACAAATCTAATGTTGCTGTTGAAAGGTTGGTCAGCTCTTACCCACTTCTAATCTTAGATATCAAACAACTAACCTCTCTCCTAACCATTCAATGAAAACCACTGCACAACTACAATTTTTTTTCTGGCTCTTACCATGTGGCCCACCACATTTTTTTACCATACACGTGCCACGTGTGCATGTTGATTTCAATGAGTCATCTTGTGGGCCCGGACGTTGATTAGCTATGAATAAGTTTGATTGGAGTGTAGTAACATTTCTTGATGAGTGTCTATTTGTATCCCACTAATTGAACGGCTAGGATTGATAGAAACAGTCGGATTTCTGGCATATGGATCATTCAGGGTTTGATTCATCAAATGAATGGTTCTGATCTAGTCCATGGTGTCCCACTACCATGTTTTTGGATATAGTTTGAGGGGCTGTGGAGGTGTGGTATGGTAGAGTTGGTCAAACCGGGATTTAGTGGGGCACTCTCTCCATCATACTCGTGCTGGAGAAACTGTTGATCTTCTCCGTCCATCTAGTCAACACCTATGGTTGAATGATTTTTCCTTTTCAGAAATTACACCAATCGGATGATCCTAACCACCAATCATTGGAATCCAAAGCGACGGTGAGAAACACAAGTTGGCTAGTGGTGACAAACAGGAGTGAGTGTTTAACGGTAACACACGTCCACGATAAGCCCCATTAGATGGACGGACCCGATGGATGCATATTGCCTGCGAAAGGCTTTCCCATGAATTTCCTGCAGTGGGAAGTTAGGTGGGCCCTCTGTGATGTTTGTGAGAAATCCACCCCGTCCATGCATTTTTGTAGATCAGTGTAGGACATGAGATATAAAAAAAAAAAAAGGCGAATCCAAAACTCAAGTGAGACACACGAGTGGAACAATAGAGATTGAATGACCACCATTGAAACATTCGTGTGGCCATATAAGTTTTGTATCAGACTAAGTTTTTCATGTTTTCAGTTCATCCCAGTGGAAATAACATTATAAAAGGTCTGGATGGCATATGAACATCAAGGTGGACCCACAAAGGTTTCAACGGCAGACATTTCTTTCACCCACTTTTCTCTCTCGTGTGGCCTCATGGAGTTTTGGATCCGCCTCATTGTTTTTCTTCTATTCTAAAATGATCCGTACAAATAGATGGACGGAGTGGATTTACCACAAACATCATGGTGGCCCCACCTACCGTCCCAGAGCAGGAACATACTGCGAAAGCCGCGCAATCCACATCCCTCGCCAACTAACTGTGGAGAGAGGGCTCTCCCATATTAGAAAGACGATAAATTTCTTTCAAGCTAGTCAGGAGACTGGGCAACAAAAAGCTCCGAGGGCCCACCATGACGTTTATACGGCATCCACTCCATCATATTGACACTGGCTCATGTAAAGACGTGAGGCCCAAAAATCAGGTGGACCACACTGCAGGGGATAGTGGGTTTGGGGACCACCATTGACCACACTGCAGGGGATAGTGGGGTTGGGGGAATATAAACATAATGGTAGATCCGGAAGGTTTCAAGGACGGGCTAGCTATGGATCCCCAGTGTTTCCTGTGCTATGACCACTTAAGCTAATAAACCTTCTTGAGGCATTGAAGGTTGTCGTGTTGGGGTTAGGAGCCCCGCAGCGGAAGCAATCAAAGCAGGCGAGGAACACACCACAATGGCAATCAACAAGCAAATCATCACATACAAAAAGGTAATTCGATTTTTTACATGAAAAAATCCTTCACAGGTAAAAAATCACGGCACAAAGCAACACCAATCTACTATGAATCAAAAGTTATAAGAGATTACAGAATAAATACCCTGGATCACAGCCCGCAAGAGAAATCCCAAGCTACCCCAAGCTAATTCTCACATGAGAAGGACAAACACAGCTCTTTCCCTCATCCCAGAGAACTCCAAGCTTCCTTCCTAGCTCTTTCTCTTACCCTAGAACCCTCTCAATCCCTTGGCCCATTAGCGGCAACCCTAATCTCGTATTACATCTCCTTAAACAGGAGAAAACCGAATTAGAAACTCCTTGCGCAAAACCGCTCAAGAAACCAAGTCCAAAAAGGAAACTGCCCGACCGGTCGGACCCTCCCACCGGTCGGTCGTCCGACCGGTCGGATGGCATAAAAAAAGTTCTAGAAACACCCGCTGTCTTTCTCCAATGTGTGGCCGGTCGGTGGTCTTCATGCGTGAAGAGTAGAGGCGTCCAATCCCAACAGTCTGTAGGTGAATCGGCCCACTTCGATTGTTTGTCTACATAGGTGATTGCATGTATTTACCTTTTATTTATTTCTCAGTTTATATTATTTTCTCACTAATTGTATTGAACTTCATTATAAATCAATAAATCAACTATTTAGCTTTAGTTTTTAATTATTTTCATTTATTACTATATTATTGAGAAACCTAATGCTTATGATCACCGTTAAAAGAGAAGGTAAAAACATTTCCATTTAAAAGAACAGACCCTTTCCTTCTAAATTGTCTAATTGCTGCACATTAATGACTGAAAAGTTAGGTTAACCTTCACAAGTCTAATATTAACTTGGGGTCGCAAGCGTTGGATCTAATTAGAGTTAAGTATGACTCTAACAAGCCCACTGCACACGTTTGATTGAATTTGGCCGTTTGTTAACATATGTGGCCTCTTGTTTGATTAGCAACAGTGTCATCAGTTGAGCCACAAGTGTATGCTAAACGTGGACTTCTAGTCAATCCATTTTAACCGTTCATAATGCACACGTGAGATCTACCTGATGATGGCACAACCCGGTTACTGGTTATTACTGGGCCATGACATACACATGCCACTTGGCAAAGCGGAAGGGAAAATGCATTGACGGACCTGCACTGATCTGGAACATGAGGTCGGGGCTGTTCATCAGGTGGGTCACCCTATTCTACGTGATTATAAATAAAAATGCCACTACTCTGATCATCAGCTGGGCCCTACTAAGACTATGAATCTGAGCCCTTGGTCAATTTTTTAACCATCCAAATATTTTTTTAGAATCTGGATCCCCTGTTGGCCTCCAAGCAGGGAAAACCTGCTTGGAGCCTTTCCATTGGACCACGTCACACTGCATGATGTCAATGTGATCAGGTTGCACTGAAGTGTGATCAGGTTGAACTGAGGATGTGACATGATTGCAGACCTATGTGTACCAATGAGAAGGACCTGCTTGGAGCCAACAGAGGATCCGGACTCATTTTTTTAATGTGGCCAAACTGGTGAGTAAATCAGTCGTTGTGATTGGGCAAATGGATTGTGGGAAACGCCAGATGAACGGCCCAGATCTGACACATGAGTGATAGTCTGCCTCTTGTGCTGGCGAGTAGGATTCGATTCCTTTCTCGCAAGTAGGCTTAGAAAGGATGTAGCATGCAGGCTGCATGGACATGCATGATCAGAATCCTCTGTAGCACCTGTTTCACACAGCGCGTAAAACACCATAACTCTTGGGGTCCACCATCTTGTATATGTTCAATCCAATCCATCCATCAGGTATAATACTAGATTTTACTTAACAGGTTAAAAACATAGTGAGATCCAATACTGATGTGGGTCACACCATATGGGACAACGATGATGGAATGCCATCCATAGATTTGTATTTAGAGCTACCATGGTGCGTATCTTACATCAAACCTATTCATCAGGTTGGAATCACAAGGAAGAAGTGAAGATAAAAATAATCAACCTGATCCAAGACTCAGGTGGACCACAAATCGTGAATTTAGAGGTTTTAGTCACAATTTTACATTGTTAACATTGGTGTGTCCTGTATGCATATTTTATCAGGTTGATCTTTTGTACATATGGTGAATACAAGGGTTATCACCTGATGGACGGCGTGGATGAGATATGCATAGCATGGTTGGCCTAAAGAGGTTGGATGTTTTATGTGCTGGTAGAACAGATGTTATCAGCTGTCCCAGTACGTATGCGTGCCTTTGAAGGAGCGGAACCCGACTCATCTTAATGGATACGGTTCCCACCTTTCAAAACAAATAATTGCGTGTGTATGGGAAATGGTACTGTGTGGTCTGCCCTGTGGTAGCTTCCCATGATGTTGAGCTGTGTGGCCCGCACCGTGGTATGTCTCGTACATCTACACCATGCATTTGGTGGGTCCCCATCTAGGTTATGGAATCAGCCCTATCTATAACTCAAGTGGATTACACCATCTGAAATAGTGTGAAATCATGCCTAAAACATCTAAAATCACTTGTTGGGGCCCACTTGAGTTTTGGATATGGATAAAACTTTGTTTGACCCCTCATCCAAGTGGTACACACATAATCAATAGATTGGATTTCTAACACACGACTCAGTGGCCCTATAAACGTTCATGAAGATTTCAATGGATGGATGTTAAGTCTCAACTGTTGTTTGGTGTGACCCACCTAAGTCATGAATTGGTCTGATTTTTAGAATCGTAGCCCATCATGGAACGATGCATTTGATTAATGGGGTGGATGTCCATAGCACATCACAGTGGGGCCCACAAAGCTCGATCCCATGGAAGCTTCACCGAGAGAGAGAGAGAGACTATATACACACGTGTTAAAGTGCCACGTGTGCGTGATCTAAGCCATCCGTCAGGTGGCCCAACATTGTAAATGCTCTTATTTCCTAAACCCAACTTGATGAGGTCTAGTTCAAAAGACCCAATGAACGGTCCAAAGAAGATGAAGATGTACTTAGTGTGGGCCATATTTTAGTAATCCTGACCATTGGTGAGTTGACCACTCAGTGGTGGATTATCTATTGGAAAATATGCCCTTTTCAGAGCAAACGAGTTGTCTTTTTATTCATTAATACTTGATTTATAGTTTATTGTTATTGTGTATGTATGAAATGTCTTTTTATTCATTAATACTTGATTTATAGTTTATTGTTACTGTGGAGAATGAATGTGATTGAAACAATATGGTTGGGAGATTTCTTCGAGTATCCTTAGTGAATAAATCATGTTATGTTCAAGTAACTCTTTAAATGGCCGTGTGCCCATCTCATATCTAGTAAATGATTACCCATATGCGACGCAAATATTAGGCCATCGAATCTTCATGCAAGGTATGTTTGGGAGCTGTGGAAGCAAACGAATTAGTTTTTGGATAGTTTTTGACAAGTTCGGTTGATTGAATTTGGAAGCTTAATCGATCGAGATAATTAAAAAAAAAAAAATCAAATTTGCTCATTGGACACTTTTGGGCATGTTTGATTGCTCAAACATGTGGGTGTCAATTGATTGATGTTTGCTCAATCGATGTCGATCAATTGAGGCTTAGATTGACGGTGCTGTGCGATTTTGGGTGATTAAATGACTTGTTTTCTATTCTGAATATAACAATATATATGGGTGTAATACGGGATTAGGATAAAATATGTGTGTGTGTGTGTGTGTGTGTGTGTGAGAGAGAGAGAGAGAGAGAGAGAGAGAGAGAGCAAAGGCATTTCTAACTAGGGTTTATAAGGGAGAATTCTCAAGTGTTTATTTGTCAGTGTTGGGTGCGTTACACAAAACCTTAGGATCTCGCCCCCCAAACTACGTGAATTATGTGATATGATAATGCAATAAACAAAATCAAATCATCAACCACATAACACAAGATATTTTTACGTGGAAAATCCTCAAAGAGGTAAAAATCACGGGACCTCATCCAGATAAACAATCCATTATGAAGTAAAATGTTTACAACATCGATCTCAAGCACAAGCCACTTGGATCTAATTTTCTTTACTCACTTAGGAGCGGATAAACAATAAAAGAAAACTGAAATTGAGAGATATCACCGAGCACGAGGACGTAAAAGAACTGAGATAACGATTGCACTGTGAATCACCTTCATATATATCCTCCTTAAACAAGCTTCCTCTCTCTCTCTTTCTCTCTATTTCTCTTCCTTTTTTTTTCACTCTCTCACCTTGAACGTGTAAACAACCTACTTAGATGCTCTAATCTCAAATTGGAAGCCTATATATAACCCCATGCAAGAGATAGAGCTTGATCAGAAAACTGTATATAGTAGTCCTGCACGTACCACCGACCGATCGCAGACAAACTAAAACTATCCAGTGAGCAACTGAGAAGAAAAACAAAAAATCGACCCGTCTGCCTACCAGTCGCCAACCGGTTGGCCAAGACCCCAAACTAGTCGGACAACTGGTATGAACGGACTGTAAACAATCCAACGTGTAGAGCCTCCTCTAGGCCATAATTCAGCCAGTTACCCAGGATAGCCAATCAGTCGTGAGAACCTAAAATTGCATAATCTCTCCTCTGTTTTCCATCTTTTGTACTTTCACTTTCATAGTGGATTCTTTGTTGCTTTATGCGATGATTTTTTTCGCTTTTGTTGTATGATTCTACTTGATGTTTGCTTCCACGGCTCCCAACAAGGTAGATATCAATGCATATCAGATCTTCCTCTCACATAAATTATAATCTATCTATTAAATAGAGATTGAAATATATCTTACGGCCGTCATGCATGGTGTGATTATTGTACATATAGTGAGTGTCTAGCATGGGACATTGTTGTTATACATGCATAGTTGCGTGCACGTATGTACATCAACGAGATCTAGGAACTCAAGTTGGATTTTTATTATTTAGTATTAAGAGACACATATTCATAGAATTGAGAGGACCTAAGGTTTTAGTATTAGGGGACTTGACTGATTACTTTAATTCAATAATATGTGAGCCTTCAGTTGGATCATGGGAAGTTGATGTTTGACTTGTATACAATTTCTCAAGTGCCTATGTATCAAGTGTCCATTCATGTAATATCCAAATTAGAGGTTTGCTATAATACATCAGTACGGCCATGTTCTTTAACCGTTGTTTAATGGGCCACTAATAGGATCTTCTAATCTTGAATAATGTTTTGGGTAGCCTCCATCTACAGCAAGGCCCATCACATAGACTCCCCATCCGCAGCATGGCCCACCATGCAAGCAGTTTGAATAGTTGAAATATGACCAAAATCTAATGAGTATGGTGCCAATAGATTTAAAAGGAAGAAGAAGATCAGGATTTATTGTAACAAACAGGGTTCTAAGACATCTCGGTCGGACCCAATCCGGCTCAATGCCACCAGTCACCCCAAACTCGAGCTGGTCGAACCAACTCAGCCCCAACTCAGGCGAGCTGCAATCCAAGTCGGGGCCAAGTGAATTGGGTTGAATTCCAGAGTCTTTTGACAATGGTAGCAAACCTCAGCAATACAGTGGGTGAAAACTACAACCTTAATGCTAGAGTCGGAGGGTTGGTCTGTGTTGAAGTGGGACCCTTTGTACTTCAGGTGGTCTTATAATCGCATATTTTTTTCTTTGTGATGGAACCCTAATCTCTCAATTAACCCTAAATTACAGTTTCAGGGTCTAGTGGGCTCCACCATACATGTGACATTTCTGAAAATCATTCCTCACCTCTCGATGTGTAGCGTTGGACTATGACCGTACGTATATTCCTTTGAACCATCCGTTTCTTTCATAAACATTCCTCCCCCGGTCCCACGTCGCACCTAATCACCTTGGCGGTGCCATAGCAGGTCCCACATGGCGAACCGCCCTGGATCTTCCACGTGGGGCATAGACCTAACCATATAATAATCCATCATCTAGAAAACAAAACAACATTTCAATGTGAAGATCTTACTTAGAAAATACATTTGCAAACATTAATTTCACCAACCCATTTTTATTAGGGTCCAAAAATTGAAATTGTCTTAAGTAACTTAGCTTAAGGAATTGTATTAGTATAATGTGAGAGAGATCAGCTTTATGTAATATGCAAGAAAGGTATGCGCCAGAAAATGAAATGAAAAAGAAAAAATGTATAGTTGTCCACAAAAACAAACCCTTCTTCTTTAAGACTCCCAACTTCACCTAACTAGCAAAAACGACCTGGCAGCCAAAACGTCCCATCTCTTTATAAGGGTGCGTTGGTCAGTCATACATGCACACAGAGGCATATAGATAGATACATAGTAAGTGAGTGAGTGAGAGAGAGAGAGAGAGAGAGAGAGAGAGAGATGGAGTCTTGGGTTAGAGTTGTGGTGTTGGTGGCTTGCCTTCTTCTTCCTACGGTTGTCGAAAGCAGGGTTCGGAGCTACAAGTTCAATGTAAGTGTTTAGATTGTTTTTGGGTCATGTTTGAAATGGTGCACCATGCATGTGGCATGGTGTAGTTTCACAATGGAACTAGATATTGTACATTGCACCATGTCGTCTGGCTCGCGCAAACGGGCCGCTGCTAGGATGCCGGACACTTCTCATGCACAAAGTCTCACATGGGTCACCAAACCATTTTTTGGAAATCAATGGTGATGATGTGCCCAGGTCCTTTTTTAAATGAGCCTATGTGAACATGTGTGTGAGTTCCAGGCCATTCATCAGTGGGCCACATGCCATGTCTAATGACTGGAAAGTCAGGCGAGTCTGCTAATTATTAGGTGGGCTGCCTGTTGATATCGAATGTAGACCAGTGACCAAATTCCTTCTGACTGTTCATTTTCTTCCTGCATATGTAGCATTTTCTCTGCCAAATTGCACCAATGATCAAGTACCAATTATCAGTGCTTTGCACAAAAAAAGTTAAAATTAAGATGTGTTTGGGTGCTAGTAAAAATGTGTTTTAATGCATTTTCCCAAACGCCTGTTGGAAGCATACCAATGGTTGGGATGAACTTAAGATTAACGTGGCCCACCAAGCTATCCAACGGTTTGAAATTTCATTGGGGTTGGTTTTTGCAATGGCAGGCTCGATGAATGTGTTGGATTTTTGGACACGATAGACATGAGCAATGCATTTTAGAGGCAGTAAATCTTTTAAGAACACCCAGGGCATCCAAACGCACCCTAAGCATTGCATGTAAAAAAAAAAAACTCATAAATCCCAAATGTATTGAAGGATTCAGTGCTTTTTGAGAAGGGAAATAAACAAAATACCTCCCACGCGCATGAGAAATTACCAAAGTAATAAAAATTAAAAAAAATTACAGCCCACCTGGTATGTATATGACATCCAGCCTGTCAAACATATGCACCCAACTATAACAATCACATGGACTAAAAATATTTCTAACTAAATCACCAGAAGCTATGTGTGCATTTTGTTATTTTTAAATGGTGTATATTATTTTTTTATAGTGTAGTTCATTTAATGTTTAGATTGACCAAAATTTTCATTCTTCATTAACATCATAGATTGGACGGCTTAGATATCATAAAAATATTATGTGGGTCCCACAATTCTCCACTTTACTACTTTTTAGAGAAAACGCCCAAGTCTAAAAAGGTACTTTCCTAAGGTTAAAGGCATTATTCTGTTAAATTCTAATTTAATAGGAATTTTGCCATAAAGATCCTTGCATATATTTGATATGCATAAAACATTATATGTGCACAGTGTGAACACATCTCCCACCATCCATTTATGGAGGGCGGGAATCTTAGCACACATTTCTCAATGGGGATTTTAAAAATCAACATTTATATATAAATGATTGGAAGATCCCGGCCCACCGTCTTTTAATGGTGGGAGAGGGTGCGCACACAACTCTCCCTGCTCAACGTGCGCACTGAAGTATGTTTAGCTTCTACTCTCTCTCTCTCTCTCTCATCATGACTATTCTCGAAAATCATTTTTGCAAGTTGGCTGGCTAACTTACGCAGGTGGTGTTGAGGAACAAAACGCGGCTGTGTCAAACCAAGCCAATCGTCACCGTCAATGGTCGATTCCCAGGGCCCACTCTCTATGCAAGGGAGGGTGATAACGTGCTCGTCAAGGTCACAAATCACGTCAAATACAACGTTACAATTCACTGGTAAGGATCCACATCAGAGAAACCACTGGATGGATGACTCGTCCCACTCGTATATGACTCGACCGAGTTGACTCAGACTCTTTCGAGCCCAATCACCAAGAGTCTGTATTGAAAACATGGGTGGCTTGGCCTGAATGGGTTGACTCATCCCAACTCGGCCGAGTCACATCTCGACAAAGGACCAAGCTGGTCGATCTGAGTCACCGAGTTGGCTTATCTATCACGGTCAGGATGGATACTTGGCTAGCGGGCCACTGGGCCTCAAACCAAAACACTAATTAGATAGGCCTTCTCTGGGCCCTGTTCTATACCACACGAGTCACTCTCGGAGCCTGATCTGAGCCCACCTCATTTACACTCATCGTTCTAGGAAAACTGAGTTGAGTCTGGCCTGTTTATCAAATGGGCCTGAATTGTGGGCCCACAAGGCATGTGTCACAAGTGGGCCAGGACTGGGTGGAGTCAAACTGAGCTTAGACAGGCGCGGGTCTAACCCGTAGACCTGAAACTGAAGTTCAAGCCCCACCTTGTGGTGGGCCGGTCCTTGAGCCCAATGGGCCAGACACCCTATTTATGCATCTCTACTAAGTGGCCCTGAAAATTAGTATACAAGATGAAGAAATTGGATGGTTGTGATTCTCGCAGGCACGGAGTCCGACAGCTCCGAACCGGTTGGTTCGATGGGCCATCATACATCACGCAGTGTCCAATCCAGACCGGTCAAAGCTACTTGTACAACTTCACTCTCACGGGCCAAAGAGGCACACTTCTATGGCACGCTCACATCCTCTGGCTACGGGCCACCGTGCATGGCGCCATCGTCATGCTACCCAAGCGGGGAGTTCCATATCCGTTCCCCAAGCCCGATAAGGAAGAAATCGTGATATTGGGTGAGCACCATGCAATTCAATTCCCGATTTGTGCGGGCCTTAGATTAATACATGGCCCACCAGTATGGAATTTTGGGCCTGACCCAATTGTTTATTGGGCCTGAAAAACTTATGGACGGGAGACCGATGGGCTTTCTGAACCCCTGCATTGCAGCAAAGCCCATTTGGACCCTTGGCAATTCAGTCCCTTGTACAATGGATTGACGACTCTGGTGAGTCAATTGTGACTCGTCTGAGTCGACTCACTCTTGGTCGATTCTAATCCAATTAGGCACCATGAGCCAGCAACGAAAATATGACCACTGACTAGACTCAGAACTGGACGAGTCAATCTGAGTCGCTGAGTCTCTAATCCATAACACTCAAGGCTGCTACTTGACTGGGGGTTTATAGTTGGATGTAATTTTCATTTTGTTTTCCAAAATTGTAGGTGAATGGTGGACGTCAGACGTTGAAGCTGTGATCAATACAGCCATGGCGGCCGGCCAGGCACCGAACGTATCAGATGCCCACACGATCAACGGTCATCCTGGCCCACTCTCAAACTGCTCTCAACAAGGTAAAAACGACGTCACGGGGTCTTTCCCTACATCACTATATAGATGTCCTGAGTTCAACTCAGAACTCACTCATCTGAGTTGACTCGGTCCGAGTTCCAGAGGAAATTGGCAATTTGGTAATTCTGAGATGGGTCAAGCCCATTTACCAAACACATATTTGAAGCTAACTTTGGCGCGCTTTCTATCATGTGCAGGTGGTTACAAGTTGCAAGTAGAGCCCGGTAAGACATACATGCTCCGAATCATCAATGCTGCCCTCAATGAAGAGCTTTTCTTCAAGGTGGCAGGCCACACGATGACTGTCGTCGAGGTGGACGCCGTCTACGTCAAGCCCTTCAAGATCGATACCATCCTCGTCGCACCGGGCCAGACCACCAACGTCCTGCTAACCGCCGATCAGAGCTCTGGACAGTACCTGATTGCCTGCATCCCCGTTCATGGACACCCCTATCGTCGCTGTTGATAACATGACTGCCACCGCAATTGTACACTACTCAGGCACACTCGCCACATCCGCAACCACGCTCACCAACCCAACTCCCAAAAATGCCACCTCAGTAGCAAACAAATTCACCTTGGCCCTTCATAGCCTGAATTCAAAGGCGTTCCCAGCCAATGTCCCACTGACCGTCGATCACTCCCTTTTCTTCACCGTCGGCATGGGGGTCAATCCATGCGCAACGTGCATAAACGGGAGCCGGGTTGTGGCTGATGTCAACAATGTGAGCTTTGTGATGCCCACGACAGCGATCCTTCAGGCCCACTATTTCAACATAAGCGGCGTATACACCACTGATTTTCCAGGCAACCCTCAGATCACATTCAATTACACCGGGTCCCTGCCCACGAACCTTCAGACGCTGAATGGTACAAAACTTTACAGGGTTGCATACAATTCAACAGTTCAGGTTGTGCTACAAGATACGGGTTTTATCGCCCCAGAGAACCATCCGATCCATTTGCACGGCTTCAATTTCTTTGGGGTTGGAAGGGGGGTGGGGAATTTCGATGCGACGACCGATCCTGCTAGTTTCAATCTGGTCGACCCAGTCGAGAGGAATACCATCGGGGTCCCATCAGGTGGATGGACCGCTATCCGATTCAGAGCTGATAATCCAGGTAAATCTACTCTTAACATGGATAAAAAAAAAAAAAAAAAAAAAGCCATGGAAGTTCCATAATGGATTGATGACTTGTCTTGAGTCGACTCAGACTCAGTCGAGTCTGATTGTTAAGAATATAGGGATGACTCGGCTCAACTCATCCGAGTCTCGACTTAACTCAGCTGAGTCATAAAACCTGTTCCACATGCTTGTTTTTGTGTTTTCCCTATTGTAAGAATTGAACCATTTGATTAGTGGCCTATAAATAGATGGTTAACAAAGAAACACATGAACCATCTCCATTTACCAGGACAAAAGAATCCAAAGATGAAAGGATGAGGATTTTCAATCAGGGAGATTTTTTTTTTTGGGGCACCCACATCCAAAATGTGGCCCATCAGATCAACGGTCTGGATCTCCAAACCATGGACCCCTTTCCCTTTCAGCTCCTAATATTTTCTATTCCAATAAAAACCATTTGTGTTTAATTCATTTTTAATAATCATTAAACATAGATTAGTTCTTAATTACATCTTCTGATGATGGAATTTGTATTCTATGATTGCAGGTGTTTGGTTCTTGCATTGTCATTTGGAAGTGCACACGACGTGGGGTCTGAAAATGGCATTTTTAGTGGACAATGGAAAAGGCCCCAATGAATCGCTTATACCGCCCCCAAGTGATCTTCCTGCTTGTTAGGCATATGCCAAACACGCCAAAATCAGATAACATGAAGATTCTTCAAGTAAAGGGAATGACCAAGAAGAGAGACAGAGACCGAGAGAGATTTTAAGATTCTGCTGTTCTTGAGACAGCCGGGTGATGAGTATGGATGGAATTGGTGATGAGTATGGATGGAATTGAATAAGTTCGGGCGAGTTTTTGCAGCTTCATTTCTGGTTTTTTATTTTTCTTGTGATTATACACATATTTTAATGTATGTATGAATGAATTCAAGTTCCAAAGGATCTTTGTAATAATTATATTGATGTGTTGGAAATTGTGCTTCAAGTTGAAAATCTTGGCATTTTGGGATTGGAAAATTTCAAGAATTGCACTAGTTAAGGAGTTATTGAGGGGCACGTTTGGATGCACTATTTGGTTGAACTGTAATGGTAAGTCTAAGAAAATGGAAGTAACCAGTTATGTTTCCAGCTAGAAATGGCTGCTGAAAAGCAATTCCATGCTAGCGCGCTCATACGTCTTTTAGCTAGCTAGCTTGAAAGCCGTTGCACCTTTAAAAGGCCCTCCTTTAGGACCCAAGCTCCTGATAGTAGCTAGCTAGCCGTTGCACTTTTAAAAGGCCCTCCTTTAGGACCCAAGTTCCTGATAGAGTAGCCCCACTTAGTGAAAGCGACAGACCCCAACGAATCGCTTTTACCACTCCCAAGTGACCTTCCTACTTGTTAGCTAGGCATGCCAAACGCACCAAAATTATATGATGTGAAGAGTACTCTTCAAAAGGAGAGAGAGAGAGAGAGAGAGAGAGAGAGAGAGAGAGGGAGAGAGAGAGAGAGAGAGAGAGAGATTTTGCTGTTCTTTGATACAGGCGGGGTGATGAGTTTCGCCGCTTCGTAAATTTTAATGTATGTATAGATGTATTCAAATTCCAAAGGATTTTGTAATAATTATATTGATGTGTTCAAAATTATGGTTCAAATTATTGAAATCTTGGGTTGTAAAATTGCATTTTGGGATTGGAAAATTTCAAGGAATTGCATTCGTTAATGAGTAATTGAGGGGTGTGTTTGGATGCACTATTAATTAATTGAATTGTAATTGCAAGTCTAAGAAAGTGGAAGTAACTAGTTGTGTTTCCAGATAGCAATGGCTGCTGAAAAGTAGTTGCGTCCTAGCGCTCTCATACGCTTTTCTGCTGGCTAGCTTCAAAGCCATTGCATCTTTGAAAAGACCCTCTTTAGGGCCCAAGCTCCGGACTGAGTAGCCCCACTTAAGGTGAAAGTGATTGTATAACCCTAAAGGGATAAGCTTCTCACATTTTCCATCTGGGTTTTCTACCAGTTGGAGATTGAAGATGAACTCCACCTTGGAACTTGAATATTTATGTCATACTAAGGGTTTGGGTTTGATATTGTAATTGAGCTACTTTCGAGCAAGATGGCATTGCGAACCAGAGGCTGCTTTGATTTGGCTCGGGGTGCCAAGTGAAGTTGGATTTGAAATGAATGTAATTGCAGTTTGAGGTCTACTTTCTCATTGGGATATACTTGAGTATATGCTTCCCAGACTAACAATTCATTGCACTTGTGCATCCAAACACACCCAAAAGGTAAATATCATATTATGCTTAGCACCACAACAACAGCTCCCACAATTAGATTCATTTGTGCATCCAAACCCACCTTGAAGGGAAATTCCATGTAGGGCATGGTGTGACGACAACGACGACACGACGACGACAACAACAACAACAAAAATACCCTCATCAGTCTGTCAATGGGCCTGGCCCAAGCCCAAAATTCTAGCCAATTTAATAGATTTGCCGAGCATGAGTATTGCTTAAGACCATTAGTGAATAGCCCAAATTGTGCACAAGCTCGGCCATGGATACTAATCAAGGGCCTCACCTATTTGTTATGGATGGCCTGCTATGGGCCCAGTTCAGGCTCGGGCCTAAGTTTTACTTCCTGCGCTGGGCTTAAATACAACATGGCCCAGCCAAGGGCCAGCCCCTTGAGAGCCCTAACCTCGGCTAATGCACTCTACAAAACCAACAAAGGCAACCCATTACATGGATTTCCAACTCGTCCGAGTCTGATTGACTTATCTGAGTCAGCTTGAACTCAGTCAAAGTCCAAACCAGTTTGGGACGAGTCAATCTCTGACTTGGGTGAGTTACAAGGGAGGCAGTTTGGCTGGTGACCCCAATACCAGCCAAATAGCTGGTACCAAAACTCTGTCGGGCCCATCATGATGTATGTGTTTTATCCACACTTGCCCATCCATTTTTCTAAATCATTTTAGGGCATGAGCACAAAAAAGAGGCAGATCCAAAGCTCAAGTGGACCACACCACAAGAAACAGTGAGGATTGAATACTTGCCATTGAAAACTTCTTAGGGCCTACTTCAATGTTTATTTTCTATATAAGCTTGATCTAAAACTTCTGTGGCCCCAATAAGTTTTCAATGGCAAGCAGTTAATCCCCACTATTTTCTGTCATGTGGTCCACTTGAGCTTTGGATCTACCTCATTTTGTGCTCATGCTCTAAAATATCCAGAAAAATGGATGGATCGGTTGATAAAATACATACATCATGGTGGGGCCAAAGAACTTTGACACCAGCTATCTGGTTGGTGTTGGGGCCACCAGCCAAACCGCATCTGTTACAAGTCAACTCAGGACCAAATGAGTCAGTCAAGTCACTGAGTCAAGTCAATCTCTCTCTCTCTCTCTCTCTCTCTCTCTGAACGTATGAGGTGGAAAGAGCAAATACAATCATTCGACAGCCTAAAAAAGCTCACTGCAAGTGGCTCAAAGTCCATGCTCCTATGATGAAAGAGAGGGGAGTGCAGCTCTTTGGAAAGGATGCCACTTTTAGACAGGCATACTTGAAATCATTTCACTTTGATCATTTTCTTTTGATTTAGGAGTGGGCCCTCATGTGAGGGTGTGGAACACGTGTCAAATATCCATCCGTACAACGCATAAGTGATTGGGCGATTCACACATCTCACATGTGCAAGTTCGGGTCTATGTCTATGGCTTACTTCCCACTCAAACCCTTTCCCTTGGAATGTTAATAAAATAACTTAAGGAGTTGGCTAAGATTCTACTTAGCTAATGATTAGAGATAGTATTTAAAAGGTTAATAGAATCTATCATTAATGTAGAACTGGTTGTGGGTGACTTTATCGAGAACCATGTTGAAGGAAATCAGAGAGAAGATTCGAGATATGACGTGGCCTAATATGCATTATAGCTTTCGACGACCATAACTAATTTATTACCAGTTTTTTAAAATCGTTATTGTAAAATGTCGTTGAAAAGCTATAAATGAGTCACTGATCAAAGGCCACTTGCTCATTAACAGTTTTCAAATTAAGGTTAGTTTGGACATCAAATTTCAATTCAAAATTAAAATTTATTTTTTTGTAACTTCCAAATTTAATATTTTTCATTTAATGTTAGATTTTTATAAGTCCAAACTTATCCCAAAGTCTCAATTTAGGTTAGCTAAGTTTGGTTAATGAATTTAATTCAATTTAAGTGCCTTTATTATTTTTAGTAAGTTATTAAAATTTTGGAAAAGTTCACTAGTTTGAGTTGAATTGGGAGTTTTTGGGCTGTGGGTGCATAGATGAGTGAAGAAGTTCACATCTTCTTCTCAAAAGTAGCCCTTGAAATTATAAGGATAGAAAGAAACTCTAAAGACAAAAAAATAAAATGTAATATTATTGTATAAAGTGCTTTTTAAATCATATTTATAGCCTTATATAGAGAAAAAAAAAAAAAAAAAACTCCTAATTCAGGTTACTAGGAAAGCTATAGAGTGTGTTTAGGCTATTTTCATCCTAGATTGAGCTTTTTGACCAAGTTCCTTTTTTTATCCTAGCCGTCTATGAAATTAGCCCCAACCGACATATTCTACATCAGTAGTTGATGCATTTTTCTTAGATAAGCCACACCAAGTGCATTGAAGAGAATAATTCAATTTTCATTGTTGTGAATTTTATTCTTCTTTCAAAAGAGTGCTTGTATCTTGTTGATTAAATAAGTTACTTTTTCTACTTACACTAGTAGATACTTAACTTATTTGAGATAAGTATGGTTTATGATCACTTATAAGTAACTTTTCTCATTTAAAGTCACTTAATCGCTTCAGTTTAATAAGTAGAAATCAAGATAAGCTACTTGAGGTATAAGTAGCTTATCTAGGTAACTTACAATCCAAGCGCCCCCTTAAAATAATTCTCCATAACTTCTATTCAGCCAATGTGGCACACTTGTAAGAGTGCTGAGCTATTCATCAATAGTCACATTGTTCACATGTCATGGCCCAAAAGTCAAACACATCCATTCATGAGATACACCACACGCATATTAAGAAAATAGACAGAAAAAAAAAAAAAAAAAAAAGGCCCACAGTCTATCCTATGCATATGGCCCACCTGATCAGGGGACTCTGCTTTCTGGGCTTTCTCGCAACAACCCCACATGATGAATGACCCAGACCATGCACATGTGCTCCCTTTTTCGGCTCTTCAAAAGGCACAACATGTGCATTGATGATACACATGCCCCTACCAATTTTCTGAAAAGAGGGACCACTTCCGAAATGGCAAATCCGCAAAGCCAGATTGATTGGACGACCCCAATTTATTCTTCCACTTGATGTTAACAAATAGGTAAGTTAGGATCACCCTTTTAGTGTAATTTTTGGGTCATGATAGATCCAAAACGGTCCTCACAATAAGAGCCCTTAATAAATAAGGAAAATATAAAATAAATAGTCAATAATTATGTAGACACCTTACCCTAGGTAGGATGATGAATTGCAATAAGATCTGAACAATGTATGACTTGTAACCCCTAAAAAATCAAACCCAAAATCAAGTCCAAAAAGCCCAAAACTAACCTAGAAAACCCATTTAGAAACTCTTCCATCCTAGGCCCTAGGAACCCAAATTTCCCAAACCCACAAGAAATTTTCCCCAACTTGATTCAAGCTGGCTGGAACCTACTGTCCTCACTATTCAATTTGCTCAAGGTGGTATGGGCCACACTTTTCATGGCTCAGATGTTCTACTGAAGTGACGCATGGGCAGAAAATAGAAATGTTGCATGTTAAGTAAATATAAAACATTGCATGTGATTAGTTCAACTTCACCCTCCCGTGAAGCTTTTTCATCCATAAGGAAAACTTTGATACTTTGGAAGAGTGTGATGGATGATACACAGGCATTTAGAACAAATTATTTTTAAAAAGGCATAAGTGGCATACGGGTAATTCAAATTAAACTGCCCAAATTATGGGTCTAGTCTACATGTATTATGAACCCATAAACACACTTATTTGATTATCTAAATATCAGATTGGTGGACATTTATCAATTGGACGGTTAAAAATGTAAAAATATCCAACAGTCCTATTTCAACAAACAAGCATCCACAAAATCGACGGATGAAATTGCTCAACCAGTCTGATTTGGGGACCATGACTTGCCGCCGGTGTGTTCCACAACAAAGTCTGTTTAGCTTGAGTTAATTACGCTGCGTTTACAATTGAAGTATCAAGCATCATGCCATGCCAGAGTATCAAATAACTCCACTTATTTATTTCACTGAGGTCTACAACATGCCAATCCATGTCATGGCCCACTGGCAGTGATCAGCACCACTTCTTGTTTTAAAAAAAATGGCATTGATTCCTTCTTCGTAGCACTGAAACCCACATTTTTTAGATCTCTCAAACCAAGATCTATCAGATGAAACTGCCCTCTTCCAACTTAGGGGTCTACAAGTGGTACTATTGAAACCCTATTGTTTTATTTATCTTTAATTAGAGAAATGCTTCCCTATATGTAATTAAGTGGACAGTTTAATATTTGTAGTAACAATGGTAATATATCTGTGTGGAGTCCTAATCTATCAGTTGTAGTGTTGCTAGCAACTTAGAAGTGGACCACCCACATGCTCATAAAGGGCTTGGCCAATTTAGTTTGATCCAAATCACTGATCAGTAGGGTCCACCTTGATATATGTACCTTATATCACACCGTTCATCTGTTTTGAAAACTCAGGGCCCACCTTGATATATGTACCTTATATCAACCCATTCATTTGTTTTGAAAACTCATTTTAGGGCGTGATTCAAAAAATAAAGCAGACCCAAATCTCAGATAGACTATAGTATAGGAAACTGTGGTAATCAGCCGTTAAAAATTTCATGTGGGTCATGAAAGTTTTGGATCAAGCTGATATTTGTGTGGTCTCTTCATCCAGGTCTTTTTACCTTATCAACAGGTTGTATGGAAAATAAACATTTTAGGTGTCCCCTATTAAGTTTTCAAAGGTGGGGATTCAATAACAACTATTTCTTGTGGTTTGGTCCACATAGGTTTTGAATCTGGTTCATTTTTTGAATCATGCCTTAAAATTATCTATCAAAATAGATAGACAGTGTAAATGTAAGGCACATATATCACAGTAGGCCTCAGAGTAAGGGAACAGTAATAGCCAATAAAATAAAATAATCCAACATCTAATAATGGTTCACATTATTCAAATACTCTCACTAAAATTCAGGAAGTTAAACAAATGGGAGGGTTAGAAATCATCCATTTGTTTTGTATATAGCCACTTATCTAATAAGAAAACACTGATTTATAGATCTTGCAAAGGAGAATTCAACTGATCAGAGATGATAGAAAGATTTAATTTTTAAACTATATATTTAAATTCAAATTATTGTTAATAAAGTACGGTTAGTTGTAACCGTTCTAAAAAGAACAATCCTCACCGTCCATGTTTGCCACATATAAGAGAGTAAAGGATTGTGTTCTAGATGTTTCTATATGCATGATGGATTGGATTCTCTTTACATGTCCCCCGTTATTGAAAAGTCCAACCTCGCACGAGTCCCCATATTGGCACATTTCGTACGTGTGAATAGGTGGGGTTTCACACGCATGCATCCTTCTCACGTGTGAACATGAGCCCCAGCCGTGCATCCATCTACCGTTGAAGTGCCCCAACGGGAATGGCTGACCTTTGGACTTTTTGAAAGATTCTTTCCATTAATGGAAAACGAAGGGTCACTGCCACCCTATTACTCATTGTCACTATCATTTCCAAGAGGGCGATTCGCGCGAGGAAAGATAGAAAGGACGATTCAAGTGCCACTTGCCACTCTGGCACATGTGCGAGTGGTCAGAGCCACTTATCATGTGGGGCCCACTGCAAGCATGACCTGGCCTAGAAAATAGGTTTGATTTCTTCATTGGATCAGATAGACTGCTGCTGGAAATCGAACGTGGGCCATCCTTTATAGCAGAGACTTGTGGCCCACTTATGGATAGACCGCCATGATTTTTGAGCTAGTCATGGTGGGCCATACCTTAATAAATGGCTCCAATCTCACACACGTATGCCATGTTGACATTTGCATTTTAATTGCCTTTTCAGGTCTTTCCTTGTGCGAATATCTTAGCATTTCTATTTGAAGGCCGCAACCACCCGCCAACTAGGGTCAAAGGTGGAAAATAAATCGGAATGATGGTATGACGCGCAGTGCATTAACTTACGTACAACTCTCTCTTCGAGGTACTCGTGGAAATAATGTAGTGATCAAGACCGTTGATCTGGTGGGAGAACGTGTAGATGGGACATAGATTAAAAAAAAAACACAATAACTGGATGTTTCTGACCTATCCTTTTGTAGGACACATATCAGATGACCACAACTATCCATGCTATTATGGTCCATCAGAGTAACAGTTCAGATCACCACATGATTGCCACGTGGACAAAGGTACTACGTTTATACAAGGTGAGCTTCGTACTAATATCTATGTTTTGTACTACAACAACATTATTAGAATTTCAGTCTTAAAGTACACCAATATATCCCTATTTGGAAAATGATTAGATACAGTGGCTGCTGTAACGAGTCATGTCTGTAGAAAATCTCGCTTGTGGAAAAGGTGGATCACACCATGATTATCACGTGGTCTGAAAATGGGGCCATCCCACTTATTGGGTGGGCCACTTCAGCACATTGAGTTTCATTCCATCAGCTGTCCTTAGATTTTTTTACTTTGCGGCTGACCCAATTCACACTGGACTCGGTTTGGGTCTTTCCTCCATACTGATCTCTGGAGGGACCCACCGTGATGTATCTGTTTATCCACGTTGTCCATCCCTTTTCCAATATCATTTTAAGGCATGAGACCAAGAATGAGGCAGATCCAATGATCAAGTGGAACACACCAAATAGTGAGCCTGGTTGCATTAAATGCAAGAGTCATTTTTAGTGTGGTCCACTTTATCGTTTGGATCTGCCTCATTATTGGTCTTATGCCTTAAAATGATCATAGAAAAGAAATGGACGGTGTGAATAAACAAATAAATCATAGTGGGCCCCTCCACAGATTAGCATGAACGCTTTGTGTCGTCCATTCACACTGGGTGATCATCATGGTGTGGCCCACTATAATACATTCAGGAAGCTTTTCATAGATCATGAAGGAAATGGATGAGCAAATGCATGTATTAAAGAGTCGATCTGCAGTCACCATGTGGGTCCCACCTTGTTGATAACATGCGGTAGAGATTACGCCGGGCGCTCATCTTTAAAGAAAAAAAAGAAAATCATTATTGAAATATTTCTATTTATAAAAATAATAATGAAAGAATTTGCAAAATTAATCCTATATTAATTTGGAATATTTTCCTAACATTTGAACCATGCATAACACCTACAAGATGACAGAACCACCTTAATGGACGGTTTAGATAATACACCAACATGGGCCTTGAGTTTGGACTTAGAAAACATTGATATTTGCTAGCTTTAATGATTATATAATTTAGCTTTTGATTATTAAATAAAGAATTCAATTCTTTTAGGAATAGATTATTAGTTTTTGGAAGCATTATTTAAATTAGAAGAGCCAACCACTTGATGAGATTGTAGGTAAGATGGATGACATTGGTAAACACTTTTATTTTAAATTATTATTAGTATTATTTTAATTGCAAATAAAGCCCTCTCATAGTTTAAATACTATTGTGTTAATTATTAAATAAATATTTTTTAAAGTTGTCTACATAAGTTAAATAATCAATACCAATGTAGAGAGAGTGGTGACAAAAGAGTGCCAGCTTCAAAAGGTCTTTCTTTTATAAACCCTAAGTGCCTATAAAATAATATTTATTGTCCAAAACCCAAAGTTTCAAGAGGATTTCAAGTGACACTGAGAATTTTATAGTAAAATCTTAACGAAAAATGCTTGAGGGGATTGGCTCAAAGAGAGATTGTAGAGGTGATTTGAACTGTGGTACTTGTGTTCAACGTCAGACTATAAATCAGGTAGACCCCACATTTAGCTTGTTTAGATTCAACGAGTGTGGTAAATGAAATAGGTAGATAGGCTCTATTTCAACACTGAGATCATGGCTCGAGTGCTCTGACCTAAAAATCAAGCCCATCCACTAATTTAAGTGTACCTTACCAATTAATTGGTTGTCTATTGATTTTGATGTTGTCCCAGTAGATGAGTGGACCAAGCCCGATATTTATTTCTGTGATCAATGTGGTGTGGCCCATCTTGGACAATTTAATCGATTGATCTGAACTGTCTATTAAGTTCTAAAAATATTTCATAGTAAATCATGGAAATTCACACCGATCAGATTATCCAAATTCATCCCTGAATTGGCCTTTTTTTTTTTTTATCACCATCCTTTCTGTAAGTCATGCATTGGATGGTTAGGGTTGCCTAAAAGAAGTGATTCCTTAGAAGAATTAGCAATCCATGATGGTCCCTAAACAAATAGACAGATTAAATTATTGATAGGACCTATTTTGTGTAAACGATCTTGGCCGTTCATATTGAAGCCTATTGATCATATGCTTTACATTGTCATATGTGTGTGATATTTGCATGGTAGCCCATGAAATGAGCGTTGGACCTAATGAACAGTCTAGATCAGTGGATTGGACCGTCTAAATATGCCAATGCAATTAGGATCACTATAACTTATAGTGCTCTAAGAGCACTGGAGCATTTAAAATTAATTAATAAGAGTAGTGTCTCAAAAGAGATTAACCTACTCACTTATGAGCTTCGCCAATTCTACACGCATGCAAGCCAAGCCCATTCACACGAGGCACACGTGCCAATATGAAACTCGTGTGCTTATCAAGTCTTTCCATGACGTGGTATACACCGTTCAGATGTTCTACAATAAAATCAGGCACATTTCACAGCTCAGATAAGCCACACATATACAAACAAAATGGATGGCTAGAAAAATTTTTAACTGTCAGTTATTTTCTACGTTGTGGCCCACCTGAGAAGTGAAACGATCTGATTTTTCCAGGAGATGATCTAAGCATTATATCCAACCAGATGAAAAGCTAGGATCTCTAATATATATTTCATATTGCCACGTGTGCCTGCGTGTGGATAGCAGGGTTCCCTATATACCATCCAGGAGGCTAACTAGGCCACCACGCGGCACACGCGCCAATATAGAACGAGTGATCTAGATCCGATCTTTCCATGAGATGGGCCACATTGTTTAGATCGTCGTAATAAAAAAATCAGGAAGGTTCGCCCCTAAGGTGGACCACGGCGCACAAGAAAATATGGACGGCTTAGAAAAGTATCATTTAGGCGGTATTTACTACTTTTGTCTATTTGATAATTAATCGGCCTGATTTTTGGGTCAGATGATCTAAACAATATGGCCGATTTTAAGGAAAGCTCGGATATAGCACACGTGCCAATATGGAACTTGTGCTGACGTGTGTACGAGCAGCGCCGTGGATTTTTATGTGCTCAGCAAATCTCTACCGACTACCATCCAACAATTCACCAGCGTCCCCTCGCCTGGAACGTTCCTTACTCTTCGATGGGGATTTGCTAAGCCTACCCGCGTGTACAACTCAGCAAATGCACAAGCCACCACGTATGCCGGTGTAGCAGAAGGTGCAATCCAAGCCATTCATCAGAATGGAAATACTATTTAGACTGCTAGTTTCAAGATTCAGGTCTAGTCAGGTGGGCCAGTGTTAACTGAAAAAAATGTACGGTTGTGAAAATCCCTGAAAGTTTTCAAACCAGTCGACTTATTTCTGATATGATAGCATACCTGCCGAGCGAACTACCCCTATCTTTCGGCATTAGCACCTATTCGGTGAGGTCCACATGATGGATGGCTTGGATATTTCACCTGTATGCCAGCTGGCATACGTGTTGGCGTGTTCATTAGCCGAGTTACACAGGCGAGTGGGGATCGCCAATTCGGTGGATCCAGGACCACCGTGGTCGGTGGATCCTTGATTGTGGGGCCCACCTTGGTGTATGTGTTCTGTATCCACGCCGTCCATCCGTTTTTCAGCTCATTTTAGGGCATGAATAAAAGAATTTAGTAGATCCCAATCTCAGGTGCACTGCACAAAGGAAAAAAGTGGTGAATGAACGCCCATGATTAAAACCTTCTTGGGCCCACAAAAGTTTTGGATCAAGATGATATTTGTATTTTCGATTAATCAAGGTCTTCAACAGGTTGGATGGAAAATTAAAATTATGTTGGGCCCTAGGGATTTTTTAACAGTGGACATTCAATCACCACTGCTTCCTGTGGTGTGGTCCACCTGAGATTTCGATCTGCTTAACTTTTTTCATCATGCCATAAAATGATCTTAAAGAATGCATGGATGGAGTTGATATTAAAAAAATAAATAAAGGTGGAACCCACAGTCACGGATCCATCAACCTCCGTGGTCCCCGATCCATCGAATCCGCGTTCAGCGCGTGGGCTTTGCAAAGCTCCTTTTTTTTTATTTTTTATTCCTAAAATTGCCGCCAACCATTAAAAAATTGAAATGCTCAGCCACGCAACGCACCCAACAGAAAGAAATGATCCATGTCTGGCTTCTTCTCTCCTACTCTTGAGGCACATTAATCCAAATCATCCATTTGGTGGGGCCCATGGTTGGTGGTTGTACGCTTTTACCACAAAAATCCTGACTGAGGATAATCCAAGCCGTCCGATTGGTGGAATTGTGAAAGTTTGGACCGTCAAAATAATGCACCACCAACCTTCATTATAATGAAGACATTGACCTTCCAGCATTTTGATCATATTGTCCTACAATGGGGTCGATGTTAGCCATATGGCAGTGGTAGGTGATTCAATGGTCCTACACTCCTCTATTAAATATGGCTCGAAATACGAGCCCTATCAAGTGTCCTATTGATTGTTAAGACATGACCAGAGTAAAAGACCTTTTTGCCCACCACATCCTTAACTACCTAATTCACATCCATATCCTTGCTTAATATGTCAAGGGCAAAACTGGTTTTTACCCTAAAGGGAATGTTTGTTTAATCCGGAGGCATTGCTAGTTTAGACACTGGAGTCATGGGTTGTAGTGTTGTTGTGACCTGGGTAGTTAAAAAAAAAATTATAAATTATTTTATCCTATGGAGACATTTGTTTTTGACATTAGATGTTGGATTCTAGATTTTCTGAGTAATGTCATAAAAGAAATTATTAATTCTTTTATGTATCTCTTAAAAATACATTTTCTTTACATTATCGAAATAATTAGCAAAATAAATGAACATTAAGCTTCTGTTTTTTTTTTTTTTTTTACACACACCCACACAAGCAAAATAAATAAGCATTAAATTTTTATTTTTATTTTTATTACTACCCATGACAAGATTTGAATTCTACTTATTTTAGTCTTTAATGGGATTTAGCATAATTCAAATTAGAGATTTTAGTGGAAATTCAAAAAGAGCTATTTTAGAGGATTTGAAATTATCTCAAATCCAAATCTCCCCAGTTCATATATAAAACTCTAACAATAATATTAGAAAAGGGTAGATTCATTGTCCCTGAAGGTAGATTCAGAATAAATGGCATGGCACACAATGGATTGGTCAGAAAATGTTTATTTTGGTGCTTTAAATAGTGATTGGACCACCTTTCACCACCTGCATGGAGTTTGGGCTAATGGCTTAGCATTGTGGGTCTGCTCTCCATAAATGTTAGTTCGATTCCCCTCCCCAGAATCCGATGCACATGATTTGCAGGTAACTGCATGCGTACAATGGCATACAATATTCTAAAAAAACGAGGCAGAGGTCAAATCTTTAGGTGGATTACACCACATGAAATCATTGGTTATTGAATGTCCACTATTAAAAATTTTCTAAGATCTATGGTAATGTTTATTTTCCATCCAACCTATTGATAAGGCTACAAATACCTGGATGAAGGTAAAACACAAATGGAAGCTTAATCCAAAACTTTTGTGGGCCCCAATAAATTTTTAATGGTGGGATGTATGGTCCACCTAAAATTTGGATCTACCTCATTTTTTAGACCATGCCATAAAATGAGCTGACATAACAGATAGACCGCGTTGATAGATAACACACGTAGGCATTGAGGTGCGCCCCACGGTCAGGGCCTTACCCGACTAAGCTGTTGCCCTTGCCTCACATAATCCTCGTCCGACTGTGCATTATCCTTTGTAATTGGAACTTGAAGGAAATTAGGAAGTGTATGATACCATGCTAGAGTACGGTGGGTCATACTCATGCACACTTCCATTGCATGTGATGTGCATGTGGGTATCTCTCTTTTATTGAAATCATGGGACCACACAATGGATGGAAGATAACTCATGTGTCAAGATGATCAGATGATCCTGACAGTCTTACTTTTCACTATGAAATTGAACTGCATATGACGCTCCGTTCTTGACCATCCATATGATTGTGATTGATTAGATAGATAGTATTATCTGTTTCAGTTTGAATTTGGGTTATGGCCCATCCACGTTGGGACCCTGATCAATATAAACGGTGTGGATTTATCTCACATGTATGGTGGATGTTTGCTAGAGTACCGTGTAACCCATCAATGAGATCTCCACCGTTGAGAGAGAGGGAGAGAGTGGACAAGAGCTGCCAGCAGTTGGTCACATCGTGTGGAGCCCACCTGGAATTGGTTGCATGAGACCCGTTGTCCTACAGTTGGAAAAAAAGAAGGGCGACGAAAACGTGAGCTATAGGGTGGCAAAGGAGAGAATACTTATTGAGGTCTCTTTTTATTATTTTATTATTCCTATAAGAGGCCGGTTAAAACGTTGTGTGTGGACCCCACTGTGATGTTTTCACGACATCCACTCCGTCCATCATGTGAGACTCCTCATGTTTTCTTTGGAACCCAAAATTCAAGCTCATATAAGCTCAGGTGGACTAAGTTATGTACAATCATGCCTAAAGCATCTAATATCGCTGATCGTGGTCCACCTCGAGTTGTAAAATTACCTGATGTTTAGTTTTTACGTTCATTCCTGGTGGTTAAAAGCTTATGAATGGATTGGATGACATAAAAGACTTCATTGGCCCCACACACGATATGAAAGGTTTTCATGGCGGGCATCCCGAGGACCCCATCCCTATTATACCCAGCTGTGTGAACCACTTGTGTTGTGTATCGGCTGGAATTTTGGGACACGGGATGAAAATGAAAGGAGACACCTTATGGATAGAATGGATGTGGGCCCTACATCAGGGTGGGCCCACACTCAACATTAGCAAAATAAGCTTATTCTAAATTCAAAATTTATAAAATAATGCTCCTTAAAGAGAGAAATTACTTAAACACGGCCTTCTTAGTTTTTCTTTAAAAACTGGTCAATCTAGAATTGAGAGGCCCATGACATATATGTCTTACATCCAACCGTCCAACATATGCACCACATCACGATTATAAAAAAGGACAAAAAATCTAGCATATCCAATGATAACACAGGCCAAATCAATAAAAACTAATATACACCATTAAAAAACATACAGATAGATGTGTAGCCCATCTGGTAAAATCATCTGGCCAGGGCATAATGGACGGTCCAGATTGATGATTTGGATGCAGGCTTGTCCAGAGGCAACTATGTGCCTAAGAAGGTTTGAGCTCACCACAGCATTACTCATTTTTTAAATGATTAAAGAAAGTGCAACGATTTTGAGGATTTGGTAATGGCCTTTTCATGTTATATATATATATATATATATATATATATATATATATATATATATATATATTATTATTATTATTATTATTATTATTTTAGTCGTTATTCAGCCACTGACAGGAGAGAGAAAAAGGAAAGAAAAGAAAATGGAAAAAAAAAATGTCTTTTCTGTAAATGAATTGGATAAATAAAGAGCTGTATTGTTTTCCGCAATGTAAACTTCAAGATGAGTGGGACCAGCCTGATTTTTGCATGAGGTGATGTTGATGTTGGGTCCTAGCATTTGGACGGTCTGGATGTCATGCATTGGTTGGGTGGTAACTAACTCATCGGCCCAACTAGTTGTATTCAATCGCTCGTCTTGTGCCAGAAGTATTCACAGGAGGATGGATTTGCAAGGCTCAACCCTACAATGTGGGGCCCACCATGATGTCTGCATAACATCCAATCCGTTCATTATGTGCGTTCCCTGATGTTATTCCCGCCCAAAAGTCAGGCCAATCCAAAACTTAGGTGGGTCATGCCTAAAACTTCTAAAATCAAGTGGGATGGTTAACCTGTGTTTTAGAATGGTTTGATTTCTGGGTGTACATTTATCCTGGTGGGGTGCATTCTTCTTATGTGTTGGATGGCATATACAAACTCGGTGGGTCCCATATATAAACTGCAACGTTTTTAGTGATTGGTTTCTCCACTGTAACTGTTCTCAATGGTGTGGCCCACCTGAGTTTTAGATCGGCCTGATTTTTGGGCAACAAGGAGATCATGAGGAGCTGTGTGTGATGGACAGATTGGATGTTATAAACATATATCAATGTGCCCCACACACCGGGTTGTAAGTTAAGGCCTAACCTAATCCTCTATCCGAGGGGTATGGACCGTTTGGTGGGTATGGACTTTATGGTAGCTACTGCATTCCCCATTTTTCAGTTGTTATAGTGAGCTCCCCTGAAAGGTTTCCTGATAGACTAATTCCAGTCTTTCAATCTGTGGCCTTGAAAATAGACGGTTAGAAAGAGAGACACAACATGTGAGGCCCATGATCAGCCATTTTTAGACTTTTGATGTTATGAGTTTGGTCATGGATGTCCCATAACTACACTGTTAAGAAATAAATTGCAGCAAAGCCTCATATGCATTTAAGGCAAACATTCCTCGGCTAAGATCTTTCAATCTAGAGGATTTCGGCACACAGGTTGTTCATAGTGAGGGTTTTCACACGAACGGTTTGGATCATTGATCCATGGGCTCCACTAGCATAAACTGAAGGCTCAAAATCTATTTTATGATCTTTACCAATCCAGTTATCGGTGGGCCCACATTTTGGTGCATGGACTCACAAAGTCTGGAATAACAACGGTTTGGATCAATGAAGAATGGGCCCCACGTGTACAAAAATACAACTGGATCATTGATAGCATCCACCGCGGATGAACCATTGCCCCAAGAACATTACAGATTGGAAGATTCTAGCTACTAATCATGGGCCTGAATTGCATGTCTACGGTTGATGTTTTCATCTTCTAAACTCTCTATTTAAAGGCCAGAGATTGGACAGGATAGGATTGTCCTACTGAGGCGACATTTGGTGAACGGTGGATGGAATGTGGGCCCAACAGACCAAGGGTTTGTAAAACTAAGAGATAGGGCCCACTGGGATAAAGTGAAAACCGGGTATGCCTGAATTTTGGATACACCCCTATGAAATCAGAACCATTCATTTGGCCGGCCCTATCATGGATAGATCAGGCTCGAAATCATGAGTTCTTAACCACTCTAATCCATTGGAAGGAATTTTGAGGAAAGAAAATTGACGGTTTGAGAAAGTCAACATGATACTATACAAGTTTACCACCTTACAATTACAAGGCCCACCAGATTAAAGGTTGAGATCTTATACAAGTCGCCGATAATGTTCACGTACAGTATTGTTTTCCAACTTTCAAGTATAACGCGTTCTTTCCCACCCAAGCGTCAATTGTCATCTTGATCGCCTGATACATCGTGAAATAGATTTTGTGACTGGCAAGTTGGACTCTACTGGGAGAATGCCCGTCGAAGCAGTCTGAAGGAGATTGGACGCTAGTTTAGGGATGTCAAGCGGAGGTAAAGTCTGCTTTGAAGTGGAAGTATGAACCGTCTTTTTGGGAGGCATAGTGGGAGATAATAATCAATGATGAAGATGGCTAAAAGTTCCCATAGACGGCGCCAATCTGTTAACGTCTAATTTAGTAACAGGATCCTCCAAACATTCACCTTCCCTCCAAACCTGAAAGAATAAAGGAGAAAGCTAAGGATGGCCAGCGTTTAGCCATTAGCCCTCCGAAGCTTAAGTCAGACTGGAGCATAGGTGGTAAAGCAAAAAGTAAGTGCTGAGCTTAGAGGTTGTGTACCTTCATCATCTATGGGGACCATCTATTTATATAAATCCGGGTGATCTAGTCTGTTACGTAATCCGTCAAGGAGATAAGATGCTTATCTTGTTAATCCTTAAGTAAGGGGATGGCCTAACCACTCTAGACGTCTAACTAATTACGTCTCTTAATGGAGATGTTCGGAGCTATGAATAGAAATAAGCCTGAACCGGTCTATACGGGCTGCTGATACTAAAAAGGTGGAGGATGCTCGGGCTCGAGGATAACCTCGTTCGACAACCACGAGCCAAGTTGCTCGTATGCGAAAATGCGATTCCTTTCGACGACCACGAGCCAAGCTGCTCGCATGCGGAACCTTTGTTTTATAACCAAGGAGTACAGGTAGGCGAACTATGAAGATGCTCTCATCCGACGACCAGCGACCAAGCCTGCTCGCATATTCGGGAGTGTATACCGTACTTTTATAATATTCGAGCTTCGACCATAAGGGCTCGCGATTGAACACTGAAGCTGAAAAGGCGCTCGCGGGTCTTGAGTCTTCGATATCTTTGACCACCGATTTTATGCTATAACAGGATGGATGAGTGGGATCCCTGACCATGGGGTCTGCCATGATGTATGTGCCTTATATCCACGCCGTCCATCTATTTTGAAAGGTCATTTTAGGGTATGATCACAAAAATGAAGCAAATCCAAATTTCAAGTAGACCATACATGAAACAGTGGTGATCGATCATTCAAAACTTCCAGCGGACCACAAAAGTTCTGGATCATGCTGAATTTGTATAGTCTCTTCATCCAGGTCCTTGTGATCTTATCAATAGGTTGGGTGGCAATTCAATCACGACTGTTTCGTGTGGTATGGTCCACTTAAGATTTGGATCTGCTTCATTTTTTGGGATCGTGCCAAAATTGAGCTTTCAAATGAATGAACGGTGTGGATGTAAGTAACATACATCACAGTGGACCCCATAGTTAGGGGTCCACCAGCCTCGGTGGATCCGGGGACCAACCCAAACCGCACCCTGTGGATAGATATTGTAATTTTTTGAAAGGCTTTCAGTTATTATTCAATCGCATGCGTGCTAAAGTGATTAACATACATTTGAGCAGTGTGGGGACCTACTCATTATTCTCTAGGGTAATCCAAACCACGCATCTGATGATCCTTCTCAATCGCACCGTACATACCAAGAATCATTGTAAGAAAAAGCTCAAGTAGGACATGCCCCAGGAATCAATTAAAAAAAAAAAAAATCATTTCTAAAATCTAGATATTCAGATGGTGCGGTCCAACTGAGCTTTGGAATATCCTAAATTTTATTGTGTTCGTACATATTTGTACGTGGCACCTGATGAATTGTTTGGATGGTATATAAAAGATACAGTGGACCCCAAACACCATATGAAAATTTCTACGGTGTACATCACACTAATTATTCCCTTTGCCATGGCCCACCAAAACTATCTATCAATATGGATTTTGGGATAGGAGCCTTATAACTTGGGCGTCACCTAATGGACGGAGTGGATGGAACTCAAACATCAGGTTGGCCCAGCATAGTTCGAATGTATAATTCGGACGTACGTGAAAATATTCACACGCTGTGAACATACACATGCAACCATTATTTCCTACCAAACTGTCGTATGTTTGTAGTATCACATCCGTCCAAAAGCTGGGCCATACCATGAACTATTACTGAAGTCACGCAGATGCACTCATCGATTGTGATACAACAACCAAACAATAGAAATCCAGTGGTATGCCTCAATATACTGCTGTGATCTGCCAATGAATGGATTTGCTTGATTTTCATGAAAGTTGATCATCATCCTCTGCCCCATCCTTTGAACGGATGGGATATTGTAGAAATTTGATAAGTCTGTGGAAAATAGATGGCTGTATGTGAAGGTTCACATGGTTCGGATACGACGTAGTTGCGGCCCTACCGTGATGTATGTGTTTTATCCACGCCGTTCATCCGTTTTTCCAAGCTCATTTTAGGGCATGATGGTGTGGATGGAAAACCCAAGTAGATTACACCACAGAAAATAGTGGGGATTGAATGCTCACCATTGAAAATTTCCTAGAGGCGACAGAAGTTATGGATTAAGCTTATATTTGTGATTTCCCTTCTTCAAGGTGTGTGTGACCCCATAAATAGGTTGGATGGAAAATACAACATCACGGTGGGCCCTAGGAAAGCTCGAGCATTGGCCGTTCAATCCCCACTTTTTTCTGCGGTGTGGTACACTTGAGCGTTAGATATGCATCGTTTTTTGGGCCATGCCCTATAATTAGCTGGAAAAACTGATGAATGGAGTGGATAAAAGAACATACATCCCGGTGGGACCTACAGAGCTTGGGCCACGTGGAATCCGCTTCCCACTTGAACCTAGGTACATACAGACGTATGTGTTTTATCCATGCCGTTCATCCATTTTAAAAGATCATTTTGGGTAAAGTGACAAAAAATGAGGCAGACCGAAGGCCCAAATGGACCGCACTACAAGAAAAAAAATGGGGATTGAACACCTACCGTTGAAAACTTCTTAGCGGCACAGAAGTTTTAGATCATGGTGTGGTCCACTTGAGCCTTCGATCTGCTTCCTTATACAGATCACACTAAAAATGATCTCTCAAAATGAATGGACGGAGTAGATAAAACACCTACATCATGATGTGCCCCACAGAGCCCCTGTGAGGACCGTCCGTCTCTAGCCAGGTCCTGCTGGTGGTGGTAGTATCCAATCCGCGGTCCTTCCTAGTGTAGAAGGAGTCATATGGTACTCGCGATGCGTACTACGTTGATAGGCATGCACTTAGAAATCGTATACGTGACAAATCCGACTAGATTGTACATACCAATTTTTTTAGTCAAAGGAACAATATCCAATTGGTTGGATAATCCTAACCGTTGATTCGTGGACGCTTGTTTGTGGAAATAGAACTGTTATATGTTTATCATTTATAAACGTCCAATGAAGGCCCGTTTGGATACTTTTTCTACTTACAGCTGTAGATAAGTTCGATTTATAATCAGTAATAAGTAACTTTTCTTTAAAAGTACACAATTGCTTCAGTTAATACTTTTCATAACTTCCTCAAGAGGGGACAAGAGAGATGAAAGGAAGGAAAAGCTGATAAGTATGTTGTTTACTAAACATATTAATTTTCTTAATAAATAGAAATTAAGATAAGCTACTTATGGCATAAATAATTTATCTCAAGGCCCTAAATGTCCACTAATCCATCACTCAAATAATCAAATAAGATTATTATTTTTTATTCATTACACAACTAAACTATGTAACATACACTGGAACATATAACTCTAACATTTATATGTATTGAAAATAATTTCTAAATAACTTCTAAGAAGCCTGCGTATCACCCATCACACTTGGCCAGAGCATCATGGTTTTTCTCTAAATAGAGAAGAGAAGCTTTCTTAGTTATTTCTTTTTTCTTTTGAATTTTTTACAGTTAAATTTCCGGTAAATTGGGATTTTACCAGCAGAGTTTAAACAACCAAAAATATCATTTTGAGGTGGAAATGACCAAAATACCCTTATTGTGAATTAGAGCCATGACGCCATTTTCTAGCCTACTCAACAGGTGCCCCTTATCAGATGGACAAAAAAATATAACTGTTCCAACTAAATGTACAAATTAATATACACCATTAAAAACATATAAACACATATGTGGCCCATTTGATTGTCCCATCAACCGAGAATTTTGGCTGGTTGGATTTCCTTGGTGGGTCCATATGTTAGAAAAGCTATGCCATTTGGGTCCCACAAATTTCAATTTCATTATTATATTAAAGAAAAGAATAAATGACCTTACTGTGTATAACAACTGTAGGGCTATTTTTCATGTGTCTGACATTTAGCCAGGTTAACACGTCCACTGCATTGTGATTATCAGTAGGGCTCTCAATGGGTCGGATCTGGATCGGATCCAATTGGATCCGGCTCCAAGTCCGTATATCTGTAGATGGATTCGGATCGGATTCGGAACCAACTCGGATCGAAAAGGTGATATCCATACCCGATCCATTTATAAATTGTTAGATCCATTTCCGATCCAAAATCCATATAACCATCGGATTTGGGTCGGATCTAGGTCGAATCCACCCCCATTACAAATTTAAAAAAATATATGATATAAAATATATAATATAATATATTTAATTTAGTAGAAAAATGATGCAAATCCCACTATTTACTATGGTATGGCCGACATGGCCTAAAATAATTTGTAAAAAGGATGGCCAACATGAATATAACATATACAGTAAGGTGACAATGAGTCGGATCTTAATCGGATTCGGATCAAACTCGGATATGTTCATGTGAATCCATATCCGCTCCATTTAAGTAATCAGACTTATTTTAAGATCCAAATCCGCTCCATTTAAGTAATCGGACCTATTTTAAGATCCAAATGCGCATTATGCGGATTCGGAGTGAATCGGATCTCGGATTTGACCCGCTCCATTGAGAGCCCTAATTATCAGGCAGACTAAAATTATTATTGATCCAACTAGATTCTAAAAAATATTATAGACCACTTAAAACATATAAATTCATAAGTAGCCCAGCTGATTGTCCCATCAACTAAAATTTTGGTTTTTTGAATTCGGGTCATGTTACATAAGTCATGCAATGTAGGTTTCACAATTTTCAATTTCATTATTATTTTACCTTTAAAGACAAGAATAAATGCCCTTACTGTGAATAAGGACTGTAGGGCCACTCTTCATGTGTCTGACATCTAGCCGGCTCAATAGGCCCACTGCATTGTGATTATCAAATGGACTAAAATTATATATTATTGATCTAATGAAATTTTTTTAAAAAAATATTATACACCACTTAAGACATATAAATGCATATGTCGCTCAACTGATTGTCCCATCAACTAGAATTTCAATTCCTTTGATTTTCTTGATGTTGTCCATGGAAAGTCATACCATGTGGGTCCTTGTGATTGCCCACCTGACACGTAAGCAATTGCTTTCACTCAATTGCACAGATGAGATGTGGACTTGACTCAGATGTAAAAATATATTTAATTTTTGGAGTCGCCACTAGTCAAATTATGATTTTAGAGTGTACGATTGACTAGAATTTATAGAATATCTAAATGGAGTCAGAAATCCAAGAAACTCTTGATTCAAATGACTCCTGCATTGATTTCTTTCGCCCATACACTTGCATGGTCTTTACTAAATAGAGTTTTATTGATTTATTTAGGGTAATTTTACCGTGACTTGAAGAAAAAAAAAAGATTTAGATATGAGATTGAGAGGATGGTAGAGAATGTGTAGAACTGAAATATAGTAGTTTTGAAGAGATGGGGAAGAAATGAGAAATCAAATACCCTTCTTAGTGCAAGAGAGATGATGGGACATCCCCAACCATACCTCCTATTCCTCACTTGAGCCGTGTTAATTACCAGTATGAGAAGTTCACTAGAGACTAAGTGTCAATGATGCTCTAGTAAAAACTATTAGATAGGCCAAGATGATTTTATGACGGGATGGAAGCTGTGATAAGTGGTTTTGATCGTTCCTGGCGTGAGACCAATGATCAGTTCCTGGCGTGAAACCAGTGATCAGGACGACTCCCTACCAAAAGCCCTTAATCAGCCAACAGTCCTCTGCCTCTTTCTGTCACTTTATTAGCTCTTCCTCCATTTTTTCTCTGTTGCCTTTGTCGATCAGCAAGTGCTGCTATTTTATAGGTGAAAATCTACTATTCATCACTATTTGCATAGTGTTACATTAATGGCATGCACTATTTACATATTAATGGTAAATGTTAGGGAGAGTTGTTTTTGTCAAAAATCAACTATGGCCAACTTAGTGCTTTCCAAGGGAAACTAACGATTTGCTCGTTTGAGTAGGATCCTGTAGTAGCCACTGAGTAGCCGCTCGCTTCTTGTAATGAGGTGTCTACAGTCCCAAGATTTTTAATGTTATTACCATGTACTTTTAAAGAAATTAAGAACATGAGGTGTCTACGGTCCCATTAAATTTTTTTAATGTTATTACCATTTACTTTTAAAGAAAGAACAAATAATCTTACTGTGAATAAGAACTGTAGGGCCATTTTTCATGTTTCTAATATCTAGTTGGGTCAATAGGCCCACCGAATTGTGATTCTTAGAAGGACTAAAATTATTATTAATCCAACTAAATTTTAAAAAATAGTATACACCACTTAAGATATATAAATTCATCCGTGGCCATCTGATTGTCCATCAACTAAAATTTTGGTTCCTTGGATTTTATTGATGTTACCATAACAAGTCATGCCATGTGGGTCCCATGACTTTTAATATTATTACTATTTACTTTTAAAGAAAAGAACAAATGCCCCTACTCTGATTCAGAACTGTAGGGCTATTTTTATGTGTCTGACATCTAGTTGGCTTGACAAGCCCACCACATTGTGATTATCAAATGGACTAAAATTATTATTGATCCAACCAAATTAAAAAAATATTACACACCACTTAAGACAGAAATTCATATGTGGCCCTATCTGTTTGTCCATCAACTAAAATTTTGGTTCCTTAGATTCTATTGATGTGTCCATAACAAGTCATGCCATGTAGGTCCCATGGCTTTTAATGTTATTACTATTTACTTTTAAAGAAAAGGAAAAATGTCATTATTGTGAATAAGAACTATAGGCTTATTTTTCATAAGTCTGACATCTAACTGGCTCAACAGGCCCACCACATTGTGATTATCAGATGGGCTAAAATTATTCTTGATCCAACTAAATTTTTTAAAAAAATATTATACACCACTTATGGCATATAAATTCATATGTGGCCCACGTGATTGTCCCATCAACTAAAATTTTGGTTCCTTAGATTTTTTTGATGCATCCATAACAAGTCATGCCATGTGGGTCCTATAATTTTTAATGTTATTACTATTTAATTTACTTTAAAAGAAAAGAACAAACGCCCTTATTGTAAATAAGAATTGTAGGGCCATTTTTCATGTGTCTGACGTTTAGCCCGCTCAACAGTGCACCGCATTGTGATTATCAATGGACTAAAAATTAGTATTGATCCAATCAAATTCTAAAAATATCATTCACCACTTAAAGGCATAAATTCAGATGTGGCCCATCTGATTTTCCCATCAGCTAGAATTTTGGTTCCTGGATTTTCTTGATGTCCCATAACAAGTCATGCTATGTTGGTTCCATAATTTTTAATGTTATTATTATTTACTTTTAAAGAAAAGAACAAATGCCCTTACTATGATTAAGAACTGTAGAGCTATTTTTCATGTGTCTGACATCTAGCCAGCCCAACAGGTGCACTGGATCATGATTACGGGATGGACCAAAAATATAATTGATCCAACTACATTGTGAAAAAAAATATTATAATACCACTAAAAAAAACATATAAACTCATTTGTGGCCCATTTAATGGTCCCATCAACCAGAATTATTTTGGTTCGTTGGATTCCCTTTGTGGGTCCATGTGGTAGAGAAGTCATGCCATGTGGGTCCCACAATTTAAAAAAGCAAGGGTATTGTTGTTAATCTCCAACATTGGAAAAATCATATCGCCGATATTTGTGGTAAAAAAAATCTCTTTTTACTTTTTTGTCCTTCCGTTGCTGTGGCCATAAACTCCACGGACGCCCCAATCAAAACCCATCACCTTTCTCTCTCGCTCTTTGTTCCTCTCTCTCTCCTCTCTCTTGTGTTTGTGTAGATCCCAAGGAGAAGAGAAAAGGGTGGAGTTCATAGATTCATTTCTTCAAACTACCTCCTCCCCTTTTCTCTCTCTTTTTTCGCTTCCTTGCTCAAGCCTCAAAGAAACCAAAGATTCTTTCTTGCTTTCTTTTTCTTCTTCAGATTCTCTCTCTCTGGAAAGATTTCTCACTTGGGTTTTTGGCCTTTTGGCTTTTTGGATTTCTGTTGCTTGTAGGTTTTCAATTTTATGAGGTTTTGCAGGGGTTTTGGGGAGTTTTAGCTGCTAGGAGAGAGTGTTGGGCTATCTTAAAAAAGGTCAATTTCTTCAACTTCCAGCATCTTTTCTGGGTTTTCTTGCTAGAAATTTCATCTGGGTGTTGTTAGGTTTTTGTATTTTTTCTTTTTCTTTTCTTTCTTTTTTCTTTTGTTGGGTTGTTTTCAGATCTGATGACTGATGGTTTATATCTGAGCAGCGAGATCTGTTAGTTTTTTTTTTTTTCTCTGTTTTGATTTTTTGGTGATTTTGGAAAGGTGGGTCTTTTTTAGATTCTTCAGCTGATGCTTATATAAAAAGGGTATTCATATTCTCGAGGAGTGCTTCTTCTTGATTTAGTACCCATTTGTCCTTTGTAAAACCCCAAGATCTCTGCATTTCTTTTCTGGGTTTTCTCTCTCTTTCTCTGTAGTTATTCATCAACCAAAATCTCAAACTGATTCGTCCGAATTATAATATCATACAAATTTAGGATCTTCGAAAAAGACCCAGTGAATTGCGTGACTGTGAATTTTATGTTCTGATTCTTTCGGGTGGAAATTCAGTACTTGATTTCGAAAAGATGAGGTGGGGAATGGAAATTCTATCGCCTATGTCATATATTTCTAACTCAAGTTGGTTGCTTGAGGAGAGCAAGAGCGGCAACTGGACCCATGAAGAGAACAAGAAGTTCGAGAATGCTCTCGCACTTCACGACAAGGACACCCCTGATCGATGGCATAATGTTGCTGCCATGATACCTGGAAAGACAGTTGAAGATGTCATCAGCCATTACAGGGATTTGGAGGACGACATTAGCGACATAGAAGCTGGGCTGATCCCCATTCCGGGTTACAGCACCTCATCTTTCACATTGGAATGGGTGAATGATCGCCGATTCGATGGGTTGAAACCTACATATGCTGTTGGTGGAAAGAGGACAGTGGGCAGGCCTGATCAGGAAAGGAAGAAGGGAGTCCCATGGACGGAAGATGAGCACAGGTAATTCTCCATTTACCCATTGAGATACTGTTGTATTTTCTTCTTTCAATCCCAGCTTATGCCATGTTTGGATGCTCAATTGAATTGAATTGTAATAATTGATTGCTCAGTTGAATTGAATTTAATGAAGTGAAAGCGACCTAAATGGGGATGTCCCCACTTAGTTCATGATAAACGAATGGCCCCAAAAATAGAAATTATGAATTATTGCAGTTCCAACTCGAAGACATGGGATGCATTTAGGGGTTTGGTTGTCATTATGTGCCACCTCCACGTTGGTCATTTATTCCATATCAAATTGAATTTTCGCAATTTGATGCAGTTGTGAAACCATACACAACATTTTTCAATAAACACTATAACAAAAAGATGTAAGAAAATGAAAACATCATGTTATTGATCTGTACACTTTTGGGCCTCATGATCAATACAATTTTGCTGATTTTATGGCTATTAAGCGATTGTAATTGTTTTTACATTGAGCATAGTTAGGTAGTCTATGATGCTGATCTGAATTTTCACAATAATCTGCTACTGTCTATTACTGATTTTTATAGTTTGGGTTGTGCTACTGGTAGATTACATTTTTTTGGAAGAGAGTCATGCAATGTTCGGTCAAGTATTTATTGACTCCAACGAACGTTACATTTGCGGGCACGCCTTTTGGTGATCCAAATTGTTCATGTGGCTGGCTCCACAGTGGGTGGAGAGTTTCCCCCACCACATGATCCTGACCATTCAATTGGGCCCCATTAAATGCGGATGACATTTGTAATTGACCATTTCTGTTGGATGGCTCGAATCATTTGAGAGAGTTGATCTATCACATGATACATTCCATCATGATGGGTGCACCATATCAATGGCTTTGATTACCATAAGCTGCGCACAGCCTCTAAGCCGTTTAGTCTGTGGCCCAATTCAATTTGACTGTCCGTCCTTTGTTCCTCTTTCACCAAATGATTTCACAAGCATAAGCCAAAGGATACCTGGTTTGGATAATAATAATAATAAAAATAAAAAAAATCAAACATCATATCATACCTCTTTTTGGAAGTCTATTAGGCTGGCTTGGTTAGGAACTTTTGTGACCATGCTTGGGATTTTGTGGCCAGTTGGTTTGACATGTAATTTGGTTGATGCAGGCGGTTTCTGATTGGTCTTAAGAAGTATGGTAAAGGAGACTGGAGAAACATTTCTCGCAATCTCGTCATCACGAGGACCCCGACTCAAGTGGCTAGCCACGCTCAGAAGTATTTCATAAGGCAGTGTTCGGGTGGCAAGGATAAAAGAAGATCGAGCATTCACGACATCACGACTGTCAATCTCACGGACAGTAGACCTCCTTCACCATCTCAATCTTCCACGCTTTCCGTGCAGTCTAGTCCTGCCAATGTGCCAAAAACAGCAGACCAGTTCTCAATGTCATTTGATTCAAACTGTCGGAATGAAGGAGCGGCATTTTTCAGCCCAATGGCACCTCAAACACACAGGAATCCATTCATGCCGCATTCTTATGGGATGCCTTCATATGGGCTGAAAATGCAGGCGCAGAATTATCAAAGAGGCAACCTTCATGAATCTGTTGGGCCCCAGAATTCAGTATTTCAGCTGCAATCTTCACACCACCACCGTCATGGATAACACGATGATTTTTTTCTGCTTCTTTTTTTTCTTAAATTCAGGATCACATTGAAATGTCGAATGTATTCCGTTCAGTTTGGTCGCTGTCTTTGGATTTGTCCTGGTTTTTGTGTGAATATTTTAATGGGACACAAGGTATTTTGTAGTCTTTGGACTTCTTAAGAGGGTGGTAGAATTGTATTGTGCATTGAATTTCAAATTCTTAATGTTGAGATTAGTTCTCGTTGAATCGAAGTTTTTTGGTGAATTTGGTGTGAAATCGTAGGTTTTCGCTTTCATCGAATATGTTTCTGTTTGCTTAAAGAGGACGGTGTCCGTATGAAAAGATCTTGGAAGCTTTTATGTTTATCACCATTCTGAGGTATGAGATTCTCGAGAAAGTAATGACCATGCCATGGAGCATTTTGAAATAATTCAAGGTCAGGATGCTGCATGCAAGTCCGAGGTCACTCTGTGTAGAAAAGAAGCAGAGGCTGTGAATTCATGGAGAGTGATGGCATTACAGATAATGTTCTTTCACTCTGTGTAGAAAAGAATCAGAGGCTGTGAATTCATGGAGAGTGATGGCATTACAGATAGTGTTCTTGAGGTACACGCTGGCGGCCTTGTCATGTTTGCTCTTTCTATCCCTCAGATGTATCATGAACGATCATTTATAAGCCATTAGATGAAGTGGCAGTAGAATATCGGTGGGCTTATTCTTAAATTGTTCATATTAATTTCTGAAACATGGTTGATTATGTTTGAATTCTCAACATGGTTTATGGATTTTTATTGTTTGCTTGTATGTAGTAGTAATATTCTCCATGGGTTGAGCTATTTAAGCTTGTGGGTGTTCTGATACTTCTATGAGCAGTCCTAATTCCAGATGCCATGTCAACAACGGCAGAACACAACCACACCATGTGCACAACATGGTGCATTTAAGTTCAGGATCTGGGAATTCATGAAGTGGTCCCTATTGTAAAATTTCCCAAGAGTCCAGCCAGTCTATCCATCAGGTCATCTGCATGTTCTGTGATGAAATGGTTGGCTAGAAAATGAGAACAGATGGTCTATGTTCATCAAACCACATTTGTTGCTTGCATGATTAATGGGTTGGCTGAATTTTGTAATGGAACAAATTCACCGTGGGGACGACCCTGTGGACACCTTGGATTCCACATACGTGTGCCACATTGGCATATGTGGTGTGTTTGTGTTCGCCAATTGAAGATGGGGGCATCTGGAATTAGCATTCCCTACTTCAGTTCACAAATGACACTTTTTTTCCTATCTTCTTACTGCATTCTGCAATAACCACCATCACTTGAACACGATCGCCAGTCCATTTATTGGTTTTCACTTTGACGTTTGCAATTCATGTCATGCCCCAAAAACCCAAGCGGTCTTATGATCGAGCAATCTGTTCTCCATGATTTGTGCTTTGCGGCGGTGCGGCACAAATCTCTCAACTTCAGTCCATTCAAAGAGTTGGTTTTTTGCACTTTTCAAGCACTCATTAGGCCGAACCCAGGTGCACTAGTTTGAACCAGACGACCCACCAAACTACCCATGCTTGCCCAACTTGGCTGACTCATCGAGCATTCTCTTTGAATTCTATAATGTCTCCCATATAATCTACTTTTCTTATAGACTTTTGGCCATTTCAAGGTTTGTATAACCTCCAACATGGCCCATTTGACTGAACTTGACCACCGAAACCTTTAGTAGGGTCCGAGTGTGCATTCCACTCACTAAGCATCTCATGCTTCGGTCTCCTTTTTCTTCATTACTTTTCCTTGAAAGGAAGGCATGCTGCAGCAGGCAAAGATCCCAAATCAGACGTATTAGCGAATAGATTAAGCTGACGATGGAACTGTGAGAGTCTCATGTTAGGTTGCATTGTTTTATGCTTTTCATTTCCTCTTCTGCTATAGCTAATCTATGATTGTGATTTTTCTTTTTTGCTTTTGTTGCAGCATATCTACTCTATTGTCCGATTTGGATTGACTGGATTCTGCGAACCTTGTACAACCGCTCGAATTGTAGGATTCGTGGGCCTTTCTGCAAGGACGGTCGGGAGGATCTTGCTTTTCTTCATGTAAGGTGAATCAAATCTATACGCCTTTTTTCTTAATCAAAGAAGCTTATAATTTAATACCGTCGAATGGGGTTGCAGATTCTCTCTGCAAGTGGCCGAAAAAATCAAGTATCCTAAGACCATGTCTTGCTTTTTAGACCTTTCACTAAACTAGAATCATGTTGCTAATCATGCAGCATTGAACTGGTGACTTTGATTATTGAATTCTACCTAGTGATGCTAAAAAGCGATTTGTGCGTGGGACCCGCCAAATGCGAACCAGCCCAGCCGACTGTGGCCATCCCATCTGTGGGTTAGGTAGTGCCGAGATGTAATGCCAATGTTTGGATGGGTGGTGTAGCGATTTTGGCTTGTTTCAGTCATCAAATGCAGGGGATACTTGATACTCAATGAGGGGGAATGATCACATGCATTTGGAAGCATGGTTGTGAGGCTCATTGTGATGTGTGAGTGCTGTCTATCTAGTCCTTTGGATGTGGTCCACCATGTTAGGCCTATAGCCAATATCCAGCCTGATGCATTACTCAGGTGGGTCGCACCAAAGGGAAGATGTTGGGGAGGGTGGCTCCTACCAAAGAAACTTCCAGATGGAATGAGGGGTCCACTGTATCGTGTATATGCCTTCCAAGCCGGTCATCAGGTGCACCCCACCAGGACGGAGGGACACACCAAACCTCGATCCATTCCGAAACTCAGGTGGGCCACGCCACGCGAATATATAGGTCTTAGGTGTGATTGTACATTGCACCCTGCTGGGGTGTCCCACTTGAGTTTTGGATCAGGATCGTTCTTGGGATGCATGACAAACATGAGGAGGCGCAATAGATGCACCGTTTGGATTCCACATAAACATCACGGGCGGACCCCACACAGCTCCAACGTATGGGAATTACTGTACTCAAAGATGAGTTATATTGCATGTAAATTTTAACGCATTTTGATCATCCAATCCCTTGATAAGGTGGGGCTTCAAGGTGGGCTGGTGGGCCATACTGGCACGTGCGCCTGCGTGTGGATGGGCAGGGTTTCACACGCGTGCAAACCTCATCAAGTGCTAGTGTTTTTGCTGGTGTCTTTTGTCTTTTTCCTTTCTCTTCTTTAGTTGTTGTTGCTACTACACTGCTACACTTTATGTTGATCCTAGTGCTGCTGCAACTATCATGAATTCTGGTGCAGCACCCGTTGAAAAAATAATTCAAGGGTGTTGGACCCCACCATCATATGAAGATCGGTCCAGACAAACAGGGCAGCACCACCTTTCCAGCTATCTGAGCCGTTGATCTGGTGAAAACCCATTTGGGGTGGGCCACACACTAGTATCTTGCGTTTCAGACGATCCTATTCGTCAAATAAAAATGCACGATCTGACAGTCTGCATTTAACAGAGACTAATCTGACGGTCGGGATTGCCTGATGGGTGTCTCTCATCCACCTCTGTGCTCACCATTCCGGCAATTCAGCCCACCATAAGGTGGGCCCCACATGTACTTAGTTGGGGTAAGCAGAATGATCATGCCTATTAAAATTGCGCTGAGGTAAATGACAAAACAGGCCACTTTCTTTTTTAAAGAAGCTGCCTCTTTTGAGGGCACTTTGGCCACTTTATTCTAATTTTAATATGCTCTCAAGTAGATTTGCTAAGCCCACACGCGTGTACAAGGCTAGCCATCCCCCTACCACATGTGCCAACAGCTAACACTTGTATTAGATCTAAGCCGTCCATCAGGTGGGTCTCACTCATGCAGCTGTCCTGCCGTGAAGATCAAATTTTCTCATCGTCTAGATGGGTGGTATAGGAGAACTTGGACCAAGTTCATCCTAGCCATCCACTTGTTTCGTCAACTGCAGCTCAATCAATCGATGAAATGGCCCATTTCAGGCAAGGGCGTCGACATGGTGGGACCCAGCATGATGGGTGGCTTGCATCTTGCATATGTGTTCCATGTATACACGTGTGGGAGCGTGTAGGTGGGCCTGCCTTTCAATATCTCCCTCGCATCAGAAGCATTGGTAAAGGAGAACCTAGTGGGCTTTTGTGGGCCCATGCTTGGTACTCTGAATGGCTTCTCCATTGGCCTTTGAGGATCTTAAATCACCCCCTTTTATTTTTATACTTTTCTTGCATTTCCCTAAAAAGAAAGGGAAGATGCATAAAATCTTCCAACATCCATTAATAGTATTGTAAGTGGGCCCCACTTGTGATCATATGTGATAAAGGCCTGGCTGATTACTAGATCAAGCCTGTTTATAGCGTGATGGATTGATTGGGCCCAAAATCAGAGGCCCATTATTGAAATCAAATGCCCGGCCCAAAAATCTAAGGCCCAATTAGTAAACAGGTTGGCCTCAGGTCAGCCCTGGATGGGCCACACCCGGGGTGTTGCCCCTCTTACATATGATCGCAGTGGACGATTGGATAGAAGGGTTCACCATAGATCGCCCATGGCGACAACACCGTGTGTTCACAACCATTCAAAGATGGACATTTATTATTGTTGTTGTTGTTGTTGTTGTTGTTTTAATTTATTTTATTATTATTTTTAAGGGAGTTTGGCAGCAAAATTCCTCAAGAATTCCATTTTCATGAATTACTATTTGTGTGAATTGAATTGCCCAGGAAGCGCATTTTGAGAGACATTTACCGCATTGTCCTCAACTTGTTTCTTCCTTTAAAAAGCAATAAAGTTGAAAATTCTAGGGTCCATGTGAACTGTGTATGACATCAGACCTGTCTAAAAAATGCACCCGAACATGGCCATCACCCAAATAAAAATCGAACCTATTAAATCATTGGATGGGTTACAAATGAACTTATATGTTTTTGGGTGGTGTAAATTATTTTTAAAGTGTGGCCTACTTAATTATTGGATCCACCATATTTTATGCATATCTGATCATCATGGTGGGGTGCATTCATTGGATGCGATGTCATACACATTAGCCCCACACATGGACCATTGGATATGAGGGTTAACCATGAATAGCCCATGGTGACAAGACCATGTGTTCACAACCATTAGAAGGGTGTGCATTTTTTTACTACTATTACTGCTACTATTATTATTATTATTAATGGAGTTTCATGACAAAGTTCCTCTGAAGTTTCATTTTCATAAATTATTATTTATGTGAATCGAATTGACAGGAGGCACTTTTTGAGAAGAAAATTACTGAAATATCCTCAACTTGTTTTTCTTTAAAAAGCAATAAAGTCGAGAATTCTAGGGGCCCCGTTGTCTGTGGATGACATCCGATGCAACTTGTCTAACAAATGCACCCAAACACGGTGATCACTTAAATAAAAATTAAGCCTATCAAATCATTAAATGGGTTACAAGTGAACTTAGATATTTTTCAGTGGTGTATATTAATTTTTATGGCGCCGCCCTTTTAATGATTAGATCCACCATATTTTATGTATATCTGATGTGATGCCATACACCTACACCTGGCCTCACAATTCCCAACTTCAACAAATGGACCATTGGGACAGGAGGGTTCACCATGGATGGTCCATGGAGGCAAGATTGTTCATAACCATTCAAAGAAGGGTATGTATTTATTAGTATTATTGTTAAAGGAGTTTTAAGGCAAAGTTCCTACTGAATTCTATTTTCACAAATTATTATTTATGTGAATTGGATTACCCCATAGGCGCTTTTTGAGAGAGAATTACAGAAATGTCGTCAATTTGTTTTTTTCTTTAAAAAGCAATAAAGTCGAGAATTCTAGGGTCCACGTCGTCTGTGTATGACATCCGGCCTATCTAACAAATGCACCCAAACATGGTGATCACTTGAATAAAAATTGAGCCGATCAAATCATTAGATGGGTTACAAGTGAATTAATCTACTCTCCGGCGGTGTAATTTTTATTTTATTTTTTTATGGTACGGCGTACTCAATGATTGAACCCACCATATTTTATGTATATTTGATCATCATAGTGGGGTGCATCTGTTGGATATGATACAATATGCATGGGCCCCACAATTCCCAATTTCAACTCTTTTTGAAAGGAAAAAAGAAAAAGAATTTAAGCATTTTGGTAATTTAACACCTCCAAACGCATTGCTCAATAATTTTCCATTGTGGAGGCATTATTTGGTAAAATCCGAATTACCAAAGGAATTTTGCCATGACAATCTCTATTATTAAATTTATTGGAGTTTTGTGCGATTGCTGTGTGTTAATGAAATTGAAGTGAAACTTTTATAGGGCAGGTATAAGATTCCCATTGTTAATGGACAAAATATGGGATAGTCAGGAATAACATGTTCATAGGATGTGGAGCAGAAATGAGGTCGTCGAGATGCATGAGTGGCCAAGAAAGCAACAATAGAATGAGGGGACTGAGTATCACCACCGACAGGTTATAAGATGAAAGAATATACTCAAATAGTTCAACCATGTGGAACGGAGACCAAGAATAGCACCAGTTATGAGTGAGTCAGCTCATATTAATGAATCTAAAAGGGTTAGGAGTGAGTCGGGTCTCATTAATGGCACTAAGAGGGGGGAGGAGAAGCCCCAAAAAAGACATTGCTGGATGTAGTAAGAAATGACTTGAGTTAATTAAGTTAATTAGATAGATGATGTAATAAGGGATACTCTGTGTGAACAATAATGATAGCATATGATGAAGAGAATAGGTAATTTCCAGATGCCTTGTCTTCAAGTGCTCCACATGAACTCATCACAAGCGTGTGGCACTCATCAAGCATTTAGGATGAGAAAATGGATATTAGATGGTACTTGAGGTGGGCTCATTGGGCCATATGTCTAGATGAATGTAGGATTGGGTGGTGGCACCATACTAAAACATCCAAGTGATTGACCACATAGGCTTGAATGGCAATTTGATGTAGAGTGTGCCCCAGATACATTCTTAGCAAGATTGGACCACAAGAAGCCTGAACCGAAGAGGAAGGAGTCTGCCAAAAGTAGGCCAAGTCTTATATAGGTCATGAGGTAACTAGCCCCAGACACGTCCATTTTAAAGAAATTCATTCCAATTGTTCGCAGTGTTCACTATAAATCAACCATTACTTTTGATCCAGGCATCATCATAAAACATACGACTTATCGATCTTTATGTAATAATGCTTTTGGGGCCAACCGTCTCACTATGCCAATCAAAATCATCCATTTCGTAAAATGCACTCCTCTAGTTCAACATTGCAATTTTAGGAAAAATTTTACTATTTTTTTAGAGATTTATGTTTTCGTCATATCTTTTTTTTTTTTTTTTTTTTTTTTTTTTTCAGTTTTAAGATTTTCGTTCTTTTTAAAAAAATTTGCCTACAATAATGTCGAGAATGCTCTAGTAAGATTTATCTAGACTTTCTATTTTGATTTTCCACGGCTTACAGGTAAATTCCTGTAAAAAAGTAATTATTATATTTTAACGCCATTTGAAAATACAAGAGCATTTCTGCTTTGAAAATCGGTCCGAAATTAGTGGCTTAAATTTGTGGGTCCCATCTTGATATATATGACATATCCACACCATCCATCTGTTTTACCAAAATATTTTGGTGGACGAGCCAAAAAAAGAAGCAGATTCAACACTCAACTGGACCACATCAACGAAATCAGTGGCCACAATATGTCCACTGTCTAAAGTTGTTTCCTTCATGGGGCTCACATTAATGTTTATTTATCATCTAATCGGTTTACGAGATCACATAAGACATGGATAAGGGGAATACACAAATATCAGCTTGATCCACAACTTTTGATGCCCCCAACAAGTTGTTAACGGTGGGCGCTTGATTCCCACCGTTTTTTGTGGCATGGTCCACTTGAGCTTTGGATCGCACTCATTTTTTTGTTCATGCCATAAATTCAGCTAACATAAAGGATGGATGGTAGTGGATACGCCATATACATCACGGTGGGCCCTATAGATAGTTGTCAGATTCCTCATTTTTTTTGTTAAAAAAGCAACCATCACTGTCTAGGAGAGATGCCGCAATTACCTAGGTAAATAATTATTACCCATTTACAAGGTAATTATGATCAACCTGGAAAATCAAACAGGCCCTAAATGAATTAAGGTTTTTTTTTTTTTTTTTTTCTTTATAAGTGGTATGATAAGGAAGTATTACGATAATCTCTTAATACAATTTCAATTTTTTTTTTAATCATATGGATTCAAGATCTACTTTATGGATTCAAAGTTTTACCTACTTGAGGAAGATGACGATCTTCTTCTCCATTGCTATACGCCATTCCCTGCATCATAGTTACAATATAATTGAGTTGTAAGGCCCATGTGATGTGTGAGTGCTATCCAACCCATCCATTAGATGTGCCCCTCTATGTTAGGGCCTATTTGATAAAATTTATTTTCAACACTTATTACTAAATTTTGGCATTTTTAGTGATTGTTTTAAATTTAAGGTGTTTTACAAATCTATATAATTAAGTACTTAATTTCTATTTGCACTAAAAAATAGTTTTTTCCAACTTGCCTCCCTTGACTTATGGTAAGTGATTTTGCTCTTTATCAATAATTTAAGTTGATAACAATGTTCTTCCTCTTCTCAAAAAATGAAAATGCTTTTTTGGTCATCTTATGAAGTCTAATAAGAGATATAAACCGAAATCTCAAGGAACTCGTCAAACCCTCCGAAGTGAGTGGTCATTCACCCATAATGGAGATTGGAGCACTGAGATCTTGGACGTCAAAGTTGGTATGTTGTTGTACATTCGAGTCACATGTGTGATAATAACAATATGAGTTTGTAGCCTATTTTTTAAAGTATTTCTAGACTCCTTTCATAATGTGGACAACACATCTTCTAAAACTCATCGATAGCTTTGAAACAAATGGTTGTTTGTCCTGAAAGGAGATTGGAGTGTTGAGAACTTATATATCGAAGTTGGTGTGTTACTGCACATCCGGGTCACATGTGCCATAATAATGATTTAAATTCGTGGCCTAGTTTTTTAGGTATTCTAATCTCCTTTCGAGATGTGGACCATACATCTTGTAATACCCATTGATAGCTTTGAAACAAATAGCTAGTCACCTAAAATAGAGATTGAAGTGTTGAGATCTTAGATGTCGAAGTTGGTGTGCCATTGCACTTTCGAGCCACATATGGGGTAATAATGATTTGACTTTGTCACCCAATATTTGAGGTGTTTCTATTCTCTTATTCTCCTTTTAAGATGTGGACCGCAAATCTTGTACAATTCATTGATTGCTTTAAAACAAGTGATTGCACATTTTAAATGGAGATTAGAAGTCCCGAGATCTTAAATGTCAAATTTGGTGTTTTGTTGCACATTCAAGCTGCATGTGCGGTAATAACAATCAAAGTCTCTAGTCCAGATGAGGGCATGGATCATGACAGAAATGGATGCTCAACATGACACATTCTTTTAGTGTGTCACATCTTTTCATCCACTCATCGAATTTGAACAAAATTTGGTCAGAATGGATTTCTCGATGTGTTCTTCGAGATTGTCTAGTTGGATTATATTATGGCCATTCGATATTATTTTTAATATATCTGATTCAATTCAGGTAAGATTGCACTAAATTTTTTTTTATCTAGCCCAATGAATGCCCATTGAACATATTTGACGGTTCAAAATAACCAAATGGTGACCTAGTCAAGAAGATATAGGCTACGAACGTAGGCTTGTTGAATGTTAAGATCAAATGATCACCTATCAGAAGAAGCCCATATTCAAGCCTGATATATGGACAATCTTGATTGGCATGGCACACCTACCAAATATTTAAGCCATTCATTAAATATCTACTGTATATCTCACATGTTTGTCCAATTAACCTTCAATCTCTTCTTAAACGCAATTCACCATTGAACTTCCTAAGATAGTGAAGGTTAAAACTTATAAATTGAGCGACCTTATCTTGTTACAATGCATAAGAGGAAAGTATTAAATTTTTATTGGATTGGACATAGGTGTGCCAAAGTTAATACCATAGCAATAGTAGGTTTCATCTCATACTCTATGAAAGATAGAAATTGATATAATAGGACAAATATGACAAATTGTCATTTTTTAGACATTTGTAGTTTGTGTTTACCAAACAAGTTTTGCGAAAAAGTACTTTTAGATATCATAACTTTTTTCAAACAAATTACTAAATCGATTTTTATTAAGTACTAAAAGCTTTAAGTACCTATTTAAATTTTAGACTTTATTTTTAAGTTTACCCAACGACAACTTAGTCTCAAGACACAAAATCTAGCTTGATCTATAACTTGGGTGGGCCTCACATAAGGGAATTAAGGAATGATCACATATTTGAACCTACGATAATTACAATACATTTGAGCTATGAGGCCTATATGGTGTGTGAGAGCTATTCAACCTATCCATTAGATGTGCCCCTCTATGTTAGTGCTAGAACCCAGAATCCAGTTTGATCCATAACTTGGGTGGGCCTCACCAACGGGAATAAGTGAATGATCACAAACACTTGAACATATGGTAATTACAATACATTTTGAGTTGTGGGGCCCATGTGATGTGTGAGTGCTACCTAACCCATCCATTAGAGGTGCCCCTCCATGTTAGTCCTAGAGCACAAAATCCAGCTTGATCCATAACTTGGGTGGGCCTCGCTCGAGGGAACAATTGGGGATGTTCACCATAGAATCCTCCAAATGGCATGTCAAGCCCACCGTGTAGTTTATATGGTTCTTTCCATTAGGATGGACACAACGAAACTCAAACTACATTCCAAAACTCAGGTACGCCATATCTCACACACCGGTTTTACACCCAACTAGTTAGCATATGGAGGCCACCATGGTGTCTGCAGGACATTTAGTCGGTCTAGTAAGGTTGTCCCTCCATGAAAATGGGATGCCCTAAAAATTAGGTCATGCAAGCCTGGCCCATGGGCCAAACTAATAGGTCCACGTTCGATACAAAGCTGGGTTAGACTGGTCAGGTCGGGTGTGTGGGGCCCAAGAGTTTTCGACACCATCTAGGCATGTTATTGGTGATCCTGGCGCATTATGCACGCTCGTTTAAATCCCTCATATATAAACCCTAAGCCCTAACACACGTATCCAATGACACATGTGCTGATAGGCGAGGAGAAACATTGTAGCACCATACAAGTTATAGTACACTATAATCAAGCATCGACCAAAGACCAAAGGAAAGACTTTGACTTAACCTTTCCACATCACAATGGACCTTTACACATCACTCATTCTCTACAATTTCCACTCATTCTCTCTTCTCCTCACTCTCTTCCAAAATACACCATTACATACCCTACTCCTCTTACAACAAATCATGACCCACCCCACTCCTCTTACACTAGTCTGTTGGGATAGGAGGGGCCGACAGCGGAAGCAAAGCCGAACACAAACAGCAAATTGAATCAAACAAGCCACACAATGCAATCACAATGCATGCAATCACCCACACATAGACAATCCGAATTTAACGTGGAAAAACTCATCACGAGTAAAAAACCACGGCACAAAGCGACACCAATCCACTATAATATCAGAAGTTATAAGAGATGGAATCCAAGACCAAAAAACCAAGCCCACAAGAGAAATCCGAAGCTTACCCAAGAAGAAAACCCTCTTCTTCAAGCTCTTTCTCTCACCTAGAAGCTCCATCAATCCCCTTTGCAACCTTAGAAACATTTAATCCCGTATTACCCCTTAAATAGGCAAGAAAAACGAATTTAGAAACCTCTTACGCGCAAACCGCGCAAGAATCCGCGTTGCACTAGGATACTGCCGACCGGTCGGACACCCCTACCGGCCGGTCGGATGGCTTAAATCCTTCACAACAGCAACGCTGCCTTGGTCTTCACTGTGACCGGCCGGTCGGCCGACCAGTTGGTGGCCCTATGCAATTTGATTTGAGGCGTCTGTTTTCCAACACACTCTTATCTAGGCCAATGCATGTGTAGGATTTGGTCACATCACCCATCCACACCATCATCTTTCCTCCAATCAAAGCTCACCAAAATGCCACTTAGAAATACCACTTACAACTTTCTTCCTCTCTTACAAGACTTCCCAAATGAACCAATATTGTATACTAGCCCCTTAGTCATGTCACCAATCCACTCACCAACACCATCTAATGGAAGTCCATAGGGCTATAAATGGGTCAGCGGACCCGATAGGGTACCCAAACTCAGCCCATTTAGACCCGACCTAGACACGACCCATTCGTTAAATGGTATGGGTCTAAGTCCAAGAACAAACCCAATTGCTAAATGGGTTTAGATCGGGTTTCCTTTATATTAGGCCTAACTCGACTCGACCTGAAACTATTTAGTAAATAGGTGGGTTTGGTCTATGTTATAAGGGACCTATCCAGACCCAGTTTTAAACATGGTAAAAATACTTGCATACCAGATCCAAACCCAAACCCATTAGACTCAACCCATTTATAAATGGGTTTGGGTGTATCTCCTTCTACCCGACCTAGACCCATTTATAAATGAGTCTAATGGGGTTGACTCAGACCCGACCTAGACCCGCCCATTTAGTAGAAGGGTCTTGGTAAAAAATTTAGAGCCAGACCCATTTAATAAATGGGCGCCCAACCATTTACAACCCTAAAAGTCCACCAAAGTGCCAACAAGGATTTCCACCCAAATTCTCTCTCTCTCTCTCTCTCTCTCTCTCTCTCTCTCTCTCTCTCTCTATATATATATATATATATATATATATATATATATATATATATATATATATATATATATATATATATATATATGGTACTGTGAGGTTGACCTTATGGAAACTTCCTATGAGGTCGAGTTGCGTGAGCCCCATCGTGATGTGTGTCGGACATCAACACCGTGCATTTGATGGGTCCCCTTTAGGTTACGTGATACCCCAAAAATCAGCCGCACAGGGAACACGGTATATATATATACCATCTAAAACCATGTGAAGACATGCCTAAAATATCTAAAATCACTTGGTGGGGCCCACTTGAGTTTTGAATGTGCCTGAAACCTGGTCAGACTCCTTTGTACAAGTGGAACACATATAATGGATGGGCTGGATTTGTGAACCACATCTCGGTGGGCCCAATTAACAATTATGAAGGTTTTAATAAGTGGATATCCCTCCCAACTGTTGTCTGTGGTGTGGCCCGCCTAAGTCATGGATTGACCTGATTCTTTAGCCCGTGGCCCACCATTGAATGTTGCATCCAACTGATGGAGTAGATGTTTAACACATATCATGGTGGGGCCCACAGAGCTCGACCTCATGGGAAGTTTCATGAGGTCCACCTCATAGTACCATTTCCCATATATATATATATATATATATATATATATATATATATATATATATATATGTGGGAAATGGTACTATGAGGTCGACCTCATGGGAACTTCCAATGAGGTCGAGCTGTGTGGGCCCTACTGTGATTTGGATTAGACATCTACTCCATCTGTCAGATGCACCATTCCGTAATGGGCCAAAGTATTAAAAAGCAAGTCAATCCATGACTTAGGTGGGCCACACCACATACAACAGTTGACAGGAGTTACCAGCCCATTAAAACCTTCATGATCATTTATTGGGCCCACCAAGATGTGGTTCAAAAATCTAGCCTATCCATTGTGTGTGCTCTAGTTAGACGAGGGGTCAGACCAACTTTCAGCCGCATCCAAAACTCAGGTGGGCCCCACCAGGCACTTTTAGCTATTTTACTCATGTCTTCACATGGTTTTAGATGTTATGGCCCACCTGAGTTCCATATATGGCTGATTTTTGGGATATCCCATGAACTAAAGGGGATCCATCAAGTGCACGGTGTTGATGTCCGATCCATATCACGGTGGGGCCCATATAGCTAGACCTCATGGGAAGTTCACATGAGGTCGACCTCATAGTACCATTATATATATATATATATATATATATATATATATATATATATATATATATATATATATATATATATATATATATAAACACACAAATTTTGTCAGCGCCAGATTCAGGAGTACAAAGCAACATTTCTGGTTCTCGGATTTTGGGGTGCAACAGGGTTTGTCGCCCGGCCCATTGCCATCCTGAGCAGCAATAGACATGAGTTCATATTTAAAATCTGTATCGAGACACAGCCTGAGTAAGAGCCTAAACAGCAAGAGTATAGAGCATATAAATCATTTTGGGACCCAGTTCTTCCACTAATCACGACATACCGAAACCGTTTTGACTCGGCCGAGTTGACTCAGTTTCACTATTTAAAGATTCATCCATATATAGTTTTAAATCAAAACAACTGTAGCGAAACACCAATGCACTCCAATCCATTATTGTAGGCTAGAAATGATCGGTCGGCTAGCCGGCACCGCTGATACAAAGTAGAAGATGAGTGATGTGTGACTATGGTTTCTACATTAGAACTAGACTGGAAGACCTTGTATGAGCATATGCAAGAGCGCTCAATCTAGGCACTCACGGCTTGCATTTGCCAACATGTCTAACGTATGCATGACCCAGCCCCGCTCATCGGACGGACCCCACCATGCGGGTTCAAAAATCAGGCCAGTCTCCTCATCTGGTAAGCCACATGAGTACATTGAATGTGGGCTGATGCTCAAAAGTTTCAACCTTCCATTCCTTTTGTACACATTGGCCCACCAGATGAGTGGACTCGGCTGATTTTCAGGGCGGGACATACGCGCTGAAGGTCCCCACCTTCTGCACTCATGTGCTGCATTTGGGTATGCTTGAGCCACGGGTGTCTGGAAGGTGTCCTCGCACAAGTTTCTACACGTTCCCAGTACGATTCTTTATGTTCATTCTCAGCCCAAAGCCTAGAGGAAATAGAGGGTCAGAGCACTGGTCCCCATGATTCATGGGCAGCTGATCAACAGTTCTGAACCATGTCCTCAGCAGCAAACCTTCGAACTCGTAGTCTCCAAACACAACATCCATAATTCCTGCTCCCTCGCTCCCTGGCAACCATGCTGCAACCAGAGCATCCATATTCTCCAACAGCTCGGGGTCCACGACTAGCGGCCGCCCGGATATTAGAATCACCAATGTGGGAATGCTACTGGCAATGACATTGATCAGATGGGGCCCATCGAATTGTATATTGAGCTCTGAATTGTCACCCAACCCTTCTGCATATGGAGGCTCTCCTACAACAACGACTGCATACGAGAAGTCTTGGCCTGCTAGCGTGGACGGTGAAGGGTTTTTCTCAAAGATCACTTCAGGTTTCCTCTCCGACAGATTGTTTAATGGCGTCCAAGACTGGTTGTGCCTGCAACAAAAGTTAATCACACAGGCTTCTCATGATTATATGAGCAAAAAACACCATACTATTACCATAGTTTGCATAACATTGTTTTAAACTCTGTATTTAAAATTGAAAAAAAAAAAAAAAAAAACTCACATAATGTTTCATTGTTCAGAGCGTTCTCCTTTCCTGCCTCATTGTTCTAAGCAACAAGAGCACTGAGGGAGTTTTCACAAGCTGTAATGCAAAGGATCAAGGGTTGCCCTTAATTGGAACTGCTAGGACTTGAGCATGCTTGAGCAGCTTTCTGATTGTGTCAAAGGCATTCTGACACACCTTGTCCCATTTGAATGGGACGCCGTTTCTTCATGATATTTAAAACTTGGTATACTTTAGAAGTTGGAGAAAAAAAAAACTCATGTTTGGGCAAACTGAATTGAACATTTTTTTTTCATTTTTTTTTCTTTATTTAGAAACACTTTGAGGATGATTTTCAAAATAGAGATTAGTGGTCGCCATCCATTGATAGAATTGAGTAGAAGGTGAATTTTTTTAGAGGATCATTATATACAGATTACTTTCTGAGAGAGGCAAAGAATGGTATTAATCCATGATTTGATTACCTATGTACATTATTACTCGTGCGCTATAGAAATCTATCCATTTTAATTCACGTTTTGTATTTTAATCTTATTAACGTTTGAGGTTTACATGGAACATTAGGAGTAGGATCATGTGGGTCACTCCAATACATACACTAAATGTATGCAACATACTTTTATATATGAATTCACATTGCGTGTATTATTATTTTAAAAGGTAACACTGCATGTGGTGGTGGTGGTGGTGGTGGTGGTGTATAGACACTGCATGTATTATTATTTTAACAGGTAACACTACCAAGGATTGAACTCCAGGATCACTCACACACACTACAGTCTCTACCAGCTCATCTAATGAGCAGGAGATGTGTACTATCAACAGTAAACAGAATAAAATCATAATTTCGGTTGCTAAAAATAGCGATCCAGATCGAAAATGACCCATAATCAGTATTGCAGGATTATGAGTGGAAAATGTAGGAGGTTTTAGCGATTTAGACAACAATCAAGTAAAAGTCGCCAAATTCATGAAGAAGTCCATTTTCACTATATCAGAAAGCAAGGAAACAGTCATGTTTTCACTGTATTCAAACCTACCAATTGCGATTCTACCACTGCCTCCATGCCAGGCTATTGTCCATCCTCCACATTGGAACCCAAGATTATCAGCATGGCTCCCTGCAACAAGAATTCTTCTAGCGTTTCTATCTAGAGGAAGAAATGGTTTCTTCGGATCCTTTCCATTCTTTAACAGGACTAGGGACTTGCGAACTGCTTCACGTGCCAGTTCCCTATGCATCTGGTTGGATAAGAGACATGAGAAGATATCAATTAGCAGACGGCAATTCAAACTAGGTAGCAACTTGGGTCAGGCTCAACACAAACTTTAGGTCAGGTTGGGTTATGCTCTGACTGGAAATCTGGGGTCTGGTTGGGCTTGGGTTGAGGCCTCTGGCAACCCAAACCTGACCCTATGTGTAACATACTACTTGTGCAAGTTGAATGTTGACTAGCAGTGGTTTTTCTTAAAGCCTCCATTTTTTCTCTCTATGTGTGGCCCAACTGATGAGTAGACTAGCCTGATTTTTTGGTCCGGTCATCCATTCAATGGGCCCATCTGCTGACTGTCATGGATGGTCCATACACGTGTGAGAGTTTAGAAAGCCACATAATCAATATATCCAGCACCCAAAACACAATGATGACTGGAGCTAATAACTGTGAAGTTGTAAAAACAATCCCCATCCTTCTCCCCACATGCCTCCATTATTTATAACAAGAGCTTTGCTAAGCCCACACGTGTGCAATAATGCTCATGTACATCCCACATATGCTAGCATGGCCCATAGGTGCGAGATCCAATCCATCCAACAGTTTGGTCCGACCTCTTACATACTTTCCCAAAAATTAATCTGGTCCAATCGGCATGTGGCCCCCAATATTGGAAACAGGTAGCTGTGCTATAAAAATTCAGCCAAGTTTTTCAGAGCGGTGCATATGTTTTGCAAACTGTGGCCTACCTGACCGGTGGATCAAACTGATTCTTGGGTTAGGGCATCAATATAGTGGTCCCATTCTGATGGATGGATTGGATCTTGGACATATCTTGCCATGTTGGCACATGTGTGGCGTGCACATGAGCTTTATTGCACACACGTGCACTTAGCAAAGCTCTTGTAAGAACATCCTTATCAGGATCATAGCCATCCTTGAAACATTTTCTAACAACATAAAACTGGCTTTGATAAGAGTTCGTTAGGCCTCTGTCACAACTAAGGATCCATTATGTGTCACCTGCCACAGGGGCCCACATGCTAAGCAATCAGAAGGTCGGAACCATCCATATTGTAGACTCTATGCTATATGGTCCGCCTTAAGACACTTAAGCAGAATGAGCGATTGAGAGTTGTGACCATCACTATATGTAGTTTCAACAGCTCCCATTTACTCTAAAACTCTAAGGTCAGGAATAAGGATCATCACTGAAGCGTGATTTATGGGACAATAGCTTACTTATGATGGTAACATGAATATGGACGATCATCAGACCATCTCAGTATGTGGGCCCCAGTGGGTGGCAACACATACTGGATCCTGACCCACGACAGAGCAAAATGAACTCTTGTTCAAAATAAGAACTAATATTATCCAAAGACAAATGGTTAAAACCACAAATGCATGTAGTTATGCGAGGTACCCTGCAACCAACTGTATCAAGCAAAGATCTGTCACCAAGAGGATGCTCAAAAATCCCAGTGGCGAATTTAACTCTCAAGATCCGTTCCACTGCATCATCGATCCGGGCCATTGGTATCTCCCCTGATTCCACTAGATGTATCAGTTCTTTGATGAATTTTTCATATCTGAAAGGCTCCATTACCTGTAAAGTTCATTAGTTAGAGAAGTGGGTGAGCCGATAAATCATAGAAAGCTGCAGGCTTTTGAATTTTAATGTCTACCATGTCGATTCCTGCATTGATTGAAGCAGAAATGCAATAGGTGAAGTCCGATCCATGAGGATGACTGAGCGTATCTATACCTTCCCAGTCTGAAATCACGAAACCCTGCGACAGAATTCTCAGGAGTAATTTCAATTTGTAATATGGCCAAGAAAGTTAAGATCGTTAATTTAAGGGAACATATTTTTCAAATAGAAAAGCCAAAAATATGATATTGTAAGAAGCTTAATTTAAAACACAGCCTTGACTCAAACTCCAGTCACTTGATCAGGTTTGATCCAAGACTTGACCAGTCGATTAGGTGGTTCATTTTTTATTTTATTTTATTATTATTTTTTTTTACATAGGGCCTATTTGGTTTTCCAATTTCCTATGAAATGCGAAGTAAATGAGTCATCATTATAATTTTAAGGTGTTTGTTTAAACATGAATTATGGCCTGCAAATCGAGAGTCAAATACACTTGTAAAGAAAATAGGTAAAGTATATTGTAATCATTACATTTTCACATTATAGAACTACCATTTTTAGAGTGATTTCTAGATGAAACAAACAATGTAGCAAAATCATCATTGCAGTAAAAATTAAGTGATGTCACCATACAATTACAAAAGGAATCATTACCCATTTACAGCCATTTACCATTGTAATTGGAAAAACAAACAGGCCCTTAACTTTCATTCTATAAATGCACGAAAATTTAAAAGGCAAAAAAGGTCTACTGCTTTCTTCCTCGCATTGTGGGCATAGAACTTAGGAAGAGAATTTAGGGAATTTAGATTTTTTTTTAAGACTTTAGTGAAGAAAAGCTTAGGTTCTAGTTGGTTTCCAAGAAATAAAGACCTTCGCTCTATAAGCGAGACTCACTCGATTCGTTCTGACTCGAGGGAGTTAAATGAGTCCCTGGCTGACCAGCAAACCAGGTTTCGTTTTGCCCACAACCCAGAAAATCGATTTTCACTCAACCCAATGACCCATCAGTGATCAGGTTTAGTTGACTTGGCTGAGTCCCATGCCTACAAGCCCGGTTTTCTAATCAATAGAAACTTTTCATTACACTCAACTATTCTCATCACACAGTCATAGACAATATAATTTAAGGGCAGTCAGGCTTGAAAATCATGGCATGCAATGGACAACTGATCATATGGTTTAGATAATTCTATAGTATGTGGGACTTGGATGCTTTGTTCGGAGTATTCCCGGTATATCGATAATATCCCTGATATTATCCATATCTCCAACTCGGAGATACTGATAAAACCGGTAATATCAGAAATCCTAGGTATTGGTGATATATCACCAATGTATCAATATCGCCAATGTAATGCCAATATTTTCGATTATGTAAATTCTAGGTGTCACTTATATCGTCAATGTATTGGTGAAATATTGGATGGATGGATGGATGTGCGTGTGTGTGTGCGCGCACATGCATGGGTGGATGGATTGATGGATCAAGGATGTGCGTTTGTGTGTATGTATGTTGATGTATGGATGGATGGTTGGTTAGATGTATGGATCCATCATTTTCCACGTGTTTTCCGAATGTTTCCTTGAGTCAACCATACAAGCTTTTAGGCCCCATTGAAGGAAAATTTATCATTTGATAACTAAAAATGCAAAATTTTATTCTTAAATATGCAAATATATGTATTTTAGTATCTCCTGAAGTATTATTGAAAAATTCCACCATTTTCCCCATGTTTCTCTTATGTTTCCATGAGTCAGCTTACATGCTTTTAGACCCCCATTAAAGAGAAACTTAGTATGTATGCATCTTCTTTTGCAATTATTTGATTCCTAAATGTGTATTTTAGCATCTCTTGAACTTTCATTGAGAAATGCCACTATTTCCTTGAGTTTCCCCAATGTTTCGCTCAGTGAACAATACATTTCCAGGTATCAGCAATATCGATGCATGTTTCCGTATTCCCAGCCAACAATACATGTAATGATACCGATGCTACGAACACTACTTGGATGGGTCTTTCTTGTAGTTCTTCGTCAACTTGTAAATGCTTTGAAAAAACAAGAGTACATAAAGCCATACTTCATTGACTAGGAATGTCCGTACCTTGAAGCCAAGCTTCTCTTTCAAAATATCGGTTAGGAGAAAACGATGAGAATGCAATTGAGTTTCATTCCAGCTGGAATAAGATGCCATAATAGTGGAGACTCCTTGAGCAAGACAATCCAAGTAAGGCCTCATATGAATCCTCTCCAAATCATCAAAGGATGCAATGGTATTGCCTTCATTTATCCCTCGATCCGTACCCCCGTCTCCCACGAAATGCTTAGCGCAGGCAATAACATTTGTTCTGCAATCAAACCAATGAGTTAGGAGATCAATGTTAGGCAGCCCAATATAAAGTAATTCGACTGCATACCCCTCCCTATTCTATATAAACACCTTTCTCTACTTGGTCATAAAATTACCAAAACTTGGTAAAGCAGGTACATATATCAAAGAAATCTCAGTAAAAGTTAAAGCTATTTTACTGCCTTGAGTCAAACATCCAGTAATCACAAGATTCATAGGCGGGACCGGAACCATAATTAGATGGTTTCTGATACTATGGTTACATGATTTTTTGTTGCAGCACATAATTCAAAATTCTACTACAATCTTCACATATATGGGCCCACATCATACTCTAGAAAGAACCTTGCCTAAAAGTTCTTAAATTGAAATCATCTGACAAATAAGAATGAAGCAAGGAGTCAACGACAGTTGATAACATTTCAAATTATGGTTTTGTTCTTATGCTACAGTCTGAGGTGTGTGTCATTTGTGATTTGGCACAGGCAATGAAAATGGAATTCAGTAGGCTATAATGAGGATAGGAAATTGGGTTCATTGAGATATTTAAGGAAGAACTTCAGATACGCCATGCTTTCGGAGAAGCAAACTCTCTAGAGGACTCTTTGGCTAACCATCATTGAACTCCTCCAGCTTTGAATTTGGAACTCCACCCACACATTAGGAATCAGATTAGTTCATTACATGTAACGCTTAACCATGTCAATAACAGAAAACAAGATATGAGGTAATTACTTCTTACTACCTTCCAGCTACATAAGGGTAGCCATTAGGGTGTCCTTCAGGTGGTACTCCTTGCAAGCCAACAACACTGGAGGTCATGGTACGAACAATTTCAGTGTCTTCGCTGAAACACTCGTAGCATCTTCCCCATCTGGGATCCCTAGAAACCTGACAGGACAGTGTCGTGCAATGTCAGTGCAGCGATTTATAATGCGGAGTGGTTTCACTGCTTTCAATTGGAAGTAGTTAGACCAAGGTAGATACAAGGTGAAAAGTTAGGATTGCAGCAGGTATAAAACCCAATTCATCCCAATAACAGAAAAAATTGATTAAGCACTCAAAAGTTGATAATTTAGACTGTAACTCAAGATTTTTAAATTCGAACCATAAGAAGTGCTCGAACAAGTTCCATCCCCGCGTGCTTGAGGTCAGCCCTTGTCAAGTCCAAGTCAAATTTTGAGTTCAACCTTGGTTCGTAGGGATCAAGCATTTAGAGATTTCTCATCCATATGTTGCCTGTCTCTATGTAGGAACTCCTTCAAACAAGCATACAATCCCTAAAAAGAAAGGCATAACCTCACAAAAAGAATTTCATTGTGGTACTAACATCAATAACTCAACATTGTTTTTGTATTCAACCAAAATATGGCAGTTTCAGTTGGACTCTACAGCTTAAATGCAAAACCAAGAAAGTCTCCCCTGATGTGACCAGTGACTCTGTTTGAGAAACCAAGGAAGTGGGGGAAGCGTTTTCCTCTTCCAAGCTATTCCCCAAAAAATGAGTAGAAGTATTTCTATAAAATAAAAAGAATTGTTAAATGTAGATATCCACGGTTACAAAAGACAGTTCTCACTGCTTGACATTTTTACCTTCTAACATTCCACAGAAAACAGTACTCATAACCAAACAATGGAATTACTATTGGATTCCACAGTTTTCCATTTCCTGAGTATTACATAGGGGTTTTCCATTTCCATTTCCATATTTCGGATTCTCTCTTTGGAAAGGAGAATAGCTGGTTTATCCATTATTGTTCATTCGAAGCAAGACTCGCATCACAGAGGATAAAACCAAAATGGATAATATGAATAGACAAACACTTACACCAACACAGGGGGCAAAGGTCCAATGTATTCCAGTTCCTCTAATTTCCAAGGCAGTCGCAGCCCCTATCCTTCGAGCCAAATCTCCATCTCTAAAGCAGATTCAAAAAGTAAATGAGAATTAGATGATGATGATGATGATGATGATGATGATGAGAGAGAAGAAAGACATAAAGGAGACGTTACACAAGGGAAAAAAAGAAAAAGAGGCACAATAAAAAACAATTAAAAAAAAACTAAAAAAAGGGGATTTTGCAAATAATACCTAAATAACAGTATTTTAAGTAGCGCGTAGCCTATAGGGTAGCGTTCGGTTTGGCCCTCTATAGCATGTAGCATAAGCTACATAGTGTATAGCGTAAGCTACATGATACTTGATATTTTTTAATTAAAATAATAGAAAATATGATAAAATTTACAAAATGCATAATTCCTATGAGTTTTTTGGTGTGAATCTGGATCGTCAATCTTTCCATGCAAAATCTCTGTCTCTTTGCCTTCAGACATCTCCAAGTGTGACCTCTTTTTTATTTATTGAAACATCATAAATTGACAATATGGACCACAATTTGGATGGTCCAGATTGATCTAAGTGCTCTATTCACGATATGGACCACAATTTAAATGGTCCGGATTGATCTATTGTAGTGCCACATGTGATGGGGATGAGTCACCACCATTTTAAAATAGGTGTTGAAGTAGCATAGAAGAAAAACTAAAAACAAAAAAGGAGATTTCATGTAGCATACGCTACTTGTGCTACACTGTATGCTACGGTACATGTAGCGTATGCAACATGCCCCGTAGCTAACACTACCTGCGTACACTACGTAGTGTACGCTACACTACGAGCGCTACCGAAAACACTGCTAAATAATAAGGGACTTGCAAATACCCACTTAAAAAATAATATGTTTGCAAATAACCACATCATTAATGCGTGGTTATTGCAAATACCCACTTTCCGTTAGTCTTTCCTAATGGGTGTTAATCTTTTTGGCATATTTTGACAAAAAATGACAAAACTAACCCCACCTTAAAACCTCTCTCTCTACAACTCCAAAAGAAAATTCTCTTGACTAAAATTATTTTGCGGTATATTCCATATGGAGGAAAATTAAAGGATTTATGTTCCCATGGAGGAGAATCTTGTGGTATGTTCCATATGGGCATTTTAGTCATTTTCTAACAGTTGCTAATGTAAGTCATGAAAAACTAACAGAATGCTGGTATTTGCAATAACAGTGAATTGACAATGTGGTTATTTTCAAATCATATGTTTTTACATGGGAATATGCAAAAACCCTATTATTGACGTGTGAATCTGCAAAAACCCCAAAAGAAAAACAAAAGCAAAGTTTAATCTGGTACATTATACTTATCAGTTATGTAAGACTTCAAAGCCATTTTTGTTCTTCCCATTATTTCTAGGTAGCTTCTTGTGTTCAATAAAGCAGGTAATTTTTCCCATATGTATTACTTTCCCTAACCGTATATACTGTTGCTAGAAAATGTGTACAACTCTTCATGACCTTCGGATAAGATATGCATCAGCATTTTGGAATGTCAATTCAAAAAATTAAAAATAAAATAAAATGGGTATTGGCTTATTGGTTTTTATCATATGATCCAAACATGCAATTTTATAAGCATTAATGAATTTTGTTGCAGTTGTTAAAACCATAATAATTTAATAATTGTAACCAAAAAGTTACCAATTACTTTGACGTGGTTTCGTAAGGATTGAAAGTTGAGATTTTACGATTTTGATGTGTTACAGCTTAGATTATGCGGTTTTCCAAATTAAAAATTTGAGGAAGAAGAAAGAAAAAGATTGGATACTTAATAGAGCTTCCAATAAACTTGCCTCGTAGCTCCGAGCCCAATGTTATGAGGAAAGATGGTGGCACCAAACACATTGCTATGGCCATGGACAGCATCTGTTCCATAAATGATCGGGATCCCCAGACGTGACTCTAATGCTGATTTCTGGAAGGATTCCACCATATCTGCCCAATCAGCAGCAGAGGCTTGCTCCATTGGAGCACTGCCGCCACCATTGAGGACACTCCCTGTGAAAAAGTTAACCCCAGGAAGAAAGAAAGAAAGATAATTAATGATATCACAATGACAGATATTACAATAAGTACAATCAAAATCTAATAAAATAAATTGGGTGGATTAGAAGACTAAAAGACGGGATTCATCTAAATTACCCAAAAGTCACTCTACATCTCAATCTGGAGGAATTCTAGGATCCTGCTCATCATAAAATGTGTAGTTTGCTGACCTGCTGGATCCATAGATTTGGGGCCATATTTCAGTGATCCAAATCCTCAACCCAATGGGCCTCACCATGTATGTCAGGTGCCTAAAACAAAATTCCAGATTCAGAGATACTAACCCATTGATTAACAGCAGACAAAAATTGAAAGTTAAGGATCAAACACAAAAGCAGTCCACACATGGAAAATAGACGATCAGATGGTTAGGATTTTCCGATCCACAAGAGCATCCAAAGCTCAGCACAGTGCATCCAAAGCTCCAACCTGACATCCATAAGGTATCTATGTTCTCTGTTTTCTTTTTGAAGATTTCTCGCATCCTGGAAATTCCTGGTTTGGAATTCGTTCACGAATCTGACAGTTGTTCTACTTTCACTAGTCGGGTGTCAATGAAAATCTGAATTCATATATTTTTTTCAATTTCAATCCTTTTTTCCTAGGTGGGTATCAACAAAATATTTGAATTTAACGAGAGATGTTCTATTTCTTCACATTAGTATCAATGTAACTTCATATTCACCCAAATTTTATTTCATTTTCTTTGGTTTCAGTGTTAACGCCAAAAATTGGCTAACAGGTGTTGGTCAGAGACCAACTTTGATTCTTCATCGTCTGACCTCCAATCAGATATGAATGGTGTAGATTGGGGAACCTGCAATCACCAAGAAAGGTTAGGACCATCGCCGGTTGGCCCGGCTTATGGCCCTCCGATGGCAAAGTCAGTACGGGTACTGTGATAGTAATATAAAGTGTGAAATGTAGGCTTAGAGATTGTGTACCTTCTCATTGATGAAACCATCTATTTATATAGATCTGAATGTCCCATTCTGTTACGTAAGATACCGAGATCATCTACTGATTTCATGGGATAAGGTGCTTATCCTCAGATACAGGAATAATCTAATCCAATTACTCATCTGGTCAATTACGTTCCTTGATAGCGATCCCTTGAGACACGGAGCCGTAGACGAAGATAAGCCAAAATCGGCCTATACGTGCTGCTAGGCTAAGGGATATCATCGCTGATCATCAGTAGTTAAAGCTGCTCGCACGTCGGAAGATGCTCGCGAGACAAGCTGCTCGCATATATAGGCTGCTGGTACTATGAGCTGAAGGACGTCCTCGCTAGAGACCAGAGACTAGAGACCAGAGAGTAGAGAGCAGAGAGCAGAGAGCAGAGATCAGAGAGCAGAGACAGAGACCAAGGCTGCTCACATGACGGAAGCTGCTCATATCAAGAGTGCTCGCATTTTGGAGATACGACTCCTTTCGTCGAGCGCGAGCCGGGCTGGTCGCATTTTGGAGATGCGACCCCTTTCGTCGAGCACGAGTCGGGCTGGTCGCATTTTGGAGATGCGACCCCTTTCTTCGAGCACGAGCCGGGCTGGTCGCATTTTGGAGATGCGACCGCGATTCCTCACTACTCCTTAAAGCCAAATTTGCCTACAATAAGTGCCCCCCTAAACCCTTGGCGTTGAGGAACTATGCCAAGGGTTTTGTTTGTATGCGTAGCTGACTGCTGGGAGAGAATCGCGCGTGATTCATTTAACATGATTCTGCATTTATGATGGCTAGCTTTACGCAGCTTTTCCTGCCGCAAGAAATGAGGCGTCGGTCGCCACGTGTCTCCGTATTTAATGCTTGTGCCCGTTCGTCTGTCGTGCCGGATGAGAGGCTGCCGCGTGTCAACCAAATCAAACGAAATGATTGCGTATAAATATCAGATCCTGCAGAACTTCCTTCTTTTTCGAATTTTCGGCTGCAGGATATAAATAACAGAAGAATGGCTCTCTAGCCTTCATTCAGAATGGTTGCAGGGTATAAATAACAAAAGAATGGCTTTGCTTTTGGCACCGGAATAACTTCATTCTGGGGGACCCCTCCTCCAATTGCCTTAGATAGAGGAAAAAATGGTTTTACGTCTCTGGCAACTGGGAGTCCGAAGCAAGCTCCGACCCCAAAGGCCATAACGTTATTCGCATGTTCGGGAGCTGCTCACATGTCAGGAGTGCTCATGACGAGAGTGGTCATACGTCGGGAGTGCTCGTGACGAGAGTGGTCATATGTCCGGAGTGCTCGTGACGAAAGTGGTCATATGTCCGGAGTGCTCATGAGCCGAGCTGCTCGCATTTGATCGGATGGCATTGCTCGGGGATCTGAGATGAACTATAAACGGAGGAGGCTCGCTATCGAACAATCTGATAATGACTTTCCTTAGTGTTAAGGAGCTACGCGAAGGACTTGTATGTATATGTAACCGCCTATTTTCGGAGGAGAAGCCGTACATGATTGAGCATGCATTTATAAGTGCCAGCTTTCTGCATAGAGATAGGCTAGCCTATCAATTGAGTCTTTGGCCCTGCGGTGAGCAGATGACTTAGTCACTTCATGCTATAATGCTTTACTCAACTCATGAAAATGAGTTGGGCTCAATCTGGGAGGTTTTGGCGACTATGTCCGCATAGAGATAGACTGATCTATCAATTGAGGCTTCGATTCTACCAAGGGTAGACAGTTTGGTCAAGAGAATGAATACTCTCTTCGGGGCTATTCTGGTCCAAGTAAATGGAGTAGCGATCAAAAGATAATTCTAGTTCTACCAAGGGTAGATGATTGGCCAAGAGAATGAATACTCTCTTCGGGACTATTCTGGTCCAAGTAAATGGAGTAGCGACCAAAAGATAATTCTAGTTCTACCAAGGGTAGATGATTGGCCAAGAGAATGTATATTCTCTTCGGGGCTATTCTGGTCCAATATTCACATGCTTTATGAAAAATATCATAGTAAACGTTCCATGTGCCAAGGGTGACGTAGGGGTCTTCCTCGCATGTCTTCTAGATAATATGTACCTGGTCGAGCAATCTCGATGACTCGATATAGGCCTTCCCAGTTAAGATGCAATGACCGAGTGGCTGTTCCGATGTTTTTGCCTGAGCACCAAGTTGTCGAGCTAAAAAATCCTGATTTTGAGCTTTGAATTATGACAACGGGCTATACGCTGTTGATAAGCCACTACTCGAAGACAAAATATGTTCATTTTCTCTTCTAGAAGATCGAGGTGAAGTAATCGACTGCCACGTCCTCTTCCCATAGGTAGTGGTCTGATTATATCGATTCTCCATTGAGCGAAAGGCCAAGGACCGTCCATCGGCGTCATTTACTCAGACGGTAAATGAGGGAATGGAGAATATCGCTGATATTTATCACATTTCTTTGAGAATTCGATAGCATCCGCCTTCATAGTGGGCCAATAGTATCATTGTCTCATTACTTTGTTTGCTAGAGACCGTCCTTTGGAATGATTACCGCATGCCCCCTGGTGTATTTCATCTAGAACATGGTGTGCTTTTTCTGGATGGAGACACTTTAAATATAGTAAAGTAAAACTTTTACGTAACAATTTTGTAAGATGTACCTGGCAGCACGATAGCGAATTGTCGGGCTGATTTTTATCATCTGGGAGTCATCCGCTTTGGAGTAAAGGATGATGAAGTCCATCCAACAGGAAGACAAAAGTAATGTGCGAGCTGCTCTGAAGCAACTTGATCGACACTCGGGGTAGATAGATGCTCGATAAGAACAGCTTGCATCAGATCGGACTCAGGTGCAGAAGATAATTTTGCCAAAGAACCTGCGAGCTTGTTCTCCTCTCGAGGAATATGACTTATTTTATATTTATTCAATTTGAGCGAGCAAGATGAATACCTGAGATTTGTACGAAACCATCCGCTCCTCCTTTGCCTCGAATTCGTTGAGCACTTGATATACAACGAGCTGAGAGTCGTTGTGAATGAGTAGGTTCCTTATTGCTTGTATATTTGCTAATTTGAGGCCGACAATTAAGGCTTCATATTCCGTTTCGTTGAGGCATGAGAGCTTTAACGCTACAACGATGGAATCCTTATAAGGGAAATGGATTCCTTTTTAGCATCTTCGTGAGAGAGAGAGATTGGATGATGGCTCCAAACTTAATGTGCTGGATGATTTCTCCACCCAATAAATATGCTAAAGCTTCTGGCATGCCTTTCGAGTATATGCTTTTCCTGAGGCTTGGGAATCTCCTCCACAAGCTGAACCACTTGCAATGGATGGAGTGGATGACCGCTAGCTGGATGATGAAGATCAGCTGGGCGGCGTTGATGGTTGCTGGCCCCACATGTGATGACGAATGGTGATCCATTACGAGGTAAGATGAGGAAATCCAAGTCATTAATTAGTTTTGCGAGATTCAGATGATCTGTGAACTCAAATACGAAGCAGGTCTTGAACTCTGGCGGGCTGCATAACAGGAAATAATGAAAAAGCTTTGGACGATCAAAGTTTTCCAAGAGCTTGGATTAAATGGACAGTTTGGATCAGGAACATGGGTTCCATCACTATAGAAGGTTTAGATGTCGCTGGTGGTGCGTGTGCTGGTTCATGAATGAAGGAGGCGTCCCAGCTGCTGGAGTGGATAGTTAAAGAGGATGGATTATCCATGCTGGATGTTAGATGATGCAAGCTCCATTGTTGGTTGACGGTGTCCTTAGCATGGAGTTGGAGGTGTGGTCGACCGCATGAGATGGATGAGCGGTTGCTGGGAAGAGCTTCATGTGCTACAACGGCTGGGTTTTGAGGGGGTTGCACGTTCCAGACAGCTGCGGAATGTCGGAGATGAGAAGATGTGATGGTTGCATGACATGTGAATGCAGATCTCGCTAGACAGAGAGGATGGACGCCCATCTGCATCGTTAGTTGATCAGGTGCTGATGATTGAAGATGGCCCACCTGTTGGGCATTGATGATGTCCACCATTAGGTTAGATGTTTACACTTATGAAGGCTAGGTGACGTGGAATCAGGAACGTTGGATGAGGGGTTGTACACTTATGATGCCCTGGTCTCTGGAAGACGGGATGTACATGCAAGATGAAGGCCATCGATGATGGGTGCGACGTCCTTAACTGATGGACGACTGAGCGGCTTGGTGGAGATGTGGGCCCCTCCTGACGTTGGAGTGCTGGAGAGGAAGATGAGACTGGTGGAGATGCACGTGTGAAATGATCTACCAACTCTTGGTTGAGCATGTGTGGTAGATGATGCTAACCATTGATTAGGTAAAAGGGAGAAGATGACTGAACGACGAAGGAAGAAATAGGCGAGAACAATTTAGTCGCTCCCACAGACGGCGCCAATCTATTAACGCCAAAAATTGGCTAACAGGTGTTGGTCAGAGACCAACTTTGATTCTTCTTCGTCTGACCTCCAATCGGAGATGAATGGTGTAGATTGGGGAACTTGCAATCACCAAGAAAGGTTAGGACCATCGCCGGTTGGCCCGGCTTATGGCCCTCCGATGGCAAAGTCAGTACGGGTACTGTGATAGTAATATAAAGTGTAAAATGTAGGCTTAGAGATTGTGTACCTTCTCATTTTGGAGATGCGATCCCTTTCGTCGAGCACGAGCCGGGCTGGTCGTATTTTGGAGATGCGATCCCTTTCGTCGAGCACGAGCCGGGCTGGTCGCATTTTGGAGATGCGACCGCGATTCCTCACTACTCCTTAAAGCCAAATTTGCCTACAACATTCAGGTTCTGAACCCTTCGATTTTTCATTTTATTTTTTCTTTTTTGTCTATGAAAATTGACAGAATAGTACAAATTCAACAGGAAGAAAGAAGGAATGCAGCAAGAAATGAAGAAGATTTGAAGAGGGTAGGAAAGTGAAATACCGATGGAAAGGTCTCTGAGGGCGGAGAGATTGGCGACGGATCTATCAATTTGAGTCATCTGGCCTACCTTCTCTTTCAACGTCATTCGAGAGAGAAGGTCTTTTACCCGATCTTCTATGGGCTGCTTTGCATCTTTATACATGCACATGGCCATCTCTCTCTCTCTCTCTCTCTCTCTCTGAGTCAGATTTCTCCTCTTTCCAGTTGAAATCTCTCTCTCTCTCTCTCTCTCTCTCTCTCTCTCTCAGAGTAAGATTTCTGCTCTTTCCAGTTGAAAATCTCTCTCTCTCTCTCTCTCTCTCTCTCTCTGAGTAAGATTCCTGCTCTTTCCAGTCGAAAATCTCTCTCTCTCTCTCTCTGGTTTTGGAATTTAGAGGGGCGAGAAAAGCCGTTGGAAGGAGAATCGCAGCCGTAGGGAGCAGTATGGAGTAGCATCACAACTTTCAATGCATGCCAATCAGTCATGCGTGTCACCATCGTACCGTTAATCATGTGGGGCCCATATTTTATCTTCCCTTCCCTGAAAATAAGATCATCTAGACATCGTATGGATGAATACTGTCCGTTGAATAATAATTGTTCGTTAATATTTTTGTTCTTTTTTTCAAGTATGGCACACTTTAGGTATGGCTTTGATTTTCTCTCTCTCTCTCGAGAACCTATAAGGTTCGCTCCATCAGATGAACGAATCAGATCTTGTACTCATATTCTAATATTGACACGTGTTTGGCGTAGGATTCAGATGGACAGTCGTGCGAGTAGCCATCGTGCTTCTCTGGCGATGGAACTTCTGTTTATGGCGCCAATATAAAATCACCACGCGCTTCAATTCTTATCCGTACACGTGGCGTGGCTATTAAAAAAAAAGAGAAAAACTTTGATACTCTGGTAGCGTATGATAGATGATATACATGCATTTAGAAAATGCATTTTCTAAATAAGGTTATCATATAAAACTGTCCAAATTGTGGTCATAAGTTTAGATGTAACATGAACCAAAAATTATGACTGTTTGACAATCTGAATATCGGATTGGTGGACATCTATTGGACGGCTAAAAATGAAAAGAACAAATCCAATGGTTTTATTTCAAAAATCGAGTATGTGAATCAGAGATTTTGACTGCCCAACCAATCTTATCATGGGACTATGACTTACCTAGACGAGGATTATCTGCAACCCTGGATCAAGCCGGGTGGGTGAGTGCCTGCGTATCAAGCGTTATACACTGCCGCGTATCATATAACCTGGCTATAAAGATAATGTTTCATTTAACCCACACAACTAAATGTCATGGGCCTGGGAGTTCCTCTAGTTTTTTTGTTCTATTCTTTTCTGTATGAAAAAAAAAAAAAACTCATCTTTGCTACATTTTTCTCTTCGGTTAAACCAAAATACCTTCAAAACCCATTTTGTTTGTTATTCTTTATGAAAAATTATTTTCTTCTTCATTTGACTTCTTGAAAAAATTCATATTCTTTTTTGTTTTTCTTCTTATAGAGAACAATCTTCTTCTTAATTTTTCTTCTTGAAAAAAAATGCATCTTTTTCTTCATTTTTCTTCTTGAAAAAAATCTTCTTTTTTTTCTTCATTTTTCTTTTTGAAAAAACTCATCGTTTTCATTTTTCTTCCTAAAAACACTTCTTATTTTTCTCTCTGAAAACCCATATTCATCTTCGTTTTTCATCTTGTAAAAAGTCATCTTTTTCTTCATTTTTTTTCCTGAAAAAACATTATACTTATTTTTCTTATACAAAATTCGATCACTTTTACACCATGTTCAGTTATTTCATGTTGTGTTCAATGAGATTTATTGAACACAGTGTGAAATAACCAAACTTAGTGTAAAATTGGCCTCCTTTTACAAAATCAATTGAGTTCTTTTTCGACAAACTTTGGCTGTTGTTTTTTTCGCTTTTATGGCATTTTTAATTAAACGTTTAGTCATTTCACTGTTTGCAGTTTATTTTACAGAACGCAGTGAAATAACCGGATATGCTGTGACAGTGACCGAAATCTCCTTTTGCGACGAACATAGACCGTCGTTTTCATTTTAGAATAAATACGACGAAAACAGGCCGTCACAGATCGACAGATCTTTGAATTTGATCTTGCCCAGTCAATTTCACCAAGCACGTTGTAAGTTTTACCTAGTGATTGGTGAAATAATTTTTTGCTCGGATAAATGCACCGAAGAGTGGACGTTTGGTCTAACGTGCCCCCAAAAAAAGCACAAATACGACGGCCAAGATTCGTCGCAAATGAAGAACTCTGTTATTTTTAAAAACAACGGCTGAAGTCCGTCGCAAAAGGAGAGATCGGTCAATTTTACACTATTCGGTCATTTCACTTTGTATTTGGCAAATTCACTAAATACAAAGTGAAATGATCGAACATGGTATAAAATTGACTGAACATTCTGTCATTTCACATTGTGTTCGATGAATTTCGCCGAACATAATGAAATGACTGAACATAGTGTAAAATTCACCGAACGTTGGGTCATTTCACATTGTGTTTGATGAATTTCGCTGAACACAGTGAAATGATCGAACATGGTGTAAAATTTACTGAACATTAAGTCATTTCATGTTATGTTTGGTGAATTTTGCCAAACATAAAATGAAATGACCGAATATGGTGTGAAATTGACCAAATATTGTATAAGAAAAATGAGAAGGATATTTTCGGGAAAAAAATGAAGAAGAAGATATGTTTTTACAAGAAGAACAATGAAGAAAGGTTTTTTTTCGAAAGAAAAATAAGGAAGAAGATGGGATTTTTCAAAAGGAAAACAAGAAGATGATGAATTTTTTTCAAAAAAAAAAACGAAGAAGAAGATGAGTTTTTGGAGGTTTTTTTTTTAGCTGAAAAACATACCTATTCAAGGCTTCTTGGATAGGGGAGCCATTTTCAACCTTTGGAGCTTGAGATCTCGAAAAGACTGAAGAAAAAGAGAGGACGCCCAACTGACGGAGGAAGAAGATAAAATGTTTACAAACAGAGGAAGAAAATGACATTTACAAAGGAAAAAAATCAAAAGCATCTTCATTTGAAAAAAGCCCATGAGTTTAAAGTTTCCGGAGAGTTACTTTAGCTGCTTATATTAAAATGACGTTTACCGACGCAAATTTATCCGCCATATAATACAAAGTAAAAGAAGTGAACAACAGCAACTTGTTTACGTTGGCCTGTCTACTTGGAATGCCAATTGCTTGTGCCCCCGGCTAGTGGGGCCCACAGAGATGTCCCTGAGAAATCCACTCCATCCAAATGTTTCTTAAGCTCACAATAGACATGAATCCAAAAATCAGGAATATTCAAAACTCAGGTGGGCCACATAAAAATAAACGGTGAGAATGGAAACATGCATCGTTGAAACATTCCTAGTGCCACCCATCATGTTTATACGCCGTCGAATCCCTTCATAAGGTCATTACCACTGGGATAAACTGTAGGAACAAATGTCATCCTGATCCAAAACCTCAGTGTCCCACACAAAGTTTTCAATGGTGGATATTCAACTCTTTCTGTTTCGTGTCGTGTCGTCCACCTGAGTATTTGATCTGTCTGATTTTTGGATTTCTGTCTTATTGTGATCTTTAGAAACTTATGGACAGAGTGGATTCCTCACAGGAATCTATGTGGGCCCTACATAGCTTCCGACCACATAAACTTCGTATGTGGTGGGGGCACACGCAATTCGCGTCCGTCTTTGTCAGAACCTTGCATCATTGGACGCGAATTAGTTTACTATCCCGCCTGTACAGAGCTCGGAACATCCGGGGGCTCTAAGGGGCCCACCTTGATGTATTGATTTATCAACACTGTCTATCCATGTTTCCATATAATTTTATGACTTAAGCCCAAAAATGAGTTCACATCAAGGCTCAAGTGGACCACACAGTAGTGATTAAATTCTCGCTATTAAAAACTTCTTGGGAGCTGCAGTAGTTTTGGATGAAGCTGATATTTTTATTTTGCCTTCATCCAGGTCTATATAACCTTATAAATAAGTTGGATAAAAAAAAAAAAATACAGTGGACCATAGGATGGTTTCAACGGTGGGCATCATTATCGCTGCTGCTTCATATGGTGTGGTACACTTTAGCCTTGTATCTGCTTCATTTTTTGGTCTTTATTCTAAACTGATACTGAAAAAACGTGGATGGACAGCGTGAATAAATCCATTAATCAAGGTGGACCCCTCGGAGCCCCAGCCAGGTCCGAGCTGGAAACAGGCGGGGTAGTACCTAAACCACATCCTGTATTATCGGTACACGTATAAGCTAGTGATGTGGATAGAATGAGAATTGATGCGACTTTTTTCCTTCTTTTTTTGCCGTACTTTTCATGTTTGGCTTACAAACATACAAAATGCTAGTGTCTACTGCATTGCCGATATAGACTAACCAGTGCGCCCCACCATTGCCCATTGGTCCCTTTACTTAGATGAAATCCTAGCAGTTCATTGGTCAGAGATATGGGAGGAGAGCCCACCCGTCAGAAATCCTGGTAATTCATCCCCTCTGGTAGGTGTCAAATCAACATACACCGTCTATTAAAGTGGACCACATGATCACATCTGTCGAAATAAAATGCTAAAGGAATTGGAGATAATTTCTCTTTCTCAGGGTGGATCCAATATGTTGCTCTGCCATTCTACGAACTTTGACTTAATTTACTATCGTTAATCCACATCAAGGCATATATTTATAATTTAATCCTCTAAATGTCATATCCATTCACCATAAAGCTATATTACATACTAATCAAATTGGCGATCATTAAATCTTAACAATTGAATCTTTCTCAAGTACAATTAAAGTAGTTTTAATGGTTAAAATAAAATTTTACTAGTTAAAAACTATGAAAATTCAATTAAAACACTTTAAGTTCTGAACTTGGTAGAAAATTTACTTGAGAAGTCTCTTATCTAATTAAATCTAACCATATACAAGTTTATATAATTCCTTATTAGTTCATACAAAAATCAACAACTCCTAATCAAAGTACCTAACCACATCCACTAATGGCCACATAATTGCTTCGTAGGAAGAGTCAAAACTAACAAATCAAGATTATCATCCTTTGCATTTTCAAATTTAGAGAATTAATTACCTTTCATACAACATTGAGTCATTATTATTTGGCATAAGCTAATGAGGTCCCAAACTAGTGACTTGATCTTGATTTAATTAAAGTAAATGTTCAAAGGTCCTAATATGGATTTTCTATCCATGGCAAACTTACACTCTTATGTATGATAAGAGGAAGGCATGCCAATATCAACTCTGCTCCTGATAGTAGAGATTATCAATCCTAACCTAAGTCAATCTCTTCACACAAGATAGATAAAAATTTCAGCATGAAATGTCATTAGATGTATCCTATGTACCTATAATAGCCATAATCCAATCAAGGTATTGTGATCCATGAATTACAACTCTTCTTGCTGAATGACCTACCAAATATTTGAGCTATTCATTAAATATCTAATGTTGATCTCACATGTTCAGTCCAATTAACTTTCAATCTCTTTTTAAACGCAATTCACCAATGCTCTTCTTAAGTTAGTGAAGATTAAAACTTATAAATTAAACGACATTATCTTGCTAGAATGCACAAGAGGAAAGTATTAACTTTTTATTGGATTGAGCATAGATGCGCCAAAATTAATACCATGGCAATAGTAGGATCCATCTAATACTTTACAAAAGATAGAATTTGATATAATATGGGTAAATATGACAAATTGTCAATTTTCAAACTTTGTAGTTTGTGTTTATTAAACAATTTCTTTTTGTAAAAAAAATGCGTATTTTTAGATATCATGACTTTTTCTTTTAGACAAATTAGTAGATTGGCTTTTACCAAGTACTAAAAGCTTTAAATACCTATTTAATTTTTGGACTTTATTTTTCAGTTTATAGTCCCAAAACACAAAATCTAGCCTGATCTATAACTTAGGTGGCCCTCACGGAAGGGAATTAGGAAATGATCACATATATGAACCTACGGTAATTACAATACATCTGAGCTGTGGGGCCTACATGGTGTGTGAGGGCTATCCAACCTATCCATTAGATGTGCCCCTCCATGACTCCCAGAATCCAGTTTGATTCATAACTTGGGGTGGGCCTTACCAAAGGGAATAGTGTGCCGGTCACCATGTTCTGTGGACCCCACTATGATGTATGTGTCATATCCAAACTGTCCATCCATTTGGTGAGATTATTTTAGGGCATGGGACCAAAAATAAGGCAGATCCAAATCTCAAGTGGACCACATCCACAACAAAGGTAGGATTTGACACCTACCATTGAAAACTTCTTGGGGCGGCAAAAGTTTTGGTTCAATCTGATATTTGTCTCTTTCCTTACTCAAGGCCTGTGACACCTTATGAACAGGTTAGATGGCAAATAAATATCATGGTAGGCCTTAGGAAGTTTTCACCGGTGGGCTTCATCATGCCCATTGCTTTCAATGGTATGGTCGACTTGAGATTTAGATCTGCATCATTTTTGGGCTCATGCCCTATAATGATATCTCCAAATGGATGGGTGGTGTGGATACCAAACACGAATCATAGTTGGACGCGAGTCTCTTGCTATTTTTCGGTTAGAAAGTATCCTCAAACAGCTAGGTGCGGAAATAGCACCTTGCCTAGCATGAGATCATCTGTGTGTCTCTCTCTCTCTCTCTCTCTCTCTCTCTCTCTCTCTATATATATATATATATATATATATATATATATATATATATATATACCGCAGGATACCTTTGTGCGGTCCAACTCGCATGTGGTGTTGACAATATAAATATGGTGGGCCTCACTGTGATGTGTTCGTGAAATCTACTTCAACCATTAGTCTAGTAGATGGAAAATTATCCATAGGGATAAAACACCAGGCGAATTTATGATTTAAACGGGCCACACCAAATGAAACAGTTAGAGATGGGGACGCCTACGGTTGGATTTTCACATGGCCCACTGTTATGTTTATGTGAAATCCACTCCAACCATTATCTGCCTCGAGAAATTTCATACATGGGAATAAAAAATAAATCCATTCGTTGATTTATGTGGGTCATACCAAATTAAACAGTTTGGATGGTGAGCGTCCTCCTGCCTGTTTTCCCTCATATGACCCACCTAAATTATGGATATAGATAATATTTTAGCTTATGAATATAGCAAAAAATGGATAGACGTAATAGATTTAACATAAGGATCATGGTGGGCCCACCCTCAGCCCACCGCCTCTGGTGTGCCATGGTTGGCACGGGATCACATTGCGTCTTGACCATGACAATAGCTAGGCTCAGTGCTCGTGAACCTACAGTATATGTTTTATCCATGCTGTCCATCCATTTTTCCAACTCATTTGATGGCATGAGCAACAAAATGAGGAAGATCCAAATCTCAGGTGGACCACACCACAGGAAAACAGTAGTGATAGAAGGCCCACCGTTGAAGACTTTCTAGGGTCCACTGTAATGTTTATTTGCCATCCAACCCGTTGATTAGGTCATACAAACTTTGATAATGGGAAAACACAAATAATAGCTTGATCTACAACTTTTGTGACCCTTACTTTTGTGACCTAAGAAGTTTTTAACGGTGGGCTTTCAATCAGCACCGGATTCGGCAGTCCGGAAAGTAACATTTCTGGTTCTCCGATTTTGGGGTGCAACAGGGTGTGTTGCCCAGCCCATCACCACCCTGCGCAACAATAGACATGGGTTCATATTTAAAATCTGTATTGAGACACAGCCCAAGTAGGAGCCTAAACAGCAAGAGTATAGAGCATATAAACCATTTTGGGAACCAGTTCTTCCACTAATCAGGACGTACCGAAACCGTGTTGACTCGGCCGAGTTGACTCAGTTTCACTATTTAAAGATTCATCCATATATAGTTTTAAATCAAAACAACTGCAGCGAAACACCAATGCACTCCAATCCATTATTGTAGACTAGAAATGAGCGGTCGGCTAGCCGGCACCGCTGATACAAAGTGGAAGATGAGTGATGTGTGACTATGGTTTCTACATCAGAACAAGACTGCGGAAGAACTTGTATGAGCATATGCAAGAAGGCTCAATCCAGGCACTCGTGGCTTGCGTTTGCCAACATGTCTAATGTATGCATGACCCAGCCCTGCTCATCAGACGGACCCCACCATGCGGGTTCAAAATCCAGGCCAGTCTCCTCATCTGGTGAGCCACATGACTACATTGAATGTGGGCTGATGGTCAAAAGTTTCAACCTTCCATTCCTTTTGTACACATTGGGCCACCAGATGAGTGGACTCGGCTGATTTTCAGGGCAGGACATACACGCTGAAGGTTCCACCAGCACTCATCTGCTGCATTTGGGTATGCTTGAGCCACGGGTGTCTGAAAGGTGTCCTCGCACAAGTTTCTACACGTTCCCAGTCGGATTCTTTATGTTCATTCTCAGCCCAAAGCCAAGAGGAAATAGAGGGTCATAGCACTGGTCCCCATGATTCATGGGCAGCTGATCAACAGTTCTGAACCATGTCCTCGGCAGCAAACCTTTGAACTCATAGTCTCCAAACACAACGTCTGTAATTCCCGCTCCCTCACTCCCTGGCAACCATGCTGCAACCAGAGCATCCATCTTCTCCAACAGCTCGGGGTCCACGACTAGTGGCCGCCCAGATATTAGAATCACCAATGTGGGAATGCTACTGGCGATGACGTTGATCAGATGGGGCCCGTTGAATTGTATCTTGAGCTCTGAATTGTCACCCAACCCTTCTGCATATGGAGGCTCTCCTAGAACAATGACTGCATATGAGAAGTCTTGGCCTGCTAGCGTGGACTGGTGATGGGTTTTTCTCAAAGATCACTTCGGTTTCCTCTCCGACGGATTGTTTGATGGCGTCCAAGATGGTTGTGCCTGCAACAAAAGTCAATCACACAGGCTTCTACTGATTATATGAGCAAAAAACACCATACTAATACGACTAGTTCTTATTACCATAGTTTGCATAACATTGTTTTAAACTCTGCATTTAAAATTGAAAAAAAAACAAATAAAAACTCATATAATGTTTCATTGTTCAGAGCGTTCTCCTTTCCTGCCTCATTGTTCTAAGCAAGAAGAGCAATGAGGGAGTTTTCACAAGCTGTAATGCAAAGGATCAAGGGTTGCCCTTAATTGGAACTGCTAGGACTTGAGCATGTTTGAGCAGCTTTCTGATTGTGTCAAAGGCATTCTGACACACCTTGTCCCATTTGAATGGGACGCCATTTCTTCATGATGTTAAAAACTTGGTATACTCTAGAAGTTGGAAAAAAAAAAAAAAATACTCGAGTTTGGGCAAACCGAATTTAACTTTTTTTTTTTCAAATTTTTTCTTTATTTAAAAACACTTTTTAGGATGATTGTCAAAATAGAGATTAGTGGTCACCATCCGTTGATAGAATTGAGTGGAAGGTGAAATTTTTTCGAGGAGGATCGTTATATACAGATTACTTTCTGAGAGAGATGCAAAGAATGGTATTAATCCATGATTTGATTACCTATGTACATTATTACTCATGCGCTATAAAAATCTATCCATTTTAATTCATGTTTTGTATTTTAATCTTCTAAACACTTGGGGTTTACATGGAACGTTAGGAGTAGGATCATGTGGGCCACTCCAATACACACACTAAATGTATGCAATATACTTCTATATATGAATTCACATTGCAGTTTATGTGATATGATGAATGACGATGATGATGACGATGATATGATGAATGTTATTATATAGACCCTGCATGTTATTATTTTTTTTTTTAAAGGTAGCATTAACAGGGATTGAAACCCAGATCATTCTCACACACTAGTCTCTACTAGCTCATCGAATGAGCGGGAGAAGAGTACTATCATATTACAAGGATGCTACGGTATAGAAGTATAAATCTTTAACATTGTAGATGTACGTTTGGAGTACAACTGAATCAACAGTAAGAGTATAAAACCATAATTTCGGATCGCTAGGGGGTTTTGGTGATTTAGATAACAATCAAGTAAAAGCTGCCAAATTCATGAAGAAGTCCATTTTCACTATATCAGAAAGCAAGGAAACAGTCATGTTTTCACTGTATTCAAACCTACCAATTGTGATTCTACCACTGCCTCCGTGCCAGGCTATCGTCCATCCTCCACATTGGAACCCAAGATTATCAGCATGGCTCCCTGCAACAAGAATTCTTCTAGCATTTCTATCTAGAGGAAGAAATGGTTTCTTCGGATTCTTTCCATTCTTTAACAGGACTAGGGACTTGCGAACTGCTTCACGTGCCAGTTCCCGATGCATCTGGTTGGATAAGAGACATGAGAAGATATCAATTAGCAGACGGCAGTTCAAACTAGGTAGCAACTTGGGTCAGGCTCAATACAAACTTTAGGTCAGGTTGGGTTAGGCTCTGACTGGAAATCTGGGGTCTGGTTGGGCTTGGGTTGAGGCCTCTAGCAACCCAAACCTGACCCTATGTGTAGCATACTACTTTGTGTAAGTTGAATGTTGACTAGCAGTGGTTTTTCTTAAAGCCTCCTTTTTTTGTCTTTATGTGTGGCCCAACTGATGAGTGGACTAGCCTGATTTTTTGGCAGGTCATCCATTCAGTGGGCCCATCTGCTGACTGTCATGGATGGTCCATATACATGTGTGAGAGTTTAGAAAGCTACATAATCAATATATCCAACCCAAAACACAATGATTACTGGAGCTCATAACTTTAAAGTTGTGAGAACAATCCCCATCCTTCTCCCCACATTCCTCCATTATTTATAAGAAGAGCTTTGCTAAGCCCACACACGTGGGCAATAATGCTCATGTACACCCCACACATGCTAACATGGCCCATAGCTGCGAGATCCAATCCATCCAACAGTTTGGTCCAACCTTCTACATATTTTCCCAAAAATTAATCTGGTCCAATCGACATGTGGGCCCCAATATTGGAAACAGGTAGCTGTGCTATAAAATTTCAGCCAAGTTTTTCAGAGCGGTACATATGTTTTGCAAACTGTGGCCTACCTGACCGGTGGATCAAATTGATTCTTGGGTTAGGGCATCGATATAGTGGTCCCATTCTGATGGACGGATTGGATCTTGGACATATCTTGCCATGTTAGCACATGTGTGGTGTGCACATGAGCTTTATTGCACACACGTCTGTGCTTAGCAAAGCTCTTGTAAGAACACCCTTATCAGGATCATAGCCATCCTTGAAACATTTTCTAACAACATACAACTGGCTTTGTTAGGAGTTCGTTAGGCCTCTGTCACAACTAAGGATCCATTATGTGTCACCTGCCACGGGCCCACATGCTAAGCAATCAGAAGGTCGGAACCATCCATATTGTAGACTCTATGCTATATGGTCTGCCTTAAGACACTTAAGCAGAATGGGCGATTGAGAGTTGTGACCATCACTATATGTAGTTTCAACAGCTCCCATTTACTCTAAAAATCTAAGGTCAGGAATAAGGATCATCACTGAAGTGTGATTTATGGGACAGTAGCTTATTTATGATGGTAACACGAATATGGACGATCATCAGACCATCTCAGTATGTAGGGCCCAGTGGGTGGCAACACATACTGGATCCTGAGCCGCAACAGAGAAAAATGAACTCTTGTTCAAAATAAGAACTAATATTATCCAAACAAAAATGATTAACACCACAAATGCACGTAGTTATGTGAGGTACCCTGCAACCAACTGTATCAAGCAAAGATCTGTCACCAAAAGGATGCTCAAAAATCCCAGCAGCGAATTTAACTCTCAGGATCCGTTCCACTGCATCATCGATCCTGGCCATTGGTATCTCCCCTGATTCCACCAGATATATCAGTTCTTCAATGAATTTTTCATATCTGAAAGGCACCATTACCTGTAAAATTCATTAGCTAGAGAAGTGGGTGAGCCGATAAATCATAGAAAGCTGCAGGCTTTTGAATTTTGATGTCTACCATGTCGATTCCTGCATTGATCGAAGCAGAAATGCAATAGGTGAAGTCCGATCCATGAGGATGGCTGAGCCTATCTATACCTTCCCAGTCTGAAATCACGAACCCCTGCAACAGAATTCTCAGGAGTAATTTCAACTTGTAATATGGCCAAGAATGTTAAGATTGTTAATTTAAGGGAACACATGTTTCAAATAAAAAAGACAAAAATATGATTATTGTAAGAGGCTTAATTCAAAACACAGCCTGGACTCGAACTCCAGTCACTTGATCAGGTTTGATCCAAGACTCGACCAGTCGATTAGGTGGTTCCTTTCTTTCCTTTTTTTGTATTTTTGTATTTTTTATTTTTTTTATATATATAGGGCCTATTTGGTTTTTCAATTTCCTATGAAATGCAAAGTAAATGAGTCATCATTATAATTTTAAGGTGTTTGTTTCAACATGAATTATGGCCTGCAACTTGAAAGTCAAATGCACTTGTGAAGGAAATAGGTAAAGTATATTGTAATCATTACATTTTCACATTATAGAACTACCATTTTTAGAGTGATTTCCAGGTGAAACAAACAATGTAGCAAAATCATCATTGCAGTAAAATGTAAGTGATGTCACCACACAATTACAAAAGTAATAATTACCCTTTTACAGCCATTTACGATTGTAATTGGAAAACCAAACAGGCCCTTAGCTTTCATTCTATAAATGCACGAAAATTAAAAGGCAATGCAGGTCTACTGCTTTCTTCCTCGCATTGTGGCGTAGAACTTAGGAATAGAATTTAGGGAATTTAGATTTTTTAAGACTTTAGTGAAGAAAATCTTAGGCTTTAGTTGGTTTCCAAGAAATAAAAACCTTCACTCCTATAAGCGACAGACACTCACTCGATTCGTTCCGACTCGAGGGAGTTAAATGAGTCCCTGGCTGACCAGCAAACCAGGTTTCGTTTTGCCCACAACCCAGAAAATCAATTTTCACTCAACCCAATGACCCAGTCAGCAATCAGGTTTAGTTGACTTGGGTGAGTCCCATGCCTACAAGCCCGGTTTTCTAATCAATAGAAGCCTTTCATTACACTCAACTATTGTCATCACACAGTCATAGAGAATATAATTTAAAGGCAGTCGGGCTTGAAAATCATGGCATGCAATGGACAACTGATCATATGGTTTAGATAATTCCATAGAATGCGGGACTTGGATGCATTGTTTGGAGTATTCCCGGTATATAGATAATATCCCCGATATTATCCATATCTCCCAACTCAGAGATAGCTGATAACACTGGCAATATGAGAAATTCTAGGTATCGGTGATATATCACTAAGTATCACCAATGTATTGCCAATATTTTTGACTATGTAAATTCTAGGTCTCACTTATATCACCAATGCATTGGCGAGATATTGGATGGATGGATGGATGTGTGTGTGTGTGCACGCATGCATGGGTGGATGGATTGATGGATCAAGCATGTGTGTTTTTATATATGTATGTGCATGCATGGATGGTTGGTTGGTTAGATGTATGGATCCACCATTTTCCACATGTTTTCCTAATGTTTCCTTGAGTCAACAATACAAGCTTTTAGGCCCCATTGAAGGAAAAATTATTATTTGATTCCTCAAAATGCAAATATGTGAATGTTTCGCTATTATTTTATTCTTAAATATGCAAATATATGTATTTTAGTATCTCCTGAAGTATTATTGAAAAATTCCACCATTTTCCCCATGTTTCTTTGATGTTTCCTTGAGTCAGCTTACATGCTTTTAAACCCCCATTAAAGAGAAACTTAGTATGTATGCATCTTTTTTTTTTTTTTTTGCAATTATTTGATTCCTAAATGTGTATTTTAGCATCTCCTGAAGTTTCATTGAGAAATGCCACCATTTCCTCGTGTTTCCCCAATGTTTCCCTAAGTCGACAATACATTTCCAGGTATCAGCAATATCGATGCATGTTTCCGTATTCCCAGCCAACAATACATGTAATGATACTGATGCTACGAACACTACTTGGATGGGTCTTTGATGCGGACATAAAAGCATTCAAGGTGTACCAACGATGAAAGCGCCAGCCACAAGTACCGTCCTTGTGGATAGGCGATTTTTGAGGAACTGAAGACCAGCTTTCAGCTGAAGATCCTTCACATGTGATTGGACACATAGAAGACCCCACTCAGGGATGACACATGTGAAGGAACAAAGGAGAAAGAAGGCTGAAGAAACTGAAGAATTCGGGCGCTCGAACTTTGTCTGCCGAGCACCCGAACCTCTCTGGAGGTTTTCGGACGACTTCGAGCGACAGCTAGGGTGCCCGACCGAGCGCCCGAACTTTTCCGCACTTTTGTTAATTGCGCATTTTTGCTTAGTTTTAGAGGTATTTTAGTACTTTTATGTCTTTATTTGCTTATTTAGGAGGGCTAAAGCCCTAAACTCGAATTGATTATTGATTATTGATTAATGAAAAGCTTCTTAGTGCTTCTCTCCTTCTCTCTCTCTCTCTCTCATGGTGATGTTTCTTCTTCCTTGATCCCTCTTTCTTCTACTTGCTTCTTATGCCCCCCTAATCCTTCTTCCAGGTAATTCTATCTTTCCCTAACCTATCTGTTTCGCTAACCACAATCCCAAAATCTGATTTTAAGCCTAAACCCTAAAGTTCTCAGATTTTCAAATCCCTAATCCAAAATCCCTTGATTTCCTGGATTAGAGATTCCTCTTAATTGATTGGGTTATAGCCATGCAAGAACTGGTAGGTTCCATCCCTCGCCGGATCCAGCCATAGCGATAATTGAATATCATACTTCGTGGTTGTGATGAATGGCCCGTTCCATTGCATGTTTCCTTGTGATTTTCTTAGTTCATGATGATTGATTCTGAAATTCAGATTATTTATTCATTTTATTTCCGCTGTTTAATTATGTTCATGAGCATGCATCATAATTAGGGCATCCTACATCAGTCTTTCTTGTAGTTCTTCGTTGATTTGTAAATACTTTGAAAAAACAAGAGTACATAAAGCCATACTTCATTGACTAGGAATGTCCGTACCTTGAAGCCAAGCTTCTCTTTCAAAATATCAGTTAGAAGAAAACGATGAGAATGCAATTGGGTTTCATTCCAGCTGGAATAAGATGCCATAATAGTGGAGACTCCCTGAGCAAGACAATCCAAATAAGGCCTCATATGAATCCTCTCCAAATCATCAAAGGATGCTATGGTATTGCCTTCATTTATCCCTCGATCCGTACCCCCGTCTCCCACGAAATGCTTAGCGCAGGCAATAACATTTGTTCTGCAATCAAATCTATGAGTTAGGAGATCAATGTTAGGCAGCCCAATATAAAGTAATTTCACTGCATACCCCTCCCTATTCTATATAAACACCTTTCTCTACTTGGTCATAAAATTACCAAAACTTGGAAAAGCAGGTAGATATATCAAAGAAATCTCATTAAAAGTTAAAGCTATTTTACTGCCTTGAGTCAAACATCCAGGAATCACAAGATTCATAGGTGGGACCAGAACGATAATTAGAAGGGTTTGTGATACTATGGTTACATGAATTTTTGTTGCTGCACATAATTCAAAATTCTACTAGAATCTTCGCATATATGGGCCCACATCATACTCTACAAAGAACCTTGCCTAAAAGTTCTTAAATTGAAATTATCTGACAAATAAGAATGAAGCAAGGAGTCGATGACAGTTGATAACATTTATGGTTATACATTTGTTCTCATGCTACAGTGAGGTGTGCGCCCACAGGCAACGAAAATGGAATTCAGTAGGCTACATTGAGGATAGGAAATTGGGTTCATTGAGATATTTAGGGAAGAACTTCAGACTATGCCATGCTTTCGGAGAAGCAAACTCTCTTAGAGGACTCTTTTGGCTAGCCATCATTGAACCCCTCCAGCTTAGATCTTGGAACTCCACCCCACATTAGGAATTGGATCAGTTCGTTACATGTAACGTTTAGCCATGTCAATAACACAAAACAAGATATGAGGTAATTGCTTCTTACTACCTTCCAGCTACGTAAGGGTAGCCATTGGGGTGTCCTTCAGGTGGTACTCCTTGCAAGCCAACAACGCTGGAGGTCATAGTCCTAACAATTTCAGTGTCTTCGCTGAAACACTCATAGCATCTTCCCCATCTGGGATCCCTAGAAACCTGACAGAACCCATTGCAGTGCAATGTCAGGGGCAGCGATTTATAAGGCAGATAGAAGGAAGATGCCAAATGAAGAAAGTAAAAGGGAATCAGAGTGATTTCACTGATTTAATAGTCAGACCAAGGTAGATATGAGTTGGAAAGTTAGGATTGCAGCAGTGTATAAAACCCAATTCATCCCAATAACAGAAAAAATCGATTAAGCACTTGAAACTTGAAACTTGGTACTGTAACTTAAGATTTTTAAATTCGAAGCAAAAGAAGTGCTCGAACAAGTTCCATCCCCACGTGCTTGAGGTCAGCCCTTGTCGAGTCCTAGTCAAATTTTGAGTTCAACCTTGGTTCGTAGGTATCAAACATTGATAGATTTCCCATCCATATGTTGCCTGTCTCTATGTAGGAACTCCTTCAAAACAAGCATACAATCCCTAAAAGAACAGCATCCCCTCAAAGAAAGAATTTCATTGTGGTATTAACATCGATAACTCAACATTGTTTTTGTATTCAACCAAAACATGGCAGTTTAATTGTGCTCTCTACAGCTTAAATGCCAAGCCAAGAAAGTCTCCCCCGATGTGACAGTTTACTCTGTTTGAGAAACCAAGAGGGGGAATCATTTTCCTTTTCCTAGCTATTCCCCAAAAAATGAGTAGTACTTCCATTATAAAAAAAAAAAAAAAAAAAAAAAAAAAAAACTGTTAAATCTAGATATCAACGGTTACAAAAGATAGCTCTCGGTGTTTGACATTTTTACCTTCTAACATTCCAGAGAAAACAACACTCATAACCAAACAATGGAATTACTATTCGATTCCACAGTTTCCCATTTCCTGAGTATTCCATAGGGGTTTTCCATTTCCATATTTGGGATTCTCTCTCTGGAAAGGAGAATAGATGGTTTACCATTGCTGTTCATTTGAAGTAAGACTTGCATCACAGAGGATAAAACAAAAGTAGATAATATGAATAGATAAACACTTACACCAACACAGGGGGCAAACGTCCACTGTATTCCAGTTCCTCTAATTTCCAAGGCAGTTGCAGCCCCTATCCTTTGAGCCAAATCTCCATCTCTAAAGCACATTCAAAAAGTAAATGAGAATCAGATGATAATGATGATGATGAGAGAGAGAGAGAGAGAGAGAGAGAGGAGAAGTAACACAAGAAAAAAACAAACCAAAATAGAAAACCATTGAATAAAAAATAAAAAGAAAAAAAGAAAAAAGAAAAATGGGTTTTGTAAATAATTACCTAAATAATAAGATACTTGCAAATAACCACATTGTTAATGCATGGTTATTGCAAATACCCAATTTCCGTTAGTTTTTCCTACCAAATGTCAACCCTTTTAGCATATTTGAAAAAAAAATGACAAAATTACCCCTACCCTAAACCTCTATTTCTCTCTACAACTCAGAAAACCTTGATTCAATATGCTGTGGTATGTTCCATATGGAGGAAAGTTAAAGGATTCATGCTCCTGAGGAGGAGAATCTTGTGGTATGTTCCACATGGGCAATTTACTCATTTCTCAACAGTTCCTAATGGTAGTTATCAAAAACTAACAAAATGTGGATTTACAATAGCAGTGAATTAACAATATGGTTATTTGCAAATCATATTTTTTTATGTGGGTATTTGCAATACCCTATTATTTAGGTGGGAATCTGCAAAAACCCCAAAAGAAAAACAAGAGCAAAGTTTAATCCGGTACAATATACTAGTCAGTTATTTAAGACTTCAAGGCCATTTTCGTTCTTCCAATTATTTGTAGGTAGCTTCTTGTGTTTAATGAATCAGGTAATTTTTCCCATGTTTATTACTTTCCCCAACTGTATATACTGTTGCTAGAAAATGTGTACAACTCTTCATGACAGCTTCTGATAAGATATGTATCAGCATTTTGGAATGCCAATTCAAAAAAATGACATAAAATAAAAACAGATATATAATTTAATGAATTTTGTCTAGGTTGTTAAAATCATAATAATTTAATAATTGTAAGCAAAAAATTAACAATTACTTTGATGTGGATTCATAAGGATTGGATTAAAAGTTGAGATTTTACTATTTTGATGTGTTACAACTTCACAACTTCATTATGCAGTACCCCCAACCCCCCCCCCCCCCCCCAAAAAAAAAAAAAAAAGATTGGGTACTTGATAGAGCTTCCAGTAAACTTGCCTCGTAGCACCGAGCCCAATGTTATGAGGAAAGATGGTGGCACCAAAAACATTGCTATGGCCATGGACGGCATCCGTTCCATAAATGATTGGGATCCCAAGACGCGACTCTAGTGCTGATTTCTGGAAGGATTCCACCATATCTGCCCAATCAGCAGCAGAGGCTTGTTCCATTGGAGCACTGCCGCCACCATTGAGGACACTCCCTGTGAAAAGGAAAACCCCAGGAAAAAAGAAGAAGAAGATAATTAATGATATTACAATGTCAGATATTACAATAAGTACAATCAAAATCCAATAAAATAAATTGGGTAGATTAGAAGACTAAAAGATGGGATTCATCAAAATTACCCAAAAGTCACTCCCCCTCTCAATATGGAGGAATTCTAGGATCCTGCTCATCAGAAAATGTGTAGTTTGCTGACCTGCTGGATCCATACATTTGGGGCCATATTTCAGTGATCCAAACCCTCAACCCAATAGGCCTCACCATGTATGTCAGGTGCCTTAAACAAAATTCCAGATTCAGAGATCCTAATCCCATTGATTAACGGCCGACAAGAATTGAAAGTTAAGGATCAAACACAAAAGCAGTCCACACTTACAGATGGTTAGGATCTTCCGATCCACAAGACCATGGGGCATCCACTATAGGCAGAGAGGCCCAGCTGATCAATGGTTTGGATCACAGAATGATGGCCCCACAACTATGTAATACATGCTGATGAGAAGGACAGCATGATTCCTCCTCTAACATGCCACTATTTTTCAGTCTCATCTCTACCAATGCCGACATAGAAATCGAACGGTTGAGGCTGAAACACATTTCCATTTTCAAGATGAGAAATCAGATTTCCCTAACTCAGCACAATGCATCCAAAGCTCTAACCTGACATCCATAAGGTATCTATGTTCTCTGTTTGCTTTTGGAAGATTTATCGCATCCTGGAAATTCCTGGTTTGGAATTCGTTCACGAATCTGACAGTTGTTCTACTTTCACTAGTCGGGTGTCAATGAAAATCTGAATTCATATATTTTTTTCAATTTCAATCCTTTTTTCCTAGGTGGGTATCAACAAAAAATTTGAATTTAACGAGAGATGTTCTATTTCTTCACATTAGTATCAATGTAACTTCATATTCACCCAAAATTTATTTCATTTTCTTTGGTTTCAGGTTTTGAACCCTTCGATTTTTTCTTTTTCTTTTTTGTCTTTGAAAATTGACAGAATAGTACAAATTCAACAGGAAGAAAGAAAGAAAGAATGCAGCGAGAAATGAAGAAGATTTGAAGAGGGTAGGAAAGTGAAATACCGATGGAAAGGTCTCTGAGGGCTGAGAGATTGGCGACGGATCTCTCAATTTGAGTCATCTGACCTACCTTCTCTTTCAACGTCATTCGAGAGAGAAGGTCTTTTACCCTAGCTTCTATGGGCTGCTTTTCATCTTTGTATATGCACATGGCCATCTCTCTCTCAGAATCAGATTTCTCCTCTTTCCAGTTGAAATCTCTCTCTCTCTCTCTCTCTCTCTCTCTCTCAGAGTAAGATTTCTGCTCTTTCCAGTTGAAAACCTCTCTCTCTCTCTGGTTTTGGAATTTAGAGGGGCGAGAAAAGTCGTTGGAAGGAGAATCGCAGCCGTAGGGAGCAGTTGGGAGTAGCGTCACTACTCGCGACAGGCGCCATCTGAATGCAACTCTTTCAATGCATGCCAATTAGCCATGCGTGTCACCATCGTACCGTTAATCATGTGGGGCCCATATTTTATCTTCCTTTCCCTGAAAATAAGGCCATCTAAACATCGGATGGACGAATACTGTCCGTTGAATGATAATTGTTCGTTAATATTTTTGTTCTTTTCTTCAAGTATGGCCCACTTTAGGTATGGCTTAGATTTTCTCTCACGAAGACCTATAAGGTTCGTTCCATCAGATGAACAAATCGGATCTTGTACACGTATTCTAATATTGACACTTGTCTGGCGTAGGATTCAGATGGACAGTCGTGCGTATTCTAATATTTCTTAGCTGATGGAACTTCTGTCTATGGCGCCAATATAAAACCATCACGCGCTTCAATTCTTATCCGTACACGTGGCGTGGATATTAAAAAAGAGAAAACTTTGATACTCTGGTAGAGTATGATGGATGATATACATGCATTTAGAAAATACACTTTCTAAATAAGTTTATCAAAATAAAACTGTCCAAATTGTGGTCCTTACTTTAACAAGAACAAAAAAATCATGACTGTTTGACAATCTGAATATCTGATTGGTGGAAATCTATTGGACGGCTAATAATGAAAAGAAAAAATCGGATGGTCTTATTTCAAAAACCAAGTCTATGTGAATCAGAGATTTTGACCGTCCAACCAATCTGATCATGGGACTATGACTCACCTAGACGAGGATTATCTGCTACCCCGTATCCAGCCAGGTGGGCGAGTGCCTGCGTATCAAGAGTTATACACTGCCGAGTATCATATAACATAGCTAGAAAATACCAAATAGAAAAGACAACAACTGTATCTTGTGTACGTTCGCCTATCTACCTTGGAATGCCAATTGCTTGTGCTCCCACCTAGTGGGGCCCACAGAGATGTTCCTAAGAAATCCAATCCATCCATCCGTTTCTTAAGCTCACAATAGTACATAAATAAAAAAACTCAGAATATTCAAAACTCAGGTGGGCCACATAACAATAAACGGTAAGAATGGAAACATGCACCGTTGAAACCTTCCTGGTGCCTCCCAGCATGTTTATATGCCATCTAATCCATTCATAAGATTATTACCACTGGGATAAACTCTAGGAACAAATATCATCCTGATCCAAAACCTCCGTGGCCCACAAAAATTTTCCAATGGTGGGCATTCAACACTTTCTGTTTCGTGTGGAGTCGTCCACCTAAGTATTGGATCTGCCTTATTTTTGGATTTCTGTCCTTTTGTGATCTTTAGAAACTTATGGACGGAGTAGGATTCCTCACATAAATCTCTAGTGGGCCCTACATAGCTTCCGACCACATAAACTTCGTGTGTGGAGGGGGCAAATGCAATTCGCTTCCGTCATTGTCGGAACCTAGTATCATTGGGCGCGTATTAGGCTACTACCTCGCCTGTACGAAGCTCGGAACAGCCGGGGGCTCTAAGGGGCCCACCTTGATGTATTGATTTATCAACACCGTCCATCCATGTTTCCATATAATTTTATGATTGAATCCCAAAAATAAGTCCAATCAAATGGACCACACAGTGAGTATTAAATTATGGCTGTTAAAAACTTCTTGGGAGCTGCAATAGTTTTGGATGAAACTGATATTTTTGTTTTGTCTTAATTCAGGTCTATGTAACCTTATAAACAGGTTGGATGGAAAATAAACATCACAGTGGGCTCTAGGATGGTTTCAACGGTGGACGTTATTATCGCTGCTGCTTCCTATGGTGTGGTCCACTTGAGCTTTGGATCTGCTTCATTTTTTAGTTTTTTATTTTAAAATGATATGTAAAAGTGGATGGACGGCGTGAATAAATCAATTAGTCACGGTGGGCCCCTGAGAGCCCCAGCCAGTTCCGAGCTGGAAACAGGCGGGTAGTACCTAATCCACATCCTTTATTATTGGTACACGTATGAGCTGGTGATGGGGATGGAATGAGAATTGATGAGAACTTTTTTCCTTGTTTTTTTTTCCGTACTTTTCATGTTTGGCTTACAAACATACAAAATGCTAGATTCCATGTCTAACGCATTGCCGATATAGACTAACCAGTGGGCCCCACCATTGCCCATTGGTCCCTTTAATTAGATGAAATCCTAGCAGTTCATTGGATTAGAGGAATGGGAGGAGAGCCCACCCGTTAGAAATCTTGGCAATTCATCCCCTCTGGTAGGTGTCAAATCAACATACACCGTCTATTAAAGTGGATCACATGATCACATCTGTCGAAATAAAATGCTGGAGGAATTGGAGATAATTTCTCCTTCTCAGGGTGGATCCAATATGTTGCTCCACCATTTTACGAACTTTGACTTAATTTACTATATCCGTCACATCTCAACAAATATTTATAATTTCATCATCTAAATATCATATCCATCCACTATAAAGCTATATCATATATTAATGAAATGGTGCATCATTAAATCTTAGCAATTGGAAGATTCTCATGTGCGTTTAAAGTAGTTTTAACTATTAAAATAAAACTTTAGTAGTCAAAAACTTCGAAAAGTTGATTCAAACATTAAGTTTCAGACTTATTAGAAAATTTACTTGATAAGCCTCTGATCTAAGTAGATCTAACTATATACAAGTATATACATAAAACTTAATGAATCCTTTATTGGCTCATACAAAAATCAACAACTCCTAATCAAAGTACCCAACCATGTCCACTAGTGGCCACACAATTGCTTCATGGGAAGAGCTAAAACCAACAAATGAAGATTATGACCGTTTACATCCTCAAATTTGAGAATTAATTACCTTTCATGGAACATTAAGTCATTATTATTTGGCATAAGCTAATGAGGTCCCAAACTAATGACTTGATCTTGATTCAATCAATGTAAATGTTCAAAGGTCTTAGCATGAATTTTCTATCCATGGCAAATTTACTCTTACGTAAGATAAAAGTGAAGGCATGCCAACATCAAGTTAGCTCCCGTTAACAGAGACTATCAATCTTAACGCAAGTCAATCTCCTCATATAAGATAGACAAAATTCTCATAATGAAATATCCATTAGATGTATCCTATGTACCTATAATAGCTATAGTCCAAACAAGGTATTGTGATCCATGAATTACAAACTCTTCTTGGTCAATGACCATCATATCCAATCTCATGTTTCCCAATTATTACTAAAGGACTCACGATCAATTAACTCATATCATGTAAGTTCAAGGTGACATTAAACACAAAGGCATATCAAATTGTTCATGTGGAACTCATGGTCATTATGATCTATGGCTAAAATCAACCCTATACATATTACTGTTCAATCCAAACGAGTAGCCAAACGTGTTGCAAACGATCTAAATTTTGTCAAACGTGTGTGATTAGGAGTAGTGTCAAGCATACTAAAGCTTGTACTTGACCCAAATCGATTGAACGCTTGTAATCCCAGCATAGAATTAACTGGATTAAGATCAAACATTTAAAGGTTGATATGACTGTTCAACCACCGATTGTTACAAAAGAGGAGGGTTAGTCCTTCAAAATTGATTATTTTACCTTGAGCTAATGACTTTTCTTTCAGTAGTGATAGCATATTAAGTTTCTCAGAGAACCAATAATGAAACGAGCAAGTTAAAAATAAGGCTAGATCATTAATTTTATTGATTTGAATGTGAAACCAGTATAATCAACGAAAAGAAAAATAAACTAATTAGATAAAAATAAATATTAATGACTACTTGTGTTGGCAAAACAGTCGTAGAAAATATCAAACGATCATTATGTGAAGTCAGCAAGATGTGATTGACAATCACGTATCAATTAAAAACTCAATAATCAGGGAATCCGACAACAGTGGTTGTGGATATTTAACCCACTCCTAAGGCATACTGCAGCGATGGCGCTGGACAGTAATAGATTTAAACTAAGGGTTCCAAACCTACTACAGTATGACTAGACAAAGGTGGAATATCTAAGTTAAGAAATTAAACTAAGGATAAACAATATTGCGTTATATAGTGATTTTTTGTGTGTGGTAACGATCTGAAGTTCTATGTCCAGTGTTGCTTTTATAAGCTTCTGGGAGGACGATGGTTGTGCGTAAATCTCTGTATTATGAGAGATTTGGATAATCAACCATACAAACTCCCTTGATTCTCCACATAAGTATAACACATTGTATCGAGTCATGTCTACAAGAGATCATGCATGTAGGCCTCTAGCTATGTTGGTCATATGTAGGAAGGCTAACTAAAGTATCCACGTCTTTGGACTCTCGTAATAAAAAACTTTGATAATCCTTACATTATTGGGCTTTTGCATTTATAGAGGTTGCTTTTAATAAAAAAAAATTTAATACTTTTTCTGAAGTTCATCTTCATCACATGCGGCATGGCCGTCACATAGCACCTTTTAAACAGTTTGATTTGGTTGTAATTGGCCGAGTGTAAGTAGTCTCATTCACTTGACTAGTGTATTAGAGTTCATATTGATTTTCCCAAGCACAGCACATACTCTTAAGCTAAACACAAACTAATCAGCTGGCCAACAATATTATTGTCCATAGAATGCTCATATTGTACCCCACTTTATGAATGGCCAGATCTCTAATACGTGTGTGCCACCAGCCAAAATCTCTGATGCATCTGTTCCCTGACACGAGGGTCCCCCATTCAATCACGACCCTTAGAAAAAAGAAGCTATGATGAGTATTATTTGATTTGTGAATCCTAACCTCACGATTTGAGGCCTCCCAAATGGTCGGTACAAAGAGAATCACAACAACGTTCCAGATTCAACTGAAAAAAAAAAAAAAAAAAAAAAAAAAATGTCCAACATTAATGGTGAGTATCTTTCAATCTAAAAGTACGTTGGGGCGAGGACCATCCATGGTGGTTCGCAAAGGACCACTGTTCTGGATTACTGAGCCATTGCCCCAACTGTTAGAACTGAAAATCCAAGCATCCTGCTGCGGATCCCTTCATTCCTTATCTTTAACTCCAAAACAGCTGCCAGTGTTCATCTCTCTAGGGTGTGATTTCTTGGGGATCAGCTTAATGGTATGATTTCTAGTGCATGAGACCTGGAGTAGAATCCAAAAGAAGAATGGTCCAAATCTCACTTGTTCCATGCATACCTGTGAAAGAACTAAATTTCAGTGCTGGGTCATCCAAGTAGGGTCCCATTTGATGCACAAGCCCCCTAATCATCACTCTAGGATAACCAGACGGAAGACATTGGAGAATGGCCCATGCCATGATGAGGCGCACCAGATGAGTGAGTCAGGATATCGAAAGATGGACCACACCTGCAAGCACCACCACCGTTCGGAGGTGGCAAGGTTTCTATAATGGTCGGTGACAGATGACTTGGGCAAAGTCCGATCATCTGATTCATGGGATTCACAACAGCGCGATGTCCGCCCGTGGTGCCCACCCAACGGAGAAATCCAGACTGATATATTCCATCTCCACCGTACGCTTGGCTGTGGACAGCATCAAACTCATTCCAAATAGAGGTGGGCAACGATCCAATTCAAGTCGAACATGGACTAGATCAGATCGTTCGGTTGCTTGAGTGAGTGTGTTTTCGAACAATTTCGCTTTTTTTTTTTCGGTTGAAAATAATTTTTTCTACTACGGAACAGTGAATACCGATTTGTTCACAAATTACAGATCACAAATGAAAAATCACATGGTTTAAAGTTTTTAACTAAATAAAAAACCACAACATAGATAGTTAACATCCCCATTGTTTCCTGTGGTGTGGTCTACTCGTGCCTTCAATCCACTTCATTTTTTGGATAATGCCATAAATGATCTTTGGATAAGCAAGTGTTTCACTGTGGGCCCCACATAGCACTGATAGGACCACCCGTCACGAACACCGGCCAACAAGCTGGTGTCAAAGCTCTGTGGGTCCCACCATGATGTATTTGTTTTATCCACTCCGTCCATCTACTCGTATAACTTATTTTGAGGCATTAAACAAAAAATCAGGCAGACACAAAGCTCAAGTGGACTACACCACAAGAAACAGTGAGGAGAATGATGTCCACCATCGAAACCTTCCTAGGGCCCACGATCATGTTTATTTATCATCCAACCTATGCTCTCTCTCTCTCTCTCTCTCTCTCTCTCTCTCTTTTTATATATATATATATATATATATATATATATATATATATATATATATATATATATCTCGGTCAATATTTGAGTCGAATTCGAGTTCGAGTTCAATAGGGCTATGATTAAAACCGACTTGAAATTTTTTTTCCAACAAACCTGTGTGAAGACTTTTTGATCGAACAGAGTTTTACCCAGTCAATCCAAGTCAATCCCAATCAAACTCAGTTCATGTCCAGCTCTAATTCCAAACATCAGTTGGGCAATTGATTAACATGAAGATAGCATACAGTAAGAAACAAGGACAACAACGCATCATTAATAGCCAGTTTTTCAATAGAAACCTAGTTGATAATTCCAAAGGTACAGCTACAACAACAATCCAGAGATAGAAAATCTCAAGCTACAACAACAATCCGGAGACTGAAAGAAAATCTCAAGCTACAACAGCACCAAATCCGATCCAGACATTCCCTGCAATGACTCCAGATATCCGAGTACCTTCATGCAAACTCATTTCTCAACTGCTGGAACCTGTCGCAATCCATTGCGTAATAGCAGCCAATCTTGTATGTTAGAGCATGTAACGGTCCTTCCAACAATCTCAGCAATCGACTTCTTTTCAATGGTGAAATATGCGAAGAAGACATGGAATCCAAAGGATCCCCAGCTTTCTGGGATGCAACTTTCCCTAAATATTTGGTTGATTGTCCTCGGTGATCTAGACCATTAGGATGATATAGAGCACACCCCAGAAATCTCCCAGACTGATGGTCCTGAACCTTCAATTATTGGGTTCTTCAATCAATTGCTGATTGGTGTCTCAGCTTTCAAGTTCATGAAGCCAACTATCTCAGATGACGCCACTGGGAAGCTGTTGGTTATCTCAGTCGAGGATAAGGATTTCCTTCCAAACTCGAATGGCCCACAAAGCTGCAGTAAGAAGAGGGCCCACCTGAGATGTACAATGATTAGCCAAGTGGAATAAAGTAAACCCCATGTAATCAGTCCTCGGATCCAGCGTGGATCCCCACAGCATCAGCACACTCGATCGGAATTCTTTCAGGTTACAGAATACGAACTTATTACAGGATTACAAAGCTCGGATTGTAAATGATACACGAAAGATCTATGGACACAGTACCTTTCTAGAGAACGCAGCTGATACAACAGTGGGACAGAAGAAAAGAAAAAAGAGGGAGAGAGGATATTCACAGTCACGCACCTAAGGATGACGGTAATGGGTAAAGAGGAATGACAGTTTCAGGGTAATCCGTCCTTCGCCCAGCAAGGGAATAGTAAGCAAGTATCTGAGCTGGCCGCTCAATCCTGCCAATTTCTGCGGGTGTACCAAACTCATCATATGCAATGGCGTGTCTCTGAGGAATGAATTCTATGTTCCAGTAGGGACGAATCATTTCCAAAAGATCACTGCCTGTTTTGGATGCATTGTACCCTTGCACCCATATGTATCTCAGAGACCTCAGCTGCATCACGGCGAGGGCCAGCGCCCGCTCACTGAAGCAACAGCCCCTAATCTCGAGCTTCTGCATGCTTGGGCAGCCTTTTGAGAATTCCAGAAGCCCGGCATCAGATAATCCGACGAAACCCAACAGCATCCACTTAATGTTGTCGCTGTACTTGCCGAGATAACCAAGACCGACGTCTGACAGACCCCCTTGTCGTAGATAGAGGGCGAACCTCCTAAGCTTCTGGCAGCCCAATAACAGAGCACGGACCCCGTTGTCGAGTGGTAGCTCTGTTATTATTTCTGACTTGTCGAGTAAGACCAATCGGAAATCAGTGAGGTTTTTGCTGAAAGTGCCAATAGATTCCAAGGCCGCATTCGTGATGTCAGATACGTAGACGGCCAGGTATTCCAACTCAGGACAGCCTTGTGCCAGTATAGCTAGGCCCCTCTGTGAAACCACACCTTGTTCATCCTCCATACCCTGTTCGTCCTCCCCACACTCAATCCTAAGCCTCCGAAGTTTCTTACAGGTCCGAGAAACGATTTCCAATCCGCTGTCTCCAATCACATTCCTCACCTGCAGGAAGTTCAAGAAAACAGGGCCATGTTTCAGTTGAATTCACTGAAATTAAGAAACAGGTATTATGCGATGCTAGGTCTAGAGTGACGACTTCTCTTTTGTTTAACCAGAAACAGTACAAGTGGGACCCGCCTTTGTTAGAAACTAAGTCGGTGGGCTCCCATCATGGGTGGGTTAATGCCCTAATATCTTCCCAATCAGATAGATGGTTATCACATGAAAATGGACAATTTCAATAAATCATCCATGCTTAAAGACAATTAGGATCATCTGATTGGGGTATCTCCCATCAACTGCGGGACCCACCATATGAACAATTTGGATCACCAGAAAGCGGCCGCTGTACAGTTTACCGGGCTGAACAAAAACTCAGGAAAGCAATGCATAATCCATTTACGAGGGATGGGGGCATCTCCCATCCACTGTGGGACCCACCATATGACCAGAAGATGGGCCCACATTTACACTTTTTGCCAGGCTGAATTAAAAATAAAAAAAAAACTCAATAAAGCATTTTATATTTCATTTATGAAGTAATAATGGAGAGCGAAAAATTCTGCGGCTACCTCAAGAACCTCTAAATTGGGGCATCGTTGAATCAGCTGACAATGATCCTCAGTATCGAGAAATGTATATTGAAGGTCCAGCTTCTTAAGTAAAGATGCACATGGGAACAATGTAGGCATCTCATTCTTCGCCATGTAGTTTAGACCCACACGGCACAATTTTGGAGGAAATGACACCCTCGAGTACTTGTCGAGATCTCCTGTTTGATCGTTGAATGAACCTCCACCAAACTCTTCTAAAGTCGATGCCGCACGGAAAAACCCAGCTAGATCCAAGATTTCACAATCACTGATTTTTAAAGAAAGTAAGGAGCGGCAGTTCTTGGCTATCAGCTCAAGGTCTCTGGTGTTGATGAATTTGAGCTCCGTCATATAAAAATTCAAAGTCTCTAGGACAGTGTTGTTCACAGCAAGTTCATGGAGCCAATCACCATCTTTCTCAACAATGGAGCTCTCTTCCAAAAACAAGGTTCTTAGGCATCTGCAGTAGCATGAGACACATAACAGTATATCAACTGATGCAACCTGACATCTTCTGGCCATCATGCCCACAAAAAAACAACAACAACAACATAAACAACAACAATAATTTTAAACAGCCTAAATATAGAGAAAAACATAAGAGATCTATATTAAAAGAAGGGCTGGGAACTCTTTCTAGATTAGAACTCCTAGGTGCACAAGGTGCCGCATCACTTACACAATCCATTCACAAGAGTAGATGACTTGAGCCCCACAACAAACAAACAAAATCTTCTCTACAGAAAATAAGCCATCCAAACTTGACAACCATCGAGCCACCAAACTGTCATTCACATACAAAATCCTCTCAAAGACGCAGGTGCAATACTGCACAATAGGTGAGTGAAGAACCACACTCATGACAGTTGAGAGGGAGACTACACCCCAAATGACATGTAAGACACAAGTGCAACACTGCACTACAGGTGACTAAATTACACCTACAACAACAATAAAGGCCGAAAAGAGGAAGAAATGATCAGTGGAGAAGTAAAGCTCCACTCCTAGTTGAAATCTTCCATGTCATACCGGGACAAGCATTATGGCAAATAGTTTGTGGTTGTCAAGTAAAAAAAAAAAAAAAAAAAAAAGTTGAAACTCATGTATACATGATGCCATAGATTGTGTATAGGAAGACAATCCACGGCCTCATCTGCTGGCCCTCCAACATGCGCCACCCAGACCACATCTCTTGGACAACAATCCACCACAAAGATGGCATCTCCAACAACAATGGTGACCATGTTTACAGCAATGGCGGCTTCTACTTACAGCAACGACTTGAGGACTGATGAGAATGAGAATGGAAGGTGAAAATGCAAAAATGTGGACATCGAAGAAGTGGTTGTTGCTAAAGATATTTCCGGAGGCCCCACAAATTAATCATTTGGATGAGGACGAAGAAGAACAAAATGAAAATATAAAATCATGGGAATCTAACCCTCTCTAAAACCATGTTAAATAAAGATATCTATATTAAAAGAAGGGCTGAGGCTCTCTTACTAGATTATGGGATTGCTTACACACCCCACTCAAAAGACTGGATGACTCGAGCCCCTTCATAATAGCTAATAGCCACCCTCCCTCCCTCCCTCCCTCCCTCCCTCCACATCACATGGATACTGAAACAACACTTAGCAGAAATCACGAAGTGGGTGGAAACCAACATATGCAACTCCAGAACATGCCATAAAATGGAGACTGAGATGTGCAACTCAGATATTAAGTTCTTGTGGATGTCTTTTGACGGCCCTAGGCCCCTAACAATTTAAAGTTGGTTCCATTTCTTGAACAACAATAACAAGCAAGAATTGTTGATTTAAAATGGTTTATCTATAGGGCACAATAGAATATCAGTTCATGTGCTAAAATAGAAATAAAGTATCTTCAAGTTACAAATTGCCTCTCATGGAAGGCCAGATTAACCACCAAAAGATGTAGCAAAATATAGCCTGGCCACAAAAGTAATATATCAAGATCCGTTAAGGATTAATCCAAAAAAAAAACTGCATGCTGCAGAACAAGAGGCCATTTGTTCTGCTCTCTGCTACATAGGAACAATTTCACTAATCTGTTCCTTCATTGATCAGCAATATGGAACTTTCTAGATTAGGGATAGTGAAAAACCATCAGGACACAGATCTCAAAACTACGAAGAAAAATATATATATACTGGAGCAAGAAAATCTTCCAACTTACAATTTTACCCTCTCCATCCTATCAAAAGGATGGTAAATGGAAATTGTGTTCACTTTCTACGTGAATGAGAAACTAGGGGCACCTAGAATGCAAGAATAAGCCAGAGATCTTACCAAATATCTAGAAATCACGAGGGAGGGTGAGGACCACAATAATCCATATGACAAAATTTGTGGAATCCCCTTGAATCAATAAAAAAAGCACGAAGCAGGAGGATAGAAAGAACTCAAATGTCTTTTTTTTTTTTTTTTTTTGAAAGATTAGAAAGAACTCAATTTCATTCCCTAGAGACTGAGTTTCTTTATCTCTCATGAATATACCACCAATTGAACTTTATTTATTTGTAACTGTTTCAACCAATGGTCTATTTCTCATGCTTAAAACTGATGATGGCCAGTAGTTGTTATTGATTCCTATAATCACAACTGGGTGAGGTGTTCTGCTTCTACAACCAATGAAAAAAAAAATGCACTTCCAATGGCCAATAGTGGGATCCAATAGTTGAGGAGTCAACAAGCTCTTGAAAGGTGATGTATACCCCTGTCCACTCAAAAAAAAACGACACTCCAGCCAAATATTTCAAACACTTTCTGGGAGGACAGAACAAATCCCACTACTCCATTTTTTTTTCTTCTGAATGTTACAGAATAGAAGAAAGGTTTTCTTTTTCTTTACCTTTATTTTTCTTTTTTAAGGATGAAGAAATGTTTTCTTTAAAAAAAAAAAAAAATAGAAGAGAGGTTATCGTTTTTTTTTTTTTTTTTTGAAAGGTGAGAATTTATTAAAAGGGAGGCAGAAAACCTCCAGAAAAGTACAAGTACAAAAAAAAAAAAAAAAAAAAAAAAAAAAAAAAGATAAGAGATCACTACAGATAGATTACGGAGCCCAATCCCGGAAGAGAATCAGGACTTTCGAGAAGATAACACAGAAAGAAGAGCGCTGGTTTCTAAAAATCTGATTGTTCCGCTCGCCCCACACTGCCCAAATGACAGCCAAACAGAGAGATCGCCATTTGGCTGACAGCCAAACAGAAGAGAGGTTATCATTTGAATAGAAAAAAGCAAACTTAGTCCCCTGGTTTACTTTTCCAAGAATAATGAAATGACTCATGTTCGAGGACATGCAATAACATAAGTCGATCAACACCTATCTAATTACTCAAGAGAGAAGACATTTGGTGATGGATAGTGCACTTGTTGGGCACATTGGTATACTTTTGAGGTTTAAAGAACAATGTAGCAGTTACGTTCCCTATATATGGTGGACCATCTCTTCCTACAAGATGGAATAACCAATGCCTGCTTGAATGAAAGCCAAATAGACTTCAACACAGCCTCTAGTGATGAGTTAGTCACAAGATCTCCAAAACCACATGAGAGCTGGGTTTTTAAAAACATGATCAATATATAAATTGAAGTTCTCTTCACGATTTATGTCAGGGCCATTCTTAGCTAAAGAAATATTTTTGGCCATAGAAATAATATAAATGCCCATAGCAAGTTATCTTATTAGTTGTGAAAAGGTCTCTTATTGAGTACATATCATACACCTTCCATAGCCACATCAACTGACCTAGCATTCTAGTGCTTCGCCTTCTCCAGTAAGGCTTCCTTGATATTATTAAATGGCACATGTCCAATGGGTTTCCTCCCCGAAGAAGGATACTAATTCGAACCCTAATACATTGAGCCTTCAAAAATGAACATTAACATGCTATCGTCACCATCACGATCATCCTCATCATGAGAGCCTTGTCCCAGCTATTTGGGGTTGGCATTATGAATCTTGTTTTGCTGATCATATTCAAAACAGGAATTCTCATGATTGCTCGACCAAAGTTCAACAACAGGCTGCCCACCTGACATCAACCCTTCTCCTTTAACCAATTTTGCAACAGATCTGCACATCATTTTTAGGTGGAGTTTCCAAGCTCAAAACATTCATCATTGTTGGAAATTGGAATTAGGTCAGATAGACACCAAAAGGCATGTTTATCAGGACTGTAGTTTCTTTTTTGTCAGTAATGGAACTTCCATTAAAAGGAGAAGAGAATTACCAAATATCCATTAAGGAAATGGATAACTGTTATCACAGCACACCAAGGCTGTCAAGAAACCTTCCCTTGCTAGTATACAGAGTCTGAAAACCCACTATGAGATTCTTGATCTCATTGATGACGAATGAGCACTTCTAAGGGGGTAGAACGGATCCAGAAATCCAGGCAATAACATCAACCAACTGGCCTTTGACAACAATAGCCCTAGAAAATCTATTTAATAGATCTGCCAGTTTTAATAGCCAGAAGCTCCACTTTGATGGAATTTCGGAACTTCAGCCCAAAAAAGGCAAGGCCCATTCTCATTTGTGGCAACGTTAGTGGGACCATAGCTGCACTGAGATGGAGAAGCAGAGCAAGTGAGATAGAAAATTCAAGGGAAGGAGCAGGGAAGTGGCAGTCAAAAGATTTTGGAATCAAAAGAGTTCAGGAAACAATTATATGGCATGGTACTGAATAGTTTAACTATGTAATTCCAATTAATACAGTATTCAACCAGATCCGGCTCAGTTATTGATAGAGTGAATAGATCTGCCATTTCTTGAAACCTCTCTTCTGATTCAAAATCATGGTGTAACGTGTATCCCTCTTTGTTCCGGTCATGGAATACATGAAATAAATCCAAAAATGGATTTTTGTTCAAGAATGAAATCTTATTGCAACTGCCCATATCCGGTTCATCCTTTGGAACCATATCACATCCCTGATTTGATGAAATAGGATGAATTGAGACGGTATTTTGTAAATACGATTTTTTCCGTCATCCCATTTCGAGGACTCATGGAAATACCTCGGATAGTGCCACAATCTGTTCTACGCACAACAATGTGCTGAACTACTTCAACAAAGTCTACGCGTGAGGTATCCAGCATCTGATGTTCGTACAGCAGTATCCACAACTCCTTTGCTAGCTCCGTAGTAGGAAATTATATAGTCCGTTAAAGAAAGTCCTTCACGTAAATTGCATGGCTTATCTATTGAACAATCATTTCATAATCGATAAAGATTATATATGTACAAAATCAATTGATCTCAAGGTGATCCCGGTAGAACCTTGAGCCCAAATTATGCAGGTAAAAGTCGGATTAAGAGATGTGGAAACTAGAGCATGTGTGCGCAGTGGAGGATAGGATCCCACACACACATGGCATGATACTGAATAGTTTAACTATGTAATTCCAATTAATACAGTATTCAAATGGCTTATCTATTGAACAATCATGTTTATAGACACTTAATAGTATCTAGATTCAAAATCAATAAAGACTATATATGTACAAAATCAATTGATCTAAAGGTGATCCCAGTAGAACCTTGGGCTTGGGCCCAATTTATGTAGGTAAGAGTCGGATTCAGAGAAGTGGAAACTAGAGCATGTGTGTGTTAGTGGGGGATAGGGTCCCACATCGGGTCCATGTGGGAGAGACCAAAGTTTTCACATGCCCAAGGGGCACAACTGAATCAAGCATAAAAGATTCATCAGTTCCGGGGGACGGAAAGATCCCACTCTCACCAGTACATTCTACATACGTTTTGGCTGTGTTTGGATGCACTATTTAACTGAGCTGAGAATAGAGATGAAATGACAAACAAAATAATTAGTACCTTAGTACTCATGATAACAACACAGCCTTCAATTGCAATAATATTCCTTTCAAATGCAACATAATTACCATTTTAGATGTAATTGCAATATGGTAATTTCCACAGTATCGGAATTAACTATTACTAGCCAATTCAATTGTGCATCCAAACGTAGCCACAAGCAATTAAATTCCTTATTTCTGCACCTTTTGGAGAGGTGGAAAAGGATTCATGTAGCTGACCCAGTTAGTCAGGATAAGGCTTAGATGACGATGACAATGATGATGATGATGATGATGATGATGATGATGATGATGATGATGATTTCTGCAACTTCTTTCAGTTAAGGATGATTCCATTTGTCATAATTTCTTCTGCTCCACAGATATTTAACAATCAGCAACATGTGTGTATGGCATGTATAGACCCCAACAGCCCACAAAAGGAAATAAAAAATGATGGAAACTAGAAACAACTATACAGATTGAATAAAAAATGATTGGTACACACATGTATAGACCCCAACAACACACAAAAAGAAATTGAAAATTATGAAAACTAGAAACTACACAGATTGAACCAAAAATGATTGGAAAAGAGATCGATCCCTCCAAAACAATAATAATACACAGAATTCGGCAAAACACAGATTTCTTAGGATTCAGTAACTAATAATAAATTGCTTGAAAGCTTATTTCTATTTCTCCATCCCTGTAAAGAAAGAGAGTACCTGCAAGATCGGCCAACCTGAAACAATCCATCCGTCGAGAACCCGGAACACTTATCCAGCTTAAGCGCCTGCAGCATATGCCCGTGTGACCGGACCAGCACCTCAAGATCACGGTCGCGCACGATCATCCGCCTGAAATGGAGTGATTTGAGGCAATAGAAGGCCTTCGAGATCTCGTTGACCCAAGGCCCGACGTACCCTCCCCAATCCTCCGGTATGAGGTTGAGGTTGAACATCGCGGCCCGTGGCTTCCCCTTCAATTCCAACGACTCGAGGCCCGGGAACCGCGCCCGCAGCCGGGCCGGCGTAGTCGAATAGCAGAGGGCGATCGTGATATGCTTCCGCGTCCGAGCATCGATGTCGTACCACTTCCGGCACACCTGAGAAACCACGTCGCGGTCGCGGGGATCTTCGATGTAGGCCATCACGCACTCAAGGGCCTCGTCTGATATGACGAAGCTGTCTGATACGCCGAAGCTCATCGCCCTGCTGAATCTCCGATTCTCCATCGAGATCGCGGAATCCCGACAGTCCAAGGGCCGATCTGATGAACCACACCTACCGAGCTCCAAATCAGCAAGATCTAGCAGTCGGATGACGCCTCCATGTCCGCGCAGGGTTTCAGACCCAGGCAACGATGGGAGCTGCCGTGAGCGACTTCTGCAAGGAGGTCGTATCAAAAAACCTAGGGTTTTTGACAAGCTGCAAGAAATCAAAGACTGGAGAAGAAGGCCTGCTGCTACGGACTGAATTGGATATGAACGGCGACGGATCTTTCATCGCTTCTGAGCTTCAGGGTGTCTGATCGAGATGGGAAAGATACACGGCTATGAGCGCAGCTCAGAGAAAAGAAAGAGAAAGAGAGAGAGAGGGTTTGGATTCTTTCACCACTCTCCACTCAGAGGCCACTAGGATTTTTTACCGCTAGATTCCTGACGACTAGAAATCACAAACGAGGTGGTTTTTAGAGGGCCGCGGATTTAGGTGTTAACCCGCGTAACACAGTAGTGGCGTTTTCCTCACCGTGTGGCCCACCTTAATGCATGTATTCTATATCCACGCCGTCCATCAGTTTTTTCATCTTATTTTGATTTATTTTCCAAAACATGAAGCAGATAAAAATTTCAAGTGGGCCACACAGTAATGATTGAATATTCATCATTAAAAACTTCTAGAGGCAACAAAAGTTTTGAATCAAGGTGATATTTGAGTTTTCCCTTCATCCAGGTCGTGTGATCTTATCAACAGCCTATATGGAAAATAAATATTACAGTGGGTTCTAGGAAGTTTTAAATGGAAGGCGTTCAATGATCACTATCTCTTGTGAAGTAGTTAACTTGGGATTTAGGTCTGTTTTTTTTTTTTTTCTTTTGGAATATGCTCTAAAATGAGCTGAAAAGACCAATGGACGGTGTGGATGTAAAAAAAATACATCAATGTGGGCTCCAAACTCTGAGAAACACCCACCATTCTGTTACGCCAGTAACACCTAATCCGTTGGGAGGAACTTTATAAAAATAGCCTCATTTAATTATTTATTTTTAAATAGTGAAGGTAGAGGATTATGGAGCCCACATGATACGTGTGTAAAATCTAAGCCATTGAACATATGCACCCCACTATGATGATCGGACGGATCAAAATTTAGGCAATCAAATCATCAAATGGGCTGCACTTGAATTTGGATGTTTTGAGCGGTGTATGTTATTTGTATGAATTGGCCCACCTTATGATTGGTTAAGACATTTTTTTGTTTTGTAAGGATGGGATATCAGACAGAATGCTAGATGGGCCACAGGAAAAATAAATAAATGAAGGCAGTAATATAATTTCTCCTCCCAAAATGCACTGTAGCCAGAATATCCGCTCCCAAGGACTATATTGTAAAATTCGAATTCTAGAAGGACTACTTTGTGGTAAAAATAATTAAAATATTGTTTCTTTGTCCTTTAGATTCCATGAGCATTGGGTACTAGAGGCTCTATGGGGCCCACCTTAATGTATGTGTTTTATCTACTCCGTCCATCCGTTTTAAAAGGTCATTTTAAAGCATGATCTCAAAAATGAGGTAGATATAAGGCTCAAGTGGACCGGAAACAGTGGGGATTGAACTCCTACCGTTGAAAACCTCTTGAGGGCCACAGAAGTTTTGGATCAAGCTGATATTTATGTTTTCCCTTCATCCAGCTCTGTGTGACCTTATGAATAGATTGGATGGCAAATAAACATCACGGTGGGCCCTAGGAAGGTTTCAACGGTGGGTGTGCTATGGTCCACTCAAAGCCTTTTAGGGTCACCTTTTCAGGCTCATGCCCTAAAATGATCTGTCAGAATGGGTGAACCGTGTGGATAAAACACATACATCACAGTGGGCCCCACAGAGCACCTGCCAGAACCGTCCGTCTCTTTCTAGGTCCTACTGGTGGAGGCAGTACGCAATCCGCGTCCTGATTGTTTTTCCAAGAAAACTTTGATACTCTAGAAGAGGGTGGTGGATGATATGCAGGCACTTAGAGATTGCATGTGTGGCATGCATAAATCAGGTTACACTGTCCAACTTATTTTTCTCTAGATTATATATCTCATGAACCTAAAATGAAACTTATTCCATATTCTGACAATCGGATTGATGGACATTTATTGGACGGTTAAAACAAAATATCCAACGGTCATTTTTCAATAAACATATATCAAATGTTAGAATTATTAAAATCGTTTAATTTTGAGAATGAGATTTATCCAAAGTGATTTTTATAATTTATAAGGTTTGATATGAGTTAATATAAGCCACATATACAATTTATGAATGCCTGTGTATGGAGCCTCATATTCTACAGAGTATCAAATCCTCCTTTTACACCCACCTTTTTTATTAGATGACCTAAAAACGTACGAGGAAGGAAATGATACGAAGGAGACCGGAAAATAGTTAGAGCAGTCTCTTCATCGTACACGTGGCAGAGTCTGTGACCCGGGGCAGCTGTGTAGGGTCCACAGATTCCGTGACAAATCCTCTCCGTCCATTTGTTTTGTAAGACCATAATTGAACAGGATTCTAAAAATTAGCCAGATCCAAAACTCATGTGGGCCATACCACAGAAAATAGTGGGGATTGAATGCCTGGAGGTGAGAGAAGCTTTGTATCAGCATGATATTTGTACCTACAGTTTATCTGAGTTTTAATAACCCTATTAACGGTTTGGATGGCATATAAACATCATGGTCAGCTCCAGGAAGTTTTCAACGGTGGATGTTTTCGTTTTCACTGTTTCGTTGGTGTGGCCCACCTGATTTTTGGATCTATCTGATTTTTATATTTTTATCCTACTGTGACCTTTGATGGAGTGGATTTGTCACTTACGTCTCTGTGGACCCCACACAGCCATGGCACGGGTATATCTCTGTGCTAAGGTCACAGGCAATCCACTTCGGTCTATTTCGCCAATATAAAAGCAGGGAGCGGATTAGGTGCTGCCCCGACCCAACCCAAGACGGTTCATCCCTTTCACTGGAGCCCATCTTGATGTGTGTATTCTATATCCACGCCGTCCATCCATTTTTACATATCATTTTAGTGAAACATACCAAAATGAAGAATACCCAAATCTCAGGTGGACAAACAATGGTGATTGAACGTCCAACCATTAAAAGCTTCCTATGGCTCACTTTAATGTTTTCCTAATGTTTATTTTCCATCCAATCTGTTGATAAGGTCACATAAAAATGTGTGAAGAGGAAAAAAAACAAATATCAGCTTGATCCAAAACTCATGTAGCCCTAATAATGGTTAATCACCACTGTTTCCTATGGTATAGTCCACCTGAGTATTGGGTGTGCTTCATTGTTTGGGCATCTGCCCTAAAATGATATGGAAAAACAGATGAACGGAGTAGATATAGAATAAATACATCAAGGTGGGATCCACTGTAAGGGATGCACTGGCTTGGGTGCGACCGGGTCGCACATAATCCTCTCCCATAGATGCGTCACGCACTACAAATCTTATCCATACACGCGGTGTAGTGATTAAAAAAGAGAAAACTTGGATGCTGTGGCAGAGTGTGATGATAAGAAATTGCACATTCTAAATGAGTTTTGGTGTAGAAAACTGTAAAACTTGTAATCCTCAATTACATGAAAAAGATTATGGACATCTATTGGATGGCTATAAATGAAAAAGAAAAAGAAATAAATAAAATCCAATGGTCTGATTTCAACAAACAAGTCTCCCTAAATATGAGGTTTTACTAACTAATCTCATCATGGGACTGACTTATGGACAGTAGATGTCCAAGTTTTGTGGACAGTAGATGTCTAAGTTTTGTCAGTTCAACTTTAGTTAATGTTGTTTAGTCCACATCTGTAGGGTGAGATGTACAAATGGTAGGAGGAAATTGTACTTGCTCGGAGAGAGAGATTTACAAGCCTTATCTCTAAATGACAAAGGGTAGGAGGAAATTGTACTTGCTCGGAGAGAGAGATTTACAAGCCTTATCTCTAAATGACAAATGGTAAGAGGAAATTGTACTTGCTCGGAGAGAGAGATTTACAATCCTTATCTCTAATTGACACCGTGACCGACATACATGCAACATGTGTGACCCTCACCGTATGTAAGAAGTTTCCAAATACCTGCTAATACCGTATTCTTCATATTGTATACATAACAACAAAGACAATCGATACAAGATGCAAGTAACGAAGAGCTTGTATTGTAATGACTCCAAATCCTTTTAGGATACCCTTACTACACAAGTGAAGATTCATGCGGAAACCACAACACGGCCATTGGAGCCTATAAAAGCAGCCGGTAGAAGAGCTACATGCCACAAACAATCAATTTATATGTATTTTATATTCTCTACTTAGTTTACTTTTCTTCTCATTGATTGTATTGTTCTTGCATTTAATTATAAAATCGGCAATCCAACTTTATTTTTTTTACTTTTATCTAACCATTATTACTTCACTGAAAAACCTAATATATTATTATTATTGAAAGAAAAAGTCATAATTCTAAGGAAAATATATTCCATTTTGAAGGACTAACTTCCTTCTTTTAAAATCACTCGTTTATGGTAAGAATTAGTAATTGAACAATCAAGCCAACTTCTGCGGTTCTAATTTTAATACGGTTAGTTTGACACCTGAGGTCACAAGCATTCAATTAATTCAAATCAAGTAGAACTTTAACACGCATGATAATAATCTAACACATACATTACATGTGAGGCCACGTGTCCATATTTAACAACGACAAATGTAGCCATGTGTAATTTCTAGGTGCTTATGTATCAAGTGTCATACGCTGCAGCTTAGAGATGTTCGAAGCAATTAGGTGCAGCACTGGCAATGGATGGGCCCACCTTGATGTATGTATTGTATATCCACATTATCCATCCATTTTTTTACTCTCCAAATCTCAGGTGGACTACAACAAATGAAACAATGGTGATTGACCATTAGAAACTTCTCATGGGCCACAAAAGTTTCGGATCAAGCTGATATTTGTCTTTTTCCTTCACCTAGATCTTTGTGACCTCATCTACACGTTGGGATGGAAAATAAACATTACATTGGGCATTAATGTGGGCCATAGGAAGCTTTTAACGGTAGGCATTTAATCACCACTATTCCTATGGTGTGGTCCACATGAGATTTGCATTTGCTTCATTTTTCGACTCGTCCTAAAATGAGCTGGCAAAACAAAGGGACAGCGTGGATATATAATATGTACGTTAGGGTGGGCTCCACGGTCAGGGCCGCACTATGGTGAGTGAGGGCCGCCGAATCAGCTTCAATGGATGTTTGGTGCCACTTGGATGGACCTTGGAATCAACCATGTGGGTCGTACTCTATGGGGCCTACCTGATGTATGAGTTATATATCTACGTTGTCCATTCGTTTTGCCAACTAATTTTATGGCATGAACCCAAAGATGAAGCAGATTTTTTTATCTGACATGAGCACTAAATAGGAAAAGGTGAATGCCCACCATTCGAAAATTCCATGGCCCATTGTATTGTTTATTTGTCATCCAACCTCTTCATAAGGATACTAGGACATGTACAAAGGGAAAACACAAATATCTGATCCAAAACTTTTATAGTCAAAATTCTTTTACTGGTCATTCACTGGTGTTCTCAAAACTTGCATCATCTTTTACTGGTCAGTCACTGGTGTTCTCAAAACTTGCATCAGCTTCATTTTGGGTTCTTGCCATAAAATGAGTTGGGAAAAAATGGACAGACAGCATACATACACAACGCATGCATCAAAATGGGCCTCACGGTCAAGTTCCACCAACATCGCTGGTTTGTGGTCCTAGCCAAGCCACACCCTCAGGGGTTGGATTCAACTTAGATGTGACCCGGATTCAATAATGTGGGTGGGACCCTGATGGTGAGCCCACCTTGATGAATGCATTGTATATCTACATCGTTTAGCTACCACGTCTGTCACACCTTGAAAACAGAGCCCGGGCCCTAACTCAGGCTCTTGGATGTGAATCAGGAAAATTTAGATAAACCTTCTTTTGTACGGCTGGTAGTATTTCCTTTAACTATGATATCCAATATTGCAAATGAGAGAGTAACCTGAAGTTTTCTTCCATTATGCAAAATTTACAATACAATGAACACAACAGTTCCATCACATAGATATATTACAAAATCAGAAAGAATAAAACATCAAGTGCACCAATAGAATCTATGCAATATATGGCGTCTGCCTTGGTATGAAAGATATAACATAAAAAGAATAAGCTTAGAGCCTGATTTATTTATTTATTTTTTTTAATGTAATTACCTATATGTGTAATGTAAAAGCATAATAATTACATAAGCCCTTGCGGACAACTAGGGCCCGGATGATGGGACCGATTTGTGACTTCCACGGGTGCCTTTTTTAAGGGCTTTCCGTGGTCACCATAAGGAAAAAGGCATTTAGGCCTGGTTCAAAACTGTGGCTAAAAAGTTGAAAAAACCGAGGCTAAAGCCTTTAGCCTCAAGTTTACCTTGGTTACCTAAACTGTGATTGAGAGTCCCAGGTTGAAGGCTTTAGCTTTGGTTTTGACAAGCCGAAGCTAAAAAAGCTTTTTAGCCTCAATTCTTCAACTGATGCTAAAATAACCTTTTAGCCTTAGTTTTAACAACCAAGGTTATAAAGCCTTTTAGCCTCAATTCTTCAACCAATGCTAAAAGAACGTTTTAGCCTCAGTTCTGCAATTGAGGTTAAAAGAACTTTTAGCTTCACTTGCCTCGATCCGAAGCTAAATCAAGATTTTAGCCTCAGTTGTTTCCAACCAAGGTTAAATCCAGATTTAAGTCTTGGCAGCAACTAAGGTTAAATACAATTTTTAACATTGGTTCTCAACAACTGAGGCTAAAGCCTTTAATCATAGGAGTTACAGTCTTAATTTGGGTAACCGAGGCTAAAGATGAATTTAGTCTATGTTGGCTTCAACTGAAGCTAAATTTAATTTTTTTTCCTTGGCTCTTAACAACTGAAGCCAAATTCAGTTTTTAGACTTTAACCTCAGTTAATGCCAATAGAAACTAAATTTATCTTTAGCCTCGATTTGTACCAACCGAGGCTAACAACATATTTTAGCCTCAATTACAAATTATGAACTAAAAGTGTTCAACTGTTTTTCTAATATTTGTTTGAATAAACTTGTGCATGTTTCACTTGATCAACCTATATGAGCATTCATTAATTTTCAATCCATCCAAACATATTCATTCAATCCATTAATAGATCAAGACATTAAACAATTATTAAAGCACAATTTACTAAATATATAATCTAAGTAAATCATTACAAAATTAGTGAAATCTCAGGTATATGTGTCACAATATACAATTATGAGAAGAATAAAAAAAGAAAAGAAAAAAGAAATATGTACATACAATTATGGAAAGAATAAAAAAAGAAAAGAAAAAAGAAACCACATATTGTTTCTTCCTCCTTTTCGATTAAGGCCCCTCTTCCTCGAGTGTATCCCTATGACTGGATATTGAGCTGTTTTGTGCCAATTGAGCTGTTGATTCACATAGAATAGCTTCTACATTAAGGACATTGCCGGAAGTTAGGACTGCCACCAATGAGGTCACAGTGTCTCTCATCCACTCCGTCATTCGTTTCTCCATATGCTCAACCATTGGCTCCGTCATCCACTCCTCCACCATCTACTCCACCTGCACATTCATCTGCCACTGCAACTTCTCAGTCTCTCTCTGCAGTTCAGCAATGGTGCCTCTGGCGCACTGTGGGAACTAACCCCATCATGCACCATGTAGTAGGTGCATTCCACCATGATATCATGTGAACCAATAATCAGGCCAATCTAATAATTAGGTGGGCAACCTGAATTTGGAGGTTTTTTGGTCGTGTATAATGTTTTTCTATGGTGTCGATCACCTAATGGTTGGATTGACTTGATTTTTGGTTCATGGGATCCTCAAGAGATGATGCACATGATGGAAGGGTTGGACGCATGGCCTGGACCCCATGCTGCTTGAGTCTACCACTTCTCTTTTTTCCTATTTATGGTAAGAATAGATAATGAATTTTTAGTTATTTCATTCACCAATTCAAAAGGTCCAGGTATTGTTGTGAAATGAGGTAAAAATCCTTAAATAATTTCAAGGGCTAATAATTTCTTTCGGGGAAATTGGACTCTCGGCAATTCAAAGTGGAAGCTGCACAATTGATTCCACAAATATAAAAACAGTCCCACTCCCACTAAAAGTAGAAGAATCAATTAATTCATACTCAACTAAAATATTAACTTGGCAAGAAAATTACATTTAGTGATTGGTTAGCATGACAAGTTCTTCTCTACAAATGCATAGAACAGCATAACAACTCCAACTGGGACAGATAGGAAACTGACCATCATTATCATTTAAGCCTTACCTCAACTAATTGGGGTCTCTGCACGAATCCGCCATTCCACTCAAAGTTGTGGCAGAAGTTTGATGCCCGCTGCTAACCTGTTGTAAATCTCCTTTACTGGGACTTGTGACCAGCGACAACAGCACAGAACTCCCATGGGCAGAGTTTGAAGAAACTGATTTGCAAAAAGAAAGAAAAAAAAACTCAACGAGCAATTGCAATTTGAATGTTAAGGGGTTGTACTTCTTCAAGCTATCAATTGAAATCAACTTTTTGATTAATCAACCTATGTAATACACTACTAGATACTGCTTGATTGTAACCAACTTATGTAATAATCTATTACAGTGGACATGTGAGAGTTCTATGCTCTAACTACAGGTCCCTTCCCTAATTTTTGGTTGAGAGGAAAATTAGTTATGAGAATAGCATTTTTAGTATCTACTTGCCTCTGCAGTCGCTTTCCTTTTATCTTCCAAATCAGCTTTATTCCTGGCCTTTAGAGCCATCACCATGTTTGTATTATCTGGACCCAAATCCAAATGCATCTAAAATTTACAACAATTTAACAAAGCAAAATCCAACTAACCCAAATTCAAGCCTTCAATAACAACACAACAAAAAATAAAAATAAAAAGAACCAAATTATAAGTAAATAAAAAGAATAAGAAAAAAAGCCTCTTGAGCATGAACTACATGATAACAAAAAAAATTTTGAATGAACTTTCATGCAACATCAAATTCTTATCATCAAGATTATCTCGCTAGGGCTAATAAAAGAAAATGAAAAAAAAAAAAAAAAAACCAACCCTGTCAGATGATCCCATCCATCCAAATTGGGTCCCATTCCAATAGGAAAACTGGTTAATAATAGTTAATGCGCAATCATGACCCCAGGATCACCTGACAGGGAAGACATTGGAGAATGGCACATGCAATGATGAAGCCCACCAGACGAATGAGTGAGAATATCGAAATGGGGCCACACCTACAGGAGGCACCACCACCACCACCACCACCACTACCACTGTCCAGAGGTGAAAGGCTTTTCCATAAAAGGCGACTGGTGAGTTGGCCAAGTCCGATCATTTGATCCCATGGGATTCACAGCAACATCTGCTGTGGGTCCCACCCGTTGAGAAATCCAGACCGACGACTGTTGTACTGCAGTATCCAATTAGACAATTGGACACTCCTTACGATGTATTCCATCTACACCGTACACTTGGCTGTGGACAGCATCAAACTCGTTCCCAAACAGACGCGGTTTGACTATCACTAGCCACCTGGCTAGTGGTTATGGCTGTCAACAGGCCGGGGCTATGCAAAATTCTGATTTTTCAGGCCCGAGACCGGCCCATTGATAACCCTACTAGTGGTCGGTGCTATGTGGGCCCCACCGTGATGTATGTGTTTCATCTACACTGTCCATATATTTTTCCAGATCATTTTAGGACTTGATCCAAGGCAGATCTAAATCTCAGGACCACACCACAGGAAAACAGTAGTGATTGAATGTCCACCATTAAAAACCTTTTAGTGAAGGTCCCACTATAATGTTCATTTCACATCCAACTTGTTGATTAGGTCATACAGACCTGGATGAAGGGAAAAAACAAATATCAGTTTTTAATGGTGGGAGTTCAATCAAAACCGTTTCCTATGATGTTGTTCACTTGAGATTTGGATCTACCTCATTTTTGAGCTCGTGAATGAAACATATACATCATGGTGGAGGCCACAGAACACACCGACCACTAGCCATTGGCTAGTAGCAGGGTGACTAACCAATCCGCATCCTTCCCAAACAAACATCAGTTGGGCAATTGATTGATATGATAGCATGCAGTAAGAAACGAAGGACAACAAAAAAGCACCATTAATAGCCAGTTCTTCAGTAAAAACGTAGTGGATAATTTCAAAGCTACAGCTACAACAACAATCCAGAGACTGAGAGTAAATCTCAAGCTACAACAACAACAAATCCGATCCAGACACTCCCTACAATGACTCCAGATATCTGTGTATGTTCGTTCATGCAAACTCATTTCTCAACTGCTGGAACCCGTCGCAATCCATTGCGTAATAGCAGCCAATCTTGCAAGTATGAAAGAGCATCTAACAGTCCTTCCGCCAATCTCATCACTCCTTTTCCTTTCAATGGCAAAAGATGTGAAGAAGAAGATGGAATCCAATGGATCCCCAGCTCTCTGAGACACAGGTTTCCCCAAATATCGGGCCGATTGTCCTCGGTGATATAGACTAATGGTATGATATAGGGCACACCCAAGAAATCTCCCAGACTGATGATCCTAAACTTTCAATCATCGGGCTCTTTAATCAATCACTGATCAATGTCTCATCTTTAAAGATCATGAAGTCAATTATCTCAGCTGGCGCCACCGGGAAGCTGTTGGTTATCTCAGTCAAGGACAAGGGTTTCCTTCCGAACTCGAATGGCCCACAAAGCTGCAGTGAGAGGAGGGGCACGGCGATTAGCCACATCGAATACAGTAGACCCCCATGCAATCAGTTCTTGGGTCCATCGGTCCCACAGCATCAGCACGCTCGAGCGGAATTCTTTCAGATTACAGAATACAAACTTATTACAGGATTAAAAAGCTCGGATTGTAAGTGATACATGAAAGATCTATGGACACAGTACCTTTCCAGGGCAGGCAGCCGATACAACAGTGGGACGGAAGAAAGAAAAAAAGAGAGGAAGAGAGAGGATATGCACAGTCAAGCACCGAAGGACGATGGGTAAAGAGGAACGACCGTTTCGGGGTAATCCACCCTTCGCCCTGCAAGGGAATAGTAAGCAAGTATCTGAGCTGGCTGCTCCACCCCGCCATCTTCTTCAGGTCTACCAAACTCATCGTATGCAATGGTCAGTCTCGGAGGAATGAATTCTATGTTCCAGTAGGGACGAATCATGGCCAAAAGATCACTGCCTGTTTTGGATGCTTTGTACCCTTGCACCCATATGTATCTCAGAGACGTCAGCTGCATGACAGCAAGGGCTAGCGCCCGCTCGCTGAAGCAACAGCCCCTCATCTCGAGCTTCTGCAGGCTCGGGCAGCCTTTCGAGAATTCCAGAAGCCCTGCATCGGTGACTCCCACAAAACCCAATAGCATCCACCTGACGTTGTTGCTGTACTTGCCGATGTAACCAAGACCGACGTCTGACAGACCTCCGGTTCGTAGATAGAGAGCGAACCTCCTCAGCTTCTGGCAGCCCATTAACAGAGCACGGACCCCATTGTCAAGTGGTAGATCCGTTATCATTTCTTCTTTGTCAAGCAAGACCAATCGGAAATCAGTGAGGTTTTTGCTGAAAGTGCCAATAGATTCCAACGCCGCATTTGTGATATCAGATACGTAAACAGCCAGGTATTCCAGATCTGGACAGCCTTGTGCCAGTGTAGCTAGGCCCCTCTGCGAAACCACGCCTTGTTCATCCTCCATACCCTGTTCGTCCTCCCCACGTTCAATCCTGAGCCTCCGAAGTTTCTTACAGTTCCGAGCAACAACTTCTAATCCACTATCTCCAATCACATTCCTCACCTGCAGAAATTTCATGAAAATGGGGCCATATTTCAGTCAAAGTCACCGAAATTAAGAAACAGGTATTATGCAATGCTAGGTCCAGAGTGAAGGCTTTTCTTTTGTTCGACCAGCAACAGTACAAGTGGGACCCACCTTTTGTTAGAAACACAGTCAACAACCTGGTGGGCCCCTATCTTGGGTAGGCTATGCCCTGATATCTTCCCAATCAGATAGATGGTCATCACATGAAAATGGAGAAGTTCAACAAATCATCCACGCTTAAAGACAATTAAGATCATCTGATGGGGGCATCTCCCCATCCACTGCAGGCCCCACCGTATAAACAATTTGGGTCACCAGAAGGTGGGCCACTTTACAGTTTGCCGGGCTGAACAAAAGCTCAGTAAAGCAATGCATATTTCATTTACGAGGGATGGGGGCATCTCCCATCCACTGTGGGATCCAGCATATGAACAGAGGATGGGCCCACATTTACAGTTTGCTGGGCTGAAAAAAAAAGCTCAATAAAGCATTGCATATTTCATTATGAGGTAATAAATGGAGACCCAAAAACAAAGTACATTGGCTACCTCGAGAATTTCTAAATTGGGGCATCGTTGAATCAGCTGGCAATGATCCTCAGTATCGAGAAATGTATATTGAAGGTCCAGTTTCTTAAGTAAAGTTGCACACGGGAACAATATAGGCATCTCATTCGTCCCCATGTAGTTTAGACCCACACGGCATAACTTCGGAGGAAATGACACACTCGAGTACTTGTCGATATCTCCTGCTTGATCATTGAATGAACCTCCACCAAACTCTTCTAAAGACGAGGCGGCACGAAAAAAATCAGCTAGATCCAAGATTTCACAATCGCTGATTTTTAAAGAAAGTAAAGAACGGCAGTTCTTGGCTATCAGTTCAAGGTCTCTGATGTTGATGAATTTGAGCTCCGTCATATAAAAATTCAAAATCTCTAGGACAGTGTTGTTCACAGCAAGTTCATGGAGCCAATTGCCATCTTTTTCAACAATGGAGCTCTCTTCCAAAAACAAGGTTCTTAGGCATCTGCAGTAGCATGAGACACAAAACAGTATATCAACTGATGCAATCTGACATCTTCTGGCCATCATGCCCACAACAAAAATAACAACAACAACAATTTTAAACAGACTAGATAGAGAGAGAAACATAAGAAACCTATATTAAAAGAAGGGCTGGGCACTCTTTCTAGATTAGAGCTCCTAGGTGCAGAAGGTGCCACATTGCTTATACACTCCCTCACAAGAGTATCTACTTGAGCCTACCCAACATGGTGGGATTCAAGATCTAAGATTGAGCTTTCGATGTCCATTAAATCTTCTCTACCAAAAAAAAGCCATCCAAACTCAATAACCATCAAGCTACCAAACTATCAACCACATGCAAAATCCCCTCAAAGACACAGGTGAAATAGTGCACAATAGGTGAAGAACTACACCCACGACGATTGAGAGAGGGATGACACCCACAACAACATGTAAGACACAAGTGCAACACTGCACTACAGGTGACTGAATTACACCTACAACAATAATAAAGGCCTAAAAAAGGGAGAAACAATCAGTGGAGAAGTAAGGCTCGTCCTAGTTGAAATCTTCTACGTCATTCTGGGACGAGCATTATGTCAAACAGTTTGTGTTTGTCAAGCAAGAAGATGGTTGAAGCTTATGCATTGATGATGTTATAGATTGCGTATAGGATGGCAATCAACTGCCTCATCTACGCCCTCTCCAACTTCAACAAGCAGCACCTGGACCACATCTCTTGGACAACAATCCACCACGACCACGGCGACCATTTTTACAACAATGACGGCTTCAACTCATAGCAATGACTTGAGGACTGATCAGAATGTGAATGGAAGGGTGGAAATGTGAAAATGTGGACTGATCACGAAGATATTTCCAGAGGCCCCACAAATAATCACTTGGATGAGGACAAAGAAGAACAAATTGAATATATAAAATCGATGAGAATCGAGCCCTCTCTAATACCATGCTAAACAAACTACATTAAGAGAAAAACACAAGAGATCTTTATTAAAAGAAGGGCTGGGGCCCTCTTACTAGATTAGAGCTCCAAGATGCAAAAGGTGCTAAATTGCTTACACACTACACACAAGACTAGATGACTTGAGCCCCTTATAATAGATTGTAGTTACAACCCACTCTCCCACATGTATCCGATCTGGGACTAAACTCGCAATACATAAAACATAAAACACAAGATAATGAAAGGTTGAGTTTGTACTCTCAATAAATAACAACAACAATTAGTAAAGAAAAACAAATGAGGAAAATCAAATAGGAAAACTTGAAATCCAAATCAGATGCATTCTACAACAATGTGCACATGTAAGCTAAATATTCGATAGTACCCTCAATGAGTGTTTGAATCTGAGTCAAATTGGAACTCTGTCCAGTACAGTAGTATTCGATGAGCATTTTCTGATTTTAAGCAGCTTATGTTGTATTTGACCTTCCTGGTTCTAGGAGTATTCCATAGAAGCTTTCGGGTACTACATTGGGAATTTTGGGCTTACTTGCAGGAACCTTCTATCAAGGTGCCACTCCTACTTCCTGAAGGCATTCCTGCCTTGACATTGTAATAACAGTCACATCCCTATTCCCACACCCAAATCTGTTCCTGCTCCCTTTCATGCTTTGTGCAACAAACCTTTTCAGCGCTCAACCCAGTTCTTAAAAAACTTAAAACTTCTAAACACGGTGGATATGGGAAAGACAGGCACTGACATGCAGCAAAAAAGATACTGTAAGGATAGTCATTTTTATGATGAAGCCACCATTTACATCCATCCTGATTGATAGTGGCACCCACCCTTTCTACTTTTGGTAATGTAATAGAATAAAGTTGTAGCATGCCATTGCCAAGAGCAGAAGGAAAGGTTGTCATTATCGATTTGAGCCATATATATCACCTCCCTTCCATGGTGATGTAGCACACATAGTAGGTCACACCTTCATTACAAGTGGGCCACATGTGCAAGATGTGGTGATGCTCACTGTATGTGACTGGTCAGTGAGATGTGGTTGGAAAATTAAAGATTCCAAGGAGGGTCATACCATTCCTCACTTGCAGATTTGTTGAGAATAAATGTCATTGCATTATTTCATAAGCATGCATGGGAAAAGATTCATGGGTGAAGGATGAGAAGCTTGTTTCAGTATCCACATCACATGGATACAGAAACAACACTTAGCAGAGCTCATGAAGCGCGAGGAAACAAGCAAGCAAGAATTGTTGATTTAAAATGGTTGGTAAATGGAGCACAGTAACATATCAGTTCACGTGCTAAAATATTATGCCAAGGACCATGACATCTAGAAAACTAATGTCTCTTACAGATCTAAGATATTGACTGGATTAATAAGGAAGCATCTAAACAGCTTGCTTGTGGGCAAATATCAATCCTTCCCCAAAGCATTTAGAAATACCAGCTGTTAGAGCTGAAATAAAGTGCCCTCAAGTTACAAATTGCCTTTCATGGAAGGCCATATTAACCACTAAAAAGACCAGCAAAGTAAAGCCTGGTCACAAAAGTAAATACCAAGATCCGTAAGGATAAATCCAAAAACAAAAAAACAAAAGCTGCATATTGCAGAACACAAGGCCATTTGTTCTGCTCTCTTCTACATAGAAACAATTTCACTTAATCTATTCCTTCATTTGTCAGCAACATGGAACCTTCTAGATTAGGGATAGCGAAAAAACCCTCAGGACACAGATCTCAAAAGTACGATGAAACACACACACACACACACACACACACACACACACACACACACACACTGGAGGGAAAAAAATCTTCCGACTTACAATTTTACCCTCTCCAACCTATCAAAAGGACAGTAAATGGCAATTGTGTTCACTTTTCTATGTCAATGAGAAACTAGGGGCACGTAGAATGCAAGAATTAGCCAGAGATCTCATCAGATATATAGAAACGACAAGAAGGGTGAGGACCACAATAATCCATGTGACTAAATTTGGGGAATCCCCTTGAATCAATAAAAAAAGCATGAGCAGGAGGATAGAAAGAACTCAATGGCATTCCCTAGAGCCTCAGCGTCTCTTAATCTCTCATGAATACACCACCAATTGAACTTGTATATAATCAACTGACCGAGTAGAACTAAACCACTCTTTCAACTGATGGTCCATCTCTCATGCTTAAACTGATGCTGGCAAGTTGTTGTTATTAACTCCTATAACCCTGACAAGGTGAGGAGTTCCACTTCTACAACCAAAAACAAACAAACAAAAAAATGTGCTTCCAATGACCTATAGGGGGATCCAATTGTTGAGGAGTCTAAAAGTTCTGAAAGGTGATTTACACCCCTGTCCACTCAAAAATAACACTCCAGCCAAATAATCCAAACACTTTCTAGGAGGCCAGGGCAGATCCCACTATTCCATTTTTTTGTTCTTAATGTTACAGAATAGAAGAAAGGTTTTCTTTAAAAAGAAAATAAATAAATAAATGATTTATGATAGAGGACATGCAATAACATTAGTCGATCAACTCCTATCTAACTACTCAAGAGAGAAGGCTTGGCGATGGATAGTGCACCTGTTGGGCACAATGATATACTCTGAGGTTTAAAGAACAATGTACTGGTTTGGTTCCCGGTAATACCCTGGTGGACCATCTTTTCCTACACAGATGGAATAACAGATGCCTGCTTGAATGAAAGGCAAATAAACTTCAAAGCAGCTTCTAGTGATGAGTTAGTCACAAGATCTCCAAAACATCATGAGAGCCCGGCTGTTAAAAACATGATCAATATACTAAGTGAACTTCTCCTCACGATTTATTTTAAGGCCATTCTTAGCTAAAGAAATATTTTGGCCATAGAAATAATATAAATGCCCATAGGATGTAATCTTATCAGTTGTGAAAAAGTCTCTTATTGAGTACATATCATACTCCTTCCATTGTCATATCAACCAACCTAAGCCACATCAACCGACCTGACATTCCAGTGCTTCGCCTTCCCCAGTAAAATTTTGATATTATTAAGTGGCTCATGTCCAATGGGTTTCCTCCCCAAAGAAGGATACTAATCAACCCTAATACATTGAGCCTTCAAAAATGAACATTAACATGCTATCATCACCGTCATGATCATCCTCATCATGATAGCCTTGTCCCAGCTACTTGAGGTTGGCTTTATGAATCTTATTTGGCTGGTCATATTCAAAACAGGAATTCTCATGATTGCTCGGCGAAAGTTCTACAATGGGCTACCTGCCTGACATCAACCCTTCTCCTTTGTCCAGTCTTGAGACAGATCTGCACATCATTTTTAGGTGGAGTTTCCAAGATCAAAACATTCATCGTTGTTGGAAATTGGAATTATGTCAGATAGCCACCAGGAGGCATATTTATCAAGACTTTACCTTTTTTTTTTTTTTAATCAGTAATGGAACTTCTATTAAAAGGTGAAAAGAACTCCAAAATATCCATTGAGGAAATGGATAAATGCTATCACAGCACAACAAGGCTGTCAAGACACCTTCCTTTGCTGGTATACGGAATCTGAAAACCCACTATGAGATTCTTGATCTCGTTAACGATGAATGAGCACTTCTAAGTGGATCCAGAAATCCAGGCAATAAGTTAGCCAACTGGCCTTTGACAAAAATAGCCCTGGAAAATCTATTTAAGAAAATAGATCTACCAGTTTTAATGGCCAGAAGCTTCACTTTGGTGGTATTTTGGAGGCAAGGCCCATACTCATTTCCAATGATGTTAGTAGGACCGTAGCTGCATTGGGAATCTGAGATGGAGGAGCAAAGCAAGGGTAAATAGAAAATTCAAGGGCAGGAGTAGGGAAGTGGCAGTCAAAAGATTTGCAAATCAAAATAGTTCAGGAAGCAATTGTACAGCACGATACTGAATAGTTTAACAATGTAATTCCAATTAATACAGTATTCAAATGGTTTATCTATTGAACAATCATGCTCATAGACACTTCATAGTATTTAGATTCAAAATCGATAAAGTCTATACATGTACAAAAAACAATTGATTTAAAGGTGATCCCGGGAGAACCTTGGGACCAATATATGTAGGTAAAAGTCAGATTCAGAGATGTGGAAACTAAAGTGGGTGGGGGTGGGGGTGGGGGTGGGGTGTGTGTGTGTTGGGAGGGGGGGATGCCCAGGGCCACAATTGTATCAAGCATAAAAGGTCCATCAGTACAATATTGCAAAACCAGGGGACAGAAAGACCCCACTTTTGGTGGTACATACTACATATGTTTAGGCTGTGTTTGGATGCACGATGCACCCTTTAACTGTGCTGTGAATAGAGAGGAAATGACAAACAAAATAATTAGCACCTTAGTATTCATGATAAGAAAGCAGCCTTCAATTGCAATAACATTCCTTTCAAATCCAACAATGAAGTAGCATAATTACCATTTTAGATGCAAATGCAATTTGGTAATTTCCAGTCTTGAAATTATTTATTACAAGCCAATTTGATCGCGCATCCAAACGCAGCCTTAAGCAATTAAGTTCCTTACTTCTGCACCTTCTTTTGGAGAGGTGGAAAAGAATTCATGTAGCCGACCCCGGTTAGTTGGGATAAGGCTTAGATTATGATGATGATCATCATCATCATCATGATTTCTGCAACTTCTTTCATTTAAGAATGAATCCATCTGTTATAATTTCTTCTTCTACACCGATATGTAACAATCAGTAACATCTGTGTATGGCATGTATAGACCCCAACAACCCATTAAAGGAAATTGAAAAATATGAAAACTAAAACCAACTACACAGATTGAACCAAAAAAGATTGGAAAAGGACTGTTTTGGGATTCCCATCAGTTGTGGACAGTAGGGTATTTGGCCCAGAAACAGATTAATCCCTCAAAAGCAATAACGATATACAGAATTCATCAAAACACAAATTTCTTACGATTCAGTAACTAATCATAAATTGCTCGGAAGTTAATTTCTTTTTCCTTCATTCATGTAAAGAAAGAGAGTACCTGCAAGATCGGGCGACCTGCAACAATCCGTCAGTCGAGAACCCGGAACACTTATCCAGCCTAAGCGCCTGCAGCATATGCCCGCGTGACCGGACAAGCACTCCAAGATCAAGATCCCGCACGATCATCCGCCTGAAATGGAGCGATTTAAGGCAATTGAAGGCCTCCGAGATCTCGTTAACCCATGGCCCAACATACCCTCCCCAATCCTCCGGTATGAGATTGAACATCGCCGCCCGCGGCTTCCCCTTCAATTTCAATGACTCGAGGCGTGGGAACCGCGTCCGAAGGCGGGCCGGCGTCGTCGTATAGCAGAGGGCGATCGTGATGTGCTTCCGCGTCAAAGCATCGATGTTATACCACTTCCGGCACACCAGAGAGACCGCGTCGCGATCGCGTGGATCATCGATGTAGGCCATCACGCACTCAAGGGCCACGTCCGATATGCCGAAGCTCATCGCCCGACTGAAACTCCGATTCTCCATCGAGATCGCCGATTCCCGACCGTCCAATGGCCGATTAAGATGAACCACACCTACCGAGTTTCGAATCAGCAAGATCTAGCAGCCCGATGATGCCTCCATGTCGGCGCAGGGTTTTAGACACAAGCAGCTATGGGAGCTGCCCGTACGGGCTTCTGCAAGGACTTCGTGTCTAGAAACCTAGGGTTTTGGAGGAGCTGCAAGAAATCAAAGACGGGGGAAGAAGGCCTGCTGCTACCGACTGAATCGGATATGAACGGCGATGGACCTTTCATCGCTTCTGAACTTCTGGGCGTCTGATCGAGCTGGTAAAGATATACGGCTGGGATTGATCTCAAGCCGGAGGATCGAACAGCGATGAGCGCAGCACATCGAAAAGAGAGATGAAAGTAAGAGAGAAAATGGAAGAGAGGGGGTTTGGATTCTTCCTCCACCACCTCAGCTCCACTCACAGACCACTCGATAATTTTTATATTTTATTATTTAAATATTATTAAAATATTTTCTTTTTCTTTTTCTTCCTATTTTATGCAAAGAAAACTTTTCTACTCTGCAAGAGAGTAATAGATGATACGCCGTAACTTAGGGATTACTTCAAAATTGCATTTGGCATACAGAACTAAAAATTTAACTGTCCAAGTTTTGGGTTATATCTCTCATGAACCTAATCTGGCTATTGGATTGATAGACATTTATTGGACGGTTAAAACAGAAGTATCCAATGATCCTTTTACAACAAACATATATCAGATTTTAGAATTATTAAAGCCATTTAATCTTGGGAATTTGATTTATTGAAAGTGGATTTTATGATTTATGAGGTTTTGTGTGAGTTAATCTAAACCTTGTGTACAATTTATTACTGCCTGTGTATGGAGTGTCATACTCCACTAGAGTATCAAATAACTCTCCTTTTGTTTTCAGGTGCTTACAATAGAGCTGTTATTTACACCCATCTTCTTTACCAACTGACCCTGAAACATAAGGTAGTGGATTAGATATCTCTGTGCCCGGGGCTGTGTGGGGACCATAGAGATGTTCATAACTAATCCACTCCGTCCATCTGTTTCAAAAGACCACAATAGGTCTAAGATTCTAAAATCCATGGAGATCCAAAACTCAGGTGGGCCATACCGCACGAAACAGTGGGGATTGAACGTCTGGAGTGACAAGTTTTTTTTATCAGGATGATATTTGTGGCTACAGTTTATCTGAGTTGTAATAACCCTATGAAAGGTTTTGATGGCATATAAACATCATGGTCAGCTCCAGGAAGGTTTCAACGGTGGATGTTTATGTTCCCATTGTTTCGTGCTGTATGGCCCACCTGAATTTTGGATCCGCCTGATTTTTAGGCTCCTGTCCTATTGTGGTCTTTTAATACATATGGACGGATTGGATTTGTCACAAAAATCTCTGTGGGCCCCACACATCCCCGGGTACAGAGATATCTCTGTGCGGGGGCCACAGGCAATCCGCTCCCGAAACATACGAGGACCTGAAGCTTGAGCCGTCTCTTCATGGTACACGTGGCAGAGTAACCGCTGATCTAACCAGAAATGTTCACAAACAGCAGCTGTATGCGATCTTTCACATACAGCCTCTACTTTCCCTCCATAAACGGTATTCATAACGTATACGATTAATAATAATAATAAAAAGGTGGGCCACACCATGATGATTAACGGTAAGAAAATCAAGCCGATCTACTCATTAATGGGACACAACATCAAAATCAATGGACAGCTTAGTATTACTTAGAATACTTTTATGGCCCTTCTTGTGAGTGAATTGGCTTCATTTTTATAATTGATGATCACTTTGGTTTGCCCCACCTTTTCAACGGATCAGATGCTCTACCAATATAAAAAAATTAGTAGAAAAAAGCTACTGTACGGAAAATTAACGTACATGATCTTTTCTCCTGCCAACTTGCTATGCAGGTGGTAAATGGTTTAAAAGTAGCAACGAACATGAATCAGATAATCCTGACTACCGCATGTGGTCTTAAAAATCATCAAGCTATTAGATGGACGGTTGGATGATGATAAGCCTCTTTATCATCGTTAAAGCCCTACCGTTCAGAACTCATGGGATGCATATACATTGATCATAGATGGATTGATTGATCTGAACCGTTAAAAAGATGAAGATCCTCTATCAAGATGGGACCCACTTTACGGACGGACGAGATTCTTGTCCATACACCGCGTTCTTTCTGTTTTTAGTAAAACAATAGTAGAAAAGCTGTATTATTGTATTGCTAAAGCAGAAGAAAAGGATGAGTTATTGAATAAAGCGGCTTTAATATCAAATCACATCTTTAACCGCAGCAAATTGACAGCTGTAACGCAAAATGTCAGAACTGAGAAGGCTTTATTAGATCGAGGAATTCTAACTGTCCTCGCTCACGTGAGTGAACTGTAACACTTCGCGGCATAGATACTGACATGGCATGCCTTTACGAAATCGGAACCGTTAAAAAGAGAGGAAGGTTATAAATAACTTTTTTGATTAAAATAAAATGGTTTTCATTAATCAGATGGACAGAACTAGAGCTATTTTCAAATTGGTAGATGTAGGTGCTTTGGAAACGACCGTTACAGGATTTTTTGTCATCCAACCGTCTATTTTTTTGGTATAAGTGTATCTGGCCTGATGAGGCTACCAAACGGTGTATTTTATTCGAACGAGCAGCCCGATGAACTGATCATCTGACATGTTTCACATTTGTACACGTGTACTGCGAAGCACCGTATATCTCAGTCGTTCATGGATTGAGGATATGCATAGTTTCCTATGGTTTTAAGCTTGCACCAGCTGAGCCATGTTTCAGTCATCCTAACGGTCCCACCGTCCATCGAAACGGGGGCGGAGTAGGTGCGGCCCTTACCGTGAGGCCCACCTTGATTTATTTATTCTATATCAACACGGTTCATACGTTTTTACATAACATTTTACGGAATCGACCCAAAAATGAAGCAGGTCCAAATCTCAATTGGACCACACCATTGGTAAATGTGGGTTTTGATCATTAAAAACTTATTGTGGACCATTAAAGTTTCAGATAAATCTGGTATTTTCTTTTTCCACTTCATCCAGGTTTGTGTAATCTTATCAACAGGTCGGATGGAAATTAAACATTAGCGAAACGCTAGAGTGGACCCTCGTAAGTTTTTAATGGTCAAATCAGCAGTATTTCCTATAGTATGGTCTGCTTCATTTATGGGCTTATGCCTTAAAACGATCCGAAAAAAACGTATGGTCAACATAGATATAGAATATATACATTAAGGTGGGCCCGAGGTAAGGGCCGCACCGTCTTGGGTGATGCAGGGCCGCACCTAATCCGCTGCCGGCTCCCGGTCGAACGTGCCCCCAAAAATTCGGACGCGGATTGGGCGGTGACCCTACAGGGTAGCGGATTCGGTGAAACCCCGGATCCACTGAGGTAGATGGGAACCTTGACTGTAGGGCCACTGTGATGTATGTAATTACATCCACGCTGTTCATCCGTATTATAATTTCATTTTAGAGCATTATCCAAAAAATAAGCGGTTCCAAATCCTAGATGGGCCATAGTATAGGAAACAATGGTGATTGACCATTAAAAACTTCATGTGGGCCATAAAAGCTTTGGATCAAAATGATATTTATGTGGTCTCTTAATCTAGGTGTTTGTGACCTTATCAACAGGTTAGATGGAAAATAAACATTCCAGTGGAATCCATGAAGTTTCCAGTGGTAGAGATTCAATCACTACTGTTTCTATGGTGTGGTCCACCTAAGATTTGAGTCAGCTTCATTTTTGGAATCATTGCCTATGGATTTAAGACACATACATCACTGTGAGCCCACAGTCAGGGGTCCCACCCACCTCGGTGGATCTGGGGTCTCACCTAATCACCTGGAGCACCCACCTGGCAGGTGGAAAAGCTTTGTAGACCCACCAGAATCGTCCATCCATTTTACCGGCTCATTTTAAGACATGGGCCAGACAAAGAGGTAGATACAAGCTCAATTGGACCCAATGCCAAGAATTAGTTCAGATTGAACCTCGACCGCATCTATCTACCGTTGAAAACTTGATCCAAAACTTCTCAAATAAGTTTTCAATAAGAGGCATTAAATCCCACTGTTTCTGTGATGTGGGCTGCTTTGGATCTACCCATTTTTGTGCTCATGGAAAAATGAATGGATTGTGTGCGGTAGGTGGATTGCGCTTCCTTCAGCATTATGGAGGCAAAGCGTACATATTGAGCGTGGAGGGGCCACCGTGATGTATTTGTTTATCCATATCGTCCCTCCACTTTTTATGATCATTTTAAGCCATAAGGCAGAAAACGAGGTAGACTCAACGCTTAGGTGGCCACACCAAATAGTGAGCTTGATTGCATTAAATGCTCCTCAACTTTAAATGTAAGAGTCATCTTTGGTGTGGTCGACCTTAGCATTGGATCTGCCTGGCTCTTGATCTAATGGCATAAAATGGTCATTAGAAAAGGAATGTACGGCTCAGATAAACAAATACATCATGGTGGGGCCCTCCACAACTCAGTATAGTGCTTTGCCTCAATAGGAGGCAATCCGAACCCTACTGTGCCGATAAAACACACGCATCATGGTGAGTTCATGAAGCTTTTTCAGCTGCCCAACTGAGTAAAAACCACTAAATGAAAGTGTCGGCTGGGAATGACAAGCATACAAAGTGAGTTCTATTAAGTTGATTGTTTGAGACAATGAATGTACGTTTTTTTTATTTTTTATTTAATATTGACCATTCATTTTCAAGATATAATAATCTTATCCACATAATTTTTTGCACCATGGCTTGTTTCTAATTTTATGAAAGTATGGATGGTTTGAATTGATGACAGGGCATCCTACTTGCTACTTAAAAGCCGTGCACTTAACTGATCTAAATGAAAAGGCTACAGGTGGGCACATGGGACACGTACGGTCAAGAATGTTGGATGGTCATTTCATATGACAAGTTTTTACTTGTTTTTTTTTCTTTTTCTTTTTTTTCTTTCATTAAGTCATGCATACATGGTATCGGATGCCTGAACCTTGGTTTAACCTTTAAGCATCTGACTAGAACTCTGCCCGTGCCTACCGTAACGTATCTGCAGTTTATCCACGCCTTATACCAAATAGTAAGGTTAGGTTGCATTAAATGCATAAAGTATTAAATATAAGTTAAAATATTAAATGTAAGAGTAATCTTTAGTACAGTTCCCTGTAAAGCGTTGGATATAACTCATGTTTGGGCCTACATTAACATGATCTTAAAAAAGGATGGAAGATATGGACAAATAGATACATCACAGTGGAACCCTATATGAATATGATGGGATGCTTAAAGGTTCAACAGGGTCAAACCTAATCCACATCAGCATACATGGATGGTCACGTGGCATTTTTACCTTCTGTTATATGGGGCACACGGTGGTATATGTGTTTAGATTGTCCACCTATTTTGTAATCAGTTTTGGGCATTAGTAGAAAAGGACACTTATCTAGGGCTCAAGTGACCAAACCACATGAAGCAACAACAGCATTGGCGCCAACTTCTATAACCTTCTTAGGGCCTGTTTGGTTTTAGAATCTAGATTTACTGTTGGAATCTAAAATTGCAAAAACTAGACTGAAACCAAGTTCTATATAGAACTTGCTATTCGGTTGAAAATTGTGTAATGTAGATTATGGTCCAACCGTTGCTTATGGCATGGCTCACTTGGGCTTCGAAGCCTCTTGAGAACTTGACCCCAGGCATACTGTAGTCCCACAAGACAGATGCCCGGGTTGGATGGAAAATAAACATTATAGTGGGCCCTAGGAACTTTTTTATGGTGGACGTTCAAGCAACACTGTTTTTTGTGGTGTGGTTCACTTGAGATTTAGATCCACCTCATTTTTTGTTTGATGCCTTTTATTGAGCTTTCAAAACAGATGGACCGTGTGGATATAGAACAAATATGTCATAGATGCATAACACATATGGAGGTGCACGATGCTCACTTTCGGCCTCTTTTGGTTAGGTAGAAACAGTTCCATTAAATTAAGTTTGAGTATGGAATCTTATTTGGCTGGAAATTGCTACCAAACACACCAGTTAAAAAAATGGTACAGAATCTTATTTGGCTGGAAATTGCTACCAAACATAACAGTTAAAAATCGGTACAGAATCTTACCATTTCCAAACACACCAGTTAAAACTTAGATCCCGCTGGAATCTTGATTTTAAGCTGGAACCTAGTTTCCAAAAGCCAACAAAATGGGCCCTTGGGGGCCCTGATGTTTATTTGCCAACCAACCTGTTGGTAAGGTCACATGCACTGGATAAATGGAAAATACAAATATCAACTTTATTGATAGGCGTTCAATCCCTACCGTATATGATCCACTTGAGCCTTATATCTACATAATTTTTTGTGGGTCACACCAAAGATGATCTAACAAAATGGATCAATGGCATGGATAACACACATGCATCATGGTGGGACCCACATAACCCCTAGCTGGACCGAGTCCGTCCAAACAGTGGGCGTCCAAGAAAACCGACCGATGTGCACATGGGCGCGCATGGGCATGGGACCCACGGTCAAAAAAGTTAGATGGCCATTTCATGTTCGAAATATTTACTCTTTTTTCGTCGTAGGTCCATGCACGTATGAGACGCTCAGATGAAGCTGTTTGTCAATGGCGGTGCTGGACGCAATCTGTCCGTACAAAGGTTCGGGAACGTTGCGAGCGACCCACCCATACAATTTTTTTAGTATAAGAACGAACGGTAACGATTTTCATATAAAGTAAATGATTTTGTATGATCTATCTGAATTGGGGCCCACTGGATGAACGGTCTTGATCACTTAATATGGGCTCCGTTGCTTCATTTTGTGAAGCTCAGGACAGAATTATGTACATTCTCCGGTCGAGGATCAGATAAAAATATGATTCCTTTGAAAGTGTCGATAGATTCTCCGAATTTATCGTGGTGTATCCCGATACGTCCATTAGATCCTAATTATCGCGAGATTTAGTATGGTACTTCTCAACATAAAACACTCTGGCAGAGTAAGATGATGATACGCAGGTGTTATTAATTGAAATCAAACTGATTAAATTATTGAAAGTTAGATTGTTTAATAGTCCGAACCGCTGATTCGGTGACACCTGTTTGTTGAGATAGGACCGAGAGCGGATTAGGTGAGACCCCGGCCTCACCTAAGAGGGTGCGGCCCTTATCGTGGGTTTACTGTGGGGCCCACCGTAATGTATGTATTATCTATCCATGCCGTCCATCCGTTTTTTCACATCATTTTAAGTCATTATACCAAAAATTAAGCAGATCCAATTATCAGGTGAACCATACCATGAGAAACAGTGGTGATTGCCCGTCCTACCCTTAAAAACTTATCACGGCGCTCCTTAATGTTTATGTAGTGTTTATTTTACCATCCAATCTGTGGATAGGGTTAAATGATACTGGATTAAGGTAAAAAAGCAAATATCAGATTGATCCAAAACTCTTGTGGCCCATTAATGGTTAATCACCACTGTTTATTATGCTATGGTCCATCTAATAATTGGATATGCATGATATTTGGTTTAATAACCTAAAAGTATGTGTATAAATATTTGGACGGTGTGGATATATAATATATACATCAAGGTGGGCCCCACGGTGAACCTACGTAAGGGCCGCACCGTCTTGCGTGAGTCCGGGGTCGCACCTAATCCGCACCGGATAGAACCTCACAATTTTTTTTTCATTTTTAACCGTCCAATAAATGTCCATTAATCTGATAATCAAGAAATCGAATAAGCATATTATTTTTCTCATGTTACGAAGTGGTTGGGTTTCATTATATGTACAGTTTATTTTCAATTAGCAATGTTCTACTTTTGATATTTTTAAGTGCATGTGTATCATCTATCATTATCTCCAGAGTATCAAAGTCTTTCTCGAAAATCACGACCCGTTAGAAGCGCAGCGACCGACCTCCGTTTATAAAGGGAGGTGTCGGGCACGGACGCGGGTTGCGTCCTGCGCTGCCGGGACGGAGTCGGTCCTGGCAGGGGCCTTGTGGATCCCACGTTGATATTTTATCCATGCCGTACGTCCATCTTTACCGGCCATTTTAAGGCATGATTCAAAATAAAGAGGCAGATCTAAGGCTCAAGTGGATCGCACCATAGAAAGCAGTGGTGATGATGATGCCCACTTTTGAGACCTTCTTAGGGCCCACCAGTATGTTTATTTGGGAGTCGGATTGCGCCCTTCCTCAGTATGGATGGGAGGGGCACACGGTGATGTATCTATTTATCCACTCTGTCCGTCCATTTTATAAGATCATACTAAGGATATGGACCAAAAAACAAGGCAGATCCAGCGCTCAACTGGGCCACACCAAATAATGACCAAAACTTGATGACATGACTATTTGATGTGGCCTACTTAAGCATTGGATCTGCCTCATTTTTTAAGTCATGCCTTAAAATGATCTTATAAAATGGATGGACAGAGTGGATAAACATATACATCATGGTGGGTCCCTCCACAACTCAGTTTAAATGCTTTGCATCCATACTGAGGAAGTACCCAATCCGACTCCGTTTATTTGCCATCAAACCTGTTCATATGAACTTATCAAAACTTTTGCAATTCTCAAAAAGTTTTGATGGGTGGATATTAAATCTCTTTAGTGTGGCCCATTTGAGCCTTAGATCTACTTTATTTTTGTGCCTGCATACTTAAAATGATATGAAGGGAGAAACAGACACCATGGATAAAACACATACATTGTAGTGGGCCCATAAAGCCCCTGCCTCTACCTACTCACGTGTTGGACCTAATCAGCGTCAGTTTGGCGGATTCAGTGAATCAAGACCTGATTAGGTTAGACCCGGGCCTCACCCAAGATCAGTGCGGCCCCTTCCGTGGAGTTACCGCGGGGCCCACCTTAACATATGTTTTATGTATCCACTCTGTCCATCCGTTTTTACTTATCATTTTAGGGCATTATCCAAAAAATTAATCAAATCCAATTATCAGGTGGACCATACCATAAGAAACAGTGGTGATTGTCCGTCCTACCATTAAAAAGTTCTTAGAGGGCATCTTAGTGTTTCTGTAGTGTTTATTTACCATCCAATCTGTTGATAAGGTCACATAGTCCTGGATGAAGGGAAAAAACAAATATCATCTTGATCCGAAACTTTTGTGGCTCATTAATAATCAATTACCACTGTTTATTACGGTATGGCCGAACTAATACTTGGATATGCTTCTTTTTTTTTTTTTTCCAAAATGTCCTAAAATGATATGGAAAAACGGATGGACGTAGTGGATACATAATACATTCGTCAAGGTGGGCCCCACATTAACCCTACGGTAGGGGCGGCACCATCTTGCATGAGGCCGAGGTCTCACCTAATCCGCTTTCGTGTGAATCCACTGCGTCTGACAACCGTGGTTTCAATGCCACCAGATTTGATTGGGGCACCAGCCGGCTGTTAAAGCAGAGAGAGCATGATATAGCAAACTTTCCAGATGCTTTGCTTACTTGACAATGGTAGCCCAATCAAATTCCACCCCACTAACAAATCAAGTGCTCAAGTCTATATCATACAGACACACTATCACACACACACATCAGCATGGAGGATAGGTCCAAATATCCAAGTCATCCATAAGGTGAAGCTCGGAAAGGAGAAAAAGGTAGCACATTTAGTTAATTGTGGCCCACTTGACCAGTAGAACAAAATAATTCTTGAGATATTGAATTTAAAGTGGTGGATTAGGTGAGACCCAGCCTCACTCAAGACCGTACAACCCTTATCATGGGGCCCACCTTGATGTATCTATTTAGGTCCATCCGTTTTCTCATATCATTTTAGGGTATGATCTCAAAAATAAAGAAGATCTAAATCTCAAGTGGACCATATTCTAAGAAATAGTAGTGATTGATCATAAATAAGGTACAAAAGTTTTGGAACAAACTAGTACTACTTGTTTTTTTCCCATCATCAAGGCTTATGTGACCTTATCAATTAATTCATCAAGGCAAGGCTTATGTAACCTTATCAATGAGTTGGATGGCAAATAAACACTACTGAAACCTTAAGGTGTGCACTAAGAACTTTTTAATGGCATGGAGTTCAACTACCACTATTTCTTATAATATGGTCCACTTGAGATTTGGATGTTCTTCATTTGTTGGATCATGCCCTGAAATGATCTAGAAGAAGAATGGACTGCGTGGATTCAGAATAGATACATCATGGTGGGTCCTAATGTAAGGGCCACTCTATCTTAGGTGAAGCAAATTGCACGACTTAGCAAGATCTGACCAGTCTGTGTGGGGCCCATCAAGATATATCTGTTCATCCAGTTAGTCCAACCCTTTTCTCATATCAGTGTTAAGGTATGGGCCAAAAAATAAAGAAGATCCAATGCTCAAGTGGATCACACCAAATAGCTGGCTTGGGTGCATTAAATTCAAGAGTCATCTTTGGTGTGGTCCACTGAATCATTGGATCTGTGTCATTTTTGGGCCATACTTTAACATGATTTGAGAAAATGAATGGACAGATACATCACGATGGCCCCCACACAGATCTAGTTCAACCTTGCTGTGTCTGACCGGGGGTTGGACGCAATCCGCTTCCCGGTGAGGCTGGGTATCACCTAATCTGCTCCCACGATTTACATAGTGGATGGAAAGCTTAGATGTCGTACTATCCACCACGCTGACATATGTGATGGTGTGTGCATTAGCTGACTAGCACATGCGTGCAGGCTAAGCAGAGCACCTTGGGCACCAAGACACACCATAGTGTCTGATAATGGCCTTAGATGGGTTGGATTTGGGTCCTATTACGGTTGACCCGAATCCAAACCCGATAAATAATTGGGAGCCAAGGTCTAAAATTGGGCGGTCTGTTAGACGATCGAGAACATGGTTCGACGTACATGAAACTAGTACTTATATCCCATCACCTATATTGGGCCACATCAGCCTGAAATAGGGTGACAGTATGGTCCACAGAAACCAATTTGCAAACCATGCTCTCGGATTCGGTAGTGATACCTCCAGTACCCAGGTTGGTACCGGTAAGTGCTGGAAAAATCTACGTGGGCCCCACCATGATGTGTGTTGTATCCACATCCATCCATTTTTTCTGATCATTTTAGGGCATGATCCAAAAAATGAAGTAGATCCAAATCTCATGTGGACCACACCAAAAGAAACGGCGGTGATTGAATGCCCACCAATAAAAACTTCCTAGGGCCTATTGTAATGTTTGCTTGTCATCCAACCTGTTGATTAGGTCACACAGACCTGGATGAATGGGCAGCTTGATCCAAAACTATTGTGGCCCCAAGAAGTTTTAATGGTCCAGCTGAGATTTGTATCTGCCTTATTTTTTGTCTCTCGCCTAAAATGAGCTTACAAAATGGATTGGACAGATAGAATAAAACACATACATTATTGTGGGCCCACAGACACTATGGAATCCAAGTACACTCCACCAGGGGTGAATGGAATTGCTATGTGAAGTGATATTGACAAAACATTGATGGAATATAGTTTTCACATGGTATTGATTCTTTTGAAGTAACCATCCAATGGGTTGGATTATACAAAATGGAAGACGTTTCCAATGGTAGGGACCACATTTTCTAAAATGTAGTGGTTCTAAGCATGATGTTGACCACACCTAAATAATGACCTATCTTGATCAAACAGCTACACAAGTGTGAAATACAAGGATGTGGTTTTTTTTTGTTTTTTTTTTTCAACTAATGGTAAATGGTCTGTTTGGTTGCAACAATTTCAATTTCATGATGTTTGGTGCAACCAAATGCGCCCGAAACATAATTGACAAGGTTGCTTGGCATGTAACCTGTACAATGAATGTGTGTACGAGACAATTCCATAATCATCCATTTATGGGCATTTGTGGTCCTGTTGCTGAATATACAGTCTGATCTTTATTAAAAAATCTCAATGATGGATTACAAAGTGCATGCACCATGCTATAAATGGACATTGTTGGCAGGTAAATTAAATTTGTCGCATTAGACGCATCACGATCCAACGGTTGGATTTTGCAATTATGGAGACCACTTGTCAATTTCTTTGAAGAAATTAGCAGATATCAAATCGAAGATCTCAACATGATGAGACATTTTAAAGTTAGAAAGTCATCCGGTGGTTGGATCTCAGTGTAATGATCCATCTATCATGACTGGTTGCGTGATGTTCTAGTGCTCTCGGTTTCCTGGGGCATGTTTGGGTTGGAAAATGCCAACCCAATTTAAAATTGGTTTAGGCTTGGGTGAAGTAAGTCTAGGTTGAGAATAATCACATGTATTTGGGTCAGGTTGGTTAGGTTGGGTCAGTACAAAGCAATTTGGATTGGGTTTGGTAAGGCAGCGGGGGCGCAGTTTGGGTGGATCCCTAGATCAACTGAGGTGGGTGGATCCCTAACTGTGGAGCCCATGTGATGTATGTTTCTTAAATCCACACTGCCCAACCATTTTGAAAGCTCATTTTAAAGCAGATCTAAAAAATGAAGCAGATATAAATCTTAGTTGGACCATACCATAGGAAACAGTAGTGGTTGAATCCCCACCATTGAAAAATTCATGGAGCTTAGAGGAGTGTTTATTTTCCTTGCAACCTGTTGATAAGGTCACAAAGACTTAGATGAAGATATCACACAAATATCAACTTGATCCAAAGATTTTGAGATCATGTACTAAAATGAGCTTTAAGTAAACATACATCACGGTGTGGTCAAGTAAATTCAGGTTGGAAATAATCATATGTATTTGAATCAGGTTGGGTCAACTACGAAGTAACTTGTTGGGAAGGTCTCACCTACATATGTTAGTCATGCCCAGGTTGGGATTCGATAGAGGTTATCTTCACTCAATCTACCATTGTCCCAAAGGTGTAGGTGTGTGTACTAACCCCTCCAAAAAATTAGTTGCAGATGAAAGGTTTAACTTTCTGCCTGTGGGGCCATCTTGATGACTTGACATGAGGCAATCTTCAGGCCCTTGGATTGTGTTTGGGTTGGATTCCAAACACCAACCCAATTTAAAACTAGACGGGGTTTAGGTCGTGCAAAATCAGGTTTGAAATAATCACATGTATTTGGGTCATGCTGGTCAGGTTGGGTTGAGTGCCAAGTAATTCGGGTTGGATGGATTTTGTTGGGCACCTCAGGTTGGAATTTGGGTTGAGCTAGCTTCTAAGTCCGGTGGACTTTATTAATTTCGATAATGGATTCGATCAAATTTTGGGATGATTTAATACAGGGAAGATCTCACATGCAACTGGTTGTAGACGAAAGGTGCAATTACTTTCTGCATGTGGGGTCCACCATGGTGTTTATTTGACATCCAATTCATCCAATAGGGCTTGCCATCATAAACTATAGTTGAGGGTAAGATCTTATAACTGACAATTTCTTATTAAAAAAAAAAAAAAACCTAAAATTATGAAAACAAAGGCTCTGTCATTTTGAAAAGATCCCTAACCTCATGGATAAATGTCATAATGGCGAAAATGCCCCTGGTTTTTTTTTTTTTTATTACTATTTTTTTTCAAAGTGATATGGTAGAACATTGTGGGGCCCATGTTTTGGCTGACCTGATGATTGCACCCACGTTTTGTTTGTCATATGGTAATCATGGTGGGATCCACCTGTTTGACAAGTTGGATGTGGTAAGCACATCATATGGACCCCACAATGCTTAGGGTTGGCACTTTTTTTAAGGTCTTGCTTGATTTCCTGTAATTATAATGAATTAGAATTAAAAATGTGATTATTAGTTTTTTAACTTGTTTGAATGTAATTATTATTTTTTTAAACTTGTTTGGAGCCTTGAAAATCGAGCTTCCTTAAAGCATAACGGGTGTTAATAAGCCAAAATTTTGTGAGCCTCATCATGGCATATGTGTAAGATCCATGCCTGTCCCATTCATCTTTTCAGATCACTTTAGTGCGTGAACCCAAAACATGAGGCTGATCCAAGATACAAGTGGACTACAATATAGAAGGCGGTAGGGATTGATTGCCTACTATATAAAGTTTACGATCAAGCTAATATTTGTGTTTTCCCTTCATCCATGTCTGTGTGACCTTACAAACAGATTGGATCTCAAATAAACATCATGATGGCCCCATGTAGGTTTCAGTTGTTGGTGTCGGCCACTTCTTCCTATGGTGTGGTCCACTTGAGCTTTGAAGTTGCCTCATTTTGGGCTCTTTCTCTAAAATGGCCTTGCAAAATGAACGGATGACGTGGATAAAACACACATCATGGTGGGGTCTGCAGAGTTTTTCCATGTACACACGGTGAACCTTTTTCAAGTCGCGAGGCATAAGAAAAGATGTGAACACTTGACTTCCCACCAATTTTACTATTGTAAGTAATAAATGCTAATTCAGTCAAATTATAAGTGATTACAGCAAATTAAACTGACCCTAAAATAAAATAAATGAAAGGGCATTTTCTTAAATTTGCTCTCTTTTTCGGTATTTCTAATAGTTGAGGCCTCTTTTCATCATTTAAGTTTTTTGGGGATGTTTTTCGTATAAATCCCTAAAAACTATGGGTTCTTTTGGCATCTCTCTACTCTAATTCAATAAGAGCTACTTTAATAAACTTTATTTAATCTAGCTCTTGTTTTAAATAATCTTGTTTGGTAAAATCAGGTTTTCAAAATAAGAAAGGGCCCTTATATGAAGTAAGTATGTTTAGTAAAACATTCAAATAAAAGCTTTTTTAAAAGATAGTTGATGTCATTTTTAAAGGTAACTACTCTATTATAGCAATATCCACTCCTCACCACAGTGAAATTCACATTTCATGCATCCTTCTTGTAGGCCCTACCTTTGAAGTGAGTTACCATAATGTGGAGCCCACTTTTGATGTCCACCATCCATCGTGCGGGGCGCACCTTCTATGTGGATCATCCATCATGTTGGGCCATTTTGGATATGGGCCATCCATTTGATAGGCCCACTTAATGTGGATTGTCCATCACGAGGGGCCACACTTAGATGTGGGTCATCTATATATCATGTGTGGCCTACTCCGTCCATTATGTGGGCCACCTCGATGTGGATCATTCATTATGTGCCCCCCTTCAATGTGGATCGATCATCACGTGGGCCCACCTTTAATGTCAATCGCCCATCACGTGGGCCCACCTTTGATGTCCACCATCCATTATGTGGGTCCCACCTTTGATGTGGACCATCCATTAAGTGGGGCCCACTAATGGGGATGGTCCATTATGCTGGGCCACACTTAGATGTGGGTCATCCATCATGTGGGGCCCACCTTAATGTGAATTGTGCATTATATGGGCCCACCTTATTTGGACCATTCATCATGTGGGGGCACCTTCAGTATGGGTCGTTCATCATGCGGCACCACCTTTGATGTCCACCATCCATCATGTGGGTCCCACCTTTGCTATGGACCACCCATCATGTGGGGCCCACTTGATGTAGATAGTCCATCATGTGGGGCCACCCATCACGTGGGACCCACCTTCGATGTCCACCATCCATCATGTGGTTCCCACCTTTGTTGTTAACTGTCCATCATGTGGGGCCCAACCTTCGATATGGGTCATTCATCATGTGGGCCGACCTTTGATGCCAACCTTCTATCATGTTGTCCCACCTTCAAAACCCATCATCCATCATGTGGGCCCCACCTTTGATGTGAGTCATCCATCATGTGGAGCCACACTTTGATGTGGGGCATCCATTATGTGGGGCCCACCTTTGATGATGTGACCGTGTATTATGTGAGCCCACCTTGATGTGGACAATTCATCATATGGAGTCCCACCTTCAATATGAGTTGCTCATCATGTGGGTCCACCTTAGAAAGATTATGAAGAGAAAAAATAGGGTAAGATGGGAATTACTTAGAAAGTTTAATGACAAACTTGTCCAAAATATAATAAAAAATGTCTACTTGCTTAAGCCAAATAAGCTTTAAAAGAAAAAGTAATATTTCCCACACTTAGGTGCTATTTGGTAAACTGAAAAATTAAGCCTGAAAATTACTTTAAGTACTGAGAACTTAAAGTGCTGAATTTAAGTACTTATAAGAACTGAAAAATCTTTTTGGTAATTTGTCTGAAAACTATCATTAAAAACTTATTGCAGCCACAAAAGTTTCGAATCAAGCTAATATTTGTGTTTTCCCTTAATCTAGGTCTTTGTGTTCTTATGAACAGGGTTGATGGTAAATAAACATCATGGTAGGCCCTAGGAATGTTTCAATGGTGGGCATCATTGTCCCCATTGCTTTCAGTGGTGTGGTCCACCTGAGGTTTGGACCTATCTCATTTTTGGGCTCATGACTTAAAATGATATCTCCAAATGGATAGACTATGTAGATATAATACATACATTATGCTGAGGGCTTATAGAATTTTGTGACTTCAAATACTTGTGTGGGATGGTTTCATAGATAGGAAAGTAAACAAAGAAGGATAATCCTTGCCATTATTAAATGTTAATAGGGATACTTTTGTCAATTTTTATCTAAAAATTTAAAGAGGAACCACTTACCGCATTCAGCTATAAGTTTTAAGTCAAGTTGTAATGACTTAAAATAATCCACTTAATTTAAGTGATTTTTTCAATTAAGCACTTAAATTTTTTTAATTACCAAACGGTCTGAATTACTAAAATCACTGAAAATGAAATTTTTAAGTGATAAGTCGTTAAATTAAGTTTTACCAAACGCCCCCTTAATTTTTAAGACTACTTTGGCTAATTTCTAAAAAATTTAACTTTAAAATTAAAGTCTTAAAAACTATTTATCTAAAAAATAAGAACTTATTTTTTAAAATAAGCAAATAAGCTTTTATTAGTAGAAATGTCATGACCCGTGATTTTGAACAATTAAGATGAGATTTTAGTGGCAACCAAGCCAGGAGGTTGATTAGCTTACACCCAGGTAACACCTTAGTGGGTGTTACCCTAACTGTTAGAGGCCCACCTTGATATATTAGTTGTACATCCACATCATCCATCTATTTTTTCAGCTTATTTTAGGATGCAATTCCAAACCATAAGAAGACCCAAACTCAGGTGGATGTACCATTAGGATTAGTGATGAATGACCATTAAAAACTTTTTGTGGGCCACAAAAGTTTTGGATCAAGCTTATCTTTGTAGTTTGGCTTCATCTAGATCTTCTTGGCATTATCAACAGGTTGGATTGCAAATAACATTAAAAAAAACTTGGGCCTTTTGTAATTTTTAATGGTGAGGTACTCAATCGCCACTGTTTCCTGTGGTGTGGGCCGCTTGAGATTTAGATTTGCATTCTTTTGGGGACCGACCTAAAATGGGCCGGAGAAACGGATGAACGGCGTGGATATACAACACATCATCAAGGTGGCCCCATGGTAAGGGTAACACCCACTAGGTTGTAGTCCTCCTAATTGCAATAGGACATTTAGTGCAATTTATTGATCCAGACCGTCCATTAGGTCTACCACACATTGCATGGGTTACCATGCAATCATATCAGTGATTTGACAAAGATAGCCATTTGATCAATAGCCTTTAATATGGACGGTCAAGATCATTCACATTCACTTGTCTCGATTCAGATTATTCCAAGGCTTTATTATTTGTTTGTCAAACTAGACATTTTGGTCTATCTATTTATTAGTACCCATCACAGGATGATTTTGACTCATCAGGTGGACCACACTTGCGTTTTGTCCTTTATCATTTGCTATGCATTATTTTCTTCAGCGTGGCCCACCTGATGCGTCAATTGGACTGAATTTTCTACAAAATGACACTCATGATAGGGCCAACCTATTGGACGTGGTGGATGTTGTACGCACATGATCAAATCTTCTCATGACCGTTGGATGGTAGTCCTGTGGCTACCTAACAATCAACTGGGGGAAGATCAGAGCTGGTGTGGACCCCACTTGCGGACCCCAATTGATGCATTTCACACCATGGTGACCGATTCGCACGGTCTCGATCATGTCTCTATATGCGAGAAGCATCTATTTCAATAGATGATTGAACGGTGGATATTAAAGGGATCAGAGCACTTCCCGATAACCAATCAAGCTTGGAGATTGTGACCAGTCAACAACATGAGAGGTGAGAAAGTTCAGTGGGCCCTGGCAATAATTTGAACCCATTTGTCAACAATCAGCTATTGATGAGTCGCTTTCGTAGTTGCCTGATCAAGAAGTGGGCCCACCACCTGAGGGACCACCACTATGATCAAAACATCTTTTTAGATGTTCTTCAACCTGCCTCAAAAAATGTAGTCGTTTTCTAATAAATAATTTTAGGAATGTTCACTGAACTTGTGGCTCTGAGTTGAACGGGTGTCGTTGATCAGAGACAACGTTATCTTTAATTTCGTTCCATGCATTGATAGCTTTAGAGTTGCCCGTTAATTCGATTAATTCGATTTTGGATGAAATTGAAATTAAAATTGATCTTAAATTTTTAAAATTGAATTGATTTTAATTTTGAAATTTTAAATTGAAATTGAAATTGAATTGACCCAATTTTTTTGGAATTGAATTGATGAATTTTTCGATTCAATTCGATTTGATTTTTCACACATTATAATTTGAAAACTTAAAGATTTTGTAGGTTTGGATTTTATAGTACCTCAAATAGTAATATTAGTAGAAATACTTCTGAAAACATATGCATAATAATTAGTCCATACATGAAAATTAGAAAAATCGCATTGATTTAAAGCCTTTGAGGCTCGAAAAAATATTTTTAATGGTTATTCATCACTCATTCTCTTGGTATGGTCCACATGAGATTTGATCTTCTTATAATTTTGGATCATGTCCTAAATGAGATGTAAAATTAGATGGACAAAATGGATATACAAAAAATATATCAAGGTAGTTCCCACACGGTAGGTGTAATACCCACTAAGTTGTTACCAACATAACACTTAATTCACTCTAGCGAATTTCAAATAAATTACGTATTAAGTTAGTATGCTTTTATCATACTAAGTAAACTTAGTCGGGCCTACTTTGAATGCATTTAGTTTACCACACCGTCCATTCGTTTTGCATGCTCATTTTAGCCATTGAGCCCAAAATTGGAGCATATCCGAAACTTGGGTGGACCATGAAACAGTTGGAATAATGATTTCCATTGTTAAAACCTTTTTAGGGCCTACAGTGACATTTATTTGTCATCCAACCTGTTTGTAAGATCAGGTAGACATGTATGAATGAAAAACACAAATATCAGCTTGATTCAAAACTTTCGCGGCCTACAATAATTTTTCAATGGTAGAGGTTCAATTCACACCGTTTCTTGTCGTGTGTGCCACTTGATCTTTGTATACGCTTCAATTTTGGGCTCAAATCATAAATTTATATTTCAAAGTGGATGAACGTAGTGGATAAAATGAATAAATCACTGTGGGCCCCACAGAGTTTACTTAGTACGCTAAGCACATTGAATTACTAAGTACACAATCCAATTCGTCTCGAACTCTTGGGTGGGCGCGAATATGCAAAATGGTGGTTTCAAAGTTCTGTGGGCCCCACCATGATGTATGTGTTTTATCTAGGCCATCTATCCATTTTCCATCTGATTCTAAGACATTATCCCAAAAATGAGACATCCAAATCTCAAGTAGACCACACCACAAGAAAACAGTGGGGGATTGACACTTATTGTTGAAAACTTTTTAGGGCCTTAGAAGTTTGGTATCAAGGCTGATATTTGTTTTTTCGCTTCCTTAAGGTCTATGTGAGCTTATCAACAGGTTGGATGGCAAATAAACATTACAATGGGCTTTAGGAAGAATTTAATGGTGGACTTTCAATCCCCATTGTTTTGCTGTGGTGCGGTAATCTGAGATATATATCTTTCTAATTTTTGAAAATTTTTCATTAAATTCAGATATAAAAATGAATGAATGGCATAGATAAAACACACTATGATGTATCTATTTCATCCATATATATATATATATATATATATGATCAATTGATTCAATTCGATACAGATCATTTCAATCGATTAAAACCAAAAATTGAAATTAAGTTTTTTTTTAAAAATTGAATTGAATCGATCTTGGAGAACGATTCGATTCAATTCAATTTGTTTGATTCGATTTGATTGATAAATTGATCATAAATTGAATTGTGTGCAGCCTTATGTGGATAGATATAGTTCATTGTTTGGATGCAAATTTCCTTGAACTCATGCAAGGAAATGCTATGTGGGGCCGGCAACGATTTTTGTTTGACATCCACTCCATCCATCACTTGAGCCAGCTCATGTTAATATACGAGCCTAAAAAAGAGGCCGATCTAAAACTAAGTGGGCTACACCATAGAGAAAAGTGGGATGCATACACCCATCATCGAAACCCTTCTTGGCTCAAAATAGGTTGATATTTGGCGCTTAAAAAAAAAAAAAAAAAAAAAAAAAAAAAAAAAAAAACTTGTTTTCCCTTCATCATCGTGGGACTCACATTATGAATGGATTAGATAGTATCTAAAAATCAAGGTGGGACCTAAAATGTTTCCATTGGCTTTAATTTAGATGACTGGCCACACGTATGGTGCTTGGCCAAGATTCGATCACACATATTGCTTTTGTCTATGTGTTGGGCATGGCACATATGCATTCTTAGCATGGTTGGAAAAAAAGAAGGCCAAATGGCAGTGAAAGTGGTCAATTACATCCGAGCCCAGTTCTACATGGGGCATAACGTAATTGGACCCCAAGCACATTTGAATTGTGATGTGTAAATCAGTCATAACATTTAATCCAGATATCGTTACGGGATATACAACCTATCGATCTCTATGTAGTAGGCCATCTGAGGTCAACCGACCCACATAGTGGGTTACATCCATTCGTTTCGTGAGAAAGTGCACACTTCTAGTTCAAAATCAATATTTTAGAAAAAAAATTATTATTTTTAGTAATTTCGTTTTCTGTCGTATTTCTTTAGTATTTTAGATTTTCATCTTTTTTTAGATATTGATTATAATCATGTCGGGAATCATCTAGTAAGGTTAATATAGAATGTTATATTTTTTTGCAAAACTTACTATTACAGGTAAGTTTTGTTCTAGTTTAATTAGGACTTCTATTATGTTAAAATTTTATTATTTTGAGTAATTTCAAATTAGGATTTTATTTTTTTATTTATTAGTAGTTTAATTAAGAAATCATACACATTAGACATTATTCAATAAAATTATTTAGGCTCTCTCTCTCTCTCTCTCTCTCTCTCTAGATTTAAGAAATTACCTTGTCGATTCAAGGCCTTACTATTTGAGGAAGATGGTGATATTTCTCTCATTATTTCATACTCTTCCCTACGCCAGTTAATATCACAATGGTGTTTTACATCGATTTGATAGCATTGCTCTTAATTTAATTAAGTTTGGCCACACGTGTGAGCGAGAGCCTAGATTAGATATTCATGTGTGAGTATGATGTGAGGGCGTGTTAGAGTTTATCTAACTTAAGGGTTGATTGAATTGTTGGTGTCCCTTAGACCAAGACAGATAGACAAGAGATTGAACACTTGATCCAAATTAAGTCACCTAGACCATTTGTATTGCACTCTGTTCAGGTGATTTGTGAAAGGGTAGGAGGCTAAGCTTTTTGAATGAGGTTTTTTTTTTTTTTTTTTGCCTTGTGATAGTATACGTGATCCTATGACTAAATGACTTTTCTCTTATCAACTTTCAGTTCAATATTTCTCAAAGAAATGAGCATCCACAAATAGATAAAGAAAGGCAAAATGCCACCGATTTCATTAATGTATAGAAATGATGCTCGTAACAATTACAAATCTTAAGATAACTAAATAATAATAACGATAAAATGAAAAATGAGGGATAAATACCTGATGCATCTATCGGAATAGACGATCGAGACTGGTGTGATCAACTAAATCGGAACTTAGGTGATCACAGTCTATAACTTAAGGTTGCGGAGAACTAAATCTACTCCTAAAATATTGTAACGAGAGCCACTAGACAGTAATTATGTAAAAGCTAGGTTAAGCTAGGAAAGTAAAAGATAAATAGAATGTAAAAGATAGATTGTTGTGTTTGGCATGGAGCCTCGAGCTCTTCTTCGATTGCTTTTTTTTTTTTTTATAGATCGTCGAGGTGGTGAAACCCCCGCTACAATTTCCTTTTTGATCATAGATCATTTTCTCTCATGTCGCTGCCCTTGATATAGGAATCCCTTTGATTGATTCGGGACTATTAACTTAGATTAAGAAGAAGGATTCCAATTAGATTTAGACTCCTTGGTTTCTCAGATGTTCTTCTCGTGCTTAATCTACTACAAGTGTCCGTGACCCATAAGGGACTAGACCTAAACCTGATGAGGTTCCTCTGATTAGGGTGGCTAGGTCTGGGGCTGAATTTAATTCAATCTTAGCCACTCTACATCTCTGGTGGCGATCTTTAAATGGATTAGGCTAGAGGTCACCAAGAGATGTGAAATAGTTTGGGTCAATTCTCCTTTGCCATTTTCACCATTCACTGTGGGGTTGTTTTAGATGTTGGGAACAACGAACGGATAGGATCCATCAAATCTTAAACCCCTAGTTCCTAATCGAGATGTCATTCTTGGTGCATTTAGATACTCCCTCTATCTCTTCCTATCCTTAGATTGTCCAGCAAATTGGATCTTCTCTTTTCATCCAGCTCTCTCATCCTCTTTGTCCTAATTAATGGATGGTTAGGAATTAATTGATAGGAGTTCCTTTCCCAACTTAAGCTTCGTTCCAGGCCGAATTGGCTTGGACATGAGTTCGATCTCCTAATGTTCAGAACGTTCTCGATCATTTCTGTCTTTTCGAACGTTTCTAAGAAGATCTCCTATTTTAGAAGGATTGTAAGAGATAGCCTAACTAAGAAAATCATAGTTAGATTCGTAAGATTTGTTCTCTTGGCGGGTCTCTTATAGACATACACAATACGTTTTCTCATAAATGGGCACGTTAGTCATGATCGCATGGCATGTGATGATTCACCCCTTCGAATGTGTGCGTAAGGGTTTGTGCCTTCACATTAATAGTTGAATGCATATTGCCGAAGGAAATGCGAACGATGTTACTCTCAAGTGAGAGTAGGTCTTGAGCCAATCGTAATTACGTGGTGTCGCCACATGGTGACGTTTGATTGGCCCATGTCAGAGCACAAAAAATGAGTGCAAATAGATGGCATATATGGTTTGAGCAAAATCCCATGGATAGTGTTATGGGGAATAATCCTATAACAACGACAACATTTGAAGCTTTCTGACGGAAGAATTTGCAAGCCATGAAAGGACTATAGATAGGGATCAACCGTTCGACAAAAGCCTTAGGACAGACTCATGTTTATAATAATGAACAATTTAAGATCGATGATGAAGCTCATGGTCGTTATATTTGTGGTGTGACATGGCAATGAATTGCAGGCCACTACCGAGTAATGGTGAATCACAGGCAACCACCTTGATCGTAAAGAAATTATTATACACGACTAAAGGAGAAAATAGACCTACAATGATGCAACATTTCGTAAAGAGGTGCACCGTGGAGACTACAACTCTTTATTTTCTTCTGCTTCTGACACACTCTAGTAGACTAGCTTTAGCTTTATGTAAACCGGTGTCATTACACATCACTACCTTAGTTTGTGTTGAGTTGCACATTCTTCTAAGAGCTTTGTGCATGCGCAACCGATGACGTTCAACCACGTGTCATTGGAAGAATGACAGCCTTGTAGTATTTTGGTTAGGTCTCCAAGCTATTGTACGGGAGCGGATTAGGTGAGACCCCGGCCTCACCTAAGACGGTGCGGCCCTTACCGTGGGGTTACCGTGGGGCCTACCTTGATGTATGTATTATGTATCCACTCCGTCCATCCATTTTTCCAGATCATTTTATGGGATTAGACCAGAAAGGAAGCAGATCCAATCAGGTAGACCATAACATAAGAAACAGTGGTGATTGACCATCCTACCATTAAAAACTTATTAGGACGTACCTTCATGTTTCCATATGTTTATTTACCATCCAATCTGGTTGATAAGGTCACATGATCCGGAATTAAGGGGAAAAAACAAATGTCAGCTTCATCCAATCCACTCTGTTGATAAGGTCACATGATCCGGAATTAAGGGGAAAAAACAAATGTCAGCTTCATCCAAAACTTTTGTGGGCCAAGCAGATCCAATAATCACTATTTCCTATTTTATGGTGCACCTGATGATTGGATCTGCTTTATTTCTGGTATAATCCCCTAAAATGATCTGAAAAAATGGATGGACGGCGTGGATACATAATACATACATCAAGGTGGGGCCCACAGTAACCCACGGTAAGGGCTGCACCGTCTTGCGTGAGGCCGGGGTCTCACCTAATCCGCTCTCCTATTGTACGACTCATGGCCTTTTCGGTCTACTTAGTATGTGACACGTCTCCTAATAAGACGAGTCCCGACAATCTCCTTTTGTCAATATGCAAGTTTCTTCTCCTTATGTTCTGTACTATAATGTTGACACATGGTGGCATCCCAACCATTGAATTTGGACGTGGCAGATTAGGTATTAACCGTTTCAATGGTGGGCATTCCCCTCCCCACTTTGGTGTGGTCCAATTGAGATTGGATCGATCTGATTTTTGGGCTTACCTCTCTAACATGAGCTGCCCCAAATGATGGGTGAAGTGGTTGTCACACACACCAGAGTCCTCAGTAGGGAATTGGCCCTTGATTGTAGGAGAAAAAAAGGGCACAAAGGTCCATATCCGATGCAACGGTGGGGCCTACCTGTTGATTAGACTGGTTTTGTTTTGGTACAATGTATCTGAATGGCCTCTATCTAATCCACGTGAGCCATGTTTGCACATATACACCGTGAAGCTCCATCTGGCAGTCCAAAGGACATCATAGAGTGAAATGTGTGTGAAATCCACTCCATCCATCATTTGAGCCCTACTCCATGCTAGTATGTGAGCCTAAAAAGTCAGGTTGGTCCAAAAAACAAGTGGAGCACACCACTGGGAGTAGTGGTGATGAAGATGCTCACCATTGAAATCTGCGTGGCCCATTCCAACCCTTCATAAGTTCAGTCTCATAAGGGCAAAAGAAAAACTTAAATATTAGAAGCCTAATGCCAAGTACTCATTCTCCAATAGTATTTATGGACTGGATGTGATGTTGCAGGATTTGATTAGCTAAGTGCCTTTTTCAAAGGTGAGCCATGGTTGCACATGGCTGAATCATGACCTATCATGTCAGGTCAGTCAATAGTAGCAATGCCACCCGCTCTTTTTTCAAAAGGTGGCCTATTTAGGTTTTTATTGGCCTTTGTGCCCAGGTTCACGTTCTGAGATGAGCACAAGTAAACGATGAACTGAGTGAATGTCAAACACACATTAAGTGGGCCTTAGCATGTGATCAGAGGAGATTTTTCCAATAAATAGGCACATTTGATTCCCCCATCTTAGAAGTGTTTGTTTTTCAACTTTCTACTTTGTGTATGTAATAGGTAATGATTAATTATTACTGTAATTTTTTTTTATTTTGACAATAACAACGTACTTTTTGAATAATAGATGATTGTTCGAATTTGATGTGGGGCCTACTATGATATATATGGCTTATCCACACTGTCCTTCCATTTTATGAGCTGATTTTAGGGCATGAACCCAAAATTGAGTCAAATCCAAATCTCAAGTGGGCCATACCACAAGAAGGTGTGGGTTGAATGCCTACCATTAAGGGCCTGTTTGATTTTCCATGATACACATAAATACGTGGTAAATGGTAAATATGTGGTGAAACAACTTGTTTGGAAATGGGTGAGTAATTCCACCTCGAAAATCAGTCCAAAAGTGTTGACTCACACCTGTGGGCCCCACCATAATGTATATGATATATCAGCGCCGTTCATATGTTTTATTAGCACATTTTGGGGCATGAGCAAAAAAAATGAGGCAAATCTAACACTCAAATGGCCTGTACGAAAGGAAACAGTGGTCTTACTTCATCCATCGTTGAAAGTAATTTCTTTCATTGGGCCCTCATTGAGGTTTATTCATCATCTAACCGGTTCATATGGTCACAAAGACATGGATAAAGGGAAAACATAAATTTCAGCTTGATCCAAATCTTTTAGGCCCCCAAGAAGTTTTTAATGGTACGCGCTCGATTCCCACTGTTTCTTTTGGTGTGGTCCACTTGAGCTTTGGATCTACCTCGTTTTTTGGTCCACGTCCTAAATTCAACTAGCATAACGAATGGGCGGTGTGGATAAGCCACATACATCACAGTGGGCCCTATATTTATTGTACAAATTTCTCAATTTTAGTGTTAAGAAAAGTAACGGTAACTGTCTTCATGGGGAATGATGCAGTAATTACCTAGGTAAATAATCATTACCCATTTACACGGTAATTACAGTTGAGGGGAAAAATCAAACAGGCCCTAAGAACTTTTTACACCCACAATTTCTTATGATGTGGGCCACTTGAACTTCAGATCTTCCTCAGTTTTGGGCTTATGTCATAAAATGTTTCTGTAAAATGGATGGACAGCATGGATATGGCATAGACAATACAATGGGGCCCACGAATTTAAACCCATTGTTTACAAAGACTCTTCAAGGTACTATTTTATGCCAGAAATGGGAATCATTACCCGTTTACCTACATTTATGGGGTAGAGTCGAAAAGCAAACACCGGTCCTCATTGTAACGGAAGCAGATTGCATCGTCGGCTGCCTTGATGGGACTAATGTGATATATGGATTTTATCCAGTCCGTTCATCTATTTTTTCATATCATTCTGAAGAATGACCCAAAAAAAGAAGCACATCCAAGGCCCAGGTGGACCACAATGTGTGGAATGAACTCCCACTATTAAAAGCTTCACAAAAGTATTGGATCAACTCGAAATTTGTGTTTTACCTTCATTCAGGTTTGCATGACCTGTTTAAACATCACCGTGGGCCCTATAAACGTAGTCATTATCATCACTCTTTTCCATGTTGTGGTACAAATGAACCTTATATTTACCTCATTTTTTAGCTCATAACACCCAGGTCCATAGCTAAAGTGGCAGACTGAGTAAAGATAGCCTCGTCATGGCATAGGGGTGGCTAACATTGTGACGTGACTAACATGGGTAGGTGGGTGTACTAGCAATGGGGTGTGTGAACTAACTCATAAAAAGAAAAAAAGAAAAAAAAAGTGCTCATACCATAAAATGACATGGAAAAATGGATGAATGGCATGGATATAACCCATAAATCACAGTGCGCCCCACAAAGCCCCTTTCCTTTCAGGGCGTGGGTAGGGCTCTCAATGGAGCGGGTCAAATCCGAGATCCGATTCACTCCGAATCCATATAATGCGGATTTGGATTTTAAAATAGGTCTGACTAGTTAAATGGACCGGATATGGATATTATAATAGGTCCGATTACTTAAATGGAGCGGATATGGATTCACAAGAACATATTCGAGTTAGATCCGAATCTGATTAAGATCCGACTCATTGTCACCTTATTGTATATGTTATATTCTTGCTGGCCATCTGTTTTGCAAATTGTTTTAGGCCATTTGGACCATACCATAGTAAATAGTGGGATTTGCATCATTTTTCTACTAAATTAAATATATTATATTATATATTTTATGTCATATATTTTTTAGATCTGTAATGGGGGTGCATTCGGATGTAGATCCGACCTGAATCCGATGGTTATATGGATTTTGGATCGGAAATGGATCTAACAATTTATAAATGGATCGGATATGGATATCACCTTTTGGATCCGAGTTGGATCCGAATCCGATCCGAATCCGTCTACAGATATTAGGACTTGGAGCCGGATCCAACTGGATCCGATCCAGATCCGACCCATTGAGAGCCCTAGGCGTGGGGCCAGGACCCAATCCGCTTTGGCTTTACTTGTAAGCAGTGCCACAATTTCAATAATCAACGAATCGTATCCGCTTAAATAAATCAAAAGGAGGATAGGATTCGTACACGTAGTCCAAATGACATTTTGTACTCTTATATTCTGTACCATACACGTGTGACATGTGTATATTGATCCGAACCATAAATACTGTGGGGTCCACATTTGATTGGCCACTGTATAAAAATCTCTTTGATCAACTTATTTTAAACGTCTATTAAATGAATTCTTTATTACTGAAAGTCAACAGTGAGAGTTCCTTGTCTTATAGCGCTCTGTTTTTTAACGGTGAAAAATTGTCCAAATGCTTTGAAATTTGTATCAAGCTTCAATACTTGCTGATAACACTAGATGAATGGTTTAGATCATGTTCACGTGTGCCACGTGTGCGTAACTGACTTGGATAGATGAAAATGCCATGGGACGGATTGCCTGCATCTTCCTGCTCAGAAGTTTTGGATCAAGCTGACGTTTATGTTTTTCCTTCATCCACGTTGGATAACTTAGTGAACCGGAAGGATGGAAAGTAAACAACATGGTGGGCACTAGGAAGCATTCAACACTTGGCATCACTTTCCCCCGTTGTTTCCTGTGGTGTAGTTTACTCTAAATTTGGACCTCTCTCATATTTGAGTTCATGCCCTAAAATGATATGGGCAAACAGATGGACAGTTAGATATAACATATATATCATGGTGGACACCACAAATCTTAGTGTTGTAGGAAATCTGCGTCCCTTGAGATTAGAGGTGGGCAATGATCCGGGCCAGGCTGGGTTAGTCCTCATTTGGTTTTGCTTGTTTTTGTGCCGCCCAGTTTGTGGATAGGCCGATTTAGGTTCTAAGCCAATCCATGCGGCTTGAGTTTGTTTTGCTCTAGAAAAATTTGGCCTAAGTTAGGATTGGTTTTGTCAAAATTTTAAAACTGAGCCCGGCTAAGTTCAAATAGGTGGTGGCTCTTTTTTATTTTTAATAAAAAGAATTTAAAAGGTTAGAAATAACACAACAAGGAAATGTAAAAGCATCATACTACATGATCTTTAACATCCTCCAAAGGAGTGCAACTTCTAAATAGACATGTTAGAGGCTTTTCCAAACAAAAGTACACAAGTATAACTTTACAAGTGCAAAGAAACCACATCCATTTGTATATATGTATTATATATATTTATCCATGTCATCATACACATGTATTATCCATGCCGTCCATCCATTTTTACATATCATTTTAGAACATAATCCCAAAATAAAATCATATCCAAAGATCAAGTGGAACTCACCACAGTAAACCATCTGCTTATAATTTATGAGCCAAATCAAACTAAGCTTTGGGCCAAATTGAGCTTGTACTGCTCTGATTTGAGCTTAGTTTACTTTTTTTTTTTTAATACAAGCTTGACTTTGAGGCTTGGTTTGGTTTGAACTTCTATTGAACCAATCCGAGCTGATCTTTCGGGTTGGCTTGGTTTGTGCCCGGCTTTACTTATAGACCACTGGATCTGCTCCAATTAATAAAGAAAAAGGCTAAGTTCAACTACGTGGATACATGTGACAGTGGAATCTTTCGGGAATCCCCTGTGAAATCAGCATGGGAAAGCTTGATACTTCGTGAGAGTATAATGATTTGTACGCATGCAAACAGGAATTGTGCACTTGTAAATCACGTGTGTAAACAAGACGGTAGAAATGATGAAATTAATATTGATTTCTGATGCATAAAGAATTGGTGGGCCATACGATTTTATAGGAATGATCGATGGAGATTTGATGAACGGCTAAAATAAGCAGTTAACGATGTAAATGTTTACTAATTCTAAGTTCAGAACTCTTTATCTAATTAATGATCCGTTTCTCATTTATAGTGGGGCTTCACTATTTTCTACCGATAAATTGAAGGTAGATGACTGCCACGTGGATACTTTTGACGTGTATGGAGTATTACATTCTCCGGAGTATCAAATATCTCTTCGTTTTTCTCCGTAAGAGAAGCCTTGCCTTCTAGAAAAATCGAAAATGAAAAAAAATGATACTCTATGGAGCTTGTTAGTTCATGCACGTTCACTCGGAAATTGGTACACGGGGCATACAATTATCAAATATAACCCACCCAAATCATCATTCCTACTGTAGATAGAGCAAATGGATCAAAATCAATACTAAACATAATTTAAATCAGCAGATTGATTAGAAAATAATGGGCGAATGGAAAAATACTCATTTGAACGAAATTGATCAAATACACAGCAACTAATCAAGGTTAAGATCATTCAAAAAATTTAATCTCTAACTACTGATACCTGTCCACAACAAATACCACGAATTGGATGGTCCACTTTAAGTAACATGGATGCCACGTATACGTGTTTGGGTTCTTGTTTTGGAGAGTGGGTTAGATGTAACTCGGGTAACAGCTTAGTGGGTGTTACCATAACTGTGTGGGGCCCATATTGATGTATCCACTCCGTCTGTCCTTCGGTTTTTTCATCTCATTTTTGGTACCTACGAGGATCCAAATCTCAGGTGAACTATACCACTATACCATTAAAAACTTTTTCATGCCACAAAAGTTTTGGATCAAGTGGATCTCTATATTTTCCCTTCATCCAGATCTTATTGAGATTACCAACAACTTGGATTGCAAATAAACATTACCAAAACCTTACGATGTGCTCTTTCGAACTTTCAATGGTGGGGCACTCAATCACCACTGTTTCCAGTGGTATGGTCCACTTGAGGTTTGGATCTACATTAACCCACCCTCAAGTGGGCTGGAGAAACGGATGGGCTGCGTGGATATACAAAATATCATCTATGTGAGCCACACGGTAGGGGTAACACCTACTAAGTTGTTTGCCAGGTAACACCTAATTCGCTCCCCTTGTTTTGCAGCATCGGAGATTGGACACTGCCATGTAGAGTTCCCATACACACACACACACACACACACACACTTTGTCCGTACATTTTTTACATATCATTTTAGTGTATAAGACCAAAATTTAAGCACATACAAATCTCAAGTGAACCATACTGAAAAAAAAAAACTTAGTGATTGACCATTAAAAGCTTTTTATAGGCCATATAAGTTTTGGATCATGTTGGAATTTTTTTTTTTTTTTTTTTCTTGTTTATTTTATTCCTTCCCCCATAATTTTGTAACCTTATCAATAGGTTAGATGGCAAAGAAACATTATGGGAACATTAGTTTCCTCCAATATAGTCCAATCGAGATTGGGATCTTCCTTATTTATGGCACCATGCTCTAAAATGATATGTCAAATTAAACAGATGAAAGAGATGTATATATGACACATACGTCAAGGTGAGCCCCACAGTAAAGGCCGTACCATCTCCAATGCGGGTAGGCTGACACCTAATCTACTAAAGAGCTAGATGATAGGGCTGAAAGTTGGGCAGGTTCAACCCAGCCGACCTGACATTGGGTTGGACTTGGGTAGGAAGTATTGGATCCAATCTCGAGCTTGGGCTATGCAAAAACTAACCCGATAAAGCTTGGGTCGGACTTGGGTTGAGTTCTCGGGTTGCAAGAATCAACCCGAACCCGATCCATATATAAATTACTTAGAATTTTATTATACTTTAGTTAAGTAAACTTATTAGTTTATATTACTTTAATAAGTAAATTTATAATGTTCGAAATTTGTTGTGCTTGAGTGTTGAAGGAGTAGATATTCTATATTTTAGCTTATTTGTTTAGAAAAAATGAAGTTCTTTACAATAAATACTTATATATATAATTAATAAAGCCATATGTATAAAAAGAAGATATGACGTGTATTGAAATATAATAGACTAATGTAATAACAAAAATATTAACATGTACCAACCTAATCAACCCGATCAACCAGACCGAGCCCGCTTAGGTTGGGCTTGGGTTGAGAATTCCCAACCCAAGGTTGGGTTAGGTTAGGTTGAGGTATAAGAACCTTAGATTGGGTTCCTGCAGGACTTTCAACCCTCTTAGATAAGGGGAGTTGTTTGACACTCTGGCCAGCGTATACCAGTTGATATGCAGTCACTTAGAATTTCAAATTAAACTATTGTAGAGCCCACTGAAGATGTTAGCCACCTCTCCTAGCAATGGATACCAGGACCTTCAAGTGTTGAAACGAAGTTATCTTCACCCAGTCTCCCACTTGAACCATGGATCTGGTTGTTACTGTCTTCAATTAGAATCTACAAACGAGATTGGTTTGATAGTCCTAACCTTTGATTCTTGGGCAGTTGTTTAATTAAATAAAACTATAGGATATTTATATTTTAACTGTCCAACAATCTAGTATTTAGATAGCCTAAGAAGATTATTTTTCTTTCATTATACATCTCATCTTAACTTGTAGACATGATTTGGACATTTTAGTTTAAATTACTTGTATGGTAATTACACAAATTTTAATAATTTCTAACTGCCTACGCATCATCCACCGTACTCTGCCAGAGCATCAAAGTGTTTCTCATCAGAATACACTGGAAACACTATGGGAAAAGGACCCTGTCCATGGACATTAACTACAGGATCTTTCTGATGATAATCTAAGCACAGCTATCCGGAACACATTCATATTTTTTTATTCCTCCAATGAGCCGATATGTGTTACCCGGGTAACAGCGTGGTGGGTGTTTCGCTTACCGTGGGGCCCACCTTGATGCATGTTGTCTATTCATGCCGTCCATTAGTTTTTCCAGCTCATTTTAGGTTATAGTCTAAAAAATTAAGCAGATCCAAATCTCAAGTGGACCACACCACAGGAAGTAGTGGTCATTGAAGACCCACCATTAAAAACTTCGTAGGGCCCACCATAATGTTTATTTTTAATCCAAACTATTGATAAGGTCACTTAGTCCTGGATGAACGGAAAACTGATAATGATGGGTGTTCAATGACTAATTTTTAATGGTGTGCGTTCAGTTCAATGACTACTATTTCCTGTGGTGTGGTCCACTTGAGATTTTAATCTTCATTTTTTAGGACCATACTTTAAAATGAGCTGGAAAAACTGATGGACAGCATGGATATGCAACACATACATCAAAGTAGGCCCCATGGTTAGGCAAACACCCACTGACTTGTTACCCAGGTAACACCTGATCCACTCCCTAGTTTTTGGCAATGGTCTTAAAATCAGTGTCCAGAGAGTTTTTATCCTTTAATTGGTGGTTACAAATGAACACTAAAACACAAAACAAACAACCCCTGTTATGTGAGAAAAGGCCAATTAATTAGATGGTTAAGATCATGTCATCAAATAAAAAATTGACAACAGGTAATCAATGGATGAGTCCAGATGGTGTATGGTTCAGATCTCTCTCAAAATATGCAAAGTGTATGGTGCACTATACGGAGGCAAGAAAATATCATGCCTCCACAAGCACGCAATCTGTGCTTGCATACAATGCATCCAATACCATAAGGTAGAATGCATTCACACTTTGGGTGTTTGGTTGCTGGTGCTATTCTCAGCATGACAATTAGCCATGACAAAATTTTAAGTCTATGAGAGGGCGTTTGGATCATAAGTTACTATTAAACTGAACTAATTAAGTAAATTTTAAGAAGTTACTTATAATTAATCATAAACCAAACTTACTTATTTCAAATAAGTTACTTATCTACTGCTGTAATTAGAAAAAGTAACTTATTTGGTGGTATCCAAACAGGCAATAGATACCTTGAAGAAATCAATAGTGATGAGGAGGTGGTTTGTCTGTCCTAATTTCAGTATTTTCCAACTAGATATGTCATAATCATATACATTCCATGTATGTACTATAACAAAGCATCAATGATAAAAAAAGAAGAAGTATAATTCATGAACTAAAAATGCGTACATTACAATATTGGTTATATAGCATTGAGCTGATCATTGACAGTCTACCAAAGCATGGAATAAATAAAAAGCTCGCATGGTTACCATCACTACAAGCAAGCACCATAAGTGTGTATAACTCGACATATATGACCTTTGTTGGTTTGAGCTTGAATGCCAGAGGTGAGGTTAGCCCACTTGGGTCACTTAGACCTAATTGAATTGAGTGATTGAAATTCAATTCAATCAACCATCCAAGCTGTATCCAAGCACATCCTCAACTTTTCATAGTTTGTGTTGGGTACCATTTAATAAGTAAATATTAATAACCTTGTAAGTACAAGATTGGTGAATGTGTGAATCAATCTGGACTGCCCAGCTGATCAGAGACCACCTCATGGGTGGACCAATGTAAAAAAAAAATGCAACAATTAATAAGTTACAGCCATCCAATCTCAACAAATATTTTGGACCATCGCTCTAAATAGAGAAAAATGAAACTTATTGTGAATTATCTCCTTTGTTTCCATTCTTTGTTGATTCCACTCATGCACAAGTGGTTCATGGCCACAATGATGGATCATCTCGTACGATTGAGATCAATCGATGGTTATATAGTCAAATTAAAACCGAATAAATCAAAATTTATGTGAAGAAATCAAAGAAATTCATAAGATCAGAAAATGGGAATTATCTATAAAGAATGGAGAAGCATGTTTCACAGCAGTACAGCATCATGCTTACGCTTGCAATACGTAAAATGCTTGTACACGTACTACTTTGATGTTGATGGTGTGGTGTGAAGTCGCTATCAGGTTAATTAGTTAAAAATTACTAAGGAACAGAATTATATATTTAATAAAAGATAATATTTCATTGAAGAGATCTTAACTCATCGTAATCATTTGCGTAGCAAAGCTTCATTGTGGGTGAGTCTTATTAGCACCTCATTAAGATGTACTATTGTCGGCAAGTTGTCCTGCTGAATCTTGTTGCCTCATAAAAGATAAAATCAGGTGAGACCCATCTTATGCCACTCCCATCTTGATTGGACAATGGCAAGATTTCCCAATAATATATTTCCCTGTGGGTGTTTGGGGTTGAAAATATCTTCCCATTTTCTTGAAAAGAAGAGACAGACAAACGACCACGACATCAACAACAATAAACCTATGATTCCTGATGATCATATTTAAAGCATGTAGGCCGATGAAGGTAGTTTCACCTTAATATATCTAGGGTTCTGGAGTCTCTATGACCCTCTATTTTCCTTTCTCCAAAATTTCAGAAGCATTAACTAGTGGGCCAGGTATGAGTGCAGAAAGTAGTTTACATTTGAGAGAAGACCCATTGCCACTGGATGGTGTGGCATTTTCGGGCCATCCTACGTATTGTAAATGGAAGATACATATATGATGATCTGAGCCATGTGTTTTCCTGGGCTTTCCATCAATTAGCCACTAAAAAAAATTTGCTTTCTTCGGATAATCTTAGCCTTAGAATAAATGAATTTTATTCCATCTGTAAATTACCAACTACATTACACTTTGCCACTCGATACTAGACACAAAATGAACGGTTGAGATATGTTCATCTAAGCGTGCAATACCATGCCGACACCTTACATTCCATGCTTCACAAGGCACCAGATCTCCTCCCATTTTACATTTCATATTTCAAGTTAATTGTATGATTGGTTCATCTGATTACCAAATAAACCCACAAAAAATAAAATAAAAATAAAAATAATCTTCTGCTCCAAACATTATGAAATTGCCAATAGTATGCACATGTGGAGCTTGACTGTCCACATGCTGCCAATATGAAACATGCCATCTAATTGGAAATAATGCTTAGGTCTTCTCCTAAAAAATCATGCAGTTTCATTCAGTAGATGAGCCACAATATACAAAATAGACCAAGGGCTACTAACAAAAATTTTAGTCATTCATTTGTCATGCATGTCGTGGCCCGCATGAAGTGAGAACTGGCTTAAGTTCTAGCAAAAAGATCTAAAAAATGTAGCCCACTTGATGGCTGGCTCATATCAAGCACACATGCCCCATATTGGCACATGTGCCTGAATTAACAAATCTCTTAATTCATAATTGAAATCCTGATCTTACTTTCTTTATATTTGGCGGAAATATATTTATTGTTGATAAAATAATTGTTAAAATATCGAAGTTTTACTGCAATTTCATTTGGGTCATTTCCTAGGATTAGAGGTAAGGTTAAAAACAATAATCACCATTCATTCCTACCATAGAAAGAGGAATTGGACGACACGTGGCCCGCATTTTCGCACTATACCCATTGGTTGTCAATTCTAATTAGTGGTGCCATGTCATTTCTTTTCGAGTCTCATTATGGTTGGAGAATGCTCTGAAAAAGTCCCCCGCATTGGAAGATCCAATGATGTGTCGGTATTGTGGCCATGCAGGCATATAACAATTGAAGTAATTAGTACGAAGATTATAAGGAAATAGTCATGAGTTACTTGGGAGGTGATCAAATCTTTCTTCAGTTGTCATTAGCTATAGCACAAAGGCCGTTATAGATTGTTTGTGCTATAAAATGGTGCCGGAAAACCCATGAAAATCATCTAAAAAATAAAACCATGCAAGGGCTCTTCAGAAAACTTAATTGGCGAAATAACAATACTCAAATCTCCCAACTCGATCGAATTATCATGGCCAATATTAAGACCCTTTCCAATTGAATGTGGAGTTTTTTCTTTTTTTTACTTCTTTCCTTTACCATATATCCATAGGCCAAAAATCTGAAAGATAAGTTTGTCATGTTTGAAAAATCTCTCAAGTATGATCTACAACAAATTGATGGTCTAGATTATCTAACCAGGGTCTCTCTTGTCAAAAAAAAAAAAAAACCCATGTATGTTCATCTAGGTTGCGGGCCATGTACCATGTATAATTGGACCATAAAAGATCATTTAAAACCTAAGTCTACAGTCTACAGGTAAAGTCACATTTAAGTGGGGAAACTGGCATGAATCGGGAGCTTGCCTCAATTCTAACTATTGCGAGCTTGTACCTTTCACATCATGTTCCATCGCGCCTATATATATATATAAACAAGAAAGGAAAAAAAAACTGCACTGGTGGCTAAAGATCTGATGTTAAGGACGTGGCCCACTAAAATTGAGATCACATCTTAATCCAGATATTATGGTATCCCTTGTCCAAATGAGTTGTTGGGTGTTCCATTGACTGACATGGGTTTAAACAGCAGTTTTCGAGTGTGAATATCCAAGGGACTGAAACCAATATGGCTTGCTGCATATTAGTCCATATCAGCCCATTTCCATTCGTTTTGCATTATTACGATGGGACAAAACCGATACGATTCAAATGACATTGATCAGCAGGGACCATATCAAAAAATAAATAAATAAAAAAGAAATGGTCACAAACATGATCAAGTTATAAGTCATATTTGCATATTGAGTAACTCAATGTACAGAGCAAACTCTGTGGGGCTCACTGTGATGCATGTGATCCATCCATTTTCCAGCTCGTTTTTTAGCATGAACCCAAAATTGAGGCATATCCAAAGCTCAAGTGGACCCCATCACAAAAAATAGTGGGAAAATGCTTGTCATTGAAAACTTCTTAGAGGCTACAAGAGGTTTTTATTAAGTTAATACTTGTGTTTTCCTCCCTTCATTTATGTCTACGTGACCTGATCGTGAACAAGTTGGATGACAAATAAACATCAATGTGGGCCGTAAGAAGGTTTCAACTGTGAACGTTATTATCCCCATTGTATCCTTTGGTGTGGTCCACTTGAACTTTAGATGTACATCAATTTTAGTCTCTTGCCCAAAAATGATTTCGTAAAATTGTAGATGGACAACGTCGATAATGACCATATATTATGGTGGGCCCTATAGAGTTTACTTAGCATGCTTTAAGTTACTCAGTACAATTTACATACATGTAGGCTCAATTAGTTGGTGTGTAGGGCCTGCTTGGGTGTTTGTTTGACATTTCATACTAATGGTAAAATTGTCCCACAATGAAAATAGGATGCTTGGAAAATTAGGTGATCCAATCATTAGATGCGCCCCACCCAACTTGAATATAAAGTCTTTTGGATGGTTTTATTTTTCTATAGTGTGCTCCACGTAATGGTTGGATTGACCTGATTTTTTGGGCACTCCATTTAGATGGTGGGACAATCTTATTGGAAGAGCCAGATGTCATACAAACACCTTCATGGGCCCCACACGCCTCTTATGTGTGCCCGATCCAAAAACCATATTTGCATAAAGCCTTTTTCCTTGTGAAAGGTCCTTTGAGTGGCCTTAGCGTTCGCTTTAACAATCACTGCGTTAAGTACTTATAAAAAAAAATAATGGTACACGTTCTCTCCCGACACGTCCTTGTTATTGGGAGCTGAGCATCAATCCACGGCTTTTTAGAACTACTCCCACCCACCTCGTTTGAGTGAGAAGTGGATTGCCTAGTGGCAGGATCTGTGCCGTCCATTCATTTTGCCCTATCATTTTAGTGCCTGATGCCGAAAACGAGACAGATCCAAGGCTCAAGTGGACCACACCATTGAAAGCAGTGGTGATAGTGGCACCCACCGTTGAAACCTTCTTAGGGCCCACCGTGATAGTTTTTCGTCGTCCTAGCTGGTCATAAGGTCACATGGATCTGGATGAAAGGAAAACACAAATATTAGCTTGATCAAAACTTCTGCTGATCCGAAGAAGTTTTAACCGTAGGTTTTCAATCCCTACTGTGTGGTCCACTTGAGCCTTGGATCTGTCTCATTTTTTGAACTCATAGCCTTAAATGATATGAAAAAATCAATGGACGGTGTGGATAAAACACATACATCACGTTGGGCCCCACAGAGCCCCTGCCAGGACCAAGTCCATCATGGCAGCGGTAGGACCCAATCCGCGTCCATCGCTCATGTACCCAAAATCAGATTGATTAAACAATGCAACCCCAGATCAACTTGCATTTATTAATTGAACTTTTACCGTTTACTACTTTCTTGTTCTTACCGTCCAACAGACGTTCACCTCAATCTACAGTGGGTCCCACCGTTTGGACGGTTATAATAAGAGATACGTTCACGTCACCTTACGTAATTGTGGCGTAGCACACAGCCGGTGTTTTTTATTGGATTGGACTCCAATGATAGTTCACCACTACCTTAAAAATGGAAGTGGGGATGGTGAATTGTGGACTTGTGCGACTATCTAGACCATCGTAATTGTGGACCACAATGTTGATGGATCATATCTCTGAAATCATATTCATAAAGCAATCCTAACCATCAAATTAATGGCTATGAAATGGATGGTTAAAAAGAAAAAATAGTGAGTTGTCCAGATTGCAACGGCAAAATCACATTGTCAGTATCATCTACTCAGGAAGTTTTTGGGTTATGCTTCCATCACAACTGAATCAGCAAAATTTGGGCCATATGTATTTCCGTAAGCTATGCCACGTGTACGGTTGAAAATTCACCCATTTGTTTTTTAACTCAAACTTTCTTAGTGGTCTCTAGCATTAGATAGCACTTAAAATAAGAAGCCAGAACCCAGAGAGATTCGCGGGAGTATAGATTGAAAAGGTGAATCACGGTACACGTGGAAGCATGACATACGTCCTTTAGATCAGGGGTCTATGTGAGTAGTCATTGTTACAATCCATTCTAGTGCACTCACTATCACAGCCACAAGTTTACAAGGAAGATAGACCGTTAATAACTTTATTTTTAACCGTCCATTTCTCTTGTGCAAGTGTGGCTTGGCCTAAACTATGATCCATGGGATTTTCATCATCAGTCCCACTTAACGAGCCGTCTGGATTTTTAAACGTGTGCCATGCTGGCACATCGTCAGCCCTTTAATCCTCTCCTTGCGTGTACACAGAAAAAAAATGCTGGCGTATACACGAAGAAACATGCTAATTTGTGGGGCTTCCACTGTCTATCCCCACTAACTATTTAATACTTCAAAATTAAATGAAACAAAAACTCAGATGGAGAGATCTGAGTTTTGCTAAGCCCACACGCGCGTGTGCAATATAGCTCATGTACTCGCTACACATCTGATAGCACGGCACAATAGGTCCTAGATCTAATCCATCCATCAGAATGGCAACACTGTATTGATATAGATCATCATACAACCATCAATCTAGACTGTCCGTTCATTCCACATTGCTATTTGCAGGCAACACTGCGAGAATCCCACTATTGGGTAGATCCAGACGGTCCATCCGCCGAATAACAGGCGAAAAATGGGTGGTTAGGATTGAACAGAGAAGACTTCGTCGAGTCAATGATAATGGTGGCCGGATTGAGCAGATGTACACAAATCATTCTGTGAATTCTAATGACAATGGTACAACACTTTTAAACGACTAGGATGAGGCCAGTTACTCTGCAGCTTCAGTAGAATAAGCTTAATCTACAACTACGTGTGTGGGGCCCACCACTACGTAGGTCCCACACAAATATAAGGCCAATCCAAAACTCAGATAGGCCACACCATTTGAATCAATGCCTTAAAATTATAAAATCATGTGATGTGGCCCATCTAGGATTTGGAATAGCTTAATATTTTTAATTCTCCGTTCATCCTGGCGTTGGACATCTTATAAATGGATTGGATGGCATATATAAAACACGATGATTCCCACACACAATCTAGAAGGTTTTAATGGTGTGCATCCTAATCCCAACTGTTCCCTCTGGTGTGACTGATATTTGTTTTGGATCGTCCTGATTTTCATGACACGGAGAATTGAAGAAGGGGCACGTCTTATGGACGGAGTGGATGTGTTCCTTACATGGGCCCCACACAGGTAGTTATAGAATAATTCTACTAGCGTTGTAGAACCTGCCCCTCTAGTCAGGACTCGACAATCACCGCCATCATTCGTTGATATTTTGGATTATAACCACATTGATGGCTGTCCACGAACGGACCAACGGTTTGGATCGTCATGCATGTGTTTCACAAACGCACGATAAGTGGGCCAGCATAGACATAGAAATAACTGACATCGGTGCATGGTTTGATGAGTCGTACTCAGTGACTCATACTGACTCGTTCAGGAACGAGTCGAGTCGCAACTCATCCCATCCGGGTAAATGAGCCCGACTCACCCGAGGCCGAGTCGGGGGGTGAAATGGAGGGAGACTTGTGGTACCGACCCGTACCATACCTGAACGTGTCTGAGTCGAGTCAGACGAGTTGGATACGACTCGGATGAATTGGCCTTCGGGCATCATGCATGGGTGGCAATGAGCTGGGCTGGAACATCGAGTTTGGGTGGTGGCTTGATATGGACCGATCTGGGCCTATAACTGAGGCAGATGATTTATATATGGACTTAATTGTGAGGCCTATTAAATAGTCTGGTCTTCATTCGTGCGGTTTCAAAACATCTCTATGGAATAAACGGTCGGATTTGAACCACAGAAAATTGGCCCATTTGTGATGGAATAAGTGGGCTTAGGCCCGTTAACAGATGGGCCAGCCTGAGTAATTCTGCATGCACGATTTGGTGGTTAATGGCTAAAATTAGAGGCGCCCGGTGGCTCTACAACGTTGGTAGAATAAGCTTATTCTAACAAGTTGTGCGTGGGCCCAATTATGATGTGGAAATGATATCTGTTCCGTCCATCATCTCTGCCCCTTTGTATTCTCTATGGATCCCAAAGATCAAGCTAATCCAAAACTCAGGTGGACCACTTCATGTAAATTCATACTCAAAACCTTTAAAATCATGTGGTGTGGCCTACACAAGTTTTTAAATGGCCTGATTTCTGGTGTATCCATTCATCCTGGTGAAGAGAATCTGATAAAGGGAATAGATAGCATATACAAAACAGGGCGCCCCCACACACAATCTGGAAGTTTTTAAGAGTGGTCGTCCACATTCCAACTGTTCTTTTTTCGTGACCCATCTATCTTTTAGATCAAAATGATTTATTATGCATTGTGGGTAAACTTGAAGGGCCCACCTTATGAACGGAGTGGATGTGGTCCTTACATTACGGTGGGCCCCACACACAATATTGTAGAGTAAGCTTGTTCCACAAAGGTTGTATAGTAATCGTCAAATGGTTTTTCTTATCGTTGGTTGATAACCTCCGAAGATGGCTCTAGAGAGTTCTCCGGCCGAAGGATAAATGACAGTACAAATGTACAACACCGTCCGGTGTATTAATTTATGCAAGTAGAGCACGTTGTTCGGTAATCCTGACCGTTGATATTAAAGGGCACACTTTGAATAGTCTATGTGCCAAAAAAAAAATTCCAAATTGTGAAATCTTCAACTCTTCAATAGGTGGTGAGATATTCTAAGGTGAGGATCTTCCCATCTTGGGATTTTTTACCGAAGGGACCACCCCATTGTGTTCCATCCTATTAACAATGTTTTGGACCACTGAAACATGGACCCCACTTGTACAGACCGAAAGCCTCCATTCTTCCAACCGTTTGTATTCTTTCCTTAGTTTTTTCTCTATTGCTTTTTTTCGAAGGCACTCTACTGCTTTGAATAGGTTTGTTGGAATACATCCAGATGTATTTCAATAGGGATACATCAGGGCTATGCCGTTGGCTGGTCATCCTTATCAATGATCCAAACCGTTATTTGATGGGAATCACCATGGATGGAGATATCCCTGAGAGATCTCTACGATTGATCTACTTTTAAACCGTTGATTATCCATACATTAATGAGACCATTCATGTTCAAAGGAAAAGATTAAAATGATCAAAGGGCTCCAATCTAAGAGATTTTATTTTTTGGGTATTCCCATTTAAGGTGGGTCCATCATATAAACGGTTTGGATCATTGAAATATGACCCCAAATCCAAAGGCTAGAGTCCCCACATATGCTATAGATATCATACCTGATACCTAAGATGTGTTCTACCAACCGTCTCATCTAAAACCCTAATACCAAATTGTTCTTACTACCTAATCAATTAATGAGAAATTATACGGTCGTGATGTATTGGAATGAGGAATAGTGTCCTCATACCTTAAGTTCATACGATTTGTGCCCTATTTAGATGATCAGAACCGTCAAAATGATGACTTGTACAGCGAATAGTGGATACTTCCAAAATACCCGGGATCCAAAGGTCCTGGTTGTCCAACACGTGTTCTTTTTATGACCGTTGCTATATTAAACCGGTACACCAATCAAAGAGGTTACATCTCTTAATTTACGGACTTTTTTAAGCCCATCCCATATCCAAGATGGGTAAAAATAGGTGAACGGTTTGGATCACCTCAACATAGGCGTCACATGCGTGAACTGTGAATCTAGACACTATTCATATTCTCGAAGCCTCCTGTAATCTCTTCTTAAATTCATTATTCATATCATCCGACCAACAGGGAACGGATTAGCTGTTACCCTGGTAACAGTTTAGTGGGTGTTAGCTAACCTTGTGGGGCCCGCCTATATGTATTTGTTCTATATCCATGCCGTCCATCTGTTTTCCCATCTCATTTTAGCAGGCGATCCCAAACATTAAGAATTATCCAAATCTCAGGTGGACCATACCACTAGAAAAAGTGATGAATGACCATTAATAACTTTTTGTGGGCCACAAAAGTTTTGGATCAACCTGATATTTCTATTTTCCCTTCAAAAAGATCTTTTTGATATTATCAACAGGTTGGATGGAAAATAAACATTACAAAAACCTTACTACGAGCCCTTCGGAATTTTTAATGGTGACGCACTCAATCACCAATGTTTCCTGTGGTGAGATCCATCTGAGACTTGGATCTGCTTAAATTTTGGTACCCCATCCTAGAATGGGCTGTAGAAATGGATGGACGGTGTGGATATACAACAAATCATCAAGGTGAGCCCCACAGTAAAGTGTCCATGGGTAAGAAGGTACAATTGAGAGAGAGAGAGGTATATAATATCAAACAATTGAAATAATATAAGATTAAGGTGATTAGAGTCGGTGGCCTGTAGCCTAGTGGTTAGATCATAAATATCCCTTATGTGGGCCCTACTATACTAAATATATTATAAGGTCCCCACATTGAAATCATAGATCCATTACTGGTTTACCCACCGAAAGGTAGAAGGTCCAACATATACTATTTTTTTTATTTATAAAAAGCCGTAGGTTTTGGAAGGAAATACCAACAGGAAGTTTTGTTTTCTTATTGTTTTTGTTACATGCTTCGAATCTCTTTTATCATTTTTTTAAGGAGTTATATAATACTCAGGTTGCGTATGATGCTTGATATGCAGGCTCTTAAAAATCATTCACTAGCATATATTAATTCAATTTAAGTTGATTAAACTGTGGAACCCGGTTACCAAGTTACATTTCTGATATCAGATTAGTTTGAATGATCCTCTTTGATTGTGGACACCTGTTTGTTGAAATAGGACCATTGGATTTTATTTTATTTTTTCATTTCTAACCGTTGGTGGAATGTCTACCAATCCAACAGTCAATAATCAAATAATTGTAATTTTTTATTCATGGTACATCTAAACAAGGACCCATGCTTTGGACAGTTGGTTTAAATTACTTTTTATGCCAAACTACACAATTTCTAAGCAATCTTTGCTTTGAGTGCCTCCATATCTAGACTGACTGACTGTATAGGTCTAGGAGTTGCCCCTAAAGTTGGCCTGGAGGCTGGGCCCCGGCTTGAAATCTAGGTTTGCTGTTTGGTCTAAGTTGGGTCAAGACCAATGATGAGTGGCCAGGTACAACCCATTAGCCTGATTCAATTATTAAGTGGGCCACCATCATAATGGCCTAAAAACACTTGTTAATCTTTGTATTGACGTGCAAATGTAGTATAACTATAATTATTAGATTGGGTCATTTTTTTTTAATAATCCAAACTATTTATACGTTGGATTTATTGTTGATGGGGATATCTGTAGAAGAAATTATGAAATTAGCCTATTAAAAAACATTTATTTTCTTACAAGGCTGAACCCTAGCTAGGCTAGGGAGAAGTCCTTTTCAGCCCACTAGGGCTAGGGCTATGCTAAGGCTAGGGCATTGACACCCAATGCTATTTTATCATCATCGCCGCCTTCGCTGCAATTAGTGGAGAATAAGGGTGCACGCATAGAAAGCTTAGTTGTTAAGCAGGTCTAAGGTATTGTACATAAACCTAACTTGCATGTTTTCCGCCTGCCCAACCTCATTTGTAAATAGATCCAAGGTGGCGGACTTAAACCCAACTTGAAGTGGGAATCATTATCACTACTTTTTCTATGGTGTGGTCCACTTGAGCTTTGGATTTACCTCATTTTCGGGATCAAAGCCTAAAATGTTCTTGCCAAATAGATGGACGGTGAGGATATACCATGTACATCGTGGTGAAGCCCGCAGAATGTGGTGATTGTTGCACCCACACCACGGCGATATGAGGATTACATTGAGCAGAGGTCAAAGGATTTACGGCACATTTACTTTTTGACGCGGGGACGTGGTGAGGTCGATCACCATCTTTCTCACGGGATAACTACCTTAAATCCACAAGCTCCCTAGACTCTTCAATCGGGCTTCCTCGAATCTACGATATTGGAGAGTCTTCAAACTTGTGCGAATTTGGGTGCCCGACTAGTCTGGCCGTATGGCCCAGATACACGTGAAGAACAGCAACAGTTTTCTGTGGTGCCCCAGACCAGTCTGCCGACTGGTCGTTAGGGGGCTCCAACCGGTTGGGCAACCGGTTGGTGTTGAGGCAACAAGGTGGAATTCTCTTCTGGACAGATTTTTGTGTTGGGCAACCGGTCAGTGTTGAGGCAGCAAGGTGGAATTCTCTTCTGGACAGATTTTTTTGTTGGGCGACCGGTCGGCCGACAGGTCGAGCGCCCACGCAGTTTCTTACGCAACACGCGGGATTGCGTAAGAGGTTGCTATTTTGAGTTTCTATCTATTTAAGTGGGTTGTAAACGTATTTAACAACAATCTTAAGGTGTCCAAAGTTTTCTAATCGTGTTAGGAAGATGGGAGAATGTTGTGAGAGAGAGCTTGGGGTTTTCTCTGTTATTCTTTGCTTCTGGGCTGTCAATCTCTATAATCTTCTGTTATTCATAGTGGATCGCTTTATGCCATGGTTTTTTTTACCCATTGAGGGGTTTTTCTAGGTAAATTCAGATTCTCTTGTGGTGAATGCTTGTGTGTGGCTTGATTGCATCATGTTTCTCCTTTGATCTCACATTACTCTGCGCGTTCGACTTCCGCTTCCGCTGCCGGTTTTCCCAACAAGTGGTATTAGAGATAAAGTTGGGCTGGAGTAGAATTCAGATTTGAGACGAGAAGATGGGATCAAGCACAAGGTTCGATGTAGAGAAGTTTTTCGAAAAAAATAACTTCGAACTATGGAAGGTGAATGTTGAATCCTTCCTAGTTCAGCAAGGGCTTGATATAGCTCTTGGAAAGTGACTCAAAGCTATGAAAAATGATGAGTGGACGAGGCTCAACAAGAAGGCTAGAACCTCAATCTTGTTAAACCTTATGGATGATGTTCTCTATCATGTCATGAAGGAGATGACTGCGGCTGAAACGATGGCGAAGCTAGAGAAGGTTTATGCCAAAAAGTCTCTAGAGAATCGCATGTACGTGTTGATGTAGTTGTTCACCTTGAGGATGGCTGAGGGAATGAAAGTAGAGGACCACTTGAGAGTACGTTCAATAGGCCGGTTTGCAAGTTGGTGGAGATCGATAAACCGATGAAGGATGAATATCAACAATGCATCTTGTTGAATTCTCTTTCAGATTCATATGAGTCGTTCAGTGACTCTGTGTGCGTAGGAAGGGAAACCATAAACGTCGATACCGTTATCTCAGCCCTCCAATCGAAGGCGATGAGAAAGAAAAGAGGTGACGTGGCTTCTTGTTATTCCTCAGAGGCACTGGTTATAAGGGGAAGAAGTTCTGAACATGGAGGATATTCGAAATCGGGATCTAAGGCCAAGGGCAAAGGAAAGGCTAAGGTGAAGTGCTGGAATTGTGGTCAAGAGGGCACATAAGAGGGGATTGTTAGAATCCTAGGTTAAAGTAAGAGAGGTATGTAAATTCTTCTAAAGAGAGAGCCAATATCGTAGATGACGGTGGCGATCTGTTTGAAGTTCTAACTGTATCTGGTAAGGGATCTCACGATAATGGGTGTATCCTAGATTCAGAGGCTTCATGTCATGTATGTCCTGACCGGAGTTTATTCACAACATACAATGAGTATGGTGGTGAATCGGTGTTTGTGGGCGATGGATTCACTCATAAGGTGGTGGGTATTGGTATGATGTACATCAGGATGTTCGATGGGATCGAATGAGTCCTGAAAGATGTAAAGCACGTCCCTAAGATGAAGATGAATGTGATTTCTCTTGGTGCACTAGAGGCGAAAGGATGCGTGTTTATCGGCTACGATTGTTGTTGTGAAGTGATGAAGGGAGCACTCGTGTGTATGAAGGCACAGATGTGTGGCCATCTTTACATGTTGATCGGGAGCAGAATTCATGGTGGAGTTGCGGGATTGGCAGCGAGATCCACGGTTGCTCGTATGTGGCAAGTACCCAAGGGCTAATGAGAAGAGCAGAAAAGAGCGTGAATGTGCAAGGTTAGAGTCGATGGTGGCACAAGAAGCGGTGGAGCTATGATTGAAGATGAGACAACGTTGCGAGGATGGTGTTGATTCGACATTTGAAGCCTCGGTAGAGATTGTTGGGGAGTCTTCAAACTTGTGCGAATTTGGGTGCCCGACCGGTCTGGCCGTATGGCTAGATGCACGTGAAGAACATCAATAGTTTTCTGTGGTGCCCCAGACCAATTTGCCGACTGGTCGTTAGGGGGCTCCGACCGGTCGGTGTTGAGGTAGCAAGGTGAAATTCTCCTTTGGATAGATTTTTGTGTTGGGCGACCGGTCGAGCGCCCACGCAGTTTCTCACACAACATGTGGGATTGCGTAAGTGGTTGCTATTTTAGGTTTTCTACCTATTTAAGTGGGTTGTAAACGTGTTTAGCAACAATCCTAAGGTGTCCAAGGTTTCCTAATCTTGTTAGGAAGAGGGGAGAGTGTTGTGTGTGAGAGAGAGAGAGAGAGAGAGAGAGAGCTTGGGGTTTTCTCTGTTATTTCTTGGTTGTGGGCTGTCAATCTCTGTAATATTCTATTATTCATAGTGGATCGCTTTCTGCCGTGGTTTTTTACCTGTTGAGGGGTTTTTCATGTAAATTCAGATTCTCTTGTAGTGAATACTTGTGTGTAGCTTGATTGCATCGTGTTTCTTGTTTGATCTCGCATTACTCTGCGCGTCCGGCTTCCACTGCCTGTTTTCCCAACACACGATACATTTCTCAAATCCATAAGAAGAAAGAAACAAAAGTTTGAAATTTTATTAATCACATGAGAGATTACATTAAAAACGAATTTAACAACCTTATATATCCCTAAATAAACCCTAATTCGTATTTACTAAAAATAATAAGATTCCCAAAATAGAAAGTTACTAAAAATAGTAAACTGTTAATTAAAGACTACTAGTAAGTAGAATCTTTCTAAAAATCATTATTCAGCAAAAGTAGAACTCCTAAATAAACAAAACTCTAAAAAAAAAAACACTCTAAAAATTGAAATTATTGAAAATAATAGTTTTTCTTAAAATCTCGCTTTTCTATTATAACGACATGTTTTTTGGCGAAATGGACAAAAACGACCAACTCTTGCGGGTTGGTTCACCACAAAATGTAATTTCAGTAGGAATCCATATGTTGTGCATCCCATAACTCTTCTCGGATCAAAAGTTATGGCTGATTTATAGTCCACCTTTTTTTGGCCCATCTCGTAACGAAAATTGTCGATTTTTGTCAACTTTTCCTTAATCTTTTTTCGGTCCATGTGTGATGGGAATGTGGTTGATCATTGCCCTTCATTAGGGGGTCCTCTCCCTACATCAGACTCCCTCAGTTGAAAAAAAAAACTCGTCATTGAGTTTCTCTTAAATTTAGAGCCATAACACATGTGCAAGATCGACTATGGACTTGTCTTGTGATTCGCATCCTTAACTTTTCTCTGGCATGCTGAAGATGACTTCGTCAATGTCTTCTTGACGCCAACTTGTTTTGCCATATCATCCTAGTCATTGAAGATAATTGCAACTTGAGGTAAAAGAATCTCCCGCATTGGGGATAAATCGTTCGGAATTTTGGCAAGTACAAACTCCTCGAATTCTTGCCACGTTGGTTTCACATCTTCCTGTATGTTTATGGGCTCTTCTTCTTTGCTATGTACAAACATTGTAGTGCTCTCTTCCACCTCCTCATGTCCTTCAACAATCGTTGAGATGTTGGAGGGTTGCACGTCCTTTGCCATGTCTAAGTCATAGGCCTCTCCTGACCCATCAAACTCTTCCTACATTAACGAAAGAAGCGTCTCAAGAGGAGAAGGCTCTACATCCTCTGACATGAAACGTGCCTCGTCTTCTTGAGGTTCATAAGGCAGTGCAAATTTCAAGTCCTCAGCAGCCACGTGAACACCCTCAAGACTTGTATGCTCCACATCAGAACTCCCATCGGGATTTTGATGATATCCGTCTAGACTTGACGCACCCATCGTCAGATACCTTGGCGAGGTCCTGTATGGTTACGAAAGAATTTTTCCTTCACATCAAAATTTTTGGGAAGGATCTCCGCTTCTACAAGGTTCCTTCGGGTTTAAAACAATAGGATTCCTGTCGCAACTCGCTGGGCCGCTGGGGTAATACATGATCATGATCCGCAACCACGATCGTGGATAATAAGGGTGCATGCATAGAAAACTCAGTTGATAAACAGGTCTAAGATGTTGGACATAAACCTAACTTGTATGTTTTCCACCTGCCTGACCTCATTTTTAAATGGACCGAAGGCTGTGGAGTTCAACCCAACTTGAAGGTTATCTAGTAGGCCGGATTCGTTCTTAAACAGGCCCTCTGAGCTGGTAGACCTAGACACAACTCCACCGTTATCATGTAGCTTGACCCAACTTTTAATGGATTTAAGGTGGTGAATCTAAACCCAATTTGAATATTGACAGTTTATTCTGACCCGGTTCTTAAATGAACCTATAGTGTTGGACCTAAACTCAACTTGAATGTTATTAAGTAGTTAGAACCCAATTCTTAAATAGGTTGAAAGAGGTGGATCTAAACCCAACTAAAATATTATCAAATGGTCAACATCCAGTTTTAAATGAGTCTGAGTTGGTGAACCTAAACTCAACTTGAAGTAACCTTGACCAGGTTTTTAAACGAGTCTAGGGTGGTGGATCTCAACACAACTCAAATGTTATCAGGTTGTCCCAACCCCGTTTTAAAACGGGTCTAAGGTGGTGGACCTGCACCCAACTTGAATGTTAGTTATCAGGCAGACCCAACGTGGTTTTTAAACAAATCTAAGTTAGTGAAAATTAGAGCTATACAGAATCCGAACAGAGTCCAGCGTGCCGCAGCTTGATTCATTCAGCCAACAGCCTACCCCAGCTCGAGTTTGGCTTGGCTCGGCTCGGTCCTTGTCCTCGAGCTTGACTGGGGAGTTTGGCCCGATTTAGTCAGCAGCTCGGGCTAACTTGAGCCAGAGTTCAGGTCACCTAGAGCCAAAAAAAAAAAAACGATTTTTTTAAATGGTAGGAATTAGTGCGCTCGAATATATATATATATATATATATATATATATATATATATATATATATATATAGAGAGAGAGAGAGAGAGAGAGAGAGAGAGATACTCTCAAGTCCAATCGGTTGGAACACAATTTGCAGTCCACCCAATGGATTTCTTCCAACCTGTTAAGTACTTGTGAAATCCAATCCTCCAATTAGGTTGGCCCCACCATGAGGATCCCCTAGTGCAAAAATCAGCCATATCCAATCATTAAGTGAGCCACAATATAAAAAATAGTGTACAACCATTTATTAATAGCAAAATACAAGTGTGGTATGTTGGGTCAGTGGATGCAGCTGATTTTTGTATGAATTGTTCCTTGCGGTGGGCCAACTTATTAGGAGGATTGGATTTCACAAACACTTAATAAGTTGGAAGCAATTCAGTGGGTAGACTGCAAATTGTGGTCCAACTGGTATATATATATAGTGAGAGAGAGAGAGAGAGGAATGCTCACCTGGGCACTTCTCTCACGAGAGACTCGTGAGCACTTTTTCATGGCTCATCGCACATGAAGTGAGCCCAAAATCTGAGCCGTCTATGTGATGTAGCACCCGAAAAATCCCCTAAAACCCATCTTTCAACTTGATCTAAAATTTTGGTGGGCTGCAGTAGAAAGCAAGAGCCAAATCAATGAAGGAAACTGTTTTCTCCTTTCATGGCCCACCAAAGTTCTAGAACAAGTTGAAAGATGGCCCTATGAGTTTTTTGAGGTGCTGCATCACGTAGACGGCTCCAATTTTGGGCTCATGTCATGTGTGATGAGCCATGAAAAAGTGCTCACTAGTTCTCAAGAGAGAAGTGAGAACCCCCCCCCCCCCCCCCCCCCCCAAACGCAACTGCTATACCGAATCAAGTTAACCAAGCTAGCTTGGCTCGTGTACAGCTCCAGGAGTGTAAACCGAACTCTAAGATTATCAGGTATCATTGTTCTAGTTTTTAAAAGGGTCTATCAAGTACACCCACCCCAAAATTTAAACGGGTCTAATGTGGAATTGAACGTTATCGGGTAACTCGGGTGAACTCTTAAGATTATCAGGTATCATTGTTCTAGTTTTTAAAAGGGTCTATCAAGTACACCCACCCCAAAATTTAAACGGGTCTAATGTGGAATTGAACGTTATCGGGTAACCCGGGTCGGGTCTAAGGTGGTGGACCTAAACCCAACTCAAAATTTTAAGGGGTACAAAAGGTGGACCCAGACCCATTAAAATCTGATTCAGACCTGATGATCTGGAACTAACGTACAGCTCAAACAATACCTACAAGGGAGGCCCACTAGGTCATAGCTTAGCCAATGAAATTATCTCCAACGTCTTCCTTTTCTTCGTACAGATAATTCCAGGATAAGAAGCCAAACGATAGCCTTTTAGGTCACATCAACCACCCTAACCCTAAATTTATGATACTCGGTTTCTTATACAATTAGTGGATGGCCCACTGCCACGTGGGATTCTCTTCCGATTGGATCTACAAGCATCCAAGGAGAAAACTGCCACGTGGTACACGACGAGTCCTCGTGTCCCATCTACATATAGAAAAATATAGTGATATGGTCCCAATTTGACGTCTGATAATTTGGGAACGGTCACATGCTCTCGATTGTATGTGAGTTCCCATACGTTTTGAGTTGTGTGGGTCCACTTTTTGTGTCATCCAAACCGTCCATCAGATGTCTTCCGAAATTTTAGGACTATATGCAAAAAATAAGATTAATAAAAAACTCAGGTGGGACACACGAGAGGGAACAAGGAGGATCAATGGAGAGGGAGATGTCAAGTATGGAAACTTTCAGAATGTGTGTAGGATACAACGTGCTGTATACATGACATCCAATCCGTTTATCTGACGTGCCCCACCAGGATGAATGGATAATCCCAAATGCATGCCATTTAATCACTAGGGTGGACCACACCATGTGCATTTAAAGGTCTAGGCGTGATTATGTTGCTCCATGTGATTGGTCGAATGGCCTTAATTTTTGCTTTTATGGTGAAAATGAGGTGGCACGCCTAATGAACGGTTTGGATTCCACAAAAAAATCACGGTGGACCATACAGAAGCTTGAGCTTGAAGCATGTGACCATTCCCTCTTATTCAACGTTGTTCCCAGTTGTAATGAAGATGCACGTGTGATTTCCCACGTAAGACATGTGATGTTGATTTCCCATGCAAGACATGTGATGTTGGGGACAGCTGTCGAGGGTCCTGATGCATTTGATATTGACAATTTGATAGTTCATTATTATGGCTAATCCATGCAAGTGGAGCTCATCGTTCTGTGATCCAAACCGTTGAATTAATGGGCCTAGCTATGGATGGACAAAAGGTTATAGATTGTTTGATATTGGTCTTTAAAGCAGTAGCTTACAATGGACGGTTAAAAAAATAAAGATCAACAACATCCAAGAGAACAACGAAGGTTCCAATCTGGAACATTCAAGTCTGGAGTCCACAGATTGACGGCCTGGATTGCTTAACCATGGGACCCAGATGTACAGAGTGGCCTCAGTAAGACACTGTCATGTCAATTGCATCAGTACCTATAATTCCTCCAATTTGGGTTGTTGGATGCCGCTGGGATTCTTCTCAGTATACCAGTACATGCACCACTAAAACGTCTTTATAGGACAAGCTTCACTTGTTCACAAGATCTGGACCATCAATTTGTTGGGCCTTCACATGGGCCACAATCCCAAAATCATCATGACCGTAGTTACTGAATTATTCGGCCATCCGATCACTGGATGCAGATAGACAGTTAGCAAGAAAAGAGCAAGTGTCCACATCCAACAGGCAAAGATATCAACAATCAGAGGCCAGGAGTGTCAAATCACCTCAATCTTGTTTCTCTGACCCATCCACAAGATGGTGCACCAGATCAACGGTAGGAATTACTATCTATATTTTCCACGTGTACTGGTGGGGCCCACAGTTAATACAATCGGGAAGTTCATTCAAATCATCAGATTGGTGGTTCCTTGCTGGGATCGCATTAGACTACTTTTGGGGACTTCGAACATTGTGACAATATTCGATTCAGATATTGACTAAACCCGAGTGGGCCACACACACCATGATAGAGGGAGAAAGAGATCCTTTCTCACCGTACATTTGGTAGATAATCTTTATGATAACGTCAAACTCACGAGAACTGATCACATACGGGCAACTGTACCATAAATTTTGATATTGTGCCATCTTTCTCCCAACATGACATCCTTTTAGGAGATCAGCACCATTAAAACGATAGGCCCCACGATGAAGATCAACTTCCCCGAAAATCAGAATGATCTGTGGACCAGATGGGCCAATCTTGTATCTTGAGTTAAACCTTCGGTTGTCCACTGACTCCAACAGTGCCTCACCTGATGAGCAGACCGGACTTATTTTTGTATCTACCGGCGAGGCATGCCGTTTGAATGGTTCTGATTTCCGGTAGATGTGGCACGTTGGTGGGAAAGATGGTACGTAGCAGAATGTGGGTGAGCAGTGAGAAGGGTGGCAATAGGCCAGGTGGCCATGATGACTTGACGAGCCTAACGTACTAGCTTGGTCTGTTATCTGGGCTGCAGCCCTCATTGCATGGTCTATCAATTTTGGATCGAGCTTGGGTCAAGTCATTTTAGCCCCACGTGAGTCGACTTTTTGATCCGTTTGGATTGTACGTGTTTGGAATGATGTAGTGCATTGCATTAATTTAATGAGTATTGTAGTGTAATGATGCATGTGCTATATCCAGACCGTCCATTGGTTTTGTAAGATCATTTTAGGGCATGAGCTGGGTAGATCCAAAGCTCAAGTGGACCACACCACAGTGGAGCTGTACATGAGTTGAGTTAGCTCAGTTGGCTCGCATGGACGTTGGGCTTGTACCGAGTTGATCTAATTTTTTTCATCTTGAAGATTTTGGAGCCAAACTTGAATTGACCTTAGTTTGATTTGACCCATCTTGCAGCTCTGTTTGTGTTGACTTGGTTTGAGTTTGATTCGACTCAACTAGTTGAAAAGGAAAGTTGTTAAGTTCGACATCAAAAGAGAGAAAAAAATAAGAGGAAAAATTACCTATAAAAACAAATAAAATAATAATTAGTTAGGGCTATTAATGGACCTGAGTTTGCCTTTGAGCTTGGATTTTGAATTGTTTTAGGCATGATTTTTGGGCTAAGTCTATTTAAATTTTAGTTTTTTCTAATCTCGAACTTGTCAATTGGCATGAAAGCTCAACTTGTCATAGAATGTGGTGGAGATCGAAACTCCACCATTAAAACTTCTCAGTGGAGTAGAAGCTTTGGATCAAGCTGATAATTGTGTTTTCCTTCAGGTTTCAACTGCGGGCATTATTGTCCCTACAACTTTTTAGGGTATGGTCCACTAGAGCAATGACTATGCATTATTTTTTTAGCTCATGCCCTAACTAATGTGAAAAATGGATGGACGGTGTGGATATAATACATACATCATGATAGGGCCATGAAACTTTGCCACATCAACACAATCCCGACTTCCAAGTCCATGGAACTTGAAGCTCAAATACATCAAATGATTTAAGCTGTCGCAAATGGCTGGGCAATGTCATGATTCAATTAATCCATACATTACTTCCAAATTCACCTTTCAAACAAGCCCTTGAGGTTTTTTTTTTTTTTTTCAAAGTAACTTATATTTCAACGTGAACGTGTTTACCTTCAATATGGACCATTCACATTGTAACACCCACTGTCGATATAGGCTATCCATTATGGGGGCCATCTTGTATGTAGGTTGTCCATCATGTCAGACATTGGATGGGGATCTTCCATCATGTCGGGCCCTCCTTTAATGTGGACATGCAGGACCCAACTTCAAAACAGGCCTCCATCATGCGGGCATGGCTTGGATGTATGCCATTCATCATAAGGGGCCAACGTTTAATGTGTATTGTCCCTTACATAAGGCCCACCTTAATGTGGGTAGTCCATCACTTGGGGCCCACCATTAAAGTCAATCGTCCATCATGTGGGGTCCACCTTCAATGCCCACTGCCCATCATGTAGAGCCTACCTTTGATGTAGACTGTCTACTGTGTGGGCCCCACCTTCAAAGTGGACCAGAGCCACCTTTGATGTGGGTCATCAAACATATGGGTCCGTTTGGATGTGGGCAATTCATAATTAGGGGTCGACTTTTGATGTGCACAGTCAATTATGTGGGCCATCCATCATGTGGGGCCCACCTTTGATGTGGACCATCCATCACGTGGAGAGATAAAAAGAAAAAGATTAGACAGAGTAAAAATGTAAAAAGTTAAAACTTGAATGAGATAGCTGGGCAGTTAAGAGGAAGGAAACCTGGCACGGCACTGCACGGGAGCCGTTGCATGGCCCTGCATTCTGTCAAAACCAGCATCATCATAGCTCATATTATGAACAGTTCTGGCAAGTGGACCCAATAGTTTTTAAGTGATCTAAATCATTGATCTGTGGAATCTTATCATGGATGGAGCATGCCCCAAAACTTTCCCAATGTTGAGTGACTAGTTGTAGGGATGATCACACCATGGACCCACTTGTTGTACAATCATGTGATATGGTCCGTCCTGTTATCTAAAGTAAATCCAAACATTGAGGGATGTGCAGCTGATGTTATAAACGGAAAGTTCACTTTGATTTCTAAGTCAAATATCAGGCTGGATCCACTCATTAGGTAGCCCGTCCGTCCAGTCAGTGAAACTTGTAGCGATACCGATGATTCGAACATTGGGGGACTTGAGAAGATGCTAAACATGGCACTTGTATGAGGCCTCACCATGCAGTTCACAATCTAGTGTAGTAGCCCACTTGGAGTAATATGGATCTTCCTCTTGTGTATTTGGGCTTATGTCCTAAAATAAGCTGGCGGAATGGTTGGACCGACGTATAACATGGTTACAGTGGATTCTATACAGAGACGGAAGAGGGCTTTTGTCACCCTCCACACGAATGGAGTATATAGAATAAGACCGTTCACTGTTACATAAATGTGTGGCCAAGCTTCATAATAGGACAGGTTTTGAGTTTTTTTTTGCCCAAATAGTGTTACATGGTGGTGGGTCCCACCTGACACGCAACTCGGATTTCCTTATAAGATAGTTTTGGCACTCTGTAGGCGGCGGCCTGTGAAGGAGATTCGGTTGGACCTGTTGAGGATGGAAATTACTTTCTTCACCGTATAGGTGGCATGCGCGTGTAGTGATCCATCCATTCATCCATTGATTCACCCAAATTCACGAGGGCAGGAAAATTCAACCATTTAAACGTCTATGATTTTTGGTCTGTTAAAGAGCCTTATAATGATGAATGGTTCGGATCATCACATCCATATACCTTGGACCGCAGTTCATTCTCGCGTAAAAAATACTAGCGGGAGGACCATCTCTGTCTCTCTCAAGTTTGGATGCACCATCCAATTGAATTGTGCCACTCACGCTTAATTATTTTCACAATTCAATTCACTTGTGCAGCCAAACGTGGCATTAGATATAGTGGTATTTATTCAAAAGAATGTTTCTTCCGTGGTTGGTAAATTCAATGTTGGATAAAGTAAAAAAAAAAACTCCATTTAAACCAACATAGAAAAATGGTGCCCTAGTCCAAGAACTGATCCTGCGAACGACATGACGCATGGGCAGGGTGAATTGGTCCAAGAACCACAACGCTCAGTCAACTCGTTGGACCCACGCCCTCGGGATCAATAGGTTTTTCTTTAGCCAAATCATATTTGGATTGAAGATCCCAACCGTACATCATGCACCATAAAATCCCAGATTGGAAAAACCTCCAAGTGAAAGCCCATCAAACGTGCAGTTTGCATCACAATAATGGGCCACACCAGGCCCCACTTTGTACAAACTGAAAACATAGATTTCATCAGATGCAAGGACCAATCTGTTGGCAGATTTCCACAGGGGCATGCACCAGGCGGACCATGACAATGGACATGGCTACAACCCCACATGTGAATGCCCCTCAGAAGATGGAAGCACCAAACGGCCAAAGGACAGTGCCTGAGAATGGGCTGATTTTCAAACATTATGAAACAATTACTACACTGAGAAAAGTCAACATTCCAGCCACATATCTACAATTTGGGGGAATGCGGATATCAAAAGGGGCAAAATTAATCAGCGAGACAGTTCTCCTTGAGCCTCATCAAATGAGGGATCACCTTCTCTGTTGTCCGATAGCTCATCGTTGTTGCCATGCTCAATCAATGTGTTGATGCTGGCACCATTCCCACAGACAGATCTTGTGGGGAAGAAAATCAAAACCCATGGCTGAGATGCTGTTTGTAAGGACATCAATGTCTTGAGCCCCGCTATAAAGGCCTCGGCTACCAGAGATCATTGCATTATGTTTCTTCTCCTGTGTTCCATTAAAAAAGAAAAAAGACAGCAACATGAGATGGTGCCAGTTGTTTTAACTTCAGAATAACATCACCTGCACTGAAAACCTATGAGGTTTGATAATCCAACACGTGCACACCCATCCAAGATTTGACCATACGAGCCAACCCATCCATGCCAATGCAACAGGTGCAAATCCATCACATATATGATGGGATTTGAAAATCAGACTCACCAGATGTTAGCCTAATTTTCAGGCAACTAAGAATGCACCATCACCTGGCCTGAAAAAAGAAAGAAGGAAAGAAAGAAAAGGCTGGTCCACTGATTAGGTGGGGGCTACCTGCACACAGAATTGTGTTGGCCACTTGGCCATCCTCTTTTTATTATTATTTTTTTTAAATACACTTTCAGGATGACTTCATATCAGTGAGCGCTGCCTCAAGGTCTTTTAATGAGCCATCCATCTGACCTGGCTTGAGGGGAACCAGAGGTCTTGGTTTTAAAAAATTCAACCAGGGGCCGCAAATGCAAACCTGGCAACACCATGGGAAGCAGTTGAGCCATATTGGACTTGTAAGCTTTTACACATGGAGAAAGTCCAGACTGCAACTAGTTGAGGTCTGAATCTCATCATGGTGTCTGTACAGCATCCAACCAGTCTGACATGGTTGCCCCATAATGAAAATTGGATGCACCAGGCATCATGCAGGTCCAACCATCAAAGTGGGGGCTTACCAAGTGAATTTCAAGGTTTTTTTTTTTTTTTTTTTTTTTTTTAACTGGTGGTCCCTTTTCTTCATGTGGCACACATGATCGTTGTTGGCATGATTTTTGGGTCACAGAGCAATCTTGTTGGAGGGATTGGACAACATACATGCACCACAGTGGGCCCAACACAGCTAGTTGCACTCTTTTTCATCTACAACCAGCAAAGTCTCACGGTGCAAGCAGTTGAACCCGCTTTGAAACCATTATTCATTTCTGCTGAATGGCAGGTGGGGCATTGGGATGGGTGTTTCCATGTTAAGCACAGTTTGGAATAATCTGGGGTGAGGCCTGCTGAGCTGAGGATACAGAGAAATACAGCAATGTTGCAGCACACCTAGACGAAGCATAAAAACCCAAAGGTGGAAGTATGAGCTATGTCAATTACTCACATGAATGCACAAGATGTTCTCATCTGTATTGGTCAAGACAGCAGGCAGCATCTCAATCAACGGCGGGCTGGACTGTGTTGAACCAATGAGCAGCCGCAATGTCTCCCTAGCACTTTTCTCCACCATCGATTCAGCATCTGGGATCCGAGAATTCACAAGGTTGGGAAGTGGGGGCGAGATTGTAGTGGAAATAGCTGGGCCGGCACTCACAAGATACCCCTGGCCAGAGGAGCAGATATCAATGACGGGAATGTGCACGATTGGATCGGACATTAGAGGTGTGAACGTCGGGATTTGCTGTGAGCTAGGCATGGTAATGAAAGAAGAGACAGGAAGGGGGAACCGAACTAGTGGGTCCGGTAGAAAGCTAGGAAAGTCTAATGATGGCATGTCAGCCAGATCAATAGGTGGTGAGCTTGATGACCTTCCTGCAGATAATAAGGATGACAGCGGTGGCAGAGATACAGATTCTGTTGTCTTTGATGGCAAGTTATGCGTGATGGTATATTGTAAAGCCGATGTGCAGGGAGGGCACCAACAGTAGTAAGGAGATAATAGAGAAGATCTCAAGGTTGAAACTTGGGATAATGGGAGATGGTTGTATGATAGGGGACTGAATGATGATGGATGGGGTGATCCGATCAGTGTTTCTGGCAAGCTTAATGGAAGGTGATTGCAGTATCCACTGTGCTCAGCACACTTGTTCTTTTCAGTTTCACTTAAAGGTGTCTGGATTGTACTTGTGTTGGAGATTGAGGCAATGGGTGGATTTTCAACTGCTGAGGAACTGCAATGGCTATCACCACGCCGCCTGAACTTCTCTCGGGCCCCACTTCTTATAAGACAGGAAGAATTTCTTGGAAGGCCTTCCTTGAAAGTGTTTGACCTTGGACTAAGACCATTTTGATAGAGAGATGAATGTGACCTTGCCAGATGACTGGAGGCAAGTCGTGCGCGGGAAGGCTTTGATGAAGTGGAGGAGGATTGCGTATTTGAGTCTACTTCAGGCAGGTCAGATGCAGTTGTGAGAGAGGTAGTAGACAAAACAGTTGGATCCGATCTTGTGGCACTTGTTGACCCAAGGAGATAAGCACGGAGGTGAACTGCAAAGCAATTCAGCCGTGACTCTGAGATCCCAGTAAGCTCAGCTAGAGAAGGTTTCCTCTTAAGTAAATCCTTCATCTGCCAAAGTAATAAAACAAAAAATCAGTACATATACAGGCATTACATTTAGCTGTGCTGATAAAGAAAATCAGAACCTACTTCATCATGTGAAACAGAAAAGATTAAAGAAAACAGGCATGTTTTTAGGTTATTGCTCTACAATAAAAAGCCTTTTTTTTAAAGATTAAAAAGCAAGCAATTTTAAAATGCTCAGTTTGTCCTCATGTCACAAAGATAATTATTCAAGTTGATTTTTTTCTTTTTTTAAATACTGCTACAAAATGGCCGAATGAGGAATGGGTTGCGATCCAAAGAGGGGGCAGAAAACATGTCAGAAATCAGGTGTCTGACACACATCATAGATCCAGGCCATTCATTAGCTATTGTGCACATTGTGAACATGCTATGTACCAAACATAAGGGCAGTAAACTCATCAAGTGAGCCACGCATGTGCATTAGACTTCTTTATTCTAGACAGCCACTTTCTTGTACAAGTTTGACTTGCCTGATAAGCAGACCATTATTTTTAGTCCATGGCATGTTCACAATGTAACTAGCATAATGAATGGCCTGGATCTCTGATATGTCCATACGCGCAGTTCACCGATAAATGTGCATGCGCCGGGATCCCATGAGGCACCGCTCACTGGATCACAGCCCATGAAGATTTCCACAGAACCCACTTAAATAACTTGTGGACTTTACAAAATCACAAAAAATTCAACTGGGTACTAAGAAACTCAAATTAATGGATCATGGATTCTACTACTTAACAACCAAATAAATGACTTCTTGACTACTTTTCAGGTCAACTACAAACAAGTTTGAAAATTTTGAACCGTAGATTAGATAAAAGTGACCCTGTAGCAGACAACCCAGATGCCAAAGGCAAAGCCCCTCCGCCCCTGAAGAATGCAATTCTAATGGCAAGGGCTTTAGCTCTCTTTGCTCCACTTGCACGTCTGGGTGGCAGTGCTCCTTATGGAAACATTTGTATTCTAAAGCCACCACTTGTATTTTTACACATTTTGTGTCTCTTACTATGTATCCTAGCATTTCCTGAGCTTAATTTGTGTATGAATTTGTGTCTGGACTGCCCAACTGTTCAGAAACTTCTAAATGTCAAAGCAGTAAACTTACCTTTGTGAGTAGCTCAGCCCCAATAAGTGTGGACTTCTCTGAGCACCAAAAATATGAGACTTGCCCTCCAGGGAGCTTTAGTAGAAACGAACGACTGGAACTGTCAGCAGAAATTTCTTCAATTACCACTGCTGAGCTCTCGCAATTTGTACTCAAGACAGCCAGTCTTTCAGTGCAGCCATCATCACCAGTGAATGAGATGCGCAAATCAGATGAAGGCAAGAGGGTGAGGTTCAGATGTCCCCTGCACCATGGAAAAAACATAACGTGAAGAGACTGTTAAAATAGTTCAAGACAGCGAAAGCAAAATATAATAGTTACCAAAAATATCGGTTGCTATAGAGAATATTTGTGGACCACTATATAGCTACATTGATAGGATCATTGAGAATATAACCATACAAAGAGTTTTTTTTAGAGAGAGAGAGAGAGAGAGAGAGAGAGAGAGAGAGGAGTTGCGTTCAGTGCAGCAGAAGATCCAGCTTTATGCAACCAGAGAAAGAATGTAAGAAGTGTGATAGAGATCAATGAACGAAAAGCAAAGCACGATTAGTTTTTTCTTAGATATTCACATTAGACGATGGACAAAAGCATTCAGAAGAAGAGGAGATCAATAGACTTGGAGCAGATGTACATGTAATATTTTATGCAAGCAGTGGATAGTTATAAAAGAGCAAAATGCACATTTGAGTATCAGGAGCAAGATAAATTTAATAAGTCATAAGTATGATTTCAACTGTGGTTTTGGAGTGTGACTAAGCTGGTATGGCTTGCCCCAGATGGCTGATAATGGCCAGGTGGCTCATTTTGTTTTGGATCGATATCAATTCAACCCAAGACAACACCGAGTTGCACCAGACGATTTTTTAAACCATGGTCATAACTGCTTCTAATCATTCACCATCTTATAGAGTTACACTGTCTGGTTCCTAGTCAATTTATCAGTAAACACAGAAATTCAGCATCTGGGTCAATAAAAATTCAAGAATGGCACCTCCAAATCCAATTTAAACTGGTATGGGTTGCCCTGTATGGTTGACAACGGCCAGGTGGCTCATTTTGTTTTGGACCGAAATCAATTCAACTCAGACAACACCAAGTCAGACCAGATGATTTTTTAAACCATGGTCATAACTGCTTCCAATCATTCACCATCTTATAGAGTTACATTGTTTGGTTCCTACCTTGTCAATGTATCAGTAAACACGGACATTCAGCATCTGGTTCAATCAAAATTCAAGAATGGCATGTACAAGTCCAATTCTTAGCTATTAAGTCAAATGAGTGACATTACAGCATACATAATATCAGACAAGTTGCTGAAATGTAATTCCTTGGTTGCTAAAACTGTTCATTTTTTTGCCAGTATATGCATCCAATTCTGGGTCCACTCTAATCAGCAGCGTTTTTTGACTATATAGCGAACCATCTATATTAAGCTTAACCATCGAAGCCACCACAAACCAATTTTGAGATAGACAAAACAAACAAATTCCCACTACGTAAACAAGATATACGTATATGCAGCAATTTGTTACACCAACTAGTGGGTATCCAATCCTACTTCAAATGAAATAAGTGATTATTTGGAATTAAAAGACTGACACCAGAATTTTGGCACAGACCTCTAGTAATGTATAGAAGATGTTCTCGAATCATCACTGCATTCTGGTCACAGCAGCAGCATTCAAGCCAAACATGTAAAGATAGTTTATGGACAAAGCTCAATAAACTTCAGATAAGTGACTGTGAAGTGGTTGTAAACCTAAGAAAATTCTATGTCAATTGGGATAACAAATCCTGCTATGTGCCATTCGCAACAAATTAATAGATTTTTAGGGACTAAAAGATCCGTTACCAACTAATTTTAGTGCTGCTCAGTGTTTACAAAAGAAGAGACAGTATGAAAGTTAAAAAGGACACGTGAACTGATACATCCGTAAAATATAGATATGAGCCTTTGCCAAAATCAGGTAGCCACAGCCTGTTTAGATTGTCACAATTTCTGAGGTTAGGGCATGCATACAGGCCAATGAGCAGCCAGCAGAGAATCGTCACAGATCTTGTTACATTTCAACGTCTGTAGTCTTCTATCGTTTCTCTTCTTGGTTTTTTCCATATACACTAAGAATAGATATTTGTGCAGACTAGTGATGAGTATATTTATTTGCATCATCCGTTAAGAGTTATGGCATACTTTTCCTCTTTCAATTGTTTTCTTTCCAAAAGCTTCTTCACATAATCCAAAAAAGCCAAAGAAACAATCTGCAGCTGAACCGAACTCAAACCAGCAGGAAAATTTCATGCACAAAACGATGATCCCTCCACTTGACAAGGATTTGAAGTACGATACACTGTAGAAACAGTCTGTCAGGACTTTTTTTACCACTCATTGACATTCACCAGTAAAAAGGAAATTAAGTCAGAAGACATAAGAGATTTTTCCAAGGATGTGCAAAACAGACACACGTAAGAAAGATTGTACAAACAGATTCTGTATTCTTCTACTGTGCAAAAAGTGTCACATTACAGCATCATAATAGATCTGACACATAAACAGAATACCTCAAGAGTTATTAAAGCTCATTTAAGACCGAGACTACCATTCTTGGCAACAGGTCGCATTATTAGAAATAGAAAAGGTGTACACCTATAAGCAATAGGAGATGGGAAATAATAAGAGAATCTGTATATTGTAGGGCCACGAAAGAATCTACCTTCTTTTCCTCACAATTCAGAGATCATAATAGAACATCACACACGCCCATTTACCTACAAATCAAAAGACAGCTTTATTTGGAGAGATGAACAGCGTCACCATCAATAAGCTGAAATATACCCGCAATTTTGGTAAATCTCAACAAATTCAGGATACATTTACCAGCCATATTATCTTGGTAATAAACTTAATGCCAGAAGACAGACTACCAGTCATACAAATGTCAACTTCTGTAGAAAAAATAGCAATACAGACATTTGAATTGCAAATAAAGCACAAACCAACATCATCAACTAAACAAAACATTCAAGAAAAAACTACAGAGAGACGCAATATCAGGAGAATATAAGTTTCTAAATTAACCCCACTAAATCTGACATTAGCAAACAAATTAGAAGAGCCCAACAACATGGGTAATGAGTTATGCAGAAGTCCAACAATGGCAGATAACCTTTCACATTTAAAGATGTCACAGGTTTCAAATTAGTTGCTTCATTATATTACTTACAACTAATTGAGATGAGATTCCAATTTTACAACAACCTCCTCGCTCGCTCCTAATGTTCACAGTTCACCTATTCACACTAAAAATTACATATCAAAGAATTTCTGGTGTCAAAACAGGCTAAATGGACTACAGCAATAAACAAGGAGTATGAATTGCTGTACAGTTGCAGCTACAGTGCATTAAATAGGCAATCAAGCATGGAAACCCTTAAACAAGTTAAGAAAACAAAGAAATGAATAGAGTCATTTATCCATTCAAATATCTAAACAGAAATAAAAGGAAAAGGATTGATATATTCATTTCACACTTAATACAAGAAGCTCTTGTGCTTCTGTAAGAGTCTAGTAGAGAGAATATAATTGAGGTTGCAAATCTGCTTTGCATGTAACCATAGCATGTATCCAAATCCGAGTTATGCAGCAGAAACTTTTCTAAGGTAACAAATATTCTATAAAAAAAGGTGAAAGAAGCATGCCTGAAGAGATGAACCATGGAGCCTATTTTGGGTGACCATCTAATAACTCCCTCTTTAACAAAGGAAGCAACAACCTCCTTTGCCATCATGGAACTTCAGAAAATACAATCCTCCTATTAGCTAAAATGGATCTAATTTCAAGTGTACAAAACGCAGAGCATCAACAGTAGAAGCCCACTTAATGGAATTACTCAAGTCACCTTTGACTACCATACTCCCTTGAAAAGACGCTTCAATAATGACCACACTTCCTAGGGTTCTCTGCCTCATTAGAACCCACCTTCAGTCAAAAGTAACACACTAATAGCTATGTAGTCTATAACATTCATTACATATCTGACAGTGGATAAATTGACTTGACCAGGCAGAACAGTTATTTGGAAGTTTCTGGGAAATAATTAATTTACCTTAAAATTCACCTAAAATGGTAATATATAACCCTTGAATTTAAGGTGTATATATATCAAATGGCTCCTAAATAACATTAACTTTTGAAGCATGTACTACTCTTACATCCTTGTAGGCAAGCATGTGCTTAGTAGCCGCCCAGAGCAAGAGATCCTCATTCCCCAAAAGAATGTTAGCTAGTTTGTATAGCACTGCAGGGTTAAATCAAAAAGACATACGACAATTCTTTAAGTCTATGCTCAGATACGAACATAAAACTTCTTATAAGAAAGAACAATTGTATTGTTTCCTAAAAACAATATCCAACAAAAAAACAATTGCATCGTTTCCTAAAAACAATATCCAACAAAAAAACAATTGCATCGTTTCCTAAAAACAATATACAATGAAAAAAAGGCGTGAAAATATGCAATGTAAGCATGATAAACACAATTCAGCCTCTTGTCTTGACAGACAGCCGAACCAATATTGTGATTCATCTAAAAAATATGTGAACTTCACAACTACAAACATGGAACCACTTAGACGAGAGGCATAAGAAAAACAAAAGTTGAATATTCTACTCAACTTGAAGAATGAATGCGAATGCAATGCATCTGGAAACAAATCAAATAACAAAGAATTACATCTGATATGGAAAAGGAAAAAGCAAATAACAACAAACACTACAGCTTATACATAGATTTGTATAATCCATGAGTACCCTTATTATTATATTGCAGACACATATATCAGTATTATAGCTTTATCCTATCCAAGAGTGCTTATATTTATGAATCCTGTGGCAATCATTCCTAAGGCACAAGTAACTGAACAAGCCTTCATATCATGTAGGAGATAGAATTTGCAATCAAATTACTGCATTACCTTGTAGCTGTTGGGCATAAAAGAGTCCCTTGCTTGATAACCTTTCCGACGCGAATTGATACAAGGGGCATGCACAAGCACCTTGCCAGCATACCAACTTCTGGTGCCTCAAAATGCTGTTTAGAACATACAAAGCAAGAGATCATATATTGGCAAGATAAAATGTTGAGTATGCAGGAAGTTGATCACAGGAAGTTGATCGGAAAATTAAGAAAAAAGAATACTTGAACAAACAATACCAAAATGTAAATATAGCCTGCCGTGATTAATATTTTTATCTGTTCATCACAGCGGTAATATTTTCTTATTTATCATTGCCCATGCAATTTTCTTTACCCTCATAATAAAAGGGGGAAATCTATCTTAAGCTACCAGACAGAGCTCACAGGTCTTCACTATAGTCATAGACTTTCAAGGATCCAAGAACTTCCCTGGTATTGCACAAGGTGAAAAGTTCGAGAATGTCCTCTGCCTTCATCATTTTCAACATTCCTCTATATAAGTAAAGCAACATCCTGACATCATCAAAAGTTTCTATAATCCTTATGAAACATTCTAAGAGATTATCTCCTGATCTCATCAGAACTGTTGTGTCCAAATCGATTTTCACACAGACAATAAAAGAACCCTAAATATACGAATAAAATCAGTTCACCCCATGACAAGGAATCTAAATTCATTGCAGCCAATCTGAGAAAGATATTCGGAAGCAAAGGAGCGGAAAAAGAACATAAAAACAGCCAAAAGACCTGGCTTAGCTGAGCCATCAGGCGGTCTTCAGCAACACCACCGGAAACATTGAGCTTAAGCAGAGGCTTCAACCTCTCATCAGCTCTGCAGGCACCAATGACCTGTAAATCCAGAGCCTGTAGCCACTGTAAAACGCCGTCTTGTCGACCGTCCTGATGAATCAGGAGATCTCCATCCCCTTCGCCTCTGAAAGCATCCCTAAGCCTCTCGGCAAGACCGATCTCTCGACTCGCATTGATCCTGCTCTCCGGAATAGCATCGGAAGGCCCAGAAGATCCGATGTCGGATCCTTCGATCTCAGCAACATCATCCGGAGCCCGATTCTCATGATCCGACTCCTCAGAGCTGCAGTCGCCATCGAAATCCTCTTTCTTCGAGCAAACCATCCCTAATCCCCAAATCAAACCTAATCAACAGCCGGGGCCTACGAGGTTAGGTAAATCGCGATCTGTCTAAGAAAACCACGAAATCCTCGAGATCGGACGAGGAAGCAGCTTGAAACCCTAGAAATTGGGAAGAAATCGTCCGATAGAAGAAATCGGGAAGCGTCAGATCCGTCAATCGCTTGGAAGGGGTTTTCTTCGGTAAAGCAGAAAAGGGGCGAAAACGAGAAGAATCGCTCCGACCGTGGGAAATCTGTGATGCCAATGGAAAAATGCAGGATAAGAACGATCGTGATATTTATAGAGAAAGCGGAACTGAAATTCGGTTATCCAATGCGGTTTTGTGATTATTTCGAGTCCGGACGCCCGTAGCTTTCGTCCACGTCAGTCATCCGATGTGGCACCGAAAATGGGCCCACCAGAAGCAGATATTAAATGGAGACACGTCATCTGTCTGGCGGGAAATGATTTGGTAGAATGGGGAGAACCGAAATACGGTATAGCCATCTCTTCTCCATACAGATGGCAGGGTGAATTATCATTTTGAGACGTCCATCTAGTTTCTCCTTCTGTGGATGGCAAGGAGATCAAAGTAAAAAAATATCAGAAGATCCTAACCATCCGATCAACAACCATTGAAGCAACGGTATAAAACAAGGTATTTAAGAGCTGGCATAAAATGCTATAAGTAAGCAAAATCGATGGCTAGAAATTGGTTGACAGGTGGGAGTCACGAAACATAGACCATCCAACGATCGGGTACACTTAGATGAACGGTCATGATTAATAAGTGATTGTGACACATGTAGTGTGGGAGATGGCTCTCCCGTATTCCGGTCCAGCGGCTCTGCCGTATGAAAAGATGCGTGCAGACTTACGGCTTCACTGGGAAGAGAGATGATACGGTAGAGCCAGTAGCACCGGAGTATGTTAGAGCCATACCATTAAAGTACATGTGGCCACTGTGATGTACCAATCAGAACCGTCCATTTACTTTACTTATGTAATTTATTTTAAATTAAAGATAGATAACGGTTTCAAGTTTGAAAAATAGAAGTAAAAAAAAGATAATAAAATGTTTGGACTGGTTGTGAAATTTTTAGAAGTGGACCATATTTGATATATATGGATAGATGGACGCTTCGGATTAAAACATAAATGTTCCATATGTGTAATATAAACAGATAAATGTACAATATTCTGATTGAATTGACTGTACCGTATCATTTCACCGTGGGGGAGAATGAAGCGCCGTTTCCTAACAGGCGCCAGGGGTCCTGGCTACGGTAAGTCATGATTGTGTTGTGCGCCAGAACTTTTGAACTTTTGGAACGTGGATTAGCTGCGCCCTAGATCCAGCCAGGTGGGTGCGACCCGTGGGGCTACCTCAATGTATGCGTTGCATATCCACGCCGTCCGTTCATTTTTCCAGCTTGTTTAGAGTATGGTCCAAAAAATGAAGCAGAAAAAAATTTCAAGTGGACCACACAGCAGGGATTGAATTCCTACCATTAAAAGCTTCTCGAGGCCACAGGAGTTTTGGATCAAGCTGCTATCTGTGTTTCCCTTCATCCAAGTTTATGTACTATGGTGTGGTCGACCTAAGATTTCTATCTGATTCATTTTTGGGACAACACCATAAGATAAGCTGCCGCATACAATGCATACATCTAGGTGGGCCCATGGCCAGGGTCGCACCCACACGGCTGGATCCAAGGTCGCAGCTAATCCGCATTCTTGAACCGGAGTTCTCTACGCGGCGGGTGTGTACTCGTTACTGTACCAGTCTGACATGATTCATACGCATCACGCTTGGCATACTGTAACTTGAATAAACCGTCGAAATTGTGTGCCCACTAATCAAAGTTACTACATTGAATGATAAGCTAACGTCCAATCAGTGAATAAGTTCCAACCTTTTATCTGCATGTGGACCTGCCCAACAGGTTGGCCATACATGGGACCACCTAGTGCAAAAATCAAATAGACCCATTTAATCAAGTGGCCAAATCATAGAAAACAAGTGGCAGCTGCTTAAAAATGAAAAAAAAAAAAAAAAAAAAAAAACAGTTGTGATCCATCTAATGGAGGGATGACGTTGATTTTTCCCTAAGACAAGGATCATGGTGGGTCCACCTTTTTGACGGGTTAGATGTGGCACAAACATAATAGAATGAAATTATATGTTGGTTGGACGATAAATTAATGTTGGTTAGATGGAAAATTAATGGTCCAACGGTTGGACATGAGCATCTCCCTGTCATTGTAAGATTAATGGCTGGTCCGTTGCATTCAGACCCTTAACTGGTTTTCAGTTTAAGTGAACCCCCAATCTCACGTGGGAGGCATGCACGAGATCCAAGGTGCTCATTGCATGGCCCACCTGTCTAGATTCCATGTACAAAGATCAAGTCCCATCACGCATCAGGTGGGCCACACATGGACCAAAAGAATCAATGATGTTCATAAATGAACACTGGTCCACATTCAACCAGGATGCCGGACCGTTCCATTTTTGTTTTGTTTTTTTGTCTATTGAATGTGGACCATTGTTGTATTTTCTTTATGAGTAGGACACTGATCTAAGGGTTCTGATTGTTGCACTAGGGCCTCTATGGAATAACGTACAGATGTTTTAAGAATTCCTTCAAAATATCAACGTCGCTTTCAACAAATGGGCCCCACCCTCACTTATGAGCAAAAAGTATGCATTCTTTGTAGAAGATTGGAATGATCCTCTGGAAGATTCGAGGGGGAAAAAGGTTACCATGGAAAAAAGGATCTTTATTTCCCTGGACCTTGGGGTATTGTCATCCATCCACACATTACAAGCTCCATAAATAGACCATTCACAAGAAAAATTGCAATAATAGTACAATTTTAAACATGTAAAGAATCCTGTAATAAGTTCCTAATTTTAGCTATTTTTCTACAGTAGGGATTGTCTGATCACTGGCTTTTTTAAATGATGTGATGAGAGCCAAGGAATTAAGGAATACAACTCAATACAAAAATATCATATGAGAAAAATAGATGGTTAGAAGAAAAAAGATAGGCAATCTATACTTCTAATAAATGGTTAGAAGAAAAAAGATAGGCAATCTATACTTCTAATAAATGATGTCATGTGGAGAAAACTGTCTCTCTATTTTATTTTTACCTTTTATGATTAGTAATAAAAATTGTAAGCATCATTCAAATATTTTACTTTCACTTATGTATAAGAGTACAGATATAAAGTATAAATTTAGCCGTTAAACTTTTGTCAAACAGTCATAAACCCATCACAATACTTAAAGAAAAAAAAAACCTATAGAATAAAGGGCCAAGATTCACTTATTAAGGAGACCTGAAAAATGGTTAATCCTCTTCCACAAATATGTGATATTTGCTCAGTCATTGATAATACAAGATTTCTGTTGGCAGGTCAAGTTCCCTAGCAATGTGTTACAAAACCAACTAGAATATCAGGGCGCATGTCACGTTGTTCATCTGGTTTGGCTCTAAGCTCCAACTCAGATCTTGTGGTAGACTGCCCTCTTCTGGGGGCACTTGGCAACTAACTCATAAAGCATTAAGTGACCTTCCTATACCCATTTTTAAATTCGCACCCAACTTCTGTCTGGAGTAGTTTTAAGCATTGATCTCATTGTTAAGCTAGGGTCGATAGTACGGTTGATTAATGAACTGAGTTGCTAATTCAACTAAACAATTTAGACCATCCTTTCTTTGATTATCGTTTGATCTATGCTTCTTAGTAATAAAATGCTATACAAATTGGCAGTTTTTGTCTAATTCCTGTTTTTCTCATATTCTCTCACCATGATGAAACTGCACTGAGGGCATCTGTATTAGCTGCTCGCTGCTATCCTGGCAATTTGGGGGTGGGGGGGTCTCAGTAGGTCATTTTTAAGTATTTATTCGGGAGGCTAAACGTTCAAATGAGCTTAAAAAACCTAGCTGATTTAACACTGAGTTGACAACAAGGTTATTTAGAACCTCAAATAACTTGAAAATTCCAAAAAAGGCAATTAAAGAAAAAAAAAATCATTTTGCTGGAAAAGTTGACAAGGTGGGGACTACCAACAACTTGGGATAAGAGAGACCTCAATGACTAAGTATGGACATAGATATTTGGGGCCTGTTTGGATGTAATCCCATGTCCATGTGTAGCTTTTTCTAACATGTGGCCGTAAGCTGCCTTCCTTTTTAGTAAAAGTTATGCTAGTAACCACCATTGTAAAAGCAGCTTATCTGCTTAAACTTACTTCTAACCATGAACCAACTTTTTTAATCTCTCTCCCCCCGCATGTGATGGACGGTCCATATCAAAGGTGGCCGATGGATGGTCCACACTGAAGGTAGGGCTCATGCACGGTCCATATCAAAAGTAGGCTCCACATGATGCACAATGAACATTGAAAGCGGACCCCACATGAACCCCACATGATGGACAATTAACATTATGGTAAGCCTCACATGATGGATGACCCACGTCAAGGTGGGCCCACATAATGGACGACACGCGATCAAAGGTCCACCCTAATGATGAATGGCCCACATCCAAAGCCAGCCCCACATGATGGACAACCCATTTTGAAGGTGGGCCCAAATAACAGACTAGCCACATCAAATGTGCACTCCACATGATGGGCAGTGGACATTGAAGGTGGGTCCCACATCACCCCACAGAATGGTGGGTCCACATCCGAGGTAGGCCCCTAATAACTGAATGACTTGCATCCAAGGTGTGACCCGCATGATGGACTGCCCACTTTGAAGTGGGGCCAGCATGAGAGACTGTCCGTATCAAAGGTGGGCTCTACATGATGGGTGGTGCACATTGAAGGTGGGTCCCACATGATGGACAACTAACATTAATGGTGGACCTCATATGATGGATGATGCACATCAAGGTGGGTCCCATGTATTTGACAATCCACATCAAAGGTCACCCCCTATGATGAATGGCCTACATTCAAGGTGGGCCCTACATGATGAAGGCCTACTTCAAAGTTGGATCCCGCATGATGAATGGTCCACATTAAGGGTGGGACCTGCATAATGGACAATCCACATCCAATGTTTGACATGATAGACAATCCACATGCAAGGTGGCCCGCATCATACCCACGCAGAAGGTGGGCCTTACAAAATAGATGGTGTACATTGAAGGTAGGCCCCAAATGATGGATGGTTCACATCGAAGACAGGGTCAAGGTGGGCTCAACATAATGTAGAACCCACATCAAAGCCTGGCACTACGTGATGGATGGCCGATATTGAAGGTAGACCCCACATGAATAAATAAAAATTGGAAGAGATTGAATAGAAGATATTTTAAAAAAATAAAAAATTGGAAGAAGAGAGGAGAGATTAATGGAGAGACTTAAAAACTACTCACGTGATGTTGGAAACTAAGGGCCCGTTTGGATACCACTAAATAAGTTGTTTTTCTTGCTGATGGCAAGAGTTAAGTAACTTATTTGAGATGAGTTAGTTTGGTTAATAAATAATGTTCATTACTTATTTGCTGAAAATCAGTCAAGTATTTCAACATTTTTTTTTTTGCTTTTCAACTTTTTTACCACCGACTAAAACAAGAGGTGCTAGTCCATAGTTGTAAAAGCGCTAATTTTCATGGCAACAGCCCAGCCCACGTTGACCATCTAGCTTGTTGGCCCACTATGATATATTTGATCCACATTAAAGGTGGCTCTACATGATGGACAGTGGATACTGATGGTGGGCCCACTTGATGAATGACTAACATCAAAGGTGGGCCCTACATAAATAACTGTGCAAATGGCCCATATCCAAGGTGGGCCCTACATGATGTACTACCCACATCAATGGCGGGGCCCACATAATGAAAAATCCACACCAAAGGTTGGCCCCAAATGATGGATGGTGGATGTGCAGGGACCAAACAAACTTGAGGAATATGTTGGAAACAAACATGCTTTTCTACTTTTTGGTTGATAAGCTTGTTTACCAAACATGCTTACTTGCTAATTAAGTAGAAACCAAGATAAGTTACTTATCTGATAAGTAGCTTATCTTAAGTAACTTACAATCCAAACGGGCCCTAAACAAACTTTACTTCTTGATTGATAAGTATGTTGTTTACCAAACATACTTATCTACCAAATAATCCAAATGAGGGCATTTAGATCCTAAGTTACTTGGGGCTGTTTAGATACCACAAAATAAGTTACTTTTCTACTTAATAGCAGTAGATAAGTGACTTATTTCAGACAAGCAAGCTTGGTTTATGATTAATTATAAGTAATTTTTTTACTTAAAATTACCTAAGCACTTGATTTTTTTTTACCATGAGAGATGAAAGGGACAAGAAGTTGATAAGCTCTCTCCCATGGTTCATGTTAGGCTGCTCTCTTATACAGGTCCATATCAAAGGAGGTCCCACATGATGGACTACCCATCAAAGGTGGGGCTCAAATAGCGGACGATCCACATCAAAGATAGCCCCACATGATGGATGACCCCATATTAATGTGGACCCACATAATTGATGCTGCACATTAAAGGTCAGCCTATAATGATAAATAGCCCACCACGGTTAGCATGATGGATGCCCCACTTCAAAGGTGGGGCCAACATGATGGACAATCTACATCAAAGGTGAGCTCCACGTAATAGGCAGTGGATATTGAAGTTGGGCCCCACATGATGATGGCCCATATCGAGGTGGACCCACATGACGGATGATCCACATCAAAGGTCGCCCTCTAATGATGAATGGCCCACATCCAAGGGGAGCCCAGTATGATAGGCAACCCAAGGCTGGGGCCCACATGATGGACATTCCACATTGAAAGTGGACTCCACATGATGGGCAATTAATAATGGTGGGCTCCACACGATGGATGATCCACATCAAAGTGGGCTTCACATGATAGACAATCCACATCAAAGGTCGGTCTAATGAAAGTGGCTCATATCCAAGGCAGGCCCCACATGATAGACAACCCACATGGGAGGTGGGCCCACGTGATGGACGGTCCACATCAAAGGTTGGCACCACATGACGGGCGATGGATATTGAAGATGGGCCCCACATGATGGACAATAACATTGATGGTGGGCCTCATACGATGGATGACCAACATCAAAGGTAGGCCCTACCTAATGAATGGTGCACGTTAAAGGACGGACCCTAATGCTAAATGACCCACATTCAAGGTGGGCCCCACATGATGGCCGACCACATCAAAAGTTGGCTCCACATGATGGACAGTGGATGTGAGGGGGGCCAAATAGACTTAGGAGATGATTACTTGTAATGTTTGAAACCAAACATGCTTTTCTACTTTTAGGATGATAAGCATGTTGTTTACCATGCTTATTTGCTCATTAAGTAGAAACCAAGATACGTTACTTATATGATAAGTTGCTTATCTTAAGTAACTTACAATCCAAACGGGCCCTTAGGATAAACTACTTATGCCTCAAGTAGCTTATCTTGATTTCTACTTACTAAATTGAAGTTATTAACTTTTTAACTAAAAAGTGATCATAAACCAAACTTATCTAAAATAAGTTACTTATCTACTGCAGTAAGTAGAAAAAGTAACTTATGTGGTGGTGTCCAAACGGGCCCTTATTGATTATTTATGACGGATGCATGATCCATTGATTTGTAATAGAGTAATGTATTCTAATATTCTGACTAAGAACTCTCCGCATATTGAGTTTTTTAGAACCTTGTCACAATATGCTTTCTGCTAGCTAGTAATATCCAAGGTTTGACATGGGTGCGTCCCAAACGCATCATTCACCAGCGATACTGCTGCTATCAACCCTTATGGCCCCATTGCTGGCTGTTTCAGGCCGATACACCCATGTTGTTCATAGCCGATGCTGGTTTCTGATGATACTTCAAACCTTTATAACATCATAACATGCCCTTTTAAACCATAGTTCTATCACTCAGTGACTCAACCTGAGAGAAAACAAGCCAAGTCGCCATGAAACTTGTTTAACTCAACTAGATTCAGATTTCGGCTAGTTATTCAGGGTATATCAGAACAGTCTCTTATACCATGGTTCTAAAACTCAGTGACTCAATGGTCTCAGAACTTAGTCAACTCAACTCGGCAAGAAATCGAGCTGAGTCACTATGAAACTTGCTATGCTCAACAGCACGTTGTGATACACCCTTATGCTGCATTTTGAAGCTGCAATGATAGGATACGAAGGAATACCAATTCATACAAACTTCTGTCTGAATACCGTCTGCATACATATGCATCCTTACCTTCAAAAAAAAAAAAAAAAATCACCCTTACCTACCTCATCCTAACAGAAGCATGCTCAAGACCATGTTCCTGGCATTAACATTTTGATGCAACTCTACATTAAGGGTGCATTTGGTTGTGACAAATATCATGATATTTCAAGATTCATCCGTCTAATTTTTTTAATTTTTTTTTTTTGCAAATTTCCATGTGGTGCTGCAAACACAAACTTCTAGCCATTGCCACACCAGCATCCAATTAATTCTTTTGCAACGTTTGGAGTTCACAAAATCCAATGGAGAAGGGTCAATGCACACATTCACCAAAATGGGTGGTAAGGATAATAAAATCTGGAGGAAAAAAAATAAAATTCCAAACCTTGGATTCAGCTACTATAAGGACCTATCGCAATTTGCATTCCAACTCCACATCACATGGATTTTAGCATGACCCCTCAATAGCCGCACACAAAAAATTGGATGCGCATAGGGTACTACCCCGCCTGTCCCTAGCTAGGAATGAACAGGGGCTCTGAGGGGCCATGTTGTAACTGTCCATCCATTCTACGATATCATTTTAGTGTACAAACCCAAAAATGAGGCAGATCCAAGGCTCAAGTAGACTACATCGTGATGGTTAATTGCCATCCAACCAGTTCATAAGGTCACATAGAATTGGATGAAGGGAAAACATAAATATAAGCTTGATCCAAAAATTTTGTGGCCCCAAAAAAGTTTTCAATAGTAGGTGTTTAATCCCCACTGTGATCCACTTGAGCCTTGGAACCACTTCATTTTTGGGCTTGTACCCTAAAATGATATGGAAAAATGGATAGACGGTGTGGCATAAAACCCATACATCATGTTGGCCTCTTAGAGCCTATGTCTGTTCCTAGCTAAGGGACAGGCAGGGGTTGTACCCAATCCACGTCCCAAAAAATCATGACAGTTGAGATGATCATAGTCATCCAAACAGCTGCCTGTCAACAGATGGGACTGATGGTGCAAAAGGTGAGCAATGGCAAAGTAACAATCTGCATTTAAGGAGCAAGCAACTCAACAATCTGCAATAAACATGCCAAAATTTCATGATCAACAGATCAATGGTTTTGGCAACCGCCTGACTACTGCATGGAGGGACCAGTGTAACTAATGGGGCTCCTCGCCTGCAGACACATTTACCACAGCTATCTTGACTCAGGCCTTGAATATTCAGATGATCTGCCAAGTCAAAATATTTAGTATGCATGGGTCAGCATGCAGAGAGATACAGTCATATAAACAGCCTTGCACCTCTGGGCTTGGCCCAGGCTTGAACGAAAGATGTAGAATCTGGGCAGGCTCTTTATCTGGAAACTAAATTCAGCCCTGGGTGGACACACGAGCCTGAAAATCAAGGCCGAACATGGGACATGGTAGGCCAGGCCATGGGAGCAAGATGGTCCACCTAGGCTGGTGCCTGTTGCCAGCCTTTTTTTTTTTTTTGAAAGATGCCTATTGCCAGCCCATTTAAGAGGCGTGAGGTTTAAAATGGCCTTGGTAAGAAAGAGAAGTTAGATATTCATTTCTGTTTTCAAAGAGATGTCCAGAGAAATGGACGGACATGAATCCTATGAACTCGAGTTCTTTAAAACCGCATAATTCAAATTGCCTTAAAATTTTCAAGGGATGAGCGAAACTGCTGTCTGACCTGTTGTGTCATATCTATTCGTCCTGTTCAAGTTCATTTATTCTTTCGAGAATCTCCAGAATAATCATCAATCAGTTTGCTAACATCCTTCCAGAACAGACCTTCCACCAGAATCCCATCACGAGTAAACCTGCAAATCAAAGAAACATTCTAATTCTATCATTTGTATCTATGAGTACTAATGATTTATACTCTCTTGCATAAATTCTTCCACACTCATGGATCGTGATCAAATTGTTCCACTCATTCTAAGTCGAATTCTTGTATAAAATGGGATAACAATCCATGCAACATAAAAGAGACATTAAATAATGCTCAGCTTGAGAAAATCTATGGCATGCTTAGGTTCTGTTTGTACAAGTGACCAATGAACCCATGATTCAAATCCATGGGGCAGCTCGTGACTGATAGCCCATATACTATCTCCCATACGGGGAAATCCCATATTGGTGGTCCATACGCCAAATATGGGGAAATCCTATAACCTTTCGTGGTGGCCAGTAGGCAGACAGTTAATAAAGAAATGGTCCACATACAAAAATACAACAGAACAATGGTGGAAGATTCAACAGCCATGACCAATCTCGTAGAATTTTTGGTGCATCTGGAATTCATAATGCACCCCATAATATCAACAGTTTGGAATCATTGGACTGATCACCACTCATACAATCTTTTTTCTTTTCTGATGTGCATCCCCAATTGTACAAACTGAAAACCCTTTTTCTTTTTTCTTGGGTCAGTTCACACACCCCCATTGTTAGTGCACACACCCACCCCTGTTAGTCACCTCACAATGTTAGCCGCCCCCACTATGGGAATCGATGCCATGACCTCGGTGTTGAAACGAGGCTATCTTCACTCAGTCTGCCACTTGAGCTATGGACCTGGGTGTAACTGAAAACCCAAGCTCATGGGAGATACACCTCATGCATAGTACAATAGCTCCATGCGGAAACAAGGATTCTGGCATTCCATCCCTTGAAGGAGAAATTTGAAATATATTAAATGAACTAACCACTTGGTAACACTCTTCGTCAACTGGACTGGTTTTTTGGCAGAAACAGATTTCGGATCTGCGCTGGCAATGGACAGTGTATACAAGTCAGAGAATCTTGGCAGCTTGGAAGATACTATCAGTCCAGTGCTGTTGAATGATCCCTGCACACAACAATTGCAACTGAAAATTCATATCTAAAAAAAGAAGAAGAAGAAGAAGAAGAAGAAGAAGAAGAAGAAAAAGAAGAAGAACAGGGAGTAGCACCAGCAACATAGTTTCATGGAGAATTCAAGACACCTAGAACCTCCGAAACTTCATCAAATGGTTTCACCTTAGGATCCAATTAATCCAGGGAATGGATCAGGCTAGAGCATTTAACTAGATTTCCATTAGTTAAAGGAGCACTGATCATCTACAGGCAACAGTACCACAACTTGGGGCACTGTACCATCCTTCCTGTCACATACCACTTGTCTAGGAAGTCAGTACGATGAAAACATTAGGTTCCACCATGCCAATCACCCTTTACAAAAATAAAGGCTGATCCACCCATTAGGTAAGCCATGCCTCTATGTTGAGTTATACCATCGGTTGTCCATTGATTCCAACAGTGCGGCCCGCCTGAGCAACCGGGCCTGATTTTTGTGCCAAGTGATCTCACGGTGGGGATTACCATTTTCATGGTACTGATGTCCTCCACTAGAGGCATGTTGGCGGAAACATGGTTCAACACTAGAAGTGGAAACTTGCCTTTGGTGATCATTTCTCTAGTTTTAGCGTGTTTCAAGTCTTCTTGGGTCTTGAGCCCTCACCATCTATTTGTTGGTACCGATTATCCTCTTTTTTCTTTTTGGAATCTTATTAGGGATCAATTATCAAAACCACCCAAAATGCTCACGAGGTAACTCCATGGTTGCCACTTTTTAAGGTGGTTTTTTGGAGTCGCTCTATGGGAGCACGAATTTGCTTCACACATGCAAGGGAGCTTTATCATGGTCCTGGCGCTACCATGCTGGAGACAGTCATACAACTGTTTCTATGAGTTTGAGTCATCTGCGGCTCCTACTTGACATGGTGGATACCAGTAGAAGAAAATCCCCTTGAGTGGTATTGGCATCATGTTACATATTCACATGCATGTGTTTGCTCATAAACAACTATAGGAATGCTGCATCTGGAGATACATATGAATTGACATACATGCACATCTCTATAATATAGTTCATGGAAAAAGGCATTATCAATGCTTGGGCAGAATTGTAAAGGTGGGGCCTTAGGGCCATAGTTCAGTTGTCCAAGTTGTTGATATGATGGACCTAACTCTGTATGGCCCATGCACAAAAAAATCCCTGAAACTGGAGGCAGTAGTTAAAGGTACCAGAAGCACCTGCCCCTATAGTGCCTGAAACATCTAAGTGGCCTAGGCACATGCCTAGAGATCCAGGCGCATTTTTATTTTATTTTATATAATAAATATTAATATTTGAACATTTATGGACATGAGTTAATCTTTTTAAAATAATGAAAAGTCGATGACACTGAATTCCTCTTAACCTGGAACCCCACATTCCAACTTCCCCCAAATTCCCCAATTTTAAATCCTAATTTCCCCAAAAATCCTAACCCTAAATTTCCCATTTTTCCCAAATACCCTTGATTCACCAATCTAAAACTACAAATTTGCCAAAATACCTAAAATTTTGAAACCCTATAGTCCAATATTAAAAAATCCCCAAATAACCTATATTTTCCAATTCTCCTAAAATCCCCACTTCAGCTTAAATATCTTGTACGACAACGATGAAGGCTCAACCTGCTTTCAAGAAGTCCAATGTGATGACTTTAATACACTATTAGAACAAAGAGATCAAGAAGAAAAAGGAATAGTTGAAATTTGGGGAAAGAATATCTCAAGCTTTAATCTCAAAAGAAAGGAGAGAAGTTGTCAGAACAGGGCTTAAAAGCCATTTCTTTTCTATTCACACCCTTATTGGGTGGTAAAATACCTAAAAGAACCATACACTTGAGGTGGCCATAAGAGTATCTCACATAAAAAGCCACATGTACAGCAGGAATGCCTAGGCGCACCCAGGCACTAGGCACACCTAGCTCACACATGAGGTAATCGCCTTGCCCAGGGTCTAGGCAAAGGCGCAATAGGGCCAAAACTGCCTAGGCGTGCAGCTAGAATGCATTGATTACACTCCCTTGAGGGACTTACCTATAGAATATTTGGCCTTTTCTTGGGTTTAGTGCGAACTATTGCTCTTTTTCTTTCCTAAACCTCTATTCGTTGGCCAGCTATTTCAGGGTCAGGAATTTTCCATTTCGGGGTTTTTACTGAATCAGAAATCTCCAGTGGGGCCTCGAGTTCCTAATATCAATGGTTTGGATCCCAGATCCAAGGGTTACCACGGATCCCATTAGCACAGACTCAAAACCTGAATAATGCTATACAAGCTTTCAGCCCTATCATCGTATAATACCTCTTTGTGCAAAAACACACACGCGCGCGCACACACACACATATAATAATAATAATAATAATAATAAAAAAGAAATCCTAGAATGCTACATTTACCCCAATTTGGTCACATGTAATATGCTTGTGTATATATCTTATCTAATATGCTATGGAGTTGCTTGGGGTCGACTAATGATGAAAGGGATTCAAAGAACTTTGTTCTTGGGCGACTAAGGAACACTCTGGCCCATGGAAGTTTTGCTTTATTATTTATGAGATTGATGCAAGCTAATGGCCCACCTAAGCCCGTGGCCCACTGAGGGCCTCAACATGTGCTGATTTTTTGGACTATTTGTTTATAGATTTGTGGCCTAAATATTAAGATTTGCAATTTACTATTTCTGGAAAGAGACCGATTTAAAGATGTGATTAAGAGACATTGGGAGATGACCCACCGAGGGCCTCAACATGTGCTGATTTTTTGGACTATTTGTTTATAGATTTGTGGCCTAAATATTAAGATTTGCAATTTACTATTTCTGGAAAGAACCTGATTTAAAGATGTGATTAAAGACATTGAGAGATGAAATTGAAGTGAGTGAGAACTACTAACTCTACATCATCTTGTAATGGCTTCAAAGGGGGTGACACAAGAAGAATTTGTGCTAGTAATCGAATTGATCCACACACTCAAGCAGGTAGATCAACTCATGCATGCGGTAGGCAATCTCAATAATTAAGAAGGAGAGCTCTGGTGTGGAGGGAATCCGGAGATCAAAGTTGGAGTGCGAACGTGTAGGGGAACATCCCCGCCAAGGTCCTAACTCCTAACCAACAACAAGCGGCCCCAGCTTATGAAGACAACAAAGATCGAATCCATTGATTGTTGGAACATGACAAAGAATCCGAAATTGAAGTAGAAATTTCGAAAATAACGAAGTGATCTAAAGAGTCAAAGGAAAAGTTGACATCTAAAATGATCAATGCATTAGCGACGTCGGACCTACACTTAAATTCACCAATGGATCGATATATGGATCCATTGATAGTGACGACCACATTGATAAACATGCTAATAGGGCTCAATACTCGAATTCAAGTATCTTTGCAAAAGATGATTGTGGCACAAAAAAAGGGGAAAATGTTTTAGGATCCACAAGGAACTTTTATATTACAACAAATAAGTTGGCACCCACAAAAGCACAAGCGAAAGAGACATCATCTATAGTGGACTCTAACAAAGGTTGTGTCGAGTAGACGCTTAGGGTTGCACCATCAGCTTCCACCAAAGAAGAAGAAGATTTGTTGTAGAGGGAGTACAAGTCCAAAGGATGATATTGGTTTCCAACTCAAGTATTTTCAAGGCCAGGGAGATTGACGTAGGCTCACGACCCACCGCAGGGCCCAACAACTGCTGATTTTGGACTGTTTATTTCTAGATTTGGGGCCTAAATATCAAAATTTGCAATTTACTATTTGTAGAAAATATGGGCGTTGATTTGAAGATGTAATTAAAGACATGGGGGATAATTTGAAGATGTGATTGAAAATTTGGAGGATTATTTCCTAGATTTGCTTTTACTATTATTAGGCTTTTTTTTTTGCTTTTTTTTTAGTTTGCTTTTTTGTTTTAATAAAATTGCGTTATCTTTATAAAAAAAAAAAAAAAAAGCAAGAAAGAAAACTACAAGAAAATAAAACCACTACAGAATCGCTGAGATAGCAAAACTGCTACACGCCCAGAAAAAGCAAACTACAATCCTTCAAATCATCCACAATTACTGCCCACTCTATGACTAGCTTTCTAACCCTCTGAGAGACTACCTCCGCAGCTCTACTTTTCTTCTCAGAAACATCTGCTATTTCTTTCACCCCAAACCGACCACCAGACAATGAGAAGAGACATTCTCCAAAGAATGGTCCTCTGCTTACCCAATTTGACTCCATGCCAGACCCTAAGAAGATCAGCCGCTGTTGAGGGGAAGGACCATTCCACTTCGAAATGCGATAAGATATCTGACCAAATCTGGTGAGTAAAGTTGCAGTGGACGAATAAGTGATCCACCAATTCCCCATTTTCCATAAAACATAAACAAACATTCGGGATGATGATTCCCCTTTTACGAAGATTGTCCACTGTTAGCACCTTTTTCTTGCCCACTAGCCATCCGAATGCAGCAAACTTTGGCGGAGTTTGATACCTCCAAACGAGACCAGTCGTTGCCTCTTCCCTTGGACGGTCGCTATTAAGGGATAAGTGTAAAGACTTTATCGTAAAGTTTCCACCCTTATCAAACCTCCAGAATAAGTTGTCCAACGAGGATGGGTTCGGACGATACAATTGGATACGATTCAGCAAGTTCACGAACTCGTCGACCTGCTCATCCCTTAAGTTTCTTCTACAAGGCGGTTCCTACACAACCCCTCCAATCGGTGAGAAGCAGTCGGCTACCATGATGTCCAAGACTGGGGCAAGACGAAAAATATTTGGAAAGTCCTCTTTAAGCGGGGTGTCTCCCACCCATATATCTTCCCAAAAACGAGTATTCTCCCCATTATCAATTAAGATACTGACACCTTTTAGAACTTCTTGCTTGACAGAAAGCACACCTCTCCAAATAGCTAAAGATCTATAGATGGATGAATCTCTAGTCCACCACCCTCCAATTGAAACACTGTACTTGATTGTAATGATCTTGTTCCAAAGGGCCCCATTTCCTGTCCCAAGTGACCAAATCCACTTACCTAATAAAGCCTGATTCATATTCTTAAGGTCTTCTATGCCAGCCCCTCCTTCCTGAAACTACTTATACACCTCTTTCTAATCCACCAAATGGAATTTTTTCTTTTCTTCCATCCCTTGCCATAAAAAATCACGTCTTAACCTTTCCAAAATACCCAAAATATCCCCCGGACATTTGAAAACCGACATAAAATAAAGAGGGAGATTCGACATGGCAGCCTTTATAAGAGTGATACGCCTCCAAGCGATAAGTATCTGCACTTCCACCTTGAGAGGTATTTCTGAAATCTATCAATCACCTTATCCCACATGCGCTTCAAGGGCTTTCCTATGCACAACTGGTAGGCCCACAAACAAAGACAGGAGAACTCCCGCCGCACACCCGAAAGCCTCGGCGTAATCTCTAAGTTCTCTTTTCTCCATATTCACCCCAAGCATCTTGCTCTTTGACAAATTTACCCTAAGACCCGAAACAACTTCAAAGCAATGAACAATGGTTCTTAAATTACTCACCTTTTCCATGTCAGCCTCACAAAATAGGAGTGTGTCGTCCGTGAATTGGATATGAGAAATCGGAGTATCCATTCCTTCTACTTTGAAGCGCTTTATAATACCTTCTTCTTGGCCGTTGATCAACATCCTTGACAAGGCTTCCCCAACAATTAAAAAGAGGAAGGGAGATAGCGGATCTCCTTGACGCAATCCCCTTGAGCTTTTGAAAAAATGTTTAGGGGATCCGTTGATTAAGATCGAGAAATACGCCGATCCCACACATTCCCCCATCCATCTTCTCCACTTCTCTCCAAACCCGAAGTGAAAGAGCATGTATTGAAGAAACCCTCAATCCACATGATCATAGGCCTTTTCTATATCAAGCTTGCACAGAATACCTTTTGACCTTAATCCATACCTCGAATCCAAACATTCGTGAGCAATGAGAGCACTGTCAATGATTTGTCTCCCCAGAATGAATGCACTTTGATTTGCCGAAATGATTTTATCCATAACCCCTTTCAAACGAGACACCAAAACTTTAGCCAAAAATCTTATTCGGACTACCTAATAAGCTTATTGGTCTAAACTCCTTTAACTGACTTCGCCCCTGAATACTTCGGAACCAACGTCACAAAAGATGCCCAATAGATTTTGAGAGCCGCCCTCTCTCAAAGAATTCACTCAAAAACTCCAACACATCCAATTTAATTGTTTCCCAAAAAAATTGGAAAAAAATAATCGGAAACCCATCGGGCCCAGGAGCTTTATCTCCCCCTAAGGTGTCCACCACTTTTTTTGCTTCTTCCTCCGAAAAAGGTTCCTCCAAGTCTACGGCTTCCTCTGCAGCAATCGGATCAAACTGCAATTGATCTAGGTTGGGCCTGTTCCAATCTTCTTTCAGAAGCAAATTGCTAAAAAAACGGATCATCTCGTTTTCAATACTTTGTTTATCGTCTATCCGTAATTTCCGTATTCCTTCCACCATGATACTACTGATTTATTTATTCCTTGCACGCGCATTCGCCAAGCTGTGAAAGAATTTGGAATTATTATCCCCTTCTTTGATCCAAGTACTCATCGCTCTTTGCCTCCACTTTATCTCATCTTCCAACACCCTAGCTAAATAGCTTTGAATCAGTTGCACTCTCCTTAATCTTTCATCAAAAGACAGAGGGCTTTCTTCTGCTTTCGCATCTATCTTTTGAATCTCAAGGAGAATGCTATTCGTCTCTAACTCCCTCTTACCAAGCTCGAACATCCTCCAGCTCTTAATTCTGTCCTTTAAGAGTCTCAACTTACAGCAAAGCTTGTATCCCGCAAAGCCGTCTACTTCGAAGCTTGCCCACCATTCCCTTATAAGATGAGGAAAACCTTCAATTTTCAGCCATGAGATTTCGAATCTGAAAGGTTTAGGACCCCAATTTTCTTCAACCATAGCTAAAAGAATAGGGTTATGATCTGAAGTCGGCTTTGGGAGAACACTTTGTGAAATGAGAGGGAACCTTTCAATCCACTCCGGCGATACCAGGAATTTGTCTAGTCTGGACATTGTAGGACTCACACGCCCATTAGACCACGTGAATCTAGAGCCTACAAGCAGAAGGTCCACCAATTCCTGCTGATCAATCCACTCCGAGAAAGCACGCATACCAGCACTGACCCTACCACCATTCGACCTCTCTTCTGCAGAGCACGTGATACCATTATTAGGCTTTTACCATTTTAAGTAAATTGGATTGATTTGAAATGGATCTCTCTTACTTGGGGGGGGGGGATTGACAATTTCGGTAAAATTGTTTTCATTGGGTTATGGTTAATATGATAAGGAATGTAGTTTGTTTTGTTGTTGTTTGAGGCAAAGTAGGTAATACAGTTGCTCTTAGAGTTGCATTTGTCTTAACCAGTGTTTTAAAGCTTACGCTACATAGTGTAGCTTGGCCCTAACGCTACGTAGCTCATGAACATAGCTTAAGTCGCATGTAGCCTACGCTACATGATAATTTGCATACGCTACACGCTACATAGAGTACGCTACACACTACGTGCCTCACATTACAAGTTATTTTTCATTAAAACATTAAAATCAAATATATTTTCAATGACTTGTTACATTTTTTTTATTTTCAATATTTAATGCTTTTAGTAAAAATAATATTAGCAGTATTCAATCAGTTTTCTTGTTCTTTCTTTACCTTTATACTTGATGATTACCCTTTCCTATTACTTTAGGTTGTGTTTGGTTGCACCAAATACCATGACAATTTGTTAAATTTCATTATTAATCAATCTAATTTGATGAATATCATGGAATTAGTGCAACCAAATGCATCCTTGATTAAAAATCTAGAAGTAGCGCGTAGCTTACACCTCACGCTTCAGAGTGATGAACGCGGTTGTGTTTGGTTGCACCAAATACCATGACAATTTGTTAAATTTCATTATTAATCAATCTAATTTGATGAATATCATGGAATTAGTGCAACCAAATGCATCCTTGGTTAAAAATCTAGAAGTAGCGCGTAGCTTACACCTCACGCTTCAGAGTGATGAACGCTACGCTACACGCTATTCACTATTTAAAACACTGGTCTTAACACATCTTGAGAAGCTTTGTTGTCAATCAGAACTAGGAAAACAGGATTCTGTATCGTTGGGCTGACTTGGACATCCAATGTGTAGGTTAGCCAAAATTTATGAATCTCTTGAATTAAATCTGAACACTACAACCATCTCCTTGATTGATGCCAATCCTCCTCCTAGCCTTGCTTTTTGTAAATTTTTACACCACCACCACCATCAATTTGTCTACAAAAATTCAGTCATCCAATTCCAAGTTGACATGATTTTTCGGTCAAAAACTTGACTTTTCAGCACGCGTCACCAATCCAATAGCATTAACTAGAGCATGAACTATGGGAGCTTCCACAACTAGAAGCTTTGAACCCATGTTAGAAATCCAACCACTATGATGATAATCTAAGTGTTTAAAATAGTAGATTTCTTCACTTCATATATAATAGCTGAAAACTATATAAGTTGCATCAAACAATGTTCTACACTATCAATCCTGCAATTGAATTAGAAGATAATTGTGGAGTAGGACAATGCTTGACAGAACATGCCTCCATCTGGTGGGCCCCACCGTGGATGGCTGATAAACCAAACCCCGATCAAGCAATCACTGTCCATCTCATTAGTGGTAATTGCCTATGCATACCACCCCTTTGGCCTTTTTATTTTTTCTTTCTTTTCTTTTCTTTTTTCCTTTTACCCATCCATTTTCAAAGCAATTATTGAATAGCTAAAATTGTCCAACAGAGGGGCCTTTGCAGCATCAATCATCTACGGTGAGGCCCACCATATGAATGGTCTATCCATGTGAAAATGCTACTATAATTCAAACCCATGCAGATTTCCTTAGTATTAAAAAAGAAAAAAGAAAAAAGAAAAAAGAAAAAAGAAAAAACCTACAACAGAGGGAGAAAAGATGAAAAACAAAAATCACTGTATTCCTAACATCCGAAAAGAAAAGAATAACTTACTGGGAGAGGATAAGTGAAAAGGATCGCATTCTTCTCCTTTGTGTAGATGATCAACTGCAACAATCCGTTGAAGATGATATACTTGCCAAACAGGAGTCAAAGATCTCACAAAAAAATACAATTTCCAAGAAATAGATTTCCACTACAAAAACACCGAAAAGAACATGATTTCTTCTCCCAGAGATGTACAAGAATTAGGTTTTGAAGGATATAATACGATGCATCCGATGAGGAAATCTTTGTTTTCCGGGAACTTCTTACGGTAGAACTGCGCGACGAGAGCAATGGCGATGATGACCGTTCCCACAAGCAATCTGATGTTGCTCAGACGCACGTCTTCGGTGTATCCTCGGGCTGTGACAATCTGCAAGAAGAGAAGAGATAGAATCTCATGTAAAGTCTCTAAAAACCCTACAAATGCAAGAGAGAGATCGAGATGGAGAGAGAGGGAGGTCTAGGGTTTTGGAACCTCGGAGACGGATTCGTCGAGAAGATGTTTGATGGAATGAGGGTCCATCAGATTCGCTTTTTTAGGGTTGGGTTTGGGTGATGAGGAGTTGTCGTTGCTCGCCATCTCTCTTTCTTCTTCCTTCTTTCTCGCCTCTTTCCTATTTCCACTGTCCGAAGACAGAATACTCAACACACCCAAGCAATGCTCGTGATTAGGAAGGGACGCGGTTTGGCTGGTGACCTCAAAAGTCAAAACCAGCAAGTTAGCTGGTGTCAAAGCTCTGTGGGCCCCACCATGATGTATGTATGTTATCCACGCCGTCCATCCATTTTTTCCAGCTCATTTAAGTGCACGAGACCAAAAAATAGGAAGATATAAATCTCACGTGGACCACCACAGGAAATAGTGGGGATAATAACGGCCACCGTTAAAACCATCCTAGGGCCCACCATGAAGTTTATTTGCCATCCAACCTGTTCATAAGGTCAGACAAGACCTGAATGAAGGAAAAACACAAACAACAGCTTGATCCAAAACATCTGTGGCCCCTAAGGAGTTTTTAAAGGTAAGCATTCACTCCCTACTTTTTCCTGTGGTGTGGTCGACTTGAGCTTTGAATCTGACTCATTTTTTTTTATCATGCCCTAAAATTAACTGGAAAAATAGATAGACGGTGTGGATAAAATACATACATGATAAGGACCACAAAGCTTTGACATCAGCTAGCTGATGGTGTTGGTGATGGAGTTTTCCTCCTCAAATGTGTCAGAGGAGAGAATGTTGCAGGGTGAAACCGGGCGCCCGGGCCCTTCAGTGGCCGGGCGACCGGAATTCATTGGATTGGCAGCAATGCTGCTGGAGGTTTTTGGCCTCAGCCGGGCGCCCCACGGTTTTGGTGACCGGGCGCCCGATGACCGGCCGGGCGCCCGACCATGTTGGTCCAGGCGCCCGAAATTCTGTTTTTTCTCTTGGATTACTCGCTGGAGGTTTTTTGAGTTGGCCGGGCGCCCGACGGTCTGGTGACCGGGCGCCCGACCCGGCGCGGACTGCTTATACGCAGTTTCCTAATATGGCTCTAATTGCTCCATTTTTTGTACTTAAGCGTTCCAAAACGGGATTAGGGCATCCCATTGTGTTGCTAACACGTCCAAGGTGAGAAAGAGAGAAAAAGAGGAAGAGAGAAAGAGAAGAGAGAGAAAGAGGAAGCTTGTAGAAGGGAGAAGTTGCTTGAAGAAGGATTCTTCTACGCAACGGTCGTCTCAGCGCTTCTACGTCCTCGGGATCGGTGAGATCACTCCTCTTTTACTATTCTCTTGTTGTTTATCCATCCCTGCGTGGGTAAAGAAGTTTGATCCAAGCGGCGTGTGCTTGTGATCGGTTGTAACAGTTCCCTGAGATAGTGGATTGTTGATCTGGACTAGGTCCCGTGGTTTTTACCTCTTTTGAGGGTTTTCCACGTAAAAACTCTTTGTGTTCGTGTGGTTGATGTTTATTCTTGATTATTGCATTAGCATAGTCCATAATTCTAGTGTATTGGGGGGCGAGATCCGAAGGTTTGTGTGAAACGCACCCAACAAAGTGGTATCAGAGAGTTCAGGTTGTTTGAACGGTGTGGGATCGGTTCTGAATTATGGAAGGTGGCTCATCAAGGATGATCAGCCTCAATGGTTCTAACTGGACCATATGGAAGGCTAAGATGGAGGACTTGCTCTATTGCAAGGACTTGTATGCTCCAATTCTAGGCATATCAGCGAAGACAAAGGATATGTCAGATGATGATTGGAAGAAAGTGGACCGGAAGGCGGTGGGGTTCATTAGACAATGGTTGGATGATTCAGTTTTCCACCATGTGTCTACAGAGACCTCAGCCGCTAGCCTATGGCTGAAATTGCAAGGGCTGTATGAGAGGAAGACGACCGGCAATAAGATTTTCCTGATAAGACGACTTGTGAATCTCAAGTTCAAAGATGGTGGTTCTGTGGCTGAACACATGAATGAGGTCAGCAACATTGTGAACCAACTCTTCGCCATGAAGATGGTCCTGGATGATGAACTTCAGGCTTTGCTACTGCTTAGCTCATTGCCTGACAGTTGGGAGACATTGGTGGTGTCTCTAAGTAACTCCGCGCCAGACGGAAAGGTATCCATGGATCAGGTAACAAGCTGTCTCTTCAATGAGGAGACAAGGAGGAAGTCCCTAGGGCCTGCTCAACAAGAGGCCCTTGTGACACAAGATAGGGGGAGAGGAAAGAACAGAAAGGGCGGAAAGGCCAGAGATAAATCAAGAGGCAAGTCAGTTGCCAGGAAAGATGTTGAATGCTGGAATTGTGGCAAGAAGGGCCACTATAAGCATGAATGTCACAAGAAGAAGAGTGACAAGAAGGGTAAAGGAAAGGAGAAGGAAGATGAATCAAATTCTACTGCGGTCGCCTAAGATGGTGACGTTGTTGTTATTCTTTTGGCAGATCACGATACTTGTCTCACGGCTTCGAGTCAGGACACCGACTGGGTGATAGACTCGGGAGCCTCGTTTCATGCGACTCCACGCAGAGATTTCTTCACAAGCTACAAGTCATGTGACTATGGGACAGTGAAGATGGGAAATTCTGGTGTTTCGAAGATCGTAGGGGTCGGTGATATTTGTTTGAAGACTGATGTGGGCTGCACATTGGTTCTCAGGGATGTGAGACACATTACAGACCTTCGCCTCAACTTGATGTCGACGGGAAGGCTGGATGATGATGGCTATGAAAGCCGGTTTGCTTGTGGGCGCTGGAAGCTCATCAATGGTTCGTTGATCGCTGCCAGAGGAAAGAAGTGTTGCACTCTTTACAAGGCAAGTGTCAGTGTATGCAAGAGTGGATTGAACGCAGCAGAGGATTCAGCTACTGACGTGTGGCACAGGCGTCTAGGCCACATGAGTGAAAAGGGCTTCAGCTACTAGCGAAGAAGCAGCTCCTTCCAGACGTGACATGTATACCTCTCAAAACCTGTATTGACTGTTTATCTGGGAAACAGCATAGAGTTTCTTTTGTTAAAACTGCTTCTCATACGAATAAAGTAGATGCATTAGATTTGGTTTATTCTGATGTTTGTGGTCCTATGAGGACAAAAACCTTGGGTGGGGCATTGTATTTTGTCACATTTATAGATGATGCATCTAGGAGGTTTTGGGTGTATGCTTTGAAATCCAAGGACGAGGTCTTTGGTGTGTTCAAACTGTTTCATGCTATGGTCGAGAGGGAGACAGGCAGATCATTGAAGTGTATCCGCACTGATAATGGTGGTGGATACATAGGTGACTTCCACGAGTATTGCAAGTCACTGGGTATACGGCATGAACAGTCAGTTCCCAAGACCCCCCAGCATAATGGTGTGGCTGAGAGAATGAATCGCACCATAGTAGAGAGAATCAGATGCATGTTATCCCATGCAAAGTTGCCCAAGATGTTCTGGGGAGAAGCAATGCACACAGCGGTGTATTTGATAAACAGGTCTCCATCAGCCCCGTTGAATGGAGAAGTACCTGAGAAGGTGTGGACTGGACGTGATCCATCGTACAGTCATCTCAGGGTGTTTGGATGCAGGGCATCCGTTCACGTACCAAAGGACGAGAGTTCCAAGCTCGATATGAAGATCAGGCAGTGTGTGTTCTTAGGGTACGGTGATGAGAAGTTCGGTTACAGGTTGTGGGATCCGATCGAGAAGAAGCTCGTCAGGAGCAGAGATGTGGTTTTCATTGAAGATCAGTGTATAGAAGACATTGAAAAGCCAGAGAAGACCCAACCCAGTTCAGGTGAACTGGAAGACATGGATCCAGTTACTCCTCCCGTGGTGCCTGATGACGGGAGAGTACAGTAAGGTGCAGAGGATGACGGAGTCTCTACAGAAGATGGACAGGGGGAGCAGCCCCAACTTGATCCACCTGTTGAGCCACAGGTGAGGAGGACATCAAGGGACAGACATCCATCCAAGAAGTACTCGCCGCATGAGTACATTATGCTCACTGATGGGGGAGAGCCAGAAGACTATTCTGAGGCCCTAGCCGACGAGCATAAGGGGGAGTGGTTGAAAGCTATGCAAGAGGAGATGGAATCCTTGCATAAGAACCACACTTATGATATGGTGAAATTGCCTAAGGGCAAGAAAGCTCTGAGCAACAAGTGGGTGTTCAGAAAGAAGAATGAGCAGAAGAATTCACAGACAAGGTACAAGGCCAGACTTGTGGTGAAAGGGTTTGGTCAGAGAAAAGGAATAGACTTCGAGGAGATATTCTCACCAGTGGTGAAGATGACATCCATTCGGGTGTTACTTGGGTTGGCGGCTAGCATGGATCTGGAGATAGAGCAGTTAGATGTCAAAACTGCCTTCCTCTATGGTGACCTGGAAGAAGAGATCTACATGCACCAACCAGAAGGGTTCGAAGTCAAGGGCAAAGAGCATATGGTGTGCAGGCTTAGGAAGAGCTTGTATGGGCTGAAGCAAGCTCCTAGGCAATGGTACAAGAAGTTCGACTCGTTCATGTTAAAGCATGGATATGACAGAACGGAGTCAGACCACTGTGTGTTCACTCGCAGGTTCTTAGATGGTGATTTCTTAGTTCTGCTATTGTATGTTGATGACATGCTCATCATGGGAAAAGACATCAAGAAGATTGACAGGCTGAAACAGGAGTTGGGCAAGTCGTTTGCGATGAAGGACTTGGGCCCGGCAAAACAGATCCTAGGAATGGAGATAACCCGTGACAGAAGCAGCAGGAAGCTCTGGTTGTCACAAGAGCGGTATATTGAGAAAGTCCTAGAGCGGTTCAACATGAATGCAGCGAAGCCGGTCAGTACTCCACTGGATGGTCACTTCAAATTGAGCGACAAACAGTGTCCCAAGATGAAGGGGGAAGTGGAAGAGATGCGGAAGATACCCTACGCGTCAGCGGTAGGAAGTTTGATGTATGCTATGGTGTGTACGCGCCCAGACATAGCATATGCGGTTGGTCTTGTCAGCCGGTATCTTGCCAATCCTGGCAAGGAACATTGGGCAGTAGTGAAGTGGATACTGCGGTATCTGAGAGGCTCATCCAGGTTGAGCCTATGCTATGGTGACGGAAAACCTGTGTTAGAAGGCTACACATATGCAGATATGGCAGGTGACATAGACTCCAGGAAGTCTACATCGGGGTTCATGTTCACATTTGCAGGGGGAGCGGTCTCTTGGCAGAGCAAGCTACAGAAGGTCGTAGCATTGTCGACGACAGAGGCCGAGTATATTGCAGTCACAGAAGCATGCAAAGAGATGCTTTGGATGAAGAGGTTCCTACGGGAACTCAGCCTGAAGCAGGAGGAGCACGTGGTCTATTGCGATAGCCAAAGTGCTATACACTTGAGCAAGAATCCAAGTCAGCATTCCAAGTCGAAGCACATAGAGATTCGGTATCACTGGATCAGGGATACTTTGGAACAGAAGGTGTTACAGCTTGAGAAGGTCCATACGGACGATAACGGGTCAGACATGATGACCAAGGCTTTGCTTAAGGGCAAGTTTGAGGTTTGCAGAAACCTGGTTGGCTTGAAGAAGGCGAATTTCTCCTGAGTCGGAAAGGGGGAGATTTGATGGAGTTTTCCTCCTCAAATGTGTCAGAGGAGAGAATGTTGCAGGGTGAAGCCGGGCGCCCGGGCCCTTCAGTGGCCGGGCGACCGGAATTCATCAGATTGGCAGCAATGCTGCTGGAGGTTTTTGGCCTCAGCCGGGCGCCCCACGGTTTTGGTGACCGGGCGCCCGACCATGTTGGTCCGGGCGCCCGAAATTCTGTTTTTTCTCTTGGATTACTCGCTGGAGGTTTTTTGAGTTGGCCGGGCGCCCGACGGTCTGGTGACCGGGCGCCCGACCCGGCGCGGACTGCTTATACGCAGTTTCCTAATATGGCTCTAATTGCTCCATTTTTGGTACTTAAGCGTTCCAAAACGGGATTAGGGCATCCCATTGTGTTGCTAACACGTCCAAGGTGAGAAAGAGAGAAAAAGAGGAAGAGAGAAAGAGAAGAGAGAGAAAGAGGAAGCTTGTAGAAGGGAGAAGTTGCTTGAAGAAGGATTCTTCTGCGCAACGATCGTCTCAGCGCTTCTACGTCCTCGGGATCGGTGAGATCACTCCTCTTTTACTATTCTCTTGTTGTTTATCCATCCCTGCGTGGGTGAAGAAGTTTGATCCAAGCGGTGTGTGCTTGTGATCGGTTGTAACAGTTCCCTGAGATAGTGGATTGTTGATCTGGACTAGGTCCCGTGGTTTTTACCTCTTTTGAGGGTTTTTCACGTAAAAACTCTTTGTGTTCGTGTGGTTGATGTTTATTCTTGATTATTGCATTAGCATAGTCCATAATTCTAGTGTATTGGGGGGCGAGATCCGAAGGTTTGTGTGAAACGCACCCAACAGTTGGGTCACCAGCCAAACTGCGTCCATGAGGAAGAGGCTGGATCAGAAATGGGCCCACCCAGCTTTGGGTTTGGACTGGGCTGATCCTAGTGGCTTGTTGGTTAGATGCAGGCCCGACGGTTATGTATGGCCTGTGCGCGATTAGCCTGACATTGGTGACTGAGATTTGCAGGGTAAGCCAGCCCTGGTCCAGCCCTACTTGGGTCATGCCGGTCATGAACACAAGTTTATGACTGATAGGCTGGACCTGGACATGATATAGGTTTTTCGATGCCAGCACATGACCCGGGCTCGAAAACCACGTTTTTAAGACTTGAATGAATCCGATTCGTCCGAGTCAGCTCGAACTTGGGCAGACCAGATCTGGTAAGCCAGGCCTGGTTCGAGTCCAAAGAGAATGGACACAAGTTCATGGCTCGTGGGGTGCTCGACTTGGACAAACTATAGGTCAGCCCATTTGCGATGCCAGCTTATGGGCTAGGCTTGACCCATGGTTTTAAGACTTGGCCAGTCTGAGACAACTGGTTAGATTCAACTCGGACTCAGCCAGACCCTATCCAACTCCATGGATTTCTTAAATGGAGGCCTTTCTATATTATGCCGTTTAATTAGCATTCTGATACATTTCTATCATGTTAGACAGCCAAACTCGCAACCTCATGTACTAAAATGGTTGTTAAAGTCTAATTCGGGTCTTGCTGGGCATGACTCATGACTAATGACCTCAGCGTTGAAACACAGGCTGCAAGCCATTGAGCTGTGTGTTTAGACCCATTGAGATAGTTCATAAATAGGACAGAAAGGGAAATGGAAAGGGCAAGTGAGAATGGGCAGAGTCTAGAGCACGATCAATGGCCTGGGTATGGGCTCGCCCGTTTTTTAATCAAGCTGCATTCCTGGGCTGAGTCCAACCATCCACTAATCAGGCTAGGAATTTTAGCCCAGATTGGCCTAATGAGTATATTGTATATATATAACTTAAGAACAGTGCAAATCAAAGATTCAAAGTGCACAGAAGTGGGCCAGGCCTAAAACAACTTGGAGGCTCTTTTCAGCGACACGATAAGATGTATCAGGAAGCCAACAAATTAAGTTGATATGAACTGTTAGTTGACCGTTTGGGAGCTTGGATTTGAAACGCATTAGAATCCAAATTACAATAACATTGGAATCAAGGTAATTCTGAATCTTCATTTGTGTTTGGTTGAAATGTACTAGAATCCAAATCTTTGTATTTAGAAGGCATTGGAATTCTTCGGTGTATTCATAAGACTTAGATTTGATTAGTTAAATTAGCTTTCATATCCCAAATTACTGTGTGTGTACACACACATACAATCTTTAATAGAATAATTGTAATAAACCCATTAAAATATATACAAACAAGCAACTCACCAACACTTTTTTACCATTCATTTAGATGTCCAACATTTGAATGGTTCAAATCATTGATGTGATTTTAGCATCGCAGCTCAGAATTGGATTGTTATGGGGTATCATCAGCATTCCGTGTGTCCAATGGAATGGTAGACCAGCGACACTTTTGTTACATGTGCAACTCTCCTGTCCTTAAAAAGTAAAAATGCATATCCTCCTATTCCATTTACCTCTAAATCCAAGGTTTGTATAGAATGCCGGCAGGATCATAGCTACCATGCAGGGTCTCGTTTCCACCAATGGATGGTGCGTACAATTTGGTAGAGAACACTAGAACATGCTATCATTATAATATCTTTCTTTTTCCACACAAGTGGGGCCCATGGGATATTGATCCAGACCGTTGATCATGACTGGAAAAATACAAACCCTCAGTTATCTGTCCTCGTTTTCAGGCCGTTGACGTATTTTCTTGTAACCGTCTCTTTGAGGATACTGATATAAGGTCTAGGAATCTCTATTTCTGGTGATTTTCTTAATTCCCACTTCCATAAGAAGAAATGGTCGGGATCGCCATACCATGGGCCCATTTGTACCGTTGCATCAATTTGTTGATCATATCACCAGATGTTCTGCAATGCTCCGAAGAATGTGTAGAGTCTTTCCAACGGTTTTCAATTCCTTTTAGTGGCCCATATGTTCTTAATTCAATCCATTCATATTATGTGTTCCATTTTGGATGGCCAATGCACCGGTTGGGATCTCGGAGCTATTGGCCCCACTTGTATAGAATATTGCACCTATGAATGTAAGGTACAGAATCCGTCCATCCATTTTTTAGATGAGCCATTTGATGAAGGGACACGGATTGATCTCCAGTGGACCACACCACAGGAAACAGGGGTGATTGAACGGCCACCATTAAAAAATTCTTTGAGGACCATAAAAGTTTTGGATCAAGCTCATATCTTCTGTCTAACTTTATCAAGCATTCAATCACCATGTTTTCCTGAGGTGTGGTCCACCTAAGATTTGGATCTGCTTCATTTTTTAGCTCATGCCAAAAAAAATAAAATAAAAAAAGAGCTTCTACTATGTGGATATAGAACACATACATCATGGCGGGCCCCACATTTACGGATCCACCCAACTAGATGGTTCCCAGATCCGAATCCACATCACGTGGAAAAAGATAACTGTGCAATTATACAATGCCTGCCTTGATCACAATCCTCCATCCTGTTGGCCCCTCAGTGGATGGGTGATGGACCAGATTTCCAGTGAACAATCATATCCGTCTGATCAGTGGTCATATGCCCATTGAATACAGCACCTTGGTCCTTTTATTCCCTCCTGACAACGACCCAACAAATGGCATTCTAACTGTAACTTACTAAGATGGTTCGAATCTTTGGATTTTTTTTTTTTTTTTTTGGGGGCTAGATCAACAGGCAAACTCATTGATGAATATGATGACATTATAATGGTATTTTTGGAATGAGGATGATATTCATAATAAAATCTCCCTCTATCTAAAACAAGAAAAAAAAAAAAAGGAAACAAACATTCTCCCCGTAGATTCAACACTAGGATAATATATATTTAGAGCTTCTTAGAAAAATATCAAACAATTTTATTTTATGTAGGAATCTTCTTCAATGTATAACTACTAATCTAATCTTAGTAGTTACTGAAGTACGATGAACCTTCACCTAGCAATACGAGCCTATTTTGCCTTTGTCATTGAATCTTGACGTCCTCTATATAGAAGTCTCTAATAGCATGCAATTCTGTGGCAACATCTCGCATCTTCATTCGTTCACTTGGCGATTTTGCAGAACATGATACACCAACTCTTACCAATGAAACCAAGCAATCATGCATTCTATTTCTCAAGTTGTTATAATTTTCACCGTCTTGATGAATAGCTTCAGCATCTTCTAAGAGAAGTCTTGGATCTACAATCTCCATTACTTGTTCAGGGAAAGCCGACTTTACAAAGTGATGAAGACTTTGATTGTCCTTAAACATGTCATCAGTTGGGCGCTTTCCGGTGATCATCTCTAGGAGAAGGATCCCATAACTGTATACATCTCCATGTGTGGACGCCTTACCGCCCATCCCATACTCTACGATTTATAAATGTCACATATTTGAATGTTAGACAACTATTTAAAGAAAGATAAAAATAATGGTTAGATGTTGAGAGGGAGAAGGGAATATTTCATTTAAACAATTAACATTTTTGCCTTTACCAAAATTTAAATATTCTGAGAAGAAGGAATCCAACTAAACATATTTCTTCAATCTTTGTATTATAAGTGTATTGTTCTAACAAGTAGTCCTAAGAAAATATCCTATCAATTGAACAACAATCTAATGTTTTCACACACACACACACACACCCACCCACCCACCATACCTTATTATAGTATGAACAATTTTCCATACCTTATTATAGTATGAATCCATGTGGGGCCCAATCTAGCCAACATTTAATCATCATGTACCCTTGGATAAGAAGGTTTATGATGCCCCATTCAATCACCTTGTTGCCACCATTCACAAAAGTACATGCTGCTCTTAATTGTAACAATCATTGTTATTTTTTAGTCATGTAAGATCAACAAGTGTTCCTTCTATTTTGTTCATAGTAAGTGGGGTCACTTGGTCCCAAGAGAGAAATACATTCTTTCAATTTGTAACTGACCGTAGCTCATCACAACTAAATTAAAATCACATTTATCAGATTCTTCCTTTTTTTTTTTTTTAAATTTGGCTTTCTTCCCCATAAAGAGTTTAATTATGTTATTATTGTATTTAGTCCTATATATGGAGAATGCACTAATGTACGTAGAATTATCCATTGATTAGATTATTTTCATACATATCATTCTTAACAAGCTTCACCATAATATTAATATATGAAAATGACCAATCATTTTGCAAGATAAATGGAAAAAAAAAATGGACTAAAAAACTTACCTGGAGGAATGTACCCAATCGATCCCTTAATCCCAAATGTGCTAGTTTGATTTTGAGAGCAACTTTCTGCAGCTTCAGAGAGGAACCTTGCTAAACCAAAGTCACCCACATGGGCAACCATATCATCATCAAGAAGAACATTGCTTGGTTTTAAGTCGCGATGAACGATTGGTGTTTGGGAATGATGATGAAGATAATCTAATGCCGAAGCCACATCAATGGCTACATTTAGCCTTTGGGTAAGATTCAAATTCCTCAATTGAGGTTGTTCATCTGCATTTGGATGCAACCACTTCTCCAGACTACCATTAGGCATGTACTCAAACACTAGAGCTTTGAAATCATTGCCATTAAAATCAATGCTTGAGCAAATCGTTAAGATCTTGACAAGATTTCGATGTCGGATATTTCTTAATGCTTCGCATTCAGCCGCAAAACTCTTAAAAGCTCCTTGTTGTAGGAGGTCGAGTACCTTCACTGCAACAAGTGTTTCAAAGCATTCTAGAATTCCTTTATATACAGAACCAAAACTTCCCACACCAATTAAATTAGCTGAAGAAAACCCATCTGTTGCTTGAAGGAGATCTGCATAAGAAACTTGTAACCACTGATTCTCTGTGGAAGATGGAGAACAAGCTTTCTTTGGAGAATTTCTTCTCCAATAAAGAGCTGCAAAGATACACAGCAAGAGAATTGAAGATGAAACCACAATAATAATTGTGACTTTTACTCTGGGAGCAAGAGGCTTTCCTCTTTTCTTAGAAGCTTGCTTAAGGCACCCTGGCAATTGTAGCTCTGGTATACCTCCACAGAGTTTGCTGTTTCCTACAATTGATATTGCGCTGGCATTTTTAAAGATTCCTCCTTCGGGCACTTCACCCTCGAAATTATTAAATGACAAATTCAAATACTGTAAGAACAGAAATTCTTCGAAATACTTTGGAATCTGCCCAGACAAGTTATTGTGCGAAAGATCTAGCCTTTGGATACCTTTTAAATTCCTTAGAGACTCTGAAATGGTTCCTTGAAACAAGTTATCATGCATATAGAGTAACTCTAGGCTCTGACACTTTCCCAACGTATATGGAATTTCACCTGATAGTTTGTTTTCTGAAATGTCCACTTCTCGTATCTTTTCCAAGCTATCAACTTCCAGCAGGAGAGACCCAGTGAATGAGTTGCCAGACAGGTTCATCAGAGCTGCGCTGACTTGTTTGGGTATGGTACCATTGAGTTTATTTTGAGAAATGAACAATTTTTCCATAAATTCCCAATTTCCAAAACTCGACGGTATGCTTCCATGGAAATCATTTCCATCAAAATCGAGATAGCTCAGTCCAGTGATGTTGCCGATTGAAGGTGGGATTTGGCCTGAAAATTTATTTCCATACAGATTCAAGAGTTGCAACTTGTTAAGCTTCCCAATAGCATCTGGAAGAGTACCCTTCAAGGAGTTCTCCTGCAGATCCAGAGCATACAAGCTGATGAGATTCTCAATTCCCTTGGTTATGATTCCAAATATCTTGTTTCTTCCTATATACAGGACGTTTAGCTGTGTCGAGAGATTGGCAATGGAGCCGGGTAACTCACCATAGAGATTATTAGAAGCAGCAGATATGGCTTTCATGTTGGTGCAGTTGGTCAGTGAAGTGAGGAAGCTTAGGTCATCACCTTCCCTGCTTCCAATCTGATTTAGTTCGATATTGAAATAGTAGAGACTTGAAAGGCTTCCTAGATTCACAGGCACATGTCTGCTAAAACTGTTGTCGCTAAAATCAACATGTTCGAGACGCGAAGCATTGGACAATGAAATTGGCACTGTTCCGGTGAATTGGTTTCCTCCTACGTAAATCTGTTGCAGATGCGGAAAAGCAAGGCCTAGGTTGGGCGGAATGCTTCCATGTAGCTGGTTAGCTGCGATGCAGAATATTTGGATGGATGAGAGATTATAAATGGATGGTGGAATCGTACCTGACAACTGATTTGCACCTATTAGAAAATGGGTCATGGCTGCCAATTGACCAAGCTGGTTTGGAATTTGCCCAACGAAATTGTTCCATTGTAGATCAAGAATGGTGAGAGAGGAAAGGTTGCCCAACGAAGGTGGGATGCTTCCTCTGAGATCATTGCTCGAGACGGAAAGAAAAATGAGCTTTGACAAAGAGCCAACCTCGGTGGGAAGTTCTCCGATGAGCTGATTCTGATCAATGCTAATTGTTACGAGTTCTGAGCAGTTTCTCAGATTGGAAGGAATTTCTCCTTGGAGTGAATTTTCAGTCAGGTTGAGAATCTGAAGCCGGAACAAACGGCCGATTTCTTGAGGGATTTCGCCTTGGAATTTGTTACTGGAGAGATCGATTCTTCTCAGGAAAGAGAGATTTCCCATATGAGGAGATAAGTGGCCCACCAAGCTGTGGCCCGTGAGGTTCAAGATGGTGACCCTTTGATGATGGCGGCGACTGCAGGTGACTCCCTCCCATTCGCAGAAATGGAGAGAATGGTTCCATGAGCTCAAGACTCCGACAGGATCTTCAGAAATACTGTCTTTGAATGCGAGCAATGCAAGTCGATCGGTCTCATTTTTCAATGAAAATACCGAGGATGAGCAGGAGTTGATGGACGAGAGAAGGATTGCAAGGAAGAGGGTAAATGAACAAAATACCCTAAGATTGGAACGTGGGAACTCCATTACGTTGTTAGGATATGGGACAAGGAAGAAGAAAAAACACAAATGCAGTGATGTTCAGTTCTACTCACCTGCTACTTTGTGGTGTGCCGCACAACACCAACCTCAATGGTGTGTTGACGTCACCAGATTAATGGGTTCCACCATCATGTATATTTTATGTCCAAACTGTCCGTCCATTTTGAGAGATCTTTATACAGCTTGAGCATGAAACGGAGACAGATCTGACACTCAAGAGTACGACCACACCATAGAAAAGATTAAGACTGAATGTCGACCACTGAAAACTTCCAAGGGGTCACGGAAGTTTGGAATCTGAAATATATATATATAGAGAGAGAGTCACTCTCAAGTCCAACCGTTTGGAGCACATTTTGCAGGCCACCCAGTTGATTTCTCTAAACCTCTTAAGTGCTTGTGACATCCAATCCTCCTAGTAGGTTGGCCACACCATGATGATCTTCTAACGCAAAAATCAGCCTTATCCAATCATTATATGAGCTACAATATAGAAAATAGTATATAGCTATTGATTGATAGCAAAATTTTAATGTGGTACACTGGGTTAGTGGATGAAGTTGATTTTTGTATACATTTTTCCTCATGATGGGGCCAACCTATTAAGAGGATTGGATGTCACAAGAGCTTAACATATGGGGAGTAATCCACTGGGTGGACTGCAAACTGTGTTCCAACCAATTGGACTTGAGAGTGCCTCATATATATATATATATATATGGGGTACACTGGGTTAGTGGATGAAGTTGATTTTTGTATAAATTTTTCCTCATGATGGGGCCAACCTATTAAGAGGATTGGATGTCACAAGAGCTTAACATATGGGGAGTAATCCACTGGGTGGACTGCAAACTGTGTTCCAACCAATTGGACTTGAGAGTGCCTCATATATATATATATATATATATATATATATATATATATATATATATATATATATATATATATATATATATATTCGACTTCGTATGAATAGGTTGGATGGCAAATAACATAATGTTGGCCCTAGGAAGCTTTCAACCGTAGGAATCAGTGTCCCCGCTGCATCCTGTGGTACTGCAGTCAACTCAAGCTTTGGATCTGCTTCAAGTTTGGGTTAATACCCTAAAATGGTCGGACAAAAATGACTGCGCTGATTACTTCCTCAGTATAGAGGCAATGCGTCTATGCTTACCTGCGGAGGTGCCCACCACGATGTATCTGTTCAGCTACAGGTCCATTCATTTCTAAGATCATTTTAAAGCATGAGGTCAAGAACAAGGCAAATCCAAAGCTCAGGTGGACCACACCAAATAGTGAGCTAGGTTGTATTAATGCACAAATCATTAAATGCAAGAGCCATCTCTGGTGTGGTCCACTTGAGCGTTGGACTGCCTCGTTGTTGGCATCATGCCTTAAAATGATCTTAGAAAATGGATGGATGTCGTGGATAAATGGATACACTATGGTGGGCACTAAGAGGAAGGATGCATATTGAGGAAGGATGCAATCCGCATCCCATTAGGAAATTGGAGACGTCAACACACCAAGAGTAACAATGACGAGCATGGGTGTTACACGGGAACAGCTTAGTGGCTATTACCCCACCGTATGGCCCACATGGATGCTATCTTGTATATCCATGCCATCCATCCTTTTCTACAGCCCATTTAGAACGAGGTTCCAAACTTTATGCAGATCTAAATCTCAAGTCTACCATACCACTAGAAACAGTGTGATTGAGTGCCCCACCATTAAAAATTCCAAAAAGCCCATAGTAAGGTTTTGTTAATGTTTATTTGTAATCCAAGCTCTTAATAATGTCAATAAGGTCTTGATTAAGGGAAAATACAAAGATAATATTGATCCAAAACTTTGGTGGCCAACAAAACATTTTTAATGGTTATTCATCACTGTTTCTAGTGTTATGGTCCACCTGAGATTTGGATCTTCTTAGGGTTTTGGATCACATCCTAAAATGATATGAAAAATAGATAGACGGTGTCGATGTATAAAAAATACATCAAGATGTTCCCCACGCGGTTAGGGTAACACCCATTAAGCTTGTCCCAGGTAACACCTAATTTGCGTCCTACGAGCATTGGCTAGTGACTCTCCTAGCCAATGGTTAATGGTTGGTACTCTATGGGGCCCACCATGATGTATTTGTTTCATCCACACCATTTATCTATTTTTTGGGTCATTTTATGCTCTTAAGACAAAAAATGAGGTAGATTCAAATTGCAAGTGGAACGTATCACAGGAAACAATGTTGATTGAATGCACACTATTGAAAACTTCTTGGGGGAGGGCTAAAATTGTTTTGGACAAGATGATATTTGTTTTTTCCTATCATTTATGTCTGTATGACTTAATCAACAGGTTAGACGTCAAATAAACATTACTATGGGCCTTACTAGGTTTTTAATGGTGGACATTCAATTACTACTGTTTTCTTTTGGTGCAGGCCATCTGAGAGTTAGATCCTCCTAATTTTTTAGTTCAAGCCCTAAAATGATATGGAAAAATAGATGGACCCACTAGATAAAACACGTATATCATAGTGAGGCCCACAGCACCAACATCCCACCCACGTTGCTGGTTTCAAGTTCAATCGCTTCAACCTTTATCTGGCAAAGTCTGTGATTACAGTTTTTTTTAGTCATATTTCAGCTATATCATAAATCAAATGTGGACAACTTCATACAGGAATCCCTTGCAAGCTGTTACCTGCATGGACAAATATGGTTCGCCACAAGCATATAGTCTTGAAATTCAAGGTCTATGTGAATTTATGGTTAGCGTACACATCGCATCGAACCAAATGCGAGGCGAAAGCCTTTTACAGTATAACCCACAGCCCATCTAATCTCCTTTCACAGTATGTGTATGTACCTATATATGCCCATGTAGGCCGATGCTATGCACGAAAAGCAACCACATCCAGCAGGGTATTAGGAAGAAGAAGCGGCTCCTATCATGCATTGAGAACTTCTAGAGATAAGCAGCGGAAGAGGCGCCAGCTTGGTTTGAGTGGTATGTTATGGGTCACATACAACATCATGTACAAACTATCAGCAACTGCTTATGCTCTCCCATTGAAAGAATTGAACCTGGCGTTACCATGTGATTGTGCCCTCTCTGGGTTCTGTGGTGACTCTGTTGAAGGAAGTGCCCATCCCCTCGACGCCTGCCTGTTTTGCCTGCCATGGCTACTTTCTCATCCTCTTTGACCACCGCCATGGCTAATAATCAAACTGTAATCAAACTGTGATTACAGTTTGATTAGCTTTCACTGAGATTTAAACGGATGCGAATTAGCTATTGCTACTGAAGCGACATCAACAAGTTATGCTGGCCCTGTATTCATACCGTCCATCATCCATTATTTGGAGAGATCATTTTAGGGCATGAGCAAAAGAATGAGGGACATCCAAGGCTCAGGTGGACCCCACCACAAAAAATAGTAGGGATTAAACGCCTATCATTAAAAGCTTTTTCGGGGCCACAAGTTTTTTATTAAGCTCATATTTGTGTTTTCCCTTCGTTCATTTCTGTGTGAACTTATGAATAGGTTGGATCTCAAGTAAACATCATGAGCCCTGGGAAGGTTTCACAAGCGTCATTCTCCTAGTACTGTTTTCTGTGGTGGGTCCACCTGAGTTTTGGATCTCTCCATATGGATGGATGGTGTGGAAACAACATATGATACATAACAGTGGGGCCTACTGAACTTGGTGACGTCACTTCAGCAGCGAGATTGCTACAGAAGCCGTCAGGTAGCTAATCCTCATCCAATGTAAATGCGTCATCAAGGGTATTTTAGTGAAAAAACAGACAATTATTCTGCAGTGCATGTGCGTTATCGATTGGTTATTAAACAAATCTAGCATTGATGGAACAATTGAAGTAAACCCTTTTTTACCAAATACTGGCGGGAGCAGATTGGGTGAGACCCCGGATCCACCAAGGTGGGTGGGACCCCTGTCTGTGGGGCCACTGTGATGTATGTGACTACATCCACGCCGTCCATTCTTATTGAAATTTCATTTTAGGGATGATCCAAAATATGAATCAGTTCCAAATCCCATATGGGCCATAGTACAGGAAACATGGAGGATTGACCATTAAAAACTTCCTGCGGCCACAAAAGCTTTAGATCAAGATGATATTTATGTGGTCTCTTCATCTAGGTGTTTGTGGCCATATCAACAGGTGTTTTTGACCTTATCAACAGGTTGGATGGCAAATAAACATTCCAGTGGAATCCACGAAGTTTTTAATGGTAGAGATTCAATCACAACTGTTTCTGTTTCTGTGGTGTGGTCTACCTAATATTTGAGTCAGCTTCATTTTTGGATCATACTCTAAAATAAGCCTTCCAATTGGTTGGACGGTGTGGATTTAATCCACATACATCGCTATGAGTTCCACAGTTAAGGGTCCCACCCACCTACGGTCAATCCGGTGCTCACCTAATCCACTCCCAATGCTGGCATGCTATTACCGTTATTTACAATGGTGGTACTGTTGCTGTCAATCTGTCAACGGGAGCAAATTAGGTGTTACCCAGGGAACAGCTTAGTGGGGGAGTCGGATTGCGTCCTTCCTCACTATCAACGACCCAAGCCGACTCCCTTAGTGGTGTTACCCCTACCATGTGGCACACATGGATAGTATTTTGTATATCCACGCGGTCCATCTGTTTCTCCATATTTTAGGATGGTCTTACAAAAATCATGCAAATCAAAATCTCAAGTGGACCATACCACTGGAAACAGTGTTGATTGAGTGCCCACAATTAAAAATTCCAAAGAGCCCATCTTAAGGTTTTTTTTTTAATGTTTATTTGCAATCCAAGCTCTTGATAATGTTAATAAGGTATGGATGAAGGGAAAATTTAAAGAGTAGCTTGATCTAAAACTTTTGTGGACCACAAAATTCTTTTAATGATTATTTATCACTCTTTCTATTGGTATGATCCACCTAAGATTTGGATCTTTTTATAACTTTGGACCGAATCCTAAAATTATGCGTAACAACAGATGGACGGCATGGATATACAAAATATACATCAAGGTAGGCCCCATAAGGTAGGGGTAACACCCACTAAGGTGGTACTCGGGTAACATCTAATTCACTCCGTCAGTCAGCACCCTTAACCAAGATCTGTATTATGTTAAATGTGTGTGCCTGGGAAGGGCGCGACTTAGGTGTTACCCCTATGGTATGGCCCACATAGATGATATTTCATATATCCACGCCGTCCATTCGTTTCTCCATACCAATTTAGAATGGGTTCCAAAAATTATGTAGATCCAAACCTCAAGTGGACCATACCAATGGAAACAGTTTTATTGGGTGCCCCACCATTAAAAATTCCAAAGAGCCCATCGTAAGGTTTTGGTAATGTTTATTTGCAATCCAAGATGTTGATAATGTCAAGAAGGTCTTGATGAAGGTAAAATATAAAGATCAGATTGATCCAAAACTTATGCAGCCCACAAAAATCTTTTAATGGTCATTCATCACTGTTTCTAGTGCTATGGTCCACCTGAGATTTGAATGTTCTTATGGTTTTGGATCACATCCTAAAATGATATGAAAAAACAGATGGATGGAGTGGATATATAAAAAAATACATTAATATAGGCCCCACATGGTTAGGGTAACACCCACTAAGCGGGTAACAGCGAATCCGCTCTCCACTGAGGAAGCCTTTTGCAGGAAGTTATTGTGTTGAGATGCTAGGTGGGGCCAATTGTGGTGTTTCTGACAAATTTACACCGTTCATCCATTTTGAGAGCTTTTTTTTAGGATGTAAGACCAAAAATCAAGTGGATCTAATACTCAAGTGGGCGGTATGAGAGGAAACAGTGGGGATTCAGTGAGCCCTGTTTGAAACATTTATATGGCCACAAAGTTCACATCAGGCAAAGTTTTTGGTGTTTTCACTTCATCTCAATGGATGACCTTATAAACAATTTGGATGGCATATGAACATCAAAGTAAATCCCAGGAAGGTTTCGACGGTAGGAAACTCTTTCTTCAATTTTCCCTTTCGTATGATTACCTTGAGTTTTAGATCCACCCCAATTTTTTTTTTTTTCTTGTGTTTTAAAATGAGCTTCTCAAAAGATGAATCGTGCGGATTTCTCACAAACATCACAGTGGCCCCACCTACCATCCAACTGCTAGAAAGGCTTTTGCAAGAAATTCATTCCATTAAACAAATCTATCATAAGGTCAACAAAACAAACCATTTACAAAGTCAACCCCTTTTTACCAAACACCGACCAACGATGACTCTTACTTATTATTATTATTTTTCAAGTAATAAAGGGTGACGATGGCCCGGTTGCTGTCAATCAGTAATGTGGCAACACATTTAGCCAATGACCTGCATGTAATTCTATTAAATGTGTTATTAAGATTGTACTGGTCTCCCAGAGCACTTAGATGATATAATACTTACGATCCAGGCGCCAAATCAGCCTAAGATCAAACCTTTGAAGGTTGACTTCCGGCTCAGGATGGAAAGGAGACTGCCTAAGCAAGGGTGCGTTTGGTAAAATTTATATTCGGCACTTATAATTGACTGACTTATTTTCTACTATTTTCCATAATTCAGATTGTTTGGTAAATTTGTAAAGTTAAGTGCTTAATTTGATTTTAATTGAAAATTTTGAATTTTTTAAACTTTCTTCCTTTGGCTTAACACTTAACGCAGAATGCAGTAAGTGATTTTGATTTAATTTTTTTTCCATAAATGACATTTTTACCCTTCTTCCTAATAATCTTCACTTTGACGGGGCTAATTGTGTATGGTTGGAGGCATGTTGATGTGAAATTGGCTACATCATGTTGTATGTGTTATATCCACATTGTCCATCCATTTTGAAAAATCATTTTTTGGGCATGAGCCAAAAAATTAGACGGACCCAATGCTAAAGTGAACCCATGACAGAAAATTGTAGGGATGTTGGCGCCCACCGTGCGTTGAAATCTTCCTAGGTCCCACCATGATGTTTATTTGCCATCAAATTTATTCACAAGGTCATACATACGTGAAAGAAGGGAAAACAAAAATATCAGTTTGATCTAAAACTTTTGTGCCGCCAAGATGTTTTCAATGTTAGGCATTCAATCTCCACTATTTTTTATGGTGTGGCCCACTTGAGCTTTGGATTTGCGTTATTTTTAGCTCATGATCTAAAATGATCGGAAAATATGGATGAACGGTTTGGATACAACACATACATCATAGTGGGGCCTATGAGACTTTCCTACATTATCACATGTTGTTGATGTGGATTGCCTGCTAAATACTCTGCCAGCAGGTTCCTATATTGAAAAGCTAGGTGGAGCTATCATGATGTTTGTGAGAAATCCACCCATACGTCCATCTGCTTTTTCAGCTCATTTTAAGATATTTGACAAAAAATGAGGTGGATTCCAAAACTTAGGTGGCGTACAAGAGGGAAAAGTGGGAAAAGAAATGCCTACAGTTGAACAATTTTGCTTACCGTTGAGCTTTGAATCTGCCTAATTTTTAATTCATGACTTAAAATGATGTGAATAAATGGATGGACAGTGCAAATCTAATGCAAACATCATGATGGGACCCATAAAACTTTGCCACGTCAACACAATGGCGAATTGTGGAAGAGGAATTTAGGTGTCGGGAGTAGATTAGTTGTTACTTGGGTAACACGTTAGTAGGTGTTACCCTAATGGTATGGGGTCCACCTTGATGACTTTGTTGTAAATATATCCGCAATGTTCATTCGCTTTTAAATTTCATTTTAGGACTTATCCCAAAACTTAATCAAATCCAAATCTCAAGTGGACCTCACCACTGAAAAATTTGGTGATTGACCATTAAAAACTTGTTGTGGGCCATAAATTTTTGGATCAATTTGATTTTTGTATTATACCTTAATCCAGGTCTGTTTCACCTTATCGATAGGTTGGATTGACAACAAACATTATGGTGGACCCTAGGTAGTTTTAATAGTTGGCCGTTCAATCACCAAGGTTTCCTGTGGTCATATTGAGATAATAGGGGTAAATATGACAAATTTACAATTTTCAGACGTTTATTGTCTATATTTACCGAGTGGTTTTTTGTGAAAAAAGCGCTTAATTTCAGATATCAAGACTTTTTTCATATAAATTATCAAACAGATCTTTCAGTACTTTTTAAGTACTAAAATTTAGCACTTTAATTTTTCATTTCTTAAATTAAATTTCAAACCTTATTTCCAATTTACCAAACGTCACCTAACTCTAATTAACCATGTTCTATCAAGTAAGCCTATTTACACTTTGGTTCGTATAGAGATTCCATCCTCCGTTTTAGTGCAGTTGGAGTTCATTTTCAGTAATTTCTTCTAGGGTTGGAACGGTGGAAAGAACAAATGTCAATGGGTGAGCTGGAAAAGGTTATCCAAGCCAAAGAGGAAGATGGGCCAGGTGTTAGATGTCTCAAATGTAATGACTCGAAAATTTTGGCTGCTTAAAATTTTAATTTCATGATAGAAATTAGGGTTAAATAAATTAATCTCTCATTAATAAACAACAAGGAAATATGAACTGGTTGGTTAGAGCTCTCTTAGTGGAGAGGCGAGACTAAGGATCAAGTCTTGCTTTTAGGAAGCCTAGATTAGGTAGGCTCAGCTAATGGACGGATCAGATTGATCATACGATCACTGCTATCCACCCCATCCATCCGTTCTTGCAACATTGTTAGGTCAGATAAGTAGGACAGATCCAACCCCATATTGATCATACCACTTATATTAGTGGTAATATTATCACTTTTATAATAACTTGTACATCTAGATCGTCCATCTAGGTTACCTTAAGGACTAGCAAACAAATTGACATTTGGTACATATATTAAATGAATCTTTTGGTTGTAGATTATAACTTAAGCTTGTGAAAAATTAAGGGAGACTTTCATCACCATTAACAGGTGAGTAATCCCACCATATTTCCTATTCATTGTAGTTAAAATAAATGTTGGTTGATATGATGTATTGAGATGAATTCTTAATGATATAATGTTGAGTTGCAAGTTATAACTTGTTGAGCATTCATGTGGTTGAAAATTTGAACAAGAAAAATGGTTTACCTCTCAAATCTTGAGAAGGGCTGTTGAAAATGGTTTACCTCTCAAATCATGAGACGGATTGTGGTTTATCTCTAATAAGAGATACGAATTGTTACGATGAGTTAGACCATGCATCTCATGAATCATACATATCATTGTGTATGCCGGAGGATCTCTCCTGATGATTGGTAGGTACTTAAGTACCCAGTGTTCGATGGACTCATCCTAGATGCTCACGTAGTAGTGGAAGCCTACCCATTTGGTTGGGTAGATGTCGGCCCTAGAAGGGTTGATGCGGGTTGATGGAGTCCAAGTTAAGCAAGCGGACAAACTTCCCACTTGATCCATGCATCATGCATACATAACATGTTTGCGTACATTTTACATTAATAAGTATGTTTGGATGTTCTTATTTTAACTGTCATGCATATGAACTATGATGGGTTTTACTCACTAGATATCTCAGCTGACGAGTGTGAATTAACTATATACAGATGATACAGATGAGCTACATAAGCAGGAACCTAAACCAGTGGAAGAACTACCATGAATGTGTGGCATTACTTGACGGAGGAAGAAGTAGCCGCTATTAATCAAGATGTTTAGCCAATTGTTTTATCTTATTTATGTTTTATGACATTATTAATAAGTCTCAAATGGGTGTGGATTATTGTGTATGGATTTTATTGATTATTTAATGATGGTTTATGAACTTAGTACACATGTAATCTTGTGCCTCTATAATAGTTTGACTCTTGAGTTAGCGCACTTGTGCACGAGTCATACCCCATAACCTGGGCCTGAGGGTGCACACTCTATGTCCAGATTTCGGGGAGTGACATCAAAAGTGAGATGAAGACATTTTAGCTTAAAATGGCTTGGACAATTAAACATAGAACAACAAAGAGCTGCTGAGGATTGTTTATGAGATCTAAATATAGAAGGGATTTGATGATTTTAGGTGGGGGGAACATGTCTAGCATGGCCTTGCCTCTTTGGAAATGAATTTTCAGTCTTCTTCCAAAGTTGGTAGAGAACGCGTGTTGGTTGATAGGTAAAGCCGTAAAGGGGACTATAATTTGTGAAACACAGATTGGACAGGTTTGGGCCTGTTGCGTGAGGGGATAATTCAGAATCCACCAGCTGATAGATAGACCTTGTGGGTGAATCAGGTGATGGGGCAGCAATGTTTGCGATCCAATGTCAGCCTAATTGAATACATCCTGCAAGTGGTGATTGACTTCATTAGAGCCGAGCGCTTTTGCACTTCCTCTAAGGAAGACGAAAGTGTCTGGGTGTGCTCCTCTTCAGGTGAATTTGAAGTGGCTTTTGCTTGGCACATAGTTATATCGGAAATGGTCCAAATGGGTCTGGCATCTAAAACTCCCCTATAAAATTTCACTTTTCTCATAGAAGATTCTACACAAAGCCACTCCAGGCAATGGGAGTGCAGGACAAGGGCATCTCTGTTGTGTCCAAGTGTGACTGTTGTGATGAAGATCCCGCGGCCCTCCCGCAGGTGGAATTTATTGATCATCTTTTCTCTTTAGGGGTGACGGCGAATAAGGTTTGGGCTCATCTTGGCGCCTTGTTCAATCTCCCAACTGTAAGAAATCTAATATTGCGGAATTCATAGGACCGTGCAGTGCATCGGATATGTAGATCTAATAAACTGGAATAAAGACATACCTGTCTGGTGGGCCATCTCGAATTAGAGATCTGGATCTTCCCCTCCTGGGATTGCTGTAGAGAAAACCTTAGATGGAGCTTGTTTTCAGTGTAATCCCGGATTGGGGACCCATCACCCTTTAAGTAGGGTTTGTAGTGGGTGTCGCAGTGTTTGAAACCCACCAAAACACTGCCACCCTCGCTCCACACGAATTTGGCTATCAGAAATCCATGTTCAACTACAATACTGCTACAGGCAGTGTAGACGCGCAACCCCTCTTAATTCTGTAGATCACGACTGTAGTGGGGTCCACTGATCAGTCCACATATGAATCTGCATGTGTATTCAAATCTGGACCATTGATCAGTCGGCCCACTATATAGAAAACTTACATTCTCCCACTTGGGCCATACTGTTCAATGTCACGGATTTTAATTATACTTAAGTGGTCAACCAATATGACAGATTCTGTGGATAACGTCTTTTCCAATCTAGTCCATCAAAACTACTAATACTGGATCGTGGTAGTCTACACAACATTAATAGAGGCGAAGTGAGACGAATCACGGTCACTAGTACCATCAATCTTAATGACGCAAATTGTGAACATGGTTGTGTGGTATGAAGGTTACACTCAAGTGTGATTGAAAGTGCCTACCTTCAAGAGGTCCTAGGAGCTTTCTTAAGATGTCTCCAATAAGACAATACTGAAATTTTACTATTCTCAAAATATATTGTGCACACCAAATGAGAGAAATAGTATAAACCAAAAGATGGAATCATCAAAGTATATGAGATCTCCACGAGTGTCTGAACAAAATAGATCTATACTGAATCTGAAAACTCCCACTAACTGAATGTATCTACGAGGTCATGACTCCCATAGACACTACATACTCCTGAAATGGCGCCATAGGAAGCCCTTTAGTGAGAGGATCAGTTATGATCTCTTTAGTACCGATAAAGCTTAATAGACACTTGATGATCCCGCACTCTATCATTTACAGTATGATACTTTATGTCGATATGCCTCGACCTTGATGAGTGCTCGCTGTTGTACGAGAAATGTATCGCAACTGAACTGTCACAAAAAAAATATTTTCATAGGTTTTGGGATATGCTCCAAGACCCATAAACCAATGAGAAAAACACTGTAGCCACATCGCCTGATTTATAGCTTCGTGACATGTGATAAATTCTGCCTTTATAGTGAATGAAGTTGTGGTGGATCGTTTTACACTTTTCCAAGACACAGTTCCTCCACTCATAAGAAAGAAATTTAACCGGACGTGGACTTTCTTGTGTCGACGCAGCCAGCATAATCTGCATCTAAATAATCGACCAAATCCAAATGGTCGGCTTTCTGTAGGTGAGTTTAAAGTCTTTCGTCCATTGCAGGTAGCGCAACGCTTTCTGCAGTTATCTGCCCAATATTCCAAACCATAAAAGTAATATCCGGGCGCGTACAGAACTGAGCATACATTATACTCCCACTGCTGATGCGTACGGAATTTACTTTATGCGATCTTTTTCTAAATCATTCTTGAGGTACTGAAAAAACTTCTGAACTTGTCACCTTTAGTTATAGGTCATCAAGCATGAAAACAACTTTGCATGCCAAATCGCTCGAGTATCCTACCAATGTAGGATCTCTGTGACAAATCAAGCAGTCCTCGAGATCTGTTCCTATGAATCTCGATGCCTATGATAAAGAAAGTATCACAAAAGGAAGAATCTAATTTCTCATTTATTAGGTTTATGGATCTGTAATGAAAGTAGACGTTTATAAAAGTGATAAATTATTTGTGTCCACTCCATGAGACTATAGGGAATGAACCACAAATATCTGTATATATCACTTCTAGTAGTCCTACATTTCTGATTGGTTCATTTTTCCTGATTCTAGTCTGTTTTCCCTTAATGCAATCTGTACAATCTTTAAAATAAGAGAAATCCAAGGATTGAAGTATTCCATCCCGTACAAGCCTTTCCATTATCTCACAAGAGATATGGCCTAATTGCCTATGTCATAAAATGGAGAAAACTTCATTCCTCTTTATTCTCTTTATTCCTGCTCTATTATGCTGCAAGTTTATATTTAGAACATTTGCGGTATGTAGGTTCAACTGATATAGCTCATTCCCAAAAATAATAGCCAACTAAATTCAAAACCAAAGTAAATATTAAAACTTTCATTCTTAAATTTAAATGGGCATCCTCATTTGACTGAAAAGAGAAATTGAAAAAAAATTAAATTTCGCATTATAAAAGGCATAAAAAAAATATCTATTAGGTCTAATAATGGCCATTTGCTAATCTAAGTCTGTAGACTCCTACTGCCGCAATGTTCACTTTTACGCCTATTGCCAACGCACACTGATTGCTCCGTGTCAGTTGGCATTTGACTTTGTAGTATATCCTGCATGGAAGTGCATATGTGAATAGAAGTGCTATAGTCTATCCATCAGGAATCTGTAGATACTCCAGTCAGATTGCTTTCAAAACAAACAAGATCACGATGATTACCTTTCTTTACCAACCATGCTTTAAAGCTTTCGCAGTCCTTTTTCTGATGTCCTGGCTTATTGCAGAAGAAACATCCATCATCAGGACCCCGTCTTTTCTTCTTTGCTTTGCCTTTAGATTGTAGCTGATTGCCACCTGTAGGATCCAAAGAACCTTTTTCTGAATTTTGCTTCCTTTTCTTATTCTTCCATTTTCTCCCTTGTCCTGGGGTTACGAAATTTACAATATGTTCGATGCCTTGCTTAGCCAACCTTTCCTCCTCTTGGACGCACTGAGAAATCAGTTCGTCCAACGTCTATTTGTCCTTAATAGTATTGAAATTCACCTGGAACGTACTGTATTGAGGAGGCAGGGAGATCATGATCAGATAGACAAGCTGATTATCATCAAATTTCAGTCCTAAGTTGCGTATCTTGGATACTACTTGGATCTGTTCTATAATGAATTCCCTTATATTTCCTTTACCGTTATAGGTTGCACGGATCAGTTTGCTGAGTAACGAACATAGTTCAGCCTTTTCTGATTTCGTGAAACGCTTGCCTATCTCGATCAGGAAGTCTTTGGCCTTATCTGTATTAGGCATGGCACCCTTCATGGCCTCTGAAATCGCGTACTTCATGATTTTGAGGCACATTATATTGGACTCTGTCCAGGCCTTATAGTGAGCTTTTTCCTCTTCTTTGCTTTCAGATGAAGGCTTAGGAGGTTCTGGCTCTCTCAAGGCAATGTCCAACTTCATACACCCCAGGACAATCTCAATAGACTCCTTCCATGTGTTGTAGTTGGAGCCGGTCAGAAGGGGGACTGTATTATAGCTGTTTGGAATGTTAACTGAAAAATAAACTTACATTAGACTTTATATTATGAAGTTTCAGGCGAATAAACATTCAATTGATTGAGGGCCTTCAATTGAATTATCCAGGATGAATGTGGGCCTAAATAATCAATCCTGGCGAGAATCGGCCACATCATTATGACTCCACCTGTGGGTGGAAGTCATAAAATGCAGATGGTTCTCCTGAACTGGAATCTAACGGTGATTGTCTGTGTTTTCGTCACCGTCTACATGTGTTCATGTCCTTACTAAAGTGGTGATCGTTTGTGTTTTCGTCACCGTCTGCATTGGACGTGAACGTAACTGTATGCAATCCTTTTAACTTAATCCCAACATTAGAAGTCTGAATTCATGCAAATCTTCACTGATAGTGGTCACTGTGGCGGCTAGCACTACCAGATCCAACTCCATGATTTTCGACTTAGGACTGCAATCATGTGTTTATATCCCTACTAAAATGGTGAACGTATGTGTTTTCGTCACCATCTGCATGGGGAACAAACACAACTGTATGCACTCCTTTAAACCCAATATTGCAAGTCTAGAATTGTGAAAATCTTCACTAATTGAGGTCACTACGGTGGCTAACACAATCAGATCCAATCCCACAAAATTTAGACTTAGGATTGCACTTTAATCCTGCCCTCAACGGATTAATGTCTAAAATAGTCCGATTTGGCTCAGTTAGTAGTTGACATTGACCATTGAAATATGATGAAACTGAAAAGAAACCAACATTTGAGTTTCATTCACCCATTTCCTTTTAAATCAACGGATCAAGTTAGCTCTAAAGTATAGGTAATGTGCCCACAACTAAGCCGAATCAAGACTCTATATGATTTGAACATCACAATGAGCATTCCAAGTCTGACACTTAACATTCACATGATGAATAGTCCAAATGGAACATTTATCCTAATTCATGTGGACAGTCAAATCCTTATATTAAGGTCCATATAATGGACGATTCAAATCTGATGCTTAACGTCTACATGATGAAAAGTTTAGATGCTAAATCATTTATCTAGTGAATGATCCAGACTGTACACTCATTGTAAACTAAATAGATAGTCCAGATCCAAGGTAAATGCCTATGTAGTTGCTCAAAAGGGAGGCCCAAAAGAATGCTAAAATAAAGCCCATAGTTCTAGCCCAAAACATGATAAAATCAGGCCCATAGATCTGGCCCAAAACATGCTAAAATCAGGCCCATAGATTTGGCCCAAAACATGTTAAAATTAGGCCCATAGATCTGACCCAAAACATGCTAAAATCAGGCCCATATATCTGGCCCAAAACATGCTAAAATCAGGCCCATAGATCTGGCCCAAAACATGTTAAAATTAGGCCCATAGATCTGTCCTAAAACATGCTAAAATCAGGCCCATAGATCTGGCCTAAAACATGTTAAAATCAAACCCATAGATCTGGCCTAAAACATGTTAAGATCAGGCCTATAGATTTGGAACCACCAGTGGCCCATTGTATGGTCCACCCGAGATTATGAATGGCTATAATTGATTGGGCCTTCCAGGTACCGAACGAATGTGGACCCAAAAGGCACTTGGTTTGGACGCTGGGCCCAAGCTAGCTAACAAAACAAAGGGCGTCGCTGCCCTGTCTCAAAGGAAAAACAGTCCAATGGCTGTTGGAGAGAGAGAGAGAGAGTAGGGGTGTGAAAACCCTAATCCTATGCAAGCCCAAGCCGCAGCCGCAGTCGCCCTCTCTCCGAAGACTGGCAGCCCTGCCTCTTCTCCGAGGACCGGCAGCCCTGCCTCTTCTCTTTCCAAGGTCAGTCACCGTTGGAGCAACTGACTATTGACGGGTAATGGCGGCGATGAGCCACTCTTAGCCCCGGTTGCAGTCCCTGCTGGTGCCGCTGGAAACAAAATCTAATAGGGAGCTCCAGTCATGGCAGCTCTTATAAGCAACAGGGCTAATGGTACGATGATGGTTGCATGCCAATCGGAAGCGGAATCCAACAGATCTTACGCTCTGGTGGAGAGTATCCAGTAGGTGCATAGCTTTGGAGAAAACCGATGGCCGCACGATGACTCCAACAAAGCGACCCACACGATTATGGCAATTGATTCAAAATAGGGGTCCATTTGCTGCCAGAGAGGTCCGTGGCTGAATGGAGAAGGTGAGCAGAGAGTTTTCCTATCCCCCCCCCCCCCCCCCCCCCGCCCTTTTTTTTTTTTTTTTTTTTGTTCTGTATGGGATCAGCGACCACCTCATCCTATTTTCCGGCGACTATAGTGGTAACGTTAAAGGGGTTTTGGAGTACCCACAACCAAGGATTTGTTCAGAAGTGGTATTCTGGCAATCCTTAATACCATATCACAGCAACCCTATAAACCTAAAGGGTCTTTACCGCTATTATAATTGGATGCGGTAATCGGATGTGAAATCGAAACCCTTATGGCCCAGACCTGTTTGGTAGACTATAATCAAAACCTCACAGATCCGACCTCAAGAGTTTCCTAACAAACATAATAATCTAAACAATCCTCCATAGCCAATGCACTGTTGGCTCTGATACCAACTGTAAGAAATCTAATATTGCGGAATTCATAGGACCGTGCAGTGCATCGGATATGTAGATCTAATAAACTGGAATAAAGACATACCTGTCTAGTGGGCCATCTCGAATTAGAGATCTGGATCTTCCTCTCCTGGGATTGCTGTAGAGAAAACCTTAAATGGGGCTTGTTTTCAGTGTAATCCCGGATTGGGGACCCAGCATCCTTTAAATAGGGTTTGTAGTGGGTGTGGCAGTGTTTGAAACCTACCAAAACACTGCCACCCTCTCTCCACACGAATTTGGCTATCAAGAATCCATGTTCAACTACAATACTGCCACAGGTAGTGTAGACGCGCAACCCCTCTTAATTCTGTAGATCACGACTGTAGTGGGGTCCACTGATCAGTCCACATATGAATCTGCATGTGTATTCAAATCTGGACCATTGATCAGTCGGCCCACTATATAGAAAACTTACACCAACATCCCCTTCCCTCTCGGCCATCGCTAGAGCTAGTGAGTGGTGGGTGGCAACTTCCTAGGTTGATCCTTTCTCCATGCTCAAGGGTCTCATTTGTAGCTAGCCTCCTCTTTTGGGAAGTGTGGCAGGTGAGAAACACTGCAAGATTTGATGGTAGTAAAATGAAATCCTTTAGCATCGTTGCCAATGTTGAACGCTGGATCCAGCTGATCTGCCCCGCTCTTCTTGCGCTCAGAAAGATTAGTATTCCCTGTGCTGCATTCTTACTCTCTCTCGACCTTGGTTCCTCTTGGTCCTCTTGGCATGCAGTCAAAATCGTCAAGTGGTCTCGGCCTCAACCGAGATGGGTTAAGCTTAATGTTGATGACTCGGCTAGGGGTAACCCAAGCATGTTGGGAGGGGGTGGAATATGCAAAGATCACCAGAGCCAGTTACTATTCGCTTTCTCCTCGGGGTACGACTATGGGTCTAACAACCGTACTGTGGCTACGACGGTGGTGGAAGGCTCATCCTTGCGCTGATGCAGGTTTCTTTAATGTAGAGGTGGCGTACGACTTTAAGGGTGTGGTGGATCTCCTAAGCATGAATGCCCCGACAGTGTGGGCCATGTGGTATTGGTGGGCTAGAGTTTACGCCGTAAGAAATCACATGGATATTAATATTGCTTTCATGCCCAGAGAGGCTAATTACGTGGCAGACGGGCTCAGCAAATGGGGGAGTGAATCCCAAGTGCACTAGATTATCGAAGATGCGAGGAGTTTGCCCCGTGGGTTAGAGGAAATTTATTCTCAGATAGGGTGGTTTTGGGTAGCATGAGGTTGGGCAGAGTGTCATTTGAGGAGTTCAAGGTAGGTGGGTTGCGTGTTGGGGCCGGAGCAGACTATACGATAGGTAGGCCCACCGTCTTTTTTGCTGCTGGGTCAGCCTGAATGTGTTCAAATGTTTGGTTGGTGACCTCAAAAGCATCCAGTTAGGTGCTGTCAAAGCTCTGTGGCCCCCACCATAATGTATGTGTTTTATCCACACCGTCCATCCATTTTTTCCAGCTCATTTTAGTGCATGAGCCCAAAAACTAGGCAGATCTAAATCTAACGTGGGCCACCATAGGAAATAGGGGGATAATAATGCCCACCGTTAAAACCTTCCTAGGGTCCACCATGAAGTTTATTTACCATCCAACCTGGTCGTAAGGTCAGACAAGACCTGGATGAAGGTAAGCATTCAATCTCTACTGTTTCCTGTGGTGTGGTCGACTTGAGCTTTGTTTCTGCCTCATTTTTGAGCTCATGCCTCAAAATGAGCTGGAAAAATAGATGGATGGCATGGATAAAACAAATACATCATGATGAGGACTACAGAGCTTTGACATCAGCTAGCTGGCTGGTGTTGGGGTCACCAGCCAAACCGCGTCCATGAATGAGAGGCTGGATCGGAAATGGGCCCACCCAGCTTTGGGTTTGGATTGGGCTGATCTTCGTGGCTTGTTGGTTGGATGCAGACCCGTCGGTTATGTATGGCCTGGCGCAGCTAGCCTGACATTGGTGACTGAGATTCGGAGGGTAAGCCAGCCCTGGTCCATCCCGATTTGGGTCATGCCGGTCATGGACACAAGTTTATGACTCTTAGACTGGACCTGGAGATGATAAATGCTAGCCCATTTTCAATTCCAGCACATGAGCCGGGCTTGAAAACCATGGTTTTAAGACTTGAACGAATCGGATTCATATGAGTCAACTCGAACTTGGTCAGAACCTGATCTGGTAAGTCAGGCCTGGTCTGAGTCCGAAGGGAATGGACACAAGTTCATGGCTCATGTGGTGCTTGACTTGCACAATCTATAGGTCAGTCCATTTGCGATGCCAGCTTATGGGCTAGTCTTGACCCATGGTTTAAGACTTGGACAAGTCTAATACAACTTGTTAGAGTCAACTCGGACTAGGTCAGACCCTATCCAACTCCATGGATTTCTTAAATGGAGGCCTTTCTATACTCTGCCGTTCGATTAGTAGTCGATACATTTCTATCATGTTAGACAACCAAACTCGCCACCTAATGTACTAAAATGGTTGTTAAAGCCCAATTCAGGTCCATGGCTCATGGGCTAGAGTTGGACATGTTTAGGCTGGGCCGCTCCCTGATCTAGTTCGTGGGCCGGACTTAGCTCATGACCTCAACGTTGAAACACAGGCTCCAAGCCATTGAGCTATGTATTTAGACCCATTGGGTTAGTTCATAAAATGTTCCCTAGACGGAAAATACGGAAAGGGAAAGTGAGAATGAGCAGAGTCTGGAGCACGATCAATGCCCTGGGTATGGGCCGCCTGTTTGTTGATCAAGAAGCATTCCTGGGCTTAGCCCAACTGTATACTAATCTAGCCAGGAATTTTAGCCCAGATTTGGCCCAATGAGAACATGCAAAGCGCAAGCCCAACGCAAATCAAAGATTTCGAGCCCACAAAAATGGGCCAGGCCCAATACAACTTGGAGGCTCTTTTCAGTGACACTGTAAGATGTATCAGGAAGCCAACAAATGTACGATGATATGAACCGTTAGTCCACCATTTCGGAGGATTTGGAACACATTGAAATGCAAATCACAATCACATTGGAATCAAGGTAATTTTGAATCCTCATTTGTGGTTGGTTGAAATGTACTGGAATCCAAATCTTCCATTTAGGAGCATGTATTTAGAGGGTGTTGTAATTCTTTGATTTTTTTCACAAGACTTAGATTTGATTAGTTAAATTAGCTTTCATATCCTAAATTAGTATATGTGCATGTGTGTGACATTTGATATAATGATTGTAATAATCTCATTAAAATATATACTTTGTTAATAAAAGAGGAAATTTCAAGCCTCAAGTGGGCCACAAATGCAAGAATCACAAATAAGCGACTCACCAACATTTTTTAACCGTCCATTTAGATGTCTAACATTTGGATTGTTCAAATCATTCCATTGATATGATTTTAGTATTACAGCCGAGAATTAGATTGTTTTGGAGTATCATTAGTGTTTCATGTGTCCAATGGAATTGTAGCATAGAGACGCCTCTGTTACATGTGTGACTCTTCTATCCTAAAAAGGAGGCAAAAAAGGCATTTCCTTAGTGTTACAAAATCATCTAAGCATTTTATTTAAACTTCAAAACACACCAAAATGAAGATTTGAAATACCTCCTACTTCCATTTACCTCTAAATCCAAGGCGATGATCACAAAAAGCTAGCTAGTTTGGATTTGAAATACACCTAATTTACCACCAAATCCAAGGTGCCAAAGTGGAGGTGTTAATATCCACCTCTTTCATCCTGTTGAAATACACCCATCCATCCATGTCTAGAGTTAACTTAGAAGGCATCGGATCCAAGTTCCTTCTCGTGAGAGTTGATCGGATGGTTGGATCTGCGTGATGGGCTATGACTAGAAATTTACATTGAGCCGATGATCGATTATCAAAGGTTTAATCTTCTCATTCTCATTAGGTGTGGTCCAAATAAACAATGGGATCTGTATGTTTGATGAACGACTGTCTATTGGGTTTTGATAGAATGCGGCCTGGGTCATAGCAACTATGCAGGGGCTCATTTCCACCATTGGATGGTACAATTAGGTAGCCAACACTGAGAACATGCTACCATTGTAATATCTTTCTTTCTCCACACAAGTAAGGTCCATGGGATATTGATCCAGACTGTTGATCATGACTGGAAAAATACTAACCCTCAGGTATCTGTCCTCGTTTTCAGGCCATTAACGTATTTTCTATTAACCATCTCTTTAGAGGATCCTATTAACCATCTCTTTAGAGGATATTGGATATAAGGTCTAGGAATATCTATTTCTTGTGATTTTCCTAATTCCCACCAGAAATAAGGTCTAGGACATTGATATAAGGTCTAGGAATCTCCCGAGCATTGCAGAACACCTGGTGAATGTGTGTAGTCTTCCTGCAATGCTCTGGAGAATGTGTGTAGTCTTTCTAACGGTTTTCAGTTCCTTTTAATGGGCCCATAGGTCTATAATTCAATCCACTCATATTATTTGTTTCATTTTGGAAGGCCAATGCACTGGTTCGGATCTCGGAGCCATTGGCCCCACTTGTATGGATTGCACCTATGAATGTAAGGTAGAAATCCGTCCATCTATTTTTTAGACGAGACGTGATGAAGGGACACGGATTGCGTAGTACAACACAGACGTGTTGTATGTCTTTCATCTCCATGTCGTCCATCCATTTTTTTCCAACCCATTTTATGGTATGAGCCCCCACCCCCCCCCCCCCCCCAAAAAAAAAAAAAAAAAAAAAAAAAAAAATCTTAATCTCCAGTGGACCACACCACAGGAAACAGGGGTGATTGAACGGCCACCATTAACAAATTCTTTGAGGACCATAAAAGTTTTGGATCAAGCTGGTAACTTCTCTCTTATTCTATCAACCGGTTGGATGGCAAATAAACATCATGGTGGGCTGCGTGAAGTTTTCGATGGTGGGCATTCAATCACCATGTTTCCCTGACGTGTGGTCTCTTGAGATTTGGATTTGCTTCATTTTTTAGCTCATGCCAAAATAAATAAATAAATAAATAAAATAAATAAATTTGAGCAGGCAAAATAGATCTACTTTGTGGATATAAAACACATACATCATGGTGGGCCCCACGTTTATAGATCCACCAACTTGGTGGTTCCTAGATCTGAATCCACATCACATATAAAAATATAACTGTGCAATTAGACAATGCCCGCATTCACAATCCTCCATCCTCTTGGCCCCTAAGTGGATGGGTGATGGACCAAATCTCCATTGAACAATCGTATCTGTCTAATTAGTGGTCATATGGCCATTGCATGCAACACCTTGGTCCTTTTATTCCCTCCTGACAATGACAAACAACGATTCACATTCCAACTGTTACTTAATAAAATGGTTATAATCTTTGGATTTTTTTTCTTTTTCTTTTTGGGGACAGATCAACAAGCAAACCCAATGATGAATATGGTAATATTACAATGGTATTTTTGAAATAGGTTATATAAAATTTTGTGAGACTTCAATGTCTTAGCACCCAACATTCTTTATTTTGATAAGTATTTCCACTTATGATATTTACAATACAATCTCCCTCTGTCTAAAACAAGATGAGAGAAACGAAACACACATCTTCCCTATAAATTCAACACTAGAACAATATATATCTAGAGTAGCTTAGAAAAATATCAAGTAGTTTTATTTTTTGTCATAATCTTGTTCCATGTATAACTACTAATCTAATCTTAGTAGTTACTGAGGTATGATGAACCTTCACCTAACAATAGGAGCCTATTTTAACTTTGTCGCTGAATCCTGACCTCGAGCTATAAGTCTCTAATAGCATGCAATTCTATAACAACATCTCTCATCTCCATTCGGCAGCTTTGCGATTCTGTAGAACACGATACACCCACTTTGACCCATGAAACCAAGCAATCATGCATTCTATTTCTCAAATTGTTATCTTGAATAGCTTCAGCATCTTCTAAGAGAAGTCTTGGATCTACGATCTCCATTACTTGTTCAGGAAAAGCCGACTTTGCAAAGTGATGAAGGCTCTGATTGTCCTTAAACATGTCATCAGTTGGCCGCTTTCCGGTGATCATCTCCAAGAGAAGGATCCCATAACTGTATACATCTCCCTGTGTGGACGCCTTACCACCCATCCCATACTCTACGATTTACAAATGTCATAAATATATTTGAATGTTAGACAACTATTTAAAGAAAGATAAGAATAGTGGTTAGATATTGAGAGGGAGAAAGGGAATATTTGATTCAAAAAATTAACATTTTTGCCTTTCCCAAAATTTAGAATATCTGAGAAAAAAGAATTCGGCCAAACATATTTCTTCAATCTTTGTATTTATGAGTGTGTGGTTTGTCCCAACAAATAATCCTTTTAAGAAAATATCCTAAAAATTGAACAAGAATCCACCATTCATTCACACACACGCACAGTGTATCACAGCTAGAGAAATAATCTAGTAACAATCTTCATACCTTATAACAGTGTGAATCCGTGTGGGGCCCAATCTAGCCAACATTTAATCATCGTGTACCCTTCGATAAGAGGGTCTACCATGAAATGTGTTTGGATGATTGCCACCAACCACAAAAGTGCATGCCCTCAATCGTATGATCTCCCAATCATAGTTATTTTTGGGTCAGTACAACAACGGGTATTAATCCTCTTGTTTTGTTGATTATAAGTGGGGCCACTTGGTCTCAAGAGAGAAATTCATCCTTTCAATTTATAATTGACTGTAGCTCACCATCACATTTGTCAGATTCTTCCATATTTTTTATTTTCTTCCATTTTAAGAGTTTAATTATGTTATTATTGTTTTTACTCTTCTATAGGGAGAATCCACTAATGTATGTAGAAATATCCATTGATTAGATTATTTTCATGCATAACATTCTTAATGGGGTGTGTGAACTAACCCATAAAAAAAAATAATAATAAAAAGAAATAAAAAAAAAAGCTTCATCATCATATTAATATATGGAAATTGCCAATCATTTTGCAATATAAATGAATTACAAAAAGATAGATTAAAAACTTACCTGGAGGAATGTACCCAATTGATCCCTTCATCCCAAATGTGCTAGATTGATTTTGAGAGAAACTTTCTGCAGCTTCAGAGAGGGACCTTGCTAAACCAAAGTCACCCACATGGGCAACCATATCATCATCAAGAAGAACATTGCTTGGTTTTAGGTCGCGATGAACGATTGGTGTTTGAGAATGATGATGAAGATAATCTAATGCTGAAGCCACGTCAATGGCTATATTTAGCCTTTGGGTAAGATTCAAATTCCTTACTTGAGGTTGTTCATCTGCATTTGGATGCAACCACTTCTCCAGACTACCATTAGGCATGTACTCAAAGACCAGAGCTTTGAAATCATTGCCATTAAAATCAATGCTCGAGCAAATTGTTAAGATCTTGACAAGATTTCGATGTCGGATATTTCTTAATGCTTCACATTCAGCTGCAAAACTCTTAAAAGCTCCTCCATGTAGTAGGTTGAGTACCTTCACTGCAACAAGTGTTTCAAAGCACTCTAGAATTCCTTTATATACAGAACCAAAACTTCCCACACCAATTAAATTAGCTGAAGAAAACCCATCTGTTGCTTGAAGGAGATCTGCATAAGAAACTTGTAACCACTGATTCAACGTGGAAGAGGGAGAAGAAACTTTCTTTGGAGAATTTCTTCTCCAATAAAGAGCCACAAAGATGCACAACAAGAGAATTGACGATGAAACCACAATAATAACTGCGATTTTGATTCTGGAAGCAAAGGGCTTTCCTCGTTTCTTAGAAGCTTGCTTAAGGCATGCTGACAATTGTAGTTCCGGTATACCTCCACAGAGTTTTCTGTTACCAACAACTGAAATTGCGCTGGCATTTCTAAAGATCCCTCCTTTGGGCACTTCACCCTCGAAATTATTGAATGACAAATTCAAATACTGTAAGAAATGAAATTCTTCGAAATACTTTGGAATATGCCCAGACAAGTTATTGCGCGATAGATCTAGATATTGGATACCTTTTAATTTCTTAAAGACTCTGGAATGGTTCCTTGAAACAAGTTTCCATTCATATTGAGAAACTCCAGGCTTTGACAATTTCCCAATGTATCTGGAATTCCACCTGATAGTTTGTTCTCTGAGATGTCCATTGCCCGAATATTTTCCAAGTTATCAACTTCCAGCAAGAGAGGCCCAGTAAATGAATTACGAGACAAGCCCATTTGAGTCGCGCCAACTTGTTTGAGTATGGTACCATTGAGTTTATTTTGTGAAAGGAGCAATGATTGCATAAATCCCCAATTTCCAAAACTGGAGGGTATGCTTCCATTGAAATCATTATCATCCAACTCGAGAATGCTCAATCGAGTGATGTTGCCAATTGAAGGTGGGATTTGCCCAGAAAATGAATTTCCGTAGAGACTCAAGCCTTGCAAATTGTAAAGCTTCCCAATAGCATCTGGAAGAGTACCCTTCAAGGAGTTCTGGGACAGATGCAGAGCATACAAGCTGACCAGATTACAAATTCCCTTGGGAATGATTCCAAATATCTTGTTATTTGCTAAATGCAGTCCGTATAGTTGTGTCGAGAGATTAGCAATGGAGCCAGGCAACTCACCATAGAGATTATTGGTGCCTGCACCTACATATTTTAAACGGGTGCAGTTGGTAAGTGAAGTGAGGAAGTTCAGGTCATCACCGTCCCTGCTTCCAATTTGATTCCTCACGATATTGAAAATGTGGAGATCTGGAATATTTCCTAGATTCAGAGGCACAGGTCCGCTAAAACTGTTAGCGCCAAAGTCAACAACTTGAAGACTCGAAACATTGGACAATGAAATTGGCATCATTCCAGTGAATTGGTTTTGTCCCAAAAGAATCTCTCGCAGGTGTGGAAAAGCAAGGCCTAGGTTGGGCAGAATGCTTCCATGTAGCCGGTTACCTGCCACACCAAACCTTTGGATGGATGAGAGATTATAAATCGATGGTGGAATCGTACCTGATAACTGATTTCCACCTATTCCAAGAGTGATGATGCCTGCTAATTGACCAAGCTGGTTTGGAATTTGCCCTTCAAAATTGTTATCTCGTAGTTCAAGCGTCACGAGAGAGGAAAGATTCCCCAACGAAGGTGGAATGCTTCCTCTGAGATCATTGTTTGTGACAGAAAGGACTTTGAGCTTTGATAAATAGCCAAGTTCGGCCGGAAGTTCTCCAACAAGCTGATTCCACCCGACGCGAATGCTTACAAGTTCTGAGCAGTGGCTCAGATTGGTTGGAATCTCTCCTTGGAGTGAATTCTCAGTCAGGTTGAGAATCTGAAGCCGAAACAAACGTCCGATTTCTTGAGGGATTTTGCCTTTGAAATTGTTGTTCGAGAGATTGATTCTTCTCAGGAAGGAGAGATTTCCAATGTGAGGAGATAAGTGGCCCACCAAGCTGTGGCCCGTGAGGTTCAAGATGGTGACCCTTTGATGATGGCGGCGACTGCAGGTGACTCCCTCCCACTTGCAGAAATGGAGAGAATGGTTCCATGAGCTCAAGACTCCAAGAGGATCTTCAGAAATACCAACTTTGAATGCGAGCAATGCGAGTTGATCGGTCTCATTTGTAAATACCGAGGGTGAGCAGGAGTTGATGGACGAGAGAAGGATTGCGTGAAAGAGGGTAAATGACCATAATGCCCTAAGATTGGAATGTGGGAACTCCATTATGTGTATGGGAGATGGGATGGTAAAGATGAAAAATCACAAATACGACCAGTGACCATAGTACACTATTTCTAGCTCTTGTAGCTCAAATGGGATGATGGAACCGGAAGCGGATTGCGTGGTGTGCCGCACACCACCGAACTAAGTGGTGTGTTGACGTCACCAGGATCCGTGGGTCCCACCATGAAGTGTATATGTTATATCCAAACCGTCCGTCCATTTTGAAAGATCCTTTTAAGGCCTGAGGCTGAAACTGAAACAGATCTGAAGCTCAAGTGGACTACATCACAGAAAGCAACAGGCACTTATTGGGGTAACATCTAATCCGCTCCCCCTCAATCATCTTTTATTGAGGGGCCCATTGGAGATGAATTTTCTCCTTGGATATGACAGTTGACTGGACCTGAGTTTCCTAGCCGCCCCATCTCCATCAATGTGGAAAGAATTACTAGTCTACTTGGAAAACTCCACCGTGGAGCCCACCGCGATGTATGTTTTTTATATCCATGTCATTCATCCGGTTTGCCATTTTAATTTAGAGCATCAGCTCAAACATAAAGCGAGCAGATCCAAAGCTCAAGTGCACCATACCTCAAGAAACAATTGTGGTAATGACATCGACCATTGAAACCGTCCCAAGGCCTATGGGTTAGCACACACATCTCACTGTTAGTACATACTAAGACGATGTTATCTCCACTCAGTCTACCGCTGTCCCAAAGGTGTGGGTGTCTAACTTGTTGATATGGTCACACAGACTTGGATGAAAATAAAGGTTTGGGTGCCTAAACCTGTTGATATGGTCACACAGACTTGGATAAAGAGAAAATACAAATTTCAGCTTGATCCAAAAGTTTTGTGGCCGTCAAGAAATTTTGAACGGTGGGCGTTCAATCACCACAAGTAGTCACCTGTCGATCTACCACCTATCATGCATCACCGGTCGATCTACCACCTATCATGCACCGTAGGCGCCATTGGAGCACCAAAATTAGCCTTCGACTAACTCATAACAGCACCGAGTTTCAATCGAACTAGTGGTCACGGCAATGCATACCGTGATGTATTTGGGTCTTGTATCCATGGGGCATGGCTTAGGTGGATCCCTAACTGTGGGGCAGACCGTGATGTACATGCATTATATCCACACTGTCCATCCATTTTGAAAGCTCATTTTTGACGCAGGGAGGATGTGGTAGGTTGATCACCGTCTTCCTAACCGATAGTTCTCGAATCCACGAGAAGAAATAGAAGATAAAAAGAAGAAATAAATTCCAAATAATTGATTTATTGATAATTGAATGAATAATTAAAAAACATAATTACTTTGCTTTAAATAATTAACTAAATCCTAAATTCGTAATTAACTCTAACTTGCAAAGGAAAAAAAGAATTCTAATACAAACTGTATAACGCCAGCACTGTCTTCCTTCCGCTGATACGAGCAATCCACATATCTGATTGCCACGAAACTTTGTGGTTTTACTAATATCGACGTACTCTTCAAGATGGTCGGCTTAGATTCTCCATATCAGTAGTAGTGGGCCACCTGGACCATCTCCAGTTTCAGTGGGCGGAATTCGGAACTTTCTGGACAGTTCGTACCATTTTGGACACCACGATCAATCCGTAACTCGGATCGACGTGAAACTTGTTGCGTTTTCTCGGCGTCGAGCAGCTCTACGAAATGGATGGAACGGATCATCATAAATGATCAAGATGGGCCCCACGAGTTGGGCCGAAATCTTGGGCCGAAATCTAAAAACGGGAATAACAATTTTCTGTTTGGGTTGAAACTCCAAAATATGAAATTCCTTAGTTTTCTCTTGTTTTTCTTCCTATCTATCTCCCGCAGGAAGGTGCGTGATCCACGCCCTCGATCATGGGGTTCTTCTCCTACATCAATTTTAGTGTATGATTCTAAAAATGAAGTAGACCCAAATCTTATGTGGATCATACCACAGGAAATAGTGGTGATAGAATACCCACCATTAAAAACATCTTGGTGCCAGAAGAATGTTTATTTGCCATCTGACCTGTTGAAAAGATCACAAAGACCTGGATGAAGAAGCACACAAATATCAACTCGATCTAAAACTTTTGTGGCACACTAAGTTTTTAATGGTCAATCACAACTGTTTCCTACGGTGTGGTCCACCTGAAATTTGGATCTGCTTCATTTTCTGCATCATGCCCTAAAATGAGATTTCAAAACGGATGGACAGCATGGATATAAAGTGCATACATCAAGGTTGGCCCCACAGTAAGGTATCCATCCATGAATCCACCGAAGCCCCCACCTGGTAGACCACACCACAAAAAACAGTGATGATTGTCCATTAAAAACTTCTCAGGGGCTACTGTTTGTGTCGCCCTTTCATCCAGGTCTTTGTGACCTTGTCAATAGGTTGGATGGCAAATAAACATTCGGGTGGCCCTTAAGAAGGTTTTAATGGTAGGCGTTTAATCTAATGTTTCCTGTGATGTGACTTGGATCCGCTGCATTTTGGGTTCTTATCATAAAACTATTTGGCAAGATGGATGGACGGCGTGTATATAAGAAATATACATTAAGGTGGTCCCCACACTCAGGGACCGACCTCATCCGAATCAGCGTCCTCCGTATTGTGGATATCAGGATATGGCTCGACGCGGATTGGGTACTACCCCTACCAGGACCTAGCTAGAGACAGACAGCCCAGTCAGGGGCTCTGTGGGGCCCACCGTCATACATGTGTTTTATTCAACTCTCAACTCGGTCGATTTTTGGAAGCTTCAAAACTCCGTGTGGGGCCCACACAATTCTTTGGATCGACACATCCTTATGCCAGCTATGCAAAGGCAAGAGAATCAGAGCATGGTCCCATGTGAAACGGAGGAGAGATGCGAGTCAGGAGGTTGTAACATGTGGGGAGTCACTCCAGTCCTGGACTTCTCCCTTGATGGGCCTGGAATAGGCCAATGCGTGTTTGGCATTGCCATTCGCCAATTAAAGGTACGACGCATGGTATTTTGGAACATTGACTGGATGGGCATTTGGGATGGAGACTGCTGTTTGGCCCCATTTGGTTTGGATGATCCACATGGCCCACTCTTCAGATCTGATGATCCTGACCTGCTTAAGACTGGGCTTATTAGACCTACTAGCTTATCCTGTGGGTGGGTGGCTTGGGCTCAATTCATTTTGGCTCGATCTGGGTCAGCCCAACCTGACTCATTATGTACATGTGTTATACCCTACAAATATCCCATTCCAATCCTCGGTTGGGCTATCAATAATCTTAATATTTAATGTAGATTGTTGGTCTAGTTCCTCTGAAATGCCTTGGTGCATGTGTGGGTCACTTGACGAATGGTACATTAGAACAGTTTGGGGCTGATATTGGATTGCGTGCTGAGAAACTCAGTATGCTTTTTATCATACCAAGTAAACTCTGCTGGGCCCACCGTGAATGTATGTGTTTATCCACACCCTCCATCCGTTTTTTCCAGCTCATTTTTGGGGTTGATCCCAAAATTGGATATACATCCGTTTTTTCCAACTCATTGTTGGGGTTGATCCCAAAATTGAAGTATATCCAAAGATCAAGTGGACCACATCACAGCAAACAGTGGGAATAATGATTTCCACCGTTGAAACCTTTCTAGGTTCTAGGCGCAGAGTGACGCTTATTTGTCATCCAACTTGCTCATAAGATCACACAAGCATGGATGAAGGGAAAACACAAATATCAGCTAGATCTAAAACTTTTGCTGCCCCCAAGAATATTTCAATGGTAGACGACATTCAATTCACACTGTTTCCTGTGGTGAGGTCCACTTGAGCTTTGGATATGCTTAAGTTTTGAACTGAAGCCCTAAGATTATCTGGTAAAATGGATGGACGGAGTGGATAAAATACTAAATCATGGTGGGCCACACAGAGTTTACTCAGTATGCTTAGCCAACTGAGTTACTAGCACACAATCCGCTTCATTTTGGGTTGGACTGGTCATGGGCTCCACTAATTTTATCAATTTTGGGCTGAGACGGTCGCGGCCTCTATTCACATCGGTCTTGGACTTGGGCCTAGAGAGAAAGGCCCAATTGAGTTTGGATGACACTCGGCCCTTGGGTAGGTCTTAAGTGTATCTTGGCCCGGCCCAAATCTGCCTTACTGCGACCTCTATGGAAGTGGATTGCGTGGTGTGCCAACTGACATCGGTGGTGTGTTGATGTCACCAAGTTCTGTGGGCCCCAACATGACGTATGTGTTATATCCAAACTGTTGGTCTATTAGGCAAAAAAATAAAATAAAAAATGAGACAGATCCAAATCTCAAGTTTACCACAACAAAAAAAAGTAGTGGGGATTGGACTTCTATCATTGAAAACTTCTTGGGGCTCAAAGAAGTTATGAATCAATTTGATATTTGTTTTTTCCTTCATCCAGGTCTGTGTGACCTTTTGAATAGGTTAGATGGTAAACAAACATCATGGTGGGCCCTAGGAAGTTTTCATCGGTGGGAATCATTGTCTCCGCTGCTTTATGTGGTGTGGTCTACTTGAGACTTAGATATGCTTCATTTGTGTGCTGATGCCTTAAAATGATCCAGCAAATTGGATAGACATAATGGAAATAATACATACATCATGATGGAGCCCACAGAAATTGGTGATGTCAACACACCACTGTGGTGGGTGGTGTGTGGTACACCATGTATCACCTGGCTGGGCATCAAAGCTAAGAACGGGTGTGTCGAGGTGGGTGGTATCCCTGACCATGGGGCCCACTGTGATATATGGGTCTTATATCCACGCTGTACAAGTGAGAATGGGCAGAGTCTAGAGCACGATCAATTCCCTGGGTTTGGGCCCACCCGTTCTTAATCGAGCTGCATTCTGCACTAACCGGCCAGGAATTTTAGCCAGATTTGGCCCAATGAGTATATGCAAAGCTCAAGTCCGGCCCAAAACAGCTTGGACGCTCTTTTCAGTGAAACTGCAAGATCAGGAAGCCCAAGCTAAAATAGTTAGGAAAAACAAGACGTACCTTGAATTCTGCTGTTCTTCGACACACATATACATTTGGTAGGTCGTTAGGTGTGGCCCTGGACTCATGCAAAACGGTGCAGCTAGCGCTGTGCACGAGCAGAGCTGGATTGAAAAACTCACTCGGCTTGGCTCAGTTTGAAAGGTGTTTCAAACCAAACTGAGCCTTGTTGAAAATTTGAGTTGAGCTTGAGTTGACCCGAGCTCGATTCAGCTCAGTTCCAAACCAGGGTCGGTTTGGTTCAAATTAGGCTCACTTACGCTCAGTTTGATTTAAAATTATATAAATTTTTTGTTTGAGCACCCCTCTCCCAACTCTAATTTCATTTTCATTTGAACCCCCCCAACCTGCCCAGTGTTCAGTTGCCACCGACCGTCCGACAGCCATTGCTCGCCGGATCTCTCTCTCTCTCTCTCTCTCTCTCTCTCTCTCTCTCAGTTCAGCTCGAAAGCTCGACCAAACCAAGCCGAGCTGGCCAGCCTAGCTTGACCAAACTGAGCAGAGCTCGAGCTGGGCCCAGCTTGATTCGGTTCGGCTCGTATACAGCTCTAGGTGCAACCCTTACCATGAGGCCCACTTTGATATATGTATTGTATATCAACGGCTGAAACTGCTGTTTGACCTGTTGTGTCATATCTATTTGTCCTGTTCAAGTTCATTTACTCTTTCGAGAATCTCTCCTGAACAATCCTCAATCAGTTTGCTAACATCCTTCCAGAACAGACCTTCCACCAGAATCCCATCACGAGTAAACCTGCAAATCAAAGAAATATTCTAATTCTATCATTTGGATCTATGAGTGCTAATCATTTATACTCTCTTGAATAAATTCTTCCACACTCATGGATCACGACCAAATTGTTCCACTCATTCTAAGTCGAATTCTTGTATAAAATGGGATAACAATCCATGCCACATAAAAGAGACATTAAATAATGCTCAGCTTGAGAAAAATCTATGGCATGCTTAGGTTCTGTTTGTACAAGTGATCAATGAACCCATGATTCAAATCCATGGGGCAGCTCGTGATTGATAGCCCATATACTATCTCCCATACGGGGGAATCCCATAATGGCGGTCCATACGCCAAATATGGGGAAATCCTATAACCTTTAGCGGTGGCCAGTAGGCAGACAGTTAAAAAAGAAATGGTCCACGTACAAAAATACAACAGAACAACGGCGGAAGATTCAACAGCCATGACCAATCTGGGAGAATTTTTGGTGCATCTGGAATTCATAATACACCCCATAATATCAACAGTTTGGAATCATTGGACTGATCACCACTCACACAATCTTTTTTCTTTTCTGATGTGCATCCCCAATTGTACAAACTGAAAACCCAAGCTCACGGGAGATGCACCTCATGCATAGTACAATAGCTCCATGCGGAGACAAAGATTCTGGCAATGGCAGTCCATCCCTTGAAGGAGAAATTTGAAATATATTAAATGAACTAACCACTTGGTAACACTCTTCGTCAACTGGACTGGGTTTTTGGCAGAAACAGATTCTTCATTGACAGAGGCCACCTACCGGTCAGCCACAATGGAGATTGAAACAGAAAGCTGTTGGAGCTTTTTTTGGGCATCCAGCCAGCTGGTAGTTTCCTAGTTGAAGTGGGTTTCTTGTGTGGTTTGGCGCAAAGAGTTTCTAAACTCGATTTTCTTCTATTTAAAGAATGTATTACTGAATTAGATATATCCTAGATTGGAAAGGAGATTGAGAGAGGTTCTAGGTAAGAGAAAGAGCTTGAGAAGAGGGGTTTCTTCTTGGGAAAGCTTGGATTTCTCTTTTGGGCTTGTGATCTTGGGTTTTGGGTTCCATCTCTTGTACCTTCTGATATTATGGTGGATTGGTATTGCTTTGTGCCGTGGTTTTTTACCCGTGTGGGGTTTTTCCGTGTTAAATTCGGATTGCCTATGTATGGTTGGTTTCATGCATTGTTATTGCATTGTGTTGCTTGTTTGATTCAATTTAATGCTTATGTTTGGCTTTGCTTCCGCTGTTGGCCCTTCTATCCCAACAACTGATATCAGATAGATCATTGGGGTGTAGCAGAAATTCGAATCTGAGATAAGAGCATGGCATTGGGCATGAGGTTCAACATAAAGAAGTATTCGGGAAAAAATAATTTTGAACTTTGGAAGGTAAATATGAAAGGCATTTTAGTTCAGCAAGGATTGCAAGATGCGTTCTTTAGAAAGCAACCGGAGACTACGAAAGAAGGAGAGTGGAAGGAGATCGATGAAAAAACCAATGTCTCAATCCAATTATGCCTGGTAGATGAGGTCTTGTATAACATCATGAAAGATAAAACTGCGGCTAAAACATGGGTGAAGTTGGAGAATGTCTATGTGAAGAAATCTCTAAAAAATCGCATATATGCTTTAATTGTATAATTTGAGGATGGCGGAGAGGGCCGATGTTGAGAGCTACATCAGCAATTTCAATAGACTTATTTGCAAGTTGATGGATGTAGATGAACAGATGAAGGACGGGAATCAAACGTTTATCCTGTTAAATTCTTTTCCGGAATCATATAAGTTGCTTAAGGACTCATTGTGCGCAGGTAGGGAGATTATTGGCGTGGAAACCGTTATTTCATCCCTTCAGGCGAAGGCGATGAGAAGGAAAAGCGGCAGCGTGGGTCCCTCTATGGATGATGCATTGATTATGAGGGGGAGATTCTAAACGGGGTGGAGGATCTCCGCCATTGAGATCTAAATCAAAGGGCAAGTGGAAGTAAAAGGTGCGATGTTGGAATTGTGGGGAAGAAAAGCACGTGAAGAGGAATTGTTCGAATCCCGAAAAAAGGCAGGAGAAATCTGGAGATTCTTCTAGGGGGGGCCAATACCGTAGAGGACGGTAGTGATGTATTAACTATATCCTGCATAGAGTCTCTTGGTGGAGAGTGACTCTTGGATTCAGGTGCATCATGTCACGTATGTCCTGACCAGAGTTCACTCATGACATACAAAGAGTATGAGGGTGGATCGGTGGTTGTGGGTGATAGTTACACTCGCAATGTGGTGGGTATTGGTTCGGTGCGCATTAGGATGTTCGACGGGGTCGAACGGATCTTTGGAAGTGTGAAGCATATCCCTAAGATGAAGATGAATGTGATATCTCTTGATGCACTCGTAGCAAAAGGATGCAGATTTATCAGCTGTGATCGGTATTGTAAAGTGGTGAAGGGAGCACACGTGATGACAAAGGCACGGATGTGCGATAATCTTTACAAGGTGATCGGGAGCACAATTAATGGTGGAGCTGCGGGATCGGAGCAGGATCCACGGTTGCTTGTATGTGGCAAGAGAAAAAGGGCCACATGAGAAGAGCAACAGGGCGTGTGAAGATGCAAAGATAAAATCGATTGGGCATGAGAAGCAACGAGACTATAATGATGAAGAAGTAGAGATGGAGGTTGTGCGTGGCAAGGTGGTGCATGAAGATTTGAGTCATGGTGGAGTTTGTTGGAAACGGACGCCAAAAATCTTCATTGACAGAGGCCACCGACCGGTTGTCTAGTGGAGATCGAAACAGAAAGCTACTGGAGCTTTTTTTGGGCATCCACCCGGCCGGTTGGCAATTTCCTAGTTGGAGTGAGTTTCTTGCGCGGTTTTGCGCAAAGAGTTTCTAAACTCAATTTTCTCCTATTTAATGATTGTATTACGGGATTAGATGTATCTTAGATTGGAAAGGGGATTGAGAGTGGTTCTAGGTGAGAGAAAGAGCTTGAGAAAAGGGTTTTCTTCTTGGGAAAGCTTGGATTTCTCTTGTGGGCTTATGATCTTGGGTTTTGGGTTCCATCTCTTGTAACTTCTAATATTATAGTGGATTGATGTCGCTTTGTGCCGTGATTTTTTACCCGTGATGGGTTTTTTCACGTTAAATTCGAATTGTCTATGTGTGGTTAGTTGCATGCATTGTGATTGCATTGTGTTGCTTGTTTGATTCAATTTTCTGCTTGTGTTCGGCTTTACTTCCGCTGCCGGCCCTTCTATCCCAACATATGCAAGTCAGAGGATCTTGGCAGCTTGGAAGATACTATCAATCCAGTGCTGTTGAATGATCCTGCACACAACAATTGCAACTGAAGATCCATATCTAAAAATAAAAATAAAAAAATAAAAAAGAAAAAAGAAAAGAAGAAGAACAGGGAGTAGCACCAGCAACATAGTTTCATGGAGAATTAAAGACACCTAGAACCTCCGAAACTTCATCAAATGGTTCCACCTTAGGATCCTATTTATCCAGGTAATGGATCAGGCTAGAGCATTTAACTAGATTTCCATTAGTAAAAAGGAGAATTGATCATCTACAGGCAACAGTACCACAACTTGGGGCACTGTACCATCCCTTCCTGCCATATACCACTTGTCTAGAAAGTCAGTACCATGAAAACATTAGGTTCCACCATGACGATCACCCTTTACAAAAATAAAGGCTGATCCACCCATTAGGTAAGCCATGCCTCTATGTTGAGTTATACCATCGGTTGTCCATTGATACCAACGGTGCAGCCCATCTGAGCAACCGGGCCTGATTTTTGTGCTAGGTGATCTCACGATGGGGGTTACCATTTTCATGGTACTGATGCCCTCCACTAAAGGCATGTTGGCGGAAACATGGTACAACACTAGAAGTTGTACCTTGCCTTTGGTGATCATTTCTCTAGTTTTAGTGTGTTTCAAGTCTTCTTGGGTGTTGCCACATTTTAAGGTGGTTTTCTGGAGTCGCTCTATGGGAGCCCCCATTTGCTTCACACATGCAAGGGAGCTTTATCATGGTGCCTCCTGGGGCTACCATGCTGGAGATAGTCATACAACTGTTTCCATGAGTTTGAGTCATCTGCGGCTCCTACTTGACATGGTGGATACCAGTAGAAGAAAATCCCCTTGAGTGGTATTGGCATCATGTTACATATTCACATGCTTGTGTTTGCTCATAAACAGCTATATAGGAATGCTGCATCTGGAGATACATATGAAGTGACATACATGCACATCTCTATAATATAGTTCATGGAAAATGGCATTATCAATGCTTGGGCAGAATTGTAGAGGTCCTTAGGGCCATGGTTCAATTGTCCAAATTGGTGATATGATGGACCTAACTCTGGATGGCCCATGCACGAAAAAATCCCTGAAACTGGAGGCAGTAGTTAAAGGCACTACAAGCACCTGCCCCTATAGCTCCTGAAACATCTATGTGGCCTAGGCACATGCCCAGAGATTCCAGGCGCATTTTTTATTTTTATTTTATATAATAAATATTAATATTTGAACATTTATGGACATGAGTTAATCTTTTTAAAATAATCAAAAGTCGATGACACTGAATTCCTCTTAACCTAGAACCCCATATTCCCAACTTCCCCCAAATTCCCCAATTTTAAATCCTAATTTCTCCAAATCCTAACCCTAAATTTCCCATTTTTCCCAAATACCCTGCATTCACCAATCTAAAACTACAAATTTGCCAAAATCCCTAAATTTTCGAATCCCTATAGTCCAATATTAAAAAATCCCCAAATAAACTATATTTTCCAATTCTCCTAAAATCCCCACTTCAGCATAAATCTCTTGTACGACAACGACGAAGGCTCAACCTGCTGTCAAGAAGTCCAATGTGATGACTTTAATATGCTATTAGAACAAAGAGATCAAGAAGAAAAAAGAAAAGTAGATGAAATTTGGGGAAATAATATCTCAAGCTTTAATCTCAAAAGATAGGAGAGAAGTTGTCGAAAAAGGGCTTAAAAGCCATTACTTTTCTATTCACACCCTTATTGGGTAGTAAAATACCTAAAAAAACCATACACTTTGAGGTGGCCATAAGGGTATCTCACATAAAAAGCCACATGTACAGCAGGCACGCCTAGGCTCACCCAGGCACTAGGCACACCTAGGCTCACACATGAGGTAATAGCCTCGCCCAGGGTCTAGGCAATGCGAGATAGGGCCAAAACGCCTAGGTGTGCACCTAGAATGCATTGACTACACTCCCTTGAGGGACTTACCTATAGAATATTTGGCCTTTTCTTGGGTTTAATGCGAACTATTGCTCTTTTTTCTTTCTTAAACCTCTATTCGTCGGCCACCAATTTCATGGTCATGAATTTTCCATTTCGAGGTTTTTACTGTATCAGAAATCTCCAGTGGGGCCTCAAGTCCCTAATATCAATGGTTTGGATCCCAAATCCAAGGGTTACCACGGATCCCATTTGCACAAACTCAAACCTTGACCAATGCTATACAAGCTTTCAGCCCTATCCTTGTATAATACCTCTTTGTGCAAAGAAAAAAAAAATAATAATAATAATAATAAAAGAAATCCTAGAATGCTACATATACCCCAATTTGGTCACATGTAATATGCTTGTGTATATATATTATCTAATATGCTATGGAGTTGCTTGGGGTCTACTAATGATGAAAGGGATTTAAAGAACTTTGTTCTTGGGCAACTAAGGAACACTCTGACCCATGGAAGTTTTGCTTTGTTATTTATGAGATTGATGCAATCTAATGGGCCACCTAAGCTCGTGACCCACCGCGGACCTCAAGATGTGCTGATTTTTTTGGACTATTTGTTTATAGATTTGTGGCCTAAATATTAAGATTTGCAATTTATTATTTCTGGAAAGAGCCTGATTTAAAGATGTGATTGAAGACATTGGGAGATGAGATTGAAGCGAGTGAGAACTGCTAACTCTACATCATCTTGTAATGGCTTCAAAGGGGGTGACACAAGAAGAATTTGTGCAAGTAATTGAATTGATCCACACACTTAAGCAGGTAGATCAACTCATGTATGCGGTAGGCAATCTCAATAATTAAGTAGGAGAGCTCTGGTGTGGAGGGAATCCGGAGATCAAAGTTGGAGCATGTGAACATGTAGGGGAACGTCCCCACCAAGGTCCTAACCAACAACAAGCGGCCCCAGCTTATGAAGACACCAAATATCGAATCAATTGATTGTTGCAACGTGACAAAGAATCCGAAATTGAAGTAGAAATTTTGAAAATAACGAAGTGATCTAAAGAGTCAAAGGAAAGTTGACATCTAAAATGATCAATGCATTAACGTCGGACCTACACTTAAACTCACCAATGGATCGATATATGGATCCATTTATAGTGACGATCACATTGATAAACATGCTAATAGGGCTCAATACTCGAATTAAAGTATCCTTGCAAAAGATGATTGTGGCACAAAAAATGGGACAAATGTTTTAGGATCCACAAGGAACTTTCAAATTACAACAAATAAGTTGGCACCACAAAAGCGCAAGTGAAAGAGACATCATCAACTATAATGGACTCTAACAAAGGTTGTGCTGGGTAGATGCTTAAGGTTGCACCATCAGCTTCCACCAAAGAAGAAGAAGATTTGTTGTAGAGGGAAGGATGATATTGGTTTCCAACTCAAGTATAAGTATTTTCAAGTCGGGGAGATTGATGTAGGCTCATGACCCACCGTAGGGCCCAACAACGGCTGATTTTGGACCGCTTTTTTTTTTTTATTTCATTTAATAGATTTGGGGCCTAAATATCAAAATTTGCAATTTACTATTTGTAGTAAATATGGGGGTTGATTTGAAGATGTGATTATTTCCTAGATTTACTTTTACTATTATTAGACTTTTACCATTTTAAGTAAATTAGATTGATTTGAGATGGATCTCTCTTTTGGTTGGGGGGGGGGGGGGGGGGGGGGGGGGGGGGGGCGAGGGGGGGATTTGGAAAAATCAAAATAGCAATTTGGATTGCAAATGACCCATAATCCAAAATAGCAAGATTCAGAATTGAAAAGATAGGGAGGTTGACAATTTCGGTAAAATTGTTTTCATTGGGTTATGGTTAATATGATAAGGAATCTAGTTTGTTTCGTTGTTGTTTGAGCAAAGTAGGTAATATAGTTGCTCTTGGAGTTGCATTTGCCTTCACACATCTTGAGAAGCTTTGTGGTCAATCAGAAGATTCAGAACTAGGAAAACAGGATTCTGTATAGTCAGGTTGACTTGGACATCCAACGTGTAGGTTAGCCGAAATTTATGAATCTCTTGAATTAAATCTGAACACTGCAACCATCTCCTTGATTGATGCCAATCCTCCTCCTAGCCTTGCTTTTTGTAAATTTTTAAACCACCACCACCATCAGTTTGTCTACAAAAATTCAGTCATCCAATTTCCAAGTTGACATGATCGATTTTTTGGTCAAAAACTTGACTTTTCATCACGCGTCACCAATCCAATAGCATTAACTAGAGCATGAACTATGGGAGCTTCCACAACTAGAAGCTTTGAACCCATGTTAGAAATCCAATCGCTATGACGATAATCTAAGTGTTTAAAATAGTAGATTTCGTTTGTTCATAGATAATAGCTGAAAATTATATAAGTCGCATCAAACAAAGTTCTACGCTATCAATCCTGCAATTGAATTAGATGATAATTGTGGAGTCAGACAATGCTCAGCAGAACATGCCTCCATCTGGTGGGGCCCCACCGTGGATGGGTGATGAACCAAACCCCCATCAAACAATCACGACCATCTCATCAGTGTTAATTGCCTATGCATACTACCCCTTTGGTCTTTTCTTTTTTCCTTTTACCCATCCATTTGCAAATCAATTGTTGAATAGCTAAAATTGTACAACAGAGGGGCCTTTGCAGCATCAATCATCTACGGTGAGGCCCACCATATGAATGGTTTATCCATGTGAAAATGCTACTATAATTCAAACCCATGCAGATTTCCTTAGTATTAAAAAAGAAAAAAGAAAAAAAGAAAAAAACCTACAACAGAGGGAGAAAAGATGAAAAACAAAAATCACTGTATTCCTGACATCCGAAAAGAAAAGAATAACTTACTGGGAGAGGATAAGTGAAAAGGATCGCATTCTTCTCCCTTGTGTAGATGATCAACTGCAACAATCCGTTGAAGATGATATACTTGCCAAACAGGAGTCAAAGATCTATAAAAAAAAAAAAAAAAAAATCCAATTTCTGAGAAATAGATTCCACTGCAAAAACACCGAAAAGAACATGATTTCTTCTCCGAGAGATGTACAAGAATTAGATTTTGAAGGATACAATACGATGCATCCGATGAGGAAATCTTCGTTTTCCGGGAACTTCTTACGGTAGAACTGCGCGACGAGAGCAATGGCGATGATGACCGTTCCCACAAGCAATCTGATGTTGCTCAGACGCACGTCTTCGGTGTATCCTCGGCCTGTGACAATCTGCAAGAAGAGAAGAGATAGAATCTCATCTAAAGTCTCTAAAAACCCTACAAATGCAAGAGAGAGATCGAGATGGAGAGAGAGGGAGGTCTAGGGTTTTGGAACCTCGGAGACGGATTCGTCGAGAAGATGTTTGATGGAATGAGGGTCCATCAGATTCGCTTTTTTAGGGTTGGGTTTGGGTGATGAGTTGTTGTCGTTGCTCGCCATCTCTCTTTCTTCTTCCTTCTTTCTCGCCTCTTTCCTATTTCCACTGTCCGAAGACAGAATACTCAACACACCCAAGCAATGCTCGTGATTAGGAAGGGACGCGGTTTGGCTGGTGACCTCAAAAGTCAAAACCAGCCAGTTAGCTGGTGTCAAAGCTCTGTGGGCCCCACCATGATGTATGTATGTTATCCACGCCGTCCATCCATTTTTTCCAGCTCATTTAAGTGCACGAGACCAAAAAATAGGAAGATATAAATCTCACGTGGACCACCACAGGAAATAGTGGGGATAATAACGGCCACCGTTAAAACCATCCTAGGGCCCACCATGAAGTTTATTTGCCATCCAACCTGTTCATAAGGTAAGACAAGACCTGAATGAAGGGAAAACACAAACAACAGCTTGATCCAAAACATCTGTGGCCCCTAAGCAGTTTTTAAAGGTAAGCATTCAATCCCTACTGTTTCTTGTGGTGTGGTCGACTTGAGATTTGTATCTGACTCATTTTTTTCGTTCATGCCCTAAAATTAGCTGGAAAAATAGATGGACGGTGTGGCTAAAATACATACATGATTATAGGGACCACGAAGCTTTGACATCAGCTAGCTGGATGGTGTTGGGTCACCAGCCAAACTGCGTCCATGAGGAAGAGGCTAGATCGGAAATGGGCCCACCCAGCTTTGGGTTTAGACTGGGCTGATCTTAGTGGCTTGTTGATTGGATGCAGGCCTGACGGTTATGTATGGCCTGATGCGATTAGCCTGACATTGGTGACTGAGATTTGCAGGGTAAGCCAGCCCGACTTGGGTCATTTCGGTCATGAACACAAGTTTATGACTGATAGGCTGGACCTGGACATGATATAGGCTTTTCGATGCCAGCACATGACCTGGGCTCGAAAACCATGCTTTTATGAATCCGATTCGTCTGAGTCAGCTCGAACTTGGGCAGACCAGATCTGGTAAGCCAGGCCTGGTTCGAGTCCAAAGAGAATGGACACAAGTTCATGGCTCGTGGGGTGCTCGACTTGGACAAACTATAGGTCAGCCCATTTGCGATGCCAGCTTATGGGCTAGGCTTGACCCATGGTTTTAAGACTTGGCTAGTCTGAGACAACTTGTTAGATTCAACTTGGACTCGGCCAGACCCTATCCAACTCCATGGATTTCTTAAATGGAGGCCTTTCTATATTATGCCGTTTAATTAGCATTCTGATACATTTCTATCATGTTAGACAGCCAAACTCGCAACCTCATGTACTAAAATGGTTGTTAAAGTCTAATTCGGGTCTTGCTGGGCATGACTCATGACTAATGACCTCAGCGTTGAAACACAGGCTGCAAGCCATTGAGCTGTGTTTAGACCCATTGGGATAGTTCATAAATAGGACAGAAAGGGAAACGGAAAGGGCAAGTGAGAATGGGCAGAGTCTAGAGCACGATCAATGCACTGGGTATGGGCTCGCCCGTTTTTTAATCAAGCTGCATTCCTGGGCTGAGTCCAACCATACACTAATCAGGCTAGGAATTTTAGCCCAGATTGGCCTAATGAGTATATTGTATATATATAACTTAAGCCCAGTGCAAATCAAAGATTCAAAGTGCACAGAAGTGGGCCAGGCCTAAAACAACTTGGAGGCTCTTTTCAGCGACACTATAAGATGTATAGGAAGCCAACAAATTTAAGTTGATATGAACTGTTAGTTGACCACTTGGGAGCTTGGATTTGAAACGCATTAGAATCCAAATTACAATAACATTGGAATCAAGGTAATTCTGAATCTTCATTTGTGTTTGGTTGAAATGTACTAGAATCCAAATCTTTGTATTTAGAGGGCATTGGAATTCTTCGGTATATTCATAAGACTTAGATTTGATTAGTTAAATTAGCTTTCATATCCCAAATTACTGTGTGTGTTCACACACATACAATCTTTAATAGAATAATTGTAATAAACCCATTAAAATATATACAAACAAGCAACTCACCAACACTTTTTTACCATTCATTTGGATGTCCAACATTTGAATGGTTCAAATCATTGATGTGATTTTAGCATCGCAGCCCAGAATTGGATTGTCATGGGGTATCATCAGCATTCCATGTGTCCAATAGAACGGTAGACCAGCGACACTTTTGTTACATGTGCAACTCTCTTATCCTTAAAAAGAAAAAATGCATATCCTCCTATTCCATTTACCTCTAAATCCAAGGTTTGGATAGAATGCGGCCAGGATAATAGCTACCATGCAGGGTCTCGTTTCCACCAATGGATGGTGCGTACAATTTGGTAGAGAACACTAGAACATGCTATCATTATAATATCTTTCTTTTTCAACACAAGTGGGGCCCATGGGATATTGATCCAGACCGTTGATCATGACTGGAAAAATACAAACCCTCAGTTCTCTGTCCTCGTTTTCAGGCCGTTGACGTATTATCTATTAACCGTCTCTTTGAGGATACTGATATAAGGTCTAGGAATCTCTATTTCTGGTGATTTTCCTAATTCCCACTTCCATAAGAAGAAATGGTCGGGATCGCCATACCATGGGCCCATTTGTACCGTTGCATCAATTTGTTGATCATATCACCAGATGTTCTGCAATGCTCTGAAGAATGTGTGCAGTCTTTCCAACGGTTTTCAGTTCCTTTTAGTGGCCCATATGTTTTTAATTCAATCCATTCATATTATGTGTTCCATTTTGGATGGCCGATGCACCGGTTGGGATCTCGGAGCTATTGGCCCCACTTGTATAGATTGCACCTATGAATGTAAGGTACAGAATCCGTCCATCCATTTTTTAGATGAGCCATTTGATGAAGGGACACGGATTGATCTCCAGTGGACCACACCACAGGAAACAGGGGTGATTGAACGGCCACCATTAAAAAATTCTTTGAGGACCATAAAAGTTTTGGATCAAGCTGATATCTTCTGTCTAACTTTATCAACCGGTTGGATGGCAAATTAACATTAACGTGGGCCACGTGATGTTTTTAATAGCGGGCATTCAATCACCATGTTTTCCTGAGGTGTGGTCCACCTAAGATTTGGATCTGCTTCATTTTTTAGCTCATGCCAAAAAAAATAAAATAAAATAAAATAAAAAAAGAGCTTCTACTACGTGGATATAGAACACATACATCATGGCGGGCCCCACATTTACGGATCCACCCAACTAATGGCTTCAAAGGGGGTGACACAAGAAGAATTTGTGCTAGTAATCGAATTGATCCACACACTCAAGCGGGTAGATTAACTCATGCATGTGGTAGGCAATCTCAATAGTTAAGAAGGAGAGCTCTGGTGTGGAGGGAATCCAGAGATCGAAGTTGGAGCGCGAACATGTAAGGGAACATCCCCGCCAAGGTCCTAACCAACAACAAGCGGCCCCAGCTTATGAAGACAACAAAGATCGAATCCATTGATTGTTGGAATGTGACAAAGAATCCGAAATTGAAGTAGAAATTTCGAAAATAACGAAGTAATCTAAAGAGTCAAAAGGAAAAGTTGACATGTAAAATGATCATTAGCGTCGAACCTACACTTAAATTCACCAATGGATCGATATATGGATCCATTGATAGTGACGACCACATTGATAAACATGCTAATAGGGCTCAATACTCGAATTAAAGTATCTTTGCAAAAGATGATTGTGGCACAAAAAATGGGGAAAATGTTTTAGGATCCACAAGGAACTTTTAAATTACAACAAATAAGTTGGCACCCACAAAAGCATAAGTGAAAGAGACATCATCTATAGTGGACTCTAACAAAGGTTGTGTCCGGTAGACGCTTAGGGTTGCATCATCAGCTTCCACCAAAGAAGAAGAAGATTTGTTGTAGAGGGAGTACAAGTCCAAAGGATGATATTGGTTTCCAACTCAAGTATTTTCAAAGCCGGGGAGATTGACGTAGGCTCACGACCCACCGCAGGGCCCAACAACTACTGATTTTGGACTGTTTATTTCTAGATTTGGGGCCTAAATATCAAAATTTGCAATTTACTATTTGTAGAAAATATGGGCATTGATTTGAAGATGTGATTGAAGATGTGATTAAAGACATGGGGGATAATTTGAAGATGTGATTGAAAATTTGGAGGATTATTTCCTAGATTTGCTTTAACTATTATTAGGCTTCTTCTTCTTCTTCAAGATAACGCAATTTTATTAAAACAGAAAGAAAACTACAAGAAAACAAAACCACTACGGAATCGCTGAGATAGCAAAACTGCTACACACCCAGAAAAAGCAAACTACAATCCTTCAAATCATCCACAATGACTGCCCACTCTATGACTAGCTTTCTAACCCTCTGAGAGACTACCTCCACTGCTCTACTTTTCTTCTCGGAAACATCTGCTATTTATTTCACCCCAAACCGACCACCAGACAACGAGAAGGGACATTCTCCAAAGAATGGTCCTCTGCTTACCCAATTTGACTCCATCCCAGGCCCTAAGAAGACCAACCGTTGTTGAGGGGAAGGACCATTCCACTTCAAAATGCGATAAGATATCTGACCAAATCTGGTGAGTAAAGTTGCAGTGGACGAATAAGTGATCCACTGATTCCCCATTTTCCATAAAACATAAACAAACATTCGGGATGATCATTCCCCTTTTATGAAGATTGTCCACTGTTAGCACCTTTTTCTTGCCCACTAGCCATCCGAATGTAGCAAACTTCGGCGGAGTTTGATACCTCCAAATGAGACCAGTCATTGCCTCTTCCCTTAGACGGTCGCTATTAAGGGATAAGTATAAAGACTTTACCATAAAGTTTACACCCTTATCAAACCTCCAGAATAACTTGTCCAGCGAGGATGGGTCCGGACGATACAATTGGATACGATTCAGCAAGTTCACAAACTCGTCGACCTCCTCATCCCTTAAGTTTCTTCTACAAGGCGGTTCCAACACAACCCCTCCAACCGGTGAGAAGCAGTCGGCTACCATGATGTCCGAGACTGGGGCAAGACGAAAAATATTTGGAAAGTCCTCTTTAAGCGGGGTGTCTCCCACCCATATATCTTTCCAAAAACGAGTATTCTCCCCATTATCAATTGAGATACTGACACCTTTTAGAACTTCCTGCTTGACAGAAAGCACACCTCTCCAAATAGCTGAAGATCTATAGATGGATGAATCTCTAGTCCGCCACCCTCCAATTGAAATACTGTACTTGATTGTAATGATCTTGTTCCAAAGGGCCCCATTTCTGTCCCAAGTGTCTAAATCCACTTACCTAATAAAGCTCAATTCATATTCTTAAGGTCTTCTATGCCAGCCCCTCCTTGAAACTGCTTATACACCTCTTTCTAATCCGCCAAATGGAATTTTTTCTTTTCTTCCATCCCTTGCCATAAAAAATCGCATCTTAACTTTTCCAAAATACCCAAAATATCCCCCGGACATTTGAAAACTGACATAAAATAAAGAGGGAGATTCGACATGGCAACCTTTATAAGAGTGATATGTCCTCCAAGCGATAAGTATCTGCACTTCCACCTTTAGAGGTATTTCTGAAATCTATCAATCACCTTATCCCACATGCGCTTCGGGGGCTTCCTATGCACAACGGTAGGCCCACAAACAAAGATGGGAGAAATCCCGCCGCACACCTGAAAGCCTCGGCGTAATCCCTAAGTTCTCCTCCCTCCATATTCACCCCAAACATCTAGCTCTTTGACAAATTCACCCTAAGACCCGAAACAACTTCAAAGCAACGAACAATGGTTCTTAAATTACTCACCTTTTCCATGTCAACCTCACAAAATAGGAGTGTGTCGTCCACGAACTGGATATGAGAAATTGGAGTATCCATTCCTTCTACTTTGAAGCGCTTTATAATACCTTCTTCTTGGCCTTTGATCAACATCCTTGACAAGGCTTCCCCAACAATTAGAAAGAGGAAGGGAGATAGCGGATCTCCTTGACGCAATCCCCTTGAGCTTTTGAAAAAACGTTTAGGGGATCCGTTGATTAAGATCGAGATATACGCCGATCCCACACATTGTCCCATCCATCTTCTCCACTTCTCTCCAAACCCGAAGTGATAGAGCATGTATTGAAGAAACCCCCAATCCGCATGATCATAAGCCTTTTCTATATCAAGCTTGCACAGAATACCTTTTGACCTTGATCTATACCTTGAATCCAAACATTCGCGAGCAATGAGAGTACTGTCAATGACTTGTCTCCCCAGAATGAATGCACTTTGATTTGCCGAAATGATTTTATCCATAACCCCTTTTAAACGAGACGCCAAAACTTTAGCCAAAATCTTATACGGACTGCCTAATAAGCTTATTGGTCTAAAATCCTTTAACGACTCCACCTTTGAATACTTCGGAACCAACGTCACAAAAGATGCCCCAATAAATTTTGAGAGCCGCCCTCTCTCAAAGAATTCGCTCAAAAACTCCAACACATCCAATTTAATTGTTTCCCAAAAAAATTGGAAAAAAATAATTGGAAACCCATCAGGCCCAGGAGCTTTATCTCCCCCTAAGTTGTCCACCACTTTTTTTGCTTCTTGCTCCGAAAAAGGTTCCTCCAGGTCTATGGCTTCCTCTGGAGCAATCGGATCAAACTGCAATTGATCTAGGTTGGGCCTGTTCCAATCTTCTTTCAGAAGCAAATTGCTAAAAAAAACAGATCAACTCGTTTTCAATACTTTGTTTATCGTCTATCCGTATTCCTTCCACCATGATACTATTGATTTATTTATTCCTTGCACGCGCATTCGCCAAGCTGTGAAAGAATTTGGAATTTTTATCCCCTTCTTTGATCCAAGTACTCATCGCTCTTTGCCTCCACTTTATCTCGTCCTCCAACACCCTAGCTAAATAGCTTTGAATCAGTTGCACTCTCCTTAATCTTTCATCAAAAGACAGAGGGCTTTCTTCTGCTTTCGCATCTATCTTTTGTATCTCAAGGAGAATGCTATTCGTCTCTAACTCCCTCTTACCAAGCTCGGACATCCTCCAGCTCTTAATTCTGTCCTTTAAGAGTCTCAACTCACAGCAAAGCTTGTATCCCGCAAAGCCATCGACTTCGAAGCCTGCCCACCATTCCCTTATAAGATGAGGAAAACCTTCAATTTTCAGCCATGAGATTTCGAATTTGAAAGGTTTAGGACCCCAATTTTCTTCAACCATAGCTAAAAGAATAGGGTTGTGATCTGAAGTCGGCTTTGGGAGAACACTTTGTGAAATGAGAGGGAACCTTTCAATCCACTCCGGCGATACCAGGAATCTGTCTAGTCTGGACATTGTAGGACTCACACGCCCATTAGACCACATGAATATAGAGCCTACCAGTAAAAGGTCCACCAATTCCTGCTGATCAATCCACTCCGAGAAAACACACATACCAGCACTGACCCTACCACCATTCGACCTCTCTTCTGCAGAGCGCGTGATACTATTATTAGGCTTTTACCATTTTAAGTAAATTAGATTGATTTGAAATGGATCTCTCTTACTTGGTTTTTTTTTTTGGGGGGGGGGGTTCGTAAGAAGAAGTTTGATAGCGATTCAGGTATTGATTTGGATAAATCAAAATAGCAATTTGGATTGCAAATGACCCATAATCCAAAATAGCAAGATTCAGAATTGAAAAGATATGGAGATTGACAATTTCGGTAAAATTGTTTTCATTGGGTTATGGTTAATATGATAAGGAATCTAGTTTGTTTTGTTGTTGTTTGAGGCAAAGTAGGTAATACAGTTGCTCTTGGAGTTGCATTTGTCTTAACCAGTGTTTTAAATAGCTACGCTATGTAGCGTGTAGCTTATGCTACATAGCGTAGCTTGGCCTTAACGCTACGTAGCTCATGAAAATAGCTTAAGTCGCATGTAGCCTACGCTACATGATAATTTGCATACGCTACACGCTACATAGAGTACGCTGCACACTATGTGCCTCACATTACAAGTTATTTTTCATTGAAACATTAAAATCAAATAATATTTTCAATGATTTGTTACATTTTTTTATTTTCAATATTTAATGCTTTTAGTAAAAATAATAGTATAGTATTCAATCAGTTTTCTTGCTCTTTCTTTACCTTTATACTTGATGATTACCCTTTCCTATTACTTTAGGTTGTGTTTGGTTGCACCAAATACCATGACAATTTGTTAAATTTCATTATTAATCAATCTAATTTGATGAATATCATGGAATTAGTGCAACCAGATGCATCCTTGATTAAAAATCTAAAAGTAGCATGTAGCTTACGCTACACGCTATGTAGCTTACGCCTCACGCTTCAGAGTGATGAATGCTACGCTACATGCTATTCGCTATTTAAAACATTGGTCTTAACACATCTTGAGAAGCTTTGTTGTCAATCAGAACCAGGAAAACAGGATTCTGTATTGTCAGGCTGAGTTGGACATCCAATGTGTAGGTTAGCCAAAATTTATGAATCTCTTGAATTAAATCTGAACACTACAACCATCTCCTTGATTGATGCCAATCCTCCTCCTAGCCTTGCTTTTTGTAAATTTTTACACCACCACCACCATCAATTTGTCTACAAAAATTCAGCCATCCAATTTCCAAGTTGACATGATTTTTCGGTAAAAAACTTAAGACTTTTCAGCACGCGTCACCAATCCAATAGCATTAATAGCATTAACTAGAGCATGAGCTATGGGAGCTTCCAAAACTAGAAGCTTTGAACCCATGTTAGAAATCCAACCGCTATGATGATAATCTAATTGTTTAAAATGGTAGATTTCGTTAGTTCATATATAATAGCTGAAAACTATATAAGTTGCATCAAACAATGTTCTACACTATCAATCCTGCAATTGAATTAGAAGAAAATTGTGGAGTAGGACATTGCTTGACAGAACATGCTTCCATCTGGTGGGCCCCACCGTGGATGGCTGATAAACCAAACCCCCATCAAGCAATCACGTCCATCTCATTAGTGGTAATTGCCTATGCATACCACCCCTTTGGCCTTTTTTTTCTTCTTTTCTTTTCTTTTCTTTTCCTTTTCCTTTTACCCATCCATTTTCAAAGCAATTGTTGAATAGCTAAAATCGTCCAACAGATGGGCCTTTGCAGCATCAATCATCTACAGTGAGGCCCACCATATGAATGGTCTATCCATGTGAAAATGCTACTATAATTCAAACCCATGCATATTTCCTTAGTATTAAAAATGAAAAAAGAAAAAAAGAAAAAAACCTACAACAGAGCGAGAAAAGATGAAAAACAAAAATCACTGTATTCCTAACATCCGAAAAGAAAAGAAGAACTTACAGGGAGAGGATAAGTGAAAAGGATCGCATTCTTCTCCTTTGTGTAGATGATCAACTGCAACAATCCGTTGAAGATGATATACTTGCCAAACAGGAGTCAAAGATCTCACAAAAACATACAATTTCCATGAAATAGATTTCCACTACAAAAACACCGAAAAGAACATGATTTCTTCTCCGAGAGATGTACAAGAATTAGGTTTTGAAGGATACAATACGATGCATCCGATGAGGAAATCTTTGTTTTCCGGGAACTTCTTACGGTAGAACTGCGCGACGAGAGCAATGGCGATGATGACCGTTCCCACAAGCAATCTGATGTTGCTCAGACGCACGTCTTCGGTGTATCCTCGGCCTGTGACAATCTGCAAGAAGAGAAGAGATAGAATCTCATGTAAAGTCTCTAAAAACCCTACAAATGCAAGAGAGAGATCGAGATGGAGAGAGAGGGAGGTCTAGGGTTTTGGAACCTCGGAGACGGATTCGTCGAGAAGATGTTTGATGGAATGAGGGTCCATCAGATTCGCTTTTTTAGGGTTGGGTTTGGGTGATGAGTTGTTGTCGTTGCTCGCCATCTCTCTTTCTTCTTCCTTCTTTCTCGCCTCTTTCCTATTTCCACTGTCCGAAGACAGAATACTCAACACACCCAAGCAATGCTCGTGATTAGGAAGGGACGCGGTTTGGCTGGTGACCTCAAAAGTCAAAACCAGCCAGTTAGCTGGTGTCAAAGCTCTGTGGGCCCCACCATGATGTATGTATGTTATCCACGCCGTCCATCCATTTTTTCCAGCTCATTTAAGTGCACGAGACCAAAAAATAGGAAGATATAAATCTCACGTGGACCACCACAGGAAATAGTGGGGATAATAACGGCCACCGTTAAAACCATCCTAGGGCCCACCATGAAGTTTATTTGCCATCCAACCTGTTCATAAGGTAAGACAAGACCTGAATGAAGGGAAAACACAAACAACAGCTTGATCCAAAACATCTGTGGCCCCTATGGAGTTTTTAAAGGTAAGCATTCAATCCCTACTGTTTCCTGTGGTGTGGTCGACTTGAGATTTGTATCTGACTCATTTTTTTCGTTCATGCCCTAAAATTAGCTGGAAAAATAGATGGACGGTGTGGATAAAATACATACATGATTATAGGGACCACGAAGCTTTGACATCAGCTAGCTGGATGGTGTTGGGTCACCAGCCAAACTGCGTCCATGAGGAAGAGGCTAGATCGGAAATGGGCCCACCCAGCTTTGGGTTTAGACTGGGCTGATCTTAGTGGCTTGTTGATTGGATGCAGGCCTGACGGTTATGTATGGCCTGATGCGATTAGCCTGACATTGGTGACTGAGATTTGCAGGGTAAGCCAGCCCTGGTCCAGCCCGACTTGGGTCATGCCGGTCATGAACACAAGTTTATGACTGATAGGCTGGACCTGGACATGATATAGGCTTTTCGATGCCAGCACATGACCCGGGCTCGAAAACCATGGTTTTAAGACTTGAATGAATCCGATTCGTCTGAGTCAGCTCGAACTTGGGCAGGCCAGATCTGGTAAGCCAGGCCTAGGTCGAGTCCAAAGAGAATGGACAGAAGTTCATGGCTCGTGGGGTGCTCGATTTGGACAAACTATAGGTCAGCCCATTTGCGATGCCAGCTTATGGGCCTTGGCCAGTCTGAGACAACTTGTTAGATTCAACTCGGACTCGGTCAGACCCTATCCAACTCCATGGATTTCTTAACTGGAGGCCTTTCTATACTATGCTGTTTAATTAGCATTCTGATACATTTCTATCATGTTAGACAGCCAAACTCGCAACCTCATGTACTAAAACGGTTGTTAAAGTCTAATTCGGGTCTTGCCGGGCATTTACACAGGTTCATGACTCATGACCTCAGCGTTGAAACACAGGCTGCAAGCCATTGAGCTATGTGTTTAGACCCATTGGGATAGTTCATAAATAAGACAGAAAGGGAAACGGAAAGGGCAGAGTCTAGAGCACGATCAATGCCCTTGGTATAGGCTCGCCCGTTTGTTAATCAAGCTGCATTCCTGGGCTGAGTCCAGCCATACACAAATCAGGCTAGGAATTTTAGCCCAGATTGGCTTAATGAGTATATTGTATATATATGCAAAGCTCAAGCCCAGTACTGCAAATCAAAGATTCAAAGCGCACAGAAGTGGGCCAGGCCTAAAACAGCTTGGAGGTTCTTTTCAGCGACATTTCAAGATGTATCAGGAAGCCAACAAATTTAAGTTGATATGGACTGTTAGTCAACCGTTTGGGAGCTTGGATTTGAAACGCATTGGAATCCAAATTACAATTACATTGGAATCCAGGTAACTCTGAATCTTCATTTGTGTTTGGTTGAAATATACTAGAATCCAAATCTTTGCATTTAGATGGCATTGGAATTCTTCGGTATATTCATAAGACTTAAATTTGGTTAGCTAAATTAGCTTTCATATTCCAAATTACTATGTGTGTGTACACACTCATGCAATATTTAATAGGATAATTGTAATAAACCCATTAAAATATATACAAACAAGCAACTCATCAACACCTTTTTACTATTCATTTAGATGTCCAACATTTGGATGGTTTAAATCATTGATGTGATTTTAGTATCGCAGCTCAAAATTGGATTGTTATGGGGTATCATCAGCGTTCCATGTGTCCGGTGGAATGGTAGACCAAAGACACCTTTGTTACATGTGCGACTCTCCCATCCTTAAGGAGTAACAATGCATATCCTCCTTTTCCATTTACCTCTAAATCGAAGGTTTGGATAGTATGCGGCCAGGATCATAGCTACCATGCAGGGGCTCGTTTCCACCAATGGATGGTACGTACAATTTGGTAGAGAACACTGAGAACATGCTATCATTGTAATATCTATCTTTTTCCACACAAGTGGGGCCCATAGGATATTGATCCAGACCGTTGATCATGACTGGAAAAATACAAACCCTTAGTTGTCTGTCCTCGTTTTCAGGCCGTTGACGTATTTTCTATTAACCCTCTCTTTGAGTATACTGTTATAAGGTCTAGGAATCTCTATTTCTGGTGATTTTCCTAATTCCCACTTCCATAAGAAGAAATGGTCCGGATCACCACACCATGGGCCCATTTGTACCGTTGCATCAATTTGTTGATCATATCACCAGATGTTCTGCAATGCTCCGAAGAATGTGTGTAGTCTTTCCAACGGTTTTCAGTTCCTTTTAGTGGCCCATATGTTTTTAATTCAATCCATTCATATTATGTGTTCCATTTTGGACGGCCAATGCACCGGTTGGGATCTCGGAGCTATTGGCCCCACTTGTATAGATTGCACCTATGAATGTAAGGTACAGAATCCGTCCATCCATTTTTTAGATGAGCCATTTGATGAAGGGACAGGCATTGATCTCCAGTGGACCACACCACAGGAAACGGCCACCATTAAAAAATTCTTTGAGGACCATAAAAGTTTTGGATCAAGCTGATATCTGCTGTCTAATTTTATCAACCGGTTGGACGGCAAATTAACATTAACGTGGGCCACGTGAAGTTTTTAATAGCGGGCATTCAATCACCATGTTTTCCTGAGGTGTGGTCCACCTAAGATTTGGATCTGCTTCATTTTTGAGCTCATGCCAACAAAAAAAAAAAAAAAAAAGATAAAAAAAGAGCTTCTACTATGTGGATATAGAACACATGCATCATGGCGGGCCCCACATTTACGGATCCACCCAACTAGATGGTTCCCAGATCCGAATCCACATCACGTGATAAAAGATAACTGTGCAATTAGACAATGCCTGCCTTGATCACAATCCTCCATCCTGTTGGCCCCTCAGTGGATGGGTGATGGACCAGATTTCCAGTGAACAATCGTATCCGTCTGATCAGTGGTCATATGCCCATTGAATACAGCACCTTGGTCCTTTTATTCCCTCCTGACAACGACCACAACAAATGGCATTCTAACTGTAACTTACTAAGATGGTTCGAATCTTTGGATCTTTTTTTTCTTTTGCTTTTCCGGGCTAGATCAACAGGCAAACCCATTGATGAATATGATGACATTATAATGGTATTTTTGGAATGAGGATGATATTCATAATAAAATCTCTCTCTATCTAAACAAGAAAATAAAAAATGGAAACAAACATTCTCCCTGTAGATTCAACACTAGAATAACATATATTTAGAGCTTCTTAGAAAAATATCAAACAATTTTATTTTATGTAGGAATCTTCTTCAATGTATAACTACTAATCTAATCTTAGTAGTTACTGAGGTATGATGAACCTTCACCTAGCAATACGAGCCTATTTTGCCTTTGTCGTTGAATCCTGACGTCCTCCATATATAAGTCTCTAATAGCATGCAATTCTGCAGCAACATCTCGCATCTTCATTCGTTCACTTGGCGATTCTGCAGAACATGATACACCAACGCTCACCAATGAAACCAAGCAATCATGCATTCTATTTCTCAAGTTGTTATAATTTTCACCGTCTTGATGAATAGCTTTAGCATCTTCTAAGAGAAGTCTTGGATCTACGATCTCCATTACTTGTTCAGGAAAAGCCGACTTTGCAAAGTGATGAAGACTTTGATTGTCCTTAAACATGTCATCAATTGGCCGCTTTCCGGTGATCATCTCTAGGAGAAGGATCCCATAACTGTATACATCTCCATGTGTGGACGCCTTACCGCCCATCCCATACTCTACGATTTATAAATGTCACATATTTGAATGTTAGACAACTATTTAAAGAAAGATAAAAATAATGGTTAGATGTTAAGAGGGAGAAGGGGAATATTTCATTTAAATAATTAACATTTTTGCTTTTACCAAAATTTAAAAATTCTGAGAACAAGGAATTCAACTAAACATATTTCTTCAATCTTTGTATTATGAGTGTATTGTTCTAACAAGTAGTCCTAAGAAAATATCCTATCAATTGAACAACAATATAATGTTTTCACAGACACACACACACACCCACCATACCTTATTATAGTATGAACAATTCTCCATACCTTATTATAGTATGAATCCATGTGGGGCCCAATCTAGCCAACATTTAATCATCATGTACCCTTGGATAAGAAGGTTTATGATGCCCCATTAAATCACCTTGTTGCCACCATTCACAAAAGTACATGCTGCTCTTAATTGTAACAATCATTGTTATTTTTTAGTCATGTAAGATCAACAAGTATTCCTTCTATTTTGTTCATAGTAAGTGGGGCCACTTGGTCCCAAGAGAGAAATACATTCTTTCAATTTGTAACTGACCGTAGCTCATCACAACTAAATTAAAATCATATTTATCAGATTCTTCCAATTTTTTATTTTTTTTTTTGGCTTTCTTCCCCGTAAAGAGTTTAATTCTGTTATTATTGTATTTAGTCCTATATATGGAGAATGCACTAATGTATGTAGAATTATCCATTGATTAGATTATTTTCATACATATCATTCTTAACAAGCTTCACCATAATATTAATATATGAAAATGACCAATCATTTTGCAAGATAAATGGAAAAAAAAATGGACTAAAAAACTTACCTGGAGGAATGTACCCAATCGATCCCTTAATCCCAAATGTGCTAGTTTGATTTTGAGAGCAACTTTCTGCAGCTTCAGAGAGGAACCTTGCTAAACCAAAGTCACCCACATGGGCAACCATATCATCATCAAGAAGAACATTGCTTGGTTTTAAGTCGCGATGAACGATTGGTGTTTGGAAATGATGATGAAGATAAGCTAATGCCGAAGCCACATCAATGGCTATATTTAGCCTTTGGGTAAGATTCAAATTCCTCAATTGAGGTTGTTCACCTGCATTTGGATGCAACCACTTCTCCAGACTACCATTAGGCATGTACTCAAACACTAGAGCTTTGAAATCATTGCCATTAAAATCAATGCTTGAGCAAATCGTTAAGATCTTGACAAGATTTCGATGTCGGATATTTCTTAATGCTTCGCATTCAGCTGCAAAACTCTTAAAAGCTCCTTGTTGTAGGAGGTCGAGTACCTTCACTGCAACAAGTGTTTCAAAGCATTCTAGAATTCCTTTATATACAGAACCAAAACTTCCCACACCAATTAAATTAGCTGAAGAAAACCCATCTGTTGCTTGAAGGAGATCTGCATAAGAAACTTGTAACCACTGATTCTCTATGGAAGATGGAGAACAAGCTTTCTTTGGAGAATTTCTTCTCCAATAAAGAGCTGCAAAGATACACAGCAAGAGAATTGAAGATGAAACCACAATAATAATTGTGACTTTTACTCTGGGAGCAAGAGGCTTTCCTCTTTTCTTAGAAGCTTGCTTAAGGCACCCTGGCAATTGTAGCTCTGGTATACCTCCACAGAGTTTGCTGTTTCCTACAATTGATATTGCGCTGGCATTTTTAAAGATTCCTCCTTCGGGCACTTCACCCTCGAAATTATTAAATGACAAATTCAAATACTGTAAGAACAGAAATTCTTCTAAATACTTTGGAATCTGCCCAGACAAGTTATTGTGCGAAAGATCTAGCCTTTGGATACCTTTTAAATTCCTCAGAGACTCTGAAATGGTTCCTTGAAACAAGTTGTCATGCATATAGAGTAACTCTAGGCTCTGACACTTTCCCAACGTATATGGAATTTCACCTGATAGTTTGTTTTCTGAAATGTCCACTTCTCGTATCTTTTCCAAGTTATCAACTTCCAGCAGGAGAGACCCAGTGAATGAGTTGCGAGACAGCTGCATTCGCGCTGCGTTGACTTGTTTGGGTATGGTACCATTGAGTTTATTTTGAGAAATGAACAATTCTTCCATAAATCTCCAATTTCCAAAACTCGACGGTATGCTTCCTTGGAAATCATTTCCATGCAAATAGAGATAGCTGAGTCCAGTGATGTTGCCGATTGAAGGTGGGATTTGGCCTGAAAATTTATTTCCATGCAGATTCAAGGCTTGCAACTTGTTAAGCTTCCCAATAGCATCTGGAAGAGTACCCTTCAAGGAGTTCTGGGACAGATCCAGAGCATACAAGCTGATGAGATTCTCAATTCCCTTGGTTATGATTCCAAATATCTTGTTTCTTTCTATATACAGGACGTTTAGCTGTGTCGAGAGATTGGTAATGGAGCCGGGCAACTCACCATAGAGATTATTAAAAGCAGCAGATATGACTTTCATGTTGGTGCAGTTGGTCAGTGAAGTGAGGAAGCTTAGGTCATCACCTTCCCTGCTTCCAATCTGATTTAGTTCGATATTGAAACGGTAGAGACTTGAAAGGCTTCCTAGATTCACAGGCACGTGTCCGCTAAAATTGTTGTTGCTAAAATCAACAATTTCGAGACGCGAAGCATTCGACAATGAAATTGGCACTGCTCCGGTGAATTGGTTTACTGCTACTGAAATCTCTTGCAGTTGTGGAAAAGCAAGGCCTAGGTTGGGCGGAATGGTTCCATGTAGCTGGTTAGCTGTGATGCCGAATTTTTGGATGGATGAGAGATTATAAATGGATGGTGGAATCGTACCTGACAACTGATTTGCACCTATTAGAAAATGGGTCATGGCTGCCAATTGACCAAGCTGGTTTGGAATTTGCCCAACGAAATTGTTCCTTTGTAGATCAAGAATGGTGAGAGAGGAAAGGTTGCCCAACGAAGGTGGGATGCTTCCTCTGAGATCATTGCTCGAGACGGAAAGAAAAATGAGCTTTGACAAAGAGCCAACCTCGGTGGGAAGTTCTCCGATGAGCTGATTCTGTTCAATGCTAATTGTTACGAGTTCTGAGCAGTTGCTCAGATTGGAAGGAATTTCTCCTTGGAGTGAATTTTCAGTCAGGTTGAGAATCTGAAGCCGGAACAAACGGCCGATTTCTTGAGGGATTTCGCCTTGGAATTTGTTACTGGAGAGATCGATTCTTCTCAGGAAAGAGAGATTTCCCATATGAGGAGATAAGTGGCCCACCAAGCTGTGGCCCGTGAGGTTCAAGATGGTGACCCTTTGATGATGGCGGCGACTGCAGGTGACTCCCTCCCATTCGCAGAAATGGAGAGAATGATTCCATGAGCTCAAGACTCCGACAGGATCTTCAGAAATACTGTCTTTGAATGCGAGCAATGCGAGTCGATCGGTCTCATTTTTCAATATAAATACCGACGGTGAGCAGGAGTTGATGGACACGAGAAGGATTGCAAGGAAGAGGGTAAATGAACAAAATACCCTAAGATTGGAACGTGGGAACTCCATTACGTTGATAGGAGATGGGACGATGAAGAAGAAAAAACACAAATGCAGTGATGTTCAGTTCTACTCACCTGCTACTTTGTGGTGTGCCGCACACCACCAACCTCAACAGTGTGTTGACGTCACCAGACTAATGGGTTCCACCATGATGTATTTTTTATGTCCAAACCGACCGTCCATTTTGAGAGATCTTTATACAGCTTGAGCATGAAACGGAGACAGATCTGACACTCAAGAGTACGACCACACCATGGGGACTGAATGTCGACCACTGAAAACTTCCTAGGGTTCACAGAAGTTTGGAATCTGATTTTTTTTTTTTTTTTTTCACTTCGTGTGAACAGGTTGGATGGCAAATAAACATAATGGTAGCCGTAGGAAGCTTTCAACAGTAGGAATCAGTGTCCCCGCTGCATCCTGTGGTACTGCAGTCAACTCAAGCTTTGGATCTGCTTCAAGTTTGGGCTCATACCCTAAAATGACCGGACAAAAATGACTGACGGATATAATACGTACATTATTGTGGGCGCTGATTACTTCCTCAGTATAGAGGCAAAGCGTCTGTGCTTATCTGCGGAGGTGCCCACTATGATGTATCTGTTCATCTACAGCGTCCATCCATTTTCTAAGATCATTTTAAAGCATGAGGCTAAGAACAAGGCAAATCCAAAGCTCAGGTGGACCACACCAAATAGTGAGCTTGGTTGAATTAATGCACAAATCATTAAATGCGAGAGCCATCTCTCGTGTGGTCCACCTGAGCGTTGGACTGCCTCGTTCTTAGCGTCATGCCTTAAAATGATCTTAGAAAATGGATGGACGTAGTGGATAAATGGATACATTATGTGGGCACCAAGAGGAAGGATGCATATCAGCGTGAGGAAGGATGCAATCCGCATCTTGGAGACGTCAACGCACCAAGAAGAACAATGACGAGCATGGATGTTACACCGGGAACAGCTTAGTGGGTATTACCCCACCGTATGGCCCACATGGATGCTATTTTGTATATCCACGCCGTCCATCCTTTTCTACAGCCCATTTAGAATGAGGTTCCAAAATTTATGAAGATCTAAATCTCAAGTCTACCATACCACTAGAAACAGTGTGATTGAGTGCCCCACCATTAAAAATTCCAAAAAGCCCATAGGAAGGTTTTGTTAATGTTTATTTGTAATCCAAGCTCTTAATAATGTCAATAAGGTCTTGATTAAGGGAAAATATAAAGATAATATTGATCCAAAACTTTGGTGGCCAACAAAACATTTTTAATGGTTATTCATCACTGTTTCTAGTGTTATGGTCCACCTGAGATTTGGATCTTCTTAGGGTTTTGGATCACATCCTAAAATGATATGAAAAACAGATAGACGGTGTCGATATATAAAAAATACATCAAGATGTTCTTCACGCGGTTAGGGTAACACCCACTAAGCTTTTCCCAGGTAACACCTAATTTGCGCCCTACGAGCATTGGCTAGTGACTCTCCTAGCCAATGGCTAATGGTTGGTACTCTATGGGGCCCACCATGATGTATTTGTTTCATCCACACCATTCATCTATTTTTTTGGGTCATTTTATGCTCTTAAGACAAAAAATGAGGTAGATTCAAATTGCAAGTGGAACGTATCATAGGAAACAATGTTGATTGAATGCACACTATTGAAAACTTCTTGGGGGAGGGCTAAAATTGTTTTGGACAAGATGATATTTGTTTTTTCCCATCATTTATGTCTGTATGTCTTAATCAACAGGTTAGACGTCAAATAAACATTACTATGGGCCTTAGTAGGTTTTTAGTGGTGGACATTCAATTACTATTGTTTTCTTTTGGTGCAGGCTATCTGAGATTTAGATCCTCCTAATTTTTTAGTTCAAGCCCTAAAATGATATGGAAAAATAGATGGACCCACTAGATAAAACACGTATATCATAGTGAGGCCCACAGCACCAACATCGCCACCCACGTTGCTGGTTTCAAGTTCAATCGCTTCAACCTTTATCTGGCAAAGTCTGTGATTACAGTTTTTTTTAGTCATATTTCAGCTATATCATAAATCAAATGTGGACAACTTCATACAGGAATCCCTTCCAAGCTGTTACCTGCATGGACAAATATGGTTCGCCACAAGCATATAGTCTTGAAATTCAAGGTCTATGTGAATTTATGGTTAGCATACACATCGCATCAAACCAAATGCGAGGCGAAAACCTTTTACAGTATAACCCACAGCCCATCTAATCTCCTTTCACAGTATGTGTATGTACCTATATATGCCCATGTAGGCCGATGCTATGCACGAAAAGCAACCACATCCAGCAGGGTATTAGGAAGAAGAAGCGGCTCCTATCATGCATTGAGAACTTCTAGAGATAAGCAGCGGAAGAGGCGCCAGCTTGGTTTGAGTGGTATGTTATGGGTCACATACAACATCATGCACAAACTATCAGCAACTGCTTATGCTCTCCCATTGAAAGAATTGAACCTGTCGTTACCATGTGATTGTGCCCTCTCTGGGTTCTGTGGTGACTCTGTTGAAGGAAGTGCCCATCCCCTCGACGCCTGCCTGTTTTGCCTGCCATGGCTACTTTCTCGTCCTCTTTGACTACCGCCATGGCTAATAATCAACCTGTAATCAAACTGTGACTACAGTTTGATTATTAGCTCTCACTGAGATTTAAACGGACGCGAATTAGCTATTGCTACTGAAGCGACATCAACAAGTTCTGCTGGCCCTGTATTCATACCGTCCACCATCCATTATTTGGAGAGATCATTTTAGGGCATGAGCAGAAGAATGAGGGACATCCAAGGCTCAGGTGGACCCCACCACAAAAAACAGTAGGGATTAAACGCCTATCATTAAAAGCTTTTTCGGGCCACAAGTTTTTTATCAAGCTCATATTTGTGCTTTCCCTTCGTTCATTTCTGTGTGAACTTATGAATAGGTTGGATCTCAAGTAAACATCATGAGCCCTGGGAAGGTTTCACAAGCGTCATTCTCCTAGTACTGTTTTCTGTGGTGGGTCCACCTGAGTTTTGGATCTCTCCATATGGATGGATGGTGTGGAAACAACATATGATACATAACAGTGGGGCCTACTGAACTTGGTGACGTCACTCCAGCAGCGAGATTGCTACTGAAGCTGTCAGTAGCTAATCCTCATCTATAAACCTGGCAAAATTCGACCTGACCCAGATTTTTCTATTTTAGGGTTGGAAAATTTGACCCGAATTCAATTTTTCGGTTGACCTGACCCGACCCAGATTTTTATGGGTTGGGTTAGCGTTAAAGGTGACCCGACCCGACCCGACCCGACCCGACCCAAATCACATAGGGGTTATGTAGACTATTATATATTGATTTTCTTATTAGTTAAATAATACATAGTTTTTTTTTTCTCACATACCCAGCTGGAAATGGTCCATGTGTTTGTCAATTTAATAAACATTATGATGGGCCCTAAGACTATTATATACTGATTTTCTTATTAGTTAAATAATACACAGTTTTTTTTTTCTCTCACATACCTTGCTGAGAACGGTCCACATGTCTATCAATTCAATAAGCTTAATCGACATGTCTGAAGCATCATCCCATTACTCTAACTACGTTGATGCTTAAAGAAGTATGCTTTAAATATGCACTCCATTATATCCATTTATTTTTCTGTTTCAATATTTGCGTAATAGAAATACTCTATAAAAAAAAAAGCCTTGGTTTATATATACAGGGAAGTGGTACTATGAGGTCGACCTCATGGGAAGAGCTGTGTGGGCCCAACATGTCAAACATCAACACCGTGCATTTGATGGGTCCCATTTAGGTCATGGGATATCCCAAAAATCAGCCGTATACAGAACTCAGGTGGGCCATACCATCTAAAATCATGCGAAGACATGCCTAAAACATCTAAAAGCACTTGGTGGGGCCCAACTGGGTTTTGGATGTGGCTGAAACTTGGTCTTACTCCTCATCCAAGTGGGACACATACAATGGATGGGTTGGATTTGTGAACCATGTCTCAGTGGGCCAAATAAATGATCATGAAGGTTTTAATGGGCGGATTACCCCTCTCAACTTTTGTCTGTGGTGTGGCCCATCTAAGTCATGGATTGACATGATTTTTAAGCCCGTGGCCCACCATGAAATGGTGCATCTGACTAATAGGGTAAATGTTTGACACACATCATGGTGGGGCTCACATAGCCCAACCTCATGGAAAGTTCCGATGAGGCCGACCTCATAGTACCATTTCCCATATGTGTGTGTGTACCTATGAAACATAGATGGTTTTGTTTTCAATTGAATGCCAGTGTCATATGCATTTAGTTTAATTTACAAATTAGTTAGTTTCATTAAAATGTGGGTCAACTCGACCCGACCCGGTTTAATTTGAGTTGGGTAAGGGTTAGAAAAATCCAACCCGAATTCAATTTGGGTCGGGTTAGGGTTGAGGTGGAAACGACCCGACCCGAACTTGACCCGACCCGACCCGGCCCGACCCATTGCCACCTCTATCCTCATCCAACGTAAATGCGTCATCAAGGGTATTTTAGTGAAAAAACAGATAATTAATCTGCGGTGCATTTGCGTTATCGATTGGTTATTAAACAAATCTAGCATTGATGGAGCAATTGACGTCAACCCTTTTTTAGCAAATGCAGGCGGGAGCAGATTAGGTGAGACCCCGGATCCACCAAGGTGGGTGGGACCCCTGTCTGTGGGGCCACTGTGATGTATGTGGCTACATCCACGCTGTCCATTCTTATTGAAATTTCATTTTAGGATGATCCAAAATGTGAATCAGTTCCAAATCCCATATGGGCCATAGTACGGAAAACATGGGGGATTGACCATTAAAAACTTCCTACGGCCACAAAAGCTTTAGATCAAGATGATATTTATGTGGTCTCTTCATCTAGGTGTTTGCGACCATATCAACAGGTGTTTTTGACCTTATCAACAGGTTGGATGGCAAATAAACATTCCGGTGGAATCCATGAAGTTTTTAATGGTAGAGATTCAATAACAACTGTTTCTGTTTCTGTGGTGTGGTCCACCTAATATTTTAGTCAGCTTCATTTTTTGGATCATACCCTAAAATAAGCCTTCCAAATGGTTGGACGGTGTGGATTTAATACACATACATCGCTATGAGTTCCACAGTCAAGGGTCCCACCCACTTCGGTCAATCCGGGTCTCACCTAATCCACTACCAATACTGGCAAGCTATTACGGAAGCGGATTGCGTACTGAGTAACACCGCACGCTAGCGTGCGGAGTAAACTCTGTGGGCCCACAGTGATTTACCTATTTTATCCACTCCGTCCATCCATCTTAACAGAAAATTTTAGGTATGGTTCCAAAAAATGAAGCATATCAAAATCTAAAGTGGACCCCACCACAAGAAATGTGTGAACTGAATGTCTACCGTTGAAAAATTCTCGGAGGACATAGAAGTTTTGGATCAAGCTGATATTTGTTTTTTCCCTTCATCCATATCCATGTGATCTTATGAACAGGTTGGATGACAAATAAACATCACTGTAGGGCCTGGGAAGATTTCAACGGTGGAAATCATTATTCCCACGGTTTCCCACGGCATGGTCCACTTGAGATTTGGATATGCTTAAATTTTGGGCTCAACCACTAAAATGAGCTGGAAAAACATATGGACGGAATGGATAAAGCACATACATTCTAGGTGGGCCCAACTAGTTTACTCAGCACGATAAGAGCGTGCGGAGTTACTCCGCATGTAATCCGATTCCAGCTATTACTGTTATTTAAGATGGTGGTACTGTTGCTGTCAATCCGTCAACGGGAGTGAATTAGGTGTTAACCCGGGAACAGCTTAGTGGGGGAGTCGGATTGCGTCCTTCCTCAGTATCAACGACCCAATCCGACTCCATTAGTGGGTGTTACCCTACCATGTGGCACACATATATAGTATTTTGTAGATCCACGCCATTCATCTGTTTCTCCATTCCATTTTAGAATGGTCTTACAAAAATATACAAATCTAAATCTCAAGTGGACCATACCACTGGAAACAGTGTTGATTGAGTGCCCACGATTAAAAATTCCAAAGAGCCCATCTTAAGGTTTTTTTAATGTTTATTTGCAATCCAAACTCTTGATAATGTTAATAAGTTATGGATGAAGGGAAAATTTAAAGAGTAGCTTGATCTAAAACTTTTGTGGCCCACAAAATTCTTTTAATAATTATTTATCACTCTTTCTATTGGTATGGTCCACCTTAGATTTGGATCTTCTTATAACTTTGGGCCAAATCCTAAAATTATGCGTAACAACAGATGGACGGCATGGATATACAAAATATACATCAAGGTAGGCTCACAAGGTAGGGGTAACACCCACTAAGGTGTTACTCGGGTAACATCTAATTCACTCCCTCAGTCAACACCCTTAACACTCTGTTTTATGTTAAATGTGTGTGCCTGGGAAGGGCGCGACTTAGGTGTTACCCTATGATATGGCCCACATAGATGATATTTTATATATCCACGCCATCCATTCGTTTCTCCATACCAATTTAGAATGGCGTTCCAAAATGTATGTAGATCCAAACCTCAAGTGGACCATACCAATGGAAACAGTTTTATTGGGTGCCCCACCATTAAAAATTCCAAAGAGCCCATCGTAAGGTTTTGGTAATGTTTATTTGCAATCCAAGATGTTGATAATGTCAAGAAGGTCTTGATGAAGGTAAAATATAAAGATCAGATTGATCCAAAACTTGTGTGGCCCACAAAAATCTTTTAATGGTCATTCATCACTGTTTCTAGTGCTATGGTCCACCTGAGATTTGAATGTTCTTATGGTTTTGGATAACATCCTAACATGATATGAAAAAACAGATGGACGGAGTGGATATATAAAAAATACATTAATATGAGCCCCACATGCTTAGGGTAACACCCACTAAGTGGGTAACAGCTAATCCACTCTCCACTGAGAAAGCCTAAGTTATTGTGCTGAGATGCTAGGTGGGGCCAATTATGGTGTTTTGACAAATTTACACCGTTCATCCATTTTGAGAGCTTCTCTTAGGATGTAAGACAAAAAATCAAGTGGATCCAAAACTCAAGTGGGCCGTATGAGAGGAAACAGTGGGGATTCAGTGAGCCCTGTTTGAAACATTTAAATGGCCACAAAGTTCATACTAGGCAAAGTTTTTGGTGTTTTCACTTCATCCCAGTGGATAACATATAAACATTAAAGTAGATCACGGGAGGGTTTCCATGGTAGGAATCTCTTTCTTCAGTTTTCCCTTTCGTATGACCACCTTGAGTTTCAGATCCATCCCCATTTTTTTTTTCCTCTTGTTTTAAAATGAGCTTCTCAAAGATGAATCGTGTGGATTTCTCAAACATCACAGTGGCCCCACCTACATTTTTTTTTTCCTCTTGTTTTAAAATGAGCTTCTCAAAGATGAATCGTGTGGATTTCTCAAACATCACAGTGGCCCCACCTACCATCCAACTGCGAAAGGCTTTCGCAAGAAATTTATTGGTCTATTAAACAAATCTATAATAAGGTGAACAAAACAAACCATTTACGAAGTCAACCCTTTTTCACCAAACACCGGCCAACGATGACTCTTACTTATTATTATTATTTTTCAAGTAATAAAGGATGATAATGGTCCGGTTGCTGTCAATCAGTCATGTGGCAACACATTTGGCCAATGACCTGCGTGTAATTCTATTAAATGTGTTATTAAGATTGTACTGGTGTCCTAGAGCACTTAGATGATATAATACTTGCGATCCAGGCACCAAATCAGCCTAAGATCAAACCTTGGAAGGTTGACTTCCCGCTCAGGATCGAAAGGGAGACTCCCTAAGCAAGGAAGCGTTTGGCAAAATTTATGTTCAGCACTTATAATTGACTGACTTATTTTCTACGATTTTCCATAATTCAGATTATTTGGTAAATTTGTAAAGTTAAGTCCTTAATTTGATTTTAATTAAAAAATTTGAATTTTTTAAGCTTTCTTCCTTTGGCTTAACACTTAATGCAGAATGTAATAAGTGATTTTGATTTTATTTTTTTCCATAAATGACATTTTTACCCTTCTTCCTAATAACCTTCACTTTGACGCGGCTAATTACATACGGTTGGAGACGTGTTGATGTGAAATTGGCTACATCATGTTGTATGTGTTATATCCACATTGTCCATCCATTTTGACAAATCATTTTTAGGGCATGAGCCAAAAAGTTAGACAGACCCAAAGCTAAAGTGAACCTATGATAGAAAATTGTGGGGATGATGACACCCACCATGCGTTGAAACCTTCTTACGGCCCACCATGATGTTTATTTGCCATCAAATTTATTCACAAGGTCATACATACATGAAATATTTTTAGCTCATGATCTAAAATGATCAGAAAATATGGATGAATGGTTTGGACACAACACTATATCATAGTGGGGCCTACAAGACTTTCCTACATTATCACATGCTGTTGATGTGGATTGCCCTGCTAAATACTCTCCCAGCAGGTTCCTATATTGGAAAGCTAGGTGGAGCTATCATGATGTTTGTGAGAAATCCACCCATATGTCCATCTGCTTTTTCAGCTCATTTTAGGATATGAGACAAAAAATGAGGTGGATTCCAAAACTTAGGTGGGCGAACAAGAGGAAAAAGTGAGAAAAGAAATGCCTACACTTGAACCATTTTGCCTACCGTTGAGCTTTAAATCTACCTAATTTTTAATTCATGACCTAAAATGATATGAATAAATGGATGGACAGTGCAAATCTAATGCAAACATCATGATGGGACCCATAAAACTTTGCCACGTCAACACAATGGTGAATTGTGGAAGAGGAACTTATGTCACACCCCAAAATCCGGGTACCCGAATAGGGTTATTCAGGATCCGAATTCCGAGCTCGTGAGTTTTAATAGATCGATAATAATTGCAATCAACATAATTTCATCAAGATTCACTAGATATTCAGAGCAATCTAAAATGAAAGTACTACGAAAATAATTTTCCTGAATGTAATATTCGCTCGCTTTACTCTCTTAATAGTTTTATTACATTGGGATTTGAAACACAAACTAAACTATATCTAAATTTAAATTCGAATTAAACTTAAATTGCTGAAAAGGAAAAATTAGTAGTAGAGGCCCGCTTGCTCGTAATATTCCAGCTCTGCACCTGTAGATGGTTGTAATTGTATGAGCATAATAGCCCAGTGGGATCATTTCTTATCCAAATTTTTGAAATATGCAGATTATATAAGAATTGATAAATAAAATAGATAATTGAATTATGATACAAAGAACAAAGGAATATGCAGTACTGAAATTGGAAATATGCCATGCATGTCATACATTTCATGATTTTTTTTTTTAATAAACAATCAATTAAATATAAATCATCTCTTACAACACCGTACCCAAGTGGATGGTCACGTTGCATTAACGCCCACGCACTGGTACCTAGAGGTGAGGGACCCATTCATACGTTAGCTGGTCAGACTACTGCTCCAGTTGTACATCTGACGTATGTCCGCGCACACAATTGTACTCATACGCCGTACACAAAGGAGACTCCAAAGGATCCAATGGGTTCTAGGGTCTTTCACCCAAGGGTCACGATCGCCCTACTTGCTTGTTTTAAGGTCTTCCACCCAAGGGACACAATCGCCCTACTTACTGGCTTTAGGGTCTCTCACCCAAGGGACACAATCGCCCTACTTGCTTAAGCCTTTCGATCTTTCTTTTTTTTTTTTTTCACAATTCAATAACTAATAGAGATGCATGTCATATCATCAACAATAAAATAATTTAATAAATCGAATTTTCATACAAGATTGCATAATTAACAAATATTATTAAACTTAGCGAGATATATAAATAATTTATATAATTTATTACTATTATTATTATTATTATTATTATTTAATTTTTCTAAATTTTAAAACAGAATAGGAAAATATAATTTTATAATAATTAGGGATTAGAAATGAATAAATAAATAAAATAACGCTAGAATTACAAGTTTAACATTATAGTCCAGGATTTTTGAAACAAGTACAAAATAGTGCCTGTAATTTCTGAAAATTACATAGAAGTCCCTGAAAATGTAGAAAATTACAAAATAGTCCATGACGTACGAATTTTATAAAATAAACATGTAATAACTCTAAAAAGTTATAAGAATTAAATAAAAGATGAATTAAAAATTTTCAATTCAATTAAATGTAATTTTTTTTAATTAATTTTTAATTTAATTTCATAAATAAAATCGTAGAAAGTGAATCTTTCTAGATCATGTTTGATAAAAAAAAATTAAATATTAAATATTTTATATTAGACTTTAGATTAATTTAATTAGTTAATAAATAAATACTACTATTTTAATTTATTCAAAACAAGAATTTTAGCAATAATTAAATCAACATAAATAATAAATAAATAGCTAAGCAGAAAATACGCAATTCTAATAATCTGAAAATTTCAGCAGGGATAGAATCACCCACCTTGCAAAAGCTTTAGGAAGCTTCTTCCTCTTTTTTTTTTTTTCACTCTCTCTTTTTTTTTTTTTATAAATATTCTTTTTTTTTTCTTCTAATATCACTCTCTCTCCTACATGCCCATACCCTGGACCCTATTTATAAGAGGGAGGTCCCATCGTAGACAAAACACATGCTTAAAAGAATTAAATAAATAAAACTTACTTCTTTAATGCACTTTTAACACATCTTCTCTCGTAACCAACACACACTCAAAACATCACGTGCGTGTATAAAGCGAGGTTGTGGTGCATGGTGCTCATATGGGGGCAACGTGTACATGGATGTGCATGCGATCATGGATGACGATGGATGGTTGATCGGTGAGTGGATTGATTGATCAAATAGACGGATGGATTTGAGTGACAGTTGGATTTTGATGCAAGTTGGAGATAGCTTGTTGTATGAATCTAACGGTTTCCTATTGTTGGTCTAAGTTAATAAACGAGTGGTCGGTTGATCTTGTGATTTGGATATTTTGTAGTATTTGAGCTGTTAAGTATAATAGACGGTCTAGATCACTGACCCTCTGATCATAACCACGTGCTTTTTGTTTTCTACAATCTCATACTCAAGTAAAACTAATTTTACTAATTAATAATATTTAAAACATGTCATTAATTCTTAACATGTTGGAACTTAAATCGTCATGCAACACATGTTTGAATTTAAATGTCATGCAACACATGTTTAAGATGTGTTGCATGATGAGTTATATCGTACATGGATGGATGGTCAAGTGGATTGATGAATAAGATTGTAGTGATCTGGTAGAGATGAAATAGATGGATGAATGGATGATCACATACTTGATCATGTGTGTGGCATATAATCAAGTGGGAGAAAAGAGCGAGCGAATAGTCAGATGGTCACACATGTATAAAATTTTTGGGTTATTACATTCTACCCCCCTTAATGAAAATTTCGTCCTCGAAATTTAACGTACCTATGGTGTGAAAAGATGCGGGTATTTCTCTCGAATTTCGTCTTCGCGTTCCCATGAGGCTTCTTCTTCGCCGTGATGTCCCCACTGTACTTTTACGAGTGGTATAGTTTTGGTTCGAAGTACCTGCTCTTTTTTGTCCAGGATACGAATTGGTTGCTCTACGTACGTGACGTCTTCTCGAATCTCTAGTGGCTGCCAGTCGATGATGTGTGAAGCGTCAGTCTCGTACTTTCGTAACATTGATACATGAAATACGTCGTGAATACCGGATAGTTGTGGGGGTAAAGCAAGCTTATAGGCTACAACGCCCACTCTCTGTAGGATCTCGAACGGCCCGATGTAACGTGGTGCCAACTTCCCTCTCTTCCCGAATCTCATGACTCCTTTCATCGGTGATACTTTGAGTAGTACATGATCGCCCACGAAGAACTCCAAGTCCTTCCTCCGGTGGTCTGCGTAGCTCTTTTGTCGACTCTGTGCCGTCCGTAAGCGGTCTTTAATGATCTGTATCTTTTCAGTTGTTTCTTGCACAATTTCTGGTCCAAGCATGCTTCTTTCACCAACTTCAGTCCAACAGTTTGGTGACCTACACGGTCTTCCATAGAGCGCTTCGTACGGTGCCATACCAATGCTAGCCTGGAAACTATTATTATATGCAAACTCGATTAGCGGTAGATGTTCGTCCCAATTTCCTTTAAATTCGAATATGCAAGCCCGAAGCATATCTTCTAGGATCTGATTCACTCGTTCGGTTTGTCCGTCCGTTTGTGGGTGAAAAGCAGTACTGAAGTCGAGCGATGTCCCCATAGCATCTTGAAAACTCCTCCAAAAGCGTGACGTAAATCTGGAGTCTCTGTCGGAAACAATAGATACGGGAATACCATGCAATCTAACGATCTCTTTGATGTACAACTTGCTCAGCTCGTCTAAGGAGGAAGAAATACGAATAGGGAGGAAGTGTGCAGACTTGGTTAATCGATCAACAATTACCCAAATAGCGTCGTGATTGCGTCTGGTCTTCGGAAATCCTACCACAAAATCCATAGCAACATGCTCCCACTTCCATTCTGCGATTGGCAAGGGCTGAAGCAATCCCGATGGCTTCTGATGTTCGGCTTTAACTTGTTGACATACATAACATTTAGACACGTAGTCGGCTATTTCTCTCTTCATGTTGTTCCACCAATATTGTCGTCGAACGTCACGGTACATTTTCGTTCCTCCCGGGTGAACTGTGAACTTCGAGCGGTGTGCTTCATCTAAAATTTTCTTCTTTAATTCAGGAATGTGTGGAACGCATAATCTTCCTCGAAGTCTGATTCCATCATCTGGGCCTACTCGCCATTCTGAGTTCTCCTTCCCTGCTTCTTCTTCTACTTTGGCTTGTAACCACGCATCATCCTTCTGTGCTTCTACCACTCGACACACTAAAGTAGGTTGCACCATTATGTTGCTACGATAAGCCCATGAATTATTTTCTCCGACCTGAATATTAAAATCTTTTATTTGATCAAGCATCTTCCACTCTCGAATCATTAGAGATGCCACAATTGTATGTGTTTTCCTACTTAATGCATCGGCTACAAGATTTGCCTTACCCGGATGATAACAGATATTAAAATCATAATCTTTTAAAAATTCCATCCATCTCCTCTGCCGCATATTTAATTCTTTCTGATCAAAAAGATATTTTAGACTCTTGTGATCAGAATACAATTCAAATTGCTCACCGTATAGATAATGCCTCCAAATTTTTAGGGCAAATACTATTGCTGCTAGTTCCAGATCATGTGTAGGATAATTCTGTTCATGAGTTTTTAACTGCCTTGACGCATATGCTACCACTTTACCTTCTTGCATAAGAACACATCCCAACCCTTTGTACGACGCATCGCTATATACTACAAATCTTTTTCCTTCGGCTGGTAAGGTTAGAACTGAGGCTGATGTTAAACGATTCTTCAGTTCGGAGAAAGCTTGTTCACAATTTTCATTCCATTTAAAATGCGTGCCTTTTCTTGTTAACTGAGTTAACGGTCTAGCAATTTTAGAGAATCCTTCAATAAATCTTCTATAATATCCAGCTAAACCAAGGAAACTACGCACCTCAGTCACATTCTTGGGCTGCTCCCATTTCATAACTGCTTCCACTTTTGATGGATCCACAGACACTCCTTTCTTTGAAACCACATGACCCAGGAATTTCACTTCTTCTTTCCAAAAATCACACTTCGTCAGCTTAGCGTACAACTGATTTTCCTTTAATGTCTGCAGAGTGATCCTTAGGTGTTCTGTGTGATCTTCTCGGGTCTTGGAGTATATTAAGATGTCATCTATAAATACTATAACGAATTGATCCAAATATGGTTTGAAAACCCTATTCATGAGATCCATAAACACAGCCGGGGCATTCGTCAGACCAAAGGGCATTACTCGAAATTCGTAGTGGCCATATCGCGTCCTAAAAGCAGTCTTGGGCACGTCTTCATCTTTAACCCTCAACTGGTGATATCCGGACCGTAAGTCTATCTTCGAGAAATATCGCGCTCCCTTCAGCTGGTCAAATAAGTCGTCTATTCTTGGTAATGGGTACTTGTTCTTGATGGTCGCCTTATTAAGTTGTCGGTAGTCGATACACAACCTCATAGAACCATCCTTCTTCCTCACGAATAAAACCGGTGCTCCCCACGGTGACGTACTTGGCCTAATAAAACCTTGATCAATTAGTTGTTGAATTTGTTCTTTTAATTCTTTCAATTCGACTGGAGCCATGCGATATGGAGCTCTAGAGATCGGTGCCGTCCCCGGTACAAGATCAATACTAAAATCTACTTCCCTCCGTGGCGGTAATCCTGGAATATCCTGAAATACTTCTGGAAATTCATTAACGACTGGAATTTTCTCTACTCCTTCTTCCTGCACATCTGCTTCCGAAAGAGCTGAGAGGCTAACTGGTGCTTCTCTTCTTTGCGTCCCGAAGAAATGTAGCGGTGAACGTCCAATAATATTTAAAGTTACCATCTTCCTGAAGCAGTCTATTTTAGCTCGGTATAAAGACAACCAATCCATCCCCAAGATAATATCGTATTCTCTCATCGGCATAACTATAAGGTCGGCTGACAGCTCTACATCCTCAAGCATAATCGGGCAAGATTTACATATCTGGCCTAAGTTTACTGATTTACCAAAAGGAGTTGCAACTAATAACATTTTATCTAATGGATCAGGAGATAGGCCTAACGAGCATACGAGGCAATACGAAATAAATGAATGTGATGCTCCAGAATCAAATAATACTCTAGCTAGAGATGCGAATATAATGACGGTACCTTCGACAACATCCCCGGTAGCTTCGTCATCTTGCAACGTGGTGGTGTCTGTTGGTGGTGCTGGATCCTCACATAAGGGTGTTGCGTCATCAAATACATGTGTGGTGTCATCATATGGTTGTACTGAGCTATCATATCGTTGTGTTGGGTCATCATTCTGCTGCGCTGAGTCATCGTACAGCTTAGTCGTGTCATCACCTGCTTGCACCAAGGCGTAAACGCGACCTTGAGCTTGAGGACGAGGTACTTGACCTCCCTGTCGCAACTGCTGATTCTGCAGGGATCCCTGCTGCTGATGTGGTTGTTGTTGCGGCCTCTGGTATCCTGATGTTGACCCCTGTTGAGGTGGTCTCGAATGTAGCTGAGGTGGTCTCTGCGAGTATGGTTGTGGCAGTCTTGGATCCGGCTGAGATGTTGAAAAATTTTGTGGGGGTCGTTGATAAGAAGATGGTGGCCTGAAGGACGGTTGTGGTGTTCCTTGTCGCTGTGGATATTGGGGACGCGGTGGTCGGAAGCAATGTCGGGATGTGTGACCCTCGAGTCCGCAATTATAACAGACTCCCGAGAATCGCAGAGAAGGTGGTACTGGAGTTGGTCTAGATGTCGGCGTCAGTGTCATCCTCTGTCTTTTGGCTGCATCTTGCTGAGCTGGTGGAGCGTGCAAAGTGGTTCTGGCATTGCTCTTTGCATCCCTCTTCTGATCGCGGTTCTTCCAAAATTCATTAATATCTTTTTCTACCGCCAAGGCACGCTCTAATGCGTCAGCATAGCTTTTAACCTTAAAGGGGGCTAATCTACTCCGGATAGAGGTTCTCAAACCATTTTTGAACTTATGTGCTCTACGGGTTTCGTCAGACACCAAGAACGTTGCGAACCGTGATAACTCTGTGAACTTAGCGTCATACTGACGCACTGTCATATCGCCTTGCTCCAAACTCATAAACTCTTCAACCTTCTGGTTTTGTACATAAAGAGGAAAGTACTTTTCATCGAATTCTTTACAGAATGAGGTCCAGGTCCATACTTCAGTTTCTGGATTTGCCCTAGTGACTGAATCCCACCAATGGTCTGCTTCCCCTTCTAACATGTAAATGGCCAGCTCCGCTTTCTGGAATTCATCACATTTCATTGCCGTAAATATCTTTTCAATTTGCTTCTTCCACCCTTCTGCCTCATTTAAATCAGGCCCACCCTTGAAAATTGGTGGCCTCTGCCTCTTGAATTTTTCTAGTAAGGTTCCTGTCCCTTCGTAGGTAACTGGTGCGGGTCGGTCTGAATTTTGCGTTTGGGTTTGCCTAACCTGATGCCCTACAAGGGTCGTAAGTTCACCTATAGCCCTGAGGATCCCGCCGATGACTGGTCCATTTTCAGTAACGTTGGGGGTGGGTGTCCCTGGTGAGGCTCCGTCATTCAAGTTGAATTCCGCCATAACCTATGATTAATTAAACAAATAAATTTAGTATACTAATATCTAGGCGACACGTGACACGTGAAAAATATCGTTTGAGAACGTAACTTAAGTTAAGGCTTCGAAATGAAAATCTCCCATAGGTCCTCAGTTTTGATTCTAAACCTGGCTTTGATACCAACTTGTCACGCCCCAAAATCCGGGTACCCGAATAGGGTTATTCAGGATCCGAATTCCGAGCTCGTGAGTTTTAATAGATCGATAATAATTGCAATCAACATAATTTCATCAAGATTCACTAGATATTCAGAGCAATCTAAAATGAAAGTACTACGAAAATAATTTTCCTGAATGTAATATTCGCTCGCTTTACTCTCTTAATAGTTTTATTACATTGGGATTTGAAACACAAACTAAACTATATCTAAATTTAAATTTGAATTAAACTTAAATTGCTGAAAAGGAAAAATTAGTAGTAGAGGCCCGCTTGCTCGTAATATTCCAGCTCTGCACCTGTAGATGGTTGTAATTGTATGAGCATAATAGCCCAGTGGGATCATTTCTTATCCAAAATTTTGAAATATGCAGATTATATAAGAATTGATAAATAAAATAGATAATTGAATTATGATACAAAGAACAAAGGAATATGCAGTACTGAAATTGGAAATATGCCATGCATGTCATACATTTCATGATTTTTTTTTTTAATAAACAATCAATTAAATATAAATCATCTCTTACAACACCGTACCCAAGTGGATGGTCACGTTGCATTAACGCCCACGCACTGGTACCTAGAGGTGAGGGACCCATTCATACGTTAGCTGGTCAGACTACTGCTCCAGTTGTACATCTGACGTATGTCCGCGCACACAATTGTACTCATACGCCGTACACAAAGGAGACTCCAAAGGATCCAATGGTTCTAGGGTCTTTCACCCAAGGGTCACGATCGCCCTACTTGCTTGTTTTAAGGTCTTCCACCCAAGGGACACAATCGCCCTACTTACTGGCTTTAGGGTCTCTCACCCAAGGGACACAATCGCCCTACTTGCTTAAGCCTTTCGATCTTTTTTTTTTTTTTTTTTCACAATTCAATAACTAATAGAGATGCATGTCATATCATCAACAATAAAATAATTTAATAAATCGAATTTTCATACAAGATTGCATAATTAACAAATATTATTAAACTTAGCGAGATATATAAATAATTTATATAATTTATTACTATTATTATTATTATTATTATTATTTAATTTTTCTAAATTTTAAAACAGAATAGGAAAATATAATTTTATAATAATTAGGGATTAGAAATGAATAAATAAATAAAATAACGCTAGAATTACAAGTTTAACATTATAGTCCAGGATTTTTGAAACAAGTACAAAATAGTGCCTGTAATTTCTGAAAATTACATAGAAGTCCCTGAAAATGTAGAAAATTACAAAATAGTCCATGACGTACGAATTTTATAAAATAAACATGTAATAACTCTAAAAAGTTATAAGAATTAAATAAAAGATGAATTAAAAATTTTCAATTCAATTAAATGTAATTTTTTTTTTAAATTAATTTTTAATTTAATTTCATAAATAAAATCGTAGAAAGTGAATCTTTCTAGATCATGTTTGATAAAAAAAAAATTAAATATTAAATATTTTATATTAGACTTTAGATTAATTTAATTAGTTAATAAATAAATACTACTATTTTAATTTATTCAAAACAAGAATTTTAGCAATAATTAAATCAACATAAATAATAAATAAATAGCTAAGCAGAAAATACGCAATTCTAATAATCTGAAAATTTCAGCAGGGATAGAATCACCCACCTTGCAAAAGCTTTAGGAAGCTTCTTCCTCTTTTTTTTTTTTTCACTCTCTCTTTTTTTTTTTTTATAAATATTCTTTTTTTTTTCTTCTAATATCACTCTCTCTCCTACATGCCCATCCCCTGGACCCTATTTATAAGAGGGAGGTCCCATCGTAGACAAAACACATGCTTAAAAGAATTAAATAAATAAAACTTACTTCTTTAATGCACTTTTAACGCATCTTCTCTCGTAACCAACACACACTCAAAACATCACGTGCGTGTATAAAGCGAGGTTGTGGTGCATGGTGCTCATATGGGGGCAACGTGTACATGGATGTGCATGCGATCATGGATGACGATGGATGGTTGATCGGTGATTGGATTGATTGATCAAATAGACGGATGGATTTGAGTGACAGTTGGATTTTGATGCAAGTTGGAGATAGCTTGTTGCATGAATCTAACGGTTTCCTATTGTTGGTCTAAGTTAATAAACGAGTGGTCGGTTGATCTTGTGATTTGGATATTTTGTAGTATTTGAGCTGTTAAGTATAATAGACGGTCTAGATCACTGACCCTCTGATCATAACCACGTGCTTTTTGTTTTCTACAATCTCATACTCAAGTAAAACTAATTTTACTAATTAATAATATTTAAAACATGTCATTAATTCTTAACATGTTGGAACTTAAATCGTCATGCAACACATGTTTGAATTTAAATGTCATGCAACACATGTTTAAGATGTGTTGCATGATGAGTTATATCGTACATGGATGGATGGTCAAGTGGATTGATGAATAAGATTGTAGTGATCTGGTAGAGATGAAATAGATGGATGAATGGATGATCACATACTTGATCATGTGTGTGGCATATAATCAAGTGGGAGAAAAGAGCGAGCGAATAGTCAGATGGTCACACATGTATAAAATTTTTGGGTTATTACAACTTAGGTGTCGGGAGCAGATTAGTTGTTACTTGAGTAACACGTTAGTAGGTGTTACCCTGACTATATAGGGTCCACCTTGATGACTTTGTTGTAAATATATCCATGATGTTCATTCGCTTTTAAATTTCATTTTAAGACTCATCCCAAAACTTAATCAAATCCAAATCTCAGGTGGACCTCACCACTGAAAAATGTGGTGATTGACCATTAAAAACTTGTTGTGGGCCATAAATTTTTGGATCAATTTGATTTTGTATTATACCTTAATCCAGGTCTGTTTCACCTTATCAATAGGTTGGATTGACAACAAACATTACAGTGGACCCTAGGTAGTTTTAATAGTTGGCCGTTCAATCACCAAGGTTTCCTATGGTCAAATTGAGATAATAGGGGCAAATATGACAAATTTAGAATTTTTAGACGTTTATTGTCTATATTTACCAAGTGGTTTTTTGTGAAAAAAAAATGCTTAATTTCAGATATCAGGACTTTTTTCAGATAAATTATCAAACAGATCTTTCAGTACTTTTGAAGTACTAAAATTTAGCACTTTAATTTTTCATTTCTTAAATTAAATTGAAAATAAATTAAATTTCAAACCTTATTTTCAATTTACCAAACATCACCTAACTCTAATTAACCATGTTCTATCAAGCAAGCCTATTTACACTTTGGTTCCTATAGAGATTCGATCCTCCGTTTTAGTGCAATTGGAGTTCATTTTCAGTAATTTCTTCTAGGGTTGGAATGGTGGAAAGAAAAAATATCAATGGGTGAGCGGGAAACGGTTATCCAAGCCAAAGAGGAAGGTGGGCCGGGTGTTAGATGTCTTAAATGTAATGGCTCGAAACTTCTGGCTAATTAAAATTTTTATTTCATGATAGAAATTAGGGTTAAATAAATTAATCTCTCATTAATAAACAACAAGGAAATATGGACTGGTTGGTTAGAGCTCTCTTAGTGGAGAGGGGAGACTAAGGATCAAGTCTTGCTTTTAGGAAGCCTATATTAGGTAGGCTCAGCTAATGGATGGATCAGATTGATCATACGATCACTACTATCTAGCAGTGTCAGTAACGCTGAGGGCGTGCACCCAAAGTTGAATTAGATATGAGGTCGGAATGGGTCATACTACCTCAAAACAGTGGCCTGAAAAAAATAAGTGGACTCACCTAGATCGGACATACTAGTGAGCCGTACCAAGACAAATAGTGGGGACAGTACCTGTCCACTGATTTGGAACTCGTGAGCAATAATAAACAGTGAGTAAATGGGCCAAAATGGCTACGATCGGAGCATTTCTGGGCCCCATCTTATTGATCCGGATTATCCACCTCAGCCATCTGTTCTTGCAATATTGTTAGGTCAGATAAGTAGGACAGATCCAACCCCATATTGTTCATACCACTTATATTAGTGGTAATATTATCACTTTTATAATACCTTGTACATCCAGATCGTCCATCTAGGTTACCTTGAGGACTAGCAAACAATTGACATTTGGTACACATATTAAATGAATCTTTTGGTTGTAGATTATAACTTAAGCTTGTGAAAAATTAAAGGAGCTTTTCATCACCATCAACAGGTGAGTAATCCCACTATATTTACTATTCATTGTAGTTAAAATAGATGTTGGTTGATATGATGTATTGAGATGAATTCTTAATGATATAATGTTGAGTTGCAAATTATAAATTGTTGAGCATTCATGTGGTTAAAAATTGGAACAAGAAAAGTGGTTTACCTTTCAAATCATGAGACGGGCTGTGGTTTATCTCTAATAAGGGATACGAATTGTTACGATGAGTTGGACCATGCATCTCATGAATCATACATATCATTGTGTATGCCGAAGGATCTCTCCTGATGATTGGTAGGTACTTAAGTACCCAGTGTTCGATGGACTCATCCTGAATGCTCACGTAGTAGTGGAAGCCTACCCATTTGGTTGGGTAGATGTCGGCCCTAGAAGGGTTGATGCGGGTTGATGGAGTCCAAGTCAAGCAAGCGGACGGACTTCCCACTTGATCCATGCATCATGCATATATAACATGTTTGCATATGTTTTACATTCATAAGTATATTTGGATGTTCCTATTTTAACTGTCATGCATATGAACTATGATGGGTTTTACTCACTGGACATCTCAGCTGACGAGTGTGAATTAAATATATACAGATGATACAGATGAGCTACATAAGCAGGAACTTGAACCAGCGGAAGAACCACAATGAATGTGTGGCATTACTTGACGGAGGAAGTAGCTGCTATTAATCAAGATGTTTAGCCAATTGTTTTATTTTATTTATGTTTTATGACATTATTAATAAGTCTCAAATGGGTGTGGATTATTGTGTATGGCTTTTATTGATTATTTAATGATAGTTTATGAACTTAGTACACATGTAATCTTGTGCCTCTATAATAGTTTGACTCTTGAGTTAGCGCACTTGTGCACGAGTCATACCCCATAACCTGGGCCTGAGGGTGCACACTCTATGTCCAGATTTTGGGGAGTGACATCAAAAGTGCGATGAAGGCATTTTAGCTTAAAATGGCTTGGACAATTAAACATAGAACAACAAAGAACTGCTGGGGATTGTTTATGAGATTTAAATATAGAAGGGATTTGATGATTTCAGGTGGGGGTAACATGTCTAGCATGGCCTTGCCTCTTTGGAAATGCATTTTAAGTCTTCTTCCAAAGTTGGTAGAGAACGTGTGTTGGTTGATAGGTAAAGGGGACTATAATTTGTGAAACACAGATTGGACTGGTTTGGGCCTGTTGCATGAGGGGATAATTTAGAATACACCAGCTAATATACAGACCATGAGGGTGAATCAGGTGATGGGCCAGCAATGTTTGCGATCTAAAGTCAGCCTAATTGAATACATCTCGCAAGTGGTGATTGACTTCATTAGAGCCGAGCGCTTTTACACTTCCTCTAAGGAAGACACAAGTGTCTGGGTGTGCTCCTCTTCAGGTGAATTTGAAGTGGCTTTTGCTTGGCACATAGTTATATCGGAAATGGTCCAAATGGGTCCGGCATCCAAAACTCCCCCACAAAATTACACTTCTCTCATAGAAGATTCTACACAAAGCCACTCCAGGCAATGGGAGTGCAGGACAAGGGCATCTCTGTTGTGTCCAAGTGTGATTGTTGTGATGAAGATCTCGCAGCCCTCCTACAGGTGGAATTTATTGATCATCTTTTCTCTTTAGGGGTGACGGCGAATAAGGTTTGGGCTCATCTCGACGCCTTGTTCAATCTCCCTACATCCCCTTCCCTCTCGGCCATCGCTAGAGCTAGTGAACGGTGGGTGGTGTCACGCCCCAAACTTGGGGACCAGGCTCACAAAATTTTCGGCCGCCGAATTCGGTGCCGACAGCCTCCGTGGTACCCCATTCTCGGCTCTTAGCTTTCATATGCCAGGTTCTGATCCTGAGATCCCACAAGGAGGATTTTCAGGGTATTTTTTTTATAGATGAGCATAAACACAAGTATACCAAACCAAAAGCATCACATCAAATATCCACTAAGATAATCTTTTGAGTACAATGCTGCAGAAAAAGGAAATACAATGTATAACTAAAAGCTGAAAGATCAAATGCGCGCCCCTGTCTCACTGCTGTCGCGCTATAGTATGTCCTGCACGTAAACAACGTCCATAAGCTTACTATGAAGCTTAGAGAGTGCGTGGTGTGTGCACAATGCATATGACAGGTATACAGATATCAGAGTAAGTAGAAATGATGACAGGCTACACTACCAAGTCTATGAATGTTATTAGCCATCCCAAGGCTATGCAATGCAAGGGGCCTATATGGCCGAATGTCATATGCTAAAGATGCAATGTGTGCATGTCAATCCTTAACTGCCATATATCATACGGTTTACAACTGGGACATCACCGGTGTCTAGTACACTCCAGACATTGGTTGCCGCTCATCGTGCGCATAACCAAGTGAGTGGAAGAGACCTCACTATCAGCCTTGTCAATGACATACAAGAAAATCCACCCAGCTCGTCGACAGCGAACCCATTCATGAGCTGGTCAGACTCAACCTAGTATATAGCCCTCTGCACCCGGGCGAGTAAGGTCACACCCCCTTCCAACCGACCTCGACACAATGGGAGACGCGACCTACTGGTATTTGGCCCTCATGTGCTCATAAATCCACTTGGTCTAGACATTGGAGCATCCTACCACAGGGTTCAGGGACTTTCACCCAAGGACATTTTTGGCGCCCAAGTGCTAGAACATATTTTTGGTGTTCATTCCTACCATCCACGATGTGACTGTGGTGGTCACAACCCCTATGCCGCTGGGGTGAGAATCTGATCATGACATGCATAATGCGAGATGCATGAGTCTATCAAAGCCATACACCAAACCTACGCGTACCGCGCGATCATGTGGGGTGACCCTATCTCATACGGGTCCCCTAAGTATCTTAAGCTGTAAGGCATATGTTATGATCGACATCGTCCACAGTCAGGCATACATATGATGCGTATGTACAAATGAATGGGCATGATATTCATTACACTAAGCATATTATCAGTGTGACATACCAAGCTAAGTATATTAGCATGTTTCAAGCGTATTATGTGATAATCAGCCTCAACTGGTCGAATATATAGGGAGTGGGATCTGAATAGAGGGTCCTACTAATAATAGAAGAGTTTACGTGGCATGGCCCACTTAAGACTTGAATCGGCCCATCATACGCAACAAAATGGGCTAGAAGGACCGATGCACGGCTTGAATACATCAAGGTAGGCCCTGGTAGTCTCCAATGGGACATCAATGATGGCCCATATGATGGACCATAAGGCCAGCCCCTACTGTCCAGCGAGGGGTCTACTTGAGCTACGGATCAGCCTCCTTTTTAAGCTTATACCCTAAAATGATTTGTCCAACGCATGGACAATATGAATGTGCAATACATACTTCAAAGTGAGCACCACAACGGCCCACATACTGAGCATTATGAATAAAATACATGCATCATGCTGGTCTAAGGTGACCGATGGATCGGGCACCGTAATGAGGTGTGTATACAACGCATCATCAAGGTAGACTGCTACAGCCGGCCCCACCCTTTGGACTGATGGATGATTTCGACAGTCCACTATCCATCGGCGTGGATTAATACATACTCAAGGTGGGTCCTTGTATCTGGATGACATGGATAAAACATATAAATCATAGGTAGGCCCAAGAAAGGACGGCCTGGATCAGACACATACATCATGTGGGACCCATGGGGTGGGCCACTTGCTGGACGAGCGTGGGGCCCACCAGTCACAGAGTTCTGGATAAAGCTGATATTTATGATTTCCCCTTCACCCAGACCTGTGCCATAGGTCTGGGTGGTATATGAACATCACGTGGCCATAGAAGGTTTCAACGGTGGACATCATTCTCACTGTTCTAGATGGTGTGGCCCACATGAGATTGTATCTGGTTCATTTGTGGGCCCATGCCCTGAAATGATATAGCAAAAATGGATGGACTACTGGGCATGGTGGGTCCCACGAGGTGGCCACTACTGGGCAGCGTGTCCAGCACGCTGCTTCAGCGTGGACCACACTCGTGGCCCCAAGAGTTTTGGACCGAGCTGATATGTGTTCTCTATCCATCCAGGTCTGTGTACCCTCAACAACAGGTTAGATTGCAAATAACCTCATGGTGGGTCCCACACGTGCAACCGTGGCTCCAATGGTTTCAATAGTGGCTGATCATCCCCACCGTTTCCCTTGGTGTGGTCCACTGTAGTATTGGATCCAGCTGATACTTGTGTTTTCCATTCATACAGGTCTGCGTGACCTGATGGATGGGTTCAGATGGAAAACCATCATAATGGTGAGCCCTGAAAAGGTTTCAACGGTAGGCATTTATCCTCACTATTTCCTGTGGTGAGGCCCACCCAAGATCTGGATCTTCTTGGTCTTCGGACGTGGGCCATGAAATGATCTGGGAAAACAGATGGATGGCTTGGATAAAACAATACATCATGGTGGGTCCCATGAGGTGGGCCACTGATGGACGGTTGAGGAGCCCAACGTCCGTGGATGCTCGCTACTCCCAGCGCCCCTGGTGCGGTGAGAGGTCAGCGTTCCACGCTGGTCCTTTTTTTTCTTTTGTTTATTTCAAGTGGGGCCCACATGAGTGTGATCCACTCCATTCATCAGGTTCCCCAGCTTTTTGGGGACCTAATGAGCCCAATATTGGGCAGGTGAAAAGGTCTACAAACGTCACGGTGGGCCCAAGAAGTTTCTACCGTAGACATCATTATATCCACTGTTTCAGGTAGTACGGTCCACTTGAGATTTGGATTTGCTTCACGTTTGGGCCTTGGCCCAAAAATGATTTGGGGAATCAGATGGACGATTTGGATTTAACACAAACATCAAGGTGGGTCCTACGTGTGGGGACCCACTCACGTCATTTAAAGCATCTGACGCTGGACAGTTCTAGCGTCCTTGACGCTAAGAACGTCCAGCGTCTCTTCTTTCCCTTTTCTCTTATTTTTATTTATTTATTATTTTATAACTATGTGGGCCCATATGTGGGGGATACAATCCATCCATCTGGTCCTCGGTCACTAGGTGGGCCCAAAACTCTAGATCAAGACCATTTTGCATTCTTCCTTCATCTAGATTTTTGTGATTTAATGAAGGGGGTTAGAATAGAAAATAAGCATCATGGTGGGCCACACAGGGTGGTCCACGCTGTGGCAGCGTGCGGGGTACGCTGTCTCACAGCATGACCCACTTGTGGGCCCGAAAATGAAGAGGAAAAACAAGGAAAGGGGGAGTTTATGTCTCCTTTGCACTCACTCGAAAATGGACGATTGGATTGGGTCGGATAGTCGATCGAACGGCTTGATGGGGTGGATCTCCTCCTCTAGTCACCTAAGCCCACAAAAACTCTCTCTTGACCCTCCAATCTCACTCACTTATCTCTTTCTTTTCTTACTTCTCCCTCTCTCTCCCTCTCTCTCTCTCTCTTTCTTTTTCAAATGAAAGAGGCTACTTATGGCACTTGTGTGGTGGTAGGGGCTTGGGACATAGATGGTATTTGAAAGAAAATGATGATGGCAAGGGCATGGTGCATTTATGAGAGTGGATGGCTTAGGTATGGGCTTAGTTGACTTGTGAGGAGAGAGAGATATGTACTTGATGAGACACTTGATTGATTGATGTGATGTTTGATTGATTGATGGGATAACCTAGGAATTTGTGCAAGTGGGGCTCACACCATGCATGTGTAGCGTGGCCCACCTTGATTGCGTACAAGTACGCATCTTTCAAACTAGGTATCGAAACGGAGCGCGGCGTTGGAGTCGTGGCGTCCGCGCGGCGTTGGAGTCGTGGCGTCCGCGCGGTCACCGGAGTACAAGTCTCGGGTCGTTGTGGTACTAAGATAGGGTGCCTGATCGAAACTCGTCGGTTTGGACTGTTCCGAGTATGCCGTGTTCGAAAACGAGGCGTACGGAGGGCTATTTATGGTACGGGTGTTATAGGTGGCAACTTCCTAGGTTGCTCCTTTCTCCATGCTCAAGGGTCTCATTTGTAGCTAGCCTCCTCTATTTGGGAAGTGTGGCGGGTGAGAAACACTGCAAGATTTGATGGTAGTAAAATGAAAGCCTTTAGCATCGTTGCCAATGTTGAACGCTGGATCCAGCTGATCTGCCCTGCTCTTCGTGCACTTAGAAAGATTAGTATTCCCTGTGCTGCATTCTTACTCTCTCTCGACCTTGGTTCCTCTTGGTCCTCTTGGCATCCAGTCAAAATCGTCAAGTGGTCTTGGCCTCAACCGAGATGGGTTAAGCTTAATGTTGATGACTCGGCTAGGGGTAACCCAAGCATGTTGGGAGGGGGGTGGAATATGCAAAGATCACCAGAGCCAGTTACTATTCGCTTTCTCCTCGGGTACGACTATGGGTCTAACAACCGTACTGTAGCTACGACGGTGGTGGAAGGCTTATCCTTCGCTGATGCAGGTTTCTTTAATGTAGAGGTGGCATACGACTTTAAGGGTGTGGTGGATCTCCTCAGCGTGAATGCCCCGACAGTGCGGGCCATGTGGTATTGGTGGGCTAGAGTTGACGCCCTAAGAAATCCCATGGATATTAATATTGCTTTCATGCCCAGACAGGCTAATTACGTGGCAGACGGGCTCACCAAATGGCGGAGTGAATCCCAAGTGCACTAGATTATCAAAGATGCGAGGAGTTTGCCCCGTGGGTTAGAGGAAATTTATTCTCGGATAGGGTGGTTTTGGGTAGCATGAGGTTGGGCAGAGTTGTGTCTTTTGAGGAGTTCAAGGTAGGTAGGGCCTAGTTGGGTTGCGTGTTGGTGCCGGAGCAGAGTATACGATAGGCAGGCCCAGCGTGTTTTTTGCTGCTGGGTCAGCCTGAATGTGTTCAAATGTTTGGTTGGTTGGCTCAGTTCCGCCTAAAAAAAAAAAAAAACCTTTGAAGGTTGACCTGACCATCCCCATGATTATTACGAAGCGAAAAGTTAGTCCTTTGGATGAGTTCACTCTTCCGTGAGCCAGTGGCTTTTCTTTGGGCGGTGATTGCAATCCTCAGGCTTTTTAATAAAATAATAATGGACGGTTGGAATCAAAACTAATTAAAAGGGGCTAAACTGTCAATTTTATTCATGTAAAAATTGAAATTACAATCAGCATGAAGGAGCTCACTGGATGAGGATAAGTGAAAAGGATCAAATTCTTCTCTTCGTGTAGATGATCAACTGCAACAATCCGTTGAAGATGATATACTTAGCCAAACAGGAATCAAAGATCTCAAAGAAAAAAAAAAAATCCAATTTCCGAGAAATAAATTCCACCACAAAAACACAGAAAAGAAAATATTTTTTTTTTTCTCCGAGAGACGTACAAGAATTAGGTTTTGAAGAATGTAATACACATCCGATGATCTTCGTGCCTAGCTTGCTGGTTGGATGCAGACCCGACGGTTATGTATGGCCTGGCGCAGCTAGCCTGACATTGGTGAATGAGATTTGGAGGGTAAGCCAGCCCTGGTCCATCCCGATTTGGGTCATGCCGGTCATGGACACAAGTTTATGACTCTAAGACTGGACCTGGAAATGATAAATGCTAGCCCATTTTCAATTCCAGCACATGAGCCGGGCTTGAAAACCATGGTTTTAAGACTTGAACGAATCGGATTCATATGAGTCAACTCGAACTTGGTCAGAACCTGATCTGGTAAGTCAGGCCTGGTCTGAGTCCGAAGGGAATGGACACAAGTTCATGGCTCATGTGGTGCTTGACTTGCACAATCTATAGGTCAGTCCATTTGCGATGCCAGCTTATGGGCTAGTCTTGACCCATGGTTTAAGACTTGGACATGCAAGTCTAATACAACTTGTTAGAGTCAACTCGGACTAGGTCAGACCCTATCCAACTCCATGGATTTCTTAAATGGAGGCCTTTCTATACTCTGCCGTTCGATTAGTAGTCGGATACATTTCTATCATGTTAGACAACCAAACTCGCCACCTAATGTACTAAAATGGTTGTTAAAACCCAATTCAGGTCCATGGCTCATGGGCTAGAGTTGGACATGTTTAGGCTGGGCCGCTCCCTGATCTAGTTCGTGGGCCGGACTTAGCTCATGACCTCAACGTTGAAACACAGGCTTCAAGCCATTGAGCTATGTATTTAGACCCATTGGGTTGGTTCATAAAATGTTCCCTAGACGTAAAATACGGAAAGGGAAATTGAGAATGAGCAGAGTCTGGACCACGATCAATGCCCTGGGTATGGGCCGCCTGTTTGTTGATCAAGAAGCATTCCTGGGCTTAGCCCAACTGTATAATAATCTGGCCAGGAATATTAGCCCAGATTTGGCCAATGAGAATATGCAAAGCGCAAGCCCAACACAAATCAAAGATTTCAAGCCCACAAAAATGGGCCAGGCCCAATACAACTTGGAGGCTCTTTTCAGTGACACTGTAAGATGCATCAGGAAGCCAACAAATGTACGATGTTATGAACCGTTAGTCCACCATTTCGGAGGATTTGGAACACATTGAAATCCAAATCGCAATCACATTGGAATCAAGGTAATTTTGAATCCTCATTTGTGGTTGGTTGAAATGTACGGGAATCCAAATCTTTCATTTAGGAGCATGTATTTAGAGGGTGTTGTAGTTCTTTGATTTTTTCACAAGACTTAGATTTGATTAGTTAAATTAGATTTCATATCCCAAATTAGTATATGTGTGTGTGTGTGACATTTGATAGAATGATTGTAATAATCTCATTAAAATATCTACTTTGTTAATAAAAGGGGAAATTCCAAGCCTCAAGTGGGCCACAAATGCAAGAATCACAAATAAGCGACTCACCAACATTTTTTAACCGTCCATTTAGATGTCTAACATTTGGATTGTTCAAATCATTCTATTGATATGATTTTAGTATTACAATCGAGAATTGGATTGTTTTGGGGTATCATTAGCGTTTCATGTGTCCAATGGAATTGTAGCATAGAGATGCCTTTGTTACATGTGTGACTCTTTTACCCTTAAAAAGGAGGCCAAAAAGGCATTTCCTTAGTGTCACAATAAAATCTGAGCATTTTATTTAGATTTCAAAATACACCAAAATGAAGATTTGAAATACCTCTTATTCCATTTACCTCTAAATCCAAGGTCGTTGATCGCAAAAAGCAGCTGTTTGGATTTGAAATACACCTAATTTACCACCAAATCCAAGGTGCCAAATTGGAGGTGTTAATATCCACCTCTTTCATCCTGTTCCACCTACTCTCAAGTGGACCATCCTGTTGAAATACCCCCATCCATCCATGTCTAGAGTTAACTTAGAAGGCATCGGATCCAAGTTCCTTCTCGTGAGAGTTGATCGGATGGTTGGATCCGCGTGATGGGCTATGACTAGAAATTTACATTGAGCCGATGATCGATTATCAAAGGTTTAATCTTCTCATTCTCATTAGGTGTGGTCCAAATAAACAATGGGATCTGTATGTTTGATGAACGACTGTTTATTGGGTTTTGATAGAATGCGACCTTGGTCATAGCTACCATGCAGGGGCTCATTTCCACAATTGGATGGTACAATTAGGTAGCCAACACTGAGAACATGCTACCATTGTAATATCTTTCTTTCTCAACACAAGTGAGGTCCATGGGATATTGATCCAGACTGTTGATCATGACTGGAAAAATACTAACCCTCAGGTATCTGTCCTCGTTTTCAGGCCATTAACGTATTTTCTATTAACCATCTCTTTAGAGGATATTGGATATAAGGTCTAGGAATATCTATTTCTTGTGATTTTCCTAATTCCCACCAGAAATAAGGTCTAGGACATTGATATAAGGTCTAGGAATCTCCCGAGCATTGCAGAACACCTGGTGAATGTGTGGTCTTCCTGCAATGCTCTGGAGAATGTGTAGTCTTTCTAACGGTTTTCAGTTTCTTTTAATGGGCCCATAGGTCTATAATTCAATCCACTCATATTTTTTAGAAATCCGTCCATCTATTTTTTAGACGAGACATGTGATGAAGGGACACGGTTTGTGTAGTACAACACGGACGTGTTGTATGTCTTTCATCTCCATGTCGTCCATCCATTTTTTCCAACCCATTTTATGGTATGAGCCCCCCCTCCCCTCCCCCCCCCCCCCCCCCCCCCCCCCCCCAAAAAAAAAAAAAAAAAAAAAAAAAAAAATTCTTAATCTCCAGGGGACCACACCACAGGAAACAGGGGTGATTGAATGGCCACCATTGAAAAATTCTTTGAGGACCATAAAAGTTTTGGATCAAGCTGATAACTTCTCTCTTATTCTATCAACCGGTTGGATGGCAAATAAACATCATGGTGGGCTGCGTGAAGTTTTCAATGGTGGGCATTCAATCACCATGTTTTCCTGAGGTGTGGTCTCTTGAGATTTGGATTTGCTTCATTTTTTAGCTCATGCCAAAATAAATAAATAAATAAAATAAATAAATAAATTTGAGCGGGCAAAATAGATCTACTTTGTGGATATAAAACACATACATCATGGTGGGCCCCACGTTTATAGATCCACCAACTTGGTGGTTCCTAGATCTGAATCCACATCACATATAAAAATATAACTGTGCAATTAGACAATGCCAGCATTCACAATCCTCCATCCTGTTGGCCCCTAAGTGGATGGGTGATGGACCAAATCTCCATTGAACAATCGTATCTGTCTAATTAGTGGTCATATGCCCATTGCATGCAACACCTTGGTCCTTTTATTCCCTCCTGACAATGACAAACAACGATTCACATTCCAACTGTAACTTAATAAAATGGTTATAATCTTTGGATTTTTTTTCTTTTCCTTTTTGGGGCCAGATCAACAAGCAAACCCAATGATGAATATGGTAATATTACAATGGTATTTTTGAAATAGGTTATATAAAATTTTGTGAGAATTCAATGTCTTAGCACCCAACATTCTTTATTTTGATAAGTATTTCCACATATGATATTTACAATACAATCTCCCTCTGTCTAAAACAAGATAAGAGAAACGAAACACACATCTTCCCTATAAATTCAACACTAAAACAATATATATCTAGAGTAGCTTAGAAAAATATCAAGTAGTTTTATTTTTTGTCATAATCTTGTTCCATGTATAACTACTAATCTAATCTTAGTAGTTACTGAGGTATGATGAACCTTCACCTAAAAATAGGAGCCTATTTTAACTTTGTCGCTGAATCCTGACCTCGAGATATAAGTTTCTAATAGCATGCAATTCTATAACAACATCTCTCATCTTCATTCGGCAGCTTTGCGATTCTGTAGAACACGATACACCCACTTTGACCCATGAAACCAAGCAATCATGCATTCTATTTCTCAAATTGTTATCTTGAATAGATTCAGCATCTTCTAAGAGAAGTCTTGGATCTACGATCTCCATTACTTGTTCAGGAAAAGCCAACTTTGCAAAGTGATGAAGGCTCTGATTGTCCTTAAACATGTCATCAGTTGGCCGCTTTCCGGTGATCATCTCCAAGAGAAGGATCCCATAACTGTATACATCTCCCTGTGTGGACGCCTTACCGCCCATCCCATACTCTACGATTTACAAATGTCATAAATATATTTGAATGTTAGACAACTATTTAAAGAAAGATAAGAATAGCGGTTAGATATTGAGAGGGAGAAAGGGAATATTTGAGCTAAATAATTAACATTTTTGCCTTTCCCAAAATTTAGAATATCTGAGAACAAAGAATTCAGCTAAACATATTTCTTCAATCTTTGTACTATGAGTGTGTGGTTTGTCCCAACAAATAGTCCCTCTAAGAAAATGTCCTAAAAATTGAACAAGAATCCACGATTCATTCACACACACACACACACACACAGTGTACCACAGCTAGAGAAATAATCTAAGTAACAATCTTCATACCTTATTACAGTGTGAATCCATGTGGGGCCCAATCTAGCCAACATTTAATCATCATATACCCTTCGATAAGAGGGTCTACCATGAAATGTGTTTGGATGATTGCCACCATTCATAAAAGTGCATGTTCTCAATTGTATGATCTTCCAATCTTAGTTATTTTTGGGTCGGTACAATCAATGGGTATTAATCCTCTTGTTTCGTTGATTATAAGGGGGGCCACTTGGTCCAAAGAGAGAAATCCATCCTTTCGATTTATAATTAACTGTAGCTCATCATCACATTTGTCAGATTCTTCCATATTTTTTGTTTTCTTCCATATTAAGAGTTTAATTATGTTATTATTGTTTTTACTCTTCTATAGGGAGAATCCACTAATGTATGTAGAAATATCCATTGATTAGATTATTTCATGCATGACATTCTTAATGGGGTGTGTGAACTAACCCAAAAGAAAAAAAAAATAAAAAAATAAAAAAAATTCATCATCATATTAATATATGGAAATTGCCAATCATTTTGCAATATAAATGAATTAAAAAAAATGTATTAAAAACTTACCTGGAGGAATGTACCCAATTGATCCCTTAATCCCAAATGTGCTAGATTGATTTTGAGAGAAACTTTCTGCAGCTTCAGAGAGGGACCTTGCTAAACCAAAGTCACCCACACGGGCAACCATATAATCATCAAGAAGAACATTGCTTGGTTTTAGGTCGCGATGAACGATTGGTGTTTGAGCATGATGATGAAGATAATCTAATGCCGAAGCCACGTCAATGGCTATATTTAGCCTTTGGGTAAGATTCAAATTCCTTAATTGAGGTTGTTCATCTGCATTTGGATGCAACCACTTCTCCAGACTACCATTAGGCATGTACTCAAACACCAGAGCTTTGAAATCATTGCCATTAAAATCAATGCTTGAGCAAACTGTTAAGATCTTGACAAGATTTCGATGTCGGATATTTCTTAATGCTTCGCATTCAGCTGCAAAACTCTTAAAAGCTCCTTGTTGTAGGAGGTTCAGTACCTTCACTGCAACAAGTATTTCAAAGCATTCTAGAATTCCTTTATATACAGAACTGAAACTTCCCACACCAATTAAATTAGCTAAAGAAAACCCATCTGTCGCTTGAAGGAGATCTGCATAAGAAACTGGTAACCACTGATTGTGTGTGGAAGATGGAGAAGAAGCTTTCTTTGGAGAATTTCTCCTCCAATAAAGAGCAGCAAAGATACACAACAAGAGAATTGAAGATGAAACTACAGTAATAACCGTGACTTTTACTCTGGGATCAAGAAGCTTTCCTTGTTTCTTAGAAGCTTGCTTAAGGCACCCTGGCAATTGTAGTTCCGGTATTCCTCCACAGAGTTTGTTGTTTCCAACAACTGAAATTGCGCTGGCGTTTCCAAAGATTCCTCTTTTGGGCACTTCACCCTTGAAATTATTGAATGACAAATTCAAATACTGTAAGTAAAGAAATTCTTCGAAATACTTTGGAATCTTCCCAGACAAGTTATTGTGCGAAAGATCTAGACTTTGGATACCTTTTAAATTCCTTAGTGACTCTGGATTGGTTCCTCGAAACAAATTGCCATTCATATAGAGAAACTCCAGGCTCTGACACTTTCCCAACGTATCTGGAATTTCACCTGATAGTTTGTTCTCTGAGATGTCCATTAAATGAATATTTTCCAAGTTATCAACTTCCAGTAGGAGAGACCCAGTGAATGAGTTACGAGACAGGTTGATTTCACCTGCGCCGACTTGTTTGAGTATGGTACCATTGAGTTTATTTTGAGAAATGGACAATGTTTCCATAAATCCCCAATTTCCAAAACTAGACGGTATGCTTCCATGGAAATCATTTGCATCCAACTCAAGATAGCTCAATCGAGTGATGTTGGCAATTGAAGGTGGGATTGGTCCAGAAAATTTATTTCCATACAGAAGCAAGGCTTGCAACTTGTTAAGCTTCCCAAGAGAATCTGGAAGAGTACCCTTCAGGGAGTTATTTTCCAGACCCAGACCATACAAGCTGATGAGATTCTCAATTCCCTTGGGAATGATTCCAAATATCTTGTTACTTCCTAAACCCAGTAAGTTTAGCTGTGTCGAGAGATTAGCAATGGAGCCAGGCAACTCACCATAGAGATCATTAGTATGTGCAGATATGACTTTTTAATTGGTGCAGTTGGTCAGTGAAGTGAGGAAGCTCAGGTCATCACTTTCCCCACTTCCAAGCTGATTTATCTCCATATTGAAACGGTACAGACGCGAAAGACTTCCTAGATTCACAGGCATGTGTCCACTAAAGCTGTTGTTGCTAAAATCAACATTTTTGAGACTTGAAGCATTGGGCAATGAAATTGGCACCGTTCCGGTGAATTGGTTTTCTCCTACAAGAATTACTTGCAGATGCGGAAAAGCAAGGCCTAGATTGGGCAGAATGCTTCCATGTAGTCGGTTTACTCCCATGGTAAACACTTGGATGGATGAGAGATTATAAATCGATGGTGGAATTGTACCCGAGAACTGATTTACACCTATTTCAAATATGATCATGTCTGCCAATTGACCAAGCTGGTATGGAATTTGCCCGACGAAATTGTTAACTTGTAGATAAAGAGTGTTGAGAGAGGAAAGGTTACCCAACGAAGGTGGAATGCTTCCTCTGAGATCATTGAACGCAACAGAAAGAAAATTTAGCTTTGAAAAAGAGCCAAGCTCGGCCGGAAGTTTTCCGACCAGTTGATTCCGCGAGAGCCTAATGGCTACGAGTTCGGAACAGTGGCTAAGATTGGATGGAATAACTCCTTGGAGTGAATTTTCGGACAGGTCGAGAATCTGAAGCCGGAACAAACTGCCAATTTCTTGAGGGATTTTGCCTTCAAATTTGTTGCTTGAGAGATTGACTGTTCTCAGGAAAGAGAGATTTCCAACGTGAGGTGATAAGTGGCCCACCAAGCTGTGGCCCATGAGGTTCAAGCTCGTGACCCTTTGATGATGGCGGTGACTGCACGTGACCCCCTTCCATTCGCAGAAATGGAGAGAATCGTTCCATGAACTCAAGATTCCGAGAGGATCTTCGAAAATACAATCTTTAAATGCGAGCAATGCGAGTCGATCTGTCTCATTTTTCAATGTAAATGCCGAGGGTAAGCAGGAGTTGATGGAGGAGAGAAGGAATGCATGGAAGAGGATAAATGACCAAAATTCCCTAAGATTCGAATGTGATAACTCCATTATGTGGATAGGAGAACTGGAGAAGGAGCGATGAAGAAGAAAAAAACACAAATGCAGGGATCAGCTTAGCTGTATTCAGTATTCACCCACACTATTTGTAGCGGAGTCCCGATCCTCTGCATAGCTTTACATGTTTTGCAGGAACCAGGGATGAGGGAGGGACCCTGACCGTGGAGCCCACCTAGATGTATGCATTGTATATCCATGCCGTCCATCCGTTTTCCCAGCTTATTTTAGGGCATGGACCCAAGACGGAAGAATATAAAAATCTCATCTGGACCACGCGAAAGGAAACAGTGGTCATTCAAATCCTACCATTAAAATCTTCCTGGGCTCCCCGTAATGATTATTTCCCATCCAACCTGTTGATAAGGTAACAGAGACTTGGATGAATGGTAAACACAAATGTGAGCTTGATCCAAAACTTTTGTGGCCCACAAAAAATTCTTAGTGGTCAATAATGACCACTGTTTCCTCTGGCTGAGATTTTTATTTGGTTTTTTTTTTTTTACCATACGCTAAAATAAGCTGGCAAAACAGGTACAGCTTCGATATACAATTAATACATGTAGGGGAGCCGCAAGGTCAGAGTCCCACGCACATCGCTGGCTGCAGGCAAATCGGATCGCCTGTTGAGTTACTCCCTACTCTTTTTATCGTATTGAGTAAACTCTGGTGGTCCCACCGTTAATGTATGTGGTTTATCCAAGCCATTCGTCCGTTTTTCCAGATCATTTTAGGGGTTGAGCCCAAATTTGAAGCATATCCAAAGCTTAAGTGGACCATACCAAAGGAAACAGTAGAAATAATGATTTCAACCGTTGAAACCTTTCTAGGGCCCACAGTGATGTTTATTTGTCATCTAACCTAACCTGTTCATGAGATCACACAGACATGACATGGATGAAGGGAAAACACAAGTATCAGCTTGATCCAAAGCTTCTGTGGTCCCCGTGAATTTTTCAACAGTAGACTTAGACATTCAATGAACACTGTTTCCTGTGGTGCGGTCCACTTGAGCTTTGGATATGCTTTAGTTTTTTTTGTTCAAGATTTAAAATTATCTAGTAACTGGATGGACGGAATGGATGAAATAAATAAATTACGGTGGCCCGCAGAGTTTGCTCAGTACGTACGCAATCGGCTTTCTGTTCCCGGGTCACAGGTAAGCCGCGTCCGGGTCGTCGTAGCTAAGTCGCGTCAAGCCTTATCCTTAAAAGTCTCCGACCATGGGGCAGATTGCCGGTACTGGCTATGATGTAAACAAGTCATCAAGGCATTTTGGTAAAAAAAAAAGAAAGAAAAAAAGATAATTATTCTGTAGCAACCATGTGGGGCATGCGTGTGATGATCAAACCGTTCATTCAATAAGCCACGCCATCGTTTGGTCATTTAACAAGGCTATTAGTTGATGAACGGACCATCCATAAAATGGACTCTCTTTTTTTTTTAATACCAAATATGAGTCATTGATGACTTCTATTTATAATCATTATTCGGGCTATGATGTCCCATGTTGTGGCTCATATTTGGACAATGTGCCGGCTTGATTTTGCTGGTTCCCGAAGAAGAGCCTTGATGTTGTGGTCTTCTGACTTGCACATAATGGTGAGAAAAAACAAAAGAGAGGGCCGGTGTCCAATGAGGGACCCTCTGATGCTTAAGTAAGGTAGGTAAAACAAAAGTATTAAGTTTGTAGGATAATGAATTGTGTACCTTCTCCTCTAGAGGAAACCCTTATTTATAGGGTTTGGTTGCCTATTATGAGGTAGAGTCAATTTATGAAGCGCTTAGGAGAGTCCACATTGAGTAGGAGTTATGCTCCATATAATTAGAGAGATTTTCGACTGAGATAAGGCCGAACTTGTCATGCGCTTCTTAGGTGGCAGAGTTGACCTTGTCTGCTCAGTGCATAGGGCTTATTGCTTGAGCCCTTTTTACTCCACAGGCTTACGCCTTGTGGTGTAGATCCCTTCTAAGGGTAAGCCATCTTCTACCTTTGTAAGTTCTGCTTTGGAGCACTTGTAGGCATGATCCAACTCTTAATTTGATAGAGGGATGCGATTGCGAGCCTTGCCCTAGTGCGTGCTCTCACGAATAGCACCCATAGTGGATGGCTTAATAGTTGTCGATGTTGATCTGAGGGTTAATTTCAATGTTCGATAGATTAGTCCTCTAGGCCTTTAGCTTAGGACTTATCCAAGCACTTGTAGATGGGCCTTCTGAGCCTATGGGCTTTCCTTGCAGTATATGGGCTAGCTCGGAATTACCCAGAACAGTATCCCCCTTACTCCCGAGACCGATCTGTACAGGCTCGGGAGTGAAACACGAAGAACGACTTGGTCTAATGTTCGCGTGGGTGATTCCAAATTTTCAAATTGAAAATTGCATCATGTTGATTACAATCGTGAACGCGTATGCATGCAAAAACTTAGAGGAGCAACTACAATTATGGCTAACTCCTAGAGGGGGGTGGTTAGGACCTTTTTTTTTTTTTTTAAATTCTTTTCGTCTACTTAAGATTATTAATAATTAATATTAAGTAAGCAAGAACACTTCGGCTTCCAAGCCTGAGTGGGTCCAATCATAAGACTAGCATATGATGTGCAATAAGCAACCTAATCTAAGCATGCATAGATTAATAAATGATTAAACTAATCAAGTACCTAATCTATGCAATCTAAGTTATATGAGAATGGATTATGTAAGCTCAAGTCTACTCAAGTAAGTGAAAGTACATCTTGTGTGTGTGGATGTGTCTCTGAAGTGCCTAATATACATTCTAATTAAGCATTCATAATTAAACAATTAAACACAATGTATAATAAGAAATGTGCTAAAATACAATCACAAACACGATATATAGTAGTTCGAATTTGGGTTTACTCTACTCTCGGTTCAACTACTCAACCCCTTTGAGCACACTAGCATTCACTAGGGAGTTTAAATCAAGTTCCTCCCAACCTAGGTATTTTAACTCGGATCCATTCTACCAGGGAGTTTACAGGTTCCTCTTAACCTACACATTCACACCTATATTGCTGGCTCCCTTTGGAGCTTGTTTATGCTCGACAAACGTGCTAAAGACCGACAAACGCCCTTAGACTTTATGCCCGACAAACGTGCCGAGGATCGCCAAACGAACCTAGAATTTAGGCCCGACAAACATGCCAAGGAACGTCAAACACCCTAGACTTTTAGGCTCAAGTAATAAGTCAAAGATCGATAAATGACCCTATATCAAGTTTGACAAACAAACTCTACACTTAATTCTCACTGAGAAAAGAGTAGATAGACTCAATACAAATTGACAATCTTACTTGTCGAATTTGAACCCAGTTGTAATGTAGGGGAAGAATCCCATGATCGAGGGCGTGGATCACGCACCTTCCTGCGGGAGATGGACAGGAAGAAAAATAACAGAAAACTAAGGAATTTCATATTTTGGAGTTTCAACCTAAACAGGAAATTGTTATTCCCGTTTTTGGATTTTGGCCCAACTCGTGGGGCCCCATCTTGATCATTTATGATGATCCATTCCGTCCATTTTGTAGAGCTGCTCGACGCCGAGAAAACCAAATAAGTTTCACATCAATTCGAGTTACGGATTGATCATGGCATCCAAAATGGTACGAACTGTCCAGAAAGTTTTGAATTCCGCCCACTGAAACTGGAGATGGTCCAAGTGGCCAATTACTACTGGTATGGAGAATCTGAGCCGACCATCTTGAAGAGTATGTCGATGTCAGTAAAAGGACAAAGTTTTGTGGCAATCAGACATGTGGATTGCTCGTATCAGTAGAAGGAAGACGGCGCCCAGGCGTTATACAGTTTGCGCAGATTTTTCTATTTCTTCTCTAATTGTATTAGGATTCTTTTCTTCCTTTGCAAGTTAGTGTTAATTACGAATTTAGGGTTTAGTTTATTATTTAAAGTAAGATAATTATATTTTTTTAAGGATTCATTTAATCTTCAATAAAGCAATTATTTGGAATTAAATTCCTCTTTTTATCTTTTATTTCTTCTCGTGGATTCGAGAAACTATCGTTTAGGGAGACGGTGATCGACCTACCATGTCCTCCCTGCGTCAGAGTATTAATTAACAAGCACTGATCAACGTACACATGGCACACATATATGAATATTCTACAGTTTTCATCGGTAGCGGATTAGGTGTTACCAGGGTAACAAGTTAGTGGGTGTTACCCCTACCGTGGGGCCCACCGTGATGAATTTTTGTATATCCACGCCATCCATTCGTTTCTCCAGCCTAATTTAGAATAGGATACCAAATATTATATAGATCCATATCTCAGGTGGACCATACTTAATAAACAGTTGTGATTGAGTAGCTCACCGTTAAAAATTCTAAAGGGACAATCTAAGGTTTTAGTAAAGTTTATTTGCAATCCAACCTGTTGATAATGCCAAAAGGATCTGGATTAAGGTAAATTATAAATATAAGATTGATCCAAAACTTTTGTGGCTTACAAAAATGTTTTAATAGTAATTTATCACTGTTTCTATTGCTATGATCCACCTAAGATTTTTATCTTCTTAGTAGTATTTGGGATCACCCTAAAATGAGATGGAAGAACAGAAGGATGGTGTGAATATACAAAACATACATCAAAGTGGCCCCAAGACGTGTTACCCGTGTTACCTGGGTAACAGCTAATCAGCACCCGTTTTCATCTACTGAGGTCTCCTTTTGAGAAGACTTTTCTAATTGGATGTTGACGGTAGGCTAGACTTGTGCCTACTAGTCTCTCCCTGTCTTCATCCATTGTGGAAATATGTACGCGTCTACTGAGAAAATTGATGAGCTAATGTCCTCTAGGCACTGAAAATTAAGCGCAGGGACAAAAGTAATGCCGTGTATCCTCTTCCACCTTCAAGAGTAAGTTCGGCAACACCCGGGCCCATTTCCACCCCAATGGACTCAGTCTCTTAAGACAAATTGGCTCAATTGTCAGATTAGCCTTCAGGTCACTCTCAAACCAGCTAGTGGTACAAATAGCTGATAATGGACCGCAACCTTGTAATGGAAAACGTGTCAAGGACGCAGACACTTTTGAGTGCGTATCCCGTCACTTCTCATTTGTCCATGTCATTGCGGAGTACTCCAGCTCACAAAACCAATTGATTTTCTCTCTCCCCAATAACTTGCGTTCTACACAACATAATTTTTAATGTTTGGAATTTCTTTGGACCCACTATGATTTATGTGATAGATCCACACCGTCCATCAATTTTCCCTATCATTCTAGAGCATGAGCCAAAAAATAAGGCACATCCAAAGCTCAAACATACTACATTACAGAAGTAGGATTAGTACTAGAACCTTCCTAGGGTCTACTATAAGGTTTATTTGCCAGCTTTGGGTTCGGATTGGGCTGATTTTCGTGGCTTGTTGGTTGGATGCAGACCCGATGGTTATGTATGGCCTGGCGCAGCTAGCCTGACATTGGTGAATGAGATTTGGAGGGTAAGCCAGCCCTGGTCCATCCCGATTTGGGTCATGCCGGTCATGGACACAAGTTTATGACTCTTAGACTGGACCTGGAAATGATAAATGCTAGCCCATTTTCAATTCCAGCAAATGAGCCGGGCTTGAAAACCATGATTTTAAGACTTGAACGAATCGGATTCATATGAGTCAACTCGAACTTGGTCAGAACCTGATCTGGTAAGTCAGGCCCGGTCTGAGTCCGAAGGGAATGGACACAAGTTCATGGCTCATGTGGTGCTTGACTTGCACAATCTATAGGTCAGTCCATTTGCGATGCCAGCTTATGGGCTAGTCTTGACCCATGGTTTAAGACTTGGACATGCAAGTCTAATACAACTTGTTAGAGTCAACTCGGACTAGGTCAGACCCTATCCAACTCCATGGATTTCTTAAATGGAGGCCTTTATATACTCTGCCGTTCGATTAGTAGTCGGATACATTTCTATCATGTTAGACAACCAAACTCGCCCCCTCATGTACTAAAATGGTTGTTAAAACCCAATTCAGGTCCATGGCTCATGGGCTAGAGTTGGGCATGTTTAGGCTGGGCCGCTCACTGATCTAGTTCGTGGGCCGGACTTGGCTCATGACCTCAACGTTGAAACACAGGCTGCAAGCCATTGAGCTATGTATTTAGACCCATTGGGTTAGTTCATAAAATGTTCCCTAGACGGAAAATACGGAAAGGGAAAGTGAGAATGAGCAGAGTCTGGACCACGATCAATGCCCTGGGTATGGGCCGCCTGTTAGTTAATCAAGCTGCATTCCTGGGCTTAGCCCACTGTATACTAATCTGGCCAGGAATATTAGCCCAGATTTGGCCCAATGAGAATATGCAAAGGGCAAGCCCAGCGTAAATCAAAGATTTCAAGCCCACAAAAATGGGCCAGGCCCAAAACAGCTTGGAGGCTCTTTTCAGTGACACTGGAAGATGTATCAGGAAGCCAACAAATGTATGATGATATGAACTGTTAGTCCACCGTTTCGGAGCTTGGATTTGGAACACATTGAAATCCAAATCACAATCACATTGGAATCAAGGTAATTTTGAATCCTCATTTGTGGTTGGTTGAAATGTACGGGAATCCAAATCTTTCATTTAGGAGCATGTATTTAGAGGGTGTTGTAGTTCTTTGATTTTTTCACAAGACTTAGATTTGATTAGTTAAATTAGATTTCATATCCCAAATTAGTATATGTGTGTGTGTGTGACATTTGATAGAATGATTGTAATAATCTCATTAAAATATATACTTTGTTAATAAAAGGGGAAATTTCAAGCCTCAAGTGGGCCACAAATGCAAGAATCACAAATAAGCGACTCACCAACATTTTTTAACCGTCCATTTAGATGTCTAACATTTGGATTGTTCAAATCATTCTATTGATATGATTTTAGTATTACAATCGAGAATTGGATTGTTTTGGGGTATCATTAGCGTTTCATGTGTCCAATGGAATTGTAGCATAGAGATGCCTTTGTTACATGTGTGACTCTTTTACCCTTAAAAAGGAGGCCAAAAAGGCATTTCCTTAGTGTCACAATAAAATCTGAGCATTTTATTTAGATTTCACAATACACCAAAATGAAGATTTGAAATACCTCTTATTCCATTTACCTCTAAATCCAAGGTCGTTGATCGCAAAAAGCAGTTGTTTGGATTTGAAATACACCTAATTTACCACCAAATCCAAGATGCCAAATTGGAGGTGTTAATATCCACCTCTTTCATCCTGTTCCACCTACTCTCAAGTGGACCATCCTGTTGAAATACCCCCATCCATCCATGTCTAGAGTTAACTTAGAAGGCATCGGATCCAAGTTCCTTCTCGTGAGAGTTGATCGGATGGTTGGATCCGCGTGATGGGCTATGACTAGAAATTTACATTGAGCCGATGATCGATTATCAAAGGTTTAATCTTCTCATTCTCATTAGGTGTGGTCCAAATAAACAATGGGATCTGTATGTTTGATGAACGACTGTTTATTGGGTTTTGATAGAATGCGACCTTGGTCATAGCTACCATGCAGGGGCTCATTTCCACAATTGGATGGTACAATTAGGTAGCCAACACTGAGAACATGCTACCATTGTAATATCTTTCTTTCTCAACACAAGTGAGGTCCATGGAATATTGATCCAGACTGTTGATCATGACTGGAAAAATACTAACCCTCAGGTATCTGTCCTCGTTTTCAGGCCATTAACGTATTTTCTATTAACCATCTCTTTAGAGGATATTGGATATAAGGTCTAGGAATATCTATTTCTTGTGATTTTCCTAATTCCCACCAGAAATAAGGTCTGGGACATTGATATAAGGTCTAGGAATCTCCCGAGCATTGCAGAACACCTGGTGAATGTGTGTAGTCTTCCTGCAATGCTCTGGAGAATGTGTGTAGTCTTTCTAACGGTTTTCAGTTTCTTTTAATGGGCCCATAGGTCTATAATTCAATCCACTCATATTTTTTAGAAGTCCGTCCATCTATTTTTTAGACGAGACATGTGATGAAGGGACACGGTTTGCGTAGTACAACACGGACGTGTTGTATGTCTTTCATCTCCATGTCGTCCATCCATTTTTTCCAACCCATTTTATGGTATGAGCGCCACCCCCCCCCCCCCCCCCCCCCAAAAAAAAAAAAAAAAAAAAAAATTCTTGATCTCCAGTGGACCACACCACAGGAAACAGGGGTGAATGAATGGCCACCATTGAAAAATTCTTTGAGGACCATAAAAGTTTTGGATCAAGCTGATAACTTCTCTGTTATTCTATCAACCGGTTGGATGGCAAATAAACATCATGGTGGGCTGCGTGAAGTTTTCAATGGTGGGCATTCAATCACCATGTTTTCCTGAGGTGTGGTCTCTTGAGATTTGGATTTGCTCATGCCAAAATAAATAAATAAAAAAAATAAATAAATAAATTTGAGCGGGCAAAATAGATCTACTTTGTGGATATAAAACACATACATCATCGTGGGCCCCACGTTTATAGATCCACCAACTTGGTGGTTCCTAGATCTAAATCCACATCACATGTAAAAATATAACTGTGCAATTAGACAATGCCCGCATTCACAATCCTCCATCCTGTTGGCCCCTAAGTGGATGGGTGATGGACCAAATCTCCATTGAACAATCGTATCTGTCTAATTAGTGGTCATATGCCCATTGCATGCAACACCTTGGTCCTTTTATTCCCTCCTGACAATGACAAACAACGATTCACATTCCAACTGTAACTTAATAAAATGGTTATAATCTTTGGATTTATTTTCTTTTTCTTTTTGGGGCCAGATCAACAAGCAAACCCAATGATGAATATGGTAATATTACAATGGTATTTTTGAAATAGGTTATATAAAATTTTGTGAGAATTCAATGTCTTAGCACCCAACGTTCTTTATTTTGATAAGTATTTCCACTTATGATATTTACAATACAATCTCCCTCTGTCTAAAACAAGATAAGAGAAATGAAACACACATCTTCCCTATAAATTCAACACTAGAACAATACATATCTAGAGTAGCTTAGAAAAATATCAAGTAGTTTTATTTTTTGTCATAATCTTGTTCCATGTATAACTATAATCTAATCTTAGTAGTTACTGAGGTATGATGAACCTTCACCTAACAATAGGAGCCTATTTTAACTTTGTCGCTGAATCCTGACCTCGAGATATAAGTCTCTAATAGCATGCAATTCTATAACAACATCTCTCATCTCCATTCGGCAGCTTTGCGATTCTGTAGAACACGATACACCCACTTTGACCCATGAACCAAGCAATCATGCATTCTATTTCTCAAATTGTTATCTTGAATAGCTTCAGCATCTTCTAAGAGAAGTCTTGGATCTACGATCTCCATTACTTGTTCAGGAAAAGCCGACTTTGCAAAGTGATGAAAGCTCTGATTGTCCTTAAACATGTCATCAGTTGGCCGCTTTCCGGTGATCATCTCCAAGAGAAGGATCCCATAACTATATACATCTCCCTGTGTGGATGCCTTACCGCCCATCCCATACTCTACGATTTACAAATGTCATAAATATATTTGAATGTTAGACAACTATTTAAAGAAAGATAAGAATAGTGGTTAGATATTGAGAGGGAGAAAGGGAATATTTGATTCAAAAAATTAACATTTTTGCCTTTCCCAAAATTTAGAATATCTGAGAAAAAAGAATTCGGCCAAACATATTTCTTCAATCTTTGTATTATGAGTGTGTGGTTTGTCCCAACAAATAATCCTTTTAAGAAAATATCCTAAAAATTGAACAAGAATCCACCATTCATTCACACACACGCACAGTGTATCACAGCTAGAGAAATAATCTAGTAACAATCTTCATACCTTATTACAGTGTGAATCCATGTGGGGCCCAATCTAGCCAACATTTAATCATCGTGTACCCTTCGATAAGAGGGTCTACCATGAAATGTGTTTGGATGATTGCCACCATCCACAAAAGTGCATGCTCTCAATCGTATGATCTCCCAATCATAGTTATATTTGGGTCAGTACAACAACGGGTATTAATCCTCTTGTTTTGTTGATTATAAGTGGGGCCACTTGGTCCCAAGAGAGAAATCCATCCTTTCAATTTATAATTGACTGTAGCTCACCATCACATTTGTCAGATTCTTCCATATTTTTTTATTTTCTTCCATTTTAAGAGTTTAATTATGTTATTATTGTTTTTACTCTTCTATAGGGAGAATCCACTAATTTATGTAGAAATATCCATTGATTAGATTATTTTCATGCATAACATTCTTAATGGGGTGTGTGAACTAACCCATAAAAAAAATAAAAATAAAAAAAAATAAAAAAAAGCTTCATCCTCATATTAATATATGGAAATTGCCAATCATTTTGCAATATAAATGAATTAAAAAAAGATAGATTAAAAACTTACCTGGAGGAATGTACCCAATTGATCCCTTCATACCAAATGTGCTAGATTGATTTTGAGAGAAACTTTCTGCAGCTTCAGAGAGGGACCTTGCTAAACCAAAGTCACCCACATGGGCAACCATATCATCATCAAGAAGAACATTGCTTGGTTTTAGGTCGCGATGAACGATTGGTGTTTGAGAATGATGATGAAGATAATCTAATGCTGAAGCCACGTCAATGGCTATATTTAGCCTTTGGGTAAGATTCAAATTCCTTAATTGAGGTTGTTCATCTGTATTTGGATGCAACCACTTCTCCAGACTACCATTAGGCATGTACTCAAAGACCAGAGCTTTGAAATCATTGCCATTAAAATCAATGCTCGAGCAAATTGTTAAGATCTTGACAAGATTTCGATGTCGGATATTTCTTAATGCTTCACATTCAGCTGCAAAACTCTTAAAAGCTCCTTGTTGTAGTAGGTTGAGTACCTTCACTGCAACAAGTGTTTCAAAGCACTCTAGAATTCCTTTATATACAGAACCAAAACTTCCCACACCAATTAAATTAGCTGAAGAAAACCCATCTGTTGCTTGAAGGAGATCTGCATAAGAAACTTGTAACCACTGATTCAACGTGGAAGAGGGAGAAGAAACTTTCTTTGGAGAATTTCTTCTCCAATAAAGAGCCACAAAGATGCACAACAAGAGAATTGACGATGAAACCACAATAATAACTGTGATTTTGATTCTGGAAGCAAAGGGCTTTCCTCGTTTCTTAGAAGCTTGCTTAAGGCATGCTGACAATTGTAGTTCCGGGATACCTCCACAGAGTTTTCTGTTACCAACAACTGAAATTGCGCTGGCATTTCTAAAGATCCCTCCTTTGGGCACTTCACCCTCGAAATTATTGAATGACAAATTCAAATACTGTAAGAAATGAAATTCTTCGAAATACTTTGGAATATGCCCAGACAAGTTATTGCGCGATAGATCTAGATATTGGATACCTTTTAATTTCTTTAAAGACTCTGGAATGGTTCCTTGAAACAAGTTTCCATTCATATTGAGAAACTCCAGGCTTTGACAATTTCCAAATGTATCTGGAATTCCACCTGATAGTTTGTTCTCTGAGATGTCCATTGCCCGAATATTTTCCAAGTTATCAACTTCCAGCAAGAGAGGCCCAGTAAATGAATTCCGAGACAAGCCCATTTGAGTCGCGCCAACTTGTTTGAGTATGGTACCATTGAGATTATTTTGTGAAAGGAGCAATGATTGCATAAATCCCCAATTTCCAAAACTCGACGGTATGCTTCCATCGAAATCATTTTCCTGCACCTCGAGAACGCTCAATTGAGAGATGTTGCTGATTGAAGATGGGATTTGCCCTGAAAATTTATTTCCATAGAGACTCAAGCCTTGCAACTTTGGAAGCTTCCCAATAGCATCTGGAAGAGTACCATGCAAGGAGTTCTCTGACAGTTCCAGAGCATACAAGCTGATGAGATTCTCGATTCCCTTTGGAATGATTCCAAATATCTTGTTTTCTCCTAAAGTCTGTTTAGCTGTGTAGAGAGATTAGCAATGGAGCGAGGCAACTCACCATAGAGATAATTAGCACCTGCACCTATGCTTTCTAAATGGGTGCAGTTAGTCAGTGAAGTGAGGAAGCTGAGGTCATCACCTTCCCTGCTTCCAAGCTGATTCACAGGGATACTGAAACGTTTGAGACCTGTAAGACTTCCTAGATTTGCAGGCACGGGTCCCCTAAAACTATTGAATCCAAAATCAATAGTTTCAAGTCTAGAAGCATTGGACAATGAAATTGGAACCATTCCAGTGAATTGGTTTCCTCCTCCATGAATCCTAAGAAGGAGGGGAAAGGCAAGGCCTAGGTTGGGCGGAATACTTCCATGTAGCCGGTTAGCTGCCACGCCAAACAATCCGATTGATGAGAGATTATAAATCGATGGTGGAATCGTACCTGAGAACTGATTTGCATCTATTTGAAAGTTGATCACGCCTGCCAATTGACCAAGCTGGTTTGGAATTTGGCCATCGAAATTGTTACGTCTTAGATCAAGGGTCACGAGAGAGGAAAGGTTCCCCAACGAAGGTGGGATGCTTCCTCTGAGATAATTGACTGCAACAGACAGAGCAATGAGCTTTCACAAAGAGCCAAGTTCGTCCGGAAGTTCTCCAACAAGCTGATTCCACCCGACGCGAATGCTTACAAGTTCTGAGCAGTGGCTCAGATTGGTTGGAATCTCTCCTTGGAGTGAATTCTCAGTCAGGTTGAGAATCTGAAGCCGAAACAAACGTCCGATTTCTTGAGGGATTTTGCCTTTGAAATTGTTGTTCGAGAGATTGATTCTTCTCAGGAAGGAGAGATTTCCAATGTGAGGAGATAAGTGGCCCACCAAGCTGTGGCCCGTGAGGTTCAAGATGGTGACCCTTTGATGATGGCGGCGACTGCAGGTGACTCCCTCCCATTTGCAGAAATGGAGAGAATGGTTCCATGAGCTCAAGACTCCCAGAGGATCTTCAGAAATACCATCTTTGAATGCGAGCAATGCGAGTTGATCGGTCTCATTTGTAAATACCGAGGGTGAGCAGGAGTTGATGGACGAAAGAAGGATTGCGTGAAAGAGGGTAAATGACCATAATGCCCTAAGATTGGAATGTGGGAACTCCATTATGTATATGGGAGATGGGATGATAAAGAAGAAAAATCACAAATACGAGCAGCGACCATAGTACACTATTTCTAGCTCTTGTAGCTCAAATGGGATGATGGAACCGGAAGCGGATTGCTTGGTGTGCCGCACACCACCGAACTAAGTGGTGTGTTGACGTCACCAGGTTCCGTGGGTCCCACCATGACGTGTATATGTTATATCCAAACCGTCCGTCCATTTTGAAAGATCCTTTTAAGGCCTGAGACTGAAACTGAAACAGATCTGAATCTCAAGTGGACTACATCACAGAAAGCAACGGGCACTTATTGGGGTAACATCTAATCCACTCCCCCTCAATCATCTTTTATTGAGGGCCCATTGGAGATGAATTTTCTCCTTGGATATGACAGTTGACTGGACCTGAGTTTCCTAGCCGCCCATCTCCATCAATGTGGAAAGAATTACTAGTCTACTTGGAAAACTCCACCGTGGAGCCCACCCCGATGTATGTTTTTTATATCCATGTCATTCATCCGGTTTGCCATTTTAATTTAGAGCATCAGTTCAAACATGAAGCAAGCAGATCCAAAGCTCAAGTGCACCATACCTCAAGAAACAATTGTGGTAATGACATCGACCATTGAAACCGTCCCGAGGCCTATGGGTTAGCACACACATCTCACTGTTAGGACATACTAAGATGATGTTATCTCCACTCAGTCTACCGCTGTCCCAAAGGTGTGGGTGTCTAACCTGTTGATATGGTCACACAGACTTGGATGAAAATAAAGGTTTGGGTGCCTAACCTGTTGATATGGTCACACAGACTTGGATAAAGAGAAAATACAAATTTCAGCTTGATCCAAAAGTTTTGTGGCCGTCAAGAAATTTTGAATGGTGGGCGTTCAATCACCACAAGCATTCACCTGTGGTAATGACATCGACCATTGAAACCGTCCCAAGGCCTATGGGTTAGCACACACATCTCACTGTTAGTACATACTAAGACGATGTTATCTCCACTTAGTCTACTGCTGTCCCAAAGGTGTGGGTGTCTAACCTGTTGATATGGTCACACAGACTTGGATGAAAATAAAGGTTTGGGTGCCTAACCTGTTGATATGGTCACACAGACTTGGATAAAGAGAAAATACAAATTTCAGCTTGATCCAAAAGTTTTGTGGCCGTCAAGAAATTTTGAATGGTGGGCGTTCAATCACCACAAGTATTCACCTGTCGATCTACCACCTATCATGCATCACCGGTCGATCTACCACCTATCATGCACCGTAGGCGCCATTGCAGCACCAAAATTAGCCTTCGACTAACTCATAACAGCACCGAGTTTCAATCGAACTAGTGGTCACGGCAATGCATACCGTGATGTATATGGGTCTTGTATCCATGGGGCATGGCTTAGGTGGATCCCTAACTGTGGGGCAGACGGTGATGTACGTGCATTATATCCACACTGTCCATCTGTTTTGAAAGCTCATTTTAGTGCATGATTCTAAAAATGAAGTAGACCCAAATCTTATGTGGATCACACCACAGGAAATAGTGGTGATAGAATACCCACCATTAAAAACATCTTGGTGCCATAAGAATGTTTATTTGCCATCTGACCTGTTGAAAAGATCACAAAGACCTAGATGAAGAAACACACAAATATCAACTCGATCTAAAACTTTTGTGGCACACAATAAGTTTTTAATGGTCAATCACAACTGTTTCCTATTGTGTGGTCCACCTGAAATTTGGATCTGCTTCATTTTCTGCATCATGCCCTAAAATGAGATTTCAAAACCGATGGACAGCATGGATATAAGGTGCATACATCAAGGTTGGCCCCACGGTAAGGGATCCATCCACGAATCCACCCCACCTGGTAGACCACACCACACAAAACAGTGATGATTGTCCATTAAAAACTTCTCAGGGCTACTGTTTGTGTCGCCCTTTCATCCAGGTCTTTGTTACCTTATCAATAGGTTGGATGGCAAATAAACATTAGGGTGGCCCGTAAGAAGGTTTTAATGCTAGCCGTTCAATCACCACTATTTCCTGTGGTGTGACTTTGATCTGCTGCATTTTTGGGTTTTCATCATAAAACTATCTGGGAAGATGGATGAACGGCGTGGATATAAGAAATATACATCAAGGTGGTCCCCGCACTCAGGGATCACCGACCTCATCCGAATCCGCGTCCTCCGTATTGTGGATATCAGGCTATGGGGATAGAGACAGACGGTCCAGTCAGGGGCTCTGGGGCCACTGTCATGTATGTGTTTTATTCAACTCTCAGCTCGGACGATTTTTGGAAGCTTCAAAACTCCGTGTGGGGGCCACACAATTCTTTGGATCGACATATCCTTATGCAAAGGCAAGAGAATCAGAGCATGGTCCCATGTGAAACGGAGGAGAGATGCGAGTCAGGAGGTTGTAACACGTGGGGAGTCAATCCGGTCCTGGACTTCTCCCTTGCTGGGCCTGGAATAGGCCAAGGCGTGTTTGGCATTGCCATTCGCCAATTAAAGGTATGACGCATGGTATTTTGGAACATTGACTGGATGTGCATTTGGGATGGAGACTGCTGTTTGGCCCCATTTGGTTTAGATGATCCACATGGCCCACTCTCCAGAACTGATGATCCTGACCTTAAGACTGGGCTTAGACCTACTAGCTTATCCTGTGGGTGGGTGGCTTGGGCTCAATTCATTTTAGCTCGATCTGGGTCAACCCAACCTGACTCATTATGTACATGTGTTATACCCTACAAATATCCCATTCCAATCCTTGGTTGGGCTATCAATAATCTTAATATTTAATGTAGATTGTTGGTTTAGTTCCTCTGAAATGCCTTTGTGCATGTGTGGGTCACTTGATGAATGGTACATTTGAATTAATATTTAATGTAGATTGTTGGTTTAATTCCTCTTAAATGCCTTTGTGCATGTGTGGGTCACTTGATGAATGGTACATTTGAATTAATATTTAATGTAGATGGTTGGTTTAGTTCCTCTGAAATGCCTTTGTGCATGTGTGGGTCACTTGATGAATGGTACATTTGAATTAATATTTAATGTAGATTGTTGGTTTAGTTCCTCTGAAATGCCTTTGTGCATGTGTGGGTCACTTGATGAATGGTACATTTGAATTAATATTTAATGTAGATTGTTGGTTTAGTTCCTCTGAAATGCCTTTGTGCATGTGTGGGTCACTTGATGAATGGTACATTTGAACAGTTTGGGGCTGATATTGGATTGCGTGCTGACTGCTGTAAAACTCAGTTTGCTTTTTATCGTACCAAGTAAGCTCTGCTGGGCCCACCGTGAATGTATGTGTTTATCCACACCCTCCATCCGTTTTTTCCAGCTCATTTTTGGGGCTGATCCCAAAATTGAAATATATCCAAAGATCAAGTGGACCACATCACAGCAAACAGCGGGAATAATGATTTCCACCGTTGAAACCTTTCTAGGTTCTAGGCTGCTTGGATGAAGGGAAAACACAAATATCAGCTAGATCCAAAACTTTTGCTGCCCCCAAGAATATTTCAATGGTAGACGACATTCAATTCACACTGCTTCCTGCGGTGTGGTCCACTTGAGCTTTGGATATGCTTAAGTTTTGAACTCAAGCCCTAAGATTATCTGGTAAAATGGATGGACGGAGTGGATAAAATACATAAATCACGGTGGGCCACACAGTTTACTCTGTATGCTTAGCCTACTGAGTTAGTAGCACGCAATCCGCTTCATTTTGGGCTGGACTGGTCATGGGCTCCACTAATTTTTATCAATTTTGGGCTGAGACGGTCGCGGCCTCTACTGACATTGGTCTTGGACTTGGGCCTAGAGAGAAAGGCCCAATTGAGTTTGGACGACACTCGGCCCTTGGGTAGGTCTTAAGTGTATCTTGGCCCGGCCCAAATCTGCCTTATTGCGACCTCTATGCAAATGGATTGCGTGGTGTGCCAACTGACATCGGTGGTGTGTTGATGTCACCAAGTTTTGTAGGCCCAACATGACCTATGTGTTATATCCAAACTGCTGGTCTATTTGGCAAAAAAAAATGAGACAGATCTAAATCTCAAGTTTACCACAGCAAAGAAAGTAGTGGGGATTGGACTTATATCATTTAAAACTTCTTGGGGGTCAAAGAAGTTATGAATCAATTTGATATTTATTTTTTCTTTCATCCAGGTCTGTGTGACCTTTTGAACAGGTTAGATGGTAAATAAACATCATGGTGGGCCCTAGGAAGTTTTCAACGGTGGGAATCATTGTCTCCGCTGCTTTCTGTGGTGTGGTCTACTTGAGATTTAGATATGCTTCATTTGTATGCTGATGCCTTAAAATGATCTATCAAATTGGATGGACATAGTGGAAATAATACATACATCATGATGGGGCCCACAGAAATTGGTGATGTCAACACACCACTGTGGTCGGTGGTGTGTGGTACACCATGTAATCTGCTTCTCACCCCTACCACCTACATGTCACCTGGCTGGGCATCAAAGCTAAGAACGGGTGTGTCGAGGTGGGTGGTATCCCTGACCATGGGGCCCACTGTGATATATGGGTCTTATATCCACGCTGTACAAGTGAGAATGGGCAGAGTCTAGAGCACGATCAATGCCCTTGGTTTGGGCCCACCCGTTCTTAATCGAGCTGCATTCTACACTAACCGGCCAGGAATTTTAGCCAGATTTGGCCCAATGAGTATACGCAAAGCTCAAGTCCGGCCAAAAACAGCTTGGACGCTCTTTTCAGTGAAACTGCAAGATCAGGAAGCCCAAGCTAAAATAGTTAGGAAAAACAAGACGTACCTTGAATCCTGCTGTTCTTCGACACACATATACATTTGGTAGGTCGTTAGGTGCGGCCTTGGACTCACGCAAAACGGTGCAATTAGCACTGTGCACGAGCAGAGCTGGATTGAAAAACTCTCTCGGCTCGAAAAAGCTCAGCTTGGCTCAGTTTGAAAGGTGTTTCAAACCAAATCGAGCCTAATTTTTGGGCTTGTTGAAAATTTGAGCTGAGCTTGAGTTGACCCGAGCTCGATTCAGCTGAGTTCCAAACCAGGGTCGGTTTGGTTCGAATTAGGCTCACTTATGCTCGGTTTGATTTAAAATTATAAAAAAATTTCATTTGAGCACCCCTCTCCCAACCCTAATTTCATTTTCATTCGAGCCCCCCCCAGCCCACCCAGTGTTCAGTCTCCCACCGACCGTCCGACAGTCATCGCTCGCCGGATCTCTCTCTCTCTCTCTCTCTCTCTCTCTCTCTCTCTCTTAGTTCGGCTCGAAAGCTCGACCAAACCAAGCCGAGCTGAGCTTTGATGTATGTATTGTATATCCACGGCTGAAACTGCTGTTTGACCTGCTGTGTCATATCTATTTGTCCTGTTCAAGTTCATTTATTCTTTCAAGAATCTCTCCTGAATGATCATCAATCAGCTTGCTAACATCCTTCCAGAACAGACCTTCCACCAGAATGCCATCACGAGTAAACCTGCAGATCAAAGAAACATTCTAATTCTATCATTTGGATCTATGAGTGCTAATCATTTATACTCTCTTGAATAAATTCTTCCACACTCATGGATCATGACCAAATTGTTCCACTCATTCTAAGTCGAATTCTTGTATAAAATGGGATAACAATCCATGCAACATAAAAGAGACATTAAATAATGCTCAGCTTGAGAAAATCTATGGCATGCTTAGGTTCTGTTTGTACAAGTGACCAATGAACCCATGATTCAAATCCATGGGGCAGCTCGTGATTGATAGCCCATATACTATCTCCCATACGGGGAAATCCCATATTGGTGGTCCATACGCCAAATATGGGGAAATCCTATAACCTTTAGTGGTGGCCAGTAGGCAGACAGTTAAAAAAGAAATGGTCCACGTACAAAAATACAACAGAACAACGGCGGAAGATTCAACAGCCATGACCAATCTGGGCGAATTTTTGGTGCATCTGGAATTCATAATGCACCCCATAATATCAACAGTTTGGAATCATTGGACTGATCACCACTCACACAATCTTTTTTCTTTTCTGATGTGCATCCCCAATTGTACAAACTGAAAACCCAAGCTCATGGGAGATACACCTCATGCGTAGTTCAATAGCTCCATGCGGAAACAAGGATTCTGGCAATCCATCCCTTGGAGGAGAAATTTGAAATATATTAAATGAGCTAAGGAGAAATTTGAAATATATTAAATGAACTAACCACTTGGTAACAGTCTTCGTCAACTGGACTGGGTTTTTGGCAGAAACAGATTCTTCATTGACAGAGGCCACGGACCAATCAGCCACAGTGGAGATCGAAACAGAAAGCTGTTGGAGCTTTTGTTCGTCAACAGAAAGCTGTTGAAGTGGGTTTCTTGTGCAGTTTTGCGCAAAGAGTTTCTAAACTTGGTTTTCTCCCATTTAAAGAATGTATTATTGGATTAGATGTATCTTAGATTGGAAAGGAGATTGAGAGAGGTTTTATGTGAGAGAAAGGGCTTGAGAAGATGATTTTTTTCTTGGGAAAGCTTGGATTTCTCTTGTGGGCTTGTGATCTTGGGTTTTGGGTTCCATCTCTTGTAACATCTGATATTATGGTGGATTGGTGTCACTTTGTGTCGTGGATTTTTACCCGTGAGGGGTTTTTCCGTGTTAAATTTGGATTGCCTATGTATGGTTGGTTTCATGCATTGTTATTGCATCGTGTTGCTTGTTTGATTCAGTTTAATGCTTGTGTTCGGCTTTGCTTCCGCTGCCGGCCCTTCTATCCCAACAACTGGTGTCAGAGAGATCGTTGGGGTGTAGCAAAAATTCGGATCTGCGACAAGAGCATGGCATCGAGCATGAGGTTCGACATAGAGAAGTATTTGGGAAAAAATAATTTTGAACTTTGGAAGGTAAAGATGAAAGGCCTTTTAGTTTAGCAAGAATTGCAATATGCGTTCTTTAGAAAGCAACCGGATGCTATGAAAGAAGAAGAGTGGAAAGAGATCGATGAAAAAGCCAATGTCTCAATCCAATTGTGCCTGGCAGATGAGGTCTTGTATAATGTCATGAAAGAGAAAACTGCAGCTAAAACATGGGCGAAGTTAGAGAATATCTATGCGAAGAAATATTTGAAAAATCGCATATATTTGAAGCTTCAGTTGTATGATTTGAGGATGGCAGAGAGGGCCGATGTTGAGAGCCACATCAGCAATTTCAATAGACTTACTTGTAAGTTAATGAATGTAGATGAACAGATGAAGGACGGGAATCAAACGTTGATACTGTTGAATTCTTTTCCAGAATCATATAAGTCGCTCAAGGACTCATTGTGCGTAGGTAGGGAGATTATTGGCGTGGAAACCGTTATCCCATCCCTTCAGGCGAAGGCGATGAGAAGGAAAAGCGGCAACGTGGGTCCCTCTATGGATGAGGCACTGATTATGAGGGGGAGAAATTCTGAGCGGGGTGGAGGATCTCCATAATTGAGATTTAAATCAAATGGCAAGTGGAAGTACAAAGTGCGATGTTGGAATTGTGGGGAAGAAGGGCACGTGAAGAGGAATTGTTCGAATCCCAAGAAAAGGCAGGAGAAATCTGGAGATTCTTCTAGGGGGGTCAATACTGTAGAGGACGGCAGTGATGTATTAACTATATTCGACATAGAGTTTCTTGGTGGAGAGTGACTCTTGGATTCAGGTGCATCATGTCACGTATGTCCTGACCGGAGTTCATTCATGACATACAAATAGTATGAGGGTGGATTGATGGTTGTGAGTGATGGTTACACTCGCAATATGATGGGTAATGGTTCGGTGTGCATTAGGATGTTCGACGGGGTCGAACGGATCCTTGGAAGTGTGAAGCATGTCCCTAAGATGAAGAGGAATGTGATATCTTTTGGTGCACTCGTGGCGAAAGGATGCAGATTCATCGGCTGTGATCGGTATTATAAAGTGGTGAAGGGAGCACTCGTGATGACAAAGGCACAGAGGTGCGATAATTTTTACAAGGTGATCGGGAGCACAATTAATGGTGGAGCTGCGGGATCGGCAGCGGGATCCACGGTTGCTCGAATGTGGCAAGAGAAAAAGGGCTACATGAGAAGAGCAACAAGGCATGTGAAGATGCAAGGATAAAATGGATGGGGCATGAGAAGCGACGGGACTATAATGATGAAGAAGTAGAGATGGAGGTTGTGCGTGGCAAGGTGGTGCATGAAGATTTGAGTCGTGGTGGAGTTTGTTGGAAACAGATGCCAAAAATCTTCATTGACAAGAGGCCACCGATCGATTGTCTAGTGGAGATCGAAACAGAAAGCTACTGGAGCTTTTTTTGGGCATCCACCCGACCGGTAGGCATATCCGGCCGGTTGGCGATTTCCTAGTTAGAGTGAGTTTCTTGCGCGGTTTTGCGCAAAGAGTTTCTAAACTCAATTTCTCTTATTTAATGAGTGTATTACGGGATTAGATGTATTTTAGATTGGAAAGGGGATTGAGAGTGGTTCTAAGTGAGAGAAAGAGCTTGAGAAAAAGGGTTTTTCTTCTTGGGAAAGCTTGGATTTCTCTTGTGGGCTTATGATCTTGGGTTGTGAGTTCCATCTCTTGTAACTTCTGATATTATAGTGGATTGGTGTCGCTTTGTGTCGTGATTTTTTACCCGTGATGGGTTTTTTTATATTAAATTCGAATTGTCTATGTGTGGTTGGTTGCATGCATTGTGATTGCATTGTGTTGCTTGTTTGATTCAATTTGCTGTTTGTGTTCGGCTTTACTTCCGCTGCTGGCCCTTCTAACCGAACATATACAAGTCAGAGAATCTTGGCAGCTTGGAAGATACTATCAGTCCAGTGCTGTTAAATGATCCCTGCACACAACAATTGCAACTGAAAATCCATATCTAAAAATAAAAATAAAAATAAAAAAATAAAAAAGAAAAAAGAAAGGAAGGAGAACAGAGAGTAGCACCAGCAACATAGTTTCATGGAGAATTCAAGACACCTAGAACCTCCGAAACTTCATCAAATGGTTCCACCTTAGGATCCTATTTATCCAGGTAATGGATCAGGCTTAGAACATTTAACTAGATTTCCATTAGTTAAAAGGAGAATTGATCATCTACAGGCAACAGTACCACAACTTGGGGCACTGTACCATCCCTTCCTGCCATATACCACTTGTCTAGAAAGTCAGTACCATGAAAACATTAGGTTCCACCATGACGATCACCCTTTACAAAAATAAAGGCTGATCCACCCGTTAGGTAAGCCATGCCTCCATGTTGAGTTATACCATGGGTTGTCCATTGATTCCAACAGTGCAGCCCGTCTGAGCGACCGGGCCTGATTTTTGTGCTAGGTGATCTCACGATGGGGATTACCATTTTCATGGTACTGATGTCCTCCACTAAAGGCATGTTGGCGGAAACATGGTACAACACTAGAAGTTGTACCTTGCCTCTGGTGATCATTTCTCTAGTTTTAGTGTGTTTCAAGTCTTCTCGGGTGTTGCCACATTTTAAGGTGGTTTTCTGGAGTCGCTCTATGGGAGCCCCCATTTGCTTCACACATGCAAAGGAGCTTTATCATGGTGCCTCTGGGGCTACCATGCTGGAGATAGTCATACAACTGTTTCTATGAGTTTGAGTCATCTGCGGGTCCTACTTGACATGGTGGATACCAGTAGAAGAAAATCCCCTTGAGTGGTTTTGGCATCATGTTACATATTCACATGCTTGTGTTTGCTCATAAACAGCTATGTAGGAATGCTGCATCTGGAGATACATATGAAGTGACATACATGCACATCTCTGTAATATAGTTCATGGAAAAAGACATTATCAATGCTTGGGCAGAATTGTAGAGGTGGGGGCCTTATGGCCATGGTTCAATTGTCCAAATTGTTGATACGATGGACCTAACTCTGGATGGCCCATGCACGAAAAAATCCCTGAAACTGGAGGCAATAGTTAAAGGCACTAGAAGCACCTCCCCTATAGCGCCTGAAACATCTACGTGGCCTAGGCACATGCCCAGAGATTCCAGGCGCATTTTTTTTTTATATAATAAATATTAATATTTGAACATTTATGGACATGAGTTAATCTTTTTAAAATAATCAAAAGTCGATGACGCTGAATTCCTCTTAACCTAGAACCCCACATTCCCAACTTCCCCCAAATTCCCCAATTTTAAATCCTAATTTCTCAAAATCCTGACCTTAAATTTCCCATTTTTCCCAAATACCCTGCATTCACCAATTTGAAACTACAAATTTGCCAAAATCCCTAAATTTTGGAATCCCTATAGTCCAATATTAAAAAATCCTCAAAATTATGCGTTTGACTTGATTGATCTGCTTCGTATATATCTTTGTGTCATCGATATTTTTGTATTTGCGTCTTTGAGGTCGCAATTGATTTCATTTGGCATTAGTCAGTTATCGGGCCATCTGGGCACTTCCAGGTCCTGTTTACGATCCGATCGAAGGATTTGGTGAATACCTGTCACGATTGTCTTTGGATAGTGGTGGATCATGTCTATGAGGGTCGTAATGATGCCGGATCCACCTTGGTGTTAGTGCAATCACGCTCCATTTCGTTTACTGTAAGTCGATTTCTAAGCCAATAGGGCACTTCCCAGGGTTGAAAACGACAAGTAGTGGACCTGTTTACAGTCTGATCAAGGTTTTCGAGAATCCTGAGATCAGATAATCTCGTTGTAATGCATGATTATGGTTTATCATGTTATGGCAGAGAGAAGTTTCCCTCTCGGGTTCGGTCAAATTCCGCCCGATTCCTCTCGATTTAGGCCGTTTCTGGATCTTTTGGAAGGGTTTCCTAAGTTTGCAATTTTGACTAAGTGTTGGCCTTTTTTGATCAAATTGCCGATTTGGCCCACTTATCGTTGACCGTTGGTGAATCCGGTCCGGGGGATGGATAGACATTGTTGACGTGTGTCTAGAATCATCGGTGTGATTGGGAAGCAGACCACATCGAACGCGGGCCATATCATGAAAATCCCAATCAGTTATTAGCGTCTGGGCGCACCTGGGAGTGTGTGGGCGCATGTGGAGTTGGAGGTGGGCGCATGTGCCCTACCCCAAATGCATGTGGGAGAGAAGTGAGGAGAGAGAGTGAATGGAAGGGAGATGGGCGCATGTCCCTGTCCCTTGGGCGCATGTGGCATGAGGGAGTGAGGAGAGAGAGTGAACTGGAGAAAGATGGGTGCATGTCCCTCTCCACTTAGGGATTTTCAAACTTTCTCTTCAAAGTAAGAGAGAAAAGGAGGGAGAAGGAGCTGGGCGCATGTCCATTAAGGACTTTGGTAGTGAGCGTATGTGGCTTTGCCACTTATAGGCGAGAGAGAGAGAGAGAGAGAGAGAGAGAGAGAGAGGAGTGTTTTCCCCAAAAAGGGGCGAGGGCACGGGCGAGAGAGAGGAAGAGAGAGAGAGAGATGGAGGGAGAGGGCGCGGGCGGGAGGTTTCCCAAATAAAATAAAAAAAAATCAAGTGCGGGCGAGACGCACCGCTGATGACTGTGGTCGTGGGGCCCACCGTGATGTATATGGCGTATCCACTCCGTCCATCCATTTTGACAGATCATTTTAGGGCCACATACCAAAACTGAGGCAAATCCAATTCTCGTGGACCATACCAACGATCAACGGTAGGAAGTTTATATCACTATTTCCTACGGTGTGGTCCACTTCAGGGCTCAATCTACCTCTTTTTTTTTTATAATACTCTAAATTTCGATTTTAAAATAGATGAATGGATTAAGATCATGCAAACACCTTTCGGTGGGCCCCATAAAGTCCCTTAAGAAACTTGGAAGCTTAAGTGTGTGATAGGTTTTTGCTGCGGATTAAATCCCTAGCAATATAGCTAAGGATTATATCCCTAGCAAAAGAGACACCTAATCCGTAGCCTTTGCCCCGTTTTTTGGTAGTGTTAGGGATTTTATCCCTCTCTCCTTCTGCATTTTGCTACGGTGGGAGAAATCCCTTTCCGGCGAGGGCATCTGGCGAAGGGATGGGCGCATGTACTTTCCAATGAGGATTCCGGTGAGGAATTTTTACCTCTGCAAGAAGAGTGCTCTGGGAGTGATGATCCCTTCTCTCAGCTGATGCATGGAGTATTTATAGCATGTTTATCGGGTAGTTAATCGGGTCCACCTAAAATCAGATTTCGTTAAGTGCATGTGATTGTGAAGAGGGGTCATGCGCATGTGCTGGGTTGTGTAGGCGTATGTGGCTTGTGGCATGCGCATGTGCCACCTGGTGTGGGAGCATGTGCCAATGTAGTGGGCGCATATGCCCCTGGTATGGGCGCATGTGCTAACACTTGGCATATTTTTTATTTTTTTACTATTTATTTTGATTTTTTCAAATTTCAAAAGAGGGAGAGAATGTCCCTCATGCGCATGTGGTGAGAGGGCAAATGCATATCTCCTAATGGCATCCGCATATGGAGAGAGAGGCCAAATGCATGTTCCATCACTTAGAATATTTCAGGTTTTAGGCTCCGACGGGCGACCTCCAGAGGGGGGCTACCGTTTCAGAGACCGAAGTCACTGATGTCAAGCCGCTTTTAGGTCATGATCGACCTCCTGAATGAACGGGGTGGGGTACCGATGGTCACTGCTGTGAATTTTGGTAATTCCTTCTCAATTTGGACCCTCTCGATCGGCTATTTGCATAGGAATATTGTTCCGGGAAGCGCGTACATAGAAATATACACCGCAAGGACTTCAAACTTGCTAGTTAATATTTTTCGGATATTCCGAATCATTTGGCGGCCATTTGCATGTCTGATGCTACTCTGAAATGGTACTTGTAGGCTTTCGGGCCCTTTCGATCAGCTCTGAACATGGGCAAAACGCACTTCGGTGCGCGCAGGTAAAAGTTTACATCATATGGCATTCGAATTTGGAACTTAAGGGTTTCTGAACATTTCAGACCATTTGGCGGCCATCCTCATGTCCAATTCCCTTCAGAAATAAAATTTATAGGCTTCCGGACCCCTACAATCGGATACGATCAGGGCAAAACACATTTGGAAGCGCGCTGGTAATAATACGTGTCGCCTGACTTCGAAACTTGCAGGTTAAGGGTTTTAGGGCGTTCCGGATCATTTGGCAGTGATCGGCATGTCCGATTCTGCTCTGAAATAACATTTATAGGATTTGGTCACGATGACGCATGTTAGGGTTGCACTGGCGTTTTTCGAGTATTTCGAATCTCGAAATCGGTCTGAATCGACGTAGATAGATCGCTGAATACCGTTTTATAATGGGTACGAATTCGAGCCCCAACACATAGCATATCAAAAATTGAGAAAGGTGTCATGCTACCATGAAAAACAATAGACATTTGTGCACTAAGTAGTAACTACCATACTGAAGCACATTCTTTTTGTATATCATGATGCACCATCTAGCAGATGAAAACATATTATAGAAGCCAACCCATGTCATGAGGCCGACATCCAATTCAATGAGCAGGCATGCTTGCATGGGTTACAAGGCTAATAGCCATCTGATGGTATATGTTCCAGTTGATGCATGTGATGTGGGCTATCTTTTCATGTAAAGAAGACCCACTCATTACCATGAATACACATAAGATGGTATTCAAGTATCATTTTATGCTCTACAACTTCTTAAGCTTTAATAAACCACACTATATAGGACATGTATGCCTCAAATTTTGGACACAAGTTCCAGTCACATCCTTATCACTCTCTCCATTAAAATGAGTAAATGAAAGAAATGCTTAAATTACAACTGATACAGAGACACAAATGATCCATGAAGAATCTTACATGGGAATAACTTCCATAGAAATAACATCATTGACTCTTCTTCTTCTTCTTCTTTTTTTAATTACTCGAACGAGTCAGATGCTGATCCGGCTGCAAAGCAGAAACAACAATCACATTATCAAAACTAGAAGATTTTAATGTTTAGAAGAACACTGCAGCTTCGGTTCCATAAAAATAAAAACAGACCTCCCACATCAATATGGATACAAGTGTCATTGATTCCAAGTTAGAGGAAGCAAAATCTTGAGGTGGAAAAAAAAATCACAATTTCTCAGGGTGGATTTAGAAGAACAATGACCAGAATGAGAAAAGCAAAAAGATCGTAGACTCTGACCAATATAGGGAGAGCCCCCCCCCCCACCCCCCACGCCCCCCCCCCCCCCCCCCTCCAAAAAAAAAAAAAAAAAAAAAAGAAAGAAAGAAAAAGATGCTGCATTCCAAAGGTTAAAAAAGAAATAATAAAGCAACAAGTTAATACTTTTCAGATGATTGATGGCAATAGAAGGAAATAAAGAATATGAGAAAAAAATAGCTAGTCGGTGAGCCAGCTCCAAATCCATGCCCAAATCAATATTCCAGACCAAGCCATAGCATGATCCAAATAAACATTACTAAAACCTTGGGCTCTTTGAAATTTTTAATGGTGAGGCACTCAATCACCACTGTCTCCTGTGGTGTGGTCCACATGAGATTCGGATCTGCATAATTTTTGTAACCCCATCCTACAATGGGCTGGAGAAACGGAGCGTGGATATACAAAAAAAATCAACAACATGGGCCCCATGGTAATTAAAGGTAATACCCACTAACCTGTTTCCCGGGTAACACCTAATCCGCTCCTATTTGGGAGTGGACCTGACCTTGTTGACGTTGACTTATTGATTTGACTTGTGATGATGGGGCGCAGATTGCCCAGTGTAGCAAACAACACGGATGTATTGTATGTGTTTCATATCCACGCAATCCATCCATTTTTTCAGCTCATTTTATGGCATGAGCTCAAAAATAAAGGAGATCCAAATCACTGGTGGGCCATACAACAAGGAATAGGGGTGATTGAACGGCCACCATTAGAAAATTCTTGAGGACCATAAAAGTTTTGGATCAAGTTGGTATCTTTGTTTTCCCTTCATGCAGGTGTGTGCCTTTATCAACCGGTTGGATGGAAAATAAACATTAAGTGGGCTGCGTGATGTTTTTAATGGCGCCCATTCAATCACTATGGTTTCCTGTGTGGTCTATTAAGAATTTTATCTGGTTCATTTTTTAGCTCATGCCAAAAAGAAAACGAGCTGGTAAAATGGATCTACATAGTAGATATAAAACACATACGTCATGGTGGGCCCCAAATTCATGGATCTACCCAACTCGGTGGTTCACATATCCAAATCCACATCACATAGAACAAGATAACTACATTCATGGACTACCCAACTCGGTGGTTCACATATCCAAATCCACATCACATAGAACAAGATAACTGTACAATTAGACAATGCCCAAGTTGTTATTGTCTATACTCCTAGGGAAGCCAACGGCGTGGCTGATGGTTTGGCCTGCTTGGGCAGCGAATCCCAATTTGATAGGATCTTTGATGTGGCCTCGAAGCTCCCCTCTTCCGTCCATGGCCTTCTTGTATTAGACCGAACATGGCTGGTTTTTGTAAAGGAAAACTAGTATAGTTTTGGTGTTTCTAGTTGGGTTGTGTACAGGGGTATATGATAGGCAGGCTGTGGCCTTATTTTTCGTAGCCGGGCTTGCCTGAATTTTGTAGTTGTTCAGGCCTGCTGGCCTTTATTTTTTATTTTTTATATTTTTTTTTATTATTTTTAATCTTAATGCAATTTTTTTTTTTTTAATCTTAATGCAATTTCGTTTTCCAAAAAAAAAAGAAGACAATGCCCACCTCCACAACCCTCCATCCTGCCCCTTAGTGGATGCGTGATGGACCAAATCTCCATTGATCAATTGTATCTGTCTAATCAGTGGTCATATGCCCATGCATGTAGCACCTTGATCCTTTATTCCCTGCTAATAATGACTACAAGGATTCACATTCAAACTATAACTTAATAAGATGGGGGCGCACCAATTATTCTCTTTTTTTCTGGTTCAGTATTTCTTCTTATGATATTTCTAATACAATCTCCTTTTGTCCAAAACAGTATAAAAGAAATGAAACAAACATCTTCCCCATAAATTCAACACTAGAACAATATATACCTAGAGCTGCTTAGAAAAATATCAAGCAATTTTATTTTATGTCAAAATTTTCTTCAATGTAACTACTAATCTAATTGTAGTAGTTAGGGAGGTAAGATGAACCTTCACCTAACAATAGGAGCCTATTTTTCCTTTGTTGCTGAATCCCGACCTCGAGATATAAGTCTCTAATAGCATGCAATTTTGTGGCAACATTTCTCATCTCCATTCGGTTGCTTGGCGATTCTGCAGAACATGATACACCCACTCCGACCAATGAAACCAAGCAATCATGCATTCTATTTCTCAAATTGTTGTGATTTTCATTGTCTTGAATAACTTCAGCATCTTTTAAAAGAAGTCTTGGATCTACGATCTCCATTACTTGTTCAGGAAAAGCTGACTTTGCAAAGTGATGAAGGCTTTGATTGTCCTTAAACATGTCATCAGTTGGCCGCTTTCCGGTGATCATCTCTAGAAGAAGGATCCCATAACTGTATACATCTCCATGTGTGGACGCCTTACCACCCATCCCATACTCTATGATTTACAAATGTCACATATTTGAATGTTAGACAACTATTTAAAGAAATATAAAAATAGTAGTTAGATATTGAGAGGTAGAAAGGGAATCTTTCATTTGAATAATTAACATTTCCTCCTTTCCCAAAATTCAGAATATTTGAGAATAAGGAATTCAACAAACATATTTCTTCTTTCTTTGCATTATGAGTGTATAGTTTGTCCTAACAAATAGTCCTTCTGAGAAAATATCCTATAAATTGAACAAGAATCCACTGTTTTCACACACACACACACACACACACACACACACACACACGTGCGCACACGCACACTCACTGTTTATCACAGCTAGAGAAATAGTCTAGTAACAATTCTTCATACCTTATTATAGTGTGAATCCATGTGGGGCCCAATCTAGCCAAGATTTGATCATCGTTTACCCTTGGATAAGAAGGTCTATCATAAATGGGGGAGCGAGACGCAATCTCATAGGCGTTTTTTCTGAAGTGGGTACTGGTTTGCCCCCGCCCATTAGGAGGTTTCTTTTTCTTGATAGGGTGGGCATGGGAAACATTCGTTTGGGGTAAAGCTTGTACATAGGGTATAGAACAGGTGCCGGCCTCGTGCTTTTAGTTGAGGCCTTTTTATTTTGGTGTCATAGAAGTTTTCTCCTCCATTGGTTTTCTTACATTCATAGTAAAATACTGTATTTATGACATACATGAAGAGTTTCACCAGGCAAACTAAACAAAACATGACGGTCCATGTCGCTAACTGGGCCACACTCATCTGCTTCATATCCCTCACGGTGCAAAAATAGACCGCAAGAATGGCCATGGTGGTGATGTAGAGAAGCAACATAAGAGTAAACCCTTGAAGCTTTCTTCCTATGATGAGTTCTCCAGCTTTCCCAAGTGCCTTCATTCCATAACAATCCTCTTCTACCATGGAAATTACAAGACCCAGCATCCAAATTGTGGTTAAGTACGAATAGAAGAGCCAAGCCGAAAGGCCCACTAGGGAACACAACACTGATAGAATCACACCATCGGTGGCCACCACGATGATAATAGTCAAGCCCACGATCAAAAGGCCATAGGCAGCCGAGATGAGGGACACATAGAAGTAAGTGATCATTGGGCGCTTCCACGACCCTCCAATCTTCATCATCGAAAACAAGTCATTGAATGTCAAGTGTTTCCCAGTGTACATCATGGCCTTTGAGTGGAACGTAACCACTAATGAAAACAATGCCATGATGCACATCATAACGAAGAAGATCGCTTCGAACGCTAGAGGAGTTGTATGTCTTCTTGGATTTCATCTTTGATCTCCTTAGCTTTCGGGCTATCTGGGTCACCCCGAGGAAAGTGGGCCATCTTAGAAATCAGGTCGTTGGCCACCGGGGTGAGGACTTTTTTTTTAATTTAAAAATTTATTCAGAGGCAAACATGGGAAACAAAAACTAATTCGGGCAGGCCTACAAAAAGATCAGACTATGCCTATCGTATCAACTAACTCTGCACATCAGATTTCCCCCCAAGCTATCCCACCCCACAAACCACAAAGAACCGGGGCTAGACATACTTTTTGTTGAGGCCTTGCCCGAAGTTGTTTTGACAGTTTCTTGCCAGGTGTGTGTGTCTATATATATATATATATATATAGGTCTATCATGAATTGTTGATGCCCATTAAATCACCTTGATGGGATGATCGCCGCCATTCACAAATGTGCATACTCTCAATTGTAACAGTCATAGTTATTTTTTAGTCATGTACGATCAACAAGCATTCCTTCTAGTTTGTTCATCATAAGTGGGACCACTTGGTCCCAAGAGAGAAATTCATCCTTTCAATTTGTAACTGACTGTAGCTTATCACCACTAAATTAAAATAACATTGTCAGATTCTTCCATCTTTTGGCTTTCTTCCCTATTAAGAGTTTAATTCTGTTATTATTGTATTTAGTCCTATATATGGAGAATGCACTTATGTAGAAATATCCATTGATTGGATTATTTTCATGCATATCATTCTTAACAAGCTTCATCATAATATTAATATATGGAAATTACCAATCATTTTGCAAGATAAATGAATAAAAATGAAAAATGGATTAAAAAATATACCTGGAGGAATATACCCAATGGATCCCTTAACTCCAAATGTGTTATTTTGATTTTGAGAGCAACTTTCTGCAGCATCAGAGAGGAGCGTTGATAAACCAAAGTCACCCACATGGGCAACCATATCATCATCAAGAAGAACATTGCTTGGTTTTAGGTCGCGATGAGCCACTGGTGTTTGGGAATGATGATGAAGATAATCTAATGCCGAAGCCACATCAATGGCTATATTTAGCCTTTGGGTAAGATTCAAACTCCTCAATTGAGGTTGTTCATCTACATTTGGATGCAACCACTTCTCCAGACTACCATTAGGCATGTACTCAAACACTATAGCTTTGAAATCGTTGCCATTAAAATCAATGCTCGAGCAAATCGTCAAGATCTTGACAAGATTTCGATGTCGGACATTTCTTAATGCTTCGCATTCAGCTGCAAAACTCTTCAAAGCTCCTTGTTGTAGGAGGTTGAGTACCTTCACTGCAACAAGTGTTACAAAGCGTTCTAGTGTTCCTTTATATACTGAACCAAAACTTCCCACACCAATTAAATTAGCTGAAGAAAACCTGTCTGTTGCTTGAAGGAGATCTGCATAAGAAACTGGTAACCACTGATTCTCTGTGGAAGATGTAGAAGAAGATTTCTTTGGAGAATTTCTTCTCCAATAAAGAGCTGCAATGATACATGACAAGAGAATTGAAGATGAAACCACAGTAATAACTATGACTTTTACTTTGGGAGCAAGAGGCTTTCCTTGTTTCTTAGAAGCTTGCTTAAGGCAAGCCGGCAATTGTAAATCTGGTATACCCCCACAGAGTTTTCTGTTTCCAATAACTGAAATTGCACTGACATTTCTAAAGATCCCTCCTTTGGGCACTTCGCCCTCAAAATTATTGAATGACAAATTCAAATACTGTAAGAAAAGAAATTCTTCAAAATACTTTGGAATCCGGCCAGACAAGTTATTGTGCGAAAGATCTAGTGCTTCGATACCTTTTAAATTCCTTAGAGACTCTGGAATGGTTCCTTGAAACAAGTTGCCATTCATATAGAGCAACTCCAGGCTTTGACACTTTCCCAGCGTATCTGGAATTTTACCAGATAGTTTGTTCTCTGAGATGTCCATTTTCCGAATATTTTCTAAGTTATCAACTTCCAGCAGGAGAGACCCAGTGAATGAGTTACCAGACAGGTCGATTTGAGCTGCGCCAACTTGTTTGAGTATGGTACCATTGAGTTTATTTTGAGAAATGATCAATTCTTCCATAAATCCCCAATTTGCAAAACTTGACGGTATGTTTCCATGGAAATCATTTCCATCCAAATAGAGAAAGCTCAATCGAGTGATGTTACCAATTGAAGATGGGATTCGCCCTGAAAATTTATTTTGAAACATTCTCAAGTCTTGCAACCTGTTAAGCTTCCCAATAGCATCTGGCAGATTACCCTTCAAGGAGTTCATTGACAGATCCAGAGCATACAAGCTGATGAGATTCTCGATTCCCTTGGGAATGATTCCAAATATCTTGTTTCCTCCTAAAAGGAGCATGTTTAGCTGTGTCGAGAGATTAGCAATGGAGCTGGGCAACTCACCATAGAGGTTATTAATAGCTGCACATATAAGCTCCAGACGGGTGCAGTTGGTCAGTGAAGTGAGGAAGCTCAGGTCATCACCTTCCGTGCTTCCAAGATGATTTATAGCGATATTCAAACGGTAGAGACCTGGAATACTTCCTAGATTTGCAGGTACAGGTCCGCTAAAACGGTTGTTGACAATATCAACGTTTTCAAGACTTGAAGCATTGGACAAAGAAATTGGAACCGGTCCAGTGAATTGGTTTCTTCCTACAGAAAACCATTGCAGGCGCGGAAAAGCAAGGCCTAGGTTGGGCGAAATACTTCCATGTAGCCGGTTAGCTGCCACGCTGAACACTTGGATGGTTGACAGATTATAAATCGATGGCGGAATCGTACCTGATAACTGATTTACAGCTATTCCAAAAGTGATCATGCCTGCCAATTGACCAAGCTGGTTTGGAATTTGCCCGTCAAAATTGTTATATGTTAGATCAAGAGTTGTGAGAGACGAAAGGTTCCCCAACGAAGGTGGGATGCTTCCACTCAGATCATTGCTCGCCGCGGAAAGAAAAATGAGCTTTGACAAAGAGCCAAGCTCAGCAGGAAGTCTTCCTATGAGTTGATTCTTCCCGAGGATAATGGCTACGAGTTCGGAGCAGTGGCTCAGATTGGATGGAATTTCTCCTTGGAGTGAATTTACGGACAGATTGAGATGCTGCAACCGGAACAGACGGTCGATTTCTTGAGGGATTTGGCCTTGGAATTTGTTGCTGGAGAGATCGATTCTTCTCAGGAAAGAGAGATTTCCAATGTGAGGAGATAAGTGGCCAACCAAGCTGTGGCCCCTGAGGTTCAAGCTGGTGACCCTTTGATGATGGCGGTGACTGCAGGTGAATCCCACCCATTTGCAGAAATGGAGAGAATGGTTCCATGAGCTCAAGACTCCGACAGGATCTTCGGAAATACCATCTTTCAATGAGAGCAATGCGAGTCGATCGGTCTCATTTTTCAATGTAAATGCCGACGGTGAACAGGAGTTGATGGAGGAGAGAAGGATTGCATGAAAGAGGATAAATGACCAAAATACCCTATGATTCGAATGTGGGAAATCCATCGTCTGGACAGTAGAAGGGATAATGAAGAATTAAAAACACAAATGCACTATCGGCTGCATTCACCAACGCTATTTGTAGCAGAGTCCGGATTCTCTGCAAAGCTTTACAGGTTTTACCGGGAACCAGCGATCTCGGTGACCGTAGGGCCCACTAACATGTATTTGACCATTGAAAAACTTTTTGTGGGCCACGAAAGTTTCAAATCGGGCGCGGATTGCCTGCGAAAGCCTTTGCAGGCATCTCCTGCACAAGGAATCTGGGTGGGGCCCACCGTGAGGTTTGTGAGAAATCAATGCCGTCCAGCCGTTTTGTGAGATCATTTTAGGCGTTGCGACCAAAATTGAACGGGATGCAAGACTTAAGTGGGCCTAAAACATGAAGATTGAATTTCCATAGTTGAAATATTCGCGGGGCCACAGAAGTTTCGAATCAGGATAATATTTTTGTTTTCAGTTCATCTCAGTAGGAATGACATTATGAACGGTATGGATGGCATATAAACATCACTGTGGACCCCATAGAGGTTTCAACGGTAAGAATTTCCCTACAAACCTTTTTCTTTAGTGCGGCCCACTTGAATTTTGGATCCCGTTCATTTTTTCTCGCAACGTCTAAAATGATCTCACAAAACGGTTGGACGGCATCGATTTCTCACAAACCTCACGGTGGGCCCCACCTAGATTCCTTGCGCAGGAGATGCCTACGAAAGGATTTGCAGGCAATCCGCACCCCTTGGAAGTTCTTAATGGCAGGCGTTCAATGATCACTGTTTCCTGTGATATTGTACACTTGATATTTGTATCTGCTTCAAAATAATCTGGAAAAGGATGAACGGCTTGGATATACAATGCATACGTCTAGGTGGGCCCACGTAAAAAAATGTTATTAGTTTTGTGCGCTTAAGATCTGTATAGATAATAGCTTATAAATTAGCAATCAAGCATTCCATCACCATAAATGTGGCTCACATGCATGGATCCACAATTTTCATCCATGGAGTGCCCTATTGGAGAGAGAAATGCTACTATAGAGCTTGAAGTAGACTTGGCAAAATTCAACCCGGCGTGACCTGACGTGATTTTTTCTAATTTTGGGTTGAAAATTTTAACCCGAATTTAATTTTTGGGTTGAATTGACCTGACCCGTATTTTTATGGGTTGGGTTAGGGTTAAAGGTGACCCGACAACCCGACTCAACCCGGATCATATAGGAGTTAAGTAAACTATTGTATATTGATTTTCTTATTAGTTAAATAATACGGAGTTTTTTTTTTCTCACACACCTTGTTGGGAATGGTCCACATGTCTGTCAAATTAATAAACATGTGCACACCAATGATCACATTTTATAACATGTTGAACTAAAATATCATGAGATTTTTTTAATTTCTGGTGCTCATTTACTGGAGAATTGAAATGGTAGCTAATGGTCCATAAAATAAATTAATAAAATTATCTTAATGGTTATATTTATTTGATTGTTGATAGGAATTTATTGGATGGTTAAAATGAAAGGATCAAATGGTTCTATTTCAATAATTGTGTCCACAATTTAACTATTTATAAAATTAAATATCAAATGGTCTTGTTGTTTTGATCCAATGGTAAAAAAATAAAAATAGTATTGCTGGACATTAAGTGGATGGTTCAGATGAAATATTAAATGTCAATTTCAAATTTTTTTACATGCAGGAGTATCAAGCATGATTCTTTATTGATGCATTTAAAAAAAGCCATTCTAAACTTTCTCTCTCTAAAACCCTTACAGCGGGTTGTAAAGAGAGGGCTTCTTTCAGCCATAGAGAGAGAAGAAGTTGCTCTATAGGTTTCATCCACGCAGAGAGAGAGAGAGAGAGAGAGAGAGAGAGAGCGACTCTACGTGTTTCATCCATGCTGTCCCATCACTCTAGCAATGTTGATGCTTTAAGAAGTATTTTTTAAATCTACACTCCATTCTATCTATTTATTTTTCTCTTTTAGTATTTACGTTGTAGAAATACTCTATAAAAAAACCTCACTTAGAGAGAGAGAGAGAGAGAGAGAGAGAGAGAGAGAGAGAAATGCTCACACGCAACTAGTTGTACGTCCAACTAGTTGGCATGTGGGGGTCACTATGGTGTTTGTATGATATTTTGTCCGTACAAAAAGATTGTCTCACTATAAAAATAGGATGCACAAAAAATCAGGACGATCCAGCCATGAAAATGTGATGCTCCATGTGAATGTGGAGTTTATAGGTGCTGTTTCATGGTTTCCTATGGTGTACCCCACCTAATAGTTGGATCAACCTGATTTTTAGATCATCTCATTTTCGTGATGGGATAATCTTAATGGACGGGCAAGATATTATACAAATATCATGGTGGGCCCCAAACGCCAACTAGTTGGACATACAACTAGTTGCGCATGAGCATTACTCATATATATAGGCACTTATGTACCTATTAAACATATATGGTTTGATTTTCAATTGAACGCTAGTGTTATATATATGCATCTAGTTTAATCTACAAATTAGTTAGTTGATCATTAAAATGTGGGTTACCCCGACTTGACCCGATTTAATTTGGGTTAGGTAAAGGTTGGGAAAATCCAACCTGAATTTAATTTAGGTCGGGTTAGGGTTGAGGTGGAAATGACCCGACCCGAACCTGACTCAACTCGGCCCATTGCCACCTCTAGCTTGAAGTACCCAAATATAGTGGAGCCACGTGGTAGACTGCATTTGTACAGTTCACTCCCTATGCAATCATTGTACATTTGACCCTTCACCATATTTGTTTTTCACTAGGGGGCGTTTGGTATCTCTACTCTAATTCAATAAGAGCTTTTTGAATAAGAGCTATTTCAATAAGCTCCTTTCGTTCTAGCTCTTGTTTTAAATAAGCTCGTTTGGTAAAATCTCTAAAAAAAAAAAAAGCTTTTATTTAAAATAAGCACGTTTGGTAAAACCTCCAAACAAAAGCTCTTATTTAAAATAAGCATGTTTGGTAAAACTTTTAAATAAGAGCTTTTTTAAGGGTAGTTGATGTCATTTTTAAAGATTACAACAACTTAAATATAAGAGCAATCCAAATGGTTGTTTGGGTGAACTGTCCATCATGTGGGGCCTAACATCAATGTTAATTGTCCTTTATGTGGGGCCCCTTAATGTCCACTACCCATCACCATCACGTGGACTCTACATTTGATGTGTCCATAGTGCGGGCCCTACCTTTGAAGTGTATTGTCCATCATGTGGGGCCAGTTTTGATATACCATTCATCGTATGAGGTGCACCTTCTATATGATCATCCATCATACGACCCGCTTTGGATATGGGTCATCCATCATGAGAGACCTTGGAAGTGGACCGTTCATTAGGTGGGGCCCACTTGATGTTAACTGTCCATTATGAGGGGCCACACTTTTATGTGAGCCATCCATCATGTGAAGCCCACTCCATCCATTATGTGGGCCCACCTTGATGTGGACCATTCTTTGTTTGGGCCCCACCTTCATTATGGGCCGTTCATCATGTAAGCCCATCTTTGATATCAACTGACCATCATATGGGCCCACCTTCAAGGACCATCATCCATCATGTGGATCCCACCTTTGACGTGGACTACCATTTAAATGGGACCTACTTGATGTGCATGTTCCGTCATATTGGGCCACACTTTGATGTGGGCCATCTATCATGTGGGGCCTACCTTTGATGTGAACCTTTCATTACATAAACCCACCTTGATGTGGGGCCACAATTCAATATGAGTAATTCATTATGAGGGGCCCATCTTTGATGTCCACCATCCATCATATGGGTCCTACCTTTGTTGTAGAGCACTATCATGTGGGGCCCACATCAAGTAGGTAGTCCATCATGTGGGACCCATTTGATGTCCACCATCCATCATGTAGGTCCTACGTTGGCTGTGGACTGTCCATCATGTGGGGTCCAACCTTCAATATGGGTCATTCATCATGTAGGCCCACCTTTAATGGCAACCTTCCATCATGTGGTCCCACATTCAATATCCACCATCCATCACTTGGATCCTACCTTTGATGTGGACCATCCATCATGTGGGTCCCACCTTTGTTGTGGACCATGATCTATCATGTGGGGCACACTTTATGTCGATAGTCCATCATGTGGGACCCACCTTTGATGTCCACCATCCATCATGTAATTCCCACCTTTGCTATGGACCATCTATCATGTGGCGCAACCTTCAATATGGGTCATTCATCATATGGTCCCACATTTAATGTCAATCTTCCATCATGTGGTCCCACATTCAATGTCCACCATCAATCATGTGGGTCCCACCTTTGCTTCAAACCATCCATCATATGGGGCCCACTTGATGTGGATAGTCCATCCATCATGCGGGGCCACATTTTAATGTGGGTTATCCATCATGTGGGACCCACCTTTAGTGTTCATCATCAATCATGTGGGCCTAGCCTTCAATATGGGTTGTTCATCATGTGGGCCCACCTTAGAGATATTCTAAAGAAGAGAAGATGGCAAGATGGGAATTACTTAAAAAGTTTAAGGACAAACTTGTCCAAAAATTAATTAAAAATGTCTACCTGCTTAAGCTAAATAAGCTCTTAAAGAAAAAGTGACCTCCCTATCACTTATTATTTAAGAGCATTTTTGCTAATTTCTAAAACAATAAGCTTTAAAATGAAAGCTTTAACAAATGGACTATTTTCATAATAAAAGCTTTTTTTTTTTTAGAATGAGCAAATAAGCTCTGATTAGTAGATTTGCCAAACAAGTCGTTGATCAATCAGATGAACAAGATTGTCTAACAAGGGTGATTTTTGAGACATGAATCATCCATGCCAAGGCCTGCATATGGACGGACACCACTCATGCATCACTTTGGCATGTGTATTGTAGAGAGATGGCTTTACCCTAATCCAATTCTTGTTGCTCCACAGCACATTACAACAAATCAGGCTTTTTGCTGTGATTTTTTTTTAGCGACGAGTCACAAAAAATCAATTATTTGCGACGACTTTTCAAATCATCGCAAATAGTCAACTTTTTTACGACGAGCTGCAATTGTTGTCTCAAATACTTTCGCACAAATTTTTTCACTAAAAATTATGTGGCGGGAAGGACTTTGAGCGATGAGTTTGAAATGTCATCGTAAAAAGCCACGTTTTGCAATGATTTGGGTGTCGTCGTAAAAGATGATTTTTCACGACGTCACACAGTCATCACAAAAAGTGGCTTTTGGTGACGACTTATTCAATTTGTCGCAAAAATACAATTTTACACTATTTGCGACGAATTTGGTTTCATCGCAAAAAGATAGACTATTTGCGACGACATTTCAAATCATCGCTAATAGTCAACTTACTTGCAACGAGCTGCAACTTTCATTGCAAAAACTTCTCGAGAGAATTTTTCCATGGGGTAGGAACGACTTTTGCTTTGAGCTGAACAAATCGTTGCTAAATGCCACTTTTTGCGATGATTTCGGTGTTGTCACAAATGGTGATTTTTTGCAATGACACAAAAGCGATCACAAAAGTGGCTTTTAGCGACGACTTATACTACTCATCCTAAAAACACCATGTTACACTATTTTCGACGAATATGGTTTCATTGCAAAAAGGTAGACTATTTCAAAAACTTCTCGCGTGAATTATTTTTGTGGGGCGGTAATGACTTTTTGCGACAAGTTTCAAATGTCGTTGCAAAAGCAAATTTTTGTGACAAATTGTGTTGTCACAAAAAGTGGCTTTTGTAATAAGGTTGATAAAAAAAAAATCATAGAAATTGAGAATATAATTGATAAAAAAAATTGAGAACAAAATATAAAAATAGATATTTTGAAAAGATTAAAGAAAATTGAATAGTTTGAAAAAACATTACTTGTTAAATTTTTTTTTTTTGAGATTTTTAAAATGAAAATGGGATTTTATATTTTGAAAAAATTGAAAGTTTAAAAAATTTTGGAAAAAAATTGATATTAAAAAATCAAGATTTTGATGAAAATTTGCCATTTTGAAATAGAAAATTAAAAGGTTAAAACATTATGATTTTGAAAAAAAGAAAGAAAGTTAAGTTTGAAAAGAAATTGACAATGTTGGATAAAAATTGAGATCTTAAAAAACTGATTTTTTTAAAATGATATTTTGTAAATAAAAATAACATCTTGAAAATTTGGCATTTTGAAAAAAAAAATGAAATTTTTATAAAGAAAGTAAGATTTATATTTTCAAAAAATTGAGAAGGTTGATATAAAAAAAAAATGAGATTTTGAAAGAAGATATTGAAAAGTTTGAAAAGAAATTGACATTTTGAAAAAAAAAATGGAGAAGTTTGAAAAAATTAATTTTTTTAAAGAGAAAAATGTGATTTAAAACGAAAAATATGTTTTTGAAAAAGAAAATTAATAAGTTTAAAAAATTGTGATTTTAATAGTAAAAAGGTTGAGAAGTTGAAAAAAAATTGACCGTGTTTAAGAGATTCAAAATTTGAATGCAATTAAGATTTAAAGTTTTGAATAAATGTGATATTTGAGTTTTCCCTTCATATGTCCGTGTGCTCTTATTAATAATTTTCCTTCATTTGCTCGTGTGCTCATCGATTAAATAGTGGGAACCAACATAGATTGCTTCATTAAGTTCCTGATCGACAATCGAACAATGCGCATTATTGATGATCACTTGATCGACCTTCCAATCAACAATTAGATGACACAAAATTTTGTCGACCATCCAATCAACCTCCAATCAACGATCGAATGGTATAGACCACCATATATCGTGTCATCAAGTCCCCGATTGATGATCGAATGGTGTACATCACCAACGATCACTTGATCGACTCCCAATCAACAATTGAATGACAAAAAGTGTTGTTGACCATCTGATCAACCTCTAATCATTTATTGAAGGGTAAAAACGAATGTACATCATTTCATAAAGTCCTCGATTGACGATCGAACGGTGCACATCATTGACTATCTCTCAATTGACCTCCCAATCAACGATCGTATAATACAAAGTGTTGTGGACCATTCGATCAACCATCGATCAAATGGTGGAAACCACCATATATATAGATCAGTTCATCAAGTCCTTGATTGAGTATCGAACGGTGCACATCATTTACGATCGCTCGATTGACCTCCAAATCAACGATCGTATAATACAAAGTGTTGTGGACCATCCGATCAACCTCCAATTATCGATCAAATGGTGAAAACCACCATAGATCAGTTCATCAAGTCCTCGGTCGAGTATCGAACGGTGCACATCACTTACGATCGCCCGATCGACCTCTCAATCAATGATTGAACAATACAAAGTAAGGCTGAATGTGAGGTATGTATTCCAACCACAGGAACTTCATGTGAACCTTGGTCACAGACAATACACATCTGTTCACTTCCTGAACTCAGATTGCGTATTACCCCGTTTCACCTGAGCTCGTTATAGGGAGAGCTATGTGGGGCCCATCATGATGAGTGGATTTTATCCACGCTGTTCAACCATTGTCCCATGTCATTTTAGAGTATTTAGAAATAAATGAGACAAATCCAACCATCAAGTGGGCCACACCAGAGTTGGACAACATTTGACGTGGAATGATTTGTTAGAGACTCCTTCTCGTGTGGTGCACTTGAGGGTTGGATCTACCTCATGTTTGGGCTTATATCATAGAATGATATGGGATAATAGATTAACAGTGGATGAATCTCGAGGATCCATTGAAGCCGCCCCCAGGTTAGATGGTATATAAATGTCACGGTTGGCTAAGAATGTTTCAACGCTGCAAATTTCCACCCTCACTTTCACCTGTTGTGCTGCCCAATTGAGTTTCAATCTCCCTCAAATGATTGATCCAGCGAAACGGATGGACAGATTGAATATAACACACATACGTGTCCACATGCCGTGTACTATCTTCACTCTGTCATTTTAAGGCACGATGCCAAAAAAGAAGGTAGATCGAAGGTTTATGGACCACACCGTAAGGAAATAGTGGATATCAAGTACCTACCATTGATTGTTGGTGTGGCACACTTGAGATTTATATCCAACTCATTTTTGGTCAGTTAATGTTCAATCCACACTGTTTCTTATGGTGTGGTCCACTTGAGATTTGTATCTGAGTCATTTTTTGTCTTATGCCTTAAAATGAGCTTTTACAAATGAATGGAAGGAGTGGATAGAACAAATACATCATCGTGGGACCCACAAAGCTTTGACACCAGCAAGATGGCTGGTGTTCATGTCACTAGCAAGAGAGCGGATTAGCTGTTATCATGGAACAACTTAGTGGGTATTACCCTATCCATATGGAGCCCCTCTTAATGCATATTTTTACTATCCACATTGTCCATCTATTTTTCCATCTCATTTTAGGACGTGATTCCAAACCCCAAAAGATCCAAATCTCAGGTGGACCACACCAATAAAAAAGGTAATCAACGACCATTAAAACCTTTTTGTGAGCCACAAAGGTTTTAAATCAAGTTGATCTTTATTTTTTCCATTCATGTAGATCTTCTTGACATTATAAACAGGTTGGATTGAAAATAAACATTACTAAAACCTTATAATGGGATCTTTGGAATTTTTAATGGTGGGGAACTTAATCACCACTGTTTCCAGTGGTATGGTCCACTTGAGATTTGAATGTCTATAATTTTTGGAACCCCATCCTCGAATGAGCTGGTGAAGCGGATGGATGGCGTGGATATACAAAATATCATCCACGTGGGTGACACGGCAGGGGTAACACCCATAATAGGGCTCTCAATGGAGCGGGTCAGATCTGAGATCCGATTCGCTTTGAATCCGTATAATGCAGATTTAGATCTTAAAATAGGTCCGATTATTTAAATGGACCGGATTTGGATCTTAAAGTAGGTTTGATTACTTAAATGGACTGGATTTGGATTCACAGAAACATATCCGAGTTCGATCCGAATTTGATCCAAATCCAACTCATTGTCACCTTACTGTATATGTTATATTCATACTGGTTCTCTAGAGATTTCTTCGCGAACACGTTCTCTAGCTAGGCCCATGTATCCGCTGCGGTCTTCTCCCTTATGACATAATAGAGGACGTCGTCTGTCAGGTACAATTGTACATAGAGGTTCTGGCCTTCTTGTCCATCTGGGTCCACTCATCTTCCTTCATAGATTCCGGCCACTTCCCAAGAGTATACTCGACCCTTTGCTGAATTAGGATAACTTGCATATCCACCTTTCATAATTCAAAATTGTTTTTACCCAAAAACTTTTCAGTGTCGAACTTTGTGCTCGATGCCATGTGTCATCTCAGGTTCGAATTCTGTTACAACCAACATACGCTTTGATACCACTTGTTGGGAAAACCTCACAGAAGCACAGAGTTGAATCAAACGATCACCACATGCACGCACTCAATAAACACATAGAGAATAATCCGAATTTTACGTGGAAAACCCTTTTGGGAAAAAACCACAGTACAAAGTAATAATATCCACTATGAAACTCAGAAGATTACAGAGAATAACAATCAAGAAGCAAGAATCCTAAGAGAAAATCATTTTTCTCTCACCCAAAACTCTTTCTCTCCCCCCCAATAGTGTAAAACACGTATTAGCAATAACCCTAATCCTGTTTACAACCCTTACATAAGAGAAATCCAGAATTAACAACAATTAGTGCAAAAACACGCAGGTCTATCTAAACTATCGGGCCCTAGGGTTGGGTGCCTGAGCCCATGTTGGTCGCCCATTGGGCCCAACGTCGGGCGCCCAAAACCCTTCAAAAACGTCCTGAGAGTTTTGCCTTATAATCTGGAATTTCTCGGGCAAGGTCGGTCGCCTGAACACCCTCAATCTTGTGAGGATTGAGGGCTCCACTAACAGTATGCACTATGTGGGTACCACTAGAATGATGAGATGCACGAAAAGCAGGCTTATATTCAATGTTTACGTGGACCACGCTAAAATTAAAAAGCAAATTGAACAACAACCAGAAACCCCAAATTCAGTGGTGGCCCACTTTCAATGTGAGGAGACCTGTTGGATGGGAGAGGATTCGGTAAGACCCGGATCCACCAATGTGGGTGGGGCCCCGACTATGGGGCCACTGTGATGTATATGACTACATCCACACCGTCCATCTATATTGGAAGCTCATTTTAGTGCATCATCCAAAAAATGAAGCAGTTCCAAATCCCAGATGGACCATAGTACATGAAACAGTGGTGATTGACTATTAAAAACTTCTTGTGGGCCACAAAAGCTTCGGATCAAGATGATAATTGTGTAGTCTCTTCATCCAAGTGTTTGTGACCTTATCAACAGGTTGGATGGAAAATAAACATTCCAGTGGATTCCATGAAGGTTTTAATGGTGTGGATTCAATCATGACGGTTTCCTGTGGTGTGGTCCACCTAAGATTTGAGTCAGCTTCTTTTTGGGAACATGCCCTAAAATGAGCTTTCAAAATGGTTGGATGGTGTTGATTTAAGGAACATACATCACTGTAAGCCCCACAGTCATAGATCCTACCTACCTTGGTGGATCCGGGGTCTCACCTAATTCGCTCCCCTGTTAGATAGGTTGGAGGCCACGCAGACAAGACACTGGGCGACATGCAGAGGAACGGTCCTAGCATAATTAGTTCAAGGTTGGTGCAGCTATTATTTGCCTTGTGTGTTTAAAAATTCTTAGAAATAGAGTATTAATTAACAAGAACTGATCACCGTACACATGGCACGCATTTATGAATCTACAGTTCTCATCCATAGAGGGCTCCTTTGGAAAAGACTTTTCTTATTGATAACGGTTGGCTAGACTTGTGCCTCATGGTCTCTGCCTGTCTTCATCCAATACCGAAATATGTACAAGTCTACTGAGGAAACTGATGCGCTATGTACGCCAGGCACTGAAAAATAAGTGTAGGGACAAAAGCAATGCCGTGTATCTTCCTCCACCTTGTAAATTCCTGAGAGAAGCAATGCCCCCATTTCCATCCCATGGACTTAGTCTCTTACGACTAATTAGCTCAACTGTCAGAATAGCCGTCAGGTCACTCTCAAGCAACACAGGCTCTTTGAGTGTGGATCGTCTGTGTTGAAGGCACAGGAAAATTCAGTGTAGTCACTTCTCATTCGTCTATGTCGTCACAGATGACTACAGCTAAACGCACCAATTTTCGTTCTCTGGAATAAATTGTGCTATGCACAACACAATTTTTAATGTTTTGAAACTTCTCTGACCCCACCATGATTTATGTGTTAGATCCAAACTATCCATTAATTTTTTCAGATGATTCTAGAGCACAAGCCCAAAAATGAGGCACATCCAAAGTTCAAATGGACCACACCATAGAAAGCAGGACTACTATTGAAACCTTCTTAAGGTTTAGTACCATAAGGTTTATTTGCCATCTAACCTTTTCCTAAGGTCACACAAACCTGGATGAAGGGAAAACACAAATATCAACTTCATCCGAGCCTTGTGTGGCCCTGAAAAGGTTTTCAACAGTAGGCATCTAATTCTCTCTGTTTCCTGTATTGTGTCCCACTTGAGATTGGGATTTGCCTCATTTTTTGTGTTATGCCCTAAAATGATGTGAAAAAATGGATGTACTATGTGGATCTAACTCATACATCATGATGGAGTGACTGCACATATAGCGAGCACAATTTTTATTTATTTTTATGTGTGAATTATATATGTGGGCCCCACCATGAGGTATTTCTTACATCTACAATGTCCATCCATTCTTTCATATCATTCTAGGATATGAGCCCAAAAAAAGGCAGATCCATAGCTCAAATGGACCACACCACAAGAAACTGTAGTAATTGGACACCTACGCTGAAACCTTCTTGGGCTATAGAGGGTTGGTGTGACCTTATGAAAAGGTTCAATGGCAAAAAAATGTCATGGCTTTTCTTAGGAAGGTTTCGACGGTAGTTCGTTCAATCCCTACTACTTTCAATGGTGTGATTGAATTGGGCTTTGGATGCACACCATTTTTGAACTCATGCCCTAGAATAATATGAAAAATTGATAGAGTGTGCATCTAACACATAATCATGATGGGGCTAGAGAGGTTCCACACATTAAAGATTATGTTGTGTAGTACACAATCTATCTGGCAAAGAGAAGTTCATATATTTAGTGAGCTCATGTCATCACTGTGACAAGTACCAATGAGAAGCAATGAGAATTCCCTGCCCTAGAATTCCCGGTGCCTTCAACATAGATAGTCCCCACCCAGCTCTTCGCTAGCAAAATGCTGCACATTGCGGTGCCGGATTGCTTAGCATAGACATAGCAACGGATGAGCTTAAGCAGAGCCCCACCATAATGTGTTATATCCTCGTGGTACATACATTTTGCAATATCATTTTAGGACATAATGTTATAAAGACCTGGATGAAGGAAAAACAGAAATATTAATTGGATCCAGAACTTCTGCACCCCAAGAAGTTTTCAAAGGTGGGCGTTCAATCACTATTGCTTTATGTGGTGTGATCCATTTAAGTGTGGATATCCTTCAATTTTGGAATCACTGCCAAAAATGAGTCTGCAAAATGGGTGGATGGCATGGATAATACACAGTCCTTACACCATGAGTTTGTGGGCCCACCATGATGTACGTGTTTTATGCAGGCCGTGCATCCATTTTTGTAGCTCATTTTAGTGCATGAGCCCAAAAATGATGTATATCAAAAGCTCTAGAAGTGGAGATTGAATTCTTAACATTGAAATTTCAAGTTGATATTTGTGTTTTCCATTCATCCAAGGATATGTGATCTAATCAATAGGTTGGATAGAAAATAAACATTAAAGTGAGCTCTAGGTAGTTTTTAACGGTAGGAGTTCAATTACCACTATTTCCGGCTGGTGTGGCCTACCTTACATTTAGATCTGTCTCATTTTAGTGCTCATTTCCTAAAATGCGCTTCTAAAATAGATGAATGGCATGGATAAAACACATAAATGGCGGGGCTCGCAGAGACTTGACACCAGCTAGGTAAGTAGGTGGTGGTGGGGTAATCAGCCAAATCGCAGAGCAGAGGAGAAAAGCGGAATGTTTTGACATGGGGAAGTTCAGTGGGCCACACTATGATGTATGTGTTAGATCCACACTGTCCATCCATTTTTCTAGATCATTTTAGGGCATGATCCCAAAAAAGAGGAAGATGCAAAGCTCAAGTGGACCACACCACAGAAAGAAAGCAGTGGGGATTGAGCGCCTACCCTTGAAAACTTCTTGGTGGCCACGGAAATTTTGGATCAATCTGATATTTGTGTTTTTTCATTATCCATATCTGTGTTACCTTATGATGAACATGTTACATGGCAAATAAATATCATGGCGGGCCCTATAAATTGTTCAGATGAGTTGATGGAATGAGGTCCATCAGATTCGCTTTTTTAGGGTTGGGTTTGGGAGATGAGGCTGAATCTGAAATGAGCCTACCCAGCGTTGTGTTTGGTCTGGGCTAATCTTCGCTGTCTTGTTGGTTCGATGTGGCGTGACGGTTATGCATGGCCTGGCCCGACTAGCTTGACATTGGTAACTGAGATTCGGAGGGTAAGCCAGGCCTAGTCCGAGCCCAAATTGGGTCATGCAGGGCATGAGTTTATGACTCATGTGCTGGATTTGGACATGCTATAGCCTAGGCCATTTGCGACCCCAGCACATGGGCTGGGCTAGAACTATGGTTTTAAGTCTTGGACGAGTTTGACGTCATTCATCCGAGTCAACTCGTACTTGGTCAGATCTGATTTGGTAAAGGGAGGCCTTACTATATACTATGTCATTTGATTGATTTAACGTTCTGTGCTGCTTGCCATTCCGAATCTAAGGATGGGTCGAACCATTGTTCTAAGATTCTGATGCATTTCCATTGTGTTAGAAGACCAAAATGGTTGTTCAAGCCTAATTCGGCTCATGCTGGGCATTTTCACAGGGGCATCGCTCATGAGCTACGCTTGGACATTTTAGGTCAGGCTTTTATACCACTCATTGGCCGGACTTGAGCTGATGACCTCAATGTTGAAACACAGGCCGTACGCCATTGTGCGATGGGTTCAAACCATTGGGTACTGGACCAAAATATGGCAACGGCAAGTGAGAATGGGCAAGGTCTGCAGCACGATCAGGCCGGGAATTTTAGTTAATCGAGCTGCATTTTGAGGCTGAGCCCAACCATACACCAATCAGGCCGGGAAATTTAGACCAGATGTGGACCAACGATTATATGCAAAGCTCAAGCCCAGCCCAAATCAAAGTTTCAAAGCCACCAACAGTGGGCCAGGCCCAAAACAGCTTGGAGACTCTTTTGGGCCGCACTGCAAGATCTATCAGGAAGCACACCCTAAAATAGTGAGAAAAATACAAGATGGACCTTGAATCCTGCTGTTCTTGGACACACAGGCTGAGTTTGTACAGGTGCAATCATGTAACTAAAATTAAACCGTCTAAGTGGTACCGATGACAGAGAGAGATGGCAATTCTAAAATTGGATTGATTAACAGATCTGAACCTTTGATTAATGGACCTTTGCTTGATTCACTATTTTTTATATTAACCACTCATTAGATTGCTACTAATAAGCCACTTAAGGCATCTATTGCACGATTAGTGGTGTAGAACGCATCTGAAGTGAGGCCCACGATTAGTGATGTAGAGCACAACTGAGCGGCTAACCACCGTTTTTTAACCATTGATTTACAAAGCTAATGTTTGGACTACTTAGATCATTCTAGTGATATAATTTTAGTGATGCAATTGATAATCTAATTGTTTTGGGATATCATCTGCATGCCATGCATACAATTGATTAGTATTCTAGTGACACATATGTTACACATGCAATGACTGCTGAACTTTTAAAAATGAGGAGAGAGGGATTGCAAAACTTACCAAATCTGAGGATTTGAAATCCGTGGATTTAGAATACCCTCTAATCCACCGTGCCAAAAGACTGATGGATTCAAAATATTCTCAAATCCCTCCAAATCCATGGTGCCAAGAAACCCCTTAGGTGGGCCACACCACAGGAAACAGTGTGAAATCATGCCTAAAACCTCAAATTCACGTGGTATGGCCCACAAAAGTCTTGGAACATCTTGATTTTGGTGAATCCATTCATCCATATGCAGCGTGTCAGATGAGTGGATTGGATGACATAAACACAACACGGTGGATCCCGCACATAATTTGGATTATTTTAATGGTGGGACTTACCATAGCCATTTGCCCCACTTGTATTGATTGAACCTACAGTTTTCATCCATCGAGGGCTCATTTGGAGAAGACTTTTCTCATTTGATGTTGATGGTTGGCTAGACTTGTGCCTCAGTCTTTCCCTGTCTTCATCCAATGTGTAAATATGAACAAGTCTAAAGAACTGACGCGTTATGTCGTCAGGCACTGAAAAATAAGTGTATGGACAAAAGCAATGTCGTGTATTCTCCTCCACCTTGAAGAATAAATTCGTGAAAGAAGCTATGCCCCCATTTCCATCCCATGGACTTAGTCTCTTAGGACTAATTGGCTCAATTGTCAGATTAGCTGTCAGGTCACTCTCAAACCAACCAGTGGTCCAAATAGCTGATAATGGACCGCAACATTGTAATGGAAACTGTGTTAAGGATGCATGGGCTCTTTGAGCGTGGATTGTCTTTGTTGAAGGCATAGGAAAATTCAGTGTAGTCACTTCTCATTGGTCATGTGGTCGGGGATGACTACAGCTAAACGCACCAATTTCGTTCTCCTATATATTTTTTAATGTTTGAAACATGTCTAGCCCCACCGTGATTTATGTGTTAGATCTATATTGTTCATCAATTTTTCCATATGATTCTAGAGCACAAGCCTAAAAAACGAGGCACATTCAAAGTTCAACTGGACCACCCCATAGAAAGCAAGACTACGGTTGAAACCTTCTTAGGGTCCACCATAAGGTTTATTTGCCATCTAACCTTTTCCTAAGGTCACACAGACCTAGATGAAGGAAAACACAAATTTCAACTTCATCAGAGCCTTGTGTGGCCCTAAGAAGTTTTCAACAATAGGTGTCTAATTCCCTCTATTTCCAGTATTGTCTCCGTGTTGAGATTGGGATTTGCCTCATTTTTTGTGTTATGCCCTAAAATGATGTGAAAAAATGGATGTACGGTGTGGATCTAACACGTACATCATGATGGAGTGACTGCACATATAGCAAGCACAAATTTTTTTTGATGTGTGAAATTTACATGGCCCCAACATGATGTATTTCTTAGGTCTACACCGTCCATCCATTATCTCGTATTATTCTAGGATATGAGCCAAGAAAAGGTAGATTCGGTGCTCAAATGGACCACACCACAAGAAACTGTAGTAATTGGACACCTACCGCTGAAACCTTCTTGGGGCTATAGAAGGTCAGTGTGACCTTATGAGCAGGTTAGACGGCAAAAAAAAAAACATCATGGTTTTCCTTAGGAAGGTTTTGACGGTAGATCCTTACCACTTTTAGTGGTGTGATTGAATTGAGCTTGGATGTGTATAAATTTTGAGCTCATGCTCTAAAAAAGTCTAGAAAAATTGATGGACAGTGTGGATCTAACACATAATCATGGTGGGGTTAGAGAGGTTCCACATGTTAAAGTTTATGTTGTGTAGTACATAATCTATTCAGTAAAGAGAAATTCACATGTTTTGTGAGCTCATGTCATCACAGTGACATGTACCAATGAGAAGCGATGGCTCAAAAATTTCCTATGCCTTCAACATAGACAATCCCCACCCAGACTCTTTGGTAGCAAAATGCTGCTGGGGTTGCTTAGCATAGACATAGGAACGGGCGTTGTTAAGCAGGCCCCACTGTAATGTGTGTTATATATCCACCCGGTTCATACATTTTGCAAGATCATTTTAGGACATGACCTCAAAAAGAGACAAATCCAAACCTTAGGTGGACCACATCACAGGTTCATACATTTTGCAAGATCATTTTAGGACATGACCTCAAAAAGAGACAAAGCCAAACCTTAGGTGGACCACATCACAGAAAGCAGTGGGAGAAATGATGCTCATCATGGAAACCTTCTAAGGCTCACCATTATGTTTATATGCCATCGAACCTATTCATAAGGTTGTAAAGACCTGGATGAAGGAAAAACAGAAATATTAGTTGGATCCAAAACTTCTACACCCCAAGAAGTTTTCAAAGGTGGGCGTTCAATCCCTATTTCTTTATGTGGTGTGGTCCACTTGAGTGTGGATATCCTTCAATTTTGGGATCACGCCCAAAAAATGAGTATGCAAAATGGGTGGACAGCATGGATAATACACATAGCCCTTACGCCATGAGTTTGTGGGGCCACCATGATGTATGTGTTTTATGCGGGCCGTGCATCCATTTTTGCAGCTCATTTTAGTACATGAGCCAAAAATGATGTATATCAAAAGCTCAAGTAGAAGTGGAGAATGAATTCTTAACATTGAAACTTCTCGGCAGCCACAAAAGTCTTGGATCAAGCTGATATTTGTGCTTTCCATTCATCCAAGGATATGTGATCTAATCAACAGGTTGGATAGAAAATAAACATTACAGTGAGCTCTAGGAAGTTTTTAACGGTAGGAGTTCAATCACCACTATTTCCGGCTGGTGCGGTCTACCTTACATTTAGATCTGTCTCATTTTAGTGCTCATAGCCTAAAATGCTCTTCCAAAATAGATGAATGGCATGGATAAAACACATACATCATGGTTGGGCTCACAGAGATTTGACACCAGCTAGGTAAGTAGGTGGTGGTGGGGTCATCAGCCAAATCGCAGAGAAGAAAAGCGGAATGTTTTGACATGTGGAACTTCAGTGGGCCACACTATGATGTATGTGTTAGATCCACACTGTCCATCCATTTTTCTAGATCATTTTAGGGCATGATCCCAAAAAAGAAGAAGATGCAAAGCTCAAGTGGACCACACCACAGAAAGAAAGCAGTGGGGATTGAACGCCTACCCTTGAAAACTTCTTGGTGGCCACAGAAGTTTTGGATCAATCTGATATTTGTGATTTTTCTTTATCCATATCTGTGTTACCTTATGATGAACATGTTAGATGGCAGATAAATATCATGGCGGGCCCTATAAATTGTTCACATGAGTTGATGGAATGAGGGTCCATCAGATTAGCTTTTTTGGGGTTGGGTTTGGGAGATGAGTTGCTGCCGTTGCTCGCCATCTCTCTTACTTCTTTCTTTCTAGCTTTCCCTATTTCCACTATCCGAAGACAGAGAGAGGCTGAATTTGAAATGGGCCTACCCAGCGTTGTGTTTGGTCTGGGCTAATCTTCGTGTCTTGTTAGTTCGATGCCGGCGTGACGGTTATGCATGGCCTGGCCCGACTAGCTTGACATTGGTAACTGAGATTTGGAGGGTAAGCCAGGCCTAGTCCGAGCCCAAATTGGGTCATGCAGGGCATGAACACAAGTTTATGATGTCATTCATCCGCTCCTATATACTATGTCATTTGATTGCTGCTTGCCACTCCGAATCCAAGGATAGGTCGAACCGTAAGATTGTTCTAAGATTCGTATGCATTTCTATTGTGTTAGAAGGCCAAAATGGTTGCGCAAGCCTAATTCGGATCATGCTGGGCATTTACACAGGTTCATAGCTCATGGGGTAGGCTTGGACATCTTTAGGCCAGGCGTTTATACCGCTCATGGGCCAGACTTGAGCTGATGACCTCAATGTTGAAACACAGGCTGTATGCCATTGTGTGATGGGCTCAAACCATTGGGTACTGGACAGAAAATATGGCAAGGGCAGGTGAGAATGGGCAAGGTCTGGAGCACGATCGATGCCCTGAAGCCCACATTGTAGTTAATCGAGCTGCATTTCGAGGTTGAGCCCAACCATACACCAATCAGGCCAGGAATTTTAGACCAGATGTGGACCAACGAGTATATGCAAAGCTCAAGCCTAACCCAAATCAAAGTTTCAAAGTCACCAACAGTGGGCCAGACCCAATACAGCTTGGACACTCTTTTGGGCCGCACTGCAAGATCTATCAGCTGGAAGCACACCCTAAAATAGTGAGAAAAAAGAAAAAAGAAAAAAAAGATGCACCTTGAATCCTGCTGTTCTTGGACACACAGGCTGAGTTTGTACAGGTGCAATCATGTAACTAAAATTAAACCGTCCAAGTGGTACCAATGACAGAGAGAGATGGCAATTCTAAAATTGGATTGATTAACAGATCTGAACCTTTGATTAATGGACCTTTGCTTGTTAAGGATTATTCACTACTTTTATATTAACCACCCATTAGATTGCTACTAATAAGCCACTTAAGGCATCTATTTCACGATTAGTGGTGTAGAACGCATCTGAAGTGAGGCCCACGATTAGTGATGTAGAACACAACCGAGCGGCTGACCACCGTTATGTTTGGACTACTTAGATCATTCTAGCTAGTGATGTAATTTTAGTGATGCAATTGATAATTTAATTGCTTTGGGATATCATTTGCAGGCCATACATACAATAGATGAGTATTCTAGTGACACATATGTTACACATATGATTACTGTTTAACTTTAAAAAATGAGCAAAGGAGATGATTGGTGATCCAAGCAAAAGAGAGCCATTGCAAAACTTACCAAATGTGAGGATTTGAAATTCCATGGATTTAGAATACCCTCTAATCCACCGTGCCAAAAGACTGATGGATTCAAAATACTCTCAAATCCCTCCAAATCCATGGTGCCAAGAAACCCCTTAGGTGGGCCACACCACAGGAAACAGTGTGAAATCACGCCTAAAACCTCAAATTCACGTGGTGTGGCCCACAAAAGTCTTGGAACATTTGATTTTGGAGAATCCATTCATCCATATGCAGCGTGTCAGATGAGTGGATTGGATGACATAAACACAACACGGTGGATCCCGCACATAATTTGGATTATTTTAATGGTGGGACTTCCCATAGCCATTTGCCCCACTTGTATTGATTGAACCTACAAATGTAAGGTATAAAATCTGTTCATCCTCACCATCATCCATCCATGGAAAACATCTCCTGGTTGAGACAGTAGTAACATTTCAGCTTGTGGGCATGTGAAGAGAAATACAGGAACTGTGTACATTTAACAAAAATGGCCGAAAATTTATGGCTGAATCAGATATTGGACATGGTATGGTCCATTTTTTATGGGCCCAATAAGCCAATGGGCCTGAGTTAGTGAACTATGAGCCCACCTATACAACATGGTGACATGATCTTATCTAGAGTAGTACACAAACCGAGCTAGCTCGAAAAGCTGGCTCGGCTCGGCTCAGCTCGAAAGAGCTCGGTTTGGCTCGGCTCATAGGGTTGGACAAGTCAAGCTAAGCCTATTTTATGGGCTTGTTCAAAATTCAAACCAAGCTCGGGCCTAGCCGGAGCTCAATTTGGCTCGACTCGAACCAGGCTCGATTTGGCTCGGCTCGTGTATAGGATCGGTATTTAAAATATATTATATATTAATATTATTATATAATATATAAAAAAAATTTAAAATAAAAAACAAAACCCTAAAAGTCGCCATCGCCCGCGGCTGCTTGACCGCTGTCTGACCTTCACGAAGACCATGACCCTCTGATCTCTCTCTCTCTCTCTCTCTCTCTCTCTCTCTCATCTTCTCTCTTCTCATTTCCCCTCTCTCCACTCTTCGCCCGGCCATTCCGGTAGTCCCCAACCTTGTCCAACAGCCAACAACCGACCACTCCTGTCCGACGGCCAACCTCCCAGCTGATGACCACCCTTGTCTGATAGCCAATGATGTAGAACGGGTCGCTGATTATTTCATGGCCCAGATGGAGCAAAAGAAGACCGTTCAGGGTCGAAAGTGATCCGGACCGTTAGGACCGTAAATCGGTCGTATCTCACAATCCGGGATGAGTTACGGGACGTATAATATATCAATTTGGGGTAGCTCGAGCTACTTTAGCCAACCAACCCTGCTACGCTGGGTTGCCCAGCCCGGAATCGCGAGAATCGACTGTATCGACGGTCATTAGGCTAGTTTATTTTCAATTTTACTATTTATAGTAAGTTTTAATTCGATCATAACTTTGCATCCGTATGGTTTTAGAGTTAGTGCCCAACATGAAAAGGGCTTAGAATATTTAGTAGAACAACGTGGTTGAGGTCGTTTGAAAACTTTCTATTTTTAGCCGAAAACCAAGAGTTCTAGTAGGATTGAACGACTTCTATAAATAGTAAGTTTACTATTTATAGTAAGTTGCGTTTTCTAGGAGTTTAAGTTGGAATTGGATTCTGATACTTTACCTAGGGTTTAGTTTCCTATTTATATGCATTGTAATTTCGTTATTATTCATTCAATTATCAATAAATCAATTATTTGGAATTTATTTCCTCTTTTTTATCTTTTTTTTCTTCTCGTGGATTCGAGAACTATTGGTTAGGGAGACGGTGATCGACCTACCATGTCCTCCCTGCGTCAGCCGACCTCCCTCCGGCTGACAACCTCCCCTATTCGGCTGCCCCAAGCTCGAAAGCCCAAGTTCGATTCGACTCAAATGCCCAAACTCGATATTGCCTCGAAGCTCGACTCGAATTTAGGCTCGAAAGCTTGAAGCTCAAATAGGCTCGAATTCGGCTCGAAGCTCGACCAAACCAAGCCAAGCTTGCCAGTTGGGCTTGAGGACCAAGCCGAGCCAAGCTCGAGCCCAGGTCGCCCACTGACCAAACCAAGCTAAACTGTTCAAAGCTCGATTTAGCTCGACTCGTCTACACCTCTAATCTTATCGGGCATGTCCTCTGATGGAGAATCCTGTAATATCTCATTTCAACCTTACAGCACCCTACCTTTGTGGGGCGCACCATATTTTATATGTAAATCCACTTTGCCTATTAGGTGAAAACAATTATTTGAGTTGTACATAGATAGTAAAGATCTGACGTAGAACGGGTCACAAACGTATTGGTGACTGATATAGGATGAGGATCAAGCACCTTTCTATCACACATGGACTGGAAAAAAAAATCAACAAAAAGTCGACAAAACTCAACAAAGTTCGACCAGTCGAATCGACCGATCGAAATTCTGCCAAAAATTTCAGTCTAGTTGCTCGGCAATTTTTGCTTGTTTAAACAAGTCAAAATCCATCTTGACAAGTCGAAAAATTGCAAAAATTCTCAAACTTACGGATTTCTTTTCTATTTAGTTTACAGCTCCTTTATTGTGTTTTAGGGGTTTGTTTTAAACTATATAAGCTCTCTTAGACTCATTGTTAATGATTCAAAGTTCATATTATTCAATAAACTTCCAACTTTTGTCGTTTTCTTCTCTTGTGGATTCGAAAAAGCTCTAGTAAATTCCTAAGAGCCTTGTGGATTCAAGTTAGTTATCTTATGGGGAAGATACTGATTGACCTCATCACGTCTTTTCTTGTGTTAAGATCAACCTAATAAGAAATTATAATGGGTCATACCGTTATAAACAATGTAAAGTGGCTCCTAAAACCAAAGTTAGACACGAGTCGAGCTAGTTCAGAAACCCTGCTTGAACCGACTCGACTCGTGGACTGCAACTGGTCAATTCAAGTAGCTAAACCTACAGATAAAAAAAGAAGAAGAAGTCGAGTTCGAGTTGGTTCAAGCTCGAATCAACTCGACTCGATTCCAAGCTTGAACCCAATTCGTTTGAATTAATATATATTTAATATTTTATATATTATATATATAATATATATGTTATAAAATAAAAGGTTAAAATTAACCTAAAACCCTACCTGACCCCCCTTTCCATCCTCTACTTGAGCGATAGCCACCCCACCCAACCGGCCAACCCCACCTGACCCACCACCGGCGAGTGATGACAAGTTAGCAACCCCCCGGTCCCCACCTCTCTCTCTCTCCTTCTCTGATTATCTTTCTTCTAAAAAAGGTTAGTTTGATTTTATTTTTTTAACTTCTTTTAATAATTTTAATCTCTCCCTCTCTCTCTACTTCTTTGATTTGTTTTTTTTTTTTTTTTTTTTTTTTTTTTATAATTTCAAGTTCTATGTGGATCGGGTTGGGTCAGGGACAGCCAGATAATGTTGGGTTGCATCAGGTGGGTTGGGTTGTGTCGGGTTGCATCAGGATGCGTTAGATTGGGTCAGGGTGCATTAGGGTGTGTCGAGTTGGATCAAGGTGCGTTGGGTTGGGTTGGGTTGGAATTGTAAACTTATATAACTTGACATACTTGAATTATAGATTTGTATAACTTACAATTCCCGACAGATGAATTCTAAACTTGTATAACTTAAATTTTTAGACAGACTTGAATTCTAGACAGATGCATTCTATACTTGAGATTCTAAACTTGTATAACTTGACATACTTGAGTAACTATGTTATTTGATTACTTGAATAATTGCCTATGTTAGTTGATTACTTGAATAATTGCTTTCCCTATATTAGTTGAATCGTTGATTACTTGAATAATTGTTTTGCCTATTGTTAGAATTGAATCTCGCACGGCGGGATTTGCTTGGGGTTGCACTTCAATTTTTTTTCCATGGGGAATCAGGAATTTATACGCATTCACAAACAAAGTAAACAAGTACACAAAGATAAGGAGCAAAAATGATCTTTCTTTTATATATTATAGATCCTTTACATTCCAGGTCGTGTTATGACATGAGCCATTAATTACATTGAAATGATCGATGACCCTTGATTAAAAAACAAAGACTCTATAATCGAGGATGATGTCTTTATTGTAGATGTATTGGGCCGTTGGAGGCTAAGTCGGGCTTTGCATGGACGAGGCTGCCTTATATAGATAGGACTATCTTTTTGGTAAGTCGAATGCCTATATCCCATGTCGTTTCGAGTTTTAGTTGAGAGACTGCTAAGCTATAGTCGAGTGGTAACATTGGGCCTACTCCCGTCGTCGAGATGGGGATCGCGGGAAGACCAACTACTGTGGTGAACTCGAACAGCCCAGCCAACGGATGTCAACTCTAATGGGTAGTTAATTGAACTATTGTGAGACGGTCGTCCTTAAGTGTTGACTTTATATTATAGTAGTTATGACTATCGATTAGTAAGGTATCTATTGGTAACTCTAGCCCTTTTGACACATCCCTTCATTGAGTATACAACTGTACAATAGCGTTCCTGCCTCAGGTCGAGGTTTGATATATGACTTGAAGTACTGTTTTTGCCCTCGAGTTGGGGTCCGATATATGTTTTGAAGTAGTGTTTTTGCCCTCGAGTCAGGGTCCAATATATAGTTTGAAGTAATGTTTCTTCCCTTGAGTTGGGGTCTGATATATGGTATGAAGATCTTGCAACGGAGCTGATTGAACTGCGCTGAACTGCGCATAACGACGAATCACTTGTAGAACTGTCCAAGTGTTGAAGGAGACATACGCAAGCTTTGAACTCCTAGCGCATGTTGCTGGGGTCTGGTGTATGTGCCAGAGATGCTTAAAGTGACTGCATCGGCTGACGTGTCGAAGAATTAAAGTATCGTGTCATTTCGTTCCTCCTTGGGAGTTTTGTGGGGCACGTCGACTGATACATCTCTTATGCGGTGATCACCGACACATGCACTGGAGGTCTAGTGCTATGCACACCTACGGTTGCCGAAAAAGGGATTCTGACGAGGCTTTCTGAAGCATTGTGCACCGATTCAAGGTTTTTACGTCAATCGAGGATTCTCTAGTCTCATATCATTCTCGTTTTTTAAGCATACACTATAAATGATAGAATGAACTATTTATAGGAAACAATTTGGGGTCATGGAGTCCAGTGTTTAGGGAAACTCGTCCAGTGGATAAGGTTCATGGTCCAGCAGATGTCGAATGCATGAAAGGAGTCCAACGGATGGGGTTTGACGTCTAGTGGATACATAAACGCTGGCCTTTGGTCACATCGCAACTTGAAAGGTCAGCGCATCCACTGACGATGGGATTTTCGATCCAGCTCATACACAAACGTTGAGATTTTGGCCTAGGACATGGTTTAAGTCCAATGTATAGCCAGATGCTGGGCTTTTGGATCCAGCGAATATATAGACGCTGGGCCTTTTGGCCTTCCTCGAACTTAGCCTCGAGACTGCCATTGGGCCCCAGCGCATGCCTAAATGCTAAGCAAGGCGGTGGGTCCATTTTTCATTTCGGTTGTTTGTGGGACCCACCTGTCGACGTGGCCGCATGTGCTGGACTCAGTAGGTCTTGCGCATGGCCACGTGGCAGCTCCCAGTGGTTTCTGACTTTTATAAAATTTTGGGTCCACTTGCGTAGTTTGTGGGCCCAACGCATACATAGACACTGGACTTTTCGCCCTCGGTTTCCATGCACTTCGATCCACTTGTTTGATTCCTCTTTTACGTTCCATCTTTTCCTGAACACATTTATCGTCCAGCGCATGCTATTTTGGAACCCAACACCTATGTTAGTTAATTACTTGAATAGTTTTTTTGCATGTGTTAGTTGATTACTTGAATTTGATTTATACTTTATTCAAGTATTCAACTACAAATCATATAATTTGTAGTTGTATACTTCAATTAAACATATATCAATTAGATATAGAGTGACCCCACTTGACACTTGACACACTTGACATATGAATTGAATAATCTACTTACCCGTTTAAGAATTCATATATAATAAATTGTATTCAAATTAATTATTGGTTTGGTATTCTTTATATATATATATATATATATATATATATATATATATATATATATATATATATATATATATATGAATTCTAAATCATCCAAGTTGAATATTTTGGTAATATATCTAATATTGCTTACACAATTTACATGGAGTTTGAGATTCGGTGCATTAATTTAATTTATTCTCCGAATATATGATTCTCAATTGATTGCCTTCCTCCCTTCTGTGAATAACAGATAATGGTGATGAACAATAGAGAATTTTTACATACATTTGGAGAATTATGGGAAGATGTTGTCAAATTTTCAACTCGCATGTAAATTATGTGAGCAAAGTACATAATGTATTATTGAATGAGATAAAAAGTGAAATTAAATTGTAGGAGACGTTAGAAAATACCCACTTACAAATCACAGATTACAATGACACCTTCCAACTTCACATATCTTACGTGTGCTTTCTTCTCTTCATATTTAAATATGACTAGTGAGGAAGTCCCTACCATCTCTGGTGCTAGTGCATCTGTCACATCTCTTATAGTTATTGATGTCCAAGGAGATGAGGAAAATTTAAATTCAGCTATGTCTAATAAAGGAAAGAAAAGATCGACAGTTTGGGACGAGTTTGAGAAGGTTGAGGTAAAAGAGGGTAGGAACTATGTTATCAAGGTTAGATGTAAGCGTTGTAAGTTAACCTTCGCAAAGCATTCTAGGGGATCAACTTTACATTATTGCAAATACAATATTCATTATACTAAGAGCCCAAAAATTCCACATTCAGATTAACAATTTCTCTCATTTGCCTCATCTGTAAGAAGCGATTAACTAGCTACTCTTACCACTCATAAGTTTGAAAAAGATAAATTAAAAGATTAGTTTGTAAGAATAGTTATTGTTGAGGATAAACTATTTAAATTTATAAAGAGCAGAGTTTTTTGTAAATACAGTAGATACTTAAATCCCAAATTTGAGAAGTGCTCATGGGTCACAATGTAAAGAGAATGCATGAAGATATATATGAATAAGAAGACAAAGATGAAAACCCTTTTATCATCACTCTTATGAATAAGTCTTCATCAGTCTCATGAATAAGTCTTACTTCAGACATGTGGATGACATCTAACCAAATGAAGCAGTACATTTCACTAACTGCACACTATGTTGATGTAAATTAGAATCTATGTAAGACAACTTAAATTTTTTGTCACCTTCCTCCCCCTCATACTAGTTTGGTTATTTTAAACTACATATAAAATTGTCATCAGGAGTGGGGCATCAAAAGTAGGATATCTTCAATCATGCTAGATAATGCATTTACAAACAATGTTGTGATTTCTTTTTTGCGGAACCAATTCAAGACAGCTGAGAATCTTTATTTTGGGGGAAAGATTTTTCAGGTTAGATGTTGTGCTCATATTCTGAATCTAATTGTATAAGAGAGACTAAAAACAATTAAAGAATCATTTGAAAATATAAGAGAGATCGTGAAGTATATAAGGGAGTCATCATAAAGACTTAGTATCTGGAATGATATACTCCAACGTTTGAATGTTAGATCACAAAAAAATTATAGTTAGATGTGTGCATCCGTTGGAATTCATTGTATGAAATGTTGGATGCGGCAGTAGAGTTGAAACTTGAATTCCCAGAATTTGCAGTTCATGACAAAGCATATGCTTAGTTACCTAATGAAGAGATTGGAGAAAAACTGAAGATGTTCGTAGTTTTCTTTGAGTTTACCATGACTACACGAAGATATTTTTCAAAAATAAACATCCAATGACAAATCTGTTTCTTTTAAAGCTTTGGAAGATTAAGTATTCTCTTCAGAGAAGTGTCACAACAAGTCTAGATTATATTCAAAATATGACACTAAGCATACAAGTGAAATTTTAGAAGTACTGGAGTGAATACTGTTAATGGTTTTAGCTATTTTCCTTGATTCTCACTCCAAAATGGGGTTGGTTAGTGTTAGAACTAGAAAAATGAACTCCAAAGGGGACATTTTCCTTGAAATGTGGTGTTTTGTTACTCTGGGGTTCTGAATAACGGAAACATTCATAGACAATCACAAGCATTCATAAAAGTACACAAGGAGAGATATCGCAAGGCGAATTTTATTCCAGAGATCCTGAGATCTTGTACATTCCAGGCCGTGATCTGGCACGAGCCCTTAATTACATCGAATGATCGATGACCCTTGATTAAAAGGCAAAAGACTAGTCAGCAGGGACTATGGTCTGAGAGTTTGTGGTCATAGAGACCTGTATTTATTTTGTTATGGACCGAACCATCTTTGTATTAGTCAGATGTCTATGTCCCATGTTTTGGCCGGAGATCCGGGCTGAGACTATCAGGGTTTATGACTGAGAAGGATGACTCTGGGCCTGCACCTGTCAATGTATGGACAGGTGACCTCGGGAAGTCCATTCTGCAGTTGTGTATACCTGCGTAGCCCAACCGACGGATGCCGTTTTTAATGGGTAGGGCATCGATTGTTGTGTTGTGGCAGTTCATAACAATTATTTTGTAGTGAATTGAAACTCTTTGGCATGGTTTATCGTGATAACCATAGTCCCGTTTATCTAGCTTTCGACTCAAATCGGATCACATCTTTACAGTAAATATAAATGATGACATGTTTGCATAGTTCCGGATGCTGGCGGCATCTCTTTCGAGAAGTCGTTTCGTTCATCGTGTCGAATCAGATTGAACTTTGAAGATGCGCAATTCTACTCATTTCGAGACCCTGAAACGTCCATTTGACCATTCCATTGCGTCCGGAACGCTCAAAACACCCAAAATAGGCTCAAGTGGCACTTGAAAACACTTAAAATTGAGTCCGGTGCACCCATGAACATGTTCTGGAATTAGCTGATTTTTTGGGTGCGTGTGACATAATTTATGGGTGCGTGGGAGTCCAACGCACCTTGAAAATACATGTCTGAATTATGTTGATTTTACGGATGCGTGGGGTAATTTTCGGGTGCGTTGGGGTACAATGCACCCTGAAAATACAAATCCGCTTTTTGTTGAATTTTCGGGTGCGTCAAGCTATTTTCGGGTGCGTGGGAGTCCAATGCACCCTGAAAATACGAGTCTGCTTTTTGTTGAATTTTCGGGTGCGTCAAGATATTTTCGGGTGCGTGTTCACACTTGTGATTTTTTTATAATCCGGACCTGCGGTGGTGTTGGTCAGAGTGACCTTCTGGTGGAAGATGCCGGCGATCGAAAAAGAATTCTGGTCACCGGGGAAGTTTTCCGGCTGTCGGAAAGGGATTCCGGCGAGGGTTTTCGGCGACAAATCCCAGATACGCAGGGGATAATAGCTCTCTCTCTCTCTCTCTTAATCTGTTCCAATCTCTCTAAATGAACAGTGGGAGGGGTATTTATACCCGAAAATACCGGACAGTGACCAATGAGGGCCTGCCACGTATGGCGCCTCCCATAAAGTCTTTGACGCACCCCCAAATAGGCACGTGGGAGCTCTGACGCACCCAAAAATGATATTTCGAAAAGTGCTGATTTTTATGGGTGCGTCGAGCTATTTTTGGGTGCGTTGGAGTTCAATGCATCCAAAAAATACCATGCTAGTTTTGGTGATTTTATGGGTGCGTTGGGCTATTTTAGGGTGCGTTGCAGTCCAATGCACCCTGAAATTGCAGTTCCGTATTTTCTGAATTTATGGACGCGTCGAGGGTATTTTTAGGGTGCGTCAAGCCATTTTTGGATGCGTCAGAGGTAAAAAACATCCTGAAACACTTTTTGAATTTTTCATGAATTTAAGGGTGCGTTGGACTGAATAAATGGGTGCGCTTGACGTACCCGTGTCTTGCAAAATTGGGTTTTACGAAACAGAGGGCTTGTGGGGCCCGTTTTTCGGCGAATCGCCATGCACTGCTTATCATAATTCATGAAGAACGTGTCTGCTTGATTCTGGGCAGTTTTGATCACGGTGATCCGTGGGACCCACCGAAGAAAATGGCTAAGTACTGGATCCTCTGCAAAATCTGGGTGTTTGGGTGCGTCGGGTAATATTTTGTGGGATTTTCTCGAAGCACGTGTCCAATTAATTTGTTTTAGAGGGTACTGACTTTTGGGACCCCAACAGATGCCCCTCTGGTGCGTTGCGATGGACCTACAACCGTTCATCGCGACGCATCGGATTCCCGGGTCCACACTATAAATAGATAAGATAGCTTGATTTAATTTCATTCTTCGTTTTTTACTGTGCATTTGCTCTGCCTTCGACGCACCCAAATATTCTCCAACGCACCCATTTAATATCGCCAGAGCACCCAAAAAAGGTCCAGCGCACCTTTTTATTTCAAATACTTGGATTTTTTGGGGTGCGTCAACTTGGTGGAATTCTTGATTTTAAGGGTGTGTTGCGCTCAATGCACCCAAGTACTCAAACTTGGTTAAATTTTGGAATTTTCAGGGTGCGTTGCTCTCAACGCACCCAAGTACTCAAACTTGGTTAAATTTTAGAATTTTCAGGGTGCGTTGCGCTTAACGCACCCCTCGTCACAAGTTGGGAAACCCTTAGATTTTTAAGGGTGCGTTGGGCGTGACGCACCCAAATATCGTACTTCAAAAAAATCAGCGAATTTCAAGGTGCGTCAGGCGTGACGCACCCATATACTGGACTTAGCTAATTATGGTATTTTGGGGTGCGTTGGAGGTCGACACACCCAAATATTCAACTTTGCATTTTTTTTTTTTTTGCAAATTTTGATTTTTTAGGGGTGTGTTGGGTCCGACGCACCCAGTTTCCCGGATTTTGACTTTTTGCTTCTGAGGACTCTTTCGTGTGTAAATTTGGCCCAACACTGCCCGTTATATCCACATTTTGGGTGGGCAAAGCTATTCCCGTGGTAACAAGGATCGTTACTTTAAAGGATATGGGGCCCCGCACTTCCGTCGTAAATTTTCATGTGCATTCCTTGTTATCCGGAAGCTGTGTCGGGTCTCATATACTTTAAATCTTGGGCTATGCCTGACCAAAAATGACATCTTCTGAGAATTATCATGATTAATTTGGGTAGAGTTTAGACGTACCTGCGCATGCCTCCATTGACTTTGAATCTGATGTAAATAACCTTCATATGCTTCCTCTCTTTACTCCTTTTGTCGAATTGCCGCAGTTCTCAAATCGGGTTGTTAGTCTTGTTTTTTCCAGCAGACAATGGTTGCGACTCGTGCCTCCTTACGCGCAGCTCGTGACTGCTTGCAACGACTCTTTGACTCCCTTAATCGTCTGGAAGCTTGGTCATCCCTCCATTTTCAATATGATGAGGTGTCTGAGGCTTTATCCAGGCTCGGTGCGGATTCTCGTCTCATACTACAGGCTATCCGGAATGTTTCGCTTATGGCCTCCACTTTTGATGAGCATAGGGAGGCCATTCTTGGTTTTATTGGCGACTCTTCGTTTCCAGAAGAATTGGAGCTTCTTGAGGCGGCGGAGCCTCCCTTGGCTGATTCTTTCCTGGCCTTATTGAGCCAGCTTAACTCTCTAAAGAGGGAGAAAAGGGCGAAAAGACAATTCCTGGCTTGGGCTGTCCCACTGGCGGAGGCCGAGTTTCCGAATCATCGCGCCAGCATCTGGAGAAGGATCAGAGAGGCCTTGAGGGAATATGACGATCTGGCGATCGATGTCTCCATAGTGAGGAACTGGGCAAATGCTGAACACGTGCACTTCGACCTCGTGCAGCAGTGCATCTCCCATTTAATGGACCTGACTTCCAAGGAAGCGCGGGTCCAAGCGAAGGTGGAGGAATTCAAGGCTCGGCTTCTTCCTCTGCTGCAAGACTGAGATCATTTCCTGTCCGCGGGAAGGGGATCTCGCAATTTTGTGTTGTCTTATGACAAACTCTAACTTTAACATTTAAACAATCGATATGACAGTCCGAACATTTTGGGCCTGTCTCAGTTAATGGATGATGATTATGTTGTTTTCTCTTTCTTTTATTCATCCTTGTTTGTATGTGTTGATGATGTCGTGGTTGTGAATGCTGTCGTGCTATTTCCTTCTTTACTAGTTCGAATATATTTTTCTATGACCTTGATTTGCTTATCGGTGCTTATGTCGTCTTTGCATACTATTTTGCACCCTCTTGAACTTTGAGAGCATTGATTTCTTTTGTGCATTTGCTTTGAGCTATATCTAAGCCTTTCATGTGCTGTCGCAGATTGTGATGGCTAGCGACCCTTCTGAGGCTAGTCCTTCAGGTCCTCCATTGACTCCTTCAAAGTGTAAGTGGGCGGCTTCAAGGAACGTTGTTCGCCCGTCCGATCAGAATCCCCAATGGTTTCTGCCCCCGGAAACTTTCAATTTCTATGAACGTATACTAACGTTGCCCAAGGACATGCAAAAGAAGATTCTCTGTGACCGGGTTGTACCACCTCCCCCAGACAGGGGTACACAGGAACAGTGGGACTCCTGGTTTGCTCCTTTGCGGGGCTTCCGAAGCGACGGGACAACAGGTTCCGAAGAGGGCGAGGCGAGTCCGTTGGCCCCCGCCCAATCTGCTAGACACGGTCGCCCGAAGAGGGCTGACAAGGGCGCGAAACAAGTATACTTGGAGAAACAGACCAGGTCCAAGTCTGACAAAATGAAGATCGTTTGGTCAACCGTAAAGTTAGTCACCTCTCCTCTTGCCATCCGGAACCCTTATACACGTGGGTATATTAGATCCACTAGAATTTTCCAGCGGCATCGCTCTCTTCCCAATATCGAGCCCGCAGACGTATGCCGCGCAAACTCGTTTTTTAGCGTGGAGACGTGGACATCTATCCCTAGGCCTTTTCTCAACTGTTCCCTGTTTGAGAATGGCAGGCGTCAGGCTATCTTGGACCCAAAGCTTATGATATTTTTAGAGCCGAATCAGGAGCCCCATCGGCCTTTCCCAACACATTACTTCGAAACTCTCCGACAAAGATTTCATCACCTGGGCGATACAGAGATCTGGTTATCGAGCGCCTTCCGGACCCGCGGTCACTTGATTGCTCATCCCGGGTATGAGGCATGAGCGAACCGGATTTTGGAACGCCATAAGGAGACCTTGAAAGCGATGGGCCTCTTTAAGGCTATTGCGGCCACCTCGAGTTACTTCTGCCGCGAACCGTGGGTTTACAAGGGGTTCTTGAACCACTGGTGCTCTATCAACAACACATTTCATCTGCCATATGGAGAAATGAGCTTCTCGCTATGGGACTTGAACCGCATCGCTGGTCTCCCGATCCGTGGGAGGATATATGATGAGTGGGTTCCGAGTGATGAAGAGTTGTCTCGGAAGAAAAAGGGGGTGAGCGAAGGCTTCTTCTCCCCGGCTTGTTATGAGTTATTTGCGGAGCTACCGCAATTCTGGGCTTTCAAGGATAAACTTCCCTTCGAAGACTGGCTGGTCCATTTCAGCCATGGCTTAGAGTAAGCGCTTAATTGCAAGTTGTATGTCATTGTTTCACCTTTCTCTCCTCCATTAATATTTTGTCTTCTTCATTGCAGTCTGGACTATGCGGCTTATGACGAAGGCCGTGGGGACAAGGCCTTTTTAGAGGATCGAATGAAGGAAAACTTCTCCCGCTCAAACAAGTTATCCCCGACCTGCGAGCTGGCCGACTTCTTGGCGTACTGGCTGAGTTGTGTGGTCTTGCCGAGCTCAAAGCAGGCCGACAGTGTGAGGGTGTCCTGTTTTGCTGTCGCAGGGGCCTTGGCGAATGGCCACCGTTATGCAATAGCTCCCGCCGTATTATGTTCTCTCTATCGGGCTTTCGGATATGTTATCAGCAACAAGGACCAGGCTGCCTTCGGCATGAATTCAGCTTACTGTGGATGGCATTTCCTATCCGGATGGCTCGGGGTGTATTTCCCTTGGGTGTATGGTATCGAGTCTGGAGATTATATTCAGCGAGGGGTGGTCCCGTTGTACTTTTTTCAAAAACGGAAGATGGTAGGGCAAAATTTGAACACCGTCAGGGAGAGGATTGCAAGATACGACGATATCCACTTTTTCCACTTCTCGGGCACCCGGAGCAAAGATTCCATATTGTGCACAGATGATGAGAGCATAGACCATAACGAACGCTCATTCTTGATAGCCATCCGCCCGTCCTCGCTTCCTCTTCGTGAGGGACTGGAGTTCTGGAGAGAACCGTACTACCCCAACCACTTTGCTCGTCAATTTGGATATGATCAAGGAGTACCTGCCACATTGGAGCCGGTGACTCGTGAGCAGCGAGCATATGGCATCAGGCCTATCCATTGGAAATGGATGTGGCGGCAGCTTCTGTTGACTGGGACTGGTTGCTCTTTTGCTATCCCTGGGACGGGGAGTGTCACTGGCGCATCTTTCGGGTGGATGAGATGGTGGGTTCATCAGTATACATTGATTCGGAATGGTCATCATGTGACTGATCCCGTCTTTGTTACGCCTCCGATTGTTAGCCCAGCTCTTGCCGACGGACTGGGGTACGTGGCGGAGCATCTTCATTAGCCTGCTGTACCGGGTACTCTGAGACTAATGACTTCGATGAATGTGGTGATTGATCACGAGAAGCCCGAGCACACCCTGGAAGGTTGGGTTGCTTATGGGGAAAGGAGTATTGTGCAGGCGGGCCCCGAGTTCCCGTCTCTCGGGCCTATCGATGAGGTGCATCAAGGAGGTGATATTCCTAGGGGTAATGATGACCAAAATGATGGGGACGGTGATGATGATAATGGCAGTGGGGGCGGTGACGATGGTGGTGATGATGGTGGAGACGGCGGCGATGATGGTGGTAATGATGGTGGAGACGGCGATGGTGATGATGGTGGTGATGATGAGATGCCACTTGAGCGGACGGGTCGTCGGGTGAAGACTGCTCATCGTACTTCGATAGTTGATGGAGGGAAGAACATTGCCAAGATGCGTAAGCGGTACGATGAAGAGAGATTACAGAAACAACTTTCTGAGGCCGTTGATGGTACTCCGCTTGGTGACGCGGGTGTAGTCAGGGAAGAGGGTGAGCTGAGTCTTCAGGAGAATTTGAGCGGCGATCGTCATACTGGAGGAGGCGATGACAATGAACCGATATATGACAAGCTTGTCCCTGAGGCGAATGTTGGAGCGATTTTCATGGACTTGGATGACGAGGCGCCCAATGACACTATTCTTATCTCTGATATCCCCATGGCTGAACCTGCAGAGGACCAGGGTCTTGTTCATGAAACGATGACCACTGCTGCTGTGGAGGCTACACCTCCCCTGACCCTTTCCCATGTTGAAGATATTAGGGTTGGGGATGTTGATTTAGCTTCTCGGGGCGTTCCGGTTTCTGTCGCTGCATCGAGTGTACCTGAACTTACCTCAGAAGCATCTCCGACTGTCGAACCTTCATCAGCTGAGCCTATTGTGGAAGTTGTTCCCATCGCTGGACCGTCATTAGCTGAGCCTATCAAGGAGGCTCCCCGTGGGGTTGAAGTTTTTGGTATAGGAACAAGTGCATCGGAACGTGCTACGAGGACTCCTCCTATTGTCGTACCGTCGTCGGTCGAACCTATTGCGGAATCCCTTCCTATTACCATGCCAACATCTGACACCAACATTCCTGAGGTCGTAGTGCTATCTTCTCCGGAATTACCTGAGCCGTCGACCAAAGGGACTGCTGAACCTGCCCCAGTATTGCCTACGCCTACTGCCTCGACTAACGTGCCTACCGTTGACATTCTTGAAGCCACCGGTATATTACTTGTTTTCAATGTCTCGATTATCTTCTTCCTTACCGATGCCTCTTTGTACTGACTTTACCATTTCTTTTACCAGTGGCCATCCCTGTTCATGCCTTAGCCCCTTCGCCTTGCCCGAGGCATTCATTTCTTCTCTCCGAGGGCTGTCAAAGGTGAAGGCGGACCTTTTGAAGAGTCTTCTAATGAACATCACCGCCTTTCTGAAGGATATGGATGAATGGTCCATCTTAGATGAAGGGCTGCAGGCGCTTGAATGCAACGCTGCATGGCTCGGTATTGACGTCTCTTTGATGATTAACCATGTAGTCTTGTTCAGGGAAGGCATGGCACAACTCAGCGAGGCGAGACATTTTAGAGTCGATCCTTCTATTGAGGAGAGGCGCTGTCATTTGCAATCCCTCCTGCCAAAACTTGAGCTGTGCGAGGCAGATGTAACCGCGATGAGGCGCGATTGGCAAGATGCCACCGTTGGGCATCAGGGAGCCACAGATCGGCTGGCAGAGATAGATGATGAGATAGCACGGCTGCGAGCTGAACGCTCCGTTGTTCATCTCAATCTCTCAAAATTTGGCAATCAAAAGGCTCGTCTGCAATTATCTATCGAAAAGCGCGAGGCCGAACGTAATGCTATACGAAATCATGTTGAAGAACTGAGAGAGTCCCTTCAAAGCGTCCTTGATCCTGCACAAGTCTTAGCCGCGGCGGAGGCAACACAGAGGGCAACCCAGGAGTCTGCAATTCATTTGCTAGAACAATGTTTAAGAAATTTGAACAGTTAGGCTCTGTAATTGTTTTTTTATTCTGTAATTTTACGGAGATACGTTGTGACAGTAATGTTGTAATGATATGTATACTATTCACGCGATTGTACTATGTGTTTTATCTACTTGATATTTCTTTCATTTGCGTTTGGATTCGAATATGACGTAGATTATTTTGGAAGGAATGTCCCCCTGTCAGGACTCAAACCTATATTGATGCGGAATGGGTGTGCCCGAGCCTTGACTTTAAGGTCCGTCTTTTCATTCCGATTCTTGATAACTTTGGATGGGGCGGGGTAACGATGCCTGATACGTCTCGGGTTTCAATAACTTTCCTGACGCCTGTGTAAACACACGAAATAAAGGATTAGTATCTGTAATTGTAAGCATTGATCATCGTATGGTGTCATTTCTCTTGATGTTTGTCTATTACACTTTCCCTCTAACGGGGTGTTTACAAATCACAGCAGTATTCTATGTCAATTATAATATCTTTTCAAGAATCGGCCATTCACCAACGAGCTGATGCCTTGCCCCTTGCAATCGATCACCCGATATGCTCCATTGGAGTATAGTTCATCGACGATGCACACTGGATCCCACTTTGGGTCGAATTTACTTTTCGGGCCTTGAGCTAGCACCGGGCGTTTCATCATTAGTACCAGGTCGCCTCTTTTGAATGACCTACCGCGGACTTGTTTGTCGTATGAGGCTGAGATCTGTTTCTGATACATTTCGAGCCTTTGCTGGGCAACCAGTCTCTTTTCATCCAGATCATCTAGCTCGGTCATTCTGATCTCGGCATTGCGTTCAGTTGTCAGGGAGTAACGAAGCGCAACCCGTAACGACTCAACCTGTATCTCCATCGGGACCACCGCCTCCGTACCGTACACCAACGAGTAGGGTGTAGCTCGCGTGGCTGTGCGGTGTGTGGTTCGATATGCCCACAATGCTTCGGGCAGCCGTCTGTCCCAGTTCTTATTATTTTCTACCACTGTCTTTTTCAGAATCTTCACGATAGTCTTATTGAATGCCTCAGCCAACCCATTCGCAGGGGGGTAATAAGGTGATAAATAACAATGTTTGATCTTGAACTTTGCGCATAGCTTATCAATAGTAGCGTTCTTGAAAGGTGTTCCATTGTCCGTGGTGATTTTCTCAGGAATACCATGTCGGTATAATATGGCGTGTCGGATGAAACTTTCAACATGTTTTGCCTTCACGCTCCTAAGCGCGACTGCCTCGGCCCATTTGGAAAAATAATCCGTTGCGGCTAAGATGTATTGGTGTCCCTGGGAAGAGGGCGGGCTGATCGGCCCGATCACGTCCATGCCCCAGGCTGCGAAAGGCCAAGACATCACTGACTGATGCAATTCTTCTGGTGGCGAGTGTATGATATCTGCATGGATTTGACACTGATGACATTTCTTGACAAATTCTATTGCATCTTTCGCCATTGTGGGCCAATAATATCCCATGTGTCGGACACGGTGATGTAGGTTCCTGCCTCCTTGGTGGGCACCGCATTCTCCTCCGTGAGCTTCCTTCAATGTGGCGTATGCTTCCTTCTGGTCCAAGCAGCGTAGCAACACTCCCTCATATGAGCGCTTGTAAAGAATGTCATTCCGTAGTATAAACGATCCAGCGCATCTCCTAACCTGTGTGCGCATCTTAAGCTCTTCTGGTAAGAACCCATACTTCAAGTAATCGATGAATGGTCTTTTCCAGTCATTATCTTCTGTGATTTCGAAGCAACAGATGGGGTTTACGCTTGCTTTGCCACCACGCAGTATGGCTGTCGGTAGGATCCTCCTTTCTTCGATCGTTACCTGAAGTGGGCTGCCTCCGGGGTTAGCCAGAGCAGCGGCTAGGCTAGCCAATGCATCGGCCTGTACATTTTCCTGTCTCGGTATATGTGAAATGCTGCTATCACAAAACTGGTCGAACAGTGATTGCGCTTGGCGGCAGAAAGGCAACAACTCAGGTTTGCGGACCTCATATTCTGTCGTCAACTGTCCGATGACTAGTCTGGAGTCGCCATAGATCTGTATTGCCTTAATTCGCATCTCTAATGCGAGCTGTAGCCCAATGATGAGGGCTTGATTTTCTGCTTCATTGTTGGTGCAGGCTGGCACTATTGTAAACAAGTAGGGCAGCAAATCTCCCTGTGGGCTGATAAATATAACCCCCGCTCCTGCCCCTGTCGACCTGGAGGCTCCGTCAAAGTACATTTGCCATAGCCGTGGTCTTTCGATCATCATAACCTGGTCATCCGGGAGGTCACATTCCATTTCTTCGCTGCTCGGGACTGGATGCGCAGCGAGAAAATCTGCGATCGCTTGTCCTTTAATAGCCCGGGGTGGGACGTATGTGATGTCGAATTCGGAGAGGAGAAGGGCCCATTTAGCTAAACGCCCAGACAGCATAGGCCGGTTCATAAGGAACTTGATCGGATCCGCCTTGGATATCAACGTTATTTGGTGCGAGAGGCAGTAATGCCTCAGTTTCTTTATAGCAAAAATGAGAGCGAGACATATCTTTTCAATTGCTGAATAGTTGAATTCGGCCCCTACCAGCGTGCGACTTAAGTAATATAGTGCATTCTCCTTCTCTTCTTCGTTCTTCTGTGCCAGGAGTGCCCCCAGTGAGTTATCACCTACTGCGATGTACAGAATCAGTGGCTTTTCCTTGATTGGGGCGGCAAGGACTGGCGAATTCCCGAGCATCTCTTTTAGAGAGTTGAAGGCTTTCTGACAAGCGTCGTCCCATTCAAACTTAACATCTTTCTTGTTGAGGCGGGAGAACGGTTAACAACGACCAGCCAAGTTCGAGATGAATCTCCTCAAATATGCTACGCGGCCTTGAAAACTCTTCAACTGCTTCAGGTTCTTCGGAGGCGGCATTTCTATGATGGCCTTGATCTTTGTGGGATCAATTTCTATGCCCCTGTGTCTGACCACGAAGCCTAGAAATTTGCCAGACGCAACTCCGAACGCGCATTTTAGTGGATTCATACGGAGACTTTTCTTGCGCAACCGTTGGAACACTTGCCTTAGGTGCTCTCTGTGCTGCTCGTGATTGGCCGACCTTACGACTAGATCATCTACATAGCATTCGACGTGTTTATGCATCATATCCTGAAATATAATGTGCATTGCTCGCTGGTATGTTGCCCCTGCGTTCTTTAATCCGAAGGGCATTACGCGATAACAGTATATGCCGAGGGTTGTACGGAAGGCCGTAGCTTCTTCATCTTCCGGGGCCATGCGAATCTGATTGTATCCCGAATACCCGTCCATGAAGGACATTACTGCATATCCCGTTGTGCTGTCAATCAATAATTCTGGAATTGGCAAAGGAAAATCATCTTTCGGGCAGGCTTCATTAAGATTCCGGAAGTCAACGCAAACTCGGATCTGTCCGCTCTTCTTCTTGACTGGCACGATGTTTGAAATCCATCGGGGGTACTTCACCTCTCGAACGAATCCGGCCTGAATTAGTTTCTTGATTTCTTCTTCAATCTTAGGTATAATATCATGATGAAACCGTCGTTGTGGTTACTTCACTGGCTTCTTTTCCTTCATGATACTTAGCTTGTGCATGGCGATTGCCGGACTGAGCCCGGGCATTTCTGAATATGTCCAGGCAAAGATGTCTTTGTTCTCCTTCAATAGCTGCATGTTGTTGAACCTCCAATTTATACATTGCATTGCCCATTACACGACAAGGTTTGCATGATTTCATGGTTCAAAGGCTCACCTAACATATGTTTTGTGATTATAGGGATGAGAGCGGACTTCATTCAATTACGAGCCAAAAGGATGCATTTGGAGCTATTGCGTGAAGTCCTAAGATGGACCAAAGAAAGAAGAAGAAAGAGGGAGAAAAGAGGATGAAGAAAAGAAGAAAAAGTGGAAGAAACACAAGGCTGACCGGTCGTCCGACCGGTCAGCCACATCAAAGAAGCAACTAGAAGACAGGCCGACCGGTCATGACCGGTCGACCATGAAGGCTGATCAAAGAGAAGACAGGCCGACCGGTCATGACCGGTCGGCCATGCACACTGGATCAAGGCAAAAACAAGCCCGACTGGTCATGACCGGTCGAGTATGCACGCTGGATGTTGGGTAGGTCTGTCCGACCGGTCATGACCGGTCGGCAACACTCCCTGGACTGTTTTAGAAGTCTGTCCGACCGGTCACGACCGGTCGGCTCTGCGTAAGATCAGTCCTTTCTATATTAGGACTCCGAAAATTGCTGCGCAATGCGAAGTCTTTCGTGGGATTCGACGCAAGGAAGGTTGCTTGCTATAAAAGGACACCTAGGGGCTCTCCCTAGGGTATCAGAGAAGCTAGGGAACGTGAGTTTGGAGGGTGAAGGCGATTGTGGAGCGTCTGCAAATCTCCTATTCGGGTTTTTCTGTTTTTATGCTTTATTTCAGAGTTTTTAGTTGTAGCATGACTATGCTCGGCTAAAACCTCTCAGCTAAGGCTGAGAGGTGAAGCTTGTAGCTAATACTATGTTGATTTCAGTTTAATTCAAGTAATTTACATTCAAGTTTGGATTTTTGCATGGTTTAGTTCCAAATAATGGTAGTTTGAGATGTTTTATCTGAGTTTATGTGATCCGCACATGAATTCCTTTTAATTCTCTGAGATTATCATGTTTGTTTATCTAAACTCGGATTATAGTAATCCTTGAGCAGGCCATAGTCCAGAGGCATGGCTGTTACTCCGCAGGCTATAGTTTGAGTTTTGTATTGATTGAATGGAACTAGAACTTGGAGGTTCAACTTGAATGTGATGGAATGTGTGTGAATGCTTTATTTTTCAACTAGATGAGAGATAGGACTTCGATTCTAGTTGTGTTTTCTACTTGGATTGACTGAATTAACATAGGATTGTTACAAGTGGATCCTTGAAAGCCTTAGTACTTATTATCTCTGATTTTCCATTAAGTTTCTGTTTTGAGTAAACATTCAATTAAATCTGATTTCTTTTAAAAACTGAGTTGCTGGAGTGATTTAGTAGCTTTTACTATTTCCCTGTGGATCGACCTCGGTCTTACCGAGTTTTTATTACTACATTGCAGCCTTACACTTGAGGCGAGCGAACAAGTTTTTGGCGCCGTTGCCGGGGACTTAGTTAACGGTTTCCAAATAATTTCAGTGGCTGTAGAAGTAGCAGTAAATAGTTTTTCTGATTTTCTTAGAACTAACAAGTTTTTCTGTTTTGTAGGAATTTTTCTCTAGTTCAAAGCGCATCAGGTGATACCTTTCTAACTTAGCTTCTGCAGATTTTTTTTTTTTCAGATTAGTTTGGATTTCAGTTTTCTAGGATAGGATTAGTTCCAGTTCTGGTTGAGTGGTTTATGTCCCGTTGGGAACGTAATCACTCAAATCGTCTCCAATCTGAAGGTGGTTTAGTTGGACCATTATCAGTCCATAGACGAGTCCGGAATTATCAAGAGCATTGTGAAAATTTGGGGAATATGGATCAAACACCTTTAAGGAATCCTCCCCCCCCCCCCCCCCTACTCCAACAACAAACGCAAATCAGGAAAGAGTAGGAGAGAATGAGGTACATAATGTTCCTCCAATGAGATCACTACGGGATTACCTACAACCTGCTCGTACAATTACACCTTCTTGCATAGTTCTACCAGCTAACGGTGGAACTCTTGACATAAAACCGGGAGTAATCCAACTTTTACCTAAATTCTATGGGCTAGACTCTGACCGCCCATACTTACACTTGCAAGAATTCGAAGAAGTGTTGGCCGCCTTGCATTATCCCAATGTTTCTGGGGATACAATCAGACTTAAACTTTTTTCCTTTCACTTTAAAAGAAAGAGCCAAAGATTGGCTTCACTCTCTTAGACCACAATCGATTGGGTCATGGGTTGAGATGAACCGGGAATTCTTGAAAAAGTTCTTCCCAGCTCATAAAACAAACACTCTTCGAAGGGCCATAATGAATTTCTCAGCTAAAGAGGGTGAATCATTCTTTCAATGTTGGGAAAGATTTAAGGAACTCCTGCTTGCTTGCCCACATCATGGCTATGAGAGTTGGCGAGTTATAAATTTTTTCAATGATGGATTAAGTTCCAATATGCGCCAATTCGTGGAAATGATGTGCAATGGCGAGTTTATGAGTAAAAATCCAGATGATGCTTGGAGTTACTTGGACATGTTGGCTGAAAACGCCCAATCTTGGGATACCTCGGATAAACCCAAGAACCCCAAGCCCACTCAAGAGAAAGGAGGGATCTATGTCCTTAAAGAGGAAGACGACATGAATGCAAGGATAGCCAACCTCACAAGGAAGGTTGAAGCCATGGAACTTAGCAAAAGTGGAGTTCCCAAGTCCAAGGAAGCTGTTGAAACTAAATGTGGGATTTGCCTCACCGACTTACACGCTACGCAAGATTGTCCCACAATTCCTGCATTTAAGGAAGTGCTACAAGAGACAGCCAATGCCACATATGGTTATCAACGGCCCTTCAATGGACCGGTAGGTAATACGTACAATGAGAGTTGGAAGAATCACCCAAATTTCAGTTGGAAGAATGCTCCTACGGGCAATCCTACCAACTCCCAAAGAGGGCCACCCATGCAAAATATGGCCCCACCTCAATTCTCATTGGAGGATACTTTGAGAGCGTTTATGCAAGGGCAAGCGCAAATAAATGAATCGAATCAGTAAATGTTCCAAGAGCTTAAAGTCTCGGTTGACGAGATTAAGGGACGCTTGAATGCTAGGGAAGGGACCTTTCCGGCCCAACCTCAGCCCAATCCAAAGCAAGTACATGAAGTGAGCATCCCTAATCCTTCCAACCAAAACATGGAGCAAGCTAAATCCATTACCACCCTTAGAAGTGGTAAACAAATTGACAAAACTATTCCAGTGAAGGCCGATGAGCCTAATGATCCGGTAAATTCTGAGGATGAAAATGGATCTAACTCAGCCCCACAACAACCGGAACGCATTTACAAACCCGTAGCACCATTCCCTTCGAGATTGGTTGCCCCAAAATCTCTCCCAAATTCTCAAGATATTCTAGAGATTTTCAGACAAGTCAAGATCAATATCCCTTTGCTTGATGCCATCAAACAAATTCCCTCTTATGCCAAGTTTCTAAAAGACCTATGCACAACAAAACGCAAATATAATGTGCAGCAAAAGGCCTTCTTAACTGAGCAAGTTAGTGCCATCCTCACTCAAAAGACCCCCCCAAAATTCAAAGATCCCGGTAGTCCCACCGTTTCATGTATCATTGGAGACTACCGGATTGAACGTGCCTTGTTAGACTTGGGGGCGAGTGTGAACTTGATCCCATACTCGGTATATGAGCAATTGGGTCTTGGTGAATTAAAACCCACCAAAACCACGTTGCAACTCGCTGATAGATCTATTCGTGTACCGAGGGGGATAGTTGAGGATGTTCTAGTCCAAGTTGACAAATTCTACTACCCGGTAGATTTTATAGTCTTGGACACACAACCGGTTTTGGATGTTAGCACTCAAATACCGGTAATCCTAGGCCGCCCATTCCTTGCCACATCAAACGTAATCATCAATTGCCGGAATGGGGTGATGCAACTATCTTTTGGAAACATGACACTAGAGGTGAATGTGTTTCACTTGGGCAAAAGACATAGGGATGTCGATGATGATGAGTTCTTCGATGTGAACATGCTCGAAACTTTTGAAGAAGAAGAACTCCTCCAACTTGAACCACTAGAAAGCTTGGAGACATGCTTAGCACATTTCATGGATTCTAAAGATCCCATCATTAGTGAGATTGTTCAGGCATTAAATATAGAAAGACCGGTGGTAGATATTAGCCGGTTGGGGCCCCATTTTGAGAAATTACCACCAACCACATCAAGACCTCTACCGTCTAACATCAAACCACCGAAGCTTAACCTCAAACCACTGCCATCCGAGCTTAAATATGTATATTTGGGTCAAGAGGAAACTTTCTCAGTTGTCATTACCTCCCACCTAGAGAAAGACCAAGAGCTCAAGCTGATTGAGTTACTCAAAAAACATAGGGAAGCCATAGGATGGACAATAGCGGATCTCAAAGGGATAGATCCTTCGGTTTGCACTGACCGAATACACCTTGAAGAGAATGCAAAAACGACTAGACAACCTCAAAGACGGCTAAATCCAAACATGATGGAGGTTGTCAAAGCCGAGGTGTTAAAGCTATTGGATGTGGGTATCATCTACCCCATCTCAGATAGCCAATGGGTGAGTCCTACCCAAGTTGTCCCCAAGAAATCCGGTATTACCATCATTGAAAATGCCAACAACGAGCTTATACCGACTAGGGTGACCACCGGTTGGCGTATGTGCATTGATTATAGGAAGCTCAACACGGTTACTAGGAAAGACCACTTCCCTCTCCCATTTATGGATCAAATTTTGGAGAGGTTGGCAGGCCATCCCTATTATTGCTTCCTAGATGGCTATTCCGGATACAACCAAATTGAGATAGCTCCGGAAGACTAAGAGAAAACCACATTTACATGCCCGTTTGGTACCTTCGCTTACCGAAGGATGCCATTCGGGTTATGCAATGCACCCGCCACATTCCAACGATGCATGTTGAGTATTTTCTCAGACATGGTGGGTGAGTTTCTTGAGGTGTTCATGGATGACTTTTCTGTTTTTTGTTGTACATTTGATGAGTGTCTCGAGCACTTGAAGTTGGTCTTGATGAGGTGTGAGGAAAAGCAACTTGTATTAAACTGAGAAAAGTGCCATTTCATGGTACAAAGAGGAATAGTCCTTGGACATATCATCTTGTCCAATGGAATAGAGGTAGACCGGGCGAAAATTGACATAATTTCCAATCTACCACCACCCAAAAGCATACGCGATGTGCGGTCCTTCCTTGGACACGCCGGTTTCTATCGAAGGTTTATAAAGGACTTTAGTCATATCTGAAGGCCTTTATGCAACCTTCTACAGAAGGAGAACCAATTTGAGTGGAGTGCCGAATGTCAGTTAGCTTTTTCAAAGCTAAAAGACATGTTGACAACCGCTCCTATCATGCAACCACCAGATTGGTCCATGCCTTTTGAGTTGATGTGCGATGCGAGCGATTTTGCTATTGGGGCGGTGTTAGGCCAAAAGAAAGATAAAAAGCCCCATGTCATCTATTACGCCAGTAGGACCTTGAATCCTGCCCAAGTTAATTATTCGACTACGGAGAAAGAGCTCCTAGCTGTTATTTTTGCCTTGGACAAATTCAGGCCTTACTTAATAGGATCCAAGGTTATTGTGTACACGGATCATGCGGCGCTGAAATACCTTCTTTCTAAGAAGGATGCTAAGCCCCGTTTGCTAAGATGGATCCTACTCCTTCAAGAATTCGACTTGGAGATCAAAGATAAGAAGGGGGTAGAAAATGTGGTGGCGGATCATCTATCCCGCCTAGTCCTACCAAATTCCATTGACGAGTCACCTATTGAGGACTCATTCCCTGATGAGCAACTCTTTGCTGCTATGCATCCACCATGGTATGCTGATATAGCCAATTATCTTTCCACAGGTGCGATGCCGACTCATTGGACTGCGCAAGACAAACGTAAATTTCTAAGGGAAGTGCGCAAATTTTTCTGGGATGAACCTCTATTGTTTAAATATTGCCCAGACCAAATTATAAGGAGATGCGTCCCCGATGATGAACACAATTCAGTCATCTCCTTTTGTCATGATCAAGCATGTGGGGGTCATTTTTCAGCCAAGAAAACAACTGCAAAAATTCTGCAATGTGGTTTTTATTGGCCCACGTTATTTAAGGACACCCACGAGTTTTGCAAAGCGTGCGAGCACTGCCAGAAGCTAGGAGGATTATCCCGTCGAAATATGATGCCTCTCACCCCAATTCAACATCTTGAAGTCTTTGACTGTTGGGGCATCGATTTCATGGGACCATTCCCCTCATCTTTCGGGCATGTCTATATTCTGCTTGCCGTAGACTATGTGTCTAAATGGATAGAGGCTATCCCATGTAGAACCAATGATCATCGTACGGTTCTCAAGTTCCTCAAAGAAAACATACTTTCTAGATTTGGAACGCCTCGAGCCATTATTAGTGATGGTGGTTCTCACTTTTGCAATAGACCGTTTGAAACTTTGATGAAGAAATATGGTATTAGGCACAAAGTGAGCACCCCATACCACCCACAAACAAGTGGGCAAGTTGAAATCTCCAATAGGAAAATTAAGAAGATTTTAGAAAAGACGGTGAAACCGGATCGCAAGGATTGGTCCCTAAGATTAGATGATGCACTTTGGGCTCACCGTACTGCCTACAAGACACCCATTGGAATGTCCCCTTATAGACTTGTCTATGGGAAAGCTTGCCACTTGCCTGTGGAGATAGAACACAGAGCCTATTGGGCAATTCGGGCTCTAAATTTTGACATTGACAAGGCTAGCTCGCTTCGCAAACTTCAATTAAATGAGCTTGATGAGATCCGGAATGATGCATATGAGAATTCGAGAATTTACAAGAGCAAGATGAAGGCTTTTCATGACAAGCACATCTTAAGGAAATCTTTCCATGAAGGACAGAAAGTGCTTTTGTATAATGCCCGACTTCATCTTTTTTCGAGAAAATTACGATCTCGATGGACCGGCCCATATATTGTCAAAGAAGTTTTTCCTCATGGGGCTGTTGAGATTGAGAATGCAGCAAATGGTGACTGTTTCAAAGTTAATGGACAACGCCTTAAACCATTTGTTGAGAAATTTGATTCAGAGGACATGTCCATCCCCCTGAATGATCCTGTCTATCGGAATGATTGATCTCCTAGTCTGATGGAGGTATAGCATAGGTAGGTTTAATTTTGTTTTGCTGTTTTAATAGGTTTTAGTTGTTGGGTTGGAGAATTCCATGATCGCTCTCTCAGGTACTATTGTTCTCACTCTCTCATTATTTGCCATTGCTCTCATGTTCATGCTAATTGCCTATCTTTTTACATTGAGGACAATGCAAGATTTGGTTGGGGGGTGAGATGAGATTCTTCATCTAGCATATTGCAACATTTCGAGCTTCATATGCACAAATTTTTTTCGAATTTTCTAAAATTTCAAAACTCTTTTAGAAAATCTGGTTTCTATACATTCGAGAAGCTATGAGTAGAAGAGGAGGAGAAGCAAAGTGTGTGATGTTGTAGTCTTACATTTCTCCCAACATAATGGTGTTATATGATAGTTCCCCTATTGTTGTGATTGATAGAAAAATTTGAACACTTTTTACACCTAGTTCACATTACACGATTTTCATGAGTGACAGGTTTATGTGATTTGTGGATTAGCTAGACTTTGATTTAAAGGTGTTGAGCAGCCAAGCCGGGGTATTTTGTCCATCCTTGTCCATGGGAAAATAATGAAAGATATGGATTTTTAAAAATCCTATCTAATTTAAAAGAAAAAGGAAAGAAAGGATGAAATCGGGAATGAAGGAAAAATGGTGGAAAATTCCAAAAAGGGCTACCTATTACCAACCGGGGGATGGTCGAACCGTAACCAAAGCCAGAAATGGGACGTAGTGTGAAAGCCGTCGGAAGGACGGTAAGGCAAATTCCTGTCATAGGCTTGCTGTTGCTCTGTGCACCTTAAAATCTTTGGTTTACTTAATCTATGAAGAAGATGATTCCAGGAACTCATGAGATGAACTTGCACTATGCACACTAGGTTGAATTTGTTCGAGTTCCTCTATTTATCAATCAGTCAGCGGGAACCTCACGTAAACACTTCTTATGTTTTGAGAGTCCAAGGTTCAGCTTCTATCACCTAAAATTCTCCAAATTTTATACTTCTGCATCTTGGAATGGATAGAAACATGGATTCTGGAAGAGAGTTGGGTTTGGAGGTTTGACATTGTTTTAAGCATGTTTTGCTCGGGACTAGCAAAAAGCTGGTTGGGGGGTGTGTTGAACCTCCAATTTATACATTGCATTGCCCATTACACGACAAGGTTTGCATGATTTCATGGTTCAAAGGCTCACCTAACATATGTTTTGTGATTATAGGGATGAGAGCGGACTTCATTCAATTACGAGCCAAAAGGATGCATTTGGAGCTATTGCGTGAAGTCCTAAGATGGACCAAAGAAAGAAGAAGAAAGAGGGAGAAAAGAGGATGAAGAAAAGAAGAAAAAGTGGAAGAAACACAAGGCTGACCGGTCGTCCGACCGGTCAGCCACATCAAAGAAGCAACTAGAAGATAGGCCGACCGGTCATGACCGGTCGGCCATGAAGGCTGATCAAAGAGAAGACAGGCCGACCGGTCATGACCGGTCGGCCATGCACACTGGATCAAGGCAAAAACAAGCCCGACCGGTCATGACCGGTCGGGTATGCACGCTGGATGTTGGGTAGGTCTGTCCGACCGGTCATGACCGGTCGGCAGCACTCCCTGGACTGTTTTAGAAGTCTGTCCGACCGGTCACGACCGGTCGGCTCTGCGTAAGATCAGTCCTTTCTATATTAGGACTCCGAAAATTGCTGCGCAATGCGAAGTCTTTCGTGGGATTCGACGCAAGGAAGGTTGCTTGCTATAAAAGGACACCTAGGGGCTCTCCCTAGGGTATCAGAGAAGCTAGGGAACGTGAGTTTGGAGGGTGAAGGCGATTGTGGAGCGTCTGCAACTCTCCTATTCGGGTTTTTCTGTTTTTATGCTTTATTTCAGAGTTTTTAGTTGTAGCATGACTATGCTCGGCTAAAACCTCTCAGCTAAGGCTGAGAGGTGAAGCTTGTAGCTAATACTATGTTGATTTCAGTTTAATTCAAGTAATTTACATTCAAGTTTGGATTTTTGCATGGTTTAGTTCCAAATAATGGTAGTTTGAGATGTTTTATCTGAGTTTATGTGATCCGCACATGAATTCCTTTTAATTCTCTGAGATTATCATGTTTGTTTATCTAAACTCGGATTATAGTAATCCTTGAGAAGGCCATAGTCCAGAGGCATGGCTGTTACTCCGCAGGCTATAGTTTAAGTTTTGTATTGATTGAATGGAACTAGAACTTGGAGGTTCAACTTGAATGTGATGGAATGTGTGTGAATGCTTTATTTTCCAACTAGATGAGAGATAGGACTTCGATTCTAGTTGTGTTTTCTACTTGGATTGACTGAATTAACATAGGATTGCTACAAGTGGATCCTTGAAAGCCTTAGTACTTATTATCTCTGATTTTCCATTAAGTTTCTGTTTTGAGTAAACATTCAATTAAATCTGATTTCTTTTAAAAACTGAGTTGCTGGAGTGATTTGGTAGCTTTTACTATTTCCCTGTGGATCGACCTCGGTCTTACCGAGTTTTTATTACTACATCGCAGCCTTACACTTGAGGCGAGCGAACACATGTATCTCTCTTTTTCATTTTTCGGGACGTTTCTGCTCAAATATGTATTCCTGGGTTCTTCGAGGGTACCCAGGTTCACCTCTTCAAGTTCATCAATCGTCGGTTGTCCACCGTCTTCTAATTACACGGGTGCGACACTTGGCTGGATTACGTCGATAGAATCCTGCGCTCGGACTTCTTCTGCCGGGCCAATGGTTATCATGTTTACGCTTGCCTTGGCTCCTAGACCTTCTCCGTTTCTGTATACTTGCTTATGTTCTTCGAATGGAGCTAGCAGTCCTTTCTTTGTGTCTGAGCCTTGACTGAAGAATCCCATATTCCTCATAATCTTCCGGCTGGCTTTGCTATATCTCTTCTCTTCTATTGGTCGAGATTGGGCAGACCCTCTTCCTTCTTCTTTCCCTTTTGATGGTACTGGCTGGCTTGGCCCTGAGTGGAACTTGATATCTTTCTGGGTGGCATCTCTTGACGGCACGATGAATTGGCTTGGAGCTTTTGGAAATGGCTTGGTTCTTCCTATCTTGGGTATAGGCATATTGAAGCTGGATTTGAGTACACTCATGTGTTGATCTGAAATCAGTTTTAACACAGACTGCCCTGGCTGACGCAGATGCTGCGGTACCACATAGAATTTCTTCGTAATCGGCTGAGGTTGGTTTTTTTGTTGACATTGGGATCTTCCCTGGCTGATGAGCTGAGGTTTTCCTTCCTGTACGCACTTCTCAACTCGAGGTTCTGCCCCTTGTCCTTTCTTCCTTATGTCGGACTTTTTGCTGGTTTTATCGCTTTCGGAAGGGTCATAATATTTCGCATCAGCCAAAAATGACTCAGCTATCGTGTATGGCTTCGGATCTGCTGTTATCCTGTGTTGGACACCATCTCTGTTATATTTGAAACACTGGTGATATGTCGAAGGGATTATCCGATTCTGATGGAGCCAGGGCCTTCCTAAAAGGAGGTTGTATGTTATCACCGCGTCGATCACCTGACACGTTACTTTTGTCGTCAATTCTTCGATCTCTAACATCACCGTGATTGATCCCAGTGTGCGTTGACTGTCTTGATTGAACCCTTGAATCATCATGAGACTCGGGCGTAGTGTCGATTGCCTGTAACCCAGCTTCTGTAATGTCTTCAATGGCATAATATTCACGGCAGACCCGTCGTCCAACATGCACCTCTTGATCTCGGTGTCCCTGATTGTCCCTGTGACCATTAACGGGCGATTGTGGTCTATTAACTCGGTCGTGCAGTCTTCTTCTGAGAAAGTGATTGTCGCAGGGTGGTTGACATGCATGACTTGTGACACTGGCATGTATCCCTCCCAGAATTTGTCTGTGTTATTCATTTCTTCTTCTATTTCTATCATCATGACCTCCCTGACCTCACTGTCGAGTAAGGCATTGATTAACATTTCTCTGTACACTTTCGAGAGACATAGAGCATCGTATATACTTAGCCGGGCGGGAACCTTCCGTAAGTGCGACACAACATCATATACTACTGGTCTCGGGCTTGGCTGACTAGTCGTGGCTTCACCAACTTTCTCTTTCAACTTTTGCACGTGAGGTCTCCCTTGTGGCCTGTCGTGGAAACCATCTTCTTGCATTGGGTCGTCTGGTCTCGGAGGGGTACGGTCAGGCATTTGCCTTCCTGATCGTAAGATGACCGCGTTAACTTCTCTCTCGACTGCTTGTGGGGTTTCTTCGGCCGGTACTTGTTCGGTGAACGACACCATTTCGCAATATACTATGCTCATCACGGGTCGCTTCTGTAATATTTCTCTCCTTCCTCTCCCCCTGTTCCCTCTTTGGTTAACGAGCCTTCGTCTGTTCTCGAGTCTTTTCTTGCTACTAACTAGAGTCCATGGTTCCTTTGACTCGGGGAATGAAGTCGTTAGGTGACTGCTACCTTCTATTGGGATTGCTGAAATTGTCCCGGCTATCTCACTTGCTGTCTCGGGTACCTTCATGCTGATAACCCCTTGATTGATCAACCCTTGTATCCTTCCTTTCAAGGAGAAGCAATCTTCTGTCTTGTGGCTAACACATTGGTGATATTTGCAATATTTGGGATCATTTACCCGTCCAACTTCATGGGGACGGACGGGCTCCGGTAAACGCATTAAGCCTTCCTCGACCAATTGTTCCATGATCGGGACTAGATCGGCCATATCGAATGTATATGGGCCATTAGCCCTTTCTCTTTCGGCTATCGATACGCGTTTAGGTACATAGGGTCTTTTTCCCTTGTCTTGCGTCACTGCTGTCTTCATTTCCGCCCTATGATCGACAGCGGGACGTTTTCGATCTTTCTGTTCCCTGACCTTGTCGACCTGATGGGTTTCTACCACTCTTCCTGTCTCTCTCTTCTGTCTCTCGGGTCTGAAGTTTACCCGGGAAGCTGCTTCTTCCACCAGATGGGCTTTCATTGCTAGTTCGCGAAAGGAGTTGAAGGTGTTACCTGACAGTCCGTACGAGATCGTGGGGTCTAGAGCCCTTAGGCACATCTTCATCTGCTCGCCTTCACTAGGTAATTCACGACATTGAGCTGCCGTAGTTCCCCATCGGTCAATGAATTTCTCGATTGGTTCACCATTCCTCTGTCTGACCAATGCTAGGTCCGTCAACGAGATCTCCCTCTCGGTTGCAAAGAATTTGGAGATGAAAGCGTCCTGCATTTGCTCCCATGTCCTTATAGAGCTGGCCGGTAGTGACATGTACCATTGAAAGGCCTTCCCTGTCAGGGTAGATTCGAATAACCGCATGCAATACTGCGGGACCGTGGACCAATTTCCTAACGTAGTCAAGAAGTGGGTGATGTGCTCTTCTGGCGATCCTCTTCCGTCGAACTTTTCGAAGTCTGGGCATCTGAAATTGGCTGGGAATGGCACCTCTTCCACCTCTGGCGGGTACGGGACCCGATATTTATAGCTGCCCCTCTTTTCTTTCTCTTTTTCTTGCTGCATCATGTGGGCTATCGTCTGGGATAACTCTTCTCGCGATACGTGAGATGTGGAAAGTGGTGCGCGCTCTATTGGCGTGACCCAAAGTTGGGCAGGCGGTTCATGCTCAGTTGGGCCTTCTGCTGCCCCTTGGGATTCCTCTGCCGACTGACGGGTGGGTGGCGCGATACTTCTGGTGGCATTCTGTGATCTTAGGGTGGCCAAGGCTTCCAGAATAGCCCTCATCCGATCATTTGTCTCGCGGTTGGCCTCTACCAATCTATCCATCTGATCTTGGGGTGGAGGCAATTCTTCTGCTTCATATGGTCCTTCTTCTTCTCCTTCAGCTATTTGGACCATCACCACTTGCGCTAACGGGATTTCCTGAGGTGACCTCTGCTTCGATTCAAGGGTCGTCATGGGCTCGGCTTTCTTCACATGTGCGGACTTGATAGGTTTCCGAGAGGTGCAGGCGACCTTGGATAACGGCGGAAACTGCTCGGCTATCATTTTGGGTACTGCGGGTTTGGTTGATATGACCTGGCCATCGATAGGGATCTTCTGCCCCTGCTTCGGCTGCCACTGTTTCTTGACCACGGGGTGGGATCTCGCAACGCTCGCCTTCCTATATGCAGCTAGGATGGCAGCTTTCTTCTGTTCTTTCTTCTGCCTCCGGGTCTCAACAACTGCCATTCTGAGCCTGGGCTAGCAGTTGCGGTTGCGGTGAAACGAGGGAAGTTGAAACCTCCGTTGGCAAGGAAGGTGCACGAACTTGTCATCAAGCATGCCATCTCTTCTGTCTGTGTTACTATCTTGCTAATTCTGCGGTGTCATAAAAATCTTTAGAACAGTTCACAAGTGCAGTCGAGAGTATGAGCCCATCGATCGCAGTGCATAAACCGACAAAAATAAGCAAGAAGGAGACAAATACGTATAGTTGTGGAAGTTTGTGGTTTCGAAAACCCTTGATTTATCGTCTATTGCCTTAAAGATGAAGGGAAGAACGTTCCCGTTGAGAGTCGCCAGTTTGGCGCCCGAGGGCGCCGAAACATTATGCCTCGCGGTAACTTTCCTATGTGTAAATTCATGTTTGTGAGTAATTGATCTTAGAGCGTTTCCATATTCAGATATAACCAGAGATTCTGGGTTCGATCCCCAGCAGAGTCGCCAGTTTGTTAGAACTAGAAAAATGAACTCCAAAGGGGACATTTTCCTTGAAATGTGGTGTTTTGTTGCTCTGGGGTTCTGAATAACAGAAACATTCATAGACAATCACAAGCATTCATAAAAGTACACAAGGAGAGATATCGCAAGGCGAATTTTATTCCAGAGATCCTGAGATCTTGTACATTCCAGGCCGTGATCTGGCACGAGCCCTTAATTACATCGAATGATCGATGACCCTTAATTAAAAGGCAAAAGACTAGTCAGCAGGGACTATGGTCTGAGAGTTTGTGGTCATAAAGACCTGTATTTATTTTGTTATGGACCGAACCATCTTTGTATTAGTCAGATGTCTATGTCCCATGTTTTGGCCGGAGATCCGGGCTGAGACTATCAGGGTTTATGACTGAGAAGGACGACTCTGGGCCTGCACCTGTCAATGTATGGACAGGTGACCTCGGGAAGTCCATTCTGCAGTTGTGTATACCTGCGTTGTCACGCCCTGAAATTCAGAACTCGAGTACAATAACCCAACCTTCTTTGCAAGTGGGATCTACCCTGGTGGATCAAACCCATTTCCTCCATCCAATAGGTGGACAACATAAAGTTAGTCGTTGACAAGAAAAATAAGGCAGATTCGAGTTAGGGTGGGCCACTTATGGCCCGATTTCTGATTAAGGCATTTGTGGGATGATCGGACGGTTGAATTTGACATGTACGGTTAAATTATGTCCTAGAACTAGTGTATGAAGTTTCATGTGAAAGTGATTACCAAAAATTATAAAACTTAAAAATGGTGGTGTAACTTAAGTTTAACTAATGGCATTTTCATAATTATCGTAAATTTATGATTTTTGTGAAATCTATCACTTCTATGCTGTTCTAGGGTTTATTATAAGCAACTTTAATAAAGGGACCATATAGTAATTCCCTACGAATGATTTATTATTAATTTATTAATAATTTCAGTTATTTAATTTGTTAAATAATTAACTAAATTATAATTTAAATTATTCTAAAATCTTAGGGTGTTATTAATACACCCGAGAAAGTTCATAGGGTCAAGAAATCACTGGTCTAAGCATACGCCTAGTAACAGACACGATATACGGATCAGATTTATGAACAGACATGTGTATAGGATGATGCATAGCGAGTTTACATTGATTGCGTGATTCGAAATTGAAGTGGACGGTTAGATCTTCTAGTCTAGTAACGACAGATTATTCTAACAGTCGTTCTATCGACTTAACTAAGTACACTAAGTTTTTCAAAGGCCTGACAAGTTGTCTGGACACGTATAAAATGTATACGTGTGTGTATGCGTATGAACGACGCGGCCTAAAATTTAAATTCTAACGTGTGAACTATAACTCTCATGTACTTACTCGTGTACTAAATTTTCGGGGTATTATATTCTACCACCCTTACACAGAATTTCATCCTCGAAATTCGATCCACCTACTAGACTAACGGATCAAGATACTACTCTACAACATTTCTAAGTGCCTGCTACATTTGACTAATCCTAGATTTACATGTACACAAGTGTAATACCTGCATGAACTCAGGTTCTTACAATCTACCCCCCTTACGAGAATCTCGTCCTCGAGATTCAACCATAACCGCAACCAAGCTTTCGCTATGCACTCTAGTGTGCCTAAGCGTATGCTATAACGAAGAAAGAAAGTCAACAATAACATCCCAACAAAAGTAACATCACAAAGAAGACAATCAATCATACTACCAACAATGAAACAAGCAAAACAAACAGTCCAATCAAAAGAAACATCATAGATAAAACCAACAGACACCCTAACCTCAACATTACAGACATGACCCTATTAACAACGTCGCTAGCAAAACTAGGGTCACAGTACAACAACACCCTAATGTAGAAGCAAGCAATTTGACAACCTTACAACCAAAACAAACGTTGATAAAAACAAAAACAAACATCAAGTACAATAGCAACAAAATCATATATAGCGCACCCATTCCTATGTATCTACTAGCTATCCATTTATCCGGTTCTCTACAACACTTACCTATGTTCATCTGTAGACCCTACTTGAATTTCACTAGGTGCTAGCCCTAACCCTAGGCACTTTGGAATTCTCGAAATCTCTCTCTGATACCAAACTGTCACGCCCTGAAATTCAGAACTCGAGTACAATAACCCAACCTTCTTTGCAAGTGGGATCTACCCTGGTGGATCAAACCCATTTCCTCCATCCAATAGGTGGACAACATAAAGTTAGTCGTTGACAAGAAAAATAAGGCAGATTCGAGTTGGGGTGGGCCACTTATGGCCCGATTTCTAATTAAGGCATTTGTGGGATGATCGGACGGTTGAAATTTGACATGTACGGTTAAATTATGTCCTAGAACTAGTGTATGAAGTTTCATGTGAAAGTGATTACCAAAAATTATAAAACTTAAAAATGGTGGTGTAACTTAAGTTTAACTAATGGCATTTTCATAATTATCGTAAATTTATGATTTTTGTGAAATCTATCACTTCTATGCTGTTCTAGGGTTTATTATAAGCAACTTTAATAAAGGGACCATATAGTAATTCCCTACGAATGATTTATTATTAATTTATTAATAATTTCAGTTATTTAATTTGTTAAATAATTAACTAAATTATAAATTAAATTATTCTAAAATCTTAGGGTGTTATTAATGCACCCGAGAAAGTTCATAGGGTCAAGAAATCACTGGTCTAAGCATACGCCTAGTAACAGACACGATATACGGATCAGATTTATGAACAGACATGTGTATAGGATGATGCATAGCGAGTTTACATTGATTGCGTGATTCGAAATTGAAGTGGACGGTTAGATCTTCTAGTCTAGTAACGACAGATTATTCTAACAGTCGGTCTATCGACTTAACTAAGTACACTAAGTTTTTCAAAGGCCTGACAAGTTGTCTGGACACGTATAAAATGTATACGTGTGTGTATGCGTATGAACGACGCGGCCTAAAATTTAAATTCTAACGTGTGAACTATAACTCTCGTGTACTTACTCGTGTACTAAATTTTCGGGGTATTACATGCGTAGCCCAACCGACGGATGCCGTTTTTAATGGGTAGGGCATCGACTGTTGTGTTGTGGCAGTTCATAACAATTGTTTTGTAGTGAATTGAAACTCTTTGGCATGGTTTATCGTGATAACCATAGTCCCGTTTGTCTAGCTTTCGACTCAAATCAGATCACATCTTTACAGTAAATATAAATGATGACATGTTTGCATAGTTCCGGATGCTGGCGGCATCTCTTTCGAGAAGTCGTTTCGTTCATCGTGTCGAATCAGATTGAACTTTGAAGATGTGTAATTCTGCTCATTTAGAGACCCTGAAACGTTCATTTGACCATTCCATTACGTCCGGAACGCTCGAAATACCCAAAATAGGCTTAAGTGGCACTTGAAAACACTTAAAATTGAGTCCGGTGCACCCATGAACATGTTCTGGAATTAGCTGATTTTTTGGGTGCGTGTGACATAATTTATGGGTGTGTGGGAGTCCAACGCACCTTGAAAATACATGTCTGAATTATGTTGATTTTACGGAGCGTGGGGTAATTTTCGGGTGCGTTGGGGTACAATGCACCCTGAAAATACAAATCCGCTTTTTGTTGAATTTTCGAGTGCGTCAAGCTATTTTCGGGTGCGTGGGAGTCCAATGCACCCTGAAAATACGAGTCTGCTTTTTGTTGAATTTTCGGGTGCGTCAAGATATTTTCGGGTGTGTGTTCACACTTGTTATAATCCGGACCTGCGGTGGTGTTGGTCAGAGTGACCTTCTAGTGGAAGATGCCGGCGATCGGAAAAGAATTCTGGTCACCGGGGAAGTTTTCCGGTTGTCGGAAAGGGATTCCGGCGAGGGTTTCCGGCGACAAATCCCAGATACTCAAGGGATAATAGCTCTCTCTCTCTCTCTTAATCTGTTTCAATATCTCTAAATGAACAGTGGGAGGGGTATTTATATCCGAAAATACTGGACAGTGACCAATGAGGGCCTGCCACGTATGGCGCATCCCATAAAGTCTTTGACGCACCCCCAAATAGGCACGTGGGAGCTCCGACGCACCCAAAAATGATATTTTGAAAAGTGCTGATTTTTATGGGTGCGTCGAGCTATTTTTGGGTGTGTTGGAGTTCAATGCATTCAAAAAATACCATGCTGGTTTTGGTGATTTTATGGGTGCGTTGGGCTATTTTAGGGTGCGTTGCAGTCCAATGCACCCTGAAATTGCAGTTCCGTATTTTCTGAATTTATGGACGCGTTGATGGTATTTTTAGGGTGCGTCAAGCCATTTTTGGATGCGTCAGAGGTAAAAAAACATCCTGAAACACTTCTTGAATTTTTCATGAATTTAAGGGTGTGTTGGACTGAATAAATGGGTGCGCTTGACGTACCCGTGTCTTGCAAAATTGGGTTTTGCGAAACGGAGGGCTTGTGGGGCCCGTTTCTCGGCGAATCGCCATGCACTACTTATCATAATTCATGAAGAACGTGTTTGCTTGATTCTGGGCGGTTTTGATCACGGTGATCCGTGGGGCCCACCGAAGAAAATGGCTAAGTACTGGATCCTCTGCAAAATCTGGGTGTTTGGGTGCGTCGGGTAGTATTTTGTGGGATTTTCTCGAAGCACGTGTCCAATTAATTTGTTTTAGAGGGTACTGACTTTTGGGACCCCAACAGTTAGTTATGTTTATAAGAAGATTTATTTGTTTAACTAGGCGATAGTTGAAACATCCAATGTTCGTGTGGCGGTTGAAGACTTACACTTTTCTTGTTGGATGTGGATGTTGAAAACAACTGACAAAACTAAAATAAAATGAAAATTAAAATAAAAGATAAAAGAACTTATGTGATTTTGAAGAACTGAGTTAAGATGTGACGAATCACTGGGCTTAAAGCTAAATTTGCCCTCTTTGGACCTCTTCATGGACAGTTGGCCTCTAGGATACAACAACTATCACCCTAGTGCCGACTGTACACTCATCGTACAGGGCTCAAACCAGCAAGTATATTGCAAACTCGAATTACAGTGACTTAGTGAGTCAGAGAAAACAGAGGCAGAAAAATCGAGTCCAGAAGTTTAGCAAACTTGAAAGAGAAGAAGATTTTCGGATAATTAAAAATGGATTAATTAAGTCCTATTTATAGACTTGATTAGGTGTTTAATGCATTGCTTTGAATTGGGTTAGGTCCGTTGGGTTCAAAACCCAACTGATGCGACTGCCTGAACAGATGTGTCTCTGGACATTTAAAACAAAAGACCGTTGGTGCGAGTATACTTTCAATGTCTGTTGTAGCAAAAGGAAGGTGCGCAAATATACTCACAGTAGACCCAGACCCAAACCCAGACTCGGACCAGAGCCCAAGCTCGGCCCGGCACCGGCGCTGTGCGGCTTGGCTTGGCTGGCTAGCCGACGGGCGCGCGTGCGTGTGGTTTTTGGCCTAGGGTGGGTCAAAGTGCATAGCCCCCCACAAACCACAAAATTCACTTGCCCCTTGAGGGCCTAGCCCATGTGCAAAGCCTCTACTTTTATACTTATTTTTTTCCTTGTTTCTTTGTAATGTAGGACAAAGAAAATGCACAAAACTCTAAAACCAAACATGTAGAGAGAAACCTCTTTGAAGAGAAATTTTAAAACAAATGTTTTAAAAACCTTTTAAATACAACAATCCCCCACATGTTTTAAATTTCAAAACATTTTAAGTTTAGAGTAGAACAGTTGTGTAATAGTGTTGATGTCTATCGAAATTTAATCAACATTTCGAGTAAGCAAAACAAGTTTACAGGAATTAAGTGACTATCGGTCGGTAACCTAACCCTTTAGTGTAGACGGCCATACAAGCCACTCATACAATTATTCCGATATTGCTGGTTCTGTGATTTGGTGCGTTTCGGCCATGTACATTTACCTAAATTTTCATGAGCGCTCTAGAGAATAGCTTAATATCTCATAGGAAGTGGCTTCAACTTCCATACTCATATAGGTGAATTTCATCAAGTGTACACTACAAATGGATACACCACCAATCTTGGTTATGGATTTATTAAGAGTTCAAACTCATCCTCCCAAACATTGTTGTTTGCACTACGTACATCTCAGGAAGGAGTAACTTACTACAGTGCTTCCCAGTCTCCTAGTGTTTTGTTGTTTACCCATTGAACCTATCGCATGGGATCTCCACTTGTATAGGTTGGGTTGCTGACACTAGTAACTCATAATGTTAGATTCAACCTTATTCCTTTCGATGTTTCTAAGACTAACCCTTTAGATAGTCTTTTAGTTAGAGGATTTCTCAATTAACGATCTAGATAGAAATACCCCGTCTAATTTAATTCTTTCAGTTATTAATTCATGTAACAAACTCTGATAATCATGAATTTGATTTGTGACAGGTTTATCATCTGTCATATTAAAGTGAAGGAAATTTGATATTGCATGTTTTTTAAATCCCGCATCTTCGAGAACATACTTCTTCTGAAATGCATTCCAGATTTCTTTCGCGGAATCATACAAAACATAAATATCATATAATTCGTTTGAAAAGGTATTTAAAATGTAATGTTTACAGTTGTTGGCATCTTGAACTTCAGTTTGATTTGCTGGGTCAACTAGAAAAGGGTTTGGCAGTATGTAAAAGACTTTCAAAGTTTCTAATGCAAATGAAATTTTTTGTTTTCACCTTTTGTAATTCTGTCCAGAAAAGATTCGATCTTGGACAGTTCATTCGTAGGATTGACTGTAATGGTAGCCATGCGTGCTTCACTTTTTTAATAGAAAAGAGTAAAATTTTGTTCCGAGTTAAGTTTGGAACAGACAGCACAAGAGGAACTGTAATCTGTTCCGAATTGAAATTGGAATAAACAACAGAAGATGAAGTGATTCTGTTCCGAGTTGCATTTGAAACAAAAATCACAGATGTAGCAGAAACAGAAATAAAATTTGTCTGTTGTTTTTAACTGTAAAAATTTGGTTTCAAGATTGTTGGATATAGGTGTTGAAAACAACTGACAGAATTAAAATAAAATGAAAATAAAAATAAGAAATAAAAGAACTAATGTGCTTTTGAAGAACTATGTTGAGGCGTGACGAATCACTGGGCTTGAAACCAAATCTGCCCTCCTTGGACCGCTTTCCAAAAGCAACAGGAGTTACGGAGAGTTGGCCTCTAGGATATAACAGCTATCACCTTAGTCTCGACTGTGCACTCGCTATACAGGGCTCAAACCAGCAAGTATATTGCAAACTCAAATTGCAGTGACTTAGTGAGTTGGAGAAAACAGAAGCAAAAAAATCGAGTCCAGAAGTTTTGCAAACTTGAGTGAGAAGAAGATTTTTGGATAATTAAAAATGGATTAATCAAGTACTATTTATAGACTTGATTAGGTGCTTAATGTACCGTTTTGAATTGGGTTAGGTCTGTTGGGTTTAAACCCAACAGATGCGATCGCCCGAACAGATGCGTATCTGGACGTTTAAAACAAAATACCGTTGGTGCGAGTACAATTTCAGGGTCCGTTGGAGTAAAAGGAAGGTGCGCAAGTATACTCACAATAGACCCAGACCCAGACCTAAAACGAGCCCGAGCTTGGCTTGGCCCGACACCGCCACACAGTGACGGCTCGACTAGCAGGCGCGCGAGCGAGCTTGTGGTTTTTGGCATAAGGTGGGTCAAAGTGCATAGCCCCCTACAAACTATAAAATTCACTTGCCCTTTGAGGGCCTAGCCTATGTGCAAAGCCTCTACTTTTATACTTGTTTTTTTCCTTATTTCTTTCCAATATGGGGCAAAGAAAATTCACAAAACTCCAAAACTAAACATGTGGAGGGAAACCTCTTTGAATAGAAATTTTGAAATAAATGTTTTAAAAACCTTTTACATACAACACTTCGTATGTGATTAATTCCACCATAACACAGGACATACAACTTATGCATAAAGATAGTTGTAATTCATTTATAGGAGGTGACAATTTTCTCGATGAGTACTTCTCAGCCTTAAAATAAGATGAAGCAAGTTAGCAAACAAACGAGATATGATTAAACGTATATCTCAAGGAGCCATTTGTGAAGGTTTCAAACCCAAATATCCAATGTCTTATATTGGTGGAAGAGTAGAGCTCGTGAAAGAAAATACCCTACATTATCGTTGATGGCCAAGATATCTTATCAATTTCGATTACAACAGTGGCATCAGAATCTAAATTTAGTACCAGTAGTAGGGTGGTGAATAAGTATAGAAGTTCTCTCGCACCTAAAACAATTGAAGCCTTCATTTGTACGCAAGATTGGTTGCGTCCAATTTAGGGAGGTAGTCCTTTTGATGAAGAGAATGATGAAGAGGACGAGATCGAGAGTCTAGACAATACTACACCTCATTTGTTTAAAGGTGGTTTTTAATTTTAAGCACATATTGATCTTATTAATTGTTATATTTCATATTTTGTTTTGTAAGACTTTAATTTTTGTTATTTTTGGAGTGACTTGACATTGGCATTTTAATTTTGAACGTACTATAATGTATTGGCATTTGAGTATTGTCTATAATGCGTTTATTGTTCTTACATATATGTGTAGTGTGTTGGACTTGGATTTGTCATAATTATCATTCCTCTCTTGTTTTTGAAAATTACTTCATATTATTATTTTTTATAAATTATGTTGGCTTCATGAATCATGAGTACTTTGCCTAAAAAAGTAATTCTCTTTTAATAAAAGAGTCTATGTAGAAACGTCGTTTGATGACCCATCCATTGACATTTGCAATTACGGTATCCAAGTCTACTCCCCAACATCTATAAGAATGAAGATTAAATGTCGTTTGTGTGGAAAAAAATTCGTGAACAAGACAAATCGAGTTAGAATACATTTATCTAGTCGGGGAGGAGACGCAAAATCATGCCTCAATGCCTCGTAGGAAGTACAAATTCTATTCCAGGCTCTCTTCGACTCAATAAGAAAAAGTACATCCCCTCCACGCCAAATTCAACAAGCCACAAAAAATATAATAACAAGCCTATTATAATAGATGGAGATTCAGAAATAGAGAGAGTGCAACGAATTAGTAGGGTAGAAGAAGAGGAGAATGTCAGATTAAGTGCTCTAGAAAAAAAAATTGAAACTTGCCCTAAAGATAAGTAGGGAAGAGGCGAAGGCATTTAGATATCGATGTCCTCCAAAATAACATGATGTCGAGGTAGCATCGAGCATGAGAAGTAAGAAGAGCCATAAAACATCAAAGTTTCTCTCCAGGCTCTCCTCATTCTATATGGTCTTGGGAACTCCTTATAGATTAGCTTCTAAAGAAGGCTTGAAAAAGTTAGCTGAATTTATACAAGAACATGAAGGTAAAATTTTACCACCTTCTGATTCAAAAGAAGTAAACAATTATCTAGAAGAAGATAGCACCTCTGGATCTGCAAACATATCTCATGTCGTCGATAAAACTAGAAATGCATCAAGTGGATGGGATGACAAAAGCGATTTTAACTAATCCGATTTAGATGAAGGTGATAACTCTATTATCTACCAACCGGGAAGGCGCTCCTTATATGGACCATATTAACAAGTTGTTGATGAATATGTTTGAGGTTTTGTAGTAATAACTAACAAACATTCTTATGTTATTACTTGTTAAGTGTTAACTTGTAATAACTTTTTATGCACCACTGCATCTACCCCAGTTCCAACAATGAACGATCTTGATTTTATCATTTTAATGATTTTATTACTATTTTCAAATATTATTAAAAAAACTCATATAACTTGAACTCGACTCGATCCCAACTTGAACTAGCGAGCTGAAGATTGAGTTGAGCTGAGCTCAAGCTTGGGTCATGGTGGGTTGAGTTGAGTCGAGTTTTGCGTAGCTCAGCTTGAGTTCAGCTCTACCTAAAAGCTCTAAGTTCGCATAGTGTGGCCAGCCTGATATTTCACTTGGGCTAATTTTTTCTATTTTCATTTCATCCTGGTGAGCTACACCTGATTAACAGATTTGATGAAAGATACACACGATGGTGACCCACACAAACATACTGCCAGCATTCCGTTCCCATTGCTCCCTGAGGTGTGGTCCACCTGAGTTGTTTATATTGCTGACTTTTTGTTCCGGCTTCTAGAATTTCAGATAGAACCTGATGGACGGACTGGATTTTACATATATAAGATGGTGGGCCCACCATCCTTGGGCGTTCACGGCGCGGGGTAAAACAGGAGTTGCAGAGGATTCCCGTTGTCTCTGATCAATCTTCAACCATAGGTGGTTCTTACAATAATTATATTGAATATGGGCCACTCATGCACATTTTGTTTTTGTTATATAATATATGTAACCAGCCTGGTGAGCAGACATGACTGATTTTGACCCAGCGCTCACACCTGGGGCACCTGATAAAGGGCTTGGATCATACGACTTGCCATGTTTCACATGATGGTTCTTTGTTTAAATACACATCATAATGACCGTTTGATAACTCAAATGTGGGCCCAGAGTATATTGTTACAGGGAACTGTACATACTGTACATGCTGTACAATTATACAATGCCCGCTTGCGCAACCTCCATCCGGTTGGACCCAAAGTGAATGGGCGATGGAAAAAATATCCATTGAACAAACGCATCCGTCTGATCAGTGGTCCTATGCCCATTGCATTTCCTTTTATTTTTCCCTGACAACGATTCACATTCTAACCATGGACATGACCCCAACACCAGCCAGCTAGCTGTGTGGGACTGTTGTGGGCATCATACCGTTCATTCATTTTGCCAGCTCATTTTCGGGCATGAGCCCAAAAAGAGGCAGATCCAAATCCCAAGTGGACCACACCTTAGGAAAACAGTGTTGCCTGAACATCCACAATTAAAAACTTCCCAGGGCCCACTGTAATGTTTATTTGACATCCAACCTGTTGATAACGTTACACAGACCTGAATGAAGAAAAAACACAAATATCTGCTTGATCGAAAACTTCTGTGGCCCTAAAAAGTTTTCAACCATAAGCATTCAATCCTCACTGTTTCCTACAGTAGGGTCGCCTGAGATTTGTATCTGCCTCATTTTCTGGGATTATGCACTCAAATGAGCTAGAAAAATGGATGAACATGCAACGCCGATAAAATACATACATCATGGTGGGGCCCACGGCGCTTCTACACCAGGGGGTCACTAGCCAAACCGTGTCCACCATAATTTTTTTTACTAGATAAGCAGACTAACCATTGATCAATACTTGTAAGTTGATAATGGTATTTTTAGAAGAAAATGTCTCAAATCTAGCTTATAGGACCCTGAGTTTGGGTCCACCCAGTAGATAACTTCCAACCTGTTCAGTGCACGAGACATCCAACCATTCCAATAGGTTAGCCCCACCATGGGGACATTTTTAACCATTGACAAAGGGAAAAATAGAAGTGTGGACCACTAGATGAGTGGTTATGGCTGATCTCTGCACAAGGTAATACTTATGGTGGGTTAGATGCGTTGGGTGCTGTGTAACGCCCTGAAATTTTGACTCTTGTGGACAACACGATCGGTTGAGTTTTCGGGTGTTAACTCCTGTGTGTTAACGTCATTATTTCACACACTCATACTGTATTTACATACATTCGTGGCATTCAAGCAAAATGACGAAAATTAAATATCTTATTCCATAATCTTCTACTCTAAGTTCGAAATCAAATATAAAACATGTCTAACAAAAGTTTCACTTAATGTCTCCATAAAAGAAAACTTATTTCGAATTCAAGGAAATAAATTTATTCTATTAAAAGAAGTGAATGAATCATCATCAAGCTACGTAGGCTTCATCGTCCGCCATTTGCTGCCACGAGCCTTCATGTTCTTCGCCCTGTAGATCGGGCTCATCTAACGGATCGTCACCTGCAATGTCTGGTGGTGTTTTAAAAACACCGTCCCAGGAGGACGTGAGTTGCTCGCGATCAACTCAGTAAGGATCACCCACTAAGACTAGTACAATAATATCCAAACACAATGCATATATCAAACAAAACACACAAAAAGAAATATCTTGATTAATGCGATGCATGAAATGCATGCTCTAGTTCAGGCACTCTGACCAAATGAGACGGGATCACTCCACTCTTCTCACTAGCCACTAGTTACCAGATGTTCTAGTTAGGACGGGATCACTCCACTCTTCTCACTAGCCACTAGTTACCAGATGTTCTAGTTAGGACGGGATCACTCCACTCTTCCCATACACCAATATTCAGTTAGTAAAACAAGCCCATGCACACTTTCACTAGCAGGCGATGAATGCATGATTTAATTTCACATTTATCTAAGTAGTTTATTATCCAGCAGTTTTAATGATGTCCATATCCCAAGGTCACTCTTTACCCTATCCATGGTCAGTCATGACGTAGAATAGCTGTTTCCTCTTAATAAGGGCCAACCACGAAAAAGCGTACACATCTTAGTCAAGATGAGACACATGGCACCCAAAACACTTATATCTGTTACAAGAGTCCATCATTTACACATTTACATAGATCCTTGGCACTTCATCAACATCACGTTCATGGTCTTGCCAAAATACATCACATGGGCTTCTTACGAATCAATTATTCTCCACATATACAGTTATACTATCCATGGGGCAAGGGCTTCCATTAGGACAACATCCATACATATAAACATTCTCACACATGAATCAAAATATTCATCTTATACATGCGAACAAACGTATTGAAGCATGGTGCGTACATAATCTCATATACACATGTAAACCAATCATCATTCTTTCCTTAACCATCACATGTAACATATAATCTATATAAAATAAAATTTCAGTGAGTTAATGTCAAACATATTCATCAATACATGGTTTCATAGAGGATTTACAACCATTCATGTTTTCAAGTGACATACAACAAACCATAACAACAAGGCACAATTCGACATACCATTCGTTATTGTTGTAATCAGGCTTAAAAAAGAATCCTCACCTTAGAGTTCGGATGATATGAGTTATTGATATGGTGCACATCTTTTAGATCCTAAACCTAATATGATTGTGAAAACACAAAGTTAAGAATTATTTCAGCATGATATTCAATATTATGGTCATCTAAGATTAGATCCATCATAAGATTAAGGTGTAGGCTGGATATAAGAGATAAATACCATAGTAGATAGGGCTTACCTCTTAGGAATTCGGATCTCGGCTGAGTTGACTCGGTTCGACTCGATTTTGGTCGAGATCTTCTTCTCTTCCTCTCTTTCTTCTTCCTTTCTTCTTCCTTTGTTTTTCCTTTCTCTTTCTTCTCTTTTTCTCCTCATTCTCCTTCCCTGGAAGGAGTTCCAGCAGCAACCCCTTCCCTCTCTCGATCTTTCACTCTCTCTCTCTCTTTCTCTTTCTCTCTCTCCTTCTCTCTCCTCACGGCTTCTCTCTCTCTCTCTCTCTCTCTCTCTCTCTCTCTCTCTGACGATCTTGGAGGCGGCAGGGATGAACAGAGGGTTTTATATAACTCACTCTATCCAATGGTTAGGGTTTGGAGGAAGCTTCTAGGTTCCGGTTCTGTAGTTCACAAGGAGACGGTGGAAAGACCGAATTTCTCTACACATCGGCTCCTTATGCATGAGGACCGTCCAAAGAGTAGGTAGGATCCACAAAAAGGTTTTAGAAGTGGTCTCCTATGCCCATGCAGAATGGTGGATCGGATCTTGATCCTTCTTCTTTCAGATGGTAGTTTGGAACGGGCCGCACAGGTGGCGGTCGGCGGAGATTTTCAAACGGACTACGTTTGGCTTGCCCGTGATTCGAATGGACGGAGTGGATTTGGTAGTGGGGTCCACTGGGAGGGGCAGTATGCAACGCACGGACGAACAGCGTCGTCCGCTGTTGACGCTAAACGAAGAAGACGGAAGGGGGGGTGCGGCGTCGTGTGCACGCCGTATGGAAACCGCGTGCGACTTACCTTCTCAGCAGGTGGGGTCCACTAAGGTGGATCTAGTTGATCCGGCCCACTAGATGTGTTAACAACATGAAATTAACCATCGACATAAAATTTAGGTCGAATCCGAGTTGTAGTAGGCCGTCTATTGACCATTTTCTCATTAGGGCACTTGCACAATGATCGGGGAGCTGATTTTCAACGTGTATAGTTATTTTGTGTTAGATAGGCCATACACAAAGTTTAGGGTCCAAACTGATCGTGAAAACTAGGTTACTTAAATGGTGGGATTTAGGTAGTGGCATTTTGGTAATTTTTAAAAAATGGTGAGTTTAACAAGATCCAGCAGTTCTAGATTGTTTTAGGGGTTAATTTGAGCAACTTTTATAAATAGGCCCACCTTAGATTCCCCATGGTTGATTAGATATGAATTTCACAAGATCAACGGCTAAAAAAAAATAAAAAATCAAAAATCAAAATTAAATAGGAGAGAATAAAGAGAAAAATACGGGGTGTTACACTCCACCCCCCTTAAAAACAAACTTCGTCCTCGAAGTTTACCTATAGTTGGTCGACAAAGAGCTTGGGATATTCCTTCCTCATCTCCTCTTCATTCTCCCACGTCGCTTCTTCTTCGCCATGGAAGAACCACAAAACTTTTACTAGGGAGATGACTTTTTTTCGGAGGGCATGTTCCTTTCAATCCAAAATGCGCACTGGCTCTTCCACGTAAGATGCATCATCTCGAACCTCAATCTTCTTCCACTCGATCACATGGGAATCTTCTCTCCCGTACTTCCTTAGCATGGAAACGTGGAAGATGTCATGTACGTTTGACAATTGAGGAGGTAGAGCGAGACGGTATGCCACTTCTCCTACATGCTGCAGAATTTCGAATGGGCCTATAAATCTTGGTGCTAGTTTGCCCTTCTTTCCAAATCGCAACATACCCTTCATTGGTGATACCTTCAAGAATACGAAATCGCCTTCTTTGAACTCGAGATCTCGACGTCTAATATCGGCGTAACTTTTCTGTCTACTCTGGGTGGTCTGCAAATGTTTACGGATGATTTCAATCTTTTTTTAGGTAAGCTGCACAATCTTTGGTCCAAGCACACTACGTTCTCCAACTTCTGCCCAGCAATGCGGTGCGCGGCACGGATGACCATAGAGGGCTTCAAAAGGTGCCATGCTTATACTTTCTTAGTAGCTATTGTTGTAGGCGAATTCAGTGAGGGCTAGATAGTCTTCCCATTTTTCTTTAAAATCCAACACGCAAGCTCTTAACATATCTCCAATATTTGGTTCACTCTCTCGGTCTGACCATTGGTCTGGGGGTGGAAAGCTGTGCCATATTTAAGAGAGGTACCCATAGCTTGTTGCATTCTAGACCATAATGAGGATGTATAGCGCGGATCTCTGTCTGAGATGATCGATGCTGGCACACCATATAAGCGCACTACTTCTTTAACATACAACTCTGCCAATTCTGACACTGGGGCGGACACACGGATCAGAATTAAATGAGCTGACTTGGTGAGGCTGTCCACGATGACCCATATCACGTCGTGCCTCTTCTTTGACCGGGGTAGTCCTATGATGAAGTCCATTGAGATATGCTCCCATTTCCACGTGGAGATTTCTGGTTGGGTTAACAACCCCCCTGGTTTCTTATGTTCGGCCTTTACTTGCTGGCATGTGAGACACTTTGACACAAATTCAGCTATTTCACGCTTCATGTTATTCCACCAATATTGTCTTTTCATATCTTAATACATCTTCGTACTTCCTAGGTGAATTGTCAATTTAGATCTATGTGCATCATCCATTATTTCACGTTGCAGCTCTGGGTCATTTGGTACACATAGGCGATCACGAAAACGAATTCCCCCATCGGATCCTATTCGTCAATCCTTGTTGTGTTCTGGACCCTTGCCTTGGCTATTTCTTCCTAGAGGTCCACATCTTGCCTTTGAACGTCTATGATTTTTCGTATCATTACTGGTTCTATTACAATGTTACTCAAGTATGCTTTGCGCTCGTCTAGGCTCAGTTTGACTTTAAAGTCCTTAACAAAATTTAACATTTTCCACTTCTTCACCATGCAAGATGCTGCTACCTTATGGGTTTTCTTCTTGCTTAGAGCGTCGGCTATTGCGTTTGCCTTGCCTGGATTGTAACACAATTCGATCTAAAAATCTTTCAAGGTTTCCATCTAACGACGCTGCCTCATATTTAGGTCATTTTACTGAAATAGATACTTTAAGCTCTTGTGATTCGTATTTAATTTAAACTGTTTGCCGTACAAATAATGTTTCCATATTTTTAGTGCTATCACAGCGGCTAGCTCTAAGTCGTGCATGGGATAATTCTACTCGTGAGGCCTCAACTGTCGAGAGGCATATGCTATCACCTTGTCTTTTTGCATCATACACATCTCAGTCCGGCTCTTGACGCATCGGTGTGTATTACGTACTCGACTCCTTCTGGCAGGGTTAAGACTGGGGCTGATGTTAATAACTCCTTCAATGTCTGAAACGCTTTTTCTGCCTTATCGTTCCATTCGAATCGAGCGCTCTTCTTGGTGAGCTCTGTCAAGGGTCGGACGATTTTAGAGAATTTTTTGATAAACCGTCTGTAATATCGGGCTAGGCCAAAAAACTACGAATTTTCGTGATGGTTGTTGGTTGACTCCAATGTCGAACTGCATAAACTTTCGAATGATCTACTGCTATACCTTCACGCGTCACTACGTGTCCAAGGAACTTCACTTCTTCTTTCCAAAAGTCGCACTTCTTAAGCTTGGCATATAATTGGTTATTCTTCAGGGTTTTCAGGGTGGTCCTCAAGTGCTCGGCGTGCTCCTCTTAGCTCTTGGAGTAAATTAAGATATCGTCGATGAACACAATTATGAACTTGTCTAAGTAGGGTTTGAACACACGATTCATTAAATCCATGAACACGGCAGGGGCATTTGTCAACCCGAAGGGCATGACTAGGCATTCGTAATGACCGTATCTCATTCTAAAAGCAGTCTTTCGAACATCCTCCTTTATGCGCAGCTGATGATAACCAAACCTTAAATTGATTTTTGAAAAGAATCTTACTCCACGTAGCTAGTCGAAAAGGTCATCTATGCGCGGTAAGGGATATTTGTTCTTGATGGTGGCTTGGGCTATTCTTAGCATGATATTGGGGAATCTCATTGCTATTACTCAAACAAGCATGAAACGTATGCTTGCATATTCGTCCATAGGTCAAATCGGATATGTAATTATTGGAATAATTGTTGGAGACTCAAATGATGGATATGCGTTTTTGCAGCGTTAATGCTTTTTGTTGGTTGGTTCCATTATCACAAAGCTGCTCCAAAATTGGCTTGGTTCCAAGATGTAGAATCTATGTTGAATCACCACTTAGCGGGGTTACTAGGACTTGGGTCTCTTTCTTCAGCTTCTTATAGTTAATGCATAGATGAAGCGAACCGTCCTTCTTTCGCACAAACAGGACAGGGGCGGCCCAGGGAGAAACACTTGGGCGAATAAACCCTTGTTCCAGGAGTTCTTCTAATTGCTTCTTGAGTTCTTGCAACTCTACTGGTGCCATCCGATATACGGGTAGAGCTATTGGAGACGTGCTTGGCATAAGATCAATAGCAAAGTCTGCCTCACGCTCAGGAGGTAATCCGGGAATATCTTGGAAGACTTCTGGGAACTCCGCTACTATAGGAATTCACGCAATCAATAACTCGGCCAACTCTTCTTCTACTACGCTTATCAAGCGTTCAATGATTTCTTTTTTCCTCTTACCCTGGAAAACTAACAGGTCTCGTCCGAGAACGGCTAAAGAGATGGTCTTGGCGTGGCAATCCAAGCTCGCGAAATGCTTAGAAAGCCAATCCATGCCTAAGATCACATCAAACGTTCTCATATTCATCACTATTGGATCAGCCTTAATGGTGACTCCACTGATATTCAAGGGGCATCCTCGACATATCCTTCGCAATTCCATGATCCGGCCAATAGGGGTAGCTATTACAACTAACTCATCTAGGCGATTAATCTAAAGGTCTAATTGCGCTAGCACGGATGCAGAGATAAATGAAGTAGACGCACCACTATCAAACAAAACTACTACCGGAATGTCGCAAATGTAAATAATACCTTCGACGGCTCAAGGTTCCTCTTCCACTCCTTCTGGTGGTGCCATAGCAAAGAGACGGCTCGGGTTCTTCTGGTTCGAGTTCGTCGTCTCCTTTCTCTGGGCTGAAGGGAGGGTAGGTTGCACTGGTCATGGGGCCTGTTGAGGTTGCTAAGTTTGGTTGTCCATGCGCGAAGCTGTCCTCTGTTCATCTGTTAGCTTCTTAAGACATCTGGTGGCTAGGTGTCTGAGCTTCCCATAGTAATAACAGTCTCTACTCTCTGGAGTCTGACGCTAATCTAGTGCATTACGCTGAGGATAGGTCGCCCTAAATTTCTTCTCAAGAGAAGGTGGGGCATTTGGTGACGCCTTATTCTTTGGTACATTGGGTCTGACCTGGCTACGTAGCTGTAAATAACATTTTGTGTCCTTTTCTGCAATCATAGCACGGTCTACTATCTCTTCATACGAATTGAGCTTTAGAATGCTAATCTTAGATCGTATGCTTGACCTTAATCCTTCTTGAAATTTATGAGTTTCATACATTGGGTCTTCTACTGTTTCAGGCATGTAACTGGCCAGTCCATCAAATTTGTCTTTGTACTGGGCCACCGACATGTTTCCTTGTTCCAACTTGAGGAATTCTGACATCTTTTCCTTTCAATAGGCCTCAGGACAATGCTTGTTATAGAACTTGATACGGAATGCTTCCCATGTCCACTGATAATCTACTGGGGTGCACCTCTTGGTCGCTTGCTACCAGACATGTGTGGGACCTTCTAACATGTAAGCGGCTAAAATCACTCTGTGATGAATTGGGCATGCCAATGTGTCTAACTTCTTGGCTATTTGCTTGAGCTAATAATCTGCCTTGATGGGGTCCAGTCCTCCAAAGAATGCATCTGGGTGCAATTTCATGAACTTCTCGATCATAATAGTTTCTTTTGGTAGTGCGAATCTTGCTTGCATTGGTAGTGACGCTTGACTGGGTGCTGGAGGTGGCATTTGGGCCTCTGGCTAATTTTGTGGTCCAGGTGGTACTTGAGTTGAGGCCTGACTTGATGTCACTAAGGTCACTAGTCTTTCGAAGAGGGCCTGTTGTCTAGCTTGTTGTTCTTGCTGTTGTACTTGTTGCTGATGCATCATGCCGGCTAACCGATTGAAAGCTCTGAACATGGCCTCCCACGGTTGAGGGCCAGCTGGCATTGGTGGCGGTATGGAATAAAATCCTTGTGCACTGGGTCCTGTTGATGGTTCAACTTAAGGAGGTGGGGTCCCCATGGGAGTGGATTCCGGATTTGGAGCATTATTTTTGGATGGTTTGGCGATTGCGGGGATGGATATTACCCTTCTGTTCTTCCTTCTTGGGGCCATTGATAACTGAAAGTAAGCATTTAAATAATTAGGGGGATAGTCCTATGGCAGAATTAAACCCTCAAAGTAAGCATTTTTTTTTTTTTTTTTTGCTCACTTAACTGAAGAGTGACCATTCTGGAACTCAGAACCTGGTTGCGTTCCCGGATTTTTATCTCTCAGCCTGGGCATCGGTTTCTACTGAAATTTGAAAGATAGGCAGGGTATTAGGTGGGGAACGTGTCAAAATTTTATTAAGTCCATAATCGAATTATATCTTAGGGTTCCTGCCACTTTTACCTCAAAAATCTTTGTAGGTCAGCGCTGGATTACGCAGGATCTTGCCTACTGACGAAATTTTTGTGATTTTTGTGTTCGTCGGAATAATCTAAAAATTTTCAGAGATATTGTAAGTTGAGTTAGGAGTCCAAAAATAAAATTTTAAAATTTTATTATTTCTAATTATTTATTTATGACTGAATTATCATGAATAGGTCTGGAATCCTGCTTTCGGGAATAAAAATCGTTGAAAATTAGGATTTAAACTTTTTGGTGGGTATACCATATCCTAATCAACGAGTTTGTTGAGATAATCATGGGGAATAGATGAGAGCTCCAAGGAATGAATGTTTTTCTTTTGTAGGATTTCTCCTTCTCGAAGTCCTAGATTCAAGTTTATATGTTTAATGACTATCCTATTGATTCCAAGGGAAACTTAGTGTGGGTTTCTAAGTTTGAACACTTCACACAACCATTTGTGGCATACTTAGGCTAATTATAATTAGTCATCAAGGGGTCTAAGTCCTAAAGTGAATTTATTATGTAGTGGGTTGGGCTTCACGCCCAAGGTCCCGTTTAGGCTTTGATACCAACTTGTAACGCCCCGAAATTTCGACTCTCGTGGACAACACGATCGGTCAAGTTTTCGGGTGTTAACTCATGTGTGTTAACGTCACTATTCCACACACTCATACTGTATTTACATATATTTGTGGCATTCAAGCAAAATGACGAAATTAAAGATCTTATTCCATAATGTTCTACTCTAAGTTCGAAATCAAATATAAAACATGTCTAACAAAAGTTTCACTTAATGTCTCCATAAAAGAAAACTTATTTCGAATTCAAGGAAATAAATTTGTTCTATTAAAAGAAGTGAATGAATCATCATCAAGCTACGTAGGCTTCATCGTCCGCCATTTGCTGCCACGAGCCTTCATATTCTTCGCCCTGCCGATCAGGCTCATCTAATGGATCGTCACCTGCAATGTCTGGTGGTGTTTTAAAAACACCGTCCTAGGAGGACTTGAGTTGCTTGCGATTAACTCAGTAAGGATCAACCACTAAGACTAGTACAATAATATCCAAACACAATGCATATATCAAACAAAACACACAAAAAGAAATATCTTGATTAATGCGATGCATGAAATGCATGCTCTAGTTCAGGCACCCTGACCAAATGAGACGGGATCACTCCACTCTTTTCACTAGCCACTAGTTACCAGAGGTTCTAGTTAGGACGGGATCACTCTACTCTTCCCATATACCAATATTCCGTTAGTAAAATGAGCCCATGCATATTTTCACTAGTAGGCGATGAATGCATGATTTAGTTCCACATTTATTTAAGTAGTTTATCATCCAGCAATTTTAATGATGTCCACATCCCAAGGTCGCTCTTTACCCCTATTTATGGTCAATCATGACGTAGAATAGCCGTTTCCTCTTAATAAGGGCCAACCATGAAAAAGCATACACATCTTAGTCAAGATGAGACACATGGCACCCAAAACACTTGTATCTGTTACAAGAGTCCATCATTTACACATTTACATAGATCCTTGGCACTTCATCAACATCACGTTCATGGTCTTACTAAAATACATCACATGGGCTTCTTACGAATCAATTATTCTCCACATATACAGTTATACTATCCATGGGGCAAGGGCTTCCATTAGGACAACATCCATACATATAAACATTCTCACACATGAATCAAAATATTCATCTTATACATGTGAACAAGCGTATTGAAGCATGGTGCGTACATAATCTCATATACACATGTAAACCAATCATTATTCTTTCCTTAACCATCACATATAACATATAATCTATATAAAATAAAATTTCAGTGAGTTAATGTCAAACATATTCATCAATACACGGTTTCATACAGGATTCACAACCATTCATGTTTTCAAGTGACATACAACAAACCATAACGACAAGGCACAATTCGACATACCATTCGATATTGTTGTAATTAGGCTTAAAAAGGAATCCTCACCTTAGAGTTCGGATGATATGAGTTATTGATAGGGTGCACCTCTTTTAGATCCTAAACCTAATATGATTGTGAAAACACATAGTTAGGAATTATTTCAGCATGATATTCAATATTATGGTCATTTAAGATTAGATCCATCATAAGGTTAAGGTGTAGGTTGGATATAGGAGATAAATACCATAGTAGATAGTGCTTACTCTTAGGAATTCGGATCCCGGCTGAGTCGACTCATTTTGACTCGGTTTTGGTCGAGATCTTCTTCTCTTCCTCTCTTTCTTCTTCCTTTCTTCTTCCTTCGGTTTTCCTTTCTCTTTCTTCTCCTTTTGTCCTCCTTCTCCTTCCTTGGAAGGAGTTCCAGCAGTAACCCCTTCTCTCTCTCTCTCTCTCTCTCTCTCTCTCTCTCTCTCTCTCTCTCCCTCCTCACGGCTTCTCTCTCTCTCTCTCTCTCTCTCTCTGACGATCTTGGAGGCGGAAGGGATGAACAGAGGGTTTTATATAACTCACTCTATCTGATGGCTAGGGTTCGAATGAAGCTTCTAGGTTCCGGTTCCGGAGTTCACAAGGAGACGGTGGAAAGATCGGATCTCTCTACACATCGGCTCCTTACGCATGAGGACCGTCCGAAGAGTAGGTAGGGTCCATAAAAAGGTTTTAGAAATGGTCTCGTGTGCCCATGCAGAGTGGTGGATCGGATCTTGATCCTTCTTCTTTCGGACCGTAGTTTGGAACGGGCCGTACAGGTGGCGGTCGAGGGAGATTTTCAAACGGACTACGTTTGGCTGGCCCGTGATTCGAATGTACGGAGTGGATTTGGCAGTGGGGTCCATTGGGAGGGGCAGCGTGCAATGCACGGACGGACAGCTCCATCCACTGTTGACACTAAACGAAGAAGACGAAAGGGGGGGTGCGGCGTCGTGCGCACGTGGTAGGAAACCGCGTACGACTTACCTTCTTCATAGGTGGGGTCCACTAAGGTGGATCTAGTTGATCCGGCCCACTATATGTGTTAACAACATGAAATTAACCATCGATATGAAATTTGGGTTGAATCCGAGTTATGGTGGGCCGTCTATTGACCATTTTCTGATTAGGGCACTTGCACAATGATCGGGGAGCTGATTTTCGACGTGTACAGTTATTTTATGTTAGATAGGCCATACACGAAGTTTAGGGTCCAAACTGATCGTGGAAACTAGGTTACTTAAATGGTGGGATTTAGGTAGTGGCATTTTGGTAATTTTTAAAAAACGGTGAGTTTGACAAGATCCAGCAGTTCTAAACTGTTTTAGGGGTTAATTTGAGCAACTTTTATAAATGAGTCTGCCTTAGATTCCCCATAGTTGATTAGATATGAATTTCTCAAGATCAACGGCTAAAAAAATAAATAAATAAATAATCGAAATTAAAGAGGAGAAAATAAAGAGAAAAATATGGGGTGTTACATGCTGCATGCACTTAATTGGTTGGATGTTATCTACTGGGTGTGCGGAATCTAACTCGTGTCCTATGGGCCGCACTTGAGAACTTCTCTTTTGGAATAGGTTATATAAAATTTTGTGAGGATTTGGTGTTTTAGTGCCGATTATGCTCTTTATTCTGATAAATATTGTCTATTATTATATTTGGATACAATCTTGCTCAGTCTAAAACAAGATAAAAGAAAGGGAAAAAAGAAAAAGAACAAAAAAAACATTTTCCCGTCGATTCAACACACTAGGACAATCACACTCCTCACTATATGGATCGACAGCACAAGCTGTTCTAGTCTAGATTATAAAACCATAATTTGGGATCAGTCAAAATAGTGATTTGGATTGTAAATGACCCATAATTTGGATATCAATATTTAGAATTGAAAAGATAGGGAGATTGACAGTTTTGTAAGATTGTTCCATTAGGTTATTGGTTGCCTGGGTAGTTAATATGATGTGGAATCTAGTTTGTTTTGTTGTTGTTGGAGGCAACGTAGGTAATGCTTTATATAGATGCTCTTGAAGTTGCATGTCTTAGCACATCTTGAGAAGCTTTGTTATCAATCAGAACTAGAAACATGAATCTGTATAGTTGGGTTGGCTAGGACATCCAATGTGTAGGTCAGCCAAAATTTATGAATCTCTTGAACTAATCTTTCCCTTATCATAACACTACAGCCATCTCTTTGATTGATGCCAATCCTCCTTCGAGCCTTGCTTTTTGTATTTTTCTACACCAACAAATTGCAAAAAGGAGGAACAAATAAATCAAAGAAAAGAAAAAATAAATTGTGGAAAATGACCCAACAATCCTCTAGTCAAATACTAGAGAGAACGAATGCAAGATTATTGTGAGCAAGTTCAATAGTCCTTTAAAAACCTATGGAATCTAAAAATAAAACTCTTAGCTAGTAAATATCTGAAAAATAAGATCACCTAAATAAAAAACTACTTAAATAAGAAAATACTTAAGAATATAAGATTATTTCTTGCCTAATATAAAAATATCAAAAGAAACTATGAGATTTAAAAGAAATATAAAGTAAAGATATTTCCTAATATAGAAATTTTCCTAAAAATGGCAAGTGGGCCTTTTCTTGTGCTCACGTGTGGAGTGTGCAAATGTGGAATGTGGATCATTTCTTCAAATGTTGATCAATCTGCTTGTGTGGCACTACCATTAGTTTGTTTATAAAAATTCAGCCATTCAGTTTCCAAGTTGACATGATTTTCTTCAAAAAGTTGACTTTTCAGCATGCTTCACCCATCCAACAGCATTAACTAGAGCATGAGCTATGGGAGCTTTCACAATTAAAAGCTTTGAACCTGTGTTAGAAATCTTGCCGTCATGATAACAATCGAAGTGTTTAAAATAATTTGTTTTTTGTTATTACACACACCCACACCGTTACCTGCAGCAATGTTAGCCAATCCCACATTGGGATTCGATACTTAAACCTCAGTGTTGAGACAATCCCACATTGGAATTCAATACCTAGACCTCAGTGTTGAGACGGGGTTATCTTCACTCAGTCAACCACGGTCCCAAAGGTGTGGGTAAGTGTTTAATATAAGTTGATTTCATTAGTTTATGTATAATAGGTGAATACCGTATAAGTTGTATCAAACAAAGTTCTACTCAATCAATATCACAATTGAATTAGAAGATAATGGTGGAGTCACACAATGCTCAGTAGAACATGTCTCCATATAGGGTTTGTTTTCTCTTTAAATAGTTGTTAAAATTCAAGATTAAACATTCAAGTTTGATTATTTTTAATAAAACTTTGGTTTTCTCTATCTTCTTCATAGATTCGAAGATAGTCCTCGTGAATTCGAGATATCCTCTCATGGATTCGAGAAAGTCTGGTTGAGGAGTCCCGGAGGCCTTATGGATTCAAGGCATTTATCCTTGAGAGAGACAATGATCAATCGCCCCTTGCTTACGCCTGCGCTAGGAAGGGACGCGGTTTGGCTGGAGACCTCAAAATCAGCCAGATAGCGCTGTTGTCAAAGCTCTCTGGGCCCCAATTTGATGTATGCATTTTATCCACACTGTCCATCTATTCTTTCCAGCTCAATTTAGTGCATGAGCCCAAAAAATAGGCAATCTAAATCTCACGTGGACCACACCACAGGAAATAGTGGGGATAGTAAAACCTATTGTTGAAACCTTCCCAAGGCCCACCATAAAGTTTATTTGCCATCCAACCTGTTCATAAGGTCAGACAAGACCTGGATGAAAGGAAAACACAAACATCAGCTTGATCCAAAACATCCGTGACCCCTAAGGATCGAGTTTTTAAAGTTAAGCATTCAATCCCTATTGTTTCCTGTGGTGTGGTCGACTTGAGCTTTGTATCTGCCTCATCTTTGCGCTCATACCCTAAAATGAGCTGGAAAAATAGATGGACAGCACGGATAAAACACATACATCATGATGGGATCGGACCACAGATCTTTAACATCAGCTAGCTGGCTAGTGTTGGGGTCATCAGCCAAACCACGTCAATGAGCCCACCCAGCTTTGCGCTGATTTTCTCGGCGTGTTGATTAGATGCGGGCCTGGTGGTTATGTATGGCCTGGTGCTGCTAGCTTGGCATTGGTGACTGAGATTCGTAGGGTAAGCCAGGCCTGGCCCAAGCTCGACTTGGGTCATGCAGGGCTTGGACCCAAGTTTACAACTCATGGACTGGACTTGGACATGATATAGGCTAGCCCATTTTAGATGCCTGCACAAGGACCGGGCTCGAACCATGGTTTTAAGACTTGGAGGAGCCTGATGCTATTCGTCCGAGTCAACTTGAACTTGGTCAGACTTGATCTGGTGAGCCAGGCCTGGCCCGAGTCCGATTCAGGTCATGCAGGGAATGACACAAATTAATGGTTCGAGTGATGGACTTGGACAAGCTAAAGGTCGGCCCATTTGTGATGCCAGCTTATGGGTTAGGCTTGACCTGACCCTTGGTTTAAGACTTGGCCGAGTCTGATGCCACTTGTTAGAGTCAACTCAGAAAGGGAGGCCTTCCTATACTATGCCGTTTGATCGATTCGATGTTTTGTGCTGCTCGCCACTCCGAGTCTAAGGTGTGGTCAAACCGACGTTCCCAGATTAGCGACTAATACATTTCTATCATGTTACATTAGCCAAATCCGCCACCTCATGTACTAAGACGGTTGTTCAAGCCTAATTTGGGTCTTCTTGGGCATTTACACAGGTCCATGGCTTGTGGGCTGGACCTGGAAATGTTTCACCGGGCCATTTACTGCTCTAGCTCGTAGGCCGGACTTGAGCTCATGACCTCAACGTTGAAACACAGGTTGTATGCCATTGAGCTATGGGTTCAAACCCGTTGGGTTAGTCAACAAACAGCGTTTCCCTATCATGAATGTTACCTGGACTGGGCTGAGCCCAACCATACACTAATCACACCAGTAATTTTAGCCCAGATTTGGCCCAATGAATAAGCTCAAGCCCCGCCAAAATCAAAGTTTCAAAACCCACAAACATTGGGTCAGGCCCAAAACAGCTTGGACGTTCTTTTCAGCGACACTGCGATGTATCAGGAATCCAACAAACATACGTTGATATGGTCTATTGGTCGAATTTCTTTCAATATCCACCTCTTTCATCATGTCTGGCCTACCTACTCTAAAGTGGACCTGCCTGATGAGATGTACGATGTAGAGATAACTTAGCAGCATCCAATTCGAGTTCCTTCTCGTGGGAGTTGATTGGATGGTTGGAACTGCGTGATGGGCCATTACTAGAAATTTACATTGGGCTGATGATCGGTGATCAAAGGTTTAATCTTCTCATTCTCATTAGGCGTGGCCCAAATAAAGAGTGCAGTCTGCATGTCCGATGATCGACTGTCTATTGGGTTTTGATAAAATGCGGCCTGGATCTTAGCTACCATGCAGGGGCTCGTTTCCACCATTGGATGGTACAATTTGGTAGAGAACACTGAGAACATGCTATCATTGTAATATCTTTCTTTTTCCATACAAGTATCCAGACTGTTGATTATGACTGGAAAAATACCAGCCCTCAGATATCTGTCCTCGTTTTCAGTCCGTTGAGTACGTATTTTCTATTAACCGTCTCTTTAGAGGATACTGATATAAGGTCTAAGAATCTCTATTTCTAGTGATTTTCCTAATTCCCACTTCCATAGTAGGCCCCATAAGATCAAACGGTCTGGATCACCAAACTATTGGCCTATTTATACCGCTGCATCAATTTGTTGATCATGTCATCAGGTGTTCTGTAATGATTCGGAAAATGTTTGTAGTCTTTCTAACAGTTTTCAGTTCCTTTTAGTGGGCCCATGGCTCGATAATCCAATCCACTGATATTATGCATTCCATTTTGAAAGGCCAATGCACCGGTTAGGATCTCTGAGCCATTGGCCCCACTTGTTTAGATTGCACCTGCTAATGTAAGGTATAGAATCTGTCCATCCCCACTATGATGCATCGACGGACAACATATCCTCAATGGGACAATGCTGACCTTTCAACTTGTGGATTGTGGATGAACAGCTGTGAAGAGAAATACAGCAATTGTCCGCATTCAACGAAAATGGCCAAAGATTTATGGCCGGGATCAGATATCAGATAAGTTCCATTCATGATGAGGCCCTACAAGCCAATGGGTCTCAGTCAGTGAACTATGAGCCCACTTATGATCTTATGGGGTATGTCGTAGATATTGTCGGATCGAGAATCCTGTAATGTCTCTTTCCTACTAGGCTGGAATCGACTACTGAAACATTCTAGCTTTGTGGTGGACCATGTTTCAAATGTAAATCCACACCGTGAGAACATTCTAGCAGGTGAGAACCATTATTTGAACCATTCATACTTAAATAACAGCCCAATAGAAAATGTTCATACCGGTGAATTGCACCTGATTAACAGGTTTGATTAAAGATACACACTATGGTGGCCCCACACAAAAACCTATATATGATTGGCATCACATTTCCATCCATCCCTGTGGTGTGGCCCACCTGAGTTGTATATATGGCAGAATTTTTGCCCCAGGTCCTAGAATCGAAGATAAAAACCTGATGGAACGAGTGGATTTTATATATGAAAGAAGGTGGGCCAAACAAGCTTTTAATGTGGGCTGCATGAAGTTTTTAATGGCGAGCATTGAATCACCATGTTTTCCTGAGGTTTGGTCCACCTGAGATTTATGGCGGGCCCCCATTTATGGATCCACCCAACTCGTGGTTCCAATATCCGAATCCACATCACATATAGAACAAGATAACTGTACAATTAGACAATGCCCGCCTTCACAATCCTACATCCTGTTGGCCCCTCAGTGGATGGGTGATGGACCAAATCTCCATTGAACAATCATATTTGTCTCATCGGCAGTCATATGCCCATTGCATGCAGCACCTTGGCCATTTTATTCCTTCCTGACATGACATCAACGATTCAGAATCTAACTATAGCTTAATACAATCTCCCTCTATCTAAAACATGATAAAAGAAAGGAAAAACATCTTCCCTGTAAACTCAACGCTAGAATAATATATCTCTAGAGTTGCTTAGAAAAATATCAAGTAGTTTTGTTTTATGTCGGAATCTTCTTCAATGCAACTACTAATCTAATCTTAGTAAGTACTGAGGTAAGATGAACCTTCACCTAACAATAGGGGCCTATTTTGCTTCTGTCGTTGAATCCCGACCTCGAGATATAAGTCTCTAATAGTATGCAATTCTGTCGCAACATCTCTCATCTCCATTCGTTCACTTGGCGATTCTGCAGAACACGATACACCAATTCTGACCAATGAAACCAAGCAATCATGCATTCTGTTTCTCAAATTCTTATGATTTTCACTGTCTTGAATAGCTTCAACATCTTCTAAGAGAAGTCTTGGATCTACGATCTCCATTACATGTTCAGGAAAAGCCAACTCTGCAAAGTGATGAAGGGCTTGATTGTCCTTAAACATGTCATCAGTTGGCCTCTTTCCGGTGATCATCTCCAGGAGTAGGATCCCATAACTGTATACATCTCCATGTGTGGACGCCTTTCCGCCCATCCCATACTCTAAGATTTACAAATGTCACATATTTGAATGTTAGGCAACTATTTAAATTAAAATAAAAATAGTGATTAGATATTGAGAGTGAGAAAGGGAATATTTCATTTAAATAATTAACATTTCTACCTTTTCCAAAATTTAAAATATATGAGAACAAGGAATTCAGCTAAACATATTTCTTCAATCTTTGAATCTTTGTATTATTAGTGTTTGTCCCAACAAATAGTCCTTCTAAGAAAATATCCTATAAATTGAACAAGAATCCACAGTTTTCACACACACACACACACACACACACATTTCACCCACCCACCCACTGTGTATCATGGCTATAGAAATAATCTAGTAACAATTCTTCGTACCTTGTTATCATACTCTGAATCCATGTGGGGCCCAATCTAGCCAACATTTAATCATCGTGCACCCTTGGATAAGAGGGTCTACCATGAATTGTAAATGCCCATCAAATCACCTTGTTCGGATGATCGCCACCATTCACAAAAGTGCATGCTCTCAATCATATGATCTCCCAATCATAGTTATTTTTTAGTCATGTACAATCAGCAGGTATTAATCCATCTATTTTGTTGATCATAAGTGGGTGCACTTGGTCCGAAGAGAGAAATCCATTCTTTCAAATTACAGTTCACTGTAGCTCATCATCACATTTGTCATATTCTTCAATCTTTTTGGTTTTCTTCCCTATTTAGAGTTTAATTCTGTTATTATTGTTTTTAGCCTTATATGGAGAATCTACTAATGCATGTAGAAATATACATTGATTAGATTGTTTTCGTGCATGTCATTCTCAACAAGCTTCACCGTAATATTAATATATGGAAATTGCCAATCATTTTACAAGACAAATGAATTTAAAAAAATGGATTGAAAAACTTACCTGGTGGGATGTACCCAATTGATCCCTTAATCCCAAATGTGCTAGTTTGATTTTGAGAGCAACTTTCTACAACTTCAGAGAGGAACCTTGCTAAACCAAAGTCACCCACATGGGCAACCATATCATCATCAAGAAGAACATTGCTTGGTTTTAGGTCGCGATGAACGATTGGTGTTTTGGAATGATGGTGAAGATAATCTAATGCCAAAGCCACATCAATGGCTATATTTAGCCTTTGGGTTAGATTCAAATTCCTCAATTGAGGTTGTTCATCTACAATATTTGGATGCAGCCACTTCTCCAAACTACCATTAGGCATGTACTCAAATACTAAAGCTTTGAAATCATTGCCATTAAAATCAATGCTGGAGCAAACCGTTAAGATCTTCACAAGATTTCGATGCCTGATATTTCTCAATGCTTCGCATTCAGCTGCAAAACTCTTAAAAGCTCCTTGTTGTAGAAGGTTGAGTACCTTTACTGCAACAAGTGTTTCAAAGCATTCTAGAATTCCTTTATATACAGAACTAAAACTTCCCACACCAATTAAATTAGCTGAAGAAAACCCATCTGTTGCTTGAAGGAGATCTGCATAGGAAACTTGTAACCACTGATTCTCTGCGGAAGAGGGAGAAGAAGCTTTCTTTGGAGAATTTCTTCTCCAATAAAGAGCCGCAAAAATACACAACAAGAGAATTGAAGATGAAACCACACCAATAATTGTGATTTTTACTCTGGGAGGAAGAGGCTTTCCTCTTTTCTTATAAGCTTGCTTAAGGCATGCTGGCAATTGTAGTTCTGAGACACCTCCACAGAGTTTGCTGTTTCCGACAACTGAAATTGCGCTGGCATTTCTGAAGATTCCTCCTTTGGGCACTTCACCCACAAAATTATTGAATGACAAATCCAAAAACTGTAAGAAAAGAAATTCTTCGAAATACTTTGGAATCTGCCCAGACAAGTTATTGTGGGAAAAATCTAGATATTGGATACCTTTTAATTTCCTTAGAGATTCTGGAATGGTTCCTTGAAACAAGTTGCCATTCATATAGAGCAACTCCACGCTTTGACAGTTTCCCAATGTATCTGGAATTTCACCTGATAGTTTATTCTCTGAGATGTCTATTTCCCGAATATTTTCCTAGTTATCAACTTCCAGCAGGAGAGACCCAGTAAATGAATTACGAGACAAGTTGATTTGAACTGCGCCTACTTGTTTGAGTATGCTACCATTGAATTTATTTTGGGCAATGTTCAATGATTCCATAAATGCCCAATTTCCAAAACTGGACGGTATTCTTCCATGGAAATCATTATCATCCAAATCAAGATAACTCAATCGAGTGATGTTGCCAATTGAATGTGGGATTTGCCCTGAAAATGTATTTCCATAGAGAAGCAAGGCTTGCAACTTGTTAAGCTTCCCAATATCATATGGAAGAGTACCCTTCAAGGAGTTATCGGACAGAAACAGAGCATACAAGCTGACGAGATTCCCAATTCCCTTGGGAATGATTCCAAAGATCTTGTTTTTTGATAAACTCAGTTGGTTTAGCTGTGTCGAGAGATTAGCAACGGAGCCGGGCAACTCACCATAGAGATTATTGCCGCCTGCACCTAGATATTCTAAACGGGTGCAGTTTGTCAGTGAAGTGAGGAAGTTCAGGTCATCATCACCTTCCCTTTTTCCAATCTGATTCACCGCGATATTGAAGAAGTTGAGACCTGGAAGATTTCCTAGATTCACAGGCGCAGGTCCGCGAAAACTGTTGAAGCTAAAGTCAACAGTTCGGAGACTCGAAGCATTGGACAATGAAATTGGCACTGTTCCAGTGAATTGGTTTTCTCCTACAGAAATCCCTCGCAGGTGCGTAAAAGCAAGGCCTAGGTTGGGCGGAATGCTTCCATGTAGCTGGTTAGCTGCCACGCTAAACAGTTGGATGGATGAGAGATTATAAATCGATGGTGGAATCGTACCAGAGAACTGATTTAAAGCTATTTGAAAATCAGTCATGGCTGCCAATTGACCAAGCTGGTTTGGAATTTGCCCGACGAAATTGTTACGTGATAGATAAAGAGTGGTGAGAGAGGAAAGGTTCCCCAACGAAGGTGGGATGCTTCCTCTGAGATGATTGAACCCAAAGGAAAGGAAAATGAGCTTTGACAACGAACCAAGCTCGGCTGGAAGTCTTCCAATGAGCTGATTCCGCATCATGCTAATGGTTACAAGTTCTGAGCAGTTGCTCAGATTGGATGGAATTTCTCCTTGAAGTAAATTTTCAGTCAGGTTGAGAATCTGAAGCCGGAACAGACGGCTGATTTCTTGAGGGATTTGGCCTTGGAATTTATTGCCGGAGAGATCAATTCTTCTCAAGAAAGAGAGATTTCCAATTTGAGGAGATAAGTGGCCCACCAAGCTGTGGCCCGTGAGGTTCAAGATGACGACCCTTTGATGATGGCGACGACTGCAGGTGACTCCCTCCCATTGGCAGAAGTGGAGAGAATGGTTCCATGAGATCAAGACTCCGAGTGGATCTTCAGAAATACCATATTTGAATGCGAGCAATGCGAGTCGATCGGTCTCATTTTTCAATGTATACACCGACGGTGAGCTGGAGTTGAGGGACAAGAAAAGGATTGCATGGAAGAGGATAAATGACCAAAATACCCTAAGATTGGAATGTGGGAACTCCATTATCTGGATAGGAGATGGGATGACGAAGAAGAAAAAAACACACAAATGCACTGATCAGCTGTACTCAGCTTCGATATTTGTAGCGGAGTGGCCTGCAGGTTTTGCCGGGAACTAGCGGACGCGGACTGCCTAGCGGGATTTAAAAGCAAGTTTCTGCACTGAGAAGTTATGTGGGGCTGTTTGGGAGACACCCTGTCCATCCAATTGAACAGCTAATTTTGGTAAGGGTGCACACGGAACTCGTTCGGTTCGGTTCGGTTGGGTTCGGTTGGGTTCGGTTCTTAGTTTGGGGTTCTGTAGAATCGAACCGGACCATAGAGCTGATTCATGAAACCGGACCATGTAACTGAACTGTGGAACTGATCTTGGGTGTTCAACCCTCACTATTTTATGTCAAGTAGTCCACTTTAAATTTGGATCTATCTAATTTTTTTTTTTTAGTGTGACCCACCTAAACATTGCTTAACAATGAGGATGGACGGTATAGATCTAACAAACACATCAACGTATGCCCATGGTGGGCCCTGAGGTATGGATGGGCTGGATTATAAAAAAGAAAAAACCATACGATTTGGCTGGATTATAAAAACAAGCCGTACAATTGGGCCGGATTGTAAATAGCCCAGAACTGTAGAATTGAATCGGTTTTTACCGTCTGATTCCAGTTCGTTTCCAGGGTGCAAACGGTCCAATTTCGATTCTTGTTTTCTTGGAACTATTTGGAACGATTCGGTTCGGTTTTACTCCAGAATCGGACTCAACCGAACCGTGTGCACTCCTAAATTTTAGTACATGGTGCCAAAAATGAGGTGGATCCAAAATTCAAATGAGCCACACGAGAGGAAATAGTAGGGATTGAAACGTCTACAGTTAGACACCTTCCTAATAAGGTGAACCTCATCCTGACCTTTTCTACGGCCAAACCAACGTTTCAGCAGTGGATGTCTAGCAAACATCGCGGAGGGCACCACCTAGCTTCCCATTGAACGAACCGAGTGCCAAAGCCTTTCACAGCCAACCCGCGTCCGGAACCAGCATGTGGGTAGGACCCTAACTGTGGAGCCCACCCAGATGTATGAATTGTATATCCACACCGTCCAGACGTTTTTCCAGCTTATTTTAAGGAGTGGTTCCAAAAATGAAGCAGATAAAATCTAAGGCGGACCACACCACACAAAACAATGGTTGTTGAACAGTTACCATTAAAATCTTCCTAGGGTCCACCGTAATGGTCTTTTGGGCCATCCAAACTGTTGACATGATCACATAAGCTTGGATGAAGAGTAAACACAAATATCAACTTGTTTCAAAACATTCGTGGCCCATAAAATGTTTCTAATGGTCAATGATCATTGTTTCCTACCCCGGTTAGGATTATGCGTGTGGACATATGGATGCTGAACTTTTCTTTTTTACACCCACTCACACCAAAGTAGGATTTCACCACAATGATTACTCGAACCAGAACCTCGTGTTGAAACTCTTGTGAGTCTACCACCGAGAGGCATGAGTAAGGATCCAAAGTGTCCAGTGTTAAGTGTTTTAGGGGTTGAGCCCAAAATTAAAGTATATCCAAAGCTTAAATGGACCCCACCATAGGAAACAATGAGAATAATGATTTCCACTGTTGAAACCTTCAATGATGTTTATTTGCCATCCAACCTGTTCATAAGATCACATAGACATTGATGAATGTAAAAAACAAACATCAGTATGGCCCTCAAATATTTTTCAATTGTAGACAGTTGAATTCACATTGTTTCTTGTGCTTGTGGTAGGGTCCACTTCACTTTATGATATGCTTCATTTTTGGCTCAAACCCTAAAATTATCTGTTAAAATGGACAGATGGAGTGTATAGAATACATAAATCACAGTCAGTCCTATAGAGTTTACTCAATATGCTTGACGTACTGCTTCAGGTGGATACGCCCCAGCCTCGGCTGAATTGGGTGCATGGTGTGCCACACACCACCTACCTCAGTGGTTTGTTGACGTCACCAATTTCTATGAGCCCCCATGATGTATGTGCTATATATACACCATCGGTCTATTTTGCAATATTCTTTTATGGCATGAACTCAAAATAAGGCAAATCCAAAGCTCAAGTGGACCACACCACTAAAAGCAGTGGGGACAATGATTCTCACTGTTGAAACCATCCTAGGGCCCACCATGATGTTTATTTTCCATCCAACCTATTAACAACGTCACAACGACCTGAATGAAGGGAAAAAGCAAATATCAGATTGATCCAAAACTTCTGCAACCACAAGAAGTTTTCAACGGTAGACATTTAAACCCCCCTACATTCTATGGTGTGGTCCACTTTTTTTTTTTTTTTTTCCAGAAAAGAGCTAAATTTTATTAACAAGAGGAGAGGCTATACAACAAAGAAAGGCACATTCAGGAGACCCGCCAACCCAAAAAAAACACAGGTGAGCCTCCTATCATATAACTACCGCCCATAGGATAGCTCTCTCATATTACCCAGTCTGCATGTGGTCCACTTGAGCTTTACATCTGTCTCATTTTGATTCAGCTAAATTGGATATAACAAATACTTTATGGTTGGGCCTACATAACTTGGTGATATGAATACACCAAGTGTCTCATGGCATCTTGCCTCGGCTCGGACGCGATAAATGATTATTGCGTCTAGGTAGGTCTGGGGAGCCCACCGTGATATAAATATATGGGTTTTATCCACTCTTCCGATCCATTTTGAAATATCATTGTAGGGTACAATACCAAAAATAAGCAAGATCCAAGGCTCAAGTGGACAACAGAGTGGGGATTGAACACTCAAGTCTATGTGACCTTATGAACAGGGTGGATGACAAACAAACATCACGGTGGGCGGTAAGAAGGTTTCAACGTTTGACCATAATCCCGACTCATGATTCACAGGCATTTTTAAATTTAAAACGAAGAAAGAAAGCTTTTCATACTATTATGAAAAAAGAATGCGCACTAGCTTTTTCTCAACTTAGAAAAAAAAAAAAAAAAAAAAGGTTTTCCTAGGTTTACTAAAAAGAATTTGCACTGGCTGATTTCTCAATTAAAAAAGTAAAAGCTTTTCTATGTTTAATAAAAATAATAATAAGAAGCGCCAGCTTATTTCTCTGTTAAAACAAAAAAATACCTGCGTTTATAATATTTTCTCCACTGTTTCCTGTGACGTGGTTCACTTGGGCCTTAAGTGGGCATCACTTTTGGCAAATAGTATAAATTAACTACCACTGACCGCCATACACATGGCACTCGTGGATGGATTCACAATCTTCTTTCGACAGTTGCTTTGACCGGTTTTTTCTGCCCATCAAGTGGGGAGAGCGAAAAGCGAGTCCGACGGCCCAAAAATAAGTCTCTAGTGGATCTCATACTTTCTCTTTTCGCGTCTCGAGTCGCCCACCTACTTTTGACCAAAGATGCCACCCGATTCACAGCTTCGTTCTTTCTTTGTGAGACCACTGTCAAAAGGATTATATATATAGTGATTGAACGTACTGGGAAGACCGTGATGTTTGGGATTGAACGTACTTTCTCCATTCATCTAGTAAGGTTTATTTTTTCCATGTGGGGTCTACAATCTTCACATCCGACCGTAGCTCTTAACCAAAGATGTAGACTCTTCCACCGTCTCCTAACCCCAAGCTATGATACACGTTCTTTGTGGTGGAAACCGGGACGAGAAGGAACACGGATTCGGGCACAGGAAGTTCCGTGTGGGGCCCTAACATTGTCCATCATTTTTGCAATACCATAATAGGACAAGAATCTAAAGTTATAGATCCAAAACTCCTGTCGGCCACACGACACGAAACAGTGTTAACAGAAACTACATGAACAAATATCATCTAGATACACAACTTCTGTGTGTTGTGTGTTGGGTGTGTATCACACAACCTTAGTAACTTTCCCCCAAACTACTAGAATTATGGGTTATAATAAAACAATAAACTAAATCAAATAATCAACCATACGACTCAAGAGATTTTTACGTGGAAAATCCTCAAAGAGATAAAAACCATGGGACCTCGTCCAGATCAACAATTCATTATGAAGTAGAACCGTTACAATCTCGATCACATGCACACACCACTTGGATCAAACTTTCTTTACCCACGCAGGGATGGATAAACAATAAAAGGACTAGAAGCTGAGAGATCTCACCCGAGCACGAGGAAGTTAAAGAGCCGAGATGTCGTTGTACCGTGAATCACCTTCGCGAGCAAAGCCTCCTCTACCAACAAGCTTCCTCTCTCTCTCTCTCTCTCTCTCTCTCTCTCTCTCTCTCTCTCTCTCTGGACATGTAAAATACTTAATGGGATACTTAAATCCCGATTTGAAAGCCCCCTTATAGCCTTACGCAAGAGATTGAGCCCCATTAAGAAACTGTATGTTGCAATCCGCGTGCACCGTTGACCGGTAGTCCAAAACCGTCGAACAGTCGGCCATTCACAAAAACAGTCCAAAGAGTTTTGGAGAAAAAAGAAAAATCCAGACCTGTCTGGCGACCGGTCAGATGACCGGTCGGCCAAGACCCCCGACTGGTCAACAACCGGTCGGACTGGATAGTAAACAGTCCAGCAAGCAATCCCAATTTTTGTCAAGTTGTAGACTGGTTGGCCAGGGGGCTACGACCGGTCGATGACCAAATGGGAGCACTCCTCTCTCCTCTGACATGAGGAGGAAAACTCCAACAAATCTCCCCCTTTCTGACTCAAGGGGAGTTCACTGTCTTCAAGCCAGTCCGGCTTCTATAAGCCTCAAATTTTTCCTTGAGTAAAGCCTTGGTCATCATGTCTGACTCGTTATCGTCCGTGTAGACCTTCTCAAGCTGTAACACTTTCTATTCCAAAGTATTCTTGATCTAGTGATACCGAATCTCTATGTGCTTCGACTTGGAATACTGACTTGGATTCTTGCTCAAGTGTATCGCACTCTGGCTATCACAATAAACCACATACTTCCCCTGCTTCAGGTTAAGTTCCTGTAGGAACATCTTCATTCAAAGCATCTCCTTGCATACTTCTGTGACTGCAATGTACTCAGCCTCTGTCGTGGACAACGCTACGACCTTCTGTAGCTTGCTTTGTCAATAGACCGCTCCCCCTGCAAATGTGAACATGAATCCCAAAGTAGTCTTTCTAGAGTCTATGTCACCTACCATATCTGCATCTGTGTAACTTTCTAACATAGATTTTTCGTCACCATAGCATAGGTTCAACCCGGATGAGCCTCTCAGATACCGTAGTATCCACTTCACTGTTGCCCAATGTTTTTTGCCAGGATTGACAAAATACCGGCTGATTACACCAACCGCATATGCTATGTCTGGGCGCGTACACACCATAGCATATATCAAACTTCCTATTGCCGAGGCGTAGGGTATCTTTTGCATCTCATCCACCTCTGCCTTTGTCTTAGGACATTGTTTGTCGCTCAATTTGAAGTGACTATCTAGTGGAGTACTAACCGGTTTCGCTGCATTTATATTGAACGGCTCTAGACTTTCTCAATATATCGCTCTTGTGACAACCAAAGCCTCCTGCTGCTTCTGTCGCGGGTTATCTCCATTCCTAAGATCTGTCTATTCGTACCCAATTCTTTTATCGCAAATGACTTGCCCAACTCCTGTTTCATCCTATCAATCTTCTTGGTGTTTTTTTCCATGATGAGCATATCATCAACGTATAATAGCAGAACTAAGAAATCACCATCTAAGAACCTGCGAGTAAACACACAGTGGTCCGATTCCGTTCTATCATACCCATGTGTCAATATGAACGAGTAGTACTTTTTGTACCATTGCCTAGGAGCTTGTTTCAGCCCATACAAGCTCTTCCTAAGCCTACATACCATGTGCTCCTTGCCTTGACTTCAAACCCCTCTGGTTGGCGTATATAGATCTCTTCTTCCAAGTCACCATGGAGGAAAACGGTTTTAACATCTAACTGCTCTATCTCCAGATCCATGTTAGCCGCCAACCCAAGCAACATCTGTATGGACGTCATCTTCACCACTGGTGAGAATATCTCATCGAAGTCTATACATTTCCTCTAACCAAAACCTTTTACCACGAGTCTAGCCTTGAACTTTGTCTATGAATTCTTTTGCTAATTCTTCTTTCTAAATACCCACTTGTTGCTCAAAGCTTTCTTGCCTTTAGGCAATTTCACCATATCATAGGTGTGACTCTTATGTAAAGATTTCATCTCCTCTTGCATACCTTTCAACCACTCCCTCTTATGCTCGTCGGCTAGGGCCTCAGAATAATCTTCTGGCTCTCCCCCATCAGTAAGCATAATGTACTCATGCAGCAAGTACTTCTTGGACGGGTGTCTGTCCCTAGATGTCCTCCTCACCTGTGGCTCAACAGGTGGATCAAGTAAGGGCTGTTCCCTCGGTCCATCTTCTGTAGGAACTCCCACATCCTCTGCACCTTGTTGTACTCCCCTGTCATTAGGCACCACGGGAGGAGTAATAGGATCCATATCTTTCAGCTCACCTAAACTGGGCTAGGTCTTCTCTGGCTTTTCAATGTCTACTATACACTGATCTTCAAAGAAAACCACATCTCTGCTCCTGATGAGCTTATTCTCGGCCGGATCCCACAACCTGAAGCCAAATTTCTCATCACACCATACCTCAAGAACACACAATGCCTGATCTTCATATTGAGCTTGGACCTCTCGTCCTTTGGTACGTGAATGGATGCCCTGCATCCAAACTCCCTGAAATGATTGTACGAAGGATCACGTCCAGTCCACACTTTCTCAGGTACTTCTCCATTCAAAGGGGCTGATGGAGACCTGTTTATTAAATACACTGCCATGTGAATTGCTTCTTCCGAGAACATCTTGGGCAACTTCGCATAGGATAACATGCTGTAGACACCCCACCTTCGGCTACACTGTTGGTAGAGATAGCTGGTTGAACGGAGGACCATACCCCCAAATCCCAAGTCCAAACTCAGCCAAACTCACCCTTGTAAGCCCCATTCCATAGCCCAGTTCAAGCCTGAACCCAGTCAACCCAGTCCTAAAAATCACCCTGAAAAACCCCCCATAAAAAAGGCCAGTCAAAAAATCCCAAAAAAAGTCAAACTTACTGAGTCAACTCGCTGAGTTAACCCGCTGAGTCAACCCGTCGAGTCAACCCGTCGAGTCAAAACACCGAGTCAACCCGTCGAGTCAACCCGTCGAGTCAAACCACCGAGTCGACCCGCTGAGTCAACTCACTGAGTCGACCAGCGAGTCCAACAGCAGCCCCGAGGGAACGGCCGTACTCGCTGGAAACCGAGGAGCGGCCGTACGGGCGGACCATGGCGGGCCGCCCGAAAAAAATTACGAGAGTGCCCCTCTCCGCTGCTATAAATACCCTCATCCCCTTCTCATTTCAACAAGCCATTCGAGTCCATTTCAGCCCGAGAGCTCTGAGTCCATCTCTCCACCCTTTAGCCCATTTTTCCACCAAGGAGAGCCCGAGTGAGGAGAGCCTAGCCCTGGTCCAGCCCAGCCTGACCACTGGTCCAAGCCTCCCAAGCCATCCAAGTCTTGATCCAGCCACTCGAAGCCAACCCTTGCGACACCTCCGTCCATCCAGCTACTCTTTTTCAGCATCATCTCATTTGCATCTAGCATAAGTGCAACATTTACTTTTCTTCCAACCCCCCTGCTTCACTGCAAGCACTTTGATTCGTCAAATACACTGCATATGTCTTTATATTAAGCACCTGTCAGTTCGAGCGTATGCTCTGGGTTTGCCCGTTGTTGGAACCTGCCCATCAGAAACTCTTACTGTTCAGACCTGCATTCACGCTTCACCATAAAACACCTTGATCATTCAAGCACACTGCATACGTTTTACATTAAGCACCTGTCAGTTCGAGCGTACGCTCTGGGCTTGCCCGTTGTTGGAACCTGCCCATCAGAAACTCTTACTGTTCAGACCCGCATTCATGCATCATGTCATCCATGAGAATATACGAGGATTAAACTAGACTTTCAAGTATTTGATCGATTCTGTGAAGTAGAGACCGTACTTCGGTACGGGCAGTGTGTGGGGTGCTTAACCTCTTCCCACCCTGTAACCGTGATCCCTTACCTTGAATCTCTGGCCGCAGATCAACAGGAGTCATTTTAGAGGAAGGAATCTTCGGATTCCCTTCTCTAACGTTTCTACGGGGTCTAGCCGACTGTAGATTCGAAGTAACTGGCTAGTGGCGACTCTGGTCTTATATAAACACATCCAGCTTAACACGACTATCAAACAAAGCCCTCGAGAACGAGGCAAGCCAGTGGCACAAACGGCGATTTCGCACTCACGCATCCTCATCTCCTTCTTTTCCGAAAGGAAAGGGGAAGGGAGAAGAACGTCGTGTGGGAGCGCGGAAAAATCGACGAGGGTCCACAGAATGGCGACTCCACTGGGGATAAACTAGTCCCACTAGTCGTAATCCGACTTGAAAACAGAATCCTTCCCGTACTTGAAAGTCATTAGTCCTCATACAATCTCATCTGCATAGCATTCTACCCAAAAACCCAAAACCAAAAAAAAAAAAAAAAAATCCCAAAACCAAAAGAAAATAAATAGAAAATCCCAAAACCAACCAGAAAAAAAATAGAAAATCCCAAAACCCAAAAAGAGTATAGTCCTCACCATTGCGCCTCCTCGGGCTCAACGTACGCGGAGACAACTTCCCTACCGCAGTATAATTCGCACTCGGGCTCAACAAGCCATGTCCGACCACGAAGAAGAAACTCATCTCCTCCCTGCTCTTGAGATGACCGAAGCGCAACCTCCAGCGCAACAGCCCATTGATAATACGCCAATCATACAAGAATTGGCACAAGGAATGAGAGCAATGCAAGAAATGCTCTTACAATTCATGCAAGCACAAACCACCGCAGCAGCCAACAATCAAGTTGGCCCAGTTCACCAGTCTCAGCAACCATGCCGGGTCCTCCCGGCCTCCAGTTCAAATCAAGCACAACCAGCGGAGTCTACTCAAGACTACCGACAACAGCCATCTCAGCCCTTCGCTATGGGGCATCCTTCTCAATATATTCCTGTGACGACAAGGCCATCTCAGAGCACTTCCGTTGCAGGAACATCCAGTCAACTTCCAGTCAATCTTGCAAACAACAATCTCAGTAGATCTCAGCATGTCCCCGCCGATGGGACACCTTTTCAATTCCAGCACATCCCCACCGATGGGATTTCAATTCAATTTCCAGCAACAGGGACAGCACTGGCGAATGCCTAGAATGGGGGTCAGTGTCAAGCCCACATCAATCAGCGGACAGTGGCAAATACCCAACAAGGGGGTCACTTCCCAGCATCTCAGCCTCCTGCAAACAGGAGCACTTTTCAATTCCAGCACATCCCCGCCGATGGGATTCCAGTTAATTTCCAGCAATCTTCAATTCAGCAAAATTCAGTTAATTTTCAGCAATCTTCAATTCAGCAAAATCCAGTTAATTTCCAGCAATCTTTAATTCAGCAAAATCCAGTTAATTTCCAGCAAGTTCCAGTTCAACCTTCAGTACAGTCTCCAGTTCAGTTACAATCATTTCAAGCACAAGTTCATCAGAATCCAGTTCAATCATCAAACCAATTTCAGCAACCCGCGGTTGCTTTTCAGCAAGCCCATAGGGTCGAAGACATCGACCACTATGCCGAAGAAGAACGTGCCTTACTCCAGGAGGCACCAGTCGCTCGAACAGATCACTCAGGACTGGACGAGTTGCGGGAGCAGTTCCAGATCTTGCAAAATCAGCTTCAGCGACAGTAAGGAATCGACCTACCTTCGACCAAGTTCAGAGACTTGTGTCCTTTCCTAGATGCTCAGGTACCTCAAAACTTTGAGGTTCCAAAGTTCAAAAGATACGACGGCAGCGGTTGTCCCACAGCACATCTCAAGGCCTTCTGTGGAGAATTGAGTGCTATCTCAGGAAATGAAGGGGCCCTCATACGTTTGTTCCAAAAGTCTCTGAAGGGCGATGCCCTAGATTGGTACACTTCATTGGACTGCCACCGCATCAGAACGTGGGAGCAGCTTTCCCAGGCTTTCGTCGACAGATTTGCATATAATCTCAACATGGCACCCAGAAGAGCCGACCTCACAGCACTCAGGCAAAGGAGTGATGAAACACTATCAGCTTATGTGGGACGTTGGCGAGCTATGGCAGCCAGAATGCGGACACCCATCGACGATGAAGAACAAATCTCCATGATTGTTCATTCAACATATCCAGGCATATCCGGGTATCTCATCTCGCATCCATACGCGAACTTCTCGCAGTTAATCCGTGCTGGAGAGCAAGTCGAAGCAGGAATCCGTGCCGGGACGATTTCCCCATGGCCTCATCAAGCCACTCCAGTCAAGAGGAATAGAGTGGAAGGAAGACCTATCGGGCACGGAAATGGAAACCGCAGTGGTTCTCCTCCCCGCCCAACAGAGGTAAACAACATCAACACCACTGCTCAAGGGAATCAACGTGCTCCCCCACAGGGACGTCAACAGTATCAGCAGAATCAAGTACAGCATCAGCAGTATCAGCCACAACCAAATCCTCAGCCACAACCACTTCGACAACAACAGCAATTCAGAGGAAACGGTCAATACTCATACCAGAACAGGCAGAATTTCAGGGAGCTCAGGAAGTTCACTCCACTCAGTCAACCACTTAGTCAAGTCATGACTACGCTGGTACAAAAGCAGTTACTCACTCTAATGGCACCTCGGCCTCCGCCTCATCCTCTGCCACCAAATTACCGAGAAAATGAGTACTGTGCCTACCATCAAGGGCGTGGCCATGCCACTGACCGATGCTATACTTTGAAGAATGCCATACAAGACCTGATTGATGACCGCAAGATCGTCATCTCGGTCCCTGGAACTTCTCCAGCAGCTTCCACCAACATCCTTCAGAATCCTCTGCCTCAGCATCCAACGGACCCCAGTTCATCTCGTGGCCCTGCAGTCAATAGTATAGAGGAAGGGGACCATCTCGATCGCTTCTTCTCCCCTATCCAGTCCATTCATGCTTACACTTATGGGCCAACTAATCATCCTCCAGTCTTGCGAGGGGCAAGTCCCTTTCTTCCTTCAATCTCCGAGCCAGTAGTGCTCGAAGGAGCACCTCCATATGATATACTAGTTGTTCAAGGGGCACCTTACAACCATTCAAGCTGGGAACCAGTCGTCCTGGAAGGAGCACAATCATACATTGAGCCCACATACGAACCTGTCATCTTACAAGGGGCAACTCCAGAACAATCCAATCCGCAATGGAAGAATTACACTCATCAGCAGCAAGAGCCCGTTGTCTTGGAAGGAGCTCTTCCAGTTAAGCCTGTCATATTGCAAGGGGCAAGTCCCGGAGGCGTATCAATCACGCTACGGCAGCTCGGAATAACAGAGAAACCTCCTGCCATATCAAGAGGACCAGTATTCATTCCATGGGAACCTCCTGCCCCAGGAACAGTCAAGCCAGGACCACGACCTTATGTGGTCTATGAAGACAAGCCTCGATACTACCCCTTCAGCACAGGCAACAATGTAGTTCTCAAGGCAAAAGCTCCATACGATGAAGATCTGGTACCCACAACAGCACCGTTGCAAGAACCGGTGGTCCTAGAAGGCAAAAGGGAGGAAAACTACAAAGAGGTTCCATGGCACTATCCAGAATGTGCGGAAGTGGGGAACATGAATCCCAATGGGCGTTGCATCCGAAGAGATAATCAGAACAGAGGAGATACCAAAGGCGCTCTCTCAGGCCTCGGCAACAAAAATGAAGCCGCATACGATGTGGCGACTCAGCTCAAGTCAATCCCTGCACAAATCTCAGTATGGGAGCTACTCTGCACATCTCGCATACACCGAGAAATGTTTGCCAAAACCTTGAACGATGCTCATGTCTCCTCCGATACGGCACCAGAAATGATAGCTTTGATGATTGGACAACTCCTGGCTCCGCGCGCCATCACCTTCACTGATAATGAGTTGCCACCAGAGGGACGAGATCATGGGCGATCCCTCAACATAGCCTTACGATACAAAGACCTCTGTGTTCCGCTGGTCCTTATCGATAATGGCTCAAGCTTAAATGTCTGCCCACTCAAGACTGCGGAACGCCTGGGAATCAGTCCTTCTTCATTCCGACCCAGCACCATATGCGTCAGAGCATTCGACAACACCCGCCGATCAGTGGAAGGGAAAGTCGACATAGAGGTACAGATAGGTCCGGAAGTCTCCACCATCACATTCCAAATCTTGGATATATCAGCCTCTTTCAACATGTTGCTCGGACGACCGTGGCTGCACAAGGTTGGAGCTGTGCCATCAACCCTGCATCAACGAGTGAAGTACATCTGTGGAAATCAAGTGATCTCTATCCATGCTGAGAAGGAACTCATCATTCCTTCCAATGCTGCCACTGAACCAGACATCCCGGTCATCGATATCCAGCACTCTGAAGAAGACATCCCGTTTCACAGTTTCGAATTCGAGACTGTGAACTCTATCGTCAATCCAGAACCGATAAGGGTGGACCGTGTCTTTTCACCGGCAGAGCGTCTGAGCCTCAAATACCGAATGAAGAATCACTTCAAATCCAGAAAGGTACCGCTGATATATAACCAACGCAAATGGGGACTCGGATACAAGGCAACCTTCATGGACAAGAGAAAGAAGAAATTTCGGTGCTCACCCATCCAATTCGTCAAGCCAGGAGAACCTTGCAAAGATCCAGGAGGGAATCAACCGACTGCACTACACAAAGGCCTCCCGATGAGCCTAGTTTGGGCCACGTGGCCCCCCATTCGATGGGATCAGATTCTCGAACCCTCTAAGCCTCCAGAAGAAGAAGGAAATGATGAAGACGAAGAAGGAAGTCAAATACAGCACCTTCAAGACCAGGTTACCCTGATACCTGCTCCCAGTCAAGGGCACAACCTGCCCACTTCAGCATCAATCAACCAGGGGCACAACCTGCCCGCTTCAACTTCAATCAGCAAGGGGCACAACTTGCCCATCTCAGCACCAATTAGCAAGGGGCACGACTTGCCCATCTCTGCAGAATCAACATCCTCAATCATCAGCCAGGGGCAGAAGCAGCCCATCCATTGGACCAAGAAAGGGAAGTGGCCAGTCCTAGATTGGTCCGATGTCCAGGTTCCAAACTTGTGTCTCACTGTGGAACCAGACGAACTGCAATGCGAGGTAAGTGATCCGGGAGGGACTGAGTACGACTCAGATCTCGAACCCGACCAGCAAGAAATCATGGTCATTGGGCCAGACCATGATTCTTCGCCCGAATCATTAACCCCCACCTCTTCAGGGGAGGAAGTGTGGGGTCCTGAATGGTCATCTGTTCCCCTAACTTTTGAATCAGCCAAAGAGCCATCTGAGGGCTCTGGCTTCCAAAAAAAAACGCCTGTCTAAGCAACGATCGGAGCTTTGGAACAAGTTGGGATCAATCATGGTCTGCAATGCCCGCTTGTTCAAAGTCCCGTGAATTTCGAAAATCCAAAAAAATTAAAAATTTTCAAAAGCCAAAAACATCTATCATTTCAATTTCAGAAAAATCTCAAAAAGCAAAAAACATTTCTTTTCCTGCATTCAATAGTGTGCCAAGTTCATCTAAAGAATCGCATGAGTTCGAAGTCGAATCATATGATTTCGACATCGAATTAGACTTCGAACTCATGGGTCTGGACGAAGCTCGGGATGAGGAAAATGATGATCCAGCTCCCGAACTAGAGGATCTCCTCAAAAAGTTCGAATCCAAAGCCAATGTTGTAGCCGATGATTTCGAGATAGTAAACTTGGGGACACCTGAGATCCCTAGGAAAGTACGCATTGGAAAATCGTTGCCACCTGAGATGAAACAGAAAATGATAGAGTTCCTAGCTCCAAGATTGTCCAACTTTGCGTTCTCATATGAAGACATGCCGGGGCTCGATGAAGAGCTCGTTGTACACCATCTGCCAACCAAGGCAGATATGAAGCCAGTGAAGCAGAAACTCCGAAGAATGAAGCCAGAATGGGCTCTGAAAGTCCGAGACGAAGTCATCAAGCAGTACAACGTGGGATTCTTGGTAGTCTCCAACTACCCTGAATGGCTCGCCAACATCGTGCCAGTACCAAAGAAGGACGGCAAGGTTCGAATGTGCATCGACTTCCGAGATCTCAACAAAGCCAGTCCTAAAGATGACTTCCCTTTGCCACATATCGACACTCTGGTAGACAACACCGCTGGATACAAAATCTTCTCATTCATGGACGGGTTCTCAGGATACAATCAGATCAAGATGGCCGTCGAAGATCGCGAGAAGACATCGTTCATCACTCCCTGGGGAACCTTCTGTTACAGGGTAATGCCGTTCGGTCTGAAGAACGCAGGAGCAACATATCAGCGAGCAATGACAGCACTATTCCACGACATGATGAACAAGGAGCTCGAAGTATATGTGGACGACATGATCGTCAAATCTCGCACAATTGAAGGACACTTTGAAGATCTGAAGAAGTTATTCAACAGATTAGAAAAGTACAAGCTCCGTCTCAACCCTCAGAAATGTGTCTTCGGTGCAATGGGAGGTAAGCTCCTCGGCTTCATGGTGAGCGAGGATGGTATCAGGGTCGACGAGACCAAAACCAGAGCAATCATCGAGATGCCCCCTCCTAGAACAGAGAAAGAAATTCGTGGTTTCCTCGGCAGAATTCAATACATCAGTCACTTCATCGCACAGCTCACACCTATCTGTGAGCCCATATTCAAGCTCCTTCGGAAGAACGTTCCAAAAGAATGGAATGATGATTGTCAAGTCGCCTTCGATCGCATCAAGAGATATCTCATGAATCCTCCAGTCCTAGTGCCGCCCACTCCTGGACGACCACTATTGCTATACATCTCAGTAGCAACAGAAGCCATTGGCTGTGTCCTCGGCCAACAAGACGAAACCGGGAAGAAAGAACAAGCAATATACTATTTGAGTCGAAAGTTCACCGACTACGAGACCAGGTATTCCCCCATCGAGAAGACTTGCCTCGCCCTAGTCTGGGCAACTCAGCGACTCCGCCAATACATGATTGCATTCCCTATTCTTCTTCTCGCTCACATGGATCCGCTCAAGTACCTGTTCGAGAAACCGGCACTCACTGGAAGGATAGCTAAATGGCAGCTACTCCTGTCTGAGTTCGACATTACCTATGTCACTCAAAAGGCAATCAAGGGACAGGCCCTCGCCGATCATCTTGCGACTCACTCTCTCCTGGACTATCAGCCGCTCAAGACGTTCTTTCCTGATGAAGATCTCTTGCTCATTGAAGAGGACGAAAAGAAGAAGAAAGATGAATGGACATTATTCTTCGACGGCGCAGCAAATTCTAAAGGGAGTGGTATTGGAGCAATCCTCTACTCTCCAGATGATGTCCCTATTCCTATCTCGAGGCGCATCGCATTCGAGTGCACCAACAACATGGCAGAGTATGAAGCATGCATCGCTGGCTTAAGGGAAGCCATAATCTTGGGCGTCAAGAAGCTACGAGTGTTTGGAGACTCACAGCTTATCATCAATCAGACCAATGGTGAATGGAAGACTGCTACAATCCGAAGATTGCACACCCAAGTGCAGGTAGCGAAGTAGTAAAATACTCGGTAAGACCGAGGTCGATCCACAGGGATTGGGGTTAAGAACACTTAGAGAAATTAGTTTAGGTGAGTGAGATGAAATCTGGTTTATCCACGAGAGTGGAGCAAGTTGTGTATGGTGAAAAACAAAAATAGAAAAGGGGCTAAGGCATCAGGGATCCACCTTTGATTCATTCACAAGATTTGATTCGTTGGTCCAACTAAAACTCAACTGGAATTGAATAAAGATTCATTCCAACCGGAAGATGAAACAGTTAAACCATTCGCATATTTCATAAAAGATGGTGATCTGAACCGATTGATTTGACCATGACGCACTCGTTAGTTGATCGCAAGGAATTCCAAGCATCCACTGTGCCCGGAGTCGACAATGGATCAAGGAATTGTACAGATCAACAACTTTTCCAACAAGTCAACCGATAAGATCACAAATCACACGATCAAATGCATACTTACAAGATAGGAGGCTTTGATTGACCGATCCAACCGTTAAGATCTCGTCTATCGATCGCAGGGAATCCAAAGCATCCAATGTGCCCGGAGTCTACAATGGATCAAGGGATTTTACAGATCGATGACTTTACCTGCACTAGCTCGATGACCGTAGGGAATCCAAAGCATCCAACGTGCCCGGAGTCGACGATGGATCAAGGGACTTTATCGATCATGAACTAGCTAATTGGTGTGCAAGGGATCCCAAGCATCCAACGTGCCCGGAGTCGACGATGGATCAAGGGGCTTGCACAACAATAGCGTCCGCCGAGGTGGATAACCAAACCAATCAACCAAAGAGAACTCCCACATTTACACCACACAATGTTGAACCAAAAGAACCATATCTTGCAAATTTCTTCAAAGGCTTCACCCCTAGCCTTAGCTAGAGGTTTAGCCAACCATGCTACAATGGAAGACTAAATTCTCTACAAAAGAGAAAACTACTCTACACTACAAAAGAAAGAAAGAAAGAAAACTAAAGAGAAGAGAGGAGTTGTAGAGAATGGGATTTGAGGGATTGAGGGATTGAGGGATTGAGGGATTGAGGAGGAGAGGCCTCCTTTTATAGCCTCATGAGAAGCTTCCAAGCCTCCTCCCAATCCTAGGTGGCACACCAAAAGTTTCTTTAGGTTTGGGAATGGAGTTAGGCTTGGAGTGCCCAAAGCAAACTTTGCTTTTAGGTTTGGGCTTGGAGTTAGGCTTGGATGGACATGTGGTAAGAAAAGTACTCCAAGCCTAGGTGTCACTCCAAGCCTAAAGCAACTTTTCTTTTAGGTTTGGGCTTGGAGTGAGGCTTGGATGATGAGGTGGCATTCCAAGCCTTGCACATGTGTGGGGAGAGAGAGAGAGAGAGAGAGAGAGAGAGAGAGAGCTCCTCTCTTGTTGCACTTCAGCTGGAGATGGGGCCCACTTTTGCTGGAGACATGTTCACAAGATGGAGTGGTCCACCTGATGCATATGGAGTGAAGGCAGCTGCAGTGGACGGTGATGAGGCTGGCCTTTGCTGGCCGTTGATGTGCTGAAGATGTGGGATGGACGGTCCAAATGAAGATGAAAGCAGCTGTTGCTGCTGAAGATGGAGGCTTCCACTGTTGATGCCATGGACACGTGATCAGCTGCCCCCTTTTACTTGCACGTGCACACTGTTGCACATTCAAACAGTGGAGTCCACTTGATGAACGGCTGTTGTAGCTGGTGGACGTGATGATGTCCAGCTCTACACGTGCTGGAGATGGGTGGTCCTCTTGAAGCTGATCGTTCAAAGATGAATGGACGATGTTGATGGTGATGCTCAACAGGTGGACTGCAGTGGACGGCTGATGTTGCTGGCGAAGTTGGACGTGCTGGCATGTGGTCCACTGCTTGGACGGCTAAAGATTAGAGCCTATCTTGATGGACGGTGAAGGTGCTGGAGTGCATTGTGCAGCTGGACGGCTTGATTGTTGGCCTTGGACGGCTGGAAATGGAGTCCACCTTGCTGGACGGTTCATCCAGCAACTGGATGAATGGATGGCTGGAATAGGGACGTCCAGCAGCTGGATGGTGCTGATGCTCTGTTGCTTGGACGGCTGCTGTTGAGTGGAGATCTGCTGGATCCATGGCCGGTGGACAGGAGATGGACGATCCTCCATCTGGACAGATGGACGAGCTGGGATGAAGCTGGTAGTTGATCTGGTGTGCTGGACAGCTGCTGATTGGAGGTGGTCCACCTGATGGAGTGGGCTGCACGTGTGATCAAATCCATCAGATGGACGGCTGGAACGTCCATTGGTGTTGCAGCACTGCTGCTGCACGTGTGAAGTTGCCTGGCCGTTTGATGATGGACGTCCAGCAGCAGGACGGGTGGAGTTGGGACGTCCAAATCAGGACGCTGCTTGTACGTTGGAGTGGGGCCCATCTTGATGGACGGTGGATGTGAAGGACGTGGGCTCCACATTGATGGATGCTGGTGGGGTCCTCCTGCTGAACATGGAGCTGCTGGAGATGGTCCACTTGATGGATGTTGAAGGTGGTCCACCTAATGGACGGCTAGATGTGATGAATCACGTTAAGGAGCAGCTGTGATGGTTGGACGGACGTCCACTGCTGGACGTTGCTGCTGGCTGCTGACGTTGTTGCTGGACGTGTAAGGAGCTGGTGTGGGCATGAACGGTGAAGCTTAGATGGTTGGAGAATCATCTTGACAGATGATCTGATGCTGGGGTCCACGTTGATGAATGGATGGATGGCTGGATCTTGAGATGCTGGCCGCTGATGGCTTTGGTTGGTGAAGATCATGGTGATGGTCCCGCAGACTTTGATCTTTCTGGCTTGATTTTCGTCAGGATTACCACCCACTTGACGTTGATTACTTTTGGGCACTAAATCGTCCTGATTGACTCGGATTTTGTCCAACCTCTCCTGATCACCTGAAGACAGAAAATTCACCTAATGAGAGATAATTAACCGGAAAAACAATGATAATGCCCTTAACAACCAGGGTTAATTATACAATATTAGGTACTCATCACACCCCCCAACCAGCATTTTGCTAGTCTCGAGCAAAACATGCGAAAATCATCTAAGGATTTTTCAAAATACTGCAATCAATCTTATCCTCGACAGTTTTCATCAATCGAAATCAATCTCGAGACTTCCTCTTATTTCTTAATAAAACAAAAATAAAGGAAGAAAAGATTTTATGCGATCCTTCAAATTATCTAAACAGTAGAGTTTCTAAGGCATATAGTTTGAAAAGATTTTAGCTTAGATTCTAGTCACTTAGTAGACAACTCAATTGGGTTCAAAGCATTAATCATTCAATAGAAGCATTTTAAACATTGAGTTCCATGGTGCACGGTGAGGTCTAGCCTTAACACAACTAGGGGTTCAGTCTTCTACTTTCATGTTGACACTGATGATTGAAGAGAATGGTCAGATCAACCAAGTCACTGATTCCGAACCTTGCTACTATTTTTTTTCAACATTTTCCAGCTTTTGATTTTTTTTTTTTTCAATCAATAACCGATAGCCGAAGACTCCAAAAGGCTCACTTCGTACTATGGTAATGTTTTGTAATGGTAACGACAATGGATGAAAATCCTTGCCCCAAATTACTATGAGTATTCCCTTTTTTTTTCACTATTTTTTTTTTTTTTTTTTTTTTATGAACCAAGTAGACAAGGATCTCCAGGCTTGGTTCCAATCATTCTCAACAATCATCAAGTGAACATTATAGTATCAAACTCAAATCCTGGCAATGCAAGCTAGATGTGAACTTGTGAAAATTCATGACTCAATCAATGTTTATCATTTTCTAACAGAAAATTAATGGAAAGAACTCAATTTTGAAATTTACTAAAGCAACTAAACTCTAAGCTTTAACATTGTCATCACCAAATGCCTTTTCATTCTACTATTCAAATTATTTCAAAATCACATAAATCACATAAATCCCTAGATTTTTTTTTTTTTTTAAGGCTAAAGAAATAATAATTTATAGACAATACAACCACAAAATTTCCTGTTCCTTTTGTGCAATGCACATAGACCACGTATCATCCGACAGACTCCTTCGGCCACAAGATGAGCCACATCCTCACATTTCCCATGATCAATTCAGTTTGGGGTCTTACGCTGCTCATAATACCATGAGAGTGTGCTTCACCTCCCAGCTGCCTTAATCCCCTTCATGATTTCTGGGAACAGGGAATATCTGTCGGTTTCAACAGCGATTTCCAACTAAGGTCCTCTATCACGGTGCGTTCAACACGAACAAGATGTTTCCCATAAAACCCCCTTTTTTTTTTCTTTTTTTCTTTTTTTTCTTTTTTTTCTTTTTTTTTTTAAATAACATAAAACTAGAAACATTTAACAACATTCTCAATAAAATTCCGCAGGAATTCCCACCCCCCAACCTAAATTCGACATTGTCCTCAATGTTGAAAAGTATGCAATGTAACATAATATGAGAGCAATAACAAAAAGAGGAGTGAGTGAGAGAGTACCTGAGAGAATTATTAAAGAGCGAGTTTATTCATACCTAATCATAAGTAAAGAAATCCTAATCTAAACTAATCTATCCTAGGAAAGCAGGGAAATGGATCTCCATCAGACTAGGAGATCAATCAAGGGAATAGACTGGAGCAGGATCATCATGTATTTCAACAAATTTCGCATTAGGACCATCCATAGTCCTGCTCGGCAATGTACATGGGTGTTCTTAATCATTATGGGCCAATAGAAATTCTCACCACATGTATGAGAAAAGGAGATATTATCAAGAAAATATCTCCTTAATGCATTAACTGGGCAATGGTTTATCAAGAACGGATCTTCCCAGTAATGGTCCACTTCAGTCTGAAAAGACCAAAGCGATGGAGAGACTTCAAATGATTCTTCAAATGGTGGTGTCTTCTCCATACGATTAGAATCTCCTGGTGCTTCCACAATAGATGGTATTAAGTGAGAATCAGTGGAAAACATCTTTTCATGCACCGGAGTAGGGTCTTGCAAGGCGTTCACTATTTCTTGAATCATGGGATCATTCGAATCTTCAAAGTGAGCCAAGCAATCTTCCAAAGAATTAGGACACTCAATACAAGAAAAATCTTCATCAATAATGAAATTGGGCATGTCAACTTGGTGGATTGTATCAAAATCACTTTGTTGGGAAATTTCCATGGCATGATTATTAACTAGAGGTTCAGACGAGATCAACCTCTGGGGAAACGGGACCACGGGCTCATAAGCACACTCTGAGTCCTCATCTTGTTGAACATCACCAATCATATTATCACCCTCAGATTTTTCAGATTCCTCAGATTCGTCAACCTTCATTAGAATCTCTTCATTGTATCTAAAGGTAATAGTATCTCCGTCACGCTCAACAAGTATATCGGAAGAATTGAAATCAATCACCTCGAGTTGTTCAATTAGGTTAGAGGGAGGTTGGACTAGGGAAGTCTCTTCCTCCGTCTCAATGAGGTGTGATTCCATGTGCTCAATCAATGTTTCCATCTCATTGATGATTTGCGATGTGCTTTCCAGTTGCAATGTATCCTCAAGGGTCTTTTTTTTTGGAGACACGTAAATAGGGGGCCCTTGGGGATAGTTAACATTTGTTGTTGGTCCGTCTCTCCAATTGGAATTTTGATAGTTCCGCCAATTAGGTTCGTTCGCATTGTATGATGGCGCACTATATGGTTGTTGATAGCCATACAAACAATCACGCATCGACTTAACTGGTGGAGCATAATATATATTGTTCTCATCCCAATACTCGCGCAATGTTTTAACCGGTGGATCATAAGATATATTGTTCTCATCCCAATACTCACGCAACGTTTTAACCGGTGGAACATCGTATACGTTGTTCTCACTCCAATACTCACGCAACGTTTTAACCGGTGGAACATCGTATACGTTGTTCTCACTCCAATACTCACGGAGCGTTTTAACCGGTGGAACTTTACGTGTATTGTTCTCATGTAGATAATCACGCATGGAGCGTTCCTTACCATTGTGCTTTGATTGCCTTTTATCTTCTAGAGTTTTAGCGTATTTCTGTGTCCACTCATCATATATGGGCATGATAACACTAAAAGAAAATCTAGAAAGAATAGTAAAAGAGGGAAAAAGGAAGGATATACCCGAGAAGAAGAATATACAGCTATGGGCAATCCCTAAAAATAAAACAAACAAGTTAGTAAACTATTGACAATATATATACATAAACCAATTCCAAAAATATTCTTAAACCGATGCCAATCCCCGGCAACGGCGCCAAAAACTTGCTACAATCCGAAGATTGCACACCCAAGTGCAGGTAGCGAAGTAGTAAAATACTCGGTAAGACCGAGGTCGATCCACAGGGATTGGGGTTAAGAACACTTAGAGAAATTAGTTTAGGTGAGTGAGATGAAATCTGGTTTATCCACGAGAGTGGAGCAAGTTGTGTATGGTGAAAAACAAAAATAGAAAAGGGGCTAAGGCATCAGGGATCCACCTTTGATTCATTCACAAGATTTGATTCGTTGGTCCAACTAAAACTCAACTGGAATTGAATAAAGATTCATTCCAACCGGAAGATGAAACAGTTAAACCATTCGCATATTTCATAAAAGATGGTGATCTGAACCGATTGATTTGACCATGACGCACTCGTTAGTTGATCGCAGGGAATTCCAAGCATCCACTGTGCCCGGAGTCGACAATGGATCAAGGAATTGTACAGATCAACAACTTTTCCAACAAGTCAACCGATAAGATCACAAATCACACGATCAAATGCATACTTACAAGATAGGAGGCTTTGATTGACCGATCCAACCGTTAAGATCTCGTCTATCGATCGCAGGGAATCCAAAGCATCCAATGTGCCCGGAGTCTACAATGGATCAAGGGATTTTACAGATCGATGACTTTACCTGCACTAGCTCGATGACCGTAGGGAATCCAAAGCATCCAACGTGCCCGGAGTCGACGATGGATCAAGGGACTTTATCGATCATGAACTAGCTAATTGGTGTGCAAGGGATCCCAAGCATCCAACGTGCCCGGAGTCGACGATGGATCAAGGGGCTTGCACAACAATAGCGTCCGCCGAGGTGGATAACCAAACCAATCAACCAAAGAGAACTCCCATATTTACACCACACAATGTTGAACCAAAAGAACCATATCTTGCAAATTTCTTCAAAGGCTTCACCCCTAGCCTTAGCTAGAGGTTTAGCCAACCATGCTACAATGGAAGACTAAATTCTCTACAAAAGAGAAAACTACTCTACACTACAAAAGAAAGAAAGAAAGAAAACTAAAGAGAAGAGAGGAGTTGTAGAGAATGGGATTTGAGGGATTGAGGGATTGAGGGATTGAGGAGGAGAGGCCTCCTTTTATAGCCTCATGAGAAGCTTCCAAGCCTCCTCCCAATCCTAGGTGGCACACCAAAAGTTTCTTTAGGTTTGGGAATGGAGTTAGGCTTGGAGTGCCCAAAGCAAACTTTGCTTTTAGGTTTGGGCTTGGAGTTAGGCTTGGATGGACATGTGGTAAGAAAAGTACTCCAAGCCTAGGTGTCACTCCAAGCCTAAAGCAACTTTTCTTTTAGGTTTGGGCTTGGAGTGAGGCTTGGATGATGAGGTGGCATTCCAAGCCTTGCACATGTGTGGGGAGAGAGAGAGAGAGAGAGAGAGAGAGAGAGAGAGAGAGAGAGAGCTCCTCTCTTGTTGCACTTCAGCTGGAGATGGGGCCCACTTTTGCTGGAGACATGTTCACAAGATGGAGTGGTCCACCTGATGCATATGGAGTGAAGGCAGCTGCAGTGGACGGTGATGAGGCTGGCCTTTGCTGGCCGTTGATGTGCTGAAGATGTGGGATGGACGGTCCAAATGAAGATGAAAGCAGCTGTTGCTGCTGAAGATGGAGGCTTCCACTGTTGATGCCATGGACACGTGATCAGCTGCCCCCTTTTACTTGCACGTGCACACTGTTGCACATTCAAACAGTGGAGTCCACTTGATGAACGGCTGTTGTAGCTGGTGGACGTGATGATGTCCAGCTCTACACGTGCTGGAGATGGGTGGTCCTCTTGAAGCTGATCGTTCAAAGATGAATGGACGATGTTGATGGTGATGCTCAACAGGTGGACTGCAGTGGACGGCTGATGTTGCTGGCGAAGTTGGACGTGCTGGCATGTGGTCCACTGCTTGGACGGCTAAAGATTAGAGCCTATCTTGATGGACGGTGAAGGTGCTGGAGTGCATTGTGCAGCTGGACGGCTTGATTGTTGGCCTTGGACGGCTGGAAATGGAGTCCACCTTGCTGGACGGTTCATCCAGCAACTGGATGAATGGATGGCTGGAATAGGGACGTCCAGCAGCTGGATGGTGCTGATGCTCTGTTGCTTGGACGGCTGCTGTTGAGTGGAGATCTGCTGGATCCATGGCCGGTGGACAGGAGATGGACGATCCTCCATCTGGACAGATGGACGAGCTGGGATGAAGCTGGTAGTTGATCTGGTGTGCTGGACAGCTGCTGATTGGAGGTGGTCCACCTGATGGAGTGGGCTGCACGTGTGATCAAATCCATCAGATGGACGGCTGGAACGTCCATTGGTGTTGCAGCACTGCTGCTGCACGTGTGAAGTTGCCTGGCCGTTTGATGATGGACGTCCAGCAGCAGGACGGGTGGAGTTGGGACGTCCAAATCAGGACGCTGCTTGTACGTTGGAGTGGGGCCCATCTTGATGGACGGTGGATGTGAAGGACGTGGGCTCCACATTGATGGATGCTGGTGGGGTCCTCCTGCTGAACATGGAGCTGCTGGAGATGGTCCACTTGATGGATGTTGAAGGTGGTCCACCTAATGGACGGCTAGATGTGATGAATCACGTTAAGGAGCAGCTGTGATGGCTGGACGGACGTCCACCGCTGGACGTTGCTGCTGGCTGCTGACGTTGTTGCTGGACGTGTAAGGAGCTGGTGTGGGCATGAACGGTGAAGCTTAGATGGTTGGAGAATCATCTTGACAGATGATCTGATGCTGGGGTCCACGTTGATGAATGGATGGATGGCTGGATCTTGAGATGCTGGCCGCTGATGGCTTTGGTTGGTGAAGATCATGGTGATGGTCCCGCAGACTTTGATCTTTCTGGCTTGATTTTCGTCAGGATTACCACCCACTTGACGTTGATTACTTTTGGGCACTAAATCGTCCTGATTGACTCGGATTTTGTCCAACCTCTCCTGATCACCTGAAGACAGAAAATTCACCTAATGAGAGATAATTAACCGGAAAAACAATGATAATGCCCTTAACAACCAGAGTTAATTATACAATATTAGGTACTCATCAAAGACCAAAGACGAGAAGTTGATACCATATCATGTGTATCTTGACAATCTGATCGAAGAATTCAAGGAAATCACCTTCTCATACATGCCCAGAGCCAAGAACCAGTTCGCAGATGCTCTCGCCACGCTCGCATCAATGCTCGAGATCCCAAAAGGAGCTTCAGAATGGGAGCTCACAGTCGAAATTCAAGAAGAACCTGCTTTTTGCCTACAAATAGAAGAAGCCGAAGCTGTCCCTGACAAACCCTGGTATGCCGACATCAAGCAATATCTCGAAACCCAGGAGTATCCAGAGTCAGCAACAGCAACAGATCGCCGAACCATTCAGCGTTTGGCAGGCCAGTTCACCATCAGTGGCGAAGTTCTTTACAAGCGATCCTATAATCACATCCTCCTTCGATGCGTCGATGAAACAGAAGCTGCAAAGATCATGAAAGAAATACACGAAGGAATCTGTGGCCCACACATGAATGGGCACATGATGGCAAAGAAGATTCTACGACTCGGCTACTATTGGCTCACCATGGAGACAGACTATTGCCAGCACGTCAGAAAATGCTCCAAGTGTCAGGAGCATGCAAATCGAATCCATGCCCCATCATCAGAGTTATACAACCTGACCACCCCCTGGCCCTTCTCCATGTGGGGACTCGACATCATCGGCAAGATCAGTCCCAAAGCATCAAATGGTCATGAATACATACTTGTGGCAGTCGACTACTTCACCAAGTGGGTAGAGGCAGCCTCCTACACCACGATTGCAGCATCTCAAGTGATCAAATTCATGAAGAACAACATCATATGCCGGTATGGAATCCCTAATGCTATCATCACAGATAATGGGACCCCGTTCGTCAACAAGAAGATGGATGACTTCCTCAGCAAATTCAAGATCCAACGTCATCGATCAAGCCCCTACCGTCCCCAGATGAATGGTGGGGTAGAAGCCGCAAACAAGACAATCGTTAGGATACTCAAGAAGATGGTCGTGACCTATCGAGATTGGTCAGATATGCTCCCATATGCACTTTGGGCCTATCGAACGTCTGTACGGTCTGCTACGGGCGTTACTCCTTTCGAGCTTACTTACGGAATGGAAGCAGTCCTACCAGTCGAGGTGGAAATACCATCACTACGGGTGTTACTAGAAAGCGGAATTGAAGAAGGAGAATGGCAACGGGCCAGATTCGATCAGTTGCAGCTAGCAGATGAAAAACGCATGCGTGCATTAAGTCATTCACAATGCTATCAGAAAAGGATCGCTCGGGCTTACAACAAGAGAATCCGAAAAAGAAGTTTCAAGGTAGGCGACATGGTCATGAAGAAGATTCTACCGTCGCACCTTCCGGATCCCAGAGGAAAGTTCAAACCCTCATGGGACGGGCCGCTGATCATCAGAGAAGCACTTCCTGGAGGCGCCCTCAGACTCACCAGCATGAGAAGGGTGGATCTTCCTGAGCCAACCAACGCCGACAACGTGAAGATCTTTCACGGGTAAGTTATTCTGACCTTATCAAAGGTTACTTTAATAGAGCTGAAGTCAAGGGGTCAAAGCTAAGATCTCTGAGAAATCATTCTGTCCACCAATAAGTGTTTCAAATAAGGGAATTCGAAAAGAGGAAAATAAAAAAAAAGGAGGAAAAATACAAAAAAAAAAAGAGAAAAAGAATACAAAAGAAAAAAAAAAGAAGAAAAGAGAAAGAAAAAGGGAAGCCAAAGCAAGGCACCCAAGAAAAAAATCAACCCAAGAAGAAACACAGTCATCCATCCATCCATCTCAGAGGGGTCTTTAGCAAAGACCGACAGCTCTATCATCGTAACTTAGGATAAGGGCTGAAAGACTGCCATCGGCCGGCAACGACGGAATCCCGACCTCTAGCCGCCGCAGTTATCCAGAGATCAAGAGAAAAAAAAGAGAAAAAAAAGAACAAAGAAAATGTGTGCCTAAACAAAGAGGACGGAGTGAAAACCCGAAAAGGCGCTCCGAGTAAAAACAGTGGGCATACAGCGGACTTGGTGAAAACCTGAAAGGGCGCCAAGGGTAAAAACAGCACAGCTGCCAAGGGGCAGGCAAGATCAAACACCCGGGAAGTGGTGAAAACCCGAAAGGGCGCCACGGGCAAAAATGACGGGAAAAAGCCGGCTGCGGTGAAAACTCGAAAGAGCGCTGCAGGCAAAAATGGCTCAAATAAAAAAAAAGAAAAAATAAAAGTGCAGGTACTAAGAAGTCAGACGGTCCAGACCGGTTCAAGCAGTCACAGTTCAAGAACAAGAAGAAGTGCAGTCAGGAACGAAGAGCTCTACAAGTTCTGACAATCTCAGGAGGCAACAGTTTCCGTTGCCTACATCTCTGGGGAACCAAAGGATCACACAAGTCAAATCTCGAGACATCGGTCAAATCATTGACCGAGCCCCAGTTCTGATTCCTATATCCCGACGCAAAGTCCAGAAACACTCACAAGACAACTCATGGCACAGTAGATTTTCAAAAAGTTTTCTCTTTTCATTAAAAGTATCATATTTCTTTTACATATCATATCACCTTTTTCAAAAAATACAAAAATGCATCATCATCAATCATATATGCAAAAAAGGAATGTGCAGGTGGCCAACACAATCAGTCTCTATCCTCCTCCTCGGCCACATCAGGTGAGTCCTCTGACTCATAAAAAGATAGTCTCGCTCTCAACCTGGTCACCTCCATACGCAGGTAATGCACCTCATCGCGCTCAAGGGTACGGATCGCTATCTCCTCATCAGACAACCTCCGATCGGCAGCCAATCTCCTCGACATCATCTCACAATGATACCGAAGTGCGGAGATCTCAGACAGCAAATGGCCATGAGTGGCCAAAAGGAAGCCAGGATCGATAAACGGGCGCTCCTCAAAAGGTTCATATGAACCAGATGAAGAGCCAGCATCTCCAAGAATATCCTGCTCATCCTCATCAGCAGTCTGGTGCCAACAAGGGATACGTCGATACAAAGACTGCTCAGCAACCCAATACTGATATGGGGCGGTCGCCATCGGAATAGTCCGTAGCTCAAATCCCAACAAATCAGCTGTCAAATAACTCGCCCAGGAACAATCAATCCGGGTCCTGAAGTCAGAAGATCTAGAGGGGAGTACTCGACGCCCGATACCCGTGAAAGCGAAAAGAGGAACATCCTGCTCGTATCCAAACTGCCGCAGGAATCGGATGAGATGATAGGAAAAGTAGGATCGAAAGCCTACCAACATCAGAGGATGGCGGTGTGCATCGCAAAGCACTGGAGGAAGTGAAAGCCAAGATGACTCCCAACGAACGTTCCAGTCACAAAGCTCAGCGAACATCCTGCGATACAAGGGCTCACTCATCCTAGCTGAAGGCGGAAGGAACTCCATGATATAACGCATGATGTCAGAGCCCGGGATGCCAGGAAGAGGTACAGGAACGGTCAGAGAAAGACGCTCCCATAGCCAGACCTGATCACAAAAAGGAAAAGAAGTTCAGCTAGAGCAAAACAATTCCTAGCAAAGCAAGAAGAAAAAAGGTGCAGAAAAGATACCTGAAGGAAAGCACAACAGCCGCGAAGGACACGAGTGCGGCCCAGGGCACAGTCTGTCAGTCCATCGAATAGCTCGGCCAAGATGAGAGAAATGATCCCCTGCCGACGGACAGCTTGGCTCATCACCTCAAAAAGCAAAGGAGTCTGGGACCTGCGCCATCCCGAGAACAGCACCTCAGCAATCAAACAGAACATCAGTGCGTTCCGAGCAAAGGTGGAACCAGCCACACTCCGAGGACCCGAAAAAAGATCATACAGTAAGTCCAAGGAGAACACAACAGCATCCTGGCCACCAGCTGCAGGCCGAACAAGATAGGGGATCCCAAACCAGTTCTGCGGTGTAGCAGTCTTCGGCGATGTCTTCGGCAAGAAGTACTGAGTATAATCCAAGGGTAAGCCTGTCAAGCGTGCAAGCTCCTCCAAAGAAGGCCCCATCTCCATATCGTTGAACGCAAACAAGTTCAACGAAGGGACCCAGTCAATCAAAGCAGCTCCGAGCATCCTCCAGTCAATGTCAACTCTAGCCATATGAATCAGACTGCCAAAGCCATAGGACTCCAAATCTCGAATCTCATAAACTGACAACCTGTCAAGCCAAGCAAGCAGTCGTGGCGAGCAAGAAGAACGAGGAAGCAGCTGACAAGTCCTCACCGGTATCCCCTCCAGCACAAAAGGTCCAGAAATCGAGGACAACTCATCGAGGATCGGAAGGTCAACAGGCGAAGGAGAAGGAAAAGCTGGAACCTCTGCCGACTCGACAACCCCTGATCGGCCCTCAGTGGCGGCTATGTCTGATATAGTCGCATCGCCATCTGAAACTGTCATAATCTCAGCCGCATGAGAAGACTCGCCCACCTCATGAACAGAGTGCGTAAAGGGCCGATGACCAAAAGAAGGACAATGCTCCCAACCAAAAGAGCCATCAGTGAAAATTACACCGCACATCGTGGCATCCTGACCAATTTGACCGTCAAAGAATACATCTGAACCATCCAAAGGGGTCCCGGCAACCCCGATCAAAGAATCAACGGTCAGATCTGGACCTGCGGCCCCCTCCAACAGAAAATCATGAATCCAGTCATCATCCTGACCGATCAAAGGGATCATCGAGGCATCTACACCGTCCATCATCAAGGGGACATCATCAATGATCACATCAAGTCCACCCAAACAAGTATACCGCACATCTCGGCCCTCATCCAGAGCATCCAAACCGTCAAAGGTACCATCTGAGCCATCCATACCATCCAGACATGAGATCAGCCCATCTATGTCCCTCATAGTCCCATCATCACCGTCCATCACGTCATCCATGGGACCCACACTTAAGGGATGCATAGCCTCACCTATGTCCCATCCCATCATCTCATCCATACCATCCATTCCTCCCATGATGAAGGTCCCATTCAAATCTGAAAATCCAGCCATCCCACCATTAATGGAGCCATTCAAAGCTCCACCAACCACCATTTCTAGCCCCTCATCAATACCCCCTCTTAATGCCACATCTCCACCATCCATTAAAGAAATCCCTCCATCATTAAAGCCTTCAATACTTTCTGAAGTATAGGACCCACCATGGACAGCCCCCACAGCCCATAAATCTCCACCATCCATGGCCCAAGAAGGGACAAAGCAAGATGAAGACAAGATGATGAGGAAAGAGGAGACAAGAAGAATATTCATGGCTGTAATCGAACCCGGACGTGCACGGAATGAGGGGACAAAGACAGTGGACAGTGAAGAATGTCCGAACCAGGGCCAGCCCAAGCCGCTCAAGAGGCGAGCCTTGGGCGGCCTGCCCTGGGCCGCCCGTACGGACGTGGATTTCCTCTCTCCGCGGGATTGGCTCCAGGATTCTTGGTAGGTGAGGCTGACAGTCCACGTCAGCAGATGGCGCTCCGTGGGCCGCCCAAGGCTCCGGTCCACTCCAAATTTCAACTGAAGATGATCAAGATCATACAAAAGGTACCCCACTGGTCCAATTATGAAGCAATGTGGCCGGAATATGGCTGATCAAGCAAAGAAGGGGGAAAGTGATCAAGTGGGGGCCACAAGCAATCCAAGCCATTCAAAGACTAGATCATCATGATCTAAACCATTGAAGAACCTACATGACCCGTCAAACAACAAGATCAAAGGTTTGATCATCACAAGAAGGGCCAGAATCCAAGATCTAATCATCAAGTGGGCCCACAAAGTCAAATCAAGCGATCTGAGGCGTTCAAGCCATCATCCACACCATGAGAAGCCTTCCTAGTCTCACAAATCATCAAAAGAGGTGCCCCAAAGTAAAGCTAAGGCCTCAAGTGGGCCCACAGGGCCAAATCCATCAATCTGAACCATTCAAGGGCCAAAATCGTCAAGATCCAAACCATTGGAAAGCTTACACAAGTTATGAAGTATCAAGATCGAAAGTCCAATCATCAAAAGGAGGGCCAGAATCCAAGATCCAATCATCAAGTGGGCTCGCAGGGCCTAAACAAGCAATCTGAACCGTTCAAGTCATTGTCCATGCAGTTGAGGAATCACAAATCATCAAGGAACAAGTCATAAGTCAAAGCATCCAGACATCACCTAGGAATTTGGGAGAAATTAAAGCCTGTATATTCATCCAAAAGAGCTTGATACAAAAGGGGACAAAAACAAAAGTACAAGGCCATGTAAAGCAGAGACAGCTACAAGTCACCAACATAATCATCATCGCCCCTCCTCGCGTCCCGCTCCCGACGATAAAGATCCATCAAAGGAGCAGTCACTGAACCTCCAGCATACCTGCGACGGCCACCTGGAACATAAAGCGAAGGAAGCAAAGGCCCCTGGCCAAATAGCAGATACCACTCATCATAATCACGATCCGGGATCGTGAAACGGAAGCCAGGCTGGCCCACCAGAGCCTCAACTCTCTCATCAGCTGGCATCCGAGCAGCTGGAGGAGGTGCAGAACAGGGGACCCGAGCCACCCCAGTGACTTGCCGAAGCAATCTCTCTCCCAAGTACCATTGGAAGGACTCAGCGTCAGAAAGCATAATACGGAGACATGAAGCATCATATGCCTCCACGCGCTGGGGTGTGTAGTAGAGAGGGAAACTAGCGTACGGCATCCGGGCAAACTGCAGCAGAAGAGGTTACCACGATCAGTTACAAGTACATCACAAGGACAAAGACAAGCAAGATACTTACGTCCTCAACGGTCAGCCCGTCTATATCAGCACGCCAATTGTCCCCGGGAACTCGGGAGTTCCGCTGACGATTCTGCTGATGCCAGTACATGTGGCGATACTGAGCGGGTTCAATGTCATCTCGCATCCTCGGCGCAAGATGCGGAAAATGGTCATAAAAGCAAGTCTGGATGAAAGTACATTTAATGATCAGAGAGAGAAAGGAGGCAAATGGCTCCAAGGAGGATGAAAGAAGAGGTACCTCAACGACAGGCCAGAAGCCTGTGAAGGACCGGCTATGCCGACAGGTCTTGTCCAGACCTTGAAAGAGACGGGTCAGGATGGCCCCATTCCAGTTATAGGGGTGATGAAGGTCCTCGACTAAACGAAGAAATTTAGGATCAACTCTCTCATTCGCATGGCAAAAAAGAAAGGATCCAAAAGCATAAGTGATCATGGCCCGCGCCTTGTGGAGGGCCTCTCGCTCGGTGGTAGGGACGACGGAAGCAAAATTGTTGTAAAACCATCGCATCTTCACTTGATGGCCTTGGAATTCACCCTCAGGAGGGACGTCACTGACAAGCCGCAACCAATCGGTGGAAGAAAGGGGAGCTAGAGAGCTAACTTGAGGGACAATTGCCCCATGAAAAGGGAAACCTATCTGCATATAAATATCCAAGGGGGTTATTCCCCACTCCCTACAAGGGAGCTGAAAGGTGTGGGTCTCATCCCGCCACCTCTCACAAAGGGCCGCAAGCATCATGCGGTTGGCGTCGTTATTATGGAAGCGTAGGGTGAGGAGGCCAGCAAAAGGAGTACCATCTAGTACTCGCTCAAGCAAGGGCTGTGGCTCTTTCATCCAATTGTCCCAGCGATCCTTGGTACCTCGACCCTTGATAGCAGGAAGAGGTTGATGCTCCATAGCTAGGGAACACATGTGGTCCCCTCGGCGGACAATGAAAGCAGGATCATCCTCGTCAACCACTTGATGGCCCCTGGTACCATCCGCCATGGAATCCTACAAGCTTGGCAAGGTAAGTACCTATCCTTTACCCGTTAAAATCCAAATTATCATCTAAGAAACCCATGGGATTGGACTCACATTCCAATGCAAAATCTAAAGTCCAACTCCATGTGTCACTTAGGATATGTATTGGGCCCATTGGAAAAAGTAAGGCCCACCTTAAAAAAGGTGGCATGGCATGCCTTAGGTAAGAAAAGTCCATCATCCAAGGACACATTTTGGACAACAAATGCACTCAAGTGCCATGAGATCAACTAAGGATGAGAGTCCTACTTCACATGAGAAGTTCCTCTTCAAAGTCCACATGTGGCCAAGGATGGACCCACTTTTATGCCAAGGTCATGATTCTCACTTAGGATATCTCCATCTTTTTACACATATGCATGGACAAGTGGGGGATAGAAAGGAAACGGGCACCCAAGAGCAACCCAAATGCCTCATCTCAATGGATTGGAGAGAGCACATAGCCCACTTTGGAGAGTATGAGAACCCATTCATGGGTTAACCATGGGCAACCTTATATGCCTCATCTTGATGAAAGTTTGGACCATGAAAATACAACAAGGAGGTCTACCCACAAACATATGAATCAAAGAAGCTAAGGGTAGAAAGTTGATGCACATAGCCCACATGAAGAATCAAAGTTGAAAATGCCCATGAAAAGGCAAGTTTGGGCAACTTATGTGCACCAACTTGTCCACCAAAAAGGAAGACCATTTGAGCACAAAAGAGCATGGCTTAATGAGTCACCCAACCATCATGAAAATGGATAAGAATGGTACACATAGCCCACTTGAAGATCAAAATCCAAAATGTCCCAAGGCATGGGACAAAAATGGGTAACTTATGGGTATCATTCTTTCCCACAAATGGAAAGAAAAATCACTCATACTTGAGAATGATGGTGGATGACCCACCAAGTCCCCAAAGAAAGAATCAAGGAACTATGGTTGTATGGATAGCTCACTTGAAGATCATCCATTTGAGGTTGATAGCATTAAAGGGAAGCTCTTGAGAACCACATCCCTACCTCAAGGAAAACCATTTGAACTTAGTGAGATTGTGGGAACAACTCACTCATGGGACTTGTAGATGGTCAAGTAACTCAAGTCCTCCATCCATCAAAGGAAAAAGCATGAAAGAAAAAGCCCCACATGAACAAAGTGTAGTGGGGCACACATGGTTCAAAGAAGTACCCAAGTTTCAATGAAGGCCCAAAAGCCCATCCACATGAAAAACTTCAAGGAGCCCACTACACTTTGTACAAGGATATACATCATAATCAAGAAATGATGGAAGAGTTGGGCTACTTGTCCATATAGGCCCAACTAGGAAATCTAGCCCACTTGAGATCCAAATGTAAAAGAGGCTAGTCACCTTGGTCCATACACATGTAAAGAAAGATGGGGTCACCCAAAGTGAGCCCCATGAGCCCAAAACTTGAGATGGGCCCTACCATGCCCATGGGCCCAAATCTTGAAAAGAAGATGGAAAAGAAAGGAGAGTTCCAAGGGAAATGACAAGAGAAAGAAAGTAAGAGGGAGCCCAAAATGAAGCATTGGGCCCATCAAATACATCAAGGGCCATGACTTCACTTTGAGCCCATTTGATACACATGAAAAGAGGCCCAACTCCCATGAAAAAAGATAGAGTATTTCGCCATGCACACTTGATGACATGGCAAAATCACTCTTTACATGCACATGAAGGGAGTGTGAAAAAGGAAAAAATGATAAAGTGGAGAGCTTGCAATGTCCTTCTCCATGCACCACCTTTGGAAGAGACTTGAGATCTAGAAAAAAGTCAAGAACACTTGGGCCCACCTTCACACCTCTTTGGATAGCTACATGAAAAAAAGAAAAAGGACCATGAGAAGAGACAATGAAGATGGAAAAGGACAAGAAAGAGAAAGGAAGTGGTCCATATCTTTACCACCCACCAAAGAAGGACCACCTTGCTGTCCCAAGACCTCTCTAAGACCCACCACTTGAGAGAAGCAAAAGGCCACCAAAGAAGAGAGAGAAAACTTGAAAAAGAAAGAGTATGAGAGAGAGAAGAGAGAGATTGCACGTTTGAGGGGGGGAGGGTGCCCCATGTTATATAGAAAAGGGGAGGGCACCCTTTTACCCAGCCCCCTGAAGAGACCAGGAGGCACAGACCGGTCGGGCGGCCCATGGGAGGCCGTCCTAGCCTCCACCTAAGTGAGGTGACTTCTCACCTCCTCTCCTTGGGAAGAACTCCTCCTTGGAAAGGGTGGTTGCAAGTGAATCTTGTACCTCCATGTAAGATTGAAGTGATGGAAGAGAATGGTGAGAAAAAGGAAGAAATCTCACCAAAATCTCATCTCATGAGAAATGGGTGAGAAATTGGGTTGATGATGTGGAAAAGTTCCATGGAATTTTCAAGAAAAGAAAGAAAAAGATTGACTTGGTCAAACAATGATCTCAACCATCCAAAAGCTATGACCTGATGATCCGAACCATTCCAAAGAGAATTCCCGTAGTCTCCAACCTGGATTGCTGCTCTTTTGTACATAGTGTTAGGGTTCGAAGACCTTAAACTACGTCGGGATCAGGATCCCGAGGAATTTTTAATAAAAATGGGTATCGATCTCGACCATCAAAATCAGAATCGATGACCCATAATATTTTTCAAAAAGAAAACAAAAAAATGTCTTTCCTCTTTTAAAGTTTTTGGTCCGAAGACCTTAAACTACGTCGGGATCGACATCCCGAGAGATTTTCAATAAAAGCCGGTATTGGTCTTGATTGCTCGAATCAAAATCCGACGACACCGGGTACTTTCAAAAACCACAAAAAAATATATTTATGCATTTCCAACACTTACCTGTACAGTTTCATGGTCCGAAGACCTTAAACTACGTCGGGATCAGAATCCCGAGGGATTTTCAATAAAAACCGGCATCGGTCTTCTTCAAGATCTGGTGGTACCGGACACTTTCTAAAAAAAAAAAAACAAAAAAATGTGATTTCCAGCACTCGCTTGTACAAAATTTGGTCCGAAGACCTTAAACTACGTCGGGATCGACATCCCGAGAGATTTTCAATAAAAACCGGCATCAGTCTGGACTGTCCATCCGCTGACACCGGACATTTTTCCAAAAATAAAAAAAAAACATGTTTGCCCCTCTTTTGTACAGTTTCATGGTCCGAAGACCTTAAACTACACTGGGATTAATTTCTCGGGGGACCTTTCTCGCTTTCAACTAAAAACCGGCATCGGCCTCGACCGTTGGGATCATGGTTCGATAACCCGGATCATTTCAAAAATACCAAAAATATTTTAAAGCTTTCCATAAAAACCAGTATCAATCTTGATCACCCGAGTTGAAATCTGGAACCTTTTCAAAACAAAAAAAAATATCATAATATATGTATAAATAATATATAAAATAAAAAAAATTTCACCACTAGTTTCAAACGCACCAATTTATCCCCAGTGGTCCGAAGACCTTAAACTACACTGGGATTAACTTCTCGGGGGCTTTCTTTCCTAAACCTGTTCCAGGCATGGCTGACACTTGATCGTACGGGTGTCTGGAATCTCTTAAACAGGTAAGGGCTGTGGCGGGCAGAACTCCGCAATCCTGTTCGTGTTGAACGCACCGTGATAGACAACCTTGATTTGGAAGTCGCTGTTGAAGCTGACGGATGTTCCCTGTTCCTAGAACTCATGAAGGGGATTAAGGCTGTTGGGAGGTGGAGCTCACCCTCACGGAATTGTGAGCAACGTAAGACCCCAAACTGGATTGACCAAGGGAAATGTGAGGATGTGGCTCATTTTGTGGCCGAAGGAGTCCGTCGGACGATACGTGGTCTATGTGCATTGCACATGAGGAACAGGCAACTTTGTGGGTGTGTTGACTGCAAACCCTCAAAATCTCCTCATCCGAAGATGTAAAACTACGGCACTTGATTGTGTGAGATTCATCTTGCTCGCTGACGTAAAATGGATCGGGTGCCTTACCAGCAGTAGAAGCTGGAAGTGGATGAAAATTCCACACTTTTCCCTGCATTTCAGAAAAATCACAAAATACAAAAAAAACATTGCAAAATCACATCTTCAAAAATCACAAAAATATTTTCCTTGCTTTCAATCAAAATTTTGTCAAAAATCACAAAAAATATTTCCCTTGCTTTCAAATCAAATATTTTCGAAAATCACAAAAAATATTTCCTGTGTTTTCAATAAACTGATCTTTACTCTGACCACTCAGGTAAAGATTCGGATCCAAATATCTGCAAAAATCACAAAAATTAGCATCCCCAGCACTACAATTCAGGAGTCTTGAACTCCGCTCACTTCACAGTATGGGATGACGGATCCAATCGCCCGCAAATTGGAATCTTGACCAAAACGGGCAACCAAACACCATCTCAATCACATGTATGCCCAGAAGAACATCTTGAAGTCGAATGATATCCTCGTACATTCTCATTAGCAAAGAAACAGCATCTTGGGACGATGGACCTGATCGACCACGGGTCGGGATCTTGACCAACCCGCTGTCCAAACCTCCGCATCAAAAAGAAAAATCCCCAAGGGAAGCACAACCCTACAAGCAATAAGCTCAAAGTTCTCTGCACCCATAGCAAAAGCAAAATCATCAAACGAAAAGAGAATGAGCCAAGCCATGCATTCATCATGCATCTCCATGCATCAGCATCCGTCGCATCAATCATCACGTTTACCTGCTTTCAAAATAAAAGTCAGTTAGCCAAAGGCCCCACAGGCATCCCTAGTGGAGGCACGTGCGAACCAGATTTTCATTTAAAAAAAAAAACAAAAATATTTCCATTTGCAAATAAAAACCCCACGGAGTATCACTCCCCAGAGTGGGTGCCTTTTCAAAAATCCAAAAATATTTTCCAGTAGAGCGTTCTGCCTCCAAAACGCCAGGAGATCTTCCATATCTCTGGGTAGGAGCTGACGCAAAAATCAAATAAGATCCAATGTCTCGCGGTTTCCCCGGAGATCATCGGATCCAATGCACTCAAAGTACGGTCGAACTGAACTCCAGTGTCAGTACGGTCGTACCACATGCCAAGATACGAAAAGATGAAAAGCCAAAAGGCTCGGTCAAAGAAACCATTTGAACAGGTGGAAACGATGAATTGTAACCCAAGTATCAAAATCAGCAGATTGGGTGGAAAGAGTTCACCCGCACATACCTAGGCGTGGATGCCTGAAGTACCTTGACTGAGTCCAAGTCGGCGTAGTAGAATCCCGTAAGACTATCTGACGCAGGGCGTCTAACCACTTTGACAGTCAAGCGAAACAAGTACTCCTGGAGTGATCTGGGAAAACATCAAACATCACACAATCAGTCTCAGGGTCAGCATCCTCGTAAGACTGTCGACGCAGAGGCTCTGCTGTACCTTCCCGATGTTAGTACCGGTCGGGAATGGAAGGGTTGCGATTGGGTACCCAGGTTGCAGCAAACTGCAGGGACAATCGCAACGTTTTCTCCAAACTCTCGCGGTATGTGCGAGTTATCAATTTCCAGACAATCAACTGACTCAGATACAAAGGACAACAGAGACTCCAGACCACAATCAAGGAAAGAATGAATTACAAACCAAGCATCGAAACCAGCAGATCGGGTGGAAAAGCCCACCCGCACATACCTAGGCGTGGATGCCTGAAGTACCTTGACTGAGTCCAAGTCGGCGTAGTAGAATCCCGTAAGACTATCTGACGCAGGGCGTCTAACCACTTTGACAGTCAAGCGAAACAAGTATTCCTGGAGTGATCTGGGAAAACATCAAACATACAATCAATCACAGGGTCAGTAACCTCGTAAGACTGTCGACGCAGAGGCTCTGCTGTACCTTTCCGATGTTAGTACCGATCGGGAATGGAAGGGTTGCGATTGGGTACCCAGGTTGCAGCAAACTGTAGGGACAATCGCAACGTTTTCTCCAAACTCTCGCGGTATGTGCGAGTGAGCGATCTCCAAACGATCAACTGGCACAGATGCAAAGGCAAGCAAAGATTTCAGAACATGATCTATGAATGACCGGGTCAGAAGTGGGGTGTCCACTCGCTTTGGCATTCGGTTGCATGCAACCTCTGCCAAAGAGGGGCATCTGTAGACACCCCACCTTCGGCTACACTGTTGGTAGAGATAGCTGGTTGAACGGAGGACCATACCCCCAAATCCCAAGTCCAAACTCACCCTTGTAAGCCCCATTCCATAGCCCAGTTCAAGCCTGAACCCAGTCAACCCAGTCCTAAAAATCACCCTGAAAAACCCCCCATAAAAAAGGCCAGTCAAAAAATCCCCAAAAAAGTCAAACTCACCGAGTCAACCCGTCGAGTCAAAACACCGAGTCAACCCGTCAAGTCAACCCGTCGAGTCAAACCACCGAGTCGACCCGCTGAGTCAACTCACTGAGTGGACCAGCGAGTCCAACAGCAGCCCCGAGGGAACGGCCGTACTCGTTGGAAACCGAGGAGCGGCCGTACGGGCGGACCATGGCGGGCCGCCCGGAAAAAATTACTAGAGTGCCCCTCTCCGCTGCTATAAATACCCCCCTCCCCTTCTCATTTCAACAAGCCATTCGAGTCCATTTCAGCCCGAGAGCTCTGAGTCCATCTCTCCACCCTTTAGCCCATTTTTCCACCAAGGAGAGCCCGAGTGAGGAGAGCCTAGCCCTGGTCCAGCCCAGCCTGACCACTGGTCCAAGCCTCCCAAGCCATCCAAGTCTTGATCCAGCCACTCGAAGCCAACCCTTGCTACACCTCCGTCCATCCAGCTACTCTTTTTCAGCATCATCTCATTTGCATCTAGCATAAGTGCAACATTTACTTTTCTTCCAACCCCCCTGCTTCACTGCAAGCACTTTGATTCGTCAAATACACTGCATATGTCTTTATATTAAGCACCTGTCAGTTCGAGCGTATGCTCTGGGTTTGCCCGTTGTTGGAACCTGCCCATCAGAAACTCTTACTGTTCAGACCTGCATTCACGCTTCACCATAAAACACCTTGATCATTCAAGCACACTGCATACGTTTTACATTAAGCACCTGTCAGTTCGAGCGTACGCTCTGGGCTTGCCCGTTGTTGGAACCTGCCCATCAGAAACTCTTACTGTTCAGACCCGCATTCATGCATCATGTCATCCATGAGAATGTATGAGGATTAAACTAGACTTTCAAGTATTTGATCGATTCTGTGAAGTAGAGACCGTACTTCGGTACGGGCAGTGTGTGGGGTGCTTAACCTCTTCCCACCCTGTAACCGTGATCCCTTACCTTGAATCTCTGGCCGCAGATCAACAGGAGTCATTTTAGAGGAAGGAATCTTCGGATTTCCTTCTCTAACGTTTCTACGGGGTCTAGCCGACTGTAGATTCGAAGTAACTGGCTAGTGGCGACTCTGGTCTTATATAAACACATCCAGCTTAACACGACTATCAAACAAAGCCCTCGAGAACGAGGCAAGCCAGTGGCACAAACGGCGATTTCGCACTCACGCATCCTCATCTCCTTCTTTTCCGAAAGGAAAGGGGAAGGGAGAAGAACGTCGTGTGGGAGCGCGAAAAAATCGGCGAGGGTCCACACATGCATCTGATTCTCACTACAATGATGCGATTCATTCGTTCAGATACACCATTGTGCTGGGGGGCTTGGGTACCGTCTGTTCATGCCGTATACGTAGGGACTTGCAATACTCATGAAAAGCCCCAATGTATTCACCACCATTGTCAGTGCGAATGCACTTCAATGATCTACCTGTCTCTCTCTCGACCATGGTATGAAACATTTTAAACACACCAAAGACCTCGTCCTTGTATTTCAAAGCATAAACTCAAACCCTCCTAAATGCATCATCTATAAATGTGACAAAATACAATGCCCCACCCAAGGATTTTTTCCTCATAGGACCACAAACATCAGAATAAACCAAATCTAATATATGCTCTTTCTTAACATGAGAAGTAGTTTTTACAAATGAAACTCTATATTGTTTCCCTGATAAACAATCAATACAAGTTTTGAAAGGTGTACCTGCCAACTCTAGAAGGAGGTGTTTTTTTGCTAATAGCTAAAGACCTTTCTCGCTCATGTGGCCGAGCCGTCTGTGCCACATGTCTATCACTGAATCTTCTGCTGCGTTCAACTCACCCTTGCATATGCTGATACATGTCTTGTATATGGTGCAACATATCTTTCCTCTTGATGCGATTATCGAACCCTTGATGAGCTTCCGGTGCCCACCAACAAACCGACTTTCATAACCGGCTACATCCAACCTTCCCGTCGACATTAAGTTGAGGCGAAGGTTTGTAATATGTCTCACATCTTTTAGAATCAATGTACAGCCTACCTCGGTCCTCACGCAAATATCACCAACTCCCACAATTTGGGATACTCCAGAGTTCTCCATCATCATTGTACCATAGCTGTCTTGCTTGTAGCTTGTGAAGAAATCCCTTCGTGGAGTTGCATGAAATGATGCTCTTGAATCGACCACCCAATCGGTGTCCTGATTCGCAGCTGTGAGACAAACATCATGATCCGCTGAGAGAATGACCACAACGTCGCCATCTGAGGTGACCGTAGTAGAATCCGATTCATCACCTTTTCTCTTCCCTTTTCCTTTTTGATCCTTTTTCTTGTGACATTCACTTTAATAGTGGTCATTCTTACCACAATTCTAACATTCAACATCTCTCTTGACATTAGACTTGCCTCTGGATTTATCTCGGGCTTTCCCGCTGTTAGAACTAGAAAAACGCTCAAACACAGTTTTCTGTTGTTTTGTTGTTCTTGGGTTTTAAATAATAGAAACATTCGTAGATAATCACAAACAATCACAAAAGTACACAAGAGAAGAGATATTGCAAGGTGAATTTTATTCTAGCGATTCTGAGATCTTGTACATTCCAGGCCTTGATCTGGCACGAGCCATTAATTACATCGAATGATCGATGACCCTTGATGAGTACCTAATATTGTATAATTAACCCTGGTTGTTAAGAGCAATATCATTGCTTTTCTGGTTAATTATCCCTCATTAGGTTAATTTTCTGTCTTCAGGTGTTCAAGAGAGATTGAACAAAATTCGAGCCAATCAAAGCGATTAAAGGCCCTAAAGTGATCAAGATAAAGTATGTGGCGATCCTGAAGGAAGTCGAACCGTAAAGATCGAAGGACCATCATGTTCTACGGTGTGGACGGTCAAGATTGGATGTCCACAATGCGGGCCAACCGTTGACCAACATCAACTGAAGGACGGTGTCAATCTCACCATTAATGGCCATGTCTAGCTGTGAAGCCTTTCCACCATCCGGGAACCAACTGATGGAGATTTTGTCCCCAACATTCATCTGAGCCATCCATCTGCACATGTGCACTCCAACACCTTTTAACGTCCACCAGCCTCACATGTGCCAGATCAACCAGGTGGGCCACACAACAGTCCAGCTGCAGCTGCAGCTGCTCAGCATGCAATCCAATCTCCACCGTCCAACAGCTGCCGGATGTCCATTCGCATCAATGGTCAGCCCTGTGGACCCCACATGCCATCCACGTCTGATCATCTCAGCCGCTCATGGCTGCATCATCTACCAGCCATCCAGTTCTGCTCACACGTGTAGCATAAGTGCTGCAATCCAGCACCGTCCACCTGCTGGACACCAATCATCCATCATCATCATCAAACTGTCCATGGTCCAGCTGATGGACGTCCAAGCTTCAAACGTGATGCAAAGCACGTCCCAGCTGCAGCAAGCATCATCCAGCATTTGATCAACCCTGATCATCAACCGTCCACCAGTATGCTGCACAAAGATATCATCTTCAGCCTTCCATTAGGTGGGTCATCTTCACACGTGCAGCAGATCAGACATCCACAACATCTGGACTGTCCATCTTCAGCACACGTCAGCAGCAATCAGCAGACCGTCCAACGTCCAGCAGTGGACGTCCGTCCATCAACACTCAATCTCCATTCAATCAGTGGACCACAGCATCCATCAGCCGTCCATCTGCACATTGCACTCCAGCACCAGCCGTCCATCCTCCAGTCATCCAGCGTCTGCAAGTCCATCGTCAGCAACATCCCTGCACAGATGCAACTCTTCAGCATCATCATAGGTCCAGCAGTGATCTCCACCGTCCATCCCATGCTCTAGTGGACCCCACCTGTTGCACGTGTAGCAACTCCATCCTCACCATCCAGTAGCAAAGGACGAGTCCTCTCCAATCAGTGTTTCAGTAAGAAGAAAGACGTCTGCACATCCATTCAAGCAGCAGCTGCTTCCAGCACAACCGTTCATCTTCAATCTAGCCGTCCATTCAACAAATCCCACCACATCGTCCAGCACGTGTGGAACCATCCATCAGCTGGACCCAGCATCAAATCTCAGCTCCAATCCCCATCATCAACGTCCAGCAAATCAGCTTCTTTCATCTCAAGACGTCCATCCATCAGGACCAGCGTCCATCCTCCAACCGTCCATCAGATGGACCACCTCCGGCACCACGGTTTGCATGTGTTTCAAACAGCACTCCAGCATACAGTAGAGATGATAGTCAATCCAGCCGTCCATTCCAGCAGCACCCACACACGTGCATCAGCCAGTGGAGCACGTCTCCATTACAGAAATCATCACCGTCTAGCTGCTTCATCAGGACCAACCACCACTGCAGGACCGTCCATCTCCAATGTCCACAACATCTGCAGCTCTTCTCTCCATCCACACATGTGGAGCTTAGAAGCTCTCTCTCTCTCTCTCTCTCTCTCTCTCTCTCTCTCTCTCTCTCTCCCCACACATGTGTAAGGCATGGAATGCCACCTCATCATCCAAGCCTCACTCCAAGCCCAAACCTAAAAGAAAAGTTGCTTTAGGTTTGGAGTGACACCTAGGCTTGGAGTACTTTTCTTGCCACATGTCCATCCAAGCCTAACTCCAAGCCCAAACCTAAAAGCAAAGTTTGCTTTGGGCACTCCAAACCTAACTCCATTCCCAAACCTAAAGAAACTTTTGGTGTGCCACCTAGGATTGGGAGGAGGCTTGGAAGCTCCTCATAAGGCTATAAAAGGAGGCCTCTCCTCCTCATTTGAATCATCCCATTCTCTACAACTCCTCCCTTCTCTTCTTTAGTTTTCTTTCTTTCTTTTGTAGTGTAGAGTAGTGTAGTTTTTCCTTCGTAGAGAATTTAGTCTTCCATTGTAGCATGGTTGGCTAAACCTCTAGCTAAGGCTAGGGGTGAAGCCTTTGAAGAAATTTACAAGCTTTGGTTCTTTTGGTTCAACATTGTGTGGTGTAAATGTTGGAGTTCTCTTTGGTTGATTGGTTCGGTTATCCACCTCGGCGGACGCTATTGTTGTGCAAGCCCCTTGATCCATCGTCGACTCCGGGCACGTTGGATGCTTGGGATCCCTTGCACACCAATTAGCTAGTTCATGATCGATAAAGTCCCTTGATCCATCGTCGACTCCGGGCACGTTGGATGCTTTGGATTCCCTACGATCATCGAGCTAGTGCAGGTAAAGTCATCAATCTGTAAAATCCCTTGATCCATTGTAGACTCCGGGCACATTGGATGCTTTGGCTTCCCTGCGATCGATAGACGAGATCTTAACGGTTGGATCGGTCAATCAAAGCCTCCTATCTTGTAAGTATGCATTTGATCGTGTGATTTGTGATCTTATCGGTTGACTTGTTGGCAAAGTTGTTGATCTGTACAATTCCTTGATCCATTGTCGACTCCGGGCACAGTGGATGCTTGGAATTCCCTGCGATCAACTAACGAGTGCTTCATGGTTAAATCAATCGGTTCAGATCACCATCTTTTATGAAATATGCAAATGGTTTAACTGTTTCATCTTCCGATTGGAATGAATCTTTATTCAATTCCAGTTGAGTTATAGTTGGACCAATAAATCAAATCTTGTGAATGAATCAAAGGTGGATCCCTGATGCCTTAGCCCCTTTTCTATTTTTGTTTTTTTTTACCACACACAACTTGCTCCACTCTCGTGGATAAACCAGATTTCATCTCTCTCACCTAAACTAATTCCTCTAAGTGTTCTTAACCCCAATCTCTGTGGATCGACCTCGGTCTTACCGAGTATTTTACTACTTCGCTACCTGCACTTGGGTGTGCAATCTTCGGATTGTAGCAACCCTTGATTAAAAGACAGAAGACTAGTCAGCGAGGACTATGGTCTTAGAGTTTGTGGTCGTAGAGACCTGTATTTTGTGTGGTCGAAGAGACCTGTATTTGTATGGCCGAAGAGACCTATATTTGTTGTGTTTTGTTATGGACTGATCCATCTTTGTACGAGCCAGATGTCTATGTCCCATGTTTTGACCGGAGATCCGGGCTGAGACTGTCAGGGTTTTAAACCGAGGGGTGCGAAGATTGATCTGCAGTTGTATGTACCTGAGCAGCTCAACCAGCGAACGCCGTTTGAATGGGTAGGGCATCGACTGTTCTTGAAGTGTCAATTTTTAACAAATTTCGTGTAATAGTTTAGAACTCTCTTGATATAGTTTATTGTATTAACCACAGTCCCGTTTTCTTAGTCCGGACCTGAATTCGAGTCACATTATGATAGTACATGTGAGAATGATAGATTGGTATAATTCTGGGCTCCGGCAGCTTCTTTTCTAGAAATTACTTCGTTCATCATATTGGATCTAGTCGGACTTCTAAGGCTTACATTCCACTCATTGGGTGACCTGGATGGTTTATTTTACTGCTATATTGCTTCTGAAACGCTTGAAATACCCAACATAGGCCCAAACGGACCCCGAAAATATCATAAAATGAAGATTTGGAGATGCTGAAAGTGACGTTCAGAGTGCTAATTTTTCTGATGCGCTGGGGCAAGCGCGTCTAAAAATGACTTTGTTAAGATATGTGTTTTTTCATGATGCGTCGGGCTATTTTTCTGATGCGCTGGGGCCAGTGCGTCGAAAAATGACTCGTCTTGAAATATTGATTTTCTTGATGCACTAAGGTATTTTTCAGATGCACTAAGGCCAGTGTATAAAAAAATGACTTGTCTTGAAATGATGATTTTCTATTCCACTGAGGATGATTTTTCTTATGCGCTGGGGTCAGTGCATTGAAAAATAAATTTGTTTTGAAAATGATTGATTTTCCTGATGTGCTGCTATACTTGCACAATTTGAAGTTATTTCATCGTCGGACCCGTTGTGGTCGGAAGTGAGATTTCCAGTGGAGTGTCTTAAAATGCCTTGGTTTTTAGGATTTTCGATGAATAACAAATTCTGAGAAAATCGGTTGGCGCGTCAAGAAAATAAGTCGGTGCGTCTTAAAATGCCTTGAAATTTACTGAAAATGCCTGATTTATTGGACGCGTTGTCGGTCAGTGCGACCTGTGATTTCTGAATTTCTAGATGGCTGGGTGTTAGTGCGTCCTGAAATTCAATTTTGAAAACTGTCTGAATTTTTCGATGCGCTATCTGTCAGTACGTCTTGAAATTTACCTTGGAAAACTGTTTGAATTTCTCGATGTGCTGACTGAATTTATTGATGCGTTAACAGACTTCCATTTTGGTTTATTTGTGATTTCTTACGAAAATAATGGTTTATGGGGTCCACTTTGTAATGAATGTTGATGCACTGCTATATTTATTCATTATTAGACTTATTGCCTATATTTGAAGGGTTTTGATCATGAAAGATGGTGGGGCCCACCCCTAGGTCATTTTTCTTATTTTTAGTAAAGTTTGATGTGCGTTGCGATTTCTGTTGAATTTGCTGTGAATATATATGGTTTATCCATGCCGTCCATCCATATTTCCAACTCCTTTTAGGGGCTAAGCCCAAAATCTAAGTATGTCCAAAGCTCAAGTGGACCCCACCACATGAAACAATGAGAATAATGATTTCCACTGTTGAAAGCTTCCAAGGGCCCACAATGACATTTATTTGCCATCCAACCTGTTCATAAGATCACACAGACATGGATGAATAAAAAAAAAAAACAAATATCAATATGGGTATGGCCCTCAATAACTTTTCAATTGCAGACGTTCAATTCGCATTGTTTCCTGTGGTGGGGCCCACTTGTTTAGGATATGCTTGATTTTTTTTCTCAAGCCCTAAAATTATTTGCTAAAATGGATAGACAGAGTGGATAAAATACATAAATCATGGCCAGTTGCACAGAGTTTACTCAATATGCTTGACGTAATGCATCAAGTAGATCTGCCCAGACCGCCCCCGAATTGGCTGCATGGTGTGCCACACACCACCTACCTCATTCGTTTGTTGACGTAACTAATTTCTATGTGTCCCACCATGATGTATATGTTATATCCATACCATCCTTCTATTTTGCCATTTTATTTTATTGCATGAGTCCAAAATGAGGAAGATCCAAAACTCAAGTGGACCACACCACTAAAATGATTCAGGGTAGGCCTCCTATCATATAACTAGTGCCCATTGGAGAGCTCTATCACAGCCAACACTGCTGCCTGTGGTCCACTTGAGATTTAGATCTGTCACATTTTGGGATTCAAGCCCTAAAATGATTCATCCAAATGGGCGGACGGTTTGGAAATAACACATACCTTATGGTGGGGTCTACATAACTTGGCGACATGAACACATCGAGCTTCTCATGGCATCTTGGTATCTTGCCCCCGCCCAGATGCGTTAAATGCTTAATGCGTACAGGTAGGTCCATTCATTTTGAAATATCATTGTAGGTTGGATATTAAAAATAAGGAAGATCTAAAGCTCAAGTGGATCACATAGTGGGGATTAAATACTGACCCTTAAAAACCTCTCGGGAGCTATGGAAGTTTTGGATCAATCTGATATTTCTGTTTTCCCTTCATCCATGTCTAGGTGACCTTTTGAACAGGTCGGATGACAAATAAACATCACAGTGGACCTTAAGAAGGTTTCAATGGTGACCCTGATCCTTCCTCATGATTCACGGGCATTTTTAAATTAAAAAGGAAGAAAGAAAGCTTTTACCAAAAAGAATGCGCACTAGCTTATTCTCGTCTTAGGAATATATATATATATATATATATATATATATATATATATATATATATATATATATATATATATATATATATATATAAAGAATTCGCACTGACTGTTTACTCAATTAAAAAATAAAAGCTTTTCTATGTTTAATAAAAAAAAAATCAACAATTCATTTCTTCGTTAAAAAAAAAAAAAAAAAAATTACCTGTGTTTACAATATTTTCTCATGTTACCTGTAGTGTAGCTTACTTGGACTTTAGATAGGCATCAATTTTAGTAAATATACTGTAAATTAACCAGCACTGATTGCCATACGCATAGCACTCGTGGAGGATATACCTTGGACGGTTGGTTGGACCAGTTTTTTCTACTCCATCAAATGTGGAGAGGGAAAAGCGATTCTGACGGCCCGAAAAGAAGTCTTGAGTCATGGATCTCATACTTTCTCTTTTCGCGTCTTGAGTCACCCACCTACTTTTGACCGAAGACCTCACCTGATTCATCGCCTCCTTTTTTCTCTTCTCTGTGAGACCACTGACGCAGATTTCAGGAAGTTCATGCCTGAGAACTTAGGTGGGCCACCGTGATGTTTTTGAGAAATCCACTCCATCCATCCGTTTTGTGTGGATTTCTCACAAACATCACAGTGGGCCCCATCTAGGTTCCTGGAAAGGCTTTAGCAGGAAATCCGCTTCAATATATAGTGATCGAACGTACTTTCTCCATTCATCTAGTAAGTTTTATTTTTTTCATGTTGGGTCTATAATCTTCTCATATAACTGTAGCTTGACCAAAGATGTAGACTCTTCCACCGTCTCCTAACCGCAGCTATGATACACGTTCTTTGTGGTGGAAACCGTGTCGAGAGGAGACCCGGATGAGAGCGGATCAGGTGAGACCCCGGCCTCACCTAAGACGGTGCGGCCCTTACCATGGGTTACCGTAGGGCCATCTTGATGTATGTATTATGTATCCACGCCGTCCATCCGTTTTTACAGATCATTTTAGGGCACCATACCAATAATAAACCAGATACAATAATCAGGTGGACCATATCTTACGAAAAAGTGGTGATTGATCATTAATGGGCCAAAAAAGTTTTGGATCAAGCTTATATTTGTGTTTTCTCTTCATCCAGGATTATGTAATCTTATCAATGAATTGGATGGTAAATAAACACTACAAAACATTAAAATGCTCCTGAAGAAGTTTTTAATGGTAGTACGGTTAATCACCACTGTTTCTTATGGTATGGTCCACCTGATAATTGAATCTACTTCATGTTTGGGATAATGCCCTAAAATGATCTGTAAAAACGGATGGACGGGGTGGATACATAATACATACATCAATGTGGGCCCCACGGTAACCCCACGGTTAGGGCCGCACCGTCTTGCGTGAGGCCAGGGTCTTACCTAATCCGCTCCCGACACGGATTGGGGCACAGCAAGTTCCGTATGGGGCCCTTACTTTGTCAATAAGTTTTCGCAATAATACCAGGACAAGAATCTAAAGCTACAGATCCAAAACTCCTGTCGGCCACACTACACGAAACAGTGGTATCAGAAACTGTACGAACAAATATCATCAGGATACATAACTTCTGTGGCCCCATAGAGTTCCAATGGTGGGCGTTAAATCCCCGCAGTTTCATGTTGTGTGGCCCACAGAAGTTTTGGATCTGACTGATTTTTAGATTCCTGTTTTATTCTATTTTTGCAAAACTGATGGACGGAATGGATTTGTCACAAGCATGTGAGGCCCACACAGTTTTCCATTACAGGAACTTCCCTTTACCCGTGCCACAGGACGGACGCGGATTGGCTACGACATGGGGTACGTCCAGGTGGGTGCGACCCTGACCTTGGGGCCATATCGATGTCTGCTTTGTATATGTATCCACGCCATCCATCTATTTTGGCAGCTTATTTTAATTTTAATGTATGGCCCCAAAAAATGAAGCATATGTAAGTCTCAGGTGGACCACACCGTAGGGATTGAATTCCCACCATTAAAAGCTTTTTAGGCACGGAAGTTTTGGATGAAGCTGTTATTTTTGTTTTCCTTTCATCTTGGTCCATGTGACCTTATTATTAGTTTGGATGGAAAATAAACATTACGATGGATGGACCTTAGGAAGGTTTTACTCGCAGGTTTTCATTACTTACTGTTTTCTGTATTGTGGCCCACCTGAGATTTTTATCTGCTCGTTTTGGCACCGAACCCTGAAATAAGTTGTCAGAACGAATGGATGGTGTGATATCCAACACATACATCAAGTTGCACTCTATCATCAGAGTCGCACTGACATGGCTGAACCGGTGGTCGCATAGAGAGTTCGGACTTTTGGTTAGGCTTCCGTGGATCCCTCACTCTGGGCCCATCGTTATGTATGTGCTTAAACACCGGCCCTCCATACAATATGGCAGGCCATTTTAGGACATGATCTGGAATATGAAGAATATCCAAACCACAAGTGAACCACACAACAGGAAACAGTGGTGATTGAATACCCACCATTAAAATCTTATTCGGGCCACCGAAATGTTTATTTTACAACCAACCTGTTGAGAAGGTGTGGACGCTCGCCGTTCGGCGCTCCCATACATTCCTCCTTTCCTTTTGGAAAAGAAGAAGAGGTGCGTGCGCGCGAATCGCTGTTTGTGCCACTGGCTTGCCTCGTTCCCGAGGGCTTTGTTTGGTTGTCGTGTTAAGCTGGATGTGTTTAGATGAGTTTGTATAAGACCAGAGTCGCCACTAGCCAGTTACTTCGAATCTACAGTCAGCTAGACCCCTTAGAAACGTTAAAGAAGGGGATCCGAAGATTCCTTCCTCTAAAATGACTCATTTCGATCTGCGGCCAGAGATTTGAGGTAAGGAATTACGGTTACAGGGTGGGAAGAGGTTAAGCACCCAACACACTGCCCGTACCGAAGTACGGTCTCTTCTTCACAGAATCGAACAAATACTTGAAAGTCTGTTTTAATCCTCATACATTCTCATGAATGATATGATGCATGAATGCAGGTCTGAACAGTAAGAGTTTCTGATGGGCAAGTTTCCATTAACAGGTAAGCGCAGAGCATACGCTCGAACTGACAGGTGCTTTATGCGGGATGCATGCTGTGTGTTTGAATGATCAAAGTGCTTGTAGTGACTGATGCATGAATGCAGGTCTGAACAGTAAGAGTTTCTGATGGGCAGGTTTCCATTAACAGGCAAGCCCAGAGCATACGCTCGAACCGACAGGTGCTTTATGCAGGATGCATGCCGTGTGCTTGAATAATCAAAGTGCTTGTAGTGATCCAGGGGGATTGGAAGAAAAGTAAATGTTGCACTTATGCTAGATGCGAATGAGATGATGCTGGTAAAGAGTAGCTAGATGGACGGAGGTGTCGCAAGAGTTTGCTTCAAGTGGCTGGATCAAAACTTGGATGGCTTGGGAGACTTGGACTAGGGTCAGGCTAGGCTGGACCAGGGCTAGGCTCTCCTCACTCGGGCTCTCCTTGGTGTAGGAATGGGCTAAAAGGATTGAGAGGGCCTTCGGAACAGACGGATTGCACTCGGGCTGGAGGGCCTGTTGAATGAGAAGGGGAGGGGGTATTTATAGCAGCGGAGAGTGGCAGATCCTGTAATTAATTTTGGGCGGCCCTCGTATGGCCGTTCTGCTTCGGGTTCGGAGTGTACGACCTCCAAACCCGAAGCATAATTTTTTTTAGGTTTGGGTTCGAACTTGCTCCGAGGCTGCGATCTGGAACTCGGTGAGTCGACTGGGTTTAGGAGATGGGTTGACACGGTGAGTTGACTCAATGGGTTGACTCGGTGATTTGACTCAGCGGGTTGACTCACTGAGTTTGACTTTTTTAAAGGATTTTTTGACTGGTTTTTCTTATGGGGGGTTTTTTGGGCTGATATTTAGGGGTGAGTTGACTGGGTTTAGGTTTGAGGTGGGCTATGGATTGGGGCTTACAAGGGTGAGTTTGGTTGAGTTTGGACATGGGATTTGGGGGTATGGTCCTCCATTCATTCAGCTATCTCTACCAACATTGTAGCCGAAAGTGGGGTGTCTACAGAAGGTTACAAAGACATGGATGAAGAGACCGGCAAGAAGTTTTTAATGGTCAATCACTACTTTTTCCTGCAGTGTTGGTTTACCTAAAATTTAGATTTTCTTAATTTTTAGTATCATGTCTTATAATTCACTGTCAAAACAGATGGATGGCGTGGATGTAAGGCACATACATTAAGGTGGGCCTCACAGTAAGGGATCCACCAATCAAAGCCGCGTTGGACTCAACGAGGGACACTGATTGGTACACCCGACCAGTTCCAAGCTTGGAACATACTCAGGTTCGAGGGGTCCGCCGTGACATATGGGCTTATCCACACCCTCCATCCATTTTGCCATATTATTCTAGGGTATAGCCTAAAATTGAGGCAGTTCTAAGGCTCAAGTAGACCACACCATAGGAAGCGCAGTGATAATGATGTACACGGTTGAAACCTTCCTGGCCCACCGTGATGTTTATTTGCCATCCAACCTGCTAAAAATGTCACAAGCATGGATGAAGGAAATTGAGCTTTGGAACTACCTCATTCTTGGACTTGTATGGAAATAATATGGCCAAGTGGATGGTCGGTGTGGATAAAACCCATACATCTTGGTGGCCCGTCAAAGCCCATCCTTTCAGGATAATAGTTGAAAAAGACTTGAGTAAGAGCTATTTATTTATCAAGCCTGCTGGCATTGTCGCCCTTCCTCCGACCAACATGCCCCTTCTGCACAGCCACCAACCTGTACAACCGCATAGGGGCACGGAAGTCGATGGGCCCTTTTGTACATGGGGTGTGGGCCCCATAAGATCAATGGTGGGGCCACCACTCAGCCAATCTGACCTGTTCACCTTATTCATACAGCCGTCATGAACCCATAAGAGGGTCATTTTAATTTTTTTTTCAAGTGTCCATGACCCATAACCATGCATTAATTCGGACCGTTCCCACCAATGTGGTTCATTCATGATGACTTCTGCCCTCAAATCTCCTTTGGTACTATCCAGCGGGCCTCGTGGAACACGTGGATGGTTTAGAACACGTGCATGGGTTCCTAAGGTCGGTCTTATAGGCGCGAGAAGGCCTTTTTTGGCCTCTCTCTCTCTCTCTCTCTCTCTCTCTCTCTCTCTCTCTTCGGTGTTTTCAGTGGCTTGAAGACGAAGTTGAAGGGGACCACAACAAGAGATCGGTACTCAAGTGATTGTGGGTCATTTGAAGACATTCACTCCTTGCTTGATCTAATCTAAACATTAATATGTTCCGAAGGAGCACAGAATAGACATCGGTGGGCGTTGATTTCATCGTATGTGACCTTGCAATATAGATATCTATGGACAAGCGTTTTGTATTGTTTCCTCTGCTGTAATACAACCTCGATATCTTCTACCCTCAATCTTTGGGCCATGCCTTGAAATTATTTCCACGAGATGATGGTCGGTGCCGATTTCAGTAGAGATGCATTGTGTACCCTACAAGAATGATCGAAAAAGGTACATGTGAGACAAGATGGGCCCATATGAATTATTGTGGAAGTTATTTTAGAGAGAGGGGACCACTACCCTAGTAGGTAGTTAGAACCGTTGCTGCCACCACATTTCACCTACTTAGGCTTGTTGACGCGTGCATTTAGCATCATTATATCCATTCTGGCTTGATTTCGGTGAGATTCCGAAAATCATTTTTTTTTCTGCAAGGGTGGGGTAATGTGTATACAAGACAGAGATCAATAGCACATCACGCTACACACCACCGATCTTCGATAAACATTGTCAATCCTCAATCGACAGTGTGTACCGACGATCGGTAGTGTTTATCTTCAGGGTTAATAGCAGAAGCCCTTTTACCTATAAGTACAATAAACAAAAGTTGCACAGCATGACTTAACGGCCTATATGGTTCTATTATGGTGGAGAGATGGTACATGAACAAGGAAAATGGTAATACAAGGATGGCCAGAATAAGATGGTGATGGTGAGCAGCGAAATTAGATATTAGGAGCTACTATCTATTGTGCATAAGTTTATGAACACAACACCCGAGGAATATGATGTTACAATGAAGGTTATGTACGTGTTAAATGGCATGATGCTAGTTCATCCGCAAATTATGATAAATGATAGTGAAGTAAATGTGTTTATGTTTATCTTCGTCCAGGACCTGAAAATTCAAACATCTATTTCTGTGGAGAGTGTCAGACGGACAAAAGCGCCCGTTGCAGCATGTCTGAATTCATTAGTAACAATTGTGCATACCTGTGTACATAGAGAAGCCTTTACAGACTCCCCAGGTCCATCAACCAACCCACATATAGAAGCCCACACAAATGCACCAACTTTGAGAGTGATTAATAACAGCACAAACTGTCATACACAGGATCTCGCACACATTCCTTACCCATCAACCAGTACACAGTGCAGATCTGAGTATTGAAAATTCTGACACACCAACTTTTTAACTGATTGATAGCCAAGACTACACACACTTCCCTTTACAAGACTTTGTGGACAACCCTCGCCCAGAAAGCAGTGTATGTATGGAAGATCCAAGAGTTAATAATTTTGACACACCAACTTGTAGATTGAATGACAACAATGACTGCACAGACTTCCCTCCACAAGATGGTGCAGACATCCCTAGCCAATCAATAATTAATTTCACCCACCCAAGATCGAAGATTTGACCCGAATGACATGCCAAGTTTTAAATTGATTGATAGCCAAGACTATACACACTTCCCTTCACTCAATCCTAAAGACATCCCTGGTCCATCCAGCCATGCACATATTAAAGATAATGACTGCAAGGATTTCCCTTCATAGGAGAACGCAAACATCCCTGGCCCAACCATCCATGTGCCTATTAAAGATAATAACTCTCGGGAAATTCCTTATCGGGATAGTGTAGACATCCCGAACTCATCAACCGATTCACCTATTGAAGACCCCCCATTACACATTTGGGAGCAGCAATTGTCTCCACTCAGTCGTACTGTAATGGATGTCATGAATGTGTCATTTGAAATGTCACCCCTGAACATACGGGAAGTCGATGCTACGTTTATCAATGCGAAATATACTGGATATGTGGTTTTTGTTGACGAGTCCATAGAAGTAGCCGTTGGACAATTATACAGGGACAAGCGTTGACTAATCTTGTCATTGTGTAAGTTTACGAAGCAAAACTATTTCCAATATATGGTATTAAAATTAAACAAATGTAGATACACGATCAAACGTGTAATTAAAAGTTGTGGTTACAAGCTGCATGCATCCAAGGTGAATGATGTATGTGTGTCCAAGATAAAGACATACCGATCCAAACACATATGTATTGAGTCATCTGAGGCGATAGTGTAATACCCCGAAAATTTAGTACACGAGTAGGTACATAAGTGTTATGGTTCACACCTTAGAATTTAAATTTTAGGCCGCGTCGTTCATACGCATACACACACGTCACACTTTTATACGTATTCTGACACTTTTCAGACCTCTGAAAAACTTAGTGTACTTTGTTAAGTCAATAGACTGTCCGTTAAAAGGATTTATCGTTGCTAGATTGAATGATCTATCCATCCACTTCGATTTCGAATTACACGATCAACATAAATTCGCCGTACAATCTTCAAACCGTCCTCTACACATGTTTGTCCATAAATCTAATCCGTACATCTTGTCCGTCACCAAACATTTTCTTAAATCATTGATTTTCCAACCCTATGAACCTCCTCAGGCGTGTTTATAACACTTTAGGATTTTATAATCATTTAAATTATAATTTAATTAATTATTTAATAAATTAAATAACTTTAATATTGGTAAATTAATATTAAATAATTTGTAGGAAATTTTAGTATGGTCCCTATATCAAAGTTGCTCAAAATAAACCCTAGAATAGTGTAGAAGTGTTAAATTCCACAAAACTTGCAAATTTACAATAGTTACGAAAATGCCATCCGTCAAACTTAAGTTACACAACCATTTTTAAGTATTATAATTTCTAACGCTCACTTTCACACGAAACTTCATACACTTGTTCTAGGACATAATTTAACCGTACACGTCAAATTTCATCATTCCAATCATCCTACAAATGTCCTAATCAGAAATTGGGCCATAAGTGGCCCACCTTAATTCGGATCCATCCCATCTTTCACGTCAACGGCTAAATATATGTTGCTGACCTGTTGAACGGATCGGGTGGTCCCGATCCACATGAAATGGATCCCACTTGTGAGGGAAGCGGTAGTTTAGGTGTATACGTGCGATGCACGTAATATGAGAAAAAAAGGAAGAAGTCTTCTTCCTTGCTGTTTCAGCCAGCGTCCGTTGCTGACGATCCACGCAGCTCACACCGTCCATTTTTTGGGCCCCACCTTGCTGATCCAAGCTGTCCATCCGTCTTCTCCTCCTCATAAACTTATTCCTTTCAAACCTTAATCCTAACGGTTGATCGTGCGACCCACTTCAATCAACTGTTTAAAACCAAGAACGCCAAGATCCACATCATCCACATCTCCTTCTTGCATGAACGTCTGAGATCTACGTTAACAGTGTCGTGTGGGCCCCAGCTATCGTCCTAACGGCCCTTGTTCAATCAGACTCATGAAACCGAATCCCACTCCAACACAAAAGCCAAACCTTCTTCCACACTCTCGCACCCAACGGACGTTAGGTCTATATATGACCCCTCTCTGCTTCGTCCAAAACCCTTAGAGAGAGAGAGAGAGAGAGAGAGAGAGAGAGAGAGAGAGAGATAACGGCTGAGAGAGAGAGAGAGGGAGAGAATAAGAGAGAGAAGGTCGCCTCAATCTACTGTTGGAGTGTGTTCCAAGCCAAGAAGAAAGAAAGAAAGAAGAAAGAAGAAAGAAGGAAGAAGAAAGGAAGACGAAAGAAAGAGAAGAAGAAGAAGATGAAGAAAGGGATTGTTGAGTCGGTTCGAGTCGACTCATCTTGTCAATTCAACCTGGATTGGGTTAGGCTCGGATCAAGAAACTTCACAATACTGTGAGTGATTCATCTCATGTAACTTTCTGTGTTGATTTTCTTTAGTGCTGCTTATGTCCAAATTCTAAATTATCCTTCCCTAAGTAGGTTTTAGGCATGCGCTAATGTTTTCTTCTTTATTATGGGATCCTAGATAAGGGATTTATCCATCTATCTCTGTTCTTAAAGTTCTCTTGCCAATTATCCTTTTGAATTAGTTTTCTCAAGTTCTCTTTTTAATGCACATGTCAAAATTCTACAACAATTCGCTTTAGGATTTCTTATATGTGATGTCGCCAACATGCAACCCTAGATACATGTAGTATCTCTGAAATTCCACGTGACATTATTCTTACACTTCCTGATAAATAACAACTTAGGATTAGATAATATATAATACATAAGTCTTAGAATAATCTTAGCTCGTCAACACACTAAACCTCACACGATGACCTTCTCAAATTCCTCGATTGACAATAACTAAATCAAAGTAAAGAATTTCCTAATGAAGTTAATGCATGCATAGTGTGAATTGATTGAATTATGATATGCATTGTATGCTTGAAGAGTGCTTCCATAACTCATGATATACGCATTCATTATACACTGCGACAGAACAGGAGCATGGTTGATTTGACTCCTGGCGTGCATGGTTGATTTGCCGCCTTGCTGTACCGGTTAGGTGAGCATGATTGATTTGAGACAGGTTCCTAATGTTTAGTGGCAGCGAGTTCTGGTCGTTTCACTTATTGAGCATGGTTGATTTGCTCGGTTGGAGCAGTGGTGCATGGTTGATTTGCCCACTGGCGTGCATGGTTGATTTGTCGCCTCGCTGTACCGGTTAGGTGAGCATGATTGATATGCGACAGGTTCTTAATATTCAGTGGCAGCGAGTTCCTAGACATTTATTGCTCTCATACGTATCATAACATACATGACATCATGATAATCATGTTCCATTTATAATAAATCATAAAGTGTACCAATCATAACCTCATCCTCGTTTATTTCATACAATTCTATCCGTTGATGATTCACATCCTATCTTTTATTAACTGAAATATTACCTGTGATGGAAATGACCTCACTGGGCTTTTAGCTCACCAAAATCACCACAGTTCTTGCAGGTCTTCAGGAAGAAAAGGACGTAGGCAAAGCAGAGTATTCAGATGGTTACGTACTACTCAGGCACCAACCATAGTCGATTTATTTTGTAAAATTCAATGTAATCAGACATTAGTGGAAAAGAAACTTTATATTTGGGATTTGTTTTAGTTATGCGATGTGTGGAATGGAATTTCAAGGAATCCATGCTCGAATTTTCAATTCACACCCTGGAACTCAGGCTTTAGGTTGTTGTACTCGGGTTCCGAATTTCGGGGTATGACATTTTGGTATCAGAGCGAGATTTCAAGAATTCCAAAGTGCTTAGGGTTAGGGCTAGCACCTAGTGAAATTTAAGTAGGGTGTATAGATGAACATATGTAAGTGTTGTAGAGAATTGGATAATAGGATAGCTTGTAAACACATAGGAGTGGGTGCACTATGTATGATTTTGTTGCTATTTGTTGGAACTAGAAAAATGCTCAAGCGCAGTTTTCTGGTTTATTGTTGCTCTGGGGTTCTGAATATACGAACATCCATAGACAATCACAAGTATTCACAAAAGTACACAAGAGAAGAGATATCGCAAGGTAAATTTTATTCCAGAGATCCTGAGATCTTGTACATTCCAGGCCGTGATTTGGCACGAGCCCTTAATTACATCGAATGATCAATGACCCTTGATTAAAAGGCAAAAGACTAGTCAGCGGGGACTATGGTCTCAGAGTTTATGGTCGTAGAGACCTGTATTTGTGTGGTCGTAGAGACCTATATTTGTGTGGTCGCGGAGACCTGTATTTGTATGGTCGCGGAGACTTATATTTGTGAGTTTTGTTATGGACTGATCCATCTTTGTATGAGTCGGATGTCTATGTCCCATGTTTTGACCGGATATCCGGGCTGAGACTGTCAGGGCTTTTAACTGAGGGGTGCGACTCTGGGCCTGCGCCCGTCATTTGTGACGGGTGACCGCGGGAAGACCGATCTGCGGTTGTATGTACCTGAGCAGCTCAACCAGCGGATGCCGTTTGGATGGGTAGGGCATCGACTGTTTTTGAAGTGCCAGTCTTTAACAAATTGTATGTAATAGTTTAGAACTCTCCTGGTATGGTTTATCGTGTTAACCATAGTCCCCTTTGCTTAGTCCGGACCTAAATCCGGGTCATATTATGATAGTACATGTAATGATGATACATCAGTATGATTCTGGGCACTGGCGGCCTCTTTTCGAGAAGTTACTTCGTTCATCTCGTTGGATCAGATCGGACTCCGAAGGCTTGCATTCTGCTCATTGAGTGGGCCGGATGAGTTGTTTGACTGCTCCATTACGTCCGGAACGCTCAAAATACCCAAAAATAAGCCCAAACAGGGCTTGAAAACGTCATACAATGAAAATTTAAAGGTGTTGAAATGAACGTTCAAAATGCTGATTTTTATGATCCGCTGGCCTGATTTTACTGACGCGCTAGGGCCAGTGCGTTAAAAAATGATTGTTAAAAATGTTTTATTTTCATGATGCGCTGGGCTATTTTTCTGACGCGCTGGGGCCAGTGCGTCCAAAAATGACTTGTTTTAAGATATGTATTTTCCTAATCCGCTGGCCTATTTTACGATGCGCTGGGGCCAGTGCGTCTAAAAATGACTTTGTTTTGGAATGTGTATTTTTCTGATCCGCTGGCCTATTTTACGATGCCCTGGGGCCAGTGTGTCCAAAAATGACTTCGTTTTGGAATGTGTATTTTTCTGATCCGCTGGCCTATTTTACGATGCACTGGGGTGTTTTTGTGATGTGCTGGGGCCAGTGCGTCTATAAAATAAACTTGGTTTAACGTATTTCGCGATGCGCTACTTCACTTGTATATTTTTAGGTTCTCCACCAGACCTGCTGTGGTCGGAAGTGGGATTTTCTGTAATCGGCAAAAGGGTTTCCGGTGGTCGGAAAAGGGATTCCGGCGATCTTAAAACCCAAAGCTCTTTCCTTCTCTTGATCCGTCCAAATGAGGCGAAGGGGGGGGGGGGGGGGGGGGGGGGTATTTATACCCGAAGTCGGCCAATAGGAGACCGCCACGTGTAGCGCGTCAAAAAATGGGTTGGCACGTCGAGAAAATCACTCGGCGCGTCAAAAAAATGGGTTGGCACGTCGAGAAAATCACTCGGCGCGTCTTAAAATGACTGTGTTGAAATGCTGATTTTTAGGGCGCACTAGCTGTCAGTGCGTCCTGAAATTCCTGAAAATGCTTGATTTATTGGACGCGCTGAGGGTCACTGCGTCCTGAAATTCCTGAATTATTGGATGCGCTAGACGAATTTTCTGACGCGCTGGGGGCAGTGCGTCCTGAAATTCATTTTGTAAAACTGCTGAATTTCATGATGCGCTGGGTGAATTTCTAGACGCGCTGGGGGCAGTGCGTCCTGAAATTCACTTTGTAAAACTGCTGAATTTCATGATGCGCTGGACAATGAATTTTCTGATGCGCTGACGTACTCGTGTTTTACAAAATTGGGTTTTACGAAACGGAGGGTTTGCGGGGCCCGCTTTGCGATGGATGTCGATGCACTAGCCCTATTTTTCATGATTGAAGTAACCCTCCCAAATTTGGAGGGTTCTGATCATGATGACCGGTGGGGTCCACCACTTGCTCAATTTTTCATTTTTGGTCTAGTGTGATGTGTGTTGTGATTTTCGCCGCAATTTCCGATGCACTGGCTCTAAATCTAATCAGGTGATGATTTGGGCACTCATAATCATTGTTTTAAAGATCCTGACTTTTGGGACCCCAACACTATTGTACTTGATGTTTGTTTTGTTCTTATTGAAGTTTGTTTTTGCTTGAAAAGTTGTCAATTGCATGCCTCTATTTGATAATGTTCCCCGTATTGTGATGTTTGATTTGTTTGTAATGATGTTTGTTTGAGGACAGTTAGTTTTGTTAGGGATCTTACTCTAGTGTCAGGATTGTTTTTGTCTCCATTTGCTATGATTGTTGTGATTGCATTGTACTATTATTGATTGCCTAGCTTGTGATGTTTTCTTTGCTTGAATATTTTGTTGATTTTCTTGCTCTTTCATTGGTAATATACGGTTAGGCACATTAGAGTGTAAAATAAAAGTTAGGTCGCGGGAGTATTTCGAATCTCGAGGACGAGATTCCTATAAGGGGGGTAGATTGTAAGAACTCACATTTTTATTAGCAAGTATACACACTTGTACGCCCTCAAACCTTAGATTCATAATACATGTAAGACACTTCAGGAAAATATCTTCATTAGTTAGCTTAGTAGGTAGAGCGAATTTTGAGGACGAAATTATGTGTAAGGGTGGTAGAATGTAATACCCCGAAAATTTAGTACACGAGTAGGTACATGAGCGTTATAGTTCACACGTTAGAATTTAAATTTTAGGCCGCGTCGTTCATACGCATACACACACGTCACACTTTTATACGTATTCTGACACTTTTCAGACCTCTGAAAAACTTAGTGTACTTTGTTAAGTCAATAGACTGTCCGTTAAAAGGATTTATCATTGCTAGATTGAATGATCTATCCGTCCACTTCGATTTCGAATTACACGATCAACATAAATTCGCCGTACGATCTTCAAACCGTCCTGTACACATGTCTGTCCATAAATCTAATCCGTACATCTTGTCCGTCACCAAGCATTTTCTTAGATCATTGATTTTCCAACCCTATGAACCTCCTCAGGCGTGTTTATAACACTTTAAGATTTTATAATCATTTAAATTATAATTTAATTAATTATTTAATAAATTAAATAACTTTAATATTGGTAAATTAATATTAAATAATCTGTAGGAAATTTTAGTATGGTCCCTATATCAAAGTTGCTCAAAATAAACCCTAGAATAGTGTAGAAGTGTTAAATTCCACAAAACTTGCAAATTTACAATAGTTACGAAAATGCCATCCGTCAAACTTAAGTTACACAACCATTTTTAAGTATTATAATTTCTAACGCTCACTTTCACACGAAACTTCATACACTTGTTCTAGGACATAATTTAACCGTACACGTCAAATTTCATCCTTCCAATCATCCTACAAATGTCCTAATCAGAAATTGGGCCATAAGTGGCCCACCTTAATTCGGATCCATCCCATCTTTCACGTCAACGGCTAAATATATGTTGCTGACCTGTTGAACGGATCGGGTGGTCCCGATCCACATGAAATGGATCCCACTTGTGAGGGAAGCGGTAGTTTAGGTGTATACGTGCGATGCACGTAATATGAGAAAAAAAGGAAGAAGTCTTCTTCCTTGCTGTTTCAGCCAGCGTCCGTTGCTGACGATCCACGCAGCTCACACCGTCCATTTTTTGGGCCCCGCCTTGCTGATCCAAGTTGTCCATCCGTTTTCTCATCCTCATAAACTTATTCCTTTCAAACCTTGATCCTAACGGTTGATCGTGCGACCCACTTCAATCAACTGTTTAAAACCAAGAACGCCAAGATCCACATCATCCACATCTCCTTCTTGCATGAACGTCTGAGATCTACGTTAGCAGTGTCGTGTGGGCCCCAACTATCGTCCTAACGGCCCTTGTTCAATCAGACTCATGAAACCGAATCCCACTCCAACACAAAAGCCAAACCTTCTTCGGCACTCCCGCACCCAACGGACATTAGGTCTATATATGACCCCTCTCTGCTTCGTCCAAAACCCTTAGAGAGAGAGAGATAACGAGAGAGAGAGAGAGAGAGAGAGAGAGAGAGAGAGAGAGAGAGAGAGAGAACGGCTAAGAGAGAGAGAGAGAGAGAGAGAGAGAGAGAGAGAGAGAGAGAAGGTCGCCTCAATCTATTGTTGGAGTGTGTTCCAAGCCAAGAAGAAAGAAAGAAAGAAGAAAGAAGAAAGAAGGAAGAAGAAAGGAAGAAGAAAGAAAGAGAAGAAGAAGATGATGATGAAAGGGATTGTTGAGTCGGTTCGAGTCGACTCATCTTGTCAATTCAACCCGGATTGGGTTAGGCTCGGATCAAGAAACTTCACAATACTGTGAGTGATTCGTCTCATATAACTTTCTGTGTTGATTTTCTAGAGCAAGAGAAAGAGTTAGGAGGAAGCTTGGAGTTCTCTGGGTTGAGGGAAAGGGCTGTGTTTGTCATTCTCATGTGAGAATTAGCTTCGGGTAGCTTGGATTTTTTTTTTTTTTTTTTGGGCTGTGATCTAGGGTTTTCTTCTGTAATCTCTTATAACTTTTGATATCATAGTGGATTGGTGTCGTTTTGTGTCGTGATTTTTACCTGTGAGGGGTTTTTCCACGTTAAATTCAGATTGCCTTTTTGTGTGTGATGATTTGCTTGTTGATTGCCATTGAGGTGTGTTCTTCGCTTGCTTTGATTGCTTCCGTTGCGGCGCTCCTAACCTCAACAAGTGGTATTAGAGCTAAAAGTTGGGAAGGGGGTAGAGAGAATCTGAGGCAAGGCATCAATGGCGTCTTCTGGCATGAGATTCGTTGTGGAAAAGAATTCCATGAAAGAAAAACATGGAAAGCGATCGGTATTTATGGAAGAAGTAAAATGGAAGAAGGTGGATCGGTACACCAATATCTCAATCAAGTTTGTCGACTGCGATTGGGTTTGATCAGGAGCACTATTCATGGTGGAGTTGCGGGATCAGCAACGGGATCCACAGTCGTTCGTGTGTGGCATGTCGCAAGGGCCACACGAGCGAGCGGATGGTGAAGGTGCAAGGATGAAGTCGATGAATCACAAGTCTACTGAGAAAACTCAATGCACTTCATCCTCCTTGCACTTGGAAAGTAAGTGTAGGGACAAAAGCTATGCCGTGTATCCTCCTCCACCTTGAAAAGTACGTTTGTGAGAGAGAACAAGGGCAGCAGATTCCTGGAGAACCTACCTCCATGGCACTGTGGGGCCCACCGTGATGATTGTTTTTTTCATATCCATGCCATTCATCCGGTTTGCCATTTTATTTTAGAGCATCAGCTCAAACATGAAGCAGATCCAAAACTCAAGTGCATCATACGGCAAGAAACAATTGTGATAATGACACCGACAATTGAAACTTTCCTAAGGCCCACCGTGATGCTTATTTTCTGTCCAACCTGTTGATATGGTCACACAGACTTGGATGAAGAGAAAACAAAAATTTCAGCTTGATCCAAAAGTTTTGTGGCCCTCAAGAAATTTTGAATGGTGGGCGTTCAATCACCACAAGTAGTCACCGGTCCATCTACCATGCACCTGCCATGCACCATAAGCGCCATTGCCCCTAGCTGTGGGGCAGAGCGCCATTGCCCCTAGCTGTGGGGCAGACCATGATGTACGTGCCTTATATCCACGCAGTCCATCCGTCGTTTTGAAAGCTCATTTTAGTGCATGATTCTAAAAATGAAGTAGACACAAATCTTCGGTAGATCACACCACATGAATTAGTGGTTCTAGAATACCCACCATTAAAACATCTTGGGGCCAGAAGAATGTTTATTTGCCATCTGACCTGTTGAAAAGGTCACAAAGACCTGGATGAAGAGACCACACAAATATCAAATCGATCTAAAACTTTTGTGGCACACAATAAGTTTTTAATGGTCAATCACAGCTGTTTCCTACAGTGTGGTCCACCTGAGAATTGGATCTGCTTCATTTTCTGCATCATGCTCTAAAAGGAGATTTGAAAACGGATGGACAGCATGGATATAAGGTGCATACATCAAGGTTGGCCCCACGCTGAGGGATCCATCCACGAATCCAGCGAAGCCCCACCTGGTAGACCACACCACACTGTTTTGGATCTAGCTGATATTTGTGTGGCCCTTTCATCCAGGTCTTTGTGACCTTATCAATAGGTTGGATGGCAAATAAACATTCGGGTGGCCCTTAAAGAAGGTTTTAATGGTAGGCGTTCAATCACTACTGTTTCCTGTGGTGTGACTTTTTGCGTGTGTGTGTGTGGATCTACTGCATTTTGGGTTCTTATCATAAAACCATCTGGCAAGACGGATGGACGGCGTCATCTGTAGTGGATATAAGAAATATACATCAAGGTGGTCCCCACATTCAGGGATCACCGACCTCATCCACGCGGATTGGGTACTAAACTCACCAGGACCTAGCTAGAGACGGAAGGTCCTGTCAGGGGCTCTGCGGGGCCCACCGTCATGTATGTGTTTTATTCATGCCGCTGGTGGAGTCGGCTAGTAGTTTGTCCACATTCCAGCTCCATTGGCCCATTCCCTAGTGCCAACATGATTCGGTGGCCTTTCGCAAGTTGGGTCCTGAAATAATAGGCGTGCATAGCGGAAAATCTCAACTCGGACGATTTTTGGAAGCGTCAAAACTCGGTGTGGGGGCCCACACAATTCTTTGGATCGACACATCCTAATGCCAGCACTGCAAAGGAATGAGAATCAGAGCATGGTCCCATGTGAAAAGGAGGAGAGATGCAAGTCAGGAGGTTGTAACATGTGGGGGAGTTACTCCAGTCCTGGACTTCTCCTTTGCTGGGCCTGGAATAGGCCAAGGCGTGTTTGGCATTGCCATTCGCCAATTAAAGGTACGACCCATGGTATTTTGGAACATTTACTGGATGGGCATTTGGGATGGAGACTGCTGTTTGGCCCCTTTTGGTTTGGATGATCCACATGGCCCACTTTCCAGAACTGATGATCCTGACCTGCTTAAGACTGGGCTTAGACGTACTAGCTTATCCTGTGGGTGTGCAGCTTGGGCTCAATTCATTTTAGCTCGATCTGGGTCGGCCCAACCTGACTCATTACGTACATGTGTTATACCCTAAAAATATCCCATTCCAATCCTCGGTTGGGCTATCAATAATCTTAATCTTTAATTTAGATTGTTGGTTTAGTTCCTCTGAAATGCATTTGTGCATGTGTGGGTCACTTGATCAATGGTACATTCGAATTAATATTTAATGTAGATTGTTGGTTTAGTTCCTCTGAAATGCCTTTGTGCATGTGTGGGTCACTTGATGAATGGTACATTTGAACAGTTTGGGGCTGATATTGGATTGCGTGCTGAGAAACTCAGTATGCTTTTTATCGTACCAAGTAAACTCTGCAGGGCCCACCGTGAATGTATGTGTTTATCCACACCCTCCATCCGTTTTTTCCATCTCATTTTTGGGGTTGATCCCAAAATTCAAGTATATCCAAAGATCAAGTGGACCACATCACAGCAAACAGTGGGAATAATGATTCCCACCGTTGAAACCTTTCTAGGTTCTAGGCCCAGAGTGATGCTTATTTGTCATCCAACTTGCTCATAAGATCACACAATCATGGATGAAGGGAAAACACAAATATCAGCTAGATCCAAAACTTTTGCTGCCTCCAAGAATATTTCAATGGTAGAAGACATTCAATTCACACTGTTTCCTGTGGTGTGGTCCACTTGAGCTTTGGATATGCTAAGTTTTGAACTGAAGCCCTAAGATTATCTGGTCAAATGGATGGACAGAGTGGATAAAATACATAAATCATGGTAGGCCACACAGAGTTTACTCATTATGCTTAGCCTACTGAGTTACTAGCACGCAATCCGCTTCATTTTTGGCTGGACTGGTCATGGGCTCCACTAATTTTATCAATTTTGGGGTGAGACGGTCGCTGCCCCTACTGATATTGGTCTTGGACTTGGGCCTAGAGAGAAAGGCCCAACGGTGGTGTGTTGATGTCACCAAGTTCTGTGGGCCCCAACATGACGCATGTGTTATATCCAAACTGTTGGTCTATTTGGCCAAAAAAAAAAAAAAATGATACAGATCCAAATCCCAAGTTTACCACAACAAAAAAGTAGTGGGGATTGGACTTCTATCATTGAAAACTTCTCGGGGGTCACAGAAGTTATGAATCAATTTGATATTTGTTTTTCCCTTCATCCAGGTCTGTGTGACCTTTAGAACAGGTTAGATGGTAAATAAACATCATGGTGGGCCATAGGAAGTTTTCAACAGTGGGAATCATAGTCTCCGCTGCTTTCTGTGGTGTGGTCTACTTGAGATTTAGATATGCGTCATTTGTGTGCTGATGCCTTAAAATGATCTAGCAAATTGGATGGACATAGTGGAAATAATACATACATCATGATGGGGCCCACAGAAATTGGTGACATCAACACACCACTGTGGTCGGTGGTGTGTGGTACACCATGTAATCTGCTTCTCACCCCTACCTACATGTCATCTGGCTGGGCATCAAAGCTAAGAACGGGTGTGTCGAGGTGGGTGGTATCCCTGACCATGGGGCCCACTGTTACATATGGGTCTTACATCCACGCTGTACAAGTGAGAATGGGCAGAGTCTAGAGCACGATCAACGCCCTGGGTTTGGGCCACCCGTTCTTAATCGAGCTGCATTCTACACTAACCGGCCAGGAATTTTAGCCAGATTTGGCCCAATGAGTATATGCAAAGCTCAAGTCCGGCCCAAAACAGCTTGGACGCTCTTTTCAGTGAAACTGCAAGATCAGGAAGCCCAAGGTAAAATAGTTAGGAAAAACAAGACGTACCTTGAATCCTGCTGTTCTTCGACACACATATACATTTGGTAGGTCGTTAGGGGTGGCCCTGGGCTCACGCAAAACGGTGCAGCTAGCGCTGTGCCCGAGCAGAGCTGGATTGAAAAACTTGGTCGGCTTGAAAAAGCTCGGCTTGGCTCAGTTTGAAAGGTGTTTCAAACCAAACTGAGCCTAATTTTTGGGCTTGTTGAAAATTTGAGCTGAGCTGAGCTTGAGTTGACCCAAGCTCGATTCAGCTCAGTTCCTAACCAGGGTCGGTTTGGTTCGAATTAGGCTAGCGTATGCTCAGTTTGATTTAAAATTATATAAATTTTTCGTTTGAGCACCCCTCTCCCAACCCTAATTTCATTTTCATTCGAGCTCCCCCAGCCCACCTAGTGTTCAGTTGCCCACCGACCGTCCGACAGCCATCGCTCACCGGATCTCTCTCTCTCTCTCTCTCTCTCTCTCTCTCTCACAATTCGGCTTTCCAAACCAAGCCGAGCTGGCCAGCCTAGCTTGACCAAACCGAGCGTTGTGTCATATCTATTTGTCCTGTTCAAGTTCATTTATTCTTTCGAGAATCTCTCCTGAATAATCCTCAATCAGTTTGCTAACATCCTTCCAGAACAGACCTTCCACCAGAATCCCATCACGAGTAAACCTGCAAATCAAAGAAACATTCTAATTCTATCATTTGGATCTATGGGTGCTAATCATTTATACTCTCTTGAATAAATTCTTCCACACTCATGGACCATGACCAAATTGTTCCACTCATTCTAAGTCGAATTCTTGTATAAAATGGGATAACAATCCATGCAACATGAAAGAGACATTAAATAATGCTCAGCTTGAGAAAAATCTATGGCATGCTTAGGTTCTGTTTGTACAAGTGACCAATGAACCCATGATTCAAATCCATGGGGCAGCTCGTGATTGATAGCCCATATACTATCTCCCATACGGGTAAACCCCATATTGGTGGTCCATACGCCAAATATGGGGAGATCCTATAACCTTTAGTGGTGGCCAGTTGGCAGACAGTTAAAAAAGAAATGGTCCATGTAAAAAAATACAACAGAACAACGGCGGAAGATTCAACAGCCATGACCAATCTGGGAGAATTTTTGGTGCATCTGGAATTCATAATACACCCCATAAAATCAACAGTTTGGAATCATTGGACTGATCCCCACTCACACAATCTTTTTTCTTTTCTGATGTGCATCCCCAATTGTACAAACTGAAAACCCAAGCTCACGGGAGATACACCTCATGCATAGTACAATAGCTCCATGCGGAAACAAGGATTCTGGCAATCCATCCGTTGAAGGAGAAATTTGAAATATATTAAATGAACTAAGGAGAATTTGAAATATATTAAATGAACTAACCACTTGGTAACACTCTTCGTCTACTGGGCTGGGTTTTTGGCAGAAACAGATTCTTCATTGACAGAAGCCACCGACTGGTCAGCCACAGTGGAGATCGAAACAGAAAGCTGTTGGAGCTTTTTTTGGGCATCCGGCCAGCCAGTAGTTTCCTAGTTGAAGTGGGGTTCTTGTGCGGTTTTGCGTAAAGAGTTTCTAAACTCGGTTTTTTCTCATTTAAAGAATGTATCACTGAATTAGATGTATCCTAGATTGGAAAGGGGATTGAGAGAGGTTCAGGTTAGAGAAAGAGCTTGAGAAGAGGGTTTTCTTCTTGGAAAGCTCGGATTTCTCTTGTGGGCTTGTAATCTTGGGTTTCGAGTTCCATCTCTTATAACTTCTGATATTATGATGGATTGGTGTCGCTTTGTGCCGTGGTTTTTACTCGTGAGAGGTTTTTCCGTGTTAAATTCGGATTGCCTATGTATGGTTGGTTTCATGCATTGTTATTGCATTGTGTTGCTTGTTTGATTCAATTTGATGCTTGTGTTTGGGTTTGCTTCCGCTATCGGCCCTTCTATCCCAACAACTGGTATCAAAGGGATCACTGGGATATCGCAGAAATTCGGATCTGAGACAAGAGCATGGCATCGGGCATGGGGTTCGACATAGATAAGTATTCGAGAAAAAATAATTTTGAACTTTTGAAGGTAAAGATGAAAGGCCTTTTAGTTCAGCAAGGATTGCAAGATGTGTTCTTTAGAAAGCAACCGGAGGCTACGAAAGAAGAAGGGTGGAAGGAGATCGATGAAAAAGCCAATATCTCAATCCAATTGTGCCTGACAGATGGGGTCTTGTATAACGTCATGAAAGAGAAAACTGCGGCTAAAACATGGGCGAAGTTGGAGAATATCTATGCGAAGAAATCTCCAAAAAATCACATATATTTGAAGTTTCAGTTGTATAATTTGAGGATGGTGGAGATGGCCGATGTTGAGAGCCACATCAGCAATTTCAATAGACTTATTTGCAAGTTGATGGATGTAGATGAACAGATGAAAGACTAGAATCAAACGTTTATCCTGTTGAATTCTTTTTCAGAATTATATAAGTCGTTCAAGGACTCATTGTGCACAGGTAGGGAGATTATTGGCGTGGAAATCGTTATCTCATCCTTTCAGGAGAAGGCGATGAGAAGGAAAAGCGGCAGCGTGGGTCCCTCTATGGATGAGGCACTGATTATGAGGGGGAGAAATTCTGAACGGAGTGGAGGATCTCTATCATTGAGATCTAAATCAAAGAGCAAGTGCAAGTACAAGGTGCAATGTTGGAATTGTGGGGAAGAAGGGCACGTGAATAGGAATTGTTCGAACAACGGAAAAAGGCAGGAGAAATCTGAAGATTCTTCTAGGGGGGCCAATACCGTAGAGGACGGTAGTGATGTATTAACTATATCCGGCATAGAGTCTCTTGGTGGAGAGTGACTCCTAGATTCAGGTGCATCATGTCATGTATGTCCTGAGCAGAGTTCATTCATGACATACAAAGAGTATGAGGGTGGATCGGTGGTTATGGGTGATGGTTACACTCGCAATGTGGTGGGTATTGGTTTGGTGCGCATTAGGATGTTCGACGGGGTCGAACGGATCCTTAGAAGTGTAAAGCATGTCCTTAAGATGAAGATGAATGTGATATCTCTTGGTGAACTCGTGACGAAAGGATGCAGATTCATCGGTTGTGATCGGTATTATAAAATGGTGAAGGGAGCACTTGTGATGACAAAGGCACGGAGGTGCGATAATCTTTACAAGGTGATCGGGAGTGCAATTAATGGTGGAGCTGCGGGATCGGCAGAGGATCCACGGTTGCTCGTATGTGGCAAGAGAACAAGGGCCACATGAGAAGAGCAACAAGGCGTGTGAAAATGCAAGGATAAAATCGATGGGGCATGAGAAACGACGGGACTATAATGATGAAGAAGTAGAGATGGAGGTTGTGCGTGGCAAGATGATGCATGAAGATTTGAGTCATGGTGGAGTTGGTTGGAAATGGACGCCGAAAATCTTCATTGATAGAGGCCACCGACCGGTTGTTCAGTGGAGATCGAAACAGAAAGCTACTGGAGCTTTTTTTGGGCATCCACCCGAACAGTAGGGGTATCCGGCCGGTTGGCAATTTCCTAGTTGGAGTGAGTTTCTTGCGCGGTTTTGCACAAAGAGTTTCCAAACTCAATTTTCTCCTATTTAATGAGTGTACGGGATTAGATGTATCCTAGATTGGAAAGGGGATTGAGAGTGGTTCTAGGTGAGAGAAAGAGCTTGAGAAAATGGTTTTTTTCTTAGGAAAGCTTGGATTTCTCTTGTGAGTTTATGATCTTGGGTTTTGGGTTCCATCTCCTGTAACTTCTGATATTATAGTGGATTGGTGTCACTTTGTGTCATAATTTTTTACTCGTGATGGGTTTTTTCACGTTAAATTCGAATTGTTTATGTGTGGTTGGTTGCATGCATTGTGATTGCATTGTGTTGCTTGTTTGATTCAATTTGCTGCTTGTGTTTGGCTTTACTTCCTCTGCCGGCCCTTCTATCCCAACATATACAAGTCAGAGAATCTTGGCAGCTTGGAAGATACTATCAGTCCAGTGCTGTTGAATGATCCCTGCACACAACAATTGCAACTGAAGATCCATATCTAAAAATAAAAATAAAAATAAAAAAAATAAAAAATAAAAAAGAAAAGAAGAAGAACAGGGAGTAGCACCAGCAACATAGTTTCATGGAGAATTAAAGACACCTAGAACCTCCGTAACTTCATCAAATGGTTCCACCTTAGGATCCTATTTATCCAGGTAATGGATCAGGCTAGAGCATTTAACTAGATTACCATTAGTTAAAAGGAGAATTGATCATCTACAGGCAACAGTACCACAACTTGGGGCACTGTACCATCCCTTCCTGCCATATACCACTTGTCTAGAAAGTCAGTACCATGAAAACATTAGGTTCCACCATGACGATCACCCTTTACAAAACTAAAGGCTGATCCACCCATTAGGTAAGCCATGCCTCTATGTTGAGTTATACCATCGGTTGTCCATTGATTCCAACAGTGCAGCCCGTCTGAGCGACCGGGCCTGATTTTTGTGCTAGGTGATCTCACGATGGGGATTACCATTTTCATGGTACTGATGTCCTCCACTAAAGGCATGTTGGCGGAAACATGGTACAACACTAGAAGTTGTACCTTGCCTTTGGTGATCATTTCTGTAGTTTTAGTGTGTTTCAAGTCTTCTTGGGTGCTGCCACATTTTAAGGTGGTTTTCTGGAGTCGCTCTATGGGAGCCCCCATTTGCTCCACACATGCAAGGGAGCTTTATCATGGTGCCTCCTGGGGCTACCATGCTGGAGACAGTCATACAACTGTTTCTATGAGTTTGAGTCATCTGCGGCTCCTACTTGACATGGTGGATACCAGTAGAAGAAAATCCCCTTGAGTGGTATTGGCATCATGTTACATATTCACATGCTTGTGTTTGCTCATAAACAGCTATATAGGAATGCTGCATCTGGAGATACATATGAAGTGACATACATGCACATCTCTATAATATAGTTCATGGAAAAAGGCATTATCAATGCTTGGGCAGAATTGTAGAGGTGGCAGCCTTAGGGCCATGGTTCAATTGTCCAAATTGTTGATATGATGGACCTAACTCTGGATGGCCCATGCACGAAAAAATCCCTGAAACTGGAGGCAGTAGTTAAAGGCACTAGAAGCACCTGCCCCTAGCGCCTGAAACATCTATGTGGCCTAGGCACATGCCCAGAGATTGCAGGCGCATTTTTTATTTTTTATTTATATAATAAATATTAATATTTGAACATTTATGGACATGAGTTAATCTTTTTAAAATAATCAAAAGTCGATGACACTGAATTCCTCTTAACCTAGAACCCCACATTCCCAACTTCCCCCAAATTCCCCAATTTTAAATCCTAATTTCTCCAAATCCTAACCCTAAATTTCCCATTTTTCCCAAATACCCTGCATTCACCAATCTAAAACTACAAATTTGCCAAAATCCCTAAATTTTTGAATCCCTATAGTCCACTACTAAAAAATCCCCAAATAAACTATATTTTCCAATTCTCCTAAAATCCCCACTTCAGCATAAATCTCTTGTACGACAACTACAAAGGCTCAACCTGCTTTCAAGAAGTCCAATGTGATGACTTTAATACGCTATTAGAACAAAGAGATCAAGAAGAAAAAAGAAAAGTAGATGAAATTTGGGGAAAGAATATCTCAAGCTTTAATCTCAAAAGAAAGGAGAGAAGTTATCGGAAAAGGGCTTAAAAGCCATTGCTTTTCTATTCACACCCTTATTGGGTAGTAAAATACCTAAAAAAACCATACACTTTGAGGTGGCCATAAGGGTATCTCACATAAAAAGCCAAATGTACAGCAGGCACGCCTAGGCTCACCCAGGCACTAGGCACACCTAGGTACACACATGAGGTAATAGCCTCGCACAGGGTCTAGGCAAGGCGCGATAGGGCCAAAACGCCTAGGTGTGCACCTAGAATGCATTGACTACACTCCTTTGAGGGACTTACCTATAGAATATTTGGGCTTTTCTTGGGTTTAATGCGAACTATTGCTCTTTTTTCTTTCTTAAACCTCTATTCGTTGGCCACCTATTTCAGGGTCATGAATTTTCCATTTCGAGGTTTTTACTGTATCAGAAATCTCCAGTGGGGCCTCAAGTCCCTAATATCAATGGTTTGGATCCCAGATCCAAGGGTTACCACGGATCCCATTTGCACAAACTCAAACCTTGAACAATGCTATACAACCTTTCAGCCCTATCCTTGCATAATACCTCTTTGTGCAAAAAAAAAAAAAAAAAAAAAAAAAAAAAAAAAAAAAAATAATAATAATAATAATAATAAAAGAAATCCTAGAATGCTACATATCCCCCAATTTGGTCACATGTAATATGCTTGTGTATATATATTATCTAATATGCTATGGAGTTGCTTGGGGTCTACTAATGATGAAAGGGATTTAAAGAACTTTGTTCTTGGGCGACTAAGGAACACTCTGACCCATGGAAGTTTTGCTTTGTTATTTATGAGATTGATGCAATCTAATGGCCCACCTAAGCCCGTGACCCACCGCGGACCTCAAGATGTGCTGATTTTTTTGGACTATTTGTTTATAGATTTGTGGCCTAAATATTAAGATTTGCAATTTATTATTTCTGGAAAGAGCTTGATTTAAAGATGTGATTAAAGACATTGGGAGATGAGAAGCGAGTGAGAACTGCTAACTCTACATCATCTTGTAATGGCTTCAAAGGGGGTGACACAAGAAGAATTTGTGCAAGTAATCGAATTGATCCACACACTTAAGCAGGTAGATCAACTCATGTATGCTGTAGGCTATCTCAATAATTAAGTAGGAGAGCTCTGGTGTGGAGGGAATCGGGAGATCAAAGTTGGAGCCCGTGAACATGTAGGGGAACGTCCCCACCAAGGTCCTAACCAACAACAAGCGGCCCCAGCTTATGAAGACACCAAAGATCGAATCAATTGATTGTTGGAACGTGACAAAGAATCCGAAATTGTAGTAGAAATTTTGAAAATAACGAAGTGATCTGAAGAGTCAAAAGGAAAGTTGACATCTAAAATGATCAATGCATTAGCGTTGGACCTACACTTAAACTCACCAATGGATCGATATATGGATCCATTTATAGTGGCGACCACATTGATAAACATGCTAATAGGGCTCAATACTCGAATTAAAGTATCTTTGCAAAAGATGATTGTGGCACAAAAAATGGGAAAAATGTTTTAGGATCCACAAGGAACTTTTAAATTACAACAAATAACTTGGCGCCCACAAAAGCACAAGTGAAAGAGACATCATCTATAGTGGACTCTAACAAAGGTTGTGCCGGGTAGAAGCTTAGGGTTGCACCATCAGCTTCCACCACAGAAGAAGAAGATTTGTTGTAGAGGGAGTACAAGTCCAAAGGATGATATTGGTTTCCAACTCAAGTATAAGTATTTTTCAAGCCAAGGATATTGACATAGGCTCACGACCCACCGCAGGGCCCAACAACTGCTAATTTTGGACTGCTTATTTATAGATTTGGGGCCTAAATATAAAAATTTGCAATTAACTATTTGTAGTAAATATGGGGGTTGATTTGAAGATGTGATTATTTCCTAGATTTGCTTTTAATATTATTAGGCTTTTACCATTTTAAGTAAACTAGATTGATTTGAAATGGATCTCTCTTTGGGGGGGGGGCGGGTCGTAAGAAGAAGTTTGATAGCGATTTGGATTGCAAATGACCCATAATCCAAAATAGCAAGATTCAGAATTGAAAAGATAGGGAGATTGACAATTTCGGTAAAATTGTTTTCATTGGGTTGTGGATAATATGATAAGGAATCTAGTTTGTTTTGTTGTTGTTTGAGGCAAAGTAGGTAATACAGTTGATCTTGGAGTTGCATTTGTCTTAACACATCTTGAGAAGCTTTGTTGTCAATCAGAAGATTCAGAACTAGGAAAACAGGATCTGTATGGTCAGGTTGACTTGGACATCCAATGTGTAGGTTAGCCAAAATTTATGAATCTCTTGAATTAAATCTGAACACTGCATCCATCTCCTTGATTGATGCCAATCCTCCTCCTAGCCTTGTTTTTTGTAAATTTTTAAACCACCACCACCATCAGTTTGTCTACAAAAATTCAGTCATCCAATTTCCAAGTTGACATGATTTTTTGGTCAAAAACTTGACTTTTCATCACGCGTCACCAATCCAATAGCATTAACTAGAGCACGAACTATGGGAGCTTCCACAACTAGAAGCTTTGAACTCATGTTAGAAATCCAATCGCTATGATGATAATCTAAGTGTTTAAAATAGTAGATTTTGTTTGTTCATAGATAATAGCTGAAAACTATATAAGTCGCATCAAACAAAGTTCTACGCTATCAATCCTGCAATTGAATTAGATGATAATTGTGGAGTCAGACAATGCTCAGCAGAACATGCCTCCATCTGGTGGGGCCCCACCGTGGATGGGTGATGGACCAAACCCCCATCAAACAATCTGACCATCTCATCGGTGTTAATTGCCTATGCATACTACCCCTTTGGTCTTTTCTTTTTTCCTTTTACCCATCCATTTGCAAATCAATTGTTGAATAGCTAAAATTGTACAACGGAGGGGCCTTTGCAGCATCAATCATCTACGGTGAGGCCCACCATATGAACAGTATACCCATGTGAAAATGCTACTACAATTCAAACCCACGCATATTTCCTAAGTATTATAAAAAAAAAAAAAAAAAAAAACAGAGGGAGAAAAGATGAAAAACAAAAATCACTGTATCCTAAAATCCGAAAGGAAAAGAAGAACTCACTGGGAGAGGATAAGTGAAAAGGATCGCATTCTCCTCCTTTGTGTAGATGGTCAACTGCAACAATCCGTTGAAGATAATATACTTGCCAAACAGGAGTCAAAAGTTCTAAAACAAAAATCCAATTTCTGAGAAATAGATTCCACTACAAAAACACCGAAAAGAACATGATTTCTTCTCCGAGAGATGTACAAGAATTAGGTTTTGAAGGATATAATACGATGCAACAATCCGTTGAAGATAATATACTTGCCAAACAGGAGTCAAAGTTCTAAAAAAAAAAATCCAATTTCTGAGAAATAGATTCCACTACAAAAACACCGAAAAGAACATGATTTCTTCTCCGAGAGATGTACAAGAATTAGGTTTTGAAGGATATAATACGATGCATCCGATGAGGAAATCTTTGTTTTCCGGGAACTTCTTACGGTAGAACTGCGCGACGAGAGCAATGGCGATGATGACCGTTCCCACAAGCAATCTGATGTTGCTCAGACGCACGTCTTCGGTGTATCCTCGGCCTGTGACAATCTGCAAGAAGAGAAGAGATAGAACCTCATGTAAAGTCTCTAAAAACCCTACAAATGCAAGAGAGAGATCGAGATGGAGAGAGAGGGAGGTCTAGGGTTTTGGAACCTCGGAGACGGATTCGTCGAGAAGATGTTTGATGGAATGAGGGTCCATCAGATTCGCTTTTTTAGGGTTGGGTTTGGGAGATGAGTTGCTGCGGTTGCTCTCCGTCTCTCTTTCTTCCTTCCTTCTCGCTTTTCCTATTTCCACTGTCCGAAGACAGAATTCTCAACACACCCAAGCAATGCTCGTGAGGAAGGGACGCCGTTTGGCTGGTGACCTCAGAACCAGCCAGTTAGCTGGTGCCAAAGCTCTGTGGGCCCCACCATGATGTATGTGTTTTATCCACGCCGTCCATCCATGCTTTCCAGCTCATTTTAGTCCGTGAGCCCAAAAAATAGGCAGACCTAAATCTCACGTGGACCACCAAAGTAAATAGGGGGATAATAACGCCCACCGTTAAAACCCTCCTAGGGCCCACCATGAAGTTTATTTGCCATCTAACCTGTTCATAAGGTCAGACAAGACCTGAATGAAGGGAAAACACAAACAACAGCTTGATCCAAAACATCTGTGGCCCCTAAGGAGTTTTTAAAGGTAAGCATTCAATCCCTACTGTTTCCTGTGGTGTGGTCGACTTGAGCTTTGAATCTGACTCATTTTTTTAACATGCCCTCAAATTAACTGGAAAAATAGATAGACGGTGTGGATAAAATACATACATGATAAGGACAACAAAGCTTTGACATCAGCTAGCTGATGGTGTTGGGTCACCAGCCAAACTGCGTCCACGAGGAAGAGGCTGGATCAGAAATGGGCCCGCCCAGCTTTGGGTTTGGACTGGGCTGATCCCAGTGGCTTGTTGGTTAGATGCAGGCCCGATGGTTATGTATGGCCTGTGCGCGATTAGCCTGACATTGGTGACTGAGATTTGCAGGGTAAGCCAGCCCTGTTCCAGCCCGACTTGGGTCATGCCGGTCATGAACACAAGTTTATGACTGATAGGCTGGACCTGGACATGATATAGGCTTTTTGATGCCAGCACATGACCCGGGCTCGAAACCATGGTTTTAAGACTTGAATGAATCCGATTCGTCTGAGTCAGCTCGAACTTGGGCAGGCCAGATCTGGTAAGCCAGGCGTGGTTCGAGTCCAAAGAGAATGGACACAAGTTCATGGCTCGTGGGGTGCTCGACTTGGACAAACTATAGGTCAGCCCATTTGCGATGCCAGCTTATGGGCCTTGGCCAGTCTGAGACAACTTGTTAGATTCAACTCAGACTCGGTCAGGCCCTATCCAACTCCATGGATTTCTTAAATGGAGGCCTTTCTATATTATGCCGTTTAATTAGCATTCTGATACATTTCTATCATGTTAGACAGCCAAACTCGCAACCTCATGTACTAAAATGGTTGTTAAAGTCTAATTCGGGTCTTGCTGGGCATTTACACAGGTTCATGACTCATGACCTCAGCGTTGAAACACAGGCTGCAAGCCATTGAGCTATGTGTTTAGACCCATTGGGATAGTTCATAAATAGGACAGAAAGGGAAACGGAAAGGGCAAGTGAGAATGGGCAGAGTCTAGAGCACGATCAATTCCCTGGGTATGGGCTCGCCCGTTTGTTAATCGAGCTGCATTCCTGGGCTGAGTTCAACCATACACTAATCAGGCTAGAAATTTTAGCCCAGGTTGGCCTAATGAGTATATTGTATATATATGCAAAGCTCAAGCCCAGTGCAAATCAAAGATTCAAAGCGCACAGAAGTTGGCCAGGCCTTAAAACAGCTTGGAGGCTCTTTTCAGCGACACTATAAGATGTATCAGGAAGCCAACAAATTTAAGTTGATATGGACCGTTAGTCGGCCATTTGAGAGCTTGGATATGAAATGCATTGGAATCCAAATTACAATTACATTGAAATCAAGGTAATTCTGAATCTTCATTTGTGTTTGGTTGAAATGTACTAGAATCCAAATCTTTGTATTTAGAGGGCATTGAAATTCTTCGGCATATTCATAAGACTTAGATTTGATTAGTTAAATTAGCTTTCATATCCTAAATTACTGTGTACACACACATGCAATATTTAATAAAAAGATTGTAATAAATCCATTAAAATATTTACAAACAAGCAACCTACCAACACTTTTTTACCATTCATTTAGATGTCCAACATTTGGATGGTTCAAATAATTGATGTGATTTTAGTATCAGAGCTCAGAATTGGATTGTTATGGGGGTATCATCAGTGTTCTATGTGTCCAGTGAAATGGTAGATCTGAGGAACCTTTGTTACATGTGCAACTCTCCGTTGTTAAAAAGAAGTAAAAATGCATATCCTCCTATTCCATTTACCTCCAAATCCAAGGTTTGGATAGAATGCGGCCAAGATCATAGGTACCATGCAGGGGCTCGTTTCCACCAATGGATGGTACGTACAATTTGGTAGAGAACACTGAGAACATGCTATCATTGTAACATCTTTCTTTTTCCACACAAGTGGGGCCATGGGATATTGATCCAGACCGTTGATCATGACTGGAAAAATACAAACCCTCAGTTATCTGTCCTCGTTTTCAGGCTGTTGACGTATTATCTATTAACCGTCTCTTTGAGGATACTGATATAAGGTCTATGAATCTCTATTTCTGGTGATTTTCCTAATTCCCACTTCCATAAGAAGAAATGGTCGGGATCGCCATACCATGGGCCCATTTGTACCGTTGCATCAATTTGTTGATCATATCACCAGATGTTCTGCAATGCTCCGAAGAATGTGTGCAGTCTTTCCAACGGTTTTCAGCTCCTTTTAGTGGCCCATATGTTTTTAATTCAATCCATTCATATTATGTGTTCCATTTTGGATGGCCGATGCACCGGTTGGGATCTCGGAGCTATTGGCCCCACTTGTATAGATTGCACCTATGAATGTAAGGTACAGAATCCGTCCATCCATTTTTTAGATGAGCCATTTGATGAAGGGACACGGATTGATCTCCAGTGGACCACACCACAGGAAACAGGGGTGATTGAACGGCCACCATTAAAAAATTCTTTGAGGACCATAAAAGTTGTGGATCAAGCTGATATCTTCTGTCTAACTTTATCAACCGGTTGGATGGCAAATTAAGATTAACGTGGGCCACATGATGTTTTTAATAGCGGGCATTCAATCACCATGTTTTCCTGAGGTGTGGTCCACCTAAGATTTGGATCTGCTTCATTTTTTAGCTCATGCCAAAAAAAATAAAATAAAATAAAATAAAAAAAGAGCTTCTACTACGTGGATATAGAACACATACATCATGGCGGGCCCCACATTTACGGATCCACCCGACTAGATGGTTCCCAGATCCGAATCCACATCACGTGGAAAAAGATAACTGTGCAATTATACAATGCCTGCCTTGATCACAATCCTCCATCTTGTTGGCCCCTCAGTGGATGGGTGATGGACCAGATTTCCAGTGAACAATCGTACCCGTCTGATCAGTGGTCATATGCCCATTGAATACAGCACCTTGGTCCTTTTATTCCCTCCTGACAACGACCACAACAAATGGCATTCTAACTGTAACTTACTAAGATGGTTCGAATCTTTGGATTTTTTTTTTTTTTTTTTCTTTTGCTTTTCCGGGCTAGATCAACAGGCAAACCCATTGATGAATATGATGACATTATAATGGTATTTTTGGAATGAGGATGATATTCATAATAAAATCTCCCTCTATCTAAAACAAGAAAAAAAAAAAAAATGGAAACAAACATTCTCCCTGTAGATTCAACACTAGAATAATATATATTTCTAGCTTCTTAGAAAAATATCAAACAATTTTATTTTATGTAGGAATCTTCTTCAATGTATAACTACTAATCTAATCTTAGTAGTTACTGAAGTACGATGAACCTTCACCCAGCAATACGAGCCTATTTTGCGTTTGTCATTGAATCTTGACGTCCTCCATATATAAGTCTCTAATAGCATGCAATTCTGTGGCAACATCTCGCATCTTCATTCGTTCACTTGGCGATTCTGCAGAACATGATACACCAACTCTTACCAATGAAACCAAGCAATCATGCATTCTATTTCTCAAGTTGTTATAATTTTCACTGTCTTGATGAATAGCTTCAGCATCTTCTAAGAGAAGTCTTGGATCTACAATCTCCATTACTTGTTCAGGAAAAGCTGACTTTGCAAAGTGATGAAGACTTTGATTGTCCTTAAACATGTCATCAGTTGGGCGCTTTCCGGTGATCATCTCTAGGAGAAGGATCCCATAACTGTATACATCTCCATGTGTGGACGCCTTACCGCCTATCCCATACTCTAGGATTTATAAATGTCACATATTTGAATGTTAGACAACTATTTAAAGAAAGATAAAAATAATGGTTAGATGTTGAGAGGGAGAAGGGGAATATTTCATTTAAACAATTAACATTTTTGCCTTTACCAAAATTTAAAAATTCTGAGAACAAGGAATCCAACTAAACATATTTCTTCAATCTTTGTATTATAAGTGTATTGTTCTAAAAAGTAGTCCTAAGAAAATATCCTATCAATTGAACAACAATCTAATGTTTTCACACACACACCCACCCACCCCACCATACCTTATTATAGTATGAACAATTCTCCATACCTTATTATAGTATGAATCCATGTGGGGCTAATCTAGCCAACATTTAATCATCATGTACCCTTGGATAAGAAGGTTTATGATGCCCCATTAAATCACCTTGTTGCCACCATTCACAAAAGTACATGCTGCTCTTAATTGTAACAATCATTGTTATTTTTTAGTCATGTAAGATCAACTAGTATTCCTTCTATTTTGTTCATAGTAAGTGGGGCCACTTGGTCCCAAGAGAGAAATACATTCTTTCAATTTGTAACTGACCGTAGCTCATCACAACTAAATTAAAATCACATTTATCAGATTCTTCCTTTTTTTTTTTTGGCTTTCTTCCCCATAAAGAGTTTAATTATGTTATTATTGTATTTAGTCCTATATATGGAGAATGCACAAATGTATGTAGAATTATCCATTGATTAGATTATTTTCATACATATCATTCTTAACAAGCTTCACCATAATATTAATATATGAAAATGACCAATCATTTTGAAAGATAAATGGAAAAAAAATGGACTAAAAAACTTACCTGGAGGAATGTACCCAATCGATCCCTTAATCCCAAATGTGCTAGTTTGATTTTGAGAGCAACTTTCTGCAGCTTCAGAGAGGAACCTTGCTAAACCAAAGTCACCCACATGGGCAACCATATCATCATCAAGAAGAACATTGCTTGGTTTTAAGTCGCGATGAACGATTGGTGTTTGGGAATGATGATGAAGATAATCTAATGCCGAAGCGACATCAATGGCTATATTTAGGCTTTGGGTAAGATTCAAATTCCTCAATTGAGGTTGTTCATCTGCATTTGGATGCAACCACTTCTCCAGACTACCATTAGGCATGTACTCAAACACTAGAGCTTTGAAATCATTGCCATTAAAATCAATGCTTGAGCAAATCGTTAAGATCTTGACAAGATTTCGATGTCAGATATTTCTTAATGCTTCGCATTCAGCCGCAAAACTCTTAAAAGCTCCTTGTTGTAGGAGGTCGAGTACCTTCACTGCAACTAGTGTTTCAAAGCATTCTAGAATTCCTTTATATACAGAACCAAAACTTCCCACACCAATTAAATTAGCTGAAGAAAACCCATCTGTTGCTTGAAGGAGATCTGCATACGAAACTTGTAACCACTGATTCTCTGTGGAAGATGGAGAACAAGCTTTCTTTGGAGAATTTCTTCTCCAATAAAGAGCTGCAAAGATACACAGCAAGAGAATTGAAGATGAAACCACAATAATAATTGTGACTTTTACTCTGGGAGCAAGAGGCTTTTCTGCTTTCTTAGAAGCTTGCTTAAGGCACCCTGGCAATTGTAGCTCTGGTATACCTCCACAGAGTTTGCTGTTTCCTACAATTGATATTGCGCTGGCATTTTTAAAGATTCCTCCTTCGGGCACTTCACCCTCGAAATTATTAAATGACAAATTCAAATACTGTAAGAACAGAAATTCTTCGAAATACTTTGGAATCTGCCCAGACAAGTTATTGTGCGAAAGATCTAGCCTTTGGATACCTTTTAAATTCCTTAGAGATTCTGGAATGGTTCCTTGAAACAAGTTGTCATGCATATAGAGTAACTCTAGGCTCTGACACTTTCCCAACGTATATGGAATTTCACCTGATAGTTTGTTTTCTGAAATGTCCACTTCTCGTATCTTTTCCAAGCTATCAACTTCCAGCAGGAGAGACCCAGTGAATGAGTTGCGAGACAGGTGCATTAGCGCTGCGCTGACTTGTTTGGGTATGGTACCATTGAGTTTATTTTGAGAAATGAACAATTCTTCCATAAATCTCCAATTTCCAAAACTTGACGGTATGCTTCCTTGGAAATCATTTCCATCCAAATGGAGATAGCTGAGTCCAGTGATGTTGCCGATTGAAGGTGGGATTTGGCCTGAAAATTTATTTCCATACAGATTCAAGCGTTGCAACTTGTTAAGCTTCCCAATAGCATCTGGAATAGTACCCTTCAAGAAGTTCTCTGCCAGATCCAGAGCATACAAGCTGATGAGATTCTCAATTCCCTTGGTTATGATTCCAAATATCTTGTTTCCACCTATATACAGGACGTTTAGCTGTCTCGAGAGATTGGCAATGGAGCCGGGCAACTCACCATAGAGATTATTAGAAGCAGCAGATATGCCTTTCATGTAGGTGCAGTTGGTCAGTGAAGTGAGGAAGCTTAGGTCATCACCTTCCCTGCTTCCAATCTGATTTAGTTCGATATTGAAACGGTAGAGACTTGAAAGGCTTCCTAGATTCACAGGCACGTGTCCGCTAAAACTGTTGTAGCTAAAATCAACTTTTTCGAGACGCGAAGCATTCGACAATGAAATTGGCACTGTTCCGGTGAATTGGTTTCCTCCTACATAAATCTGTTGCAGTTGCGGAAAAGCAAGGCCTAGGTTGGGCGGAATGCTTCCATGTAGCTGGTTAGCTACGATGCAGAATATTTGGATGGATGAGAGATTATAAATGGATGGTGGAATCGTACCTGACAACTGATTTGCTTCCATTAGAAAATGGGTCATGGCTGCCAATTGACCAAGCTGGTTTGGAATTTGCCCAACGAAATTGTTCCGTCGTAGATCAAGAATGGTGAGAGAGGAAAGGTTCCCCAACGAAGGCGGGATGCTTCCTCTGAGATCATTGCTCGAGACGGAAAGATAAATGAGCTTTGACAAAGAGCCAAGCTCAGCAGGAAGTTCTCCGACGAGTTGATTCCGTAGGAGGTCAATGGCTAAGAGTTCTGAGCAGTGGCTCAGATTGGATGGAATTTCCCCTTGGAGTGAATTTTCAAACAGCCCAATAATCTGAAGCCTGAACAAACGACCAATTTCTTGAGGGATTTTCCCTTGGAAATTATTGCTGGAGAGATCGATTGTTCTCAAGAAAGAGAGATTTCCCATGTGAGGAGATAAATGGCCCACCAAGCTGTGGCTCGTGAGGTTCAAGATGGTGACCCTTTGATGATGGCGGCGACTGCAGGTGACTCCCTCCCATTCGCAGAAATGGAGAGAATCGTTCCATGAGCTCAAGACACCGAGAGGATCCTCGGAAATAGCATCTTTGAATGCGAGCAATGCGAGTCGATCGGTCTCATTTTTCAATATAAATACCGACGGTGAGCAGGAGTTGATGGACACGAGAAGGATTGCAAGGAAGAGGGTAAATGAACAAAATACCCTAAGATTGGAACGTGGGAACTCCATTACGTTGATAGGATATGGGACGATGAAGAAGAAAAAACACAAATGCAGTGATGTTCAGTTCTACTCACCTGCTACTTTGTGGTGTGCCGCACACCACCAACCTCAATAGTGTGTTGACGTCACCAGATCAATGGGTTCCACCATGATGTATATTTTATGTCCAAACCGACAGTCCATTTTGAGAGATCTTTATACAGCTTGAGCATGAAACGGAGACAGATCTGACACTCAAGAGTACGACCACACCATGGGGACTGAATGTCTACCACTGAAAACTTCCTAGGGTTTACAGAAGTTTGGAATCTGATTTTTTTTTTCCTTTTTTTTTTTTTTTCACTTCGTGTGAACAGGTTGGATGACAAATAAACATAATGGTAGCCGTAGGAAGCTTTCAACAGTAGGAATCAGTGTCCCCGCTGCATCCTGTGGTACTGCAGTCAACTCAAGCTTTGGATCTGCTTCAAGTTTGGGCTCATGCCCTAAAATGACCGGACAAAAATGACTTGACGGATATAATACGTACATTATTGTGGGCGCTGATTACTTCCTCAGTATAGAGGCAAAGCGTCTGTGCTTATCTGCGGAGGTGCCCACTATGATGTATCTGTTCATCTACAGCGTCCATCCATTTTCTAAGATCATTTTAAAGCATGAGGCTAAGAACAAGGCAAATCCAAGCTCAGGTGGACCACACCAAATAGTGAGCTTGGTTGAATTAATGCACAAATCATTAAATGCGAGAGCCATCTCTCGTGTGGTCCACCTGAGCGTTGGACTGCCTGGTTCTTAGCGTCATGCCTTAATATGATCGTAGAAAATAGATGGACGTAGTGGATAAATGGATACATTATGTGGGCACCAAGAGGAAGGATGCATATCAGCGTGAGGAAGGATGCAATCCGCATCTTGGAGACGTCAACGCACCAAGAGGAACAATGACGAGCATGGATGTTACACCGGGAACAGCTTAGTGGGTATTACCCCACCGTATGGCCCACATGGATGCTATCTTGTATATCCACGCCGTCCATCCTCTTCTACAACCCATTTAGAATGAGATTCCAAAATTTATGAAGATCTAAATCTCAAGTCTACCATACCACTAGAAACAGTGTGATTGAGTGCCCCACCATTAAAAATTCCAAAAAGCCCATAGGAAGGTTTTGTTAATGTTTATTTGTAATCCAAGCTCTTAATAATGTCAATAAGGTCTTGATTAAGGGAAAATATAAAGATAATATTGATCCAAAACTTTGGTGGCCAACAAAACATTTTTAATGGTTATTCATCACTGTTTCTAGTGTTATGGTCCACCTGAGATTTGGATCTTCTTAGGGTTTTGGATCACATCCTAAAATGATATGAAAAACAGATAGACGGTGTCGATATATAAAAAATACATCTAGATGTTCTTCACGCGGTTAGGGTAACACCCACTAAGCTTTTCCCAGGTAACACCTAATTTGCGCCCTACGAGCATTGGCTAGTGACTCTCCTAGCCAATGGCTAATGGTTGGTACTCTATGGGGCCCACCATGATGTATTTGTTTCATCCACACCATTCATCTATTTTTTTGGGTCATTTTATGCTCTTAAGACAAAAAATGAGGTAGATTCAAATTGCAAGTGGAACGTATCATAGGAAACAATGTTGATTGAATGCACACTATTGAAAACTTCTTGGGGGAGGGCTAAAATTGTTTTGGACAAGATGATATTTGTTTTTTCCCATCATTTATGTCTGTATGACTTAATCAACAGGTTAGACGTCAAATAAACATTACTATGGGCCTTAGTAGGTTTTTAGTGGTGGACATTCAATTACTATTGTTTTCTTTTGGTGCAGGCTATCTGAGATTTAGATCCTCCTAATTTTTTAGTTCAAGCCCTAAAATGATATGGAAAAATAGATGGACCCACTAGATAAAACACGTATATCATAGTGAGGCCCACAGCACCAACATCGCCACCCACGTTGCTGGTTTCAAGTTCAATCGCTTCAACCTTTATCTGGCAAAGTCTGTGATTACAGTTTTTTTTAGTCATATTTCAGCTATATCATAAATCAAATGTGGACAACTTCATACAGGAATCCCTTCCAAGCTGTTACCTGCATGGACAAATATGGTTCGCCACAAGCATATAGTCTTGAAATTCAAGGTCTATGTGAATTTATGGTTAGCATACACATCGCATCAAACCAAATGCGAGGCGAAAACCTTTTACAGTATAACCCACAGCCCATCTAATCTCCTTTCACAGTATGTGTATGTACCTATATATGCCCATGTAGGCCGATGCTATGCACGAAAAGCAACCACATCCAGCAGGGTATTAGGAAGAAGAAGCGGCTCCTATCATGCATTGAGAACTTCTAGAGATAAGCAGCGGAAGAGGCGCCAGCTTGGTTTGAGTGGTATGTTATGGGTCACATACAACATCATGCACAAACTATCAGCAACTGCCTATGCTCTCCCATTGAAAGAATTGAACCTGTCGTTACCATGTGATTGTGCCCTCTCTGGGTTCTGTGGTGACTCTGTTGAAGGAAGTGCCCATACCCTCGACGCCTGCCTGTTTTGCCTGCCATGGCTACTTTCTTGTCCTCTTTGACTACCGCCATGGCTAATAATCAAACTGTAATCAAACTGTGATTACAGTTTGATTATTAGCTCTCACTGAGATTTAAACGGACGCGAATTAGCTATTGCTACTGAAGCGACATCAACAAGTTCTGCTGGCCCTGTATTCATACCGTCCACCATCCATTATTTGGAGAGATCATTTTAGGGCATGAGCAGAAGAATGAGGGACATCCAAGGCTCAGGTGGACCCCACCACAAAAAACAGTAGGGATTAAACGCCTATCATTAAAAGCTTTTTCGGGCCACAAGTTTTTTATCAAGCTCATATTTGTGCTTTCCCTTCGTTCATTTCTGTGTGAACTTCTGAATAGGTAGGATCTCAAGTAAACATCATGATGAGCCTTGGGAAGGTTTCACAAGCGTCATTCTCCTAGTACTGTTTTCTGTGGTGGGTCCACCTGAGTTTTGGATCTCTCCATATGGATGGATGGTGTGGAAACAACATATGATACATAACAGTGGGGCCTACTGAACTTGGTGACGTCACTCCAGCAGCGAGATTGCTACTAAAGCTGTCAGTAGCTAATCCTCATCTATAGACCTGGCAAAATTCGACCTGACCCAGATTTTTCTATTTTAGGGTTGGAAAATTTGACCTAAATTCAATTTTTCGGTTGACCTGACCCGACCCAGATTTTTATGGGTTGGGTTAGGGTTAAAGGTGACCCGACCCGACCCGACCCGACCCGACCCAAATCACATAGGGGTTATGTAGACTATTATATATTGATTTTCTTATTAGTTAAATAATACATAGTTTTTTTTTTCTCACATACCCAGCTGAAAATGGTCCATGTGTTTGTCAATTTAATAAACATTATGGTGGGCCCTAAGACTATTATATACTGATTTTCTTATTAGTTAAATAATACACAGTTTTTTTTTTCTCTCACATACCTTGCTAAGAACGGTCCACATGTCTATCAATTCAATAAGCTTAATCGACATGTCTGAAGCATCATCCCATTACTCTAACTACGTTGATGCTTAAAGAAGTATGCTTTAAATATGCACTCCATTATATCCATTTATTTTTCTGTTTCAATATTTGCGTAATAGAAATACTCTATAAAAAAAAAAGCCATGGTTTATATATACAGGGAAGTGGTACTATGAGGTCGACCTCATGGGAAGAGCTGTGTGGGCCCAACATGTCAAACATCAACACCGTGCATTTGATGGGTCCCATTTAGGTCATGGGATATCCCAAAAATCAGCCGTATACAGAACTCAGGTGGGCCATACCATCTAAAATCATGCGAATACATGCCTAAAACATCTAAAAGCACTTGGTGGGGCCCAACTGGGTTTTGGATGTGGCTGAAACTTGGTCTTACTCCTCATCCAAGTGGGACACATACAATGGATGGGTTGGATTTGTGAACCATGTCTCAGTGGGCCAAATAAATGATCATGAAGGTTTTAATGGGCGGATTACCCCTCTCAACTTTTGTCTGTGGTGTGGCCCATCTAAGTCATGGATTGACATGATTTTTAAGCCCGTGGCCCACCATGAAATGGTGCATCTGACTAATAGGGTAAATGTTTGACACACATCATGGTGGGGCTCACATAGCCCAACCTCATGGAAAGTTCCGATGAGGCCGACCTCATAGTACCATTTCCCATATGTGTGTGTGTACCTATGAAACATAGATGGTTTTGTTTTCAATTGAATGCCAGTGTCATATGCATTTAGTTTAATTTACAAATTAGTTAGTTTCATTAAAATGTGGGTCAACTCAACCCGACCCGGTTTAATTTGGGTTGGGTAAGGGTTAGAAAAATCCAACCCGAATTCAATTTGGGTCGGGTTAGGGTTGAGGTGGAAACGACCCGACCCGAACTTGACCCGACCCGACCCGGCCCGACCCATTGCCACCTCTATCCTCATCCAACGTAAATGCGTCATCAAGGGTATTTTAGTGAAAAAACAGATAATTAATCTGCGGTGCATTTGCGTTATCGATTGGTTATTAAACAAATCTAGCATTGATGGAGCAATTGACGTCAACCCTTTTTTACCAAATGCAGGCGGGAGCAGATTAGGTGAGACCCCGGATCCACCAAGGTGGGTGGGACCCCTGTCTGTGGGGCCACTGTGATGTATGTGGCTACATCCACGCTGTCCATTCTTATTGAAATTTCATTTTAGGATGATGCAAAATGTGAATCAGTTCCAAATCCCATATGGGCCATAGTACGGAAAACATGGGGGATTGACCATTAAAAACTTCCTACGGCCACAAAAGCTTTAGATCAAGATGATATTTATGTGGTCTCTTCATCTAGGTGTTTGCGACCATATCAACAGGTGTTTTTGACCTTATCAACAGGTTGGACGGCAAATAAACATTCCGGTGGAATCCATGAAGTTTTTAATGGTAGAGATTCAATAACAACTGTTTCTGTTTCTGTGGTGTGGTCCACCTAATATTTTAGTCAGCTTCATTTTTTGGATCATACCCTAAAATAAGCCTTCCAAATGGTTGGACGGTGTGGATTTAATACACATACATCGCTATGAGTTCCACAGTCAAGGGTCCCACCCACTTCGGTCAATCCGGGTCTCACCTAATCCACTACCAATACTGGCAAGCTATTACGGAAGCGGATTGCGTACTGAGTAACACCGCACGCTAGCGTGCGGAGTAAACTCTGTGGGCCCACAGTGATTTACCTATTTTATCCACTCCGTCCATCCATCTTAACAGAAAATTTTAGGTATGGTTCCAAAAAATGAAGCATATCAAAATCTAAAGTGGACCCCACCACAAGAAATGTGTGAACTGAATGTCTACCGTTGAAAAATTCTCGGAGGACATAGAAGTTTTGGATCAAGCTGATATTTGTTTTTTCCCTTCATCCATATCCATGTGATCTTATGAACAGGTTGGATGAAAAATAAACATCACTGTAGGGCCTGGGAAGATTTCAACGGTGGAAATCATTATTCCCACGGTTTCCCACGGCATGGTCCACTTGAGATTTGGATATGCTTAAATTTTGGGCTCAACCACTAAAATGAGCTGGAAAAACATATGGACGGAATGGATAAAGCACATACATTCTAGGTGGGCCCAACTAGTTTACTCAGCACGATAAGAGCGTGCGGAGTTACTCCGCATGCAATCCGATTCCAGCTATTACTGTTATTTAAGATGGTGGTACTGTTGCTGTCAATCCGTCAACGGGAGTGAATTAGGTGTTAACCCGGGAACAGCTTAGTGGGGGAGTCGGATTGCGTCCTTCCTCAGTATCAACGACCCAATCCGACTCCATTAGTGGGTGTTACCCTACCATGTGGCACACATGTATAGTATTTTGTAGATCCACGCCATTCATCTGTTTCTCCATTCCATTTTAGAATGGTCTTACAAAAATATGCAAATCTAAATCTCAAGTGGACCATACCACTGGAAACAGTGTTGATTGAGTGCCCACGATTAAAAATTCCAAAGAGCCCATCTTAAGGTTTTTTTAATGTTTATTTACAATCCAAACTCTTGATAATGTTAATAAGTTATGGATGAAGGGAAAATTTAAAGAGTAGCTTGATCTAAAACTTTTGTGGCCCACAAAATTCTTTTAATAATTATTTATCACTCTTTCTATTGGTATGGTCCACCTTAGATTTGGATCTTCTTATAACTTTGGGCCAAATCCTAAAATTATGCGTAACAACAGATGGACGGCATGGATATACAAAATATACATCAAGGTAGGCCCACAAGGTAGGGGTAACACCCACTAAGGTGTTACTCGGGTAACATCTAATTCACTCCCTCAGTCAACACCCTTAACGCTCTGTTTTATGTTAAATGTGTGTGCCTGGGAAGGGCGCGACTTAGGTGTTACCCTATGATATGGCCCACATAGATGATATTTTATATATCCACGCCATCCATTCGTTTCTCCATACCAATTTAGAATGGGGTTCCAAAATGTATGTAGATCCAAACCTCAAGTGGACCTTACCAATGGAAACAGTTTTATTGGGTGCCCCACCATTAAAAATTCCAAAGAGCCCATCGTAAGGTTTTGGTAATGTTTATTTGCAATCCAAGATGTTGATAATGTCAAGAAGGTCTTGATGAAGGTAAAATATAAAGATCAGATTGATCCAAAACTTGTGTGGCCCACAAAAATCTTTTAATGGTCATTCATCACTGTTTCTAGTGCTATGGTCCACCTGAGATTTGAATGTTCTTATGGTTTTGGATAACATTCTAACATGATATGAAAAAACAGATGGACGGAGTGGATATATAAAAAATACATTAATATGAGCCCCACATGGTTAGGGTAACACCCACTAAGTGGGTAACAGCTAATCCACTCTCCACTGAGAAAGCCTAAGTTATTGTGCTGAGATGCTAGGTGGGGCCAATTATAGTGTTTTGACAAATTTACACCGTTCATCCATTTTGAGAGCTTCTCTTAGGATGTAAGACAAAAAATCAAGTGGATCCAAAACTCAAGTGGGCTGTGAGAGAGGAAACAGTGGGGATTCAGTGAGCCCTGTTTGAAACATTTAAATGGCCACAAAGTTCATACTAGGCAAAGTTTTTGGTGTTTTCACTTCATCCAGTGGATAACATATAAACATTAAAGTAGATCACGGGAGGGTTTCCATGGTAGGAATCTCTTTCTTCAGTTTTCCCTTTCGTATGACCACCTTGAGTTTCAGATCCATCCCCAATTTTTTTTTCCTCTTGTTTTAAAATGAGCTTCTCAAAGATGAATCGTGTGGATTTCTCAAACATCACAGTGGCCCCACCTACCATCCAACTGCGAAAGGCTTTCGCAAGAAATTTATTGGTCTATTAAACAAATCTATAATAAGGTGAACAAAACAAACCATTTACGAAGTCAACCCTTTTTCACCAAACACCGGCCAACGATGACTCTTACTTATTATTATTATTTTTCAAGTAATAAAGGATGATAATGGTCCGGTTGCTGTCAATCAGTCATGTGGCAACACATTTGGCCAATGACCTGCGTGTAATTCTATTAAATGTGTTATTAAGATTGTACTGGTGTCCTAGAGCACTTAGATGATATAATACTTGCGATCCAGGCACCAAATCAGCCTAAGATCAAACCTTGGAAGGTTGACTTCCCGGTCAGGATCGAAAGGGAGACTCCCTAAGCAAGGAAGCGTTTGGCAAAATTTATGTTCAGCACTTATAATTGACTGACTTATTTTCTACGATTTTCCATAATTCAGATTATTTGGTAAATTTGTAAAGTTAAGTCCTTAATTTGATTTTAATTAAAAAATTTGAATTTTTTAAGCTTTCTTCCTTTGGCTTAACACTTAATGCAGAATGTAATAAGTGATTTTGATTTTATTTTTTTCCATAAATGACATTTTTACCCTTCTTCCTAATAACCTTCACTTTGACGCGGCTAATTACATACGGTTGGAGACGTGTTGATGTGAAATTGGCTACATCATGTTGTATGTGTTATATCCACATTGTCCATCCATTTTGACAAATCATTTTTAGGGCATGAGCCAAAAAGTTAGACAGACCCAGAGCTAAAGTGAACCTATGATAGAAAATTGTGGGGATGATGACACCCACCATGCGTTGAAACCTTCTTAGGGCCCACCATGATGTTTATTTGCCATCAAATTTATTCACAAGGTCATACATACATGAAATATTTTTAGCTCATGATCTAAAATGATCGGAAAATATGGATGAATGGTTTGGACACAACACTATATCATAGTGGGGCCTATAAGACTTTCCTACATTATCACATGCTGTTGATGTGGATTGCCCTGCTAAATACTCTCCCAGCAGGTTCCTATATTGGAAAGCTAGGTGGAGCTATCATGATGTTTGTGAGAAATCCACCCATATGTCCATCTGCTTTTTCAGCTCATTTTAGGATATGAGACAAAAAATGAGGTGGATTCCAAAACTTAGGTGGGCGAACAAGAGGAAAAAGTGGGAAAAGAAATGCCTACACTTGAACCATTTTGCCTACCGTTGAGCTTTAAATCTACCTAATTTTTAATTCATGACCTAAAATGATATGAATAAATGGATGGACAGTGCAAATCTAATGCAAACATCATGATGGGACCCATAAAACTTTGCCACGTCAACACAATGGTGAATTGTGGAAGAGGAACTTAGGTGTCGGGAGCAGATTAGTTGTTACTTGAGTAACACGTTAGTAGGTGTTACCCTGACTATATAGGGTCCACCTTGATGACTTTGTTGTAAATATATCCATGATGTTCATTCGCTTTTAAATTTCATTTTAAGACTCATCCCAAAACTTAATCAAATCCAAATCTTAGGTGGACCTCACCACTGAAAAATGTGGTGATTGACCATTAAAAACTTGTTGTGGGCCATAAATTTTTGGATCAATTTGATTTTGTATTATACCTTAATCCAGGTCTGTTTCACCTTATCAATAGGTTGGATTGACAACAAACATTACAGTGGACCCTAGGTAGTTTTAATAGTTGGCCGTTCAATCACCAAGGTTTCCTATGGTCAAATTGAGATAATAGGGGCAAATATGACAAATTTAGAATTTTTAGACGTTTATTGTCTATATTTACCAAGTGGTTTTTTGTGAAAAAAAATGCTTAATTTCAGATATCATGACTTTTTTCAGATAAATTATCAAACAGATCTTTCAGTACTTTTGAAGTACTAAAATTTAGCACTTTAATTTTTCATTTCTTAAATTAAATTTCAAACCTTCACCTAACTCTAATTAACCATGTTCTATCAAGCAAGCCTATTTACACTTTGGTTCCTATAGAGATTCGATCCTCCATTTTAGTGCAATTGGAGTTCATTTTTAGTAATTTCTTCTAGGGTTGGAATGGTGGAAAGAAAAAATATCAATGGGTGAGCGGGAAACGGTTATCCAAGCCAAAGAGGAAGGTGGGCCGGGTGTTAGATGTCTTAAATGTAATGGCTCGAAACTTCTGGCTAATTAAAATTTTTATTTCATGATAGAAATTAGGGTTAAATAAATTAATCTCTCATTAATAAACAACAAGGAAATATGGACTGGTTGGTTAGAGCTCTCTTAGTGGAGAGGGGAGACTAAGGATCAAGTCTTGCTTTTAAGAAGCCTAGATTAGGTAGGCTCAGCTAATGGATGGATCAGATTGATCATACGATCACTACTATCTAGCAGTGTCAGTAACGCTGAGGGCGTGCACCCAAAGTTGAATTAGATCTGAGGTCGGAATGGGTCACACTACCTCAAAACAGTGGCCTGAAAAAAATAAGTGGACTCACCTAGATCGGACATACTAATGAGCCGTTAAGACAAATAGTGGGGACAGTACCTGTCCACTGATTTGGAACTCGTGAGCAATAATAAACAGTGAGTAAATGGGCCAAAATGGCTATGATCGGAGCATTTCTGGGCCCCATCTTATTGATCCGGATTATCCACCTCAGCCATCTGTTCTTGCAATATTGTTAGGTCAGATAAGTAGGACAGATCCAACCCCATATTGTTCATACCACTTATATTAGTGGTAATATTATCACTTTTATAATACCTTGTACATCCAGATCGTCCATCTAGGTTACCTTGAGGACTAGCAAACAATTGACATTTGGTACACATATTAAATGAATCTTTTGGTTGTAGATTATAACTTAAGCTTGTGAAAAATTAAAGGAGCTTTTCATCACCATCAACAGGTGAGTAATCCCACTATATTTACTATTCATTGTAGTTAAAATAGATGTTGGTTGATATGATGTATTGAGATGAATTCTTAATGATATAATGTTGAGTTGCAAATTATAAATTGTTGAGCATTCATGTGGTTAAAAATTGGAACAAGAAAAGTGGTTTACCTCTCAAATCATGAGACGGGCTGTGGTTTATCTCTAATAAGGGATACGAATTGTTACGATGAGTTGGACCATGCATCTCATGAATCATACATATCATTGTGTATGCCGAAGGATCTCTCTTGATGATTGGTAGGTACTTAAGTACCCAGTGTTCGATGGACTCATCCTGAATGCTCACGTAGTAGTGGAAGCCTACCCATTTGGTTGGGTAGATGTCGGCCCTAGAAGGGTTGATGCGGGTTGATGGAGTCCAAGTCAAGCAAGCGGACGGACTTCCCACTTGATCCATGCATCATGCATATATAACATGTTTGCATACGTTTTACATTCATAAGTATATTTGGATGTTCCTATTTTAACTGTCATGCATATGAACTATGATGGGTTTTACTCACTGGACATCTCAGCTGACGAGTGTGAATTAAATATATACAGATGATACAGATGAGCTACATAAGCAGGAACTTGAACTAACGGAAGAACCACAATGAATGTGTGGCATTACTTGACGGAGGAAGTAGCTGCTATTAATCAAGATGTTTAGCCAATTGTTTTATTTTATTTATGTTTTATGACATTATTAATAAGTCTCAAATGGGTGTGGATTATTGTGTATGGCTTTTATTGATTATTTAATGATAGTTTATGAACTTAGTACACATGTAATCTTGTGCCTCTATAATAGTTTGACTCTTGAGTTAGCGCACTTGTGCACGAGTCATACCCCATAACCTGGGCCTGAGGGTGCACACTCTATGTCCAGATTTTGGGGAGTGACATCAAAAGTGCGATGAAGGCATTTTAGCTTAAAATGGCTTGGACAATTAAACATAGAACAACAAAGAATTGCTGGGGATTGTTTATGAGATTTAAATATAGAAGGGATTTGATGATTTCAGGTGGGGGTAACATGTCTAGCATGGCCTTGCCTCTTTGGAAATGCATTTTAAGTCTTCTTCCAAAGTTGGTAGAGAACGTGTGTTGGTTGATAGGTAAAGGGGACTATAATTTGTGAAACACAGATTGGACTGGTTTGGGCCTGTTGCATGAGGGGATAATTTAGAATACACCAGCTAATATACAGACCATGAGGGTGAATCAGGTGATGGGGCAGCAATGTTTGCGATCTAAAGTCAGCCTAATTGAATACATCTCGCAAGTGGTGATTGACTTCATTAGAGCCGAGCGCTTTTACACTTCCTCTAAGGAAGACACAAGTGTCTGGGTGTGCTCCTCTTCAGGTGAATTTGAAGTGGCTTTTGCTTGGCACATAGTTATATCGGAAATGGTCCAAATGGGTCTGGCATCCAAAACTCCCCCACAAAATTACACTTCTCTCATAGAAGATTCTACACAAAGCCACTCCAGGCAATGGGAGTGCAGGACAAGGGCATCTCTGTTGTGTCCAAGTGTGACTGTTGTGATGAAGATCTCGCAGCCCTCCTGCAGGTGGAATTTATTGATCATCTTTTCTCTTTAGGGGTGACGGCGAATAAGGTTTGGGCTCATCTCGACGCCTTGTTCAATCTCCCTACATCCCCTTCCCTCTTGGCCATCGCTAGAGCTAGTGAATGGTGGGTGGTGTCACGCCCCAAACTTGGGGACCAGGCTCACAAAATTTTCGGCCGCCGAATTCGGTGCTGACAGCCTCCGTGGTACCCCATTCTCGGCTCTTAGCTTTCATATGCCAGGTTCTGATCCTGAGATCCCACAAGGAGGATTTTCAGGGTATTTTTTTTTATAGATGAGCATAAACACAAGTATACCAAACCAAAAGCATCACATCAAATATCCACTAAGATAATCTTTTGAGTACAATGCTGCAGAAAAAGGAAATACAATGTATAACTAAAAGCTGAAAGATCAAATGCGCGCCCCTGTCTCACTGCTGTCGCGCTATAGTATGTCCTGCACGTAAACAACGTCCATAAGCTTACTATGAAGCTTAGAGAGTGCGTGGTGTGTGCACAATGCATATGACAGGTATACAGATATCAGAGTAAGTGGAAATGATGACAGGCTACACTACCAAGTCTATGAATGTTATTAGCCATCCCAAGGCTATGCAATGCAAGGGGCCTATATGGCCGAATGTCATATGCTAAAGATGCAATGTGTGCATGTCAATCCTTAACTGCCATATATCATACGGTTTACAACTGGGACATCACCGGTGTCTAGTACACTCCAGACATTGGTTGCCGCTCATCGTGCGCATAACCAAGCGAGTGGAAGAGACCTCACTATCAGCCTTGTCAATGACATACAAGAAAATCCACCCGGCTCGTCGACAGCGAACCCATTCATGAGCTGGTCAGACTCAACCTAGTATATAGCCCTCTGCACCCGGGCGAGTAAGGTCACACCCCCTTCCAACCGACCTCGACACAATGGGAGACGCGACCTACTGGTATTTGGCCCTCATGTGCTCATAAATCCACTTGGTCTAGACATTGAAGCATCCTACCACAGGGTTCAGGGACTTTCACCCAAGGACATTTTTGGCGCCCAAGTGCTAGAACATATTTTCGGTGTTCATTCCTACCATCCACGATGTGACTGTGGTGGTCACAACCCCTATGCCGCTGGGGTGAGAATCTGATCATGACATGCATAATGCGAGATGCATGAGTCTATCAAAGCCATACACCAAACCTACGCGTACCGCGCGATCATGTGGGGTGACCCTATCTCATACGGGTCCCCTAAGTATCTTAAGCTGTAAGGCATATGTTATGATCGACATCGTCCACAGTCAGGCATACATATGATGCGTATGTACAAATGAATGGGCATGATATTCATTACACTAAGCATATTATCAGTGTGACATACCAAGCTAAGTATATTAGCATGTTTCAAGCGTATTATGTGATAATCAGCCTCAACTGGTCGAATATATAGGGAGTGGGATCTGAATAGAGGGTCCTACTAATAATAGAAGAGTTTACGTGGCATGGCCCACTTAAGACTTGAATCGGCCCATCATACGCAACAAAATGGGCTAGAAGGACCGATGCACGGCTTGAATACATCAAGGTAGGCCCTGGTGGCCTCCAATGGGACATCAATGATGGCCCATATGATGGACCATAAGGCCAGCCCCTACTGTCCAGCGAGGGGTCTACTTGAGCTACGTATCAGCCTCCTTTTTAGGCTTATACCCTAAAATGATTTGTCCAACGCATGGACAATATGAATGTGCAATACATACTTCAAAGTGAGCACCACAACGGCCCACATACTGAGCATTATGAATAAAATACATGCATCATGCTGGTCTAAGGTGACCGATGGATCGGGCACCGTAATGAGGTGTGTATACAACGCATCATCAAGGTAGACTGCTACAGCCGGCCCCACCCTTTGGACTGATGGATGATTTCGACAGTCCACTATCCATCGGCGTGGATTAATACATACTCAAGGTGGGTCCCTGTATCTGGATGACATGGATAAAACATATAAATCATAGGTAGGCCCAAGAAAGGACGGCCTGGATCAGACACATACATCATGTGGGACCCATGGGGTGGGCCACTTGCTGGACGAGCGTGGGGCCGACCAGTCACAGAGTTCTGCATAAAGCTGATATTTATGATTTCCCCTTCACCCAGACCTGTGCCATAGGTCTGGGTGGTATATGAACATCACGTGGCCATAGAAGGTTTCAACAGTGGACATCATTCTCACTGTTCTAGATGGTGTGGCCCACATGAGATTGTATCTGGTTCATTTGTGGGCCCATGCCCTGAAATGATATAGCAAAAATGGATGGACTACTGGGCATGGTGGGTCCCACGAGGTGGCCACTACTGGGCAGCGCGTCCAGCACGCTGCTTCAGCGTGGACCACACTCGTGGCCCCAAGAGTTTTGGACCGAGCTGATATGTGTTCTCTATCCATCCAGGTCTGTGTACCCTCAACAACAGGTTAGATTGCAAATAACCTCATGGTGGGTCCCACACGTGCAACCGTGGCTCCAATGGTTTCAATAGTGGCTGATCATCCCCACCGTTTCCCTTGGTGTGGTCCACTGTAGTATTGGATCCAGCTGATACTTGTGTTTTCCATTCATACAGGTCTGCGTGACCTGATGGATGGGTTCAGATGGAAAACCATCATAATGGTGAGCCCTGAAAAGGTTTCAACGGTAGGCATTTATCCTCACTATTTCCTGTGGTGAGGCCCACCCAAGATCTGGATCTTCTTGGTCTTCGGACGTGGGCCATGAAATGATCTGGGAAAACAGATGGATGGCTTGGATAAAACAATACATCATGGTGGGTCCCATGAGGTGGGCCACTGATGGACGGTTGAGGAGCCCAACGTCCGTGGATGCTCGCTACTCCCAGTGCCCCTGGTGCGGTGAGAGGTCAGCGTTCCACGCTGGTCCTTTTTTTTCTTTTGTTTATTTCAAGTGGGGCCCACATGAGTGTGATCCACTTCATTCATCAGGTTCCCCAGCTCTTTGGGGACCTAATGAGCCCAATATTGGGCAGGTGAAAAGGTCTACAAACGTCACGGTGGGCCCAAGAAGTTTCTACCGTAGACATCATTATATCCACTGTTTCAGGTAGTACGGTCCATTTGAGATTTGGATTTGCTTCACGTTTGGGCCTTGGCCCAAAAATGATTTGGGGAATCAGATGGACGATTTGGATTTAACACAAACATCAAGGTGGGTCCTACGTGTGGGGACCCACTCACGTCATTTAAAGCATCTGACGCTGGACAGTTCTAGCGTCCTTGACGCTAAGAACGTCCAGCGTCTCTTCTTTCCCTTTTCTCTTATTTTTATTTATTTATTATTTTATAACTATGTGGGCCCATATGTGGGGGATACAATCCATCCATCTGGTCCTCGGTCACTAGGTGGGCCCAAAACTCTAGATCAAGACCATTTTGCATTCTTCCTTCATCCAGATTTTTGTGATTTAATGAAGGGGGTTAGAATAGAAAATAAGCATCATGGTGGGCCACACAGGGTGGTCCACGCTGTGGCAGCGTGCGGGGTACGCTGTCTCACAGCATGACCCACTTGTGGGCCCGAAAATGAAGAGGAAAAATAAGGAAAGGGGGAGTTTATGTCTCCTTTGCACTCACTCGAAAATGGATGATTGGATCGGGTCGGATAGTCGATCGAACGGCTTGATGGGGTGGATCTCCTCCTCTAGTCACCTAAGCCCACAAAAACTCTCTCTTGACCCTCCAATCTCACTCACTTATCTCTTTCTTTTCTTACTTCTCCCTCTCTCTCCCTCTCTCTCTCTCTCTTTTTCAAATAAAAGAGGCTACTTATGGCACTTTTGTGGTGGTAGGGGCTTGGGACATAGATGGTATTTGAAAGAAAATGATGATGGCAAGGGCATGGTGCATTTATGAGAGTGGATGGCTTAGGTATGGGCTTAGTTGACTTGTGAGGAGAGAGAGAGATGTACTTGATGAGACACTTGATTGATTGATGTGATGTTTGATTGATTGATGGGATAACCTAGGAATTTGTGCAAGTGGGGCTCACACCATGCATGTGTAGCGTGGCCCACCTTGATTGCGTACAAGTACGCATCTTTCAAACTAGGTATCGAAACGTGGCGTGCCGCGCGGCGTTGGAGTCGTGGCGTCCGCGCGGTCACCGGAGTACAAGTCTCGGGTCGTTGTGGTACTAAGATAGGGTGCCTGATCGAAACTCGTCGGTTTGGACTGTTCCGAGTATGCCGTGTTCGAAAATGAGGCGTACGGAGGGCTATTTATGGTACGGGTGTTATAGGTGGCAACTTCCTAGGTTGCTCCTTTCTCCATGCTCAAGGGTCTCATTTGTAGCTAGCCTCCTCTATTTGGGAAGTGTGGCGGGTGAGAAACACTGCAAGATTTGATGGTAGTAAAATGAAAGCCTTTAGCATCGTTGCCAATGTTGAACGCTGGATCCAGCTGATCTGCCCTGCTCTTCGTGCACTTAGAAAGATTAGTATTCCCTGTGCTGCATTCTTACTCTCTCTCGACCTTGGTTCCTCTTGGTCCTCTTGGCATCCAGTCAAAATCGTCAAGTGGTCTTGGCCTCAACCGAGATGGGTTAAGCTTAATGTTGATGACTCGGCTAGGGGTAACCCAAGCATGTTGGGAGGGGGGTGGAATATGCAAAGATCACCAGAGCCAGTTACTATTCGCTTTCTCCTCGGGTACGATTATGGGTCTAACAACCGTACTGTAGCTACGACGGTGGTGGAAGGCTTATCCTTCGCTGATGCAGGTTTCTTTAATGTAGAGGTGGCATACGACTTTAAGGGTGTGGTGGATCTCCTCAGCGTGAATGCCCCGACAGTGCGGGCCATGTGGTATTGGTGGGCTAGAGTTGACGCCCTAAGAAATCCCATGGATATTAATATTGCTTTCATGCCCAGACAGGCTAATTACGTGGCAGACGGGCTCACCAAATGGCGGAGTGAATCCCAAGTGCACTAGATTATCAAAGATGCGAGGAGTTTGCCCCGTGGGTTAGAGGAAATTTATTCTCGGATAGGGTGGTTTTGGGTAGCATGAGGTTGGGCAGAGTTGTGTCTTTTGAGGAGTTCAAGGTAGGTAGGGCCTAGTTGGGTTGCGTGTTGGTGCCGGAGCAGAGTATACGATAGGCAGGCCCAGCGTGTTTTTTGCTGCTGGGTCAGCCTGAATGTGTTCAAATGTTTGGTTGGTTGGCTCAGTTCCGCCTAAAAAAAAAAAAAAACCTTTGAAGGTTGACCTGACCATCCCCATGATTATTACGAAGCGAAAAGTTAGTCCTTTGGATGAGTTCACTCTTCCGTGAGCCAGTGGCTTTTCTTTGGGCGGTGATTGCAATCCTCAGGCTTTTTAATAAAATAATAATGGACGGTTGGAATCAAAACTAATTAAAAGGGGCTAAACTGTCAATTTTATTCATGTAAAAATTGAAATTACAATCAGCATGAAGGAGCTCACTGGATGAGGATAAGTGAAAAGGATCAAATTCTTCTCTTCGTGTAGATGATCAACTGCAACAATCCGTTGAAGATGATATACTTAGCCAAACAGGAATCAAAGATCTCAAAGAAAAAAAAAAAAATCCAATTTCCGAGAAATAAATTCCACCACAAAAACACAGAAAAGAAAATATTTTTTTTTTCTCCGAGAGACGTACAAGAATTAGGTTTTGAAGAATGTAATACACATCCGATGATCTTCGTGCCTAGCTTGCTGGTTGGATGCAGACCCGACGGTTATGTATGGCCTGGCGCAGCTAGCCTGACATTGGTGAATGAGATTTGGAGGGTAAGCCAGCCCTGGTCCATCCCGATTTGGGTCATGCCGGTCATGGACACAAGTTTATGACTCTAAGACTGGACCTGGAAATGATAAATGCTAGCCCATTTTCAATTCCAGCACATGAGCCGGGCTTGAAAACCATGGTTTTAAGACTTGAACGAATCGGATTCATATGAGTCAACTCGAACTTGGTCAGAACCTGATCTGGTAAGTCAGGCCTGGTCTGAGTCCGAAGGGAATGGACACAAGTTCATGGCTCATGTGGTGCTTGACTTGCACAATCTATAGGTCAGTCCATTTGCGATGCCAGCTTATGGGCTAGTCTTGACCCATGGTTTAAGACTTGGACATGCAAGTCTAATACAACTTGTTAGAGTCAACTCGGACTAGGTCAGACCCTATCCAACTCCATGGATTTCTTAAATGGAGGCCTTTCTATACTCTGCCGTTCGATTAGTAGTCGGATACATTTCTATCATGTTAGACAACCAAACTCGCCACCTAATGTACTAAAATGGTTGTTAAAACCCAATTCAGGTCCATGGCTCATGGGCTAGAGTTGGACATGTTTAGGGTGGCCCGCTCCCTGATCTAGTTCGTGGGCCGGACTTAGCTCATGACCTCAACGTTGAAACACAGGCTTCAAGCCATTGAGCTATGTATTTAGACCCATTGGGTTAGTTCATAAAATGTTCCCTAGACGTAAAATACGGAAAGGGAAATTGAGAATGAGCAGAGTCTGGACCACGATCAATGCCCTGGGTATGGGCCGCCTGTTTGTTGATCAAGAAGCATTCCTGGGCTTAGCCCAACTGTATAATAATCTGGCCAGGAATATTAGCCCAGATTTGGCCAATGAGAATATGCAAAGCGCAAGCCCAACACAAATCAAAGATTTCAAGCCCACAAAAATGGGCCAGGCCCAATACAACTTGGAGGCTCTTTTCAGTGACACTGTAAGATGTATCAGGAAGCCAACAAATGTACGATGTTATGAACCGTTAGTCCACCATTTCGGAGGATTTGGAACACATTGAAATCCAAATCGCAATCACATTGGAATCAAGGTAATTTTGAATCCTCATTTGTGGTTGGTTGAAATGTACGGGAATCCAAATCTTTCATTTAGGAGCATGTATTTAGAGGGTGTTGTAGTTCTTTGATTTTTTCACAAGACTTAGATTTGATTAGTTAAATTAGATTTCATATCCCAAATTAGTATATGTGTGTGTGTGTGACATTTGATAGAATGATTGTAATAATCTCATTAAAATATCTACTTTGTTAATAAAAGGGGAAATTCCAAGCCTCAAGTGGGCCACAAATGCAAGAATCACAAATAAGCGACTCACCAACATTTTTTAACCGTCCATTTAGATGTCTAACATTTGGATTGTTCAAATCATTCTATTGATATGATTTTAGTATTACAATCGAGAATTGGATTGTTTTGGGGTATCATTAGCGTTTCATGTGTCCAATGGAATTGTAGCATAGAGATGCCTTTGTTACATGTGTGACTCTTTTACCCTTAAAAAGGAGGCCAAAAAGGCATTTCCTTAGTGTCACAATAAAATCTGAGCATTTTATTTAGATTTCAAAATACACCAAAATGAAGATTTGAAATACCTCTTATTCCATTTACCTCTAAATCCAAGGTCGTTGATCGCAAAAAGCAGCTGTTTGGATTTGAAATACACCTAATTTACCACCAAATCCAAGGTGCCAAATTGGAGGTGTTAATATCCACCTCTTTCATCCTGTTCCACCTACTCTCAAGTGGACCATCCTGTTGAAATACCCCCATCCATCCATGTCTAGAGTTAACTTAGAAGGCATCGGATCCAAGTTCCTTCTCGTGAGAGTTGATCAGATGGTTGGATCCGCGTGATGGGCTATGACTAGAAATTTACATTGAGCCGATGATCGATTATCAAAGGTTTAATCTTCTCATTCTCATTAGGTGTGGTCCAAATAAACAATGGGATCTGTATGTTTGATGAACGACTGTTTATTGGGTTTTGATAGAATGCGACCTTGGTCATAGCTACCATGCAGGGGCTCATTTCCACAATTGGATGGTACAATTAGGTAGCCAACACTGAGAACATGCTACCATTGTAATATCTTTCTTTCTCAACACAAGTGAGGTCCATGGGATATTGATCCAGACTGTTGATCATGACTGGAAAAATACTTAACCCTCAGGTATCTGTCCTCGTTTTCAGGCCATTAACGTATTTTCTATTAACCATCTCTTTAGAGGATATTGGATATAAGGTCTAGGAATATCTATTTCTTGTGATTTTCCTAATTCCCACCAGAAATAAGGTCTAGGACATTGATATAAGGTCTAGGAATCTCCCGAGCATTGCAGAACACCTGGTGAATGTGTGGTCTTCCTGCAATGCTCTGGAGAATGTGTAGTCTTTCTAACGGTTTTCAGTTTCTTTTAATGGGCCCATAGGTCTATAATTCAATCCACTCATATTTTTTAGAAATCCGTCCATCTATTTTTTAGACGAGACATGTGATGAAGGGACACGGTTTGTGTAGTACAACACGGACGTGTTGTATGTCTTTCATCTCCATGTCGTCCATCCATTTTTTCCAACCCATTTTATGGTATGAGCCCCCCCTCCCCCCCCCCCCCCCCCCCCCAAAAAAAAAAAAAAAAAAAAAAAAAAAAAAAAAAAAATTCTTAATCTCCAGTGGACCACACCACAGGAAACAGGGGTGATTGAATGGCCACCATTGAAAAATTCTTTGAGGACCATAAAAGTTTTGGATCAAGCTGATAACTTCTCTCTTATTCTATCAACCGGTTGGATGGCAAATAAACATCATGGTGGGCATTCAATCACCATGTTTTCCTGAGGTGTCGTCTCTTGAGATTTGGATTTGCTTCATTTTTTAGCTCATGCCAAAATAAATAAATAAATAAAATAAATAAATAAATTTGAGCGGGCAAAATAGATCTACTTTGTGGATATAAAACACATACATCATGGTGGGCCCCACGTTTATAGATCCACCAACTTGGTGGTTCCTAGATCTGAATCCACATCACATATAAAAATATAACTGTGCAATTAGACAATGCCAGCATTCACAATCCTCCATCCTGTTGGCCCCTAAGTGGATGGGTGATGGACCAAATCTCCATTGAACAATCGTATCTGTCTAATTAGTGGTCATATGCCCATTGCATGCAACACCTTGGTCCTTTTATTCCCTCCTGACAATGACAAACAACGATTCACATTCCAACTGTAACTTAATAAAATGGTTATAATCTTTGGATTTTTTTTCTTTTCCTTTTGGGGCCAGATCAACAAGCAAACCCAATGATGAATATGGTAATATTACAATGGTATTTTTGAAATAGGTTATATAAAATTTTGTGAGAATTCAATGTCTTAGCACCCAACATTCTTTATTTTGATAAGTATTTCCACATATGATATTTACAATACAATCTCCCTGTCTAAAACAAGATAAGAGAAACGAAACACACATCTTCCCTATAAATTCAACACTAAAACAATATATATCTAGAGTAGCTTAGAAAAATATCAAGTAGTTTTATTTTTTGTCATAATCTTGTTCCATGTATAACTACTAATCTAATCTTAGTAGTTACTGAGGTATGATGAACCTTCACCTAACAATAGGAGCCTATTTTAACTTTGTCGCTGAATCCTGACCTCGAGATATAAGTTTCTAATAGCATGCAATTCTATAACAACATCTCTCATCTTCATTCGGCAGCTTTGCGATTCTGTAGAACACGATACACCCACTTTGACCCATGAAACCAAGCAATCATGCATTCTATTTCTCAAATTGTTATCTTGAATAGATTCAGCATCTTCTAAGAGAAGTCTTGGATCTACGATCTCCATTACTTGTTCAGGAAAAGCCGACTTTGCAAAGTGATGAAGGCTCTGATTGTCCTTAAACATGTCATCAGTTGGCCGCTTTCCGGTGATCATCTCCAAGAGAAGGATCCCATAACTGTATACATCTCCCTGTGTGGACGCCTTACCGCCCATCCCATACTCTACGATTTACAAATGTCATAAATATATTTGAATGTTAGACAACTATTTAAAGAAAGATAAGAATAGCGGTTAGATATTGAGAGGGAGAAAGGGAATATTTGAGCTAAATAATTAACATTTTTGCCTTTCCCAAAATTTAGAATATCTGAGAACAAAGAATTCAGCTAAACATATTTCTTCAATCTTTGTACTATGAGTGTGTGGTTTGTCCCAACAAATAGTCCCTCTAAGAAAATGTCCTAAAAATTGAACAAGAATCCACGATTCATTCACACACACACACACACACACAGTGTACCACAGCTAGAGAAATAATCTAAGTAACAATCTTCATACCTTATTACAGTGTGAATCCATGTGGGGCCCAATCTAGCCAACATTTAATCATCATATACCCTTCGATAAGAGGGTCTACCATGAAATGTGTTTGGATGATTGCCACCATTCATAAAAGTGCATGTTCTCAATTGTATGATCTTCCAATCTTAGTTATTTTTGGGTCGGTACAATCAATGGGTATTAATCCTCTTGTTTCGTTGATTATAAGGGGGGCCACTTGGTCCAAAGAGAGAAATCCATCCTTTCGATTTATAATTAACTGTAGCTCATCATCACATTTGTCAGATTCTTCCATATTTTTTGTTTTCTTCCATATTAAGAGTTTAATTATGTTATTATTGTTTTTACTCTTCTATAGGGAGAATCCACTAATGTATGTAGAAATATCCATTGATTAGATTATTTCATGCATGACATTCTTAATGGGGTGTGTGAACTAACCCAAAAGAAAAAAAAAAAAAAAAAAAAAAAAAAAAAAAAAAAAAAAAAAAAAAAAAATTCATCATCATATTAATATATGGAAATTGCCAATCATTTTGCAATATAAATGAATTAAAAAAAATGTATTAAAAACTTACCTGGAGGAATGTACCCAATTGATCCCTTAATCCCAAATGTGCTAGATTGATTTTGAGAGAAACTTTCTGCAGCTTCAGAGAGGGACCTTGCTAAACCAAAGTCACCCACACGGGCAACCATATCATCATCAAGAAGAACATTGCTTGGTTTTAGGTCGCGATGAACGATTGGTGTTTGAGCATGATGATGAAGATAATCTAATGCCGAAGCCACGTCAATGGCTATATTTAGCCTTTGGGTAAGATTCAAATTCCTTAATTGAGGTTGTTCATCTGCATTTGGATGCAACCACTTCTCCAGACTACCATTAGGCATGTACTCAAACACCAGAGCTTTGAAATCATTGCCATTAAAATCAATGCTTGAGCAAACTGTTAAGATCTTGACAAGATTTCGATGTCGGATATTTCTTAATGCTTCGCATTCAGCTGCAAAACTCTTAAAAGCTCCTTGTTGTAGGAGGTTCAGTACCTTCACTGCAACAAGTATTTCAAAGCATTCTAGAATTCCTTTATATACAGAACTGAAACTTCCCACACCAATTAAATTAGCTAAAGAAAACCCATCTGTCGCTAGAAGGAGATCTGCATAAGAAACTGGTAACCACTGATTGTGTGTGGAAGATGGAGAAGAAGCTTTCTTTGGAGAATTTCTCCTCCAATAAAGAGCAGCAAAGATACACAACAAGAGAATTGAAGATGAAACTACAGTAATAACCGTGACTTTTACTCTGGGATCAAGAAGCTTTCCTTGTTTCTTAGAAGCTTGCTTAAGGCACCCTGGCAATTGTAGTTCCGGTATTCCTCCACAGAGTTTGTTGTTTCCAACAACTGAAATTGCGCTGGCGTTTCCAAAGATTCCTCTTTTGGGCACTTCACCCTTGAAATTATTGAATGACAAATTCAAATACTGTAAGTAAAGAAATTCTTCGAAATACTTTGGAATCTTCCCAGACAAGTTATTGTGCGAAAGATCTAGACTTTGGATACCTTTTAAATTCCTTAGTGACTCTGGAATGGTTCCTCGAAACAAATTGCCATTCATATAGAGAAACTCCAGGCTCTGACACTTTCCCAACGTATCTGGAATTTCACCTGATAGTTTGTTCTCTGAGATGTCCATTAAATGAATATTTTCCAAGTTATCAACTTCCAGTAGGAGAGACCCAGTGAATGAGTTACGAGACAGGTTGATTTCACCTGCGCCGACTTGTTTGAGTATGGTACCATTGAGTTTATTTTGAGAAATGGACAATGTTTCCATAAATCCCCAATTTCCAAAACTAGACGGTATGCTTCCATGGAAATCATTTGCATCCAACTCAAGATAGCTCAATCGAGTGATGTTGGCAATTGAAGGTGGGATTGGTCCAGAAAATTTATTTCCATACAGAAGCAAGGCTTGCAACTTGTTAAGCTTCCCAAGAGAATCTGGAAGAGTACCCTTCAGGGAGTTATTTTCCAGACCCAGACCATACAAGCTGATGAGATTCTCAATTCCCTTGGGAATGATTCCAAATATCTTGTTACTTCCTAAACCCAGTAAGTTTAGCTGTGTCGAGAGATTAGCAATGGAGCCAGGCAACTCACCATAGAGATCATTAGTATGTGCAGATATGACTTTTTAATTGGTGCAGTTGGTCAGTGAAGTGAGGAAGCTCAGGTCATCACTTTCCCCACTTCCAAGCTGATTTATCTCCATATTGAAACGGTACAGACGCGAAAGACTTCCTAGATTCACAGGCATGTGTCCACTAAAGCTGTTGTTGCTAAAATCAACATTTTTGAGACTTGAAGCATTGGGCAATGAAATTGGCACCGTTCCGGTGAATTGGTTTTCTCCTACAAGAATTACTTGCAGATGCGGAAAAGCAAGGCCTAGATTGGGCAGAATGCTTCCATGTAGTCGGTTTACTCCCATGGTAAACACTTGGATGGATGAGAGATTATAAATCGATGGTGGAATTGTACCCGAGAACTGATTTACACCTATTTCAAATATGATCATGTCTGCCAATTGACCAAGCTGGTATGGAATTTGCCCGACGAAATTGTTAACTTGTAGATAAAGAGTGTTGAGAGAGGAAAGGTTACCCAACGAAGGTGGAATGCTTCCTCTGAGATCATTGAACGCAACAGAAAGAAAATTTAGCTTTGAAAAAGAGCCAAGCTCGGCCGGAAGTTTTCCGACCAGTTGATTCCGCGAGAGCCTAATGGCTACGAGTTCGGAACAGTGGCTAAGATTGGATGGAATAACTCCTTGGAGTGAATTTTCGGACAGGTCGAGAATCTGAAGCCGGAACAAACTGCCAATTTCTTGAGGGATTTTGCCTTCAAATTTGTTGCTTGAGAGATTGACTGTTCTCAGGAAAGAGAGATTTCCAACGTGAGGTGATAAGTGGCCCACCAAGCTGTGGCCCATGAGGTTCAAGCTCGTGACCCTTTGATGATGGCGGTGACTGCACGTGACCCCCTTCCATTCGCAGAAATGGAGAGAATCGTTCCATGAACTCAAGATTCCGAGAGGATCTTCGAAAATACAATCTTTAAATGCGAGCAATGCGAGTCGATCTGTCTCATTTTTCAATGTAAATGCCGAGGGTAAGCAGGAGTTGATGGAGGAGAGAAGGAATGCATGGAAGAGGATAAATGACCAAAATTCCCTAAGATTCGAATGTGATAACTCCATTATGTGGATAGGAGAACTGGAGAAGGAGCGATGAAGAAGAAAAAAAACACAAATGCAGGGATCAGCTTAGCTGTATTCAGTATTCACCCACACTATTTGTAGCGGAGTCCCGATCCTCTGCATAGCTTTACATGTTTTGCAGGAACCAGGGATGAGGGAGGGACCCTGACCGTGGAGCCCACCTAGATGTATGCATTGTATATCCATGCCGTCCATCCGTTTTCCCAGCTTATTTTAGGGCATGGACCCAAGACGGAAGAATATAAAAATCTCATCTGGACCACGCGAAAGGAAACAGTGGTCATTCAAATCCTACCATTAAAATCTTCCTGGGCTCCCCGTAATGATTATTTCCCATCCAACCTGTTGATAAGGTAACAGAGACTTGGATGAATGGTAAACACAAATGTGAGCTTGATCCAAAACTTTTGTGGCCCACAAAAAATTCTTAGTGGTCAATAATGACCACTGTTTCCTCTGGCTGAGATTTTTATTTGGTTTTTTTTTTTTTACCATACGCTAAAATAAGCTGGCAAAACAGGTACAGCTTCGATATACAATTAATACATGTAGGGGAGCCGCAAGGTCAGAGTCCCACGCACATCGCTGGCTGCAGGCAAATCGGATCGCCTGTTGAGTTACTCCCTACTCTTTTTATCGTATTGAGTAAACTCTGGTGGTCCCACCGTTAATGTATGTGGTTTATCCAAGCCATTCGTCCGTTTTTCCAGATCATTTTAGGGGTTGAGCCCAAATTTGAAGCATATCCAAAGCTTAAGTGGACCATACCAAAGGAAACAGTAGAAATAATGATTTCAACCGTTGAAACCTTTCTAGGGCCCACAGTGATGTTTATTTGTCATCTAACCTAACCTGTTCATGAGATCACACAGACATGACATGGATGAAGGGAAAACACAAGTATCAGCTTGATCCAAAGCTTCTGTGGTCCCCGTGAATTTTTCAACAGTAGACTTAGACATTCAATGAACACTGTTTCCTGTGGTGCGGTCCACTTGAGCTTTGGATATGCTTTAGTTTTTTTTGTTCAGGATTTAAAATTATCTAGTAACTGGATGGACGGAATGGATGAAATAAATAAATTACGGTGGCCCGCAGAGTTTGCTCAGTACGTACGCAATCGGCTTTCTGTTCCCGGGTCACAGGTAAGCCGCGTCCGGGTCGTCGTAGCTAAGTCGCGTCAAGCCTTATCCTTAAAAGTCTCCGACCATGGGGCAGATTGCCGGTACTGGCTATGATGTAAACAAGTCATCAAGGCATTTTGGTAAAAAAAAAAGAAAGAAAAAAAGATAATTATTCTGTAGCAACCATGTGGGGCATGCGTGTGATGATCAAACCGTTCATTCAATAAGCCACGCCATCGTTTGGTCATTTAACAAGGCTATTAGTTGATGAACGGACCATCCATAAAATGGACTCTCTTTTTTTTTTAATACCAAATATGAGTCATTGATGACTTCTATTTATAATCATTATTCGGGCTATGATGTCCCATGTTGTGGCTCATATTTGGACAATGTGCCGGCTTGATTTTGCTGGTTCCCGAAGAAGAGCCTTGATGTTGTGGTCTTCTGACTTGCACATAATGGTGAGAAAAAACAAAAGAGAGGGCCGGTGTCCAATGAGGGACCCTCTGATGCTTAAGTAAGGTAGGTAAAACAAAAGTATTAAGTTTGTAGGATAATGAATTGTGTACCTTCTCCTCTAGAGGAAACCCTTATTTATAGGGTTTGGTTGCCTATTATGAGGTAGAGTCAATTTATGAAGCGCTTAGGAGAGTCCACATTGAGTAGGAGTTATGCTCCATATAATTAGAGAGATTTTCGACTGAGATAAGGCCGAACTTGTCATGCGCTTCTTAGGTGGCAGAGTTGACCTTGTCTGCTCAGTGCATAGGGCTTATTGCTTGAGCCCTTCTTACTCCACAGGCTTACGCCTTGTGGTGTAGATCCCTTCTAAGGGTAAGCCATTTTCTACCTTTGTAAGTTCTGCTTTGGAGCACTTGTAGGCATGATCCAACTCTTAATTTGATAGAGGGATGCGATTGCGAGCCTTGCCCTAGTGCGTGCTCTCACGAATAGCACCCATAGTGGATGGCTTAATAGTTGTCGATGTTGATCTGAGGGTTAATTTCAATGTTCGATAGATTAGTCCTCTAGGCCTTTAGCTTAGGACTTATCCAAGCACTTGTAGATGGGCCTTCTGAGCCTATGGGCTTTCCTTGCAGTATATGGGCTAGCTCGGAATTACCCAGAACAGTATCCCCCTTACTCCCGAGACCGATCTGTACAGGCTCGGGAGTGAAACACGAAGAACGACTTGGTCTAATGTTCGCGTGGGTGATTCCAAATTTTCAAATTGAAAATTGCATCATGTTGATTACAATCGTGAACGCGTATGCATGCAAAAACTTAGAGGAGCAACTACAATTATGGCTAACTCCTAGAGGGGGGTGGTTAGGACCTTTTTTTTTTTTTTTTTAAATTCTTTTCGTCTACTTAAGATTATTAATAATTAATATTAAGTAAGCAAGAACACTTCGGCTTCCAAGCCTGAGTGGGTCCAATCATAAGACTAGCATATGATGTGCAATAAGCAACCTAATCTAAGCATGCATAGATTAATAAATGATTAAACTAATCAAGTACCTAATCTATGCAATCTAAGTTATATGAGAATGGATTATGTAAGCTCAAGTCTACTCAAGTAAGTGAAAGTACATCTTGTGTGTGTGGATGTGTCTCTGAAGTGCCTAATATACATTCTAATTAAGCATTCATAATTAAACAATTAAACACAATGTATAATAAGAAATGTGCTAAAATACAATCACAAACACGATATATAGTAGTTCGAATTTGGGTTTACTCTACTCTCGGTTCAACTACTCAACCCCTTTGAGCACACTAGCATTCACTAGGGAGTTTAAATCAAGTTCCTCCCAACCTAGGTATTTTAACTCGGATCCATTCTACCAGGGAGTTTACAGGTTCCTCTTAACCTACACATTCACACCTATATTGCTGGCTCCCCTTGGAGCTTGTTTATGCTCGACAAACGTGCTAAGGACCGACAAACGCCCTTAGACTTTATGCCCGACAAACGTGCCGAGGATTGCCAAACGAACCTAGAATTTAGGCCCGACAAACATGCCAAGGAACGTCAAACACCCTAGACTTTTAGGCTCAAGTAATAAGTCAAAGATCGATAAATGACCCTATATCAAGTTTGACAAACAAACTCTACACTTAATTCTCACTGAGAAAAGAGTAGATAGACTCAATACAAATTGACAATCTTACTTGTCGAATTTGAACCCAGTTGTAATGTAGGGGAAGAATCCCATGATCGAGGGCGTGGATCACGCACCTTCCTGCGGGAGATGGACAGGAAGAAAAATAACAGAAAACTAAGGAATTTCATATTTTGGAGTTTCAACCTAAACAGGAAATTGTTATTCCCGTTTTTGGATTTTGGCCCAACTCGTGGGGCCCCATCTTGATCATTTATGATGATCCATTCCGTCCATTTTGTAGAGCTGCTCGACGCCGAGAAAACCAAATAAGTTTCACATCAATTCGAGTTACGGATTGATCATGGCATCCAAAATGGTACGAACTGTCCAGAAAGTTTTGAATTCCGCCCACTGAAACTGGAGATGGTCCAAGTGGCCAATTACTACTGGTATGGAGAATCTGAGCCGACCATCTTGAAGAGTATGTCGATGTCAGTAAAAGGACAAAGTTTTGTGGCAATCAGACATGTGGATTGCTCGTATCAGTAGAAGGAAGACGGCGCCCAGGCGTTATACAGTTTGCGCAGATTTTTCTATTTCTTCTCTAATTGTATTAGGATTCTTTTCTTCCTTTGCAAGTTAGTGTTAATTACGAATTTAGGGTTTAGTTTATTATTTAAAGTAAGATAATTATATTTTTTTAAGGATTCATTTAATCTTCAATAAAGCAATTATTTGGAATTAAATTCCTCTTTTTATCTTTTATTTCTTCTCGTGGATTCGAGAAACTATCGTTTAGGGAGACGGTGATCGACCTACCATGTCCTCCCTGCGTCAGAGTATTAATTAACAAGCACTGATCAACGTACACATGGCACACATATATGAATATTCTACAGTTTTCATCGGTAGCGGATTAGGTGTTACCAGGGTAACAAGTTAGTGGGTGTTACCCCTACCGTGGGGCCCACCGTGATGAATTTTTGTATATCCACGCCATCCATTCGTTTCTCCAGCCTAATTTAGAATAGGATACCAAATATTATATAGATCCATATCTCAGGTGGACCATACTTAATAAACAGTTGTGATTGAGTAGCTCACCGTTAAAAATTCTAAAGGGACAATCTAAGGTTTTAGTAAAGTTTATTTGCAATCCAACCTGTTGATAATGCCAAAAGGATCTGGATTAAGGTAAATTATAAATATAAGATTGATCCAAAACTTTTGTGGCTTACAAAAATGTTTTAATAGTAATTTATCACTGTTTCTATTGCTATGATCCACCTAAGATTTTTATCTTCTTAGTAGTATTTGGGATCACCCTAAAATGAGATGGAAGAACAGAAGGATGGTGTGAATATACAAAACATACATCAAAGTGGCCCCAAGACGTGTTACCCGTGTTACCTGGGTAACAGCTAATCAGCACCCGTTTTCATCTACTGAGGTCTCCTTTTGAGAAGACTTTTCTAATTGGATGTTGACGGTAGGCTAGACTTGTGCCTACTAGTCTCTCCCTGTCTTCATCCATTGTGGAAATATGTACGCGTCTACTGAGAAAATTGATGAGCTAATGTCCTCTAGGCACTGAAAATTAAGCGCAGGGACAAAAGTAATGCCGTGTATCCTCTTCCACCTTCAAGAGTAAGTTCGGCAACACCCGGGCCCATTTCCACCCCAATGGACTCAGTCTCTTAAGACAAATTGGCTCAATTGTCAGATTAGCCTTCAGGTCACTCTCAAACCAGCTAGTGGTACAAATAGCTGATAATGGACCGCAACCTTGTAATGGAAAACGTGTCAAGGACGCAGACACTTTTGAGTGCGTATCCCGTCACTTCTCATTTGTCCATGTCATTGCGGAGTACTCCAGCTCACAAAACCAATTGATTTTCTCTCTCCCCAATAACTTGCGTTCTACACAACATAATTTTTAATGTTTGGAATTTCTTTGGACCCACTATGATTTATGTGATAGATCCACACCGTCCATCAATTTTCCCTATCATTCTAGAGCATGAGCCAAAAAATAAGGCACATCCAAAGCTCAAACATACTACATTACAGAAGTAGGATTAGTACTAGAACCTTCCTAGGGTCTACTATAAGGTTTATTTGCCAGCTTTGGGTTCGGATTGGGCTGATTTTCGTGGCTTGTTGGTTGGATGCAGACCCGATGGTTATGTATGGCCTGGCGCAGCTAGCCTGACATTGGTGAATGAGATTTGGAGGGTAAGCCAGCCCTGGTCCATCCCGATTTGGGTCATGCCGGTCATGGACACAAGTTTATGACTCTTAGACTGGACCTGGAAATGATAAATGCTAGCCCATTTTCAATTCCAGCAAATGAGCCGGGCTTGAAAACCATGATTTTAAGACTTGAACGAATCGGATTCATATGAGTCAACTCGAACTTGGTCAGAACCTGATCTGGTAAGTCAGGCCCGGTCTGAGTCCGAAGGGAATGGACACAAGTTCATGGCTCATGTGGTGCTTGACTTGCACAATCTATAGGTCAGTCCATTTGCGATGCCAGCTTATGGGCTAGTCTTGACCCATGGTTTAAGACTTGGACATGCAAGTCTAATACAACTTGTTAGAGTCAACTCGGACTAGGTCAGACCCTATCCAACTCCATGGATTTCTTAAATGGAGGCCTTTATATACTCTGCCGTTCGATTAGTAGTCGGATACATTTCTATCATGTTAGACAACCAAACTCGCCCCCTCATGTACTAAAATGGTTGTTAAAACCCAATTCAGGTCCATGGCTCATGGGCTAGAGTTGGGCATGTTTAGGCTGGGCCGCTCACTGATCTAGTTCGTGGGCCGGACTTGGCTCATGACCTCAACGTTGAAACACAGGCTGCAAGCCATTGAGCTATGTATTTAGACCCATTGGGTTAGTTCATAAAATGTTCCCTAGACGGAAAATACGGAAAGGGAAAGTGAGAATGAGCAGAGTCTGGACCACGATCAATGCCCTGGGTATGGGCCGCCTGTTAGTTAATCAAGCTGCATTCCTGGGCTTAGCCCACTGTATACTAATCTGGCCAGGAATATTAGCCCAGATTTGGCCCAATGAGAATATGCAAAGGGCAAGCCCAGCGTAAATCAAAGATTTCAAGCCCACAAAAATGGGCCAGGCCCAAAACAGCTTGGAGGCTCTTTTCAGTGACACTGGAAGATGTATCAGGAAGCCAACAAATGTATGATGATATGAACTGTTAGTCCACCGTTTCGGAGCTTGGATTTGGAACACATTGAAATCCAAATCACAATCACATTGGAATCAAGGTAATTTTGAATCCTCATTTGTGGTTGGTTGAAATGTACGGGAATCCAAATCTTTCATTTAGGAGCATGTATTTAGAGGGTGTTGTAGTTCTTTGATTTTTTCACAAGACTTAGATTTGATTAGTTAAATTAGATTTCATATCCCAAATTAGTATATGTGTGTGTGTGTGACATTTGATAGAATGATTGTAATAATCTCATTAAAATATATACTTTGTTAATAAAAGGGGAAATTTCAAGCCTCAAGTGGGCCACAAATGCAAGAATCACAAATAAGCGACTCACCAACATTTTTTAACCGTCCATTTAGATGTCTAACATTTGGATTGTTCAAATCATTCTATTGATATGATTTTAGTATTACAATCGAGAATTGGATTGTTTTGGGGTATCATTAGCGTTTCATGTGTCCAATGGAATTGTAGCATAGAGATGCCTTTGTTACATGTGTGACTCTTTTACCCTTAAAAAGGAGGCCAAAAAGGCATTTCCTTAGTGTCACAATAAAATCTGAGCATTTTATTTAGATTTCACAATACACCAAAATGAAGATTTGAAATACCTCTTATTCCATTTACCTCTAAATCCAAGGTCGTTGATCGCAAAAAGCAGTTGTTTGGATTTGAAATACACCTAATTTACCACCAAATCCAAGATGCCAAATTGGAGGTGTTAATATCCACCTCTTTCATCCTGTTCCACCTACTCTCAAGTGGACCATCCTGTTGAAATACCCCCATCCATCCATGTCTAGAGTTAACTTAGAAGGCATCGGATCCAAGTTCCTTCTATGAGAGTTGATCGGATGGTTGGATCCGCGTGATGGGCTATGACTAGAAATTTACATTGAGCCGATGATCGATTATCAAAGGTTTAATCTTCTCATTCTCATTAGGTGTGGTCCAAATAAACAATGGGATCTGTATGTTTGATGAACGACTGTTTATTGGGTTTTGATAGAATGCGACCTTGGTCATAGCTACCATGCAGGGGCTCATTTCCACAATTGGATGGTACAATTAGGTAGCCAACACTGAGAACATGCTACCATTGTAATATCTTTCTTTCTCAACACAAGTGAGGTCCATGGAATATTGATCCAGACTGTTGATCATGACTGGAAAAATACTAACCCTCAGGTATCTGTCCTCGTTTTCAGGCCATTAACGTATTTTCTATTAACCATCTCTTTAGAGGATATTGGATATAAGGTCTAGGAATATCTATTTCTTGTGATTTTCCTAATTCCCACCAGAAATAAGGTCTGGGACATTGATATAAGGTCTAGGAATCTCCCGAGCATTGCAGAACACCTGGTGAATGTGTGTAGTCTTCCTGCAATGCTCTGGAGAATGTGTGTAGTCTTTCTAACGGTTTTCAGTTTCTTTTAATGGGCCCATAGGTCTATAATTCAATCCACTCATATTTTTTAGAAGTCCGTCCATCTATTTTTTAGACGAGACATGTGATGAAGGGACACGGTTTGCGTAGTACAACACGGACGTGTTGTATGTCTTTCATCTCCATGTCGTCCATCCATTTTTTCCAACCCATTTTATGGTATGAGCGCCACCCCCCCCCCCCCAAAAAAAAAAAAAAAAAAATTCTTAATCTCCAGTGGACCACACCACAGGAAACAGGGGTGAATGAATGGCCACCATTGAAAAATTCTTTGAGGACCATAAAAGTTTTGGATCAAGCTGATAACTTCTCTGTTATTCTATCAACCGGTTGGATGGCAAATAAACATCATGGTGGGCTGCGTGAAGTTTTCAATGGTGGGCATTCAATCACCATGTTTTCCTGAGGTGTGGTCTCTTGAGATTTGGATTTGCTCATGCCAAAATAAATAAATAAAAAAATAAATAAATAAATTTGAGCGGGCAAAATAGATCTACTTTGTGGATATAAAACACATACATCATCGTGGGCCCCACGTTTATAGATCCACCAACTTGGTGGTTCCTAGATCTAAATCCACATCACATGTAAAAATATAACTGTGCAATTAGACAATGCCCGCATTCACAATCCTCCATCCTGTTGGCCCCTAAGTGGATGGGTGATGGACCAAATCTCCATTGAACAATCGTATCTGTCTAATTAGTGGTCATATGCCCATTGCATGCAACACCTTGGTCCTTTTATTCCCTCCTGACAATGACAAACAACGATTCACATTCCAACTGTAACTTAATAAAATGGTTATAATCTTTGGATTTATTTTCTTTTTCTTTTTGGGGCCAGATCAACAAGCAAACCCAATGATGAATATGGTAATATTACAATGGTATTTTTGAAATAGGTTATATAAAATTTTGTGAGAATTCAATGTCTTAGCACCCAACGTTCTTTATTTTGATAAGTATTTCCACTTATGATATTTACAATACAATCTCCCTCTGTCTAAAACAAGATAAGAGAAATGAAACACACATCTTCCCTATAAATTCAACACTAGAACAATACATATCTAGAGTAGCTTAGAAAAATATCAAGTAGTTTTATTTTTTGTCATAATCTTGTTCCATGTATAACTATAATCTAATCTTAGTAGTTACTGAGGTATGATGAACCTTCACCTAACAATAGGAGCCTATTTTAACTTTGTCGCTGAATCCTGACCTCGAGATATAAGTCTCTAATAGCATGCAATTCTATAACAACATCTCTCATCTCCATTCGGCAGCTTTGCGATTCTGTAGAACACGATACACCCACTTTGACCCATGAACCAAGCAATCATGCATTCTATTTCTCAAATTGTTATCTTGAATAGCTTCAGCATCTTCTAAGAGAAGTCTTGGATCTACGATCTCCATTACTTGTTCAGGAAAAGCCGACTTTGCAAAGTGATGAAAGCTCTGATTGTCCTTAAACATGTCATCAGTTGGCCGCTTTCCAGTGATCATCTCCAAGAGAAGGATCCCATAACTATATACATCTCCCTGTGTGGATGCCTTACCGCCCATCCCATACTCTACGATTTACAAATGTCATAAATATATTTGAATGTTAGACAACTATTTAAAGAAAGATAAGAATAGTGGTTAGATATTGAGAGGGAGAAAGGGAATATTTGATTCAAAAAATTAACATTTTTGCCTTTCCCAAAATTTAGAATATCTGAGAAAAAAGAATTCGGCCAAACATATTTCTTCAATCTTTGTATTATGAGTGTGTGGTTTGTCCCAACAAATAATCCTTTTAAGAAAATATCCTAAAAATTGAACAAGAATCCACCATTCATTCACACACACGCACAGTGTATCACAGCTAGAGAAATAATCTAGTAACAATCTTCATACCTTATTACAGTGTGAATCCATGTGGGGCCCAATCTAGCCAACATTTAATCATCGTGTACCCTTCGATAAGAGGGTCTACCATGAAATGTGTTTGGATGATTGCCACCATCCACAAAAGTGCATGCTCTCAATCGTATGATCTCCCAATCATAGTTATATTTGGGTCAGTACAACAACGGGTATTAATCCTCTTGTTTTGTTGATTATAAGTGGGGCCACTTGGTCCCAAGAGAGAAATCCATCCTTTCAATTTATAATTGACTGTAGCTCACCATCACATTTGTCAGATTCTTCCATATTTTTTTATTTTCTTCCATTTTAAGAGTTTAATTATGTTATTATTGTTTTTACTCTTCTATAGGGAGAATCCACTAATGTATGTAGAAATATCCATTGATTAGATTATTTTCATGCATAACATTCTTAATGGGGGTGTGTGAACTAACCCATAAAATAAAAAATAAAAAAAATAAAAAAAAGCTTCATCATCATATTAATATATGGAAATTGCCAATCATTTTGCAATATAAATGAATTAAAAAAAGATAGATTAAAAACTTACCTGGAGGAATGTACCCAATTGATCCCTTCATACCAAATGTGCTAGATTGATTTTGAGAGAAACTTTCTGCAGCTTCAGAGAGGGACCTTGCTAAACCAAAGTCACCCACATGGGCAACCATATCATCATCAAGAAGAACATTGCTTGGTTTTAGGTCGCGATGAACGATTGGTGTTTGAGAATGATGATGAAGATAATCTAATGCTGAAGCCACGTCAATGGCTATATTTAGCCTTTGGGTAAGATTCAAATTCCTTAATTGAGGTTGTTCATCTGTATTTGGATGCAACCACTTCTCCAGACTACCATTAGGCATGTACTCAAAGACCAGAGCTTTGAAATCATTGCCATTAAAATCAATGCTCGAGCAAATTGTTAAGATCTTGACAAGATTTCGATGTCGGATATTTCTTAATGCTTCACATTCAGCTGCAAAACTCTTAAAAGCTCCTTGTTGTAGTAGGTTGAGTACCTTCACTGCAACAAGTGTTTCAAAGCACTCTAGAATTCCTTTATATACAGAACCAAAACTTCCCACACCAATTAAATTAGCTGAAGAAAACCCATCTGTTGCTTGAAGGAGATCTGCATAAGAAACTTGTAACCACTGATTCACCGTGGAAGAGGGAGAAGAAACTTTCTTTGGAGAATTTCTTCTCCAATAAAGAGCCACAAAGATACACAACAAGAGAATTGACGATGAAACCACAATAATAACTGTGATTTTGATTCTGGAAGCAAAGGGCTTTCCTCGTTTCTTAGAAGCTTGCTTAAGGCATGCTGACAATTGTAGTTCCGGGATACCTCCACAGAGTTTTCTGTTGCCAACAACTGAAATTGCGCTGGCATTTCTAAAGATCCCTCCTTTGGGCACTTCACCCTCAAAATTATTGAATGACAAATTCAAATACTGTAAGAAATGAAATTCTTCGAAATACTTTGGAATATGCCCAGACAAGTTATTGCGCGAAAGATCTAGCACTTGGATACCTTTTAAATTCCTCAGAGACTCTGGAATGGCACCTTGAAACAAGTTTCCCTTCATATTGAGAAACTCCAGGCTTTGACAATTTCCCAATGTATCTGGAATTCCACCCGATAGTTTGTTCTCTGAGATGTCCATTGCCTGAATATTTTCCAAGTTATCTACTTCCAGCAAGAGAGGCCCAGTAAATGAATTACGAGACAAGCCCATTTGAGTCGCGCCAACTTGTTTGAGTATGGTACCATTGAGTTTATTTTGTGAAAGGAGCAATGATTGCATAAATCCCCAATTTCCAAAACTGGAGGGTATGCTTCCATTGAAATCATTATCATCCAACTCGAGAATGCTCAATCGAGTGATGTTGCCAATTGAAGGTGGGATTTGCCCAGAAAATGAATTTCCATAAAGACTCAAGGCTTGCAAATTGTAAAGCTTCCCAATAGCATCTGGAAGAGTACCCTTCAAGGAGTTCTGGGACAGATGCAGAGCATACAAGCTGACCAGATTCCAAATTCCCATGGGAATGATTCCAAATATCTTGTTATTTGCTAAATGCAGTCCGTATAGCTGTGTCGAGAGATTAGCAATGGAGCCAGGCAACTCACCATAGAGATTATTGGTGCCTGCACCTACATATTTTAAACGGGTGCAGTTGGTAAGTGAAGTGAGGAAGTTCAGGTCATCACCGTCCCTGCTTCCAATTTGATTCCTCACGATATTGAAAATGTGGAGATCTGGAATATTTCCTAGATTCAGAGGCACAGATCCGCTAAAACTGTTAAAGCCAAAGTCAACAACTTGGAGACTCGAAACATTGGACAATGAAATTGGCATCATTCCAGTGAATTGGTTTTCTCCTAAAAGAATCTCTCGCAGGTGTGGAAAAGCAAGGCCTAGGTTGGGCAGAATGCTTCCATGTAGCCGGTTACCTACCACACCAAACCTTTGGATGGATGAGAGATTATAAATCGATGGTGGAATCGTACCTGATAACTGATTTCCACCTATTCCAAGAGTGATGATGCCTGCTAATTGACCAAGCTGGTTTGGAATTTGCCCTTCAAAATTGTTATCTCGTAGTTCAAGCGTCACGAGAGAGGAAAGATTCCCCAACGAAGGTGGAATGCTTCCTCTGAGATCATTGTTTGTGACAGAAAGGACTTTGAGCTTTGATAAATAGCCAAGCTCGGTGGGAAGTTCTCCGACGAGCTGATTGTGGTCGACATGAACAGTTACGAGTTCGGAGCAGTGGCTCAGATTGGATGGAATTTCTCCTTGTAGTGAATTTGCGGACAGATCGAGATGCTGCAACCGGAACAGACGGTCGATTTCATGAGGGATTTGGCCTTGGAATTTGTTGCTGAAGAGATCGATTTTTCTCAGGAAAGAGAGATTTCCAATGTGAGGAGATAAGTGGCCCACCAAGCTGTGGCCCGTGAGGTTCAAGATCGTAACTCTTTGATGATGGCGGCGACTGCAGGTGACTCCCACCCATTCGCAGAAATGGAGAGAGTTGTTCCATGAGCTCAAGACTCGGAGAGGATCGTCGGAAATACCGTCTTTGAATGCGAGCAATGCAAGTCGATCTGTCTCATTTTTCAATGTAAACACCGAGGGGGAGCAGAAGTTATGTGACGAGAGAAGGATTACATGGAAGAGGATAAATGACCAAAATACCCTGAGATTGGAACGTGGGAACTCCATTATCTGGATCGGAGATGGGATGATGAAGAAGAAAAACCACAAATGCACTACTGATCGGCTGTTTTCACCTACACTTTTTGTAGCAGAGTCCGGATCCTCTGCCAAGCTTTACAGTTTTTGCAGGGGGAGCGAATTAGCTTTTACCTATGCAAACAGCTTGGTGGGTGTTACCCCCACCGTGTGGGGCCCACCTTGATGTATTTGTTGTATATCCACTCCGTCCATCTGTTTTTTCAGTCTCATTTTAGGACGCGATCCCAAAATGATAAGAAGATCCAAATCTCAGGTGGACTATACCAATAGAAAGAGTGATGAATTAATAACCATTAAAATAATTTTGTAAGCCACGGAAGCTTTGAATCAATTGTAAGACTTCATTAGGTGGGCCACACATGATCATCGATTAGATTATGACCGTTGGATTCTTCAGATTGAGCGATTCAGTGGGCCCCACTATAGTTGTGATCATTACAGATAAGTTTGGGGCGGGATGCTTGAACCGCGGTCCTTGTTCGCGGTTATTAAGCCAGATATGGAAACCTACGGTGTGGAGACCCTAGAGGAGAGAAGTGTGATGGGTAAGCTTCTCTGGCCCTCTTTCCTATAAATATATATTTTGATCCCCTCACCAACACAAAAGAGAAAACCCTAGTCCCATTGAGTGGTTCTCCTAAAAGTGTAAGGTGCGGAAGACCAAGAGTTCTTCTCGGCAACATGACGGCAACGAAAATGTCTTCCCAAGCATGTATGACTTTAAAATTATAGTATGCAATCTCTATTGTTGATATATAGAAGATCCGATTATTTCGCAATATGTTAGATTAACATCAATATGGTATTTCTAATTTCCTTTCGGATGTTGATTTTTTTTGATGGTGATGCACTCAATTACCACTGTTTCATGTGGTGTGGTCTACCTAAGATTTGCATCTTTATAAATTTTGGTATCCCATTGGAGAAATGGATGGACAGCATGGATATACATACAATCATCAAGGTGGGCCCCATGATAGGGGTAACACCTAATTCGATCCCATTTTGCCGGGAACCACCTATATTAATGCATTGTATATCCACGCCATTCATCCGTTTTCCATGCTTATTTTAGGGGACGACGCAAAAAATGAAGCAGATAAATATCTCAGGTGGATCACACCACAAGAAACCGTGGTCACTGAAACTCTTACCTTTAAAATCCTTCTTAGGGCCCATCATAATGTTATTTTTCATCCAACCTGTTGATAAGGTCACAAAGACTTGGATGAAGGGCGAACAAAAATATCAGCTTGATTTAAAACTTTTGTAGCCCACAAAAAGTTTATAATGATTAATGACTGCTGTTTCCTGTGGCGTGGTTCACCTGAGATTTGTATCTCCTTCGCTTTCTAGACAAGCTCTAAAATAAGTTGGAAAAACGGATGAACAACCTGGATATTCAATGAATATATCTAGATGGGCCTCACGATTTGGGTCTCACTCAAATCGCTTTCCACTACATAGCTAAGGGCTTGTTGAGTAATTCTATAGAAAATCAAATTCAGTGTTGGAATCCAAAATTGCATAAACTGAACTGGAAATACAGATTTCATGTGGAACTTGCTGTTCGGTTGAAAACTGTGTAATCCAACCGTTGCTGGCAGCGTGGCCCACTTGGATTTTTGATCCACCTGAGAACTTGACCCCTAGCCTATAGTAGTCTTGCAAGACAGATGAATGGGTTGGATGACAAACAAACATTATAGTGGGCCTTGGAAAGTTTTTAATGGTGGACGTTCGATCAACATTGTTTCCATGGGGTGTGGTCCACTTGAGATTTAGATCTGCCTCATTTTTTTTGTCTAATGGCCTTAATTGAGCTCTCAAAATAGGTGAACCGTGTGGATGTAAAATGCATATATCTTAGATGTACAACGCATACATTGAGGTGGGCATGATCACTGCTGCCCCCACACCATTTTCACTCATCCTGATTCCAGCCACTTTAGGTTTCTAAATGGAATCTGTTTAGCCAAACACATCAATTAAAATTGGATTTTGTTGGAATCCAAATTTTAAGTGGGAAAAGTCATGCCTAGGTGGTAGCAAAGTCGTGTCAAAGTCTTGGGCACAACCCTTTTGTTAGCTCTGACTATGATATTAACTAGTCATAAGGGTATTTTAGTTTTAAAAAAATGATATTTACTCTGTACCGAACATATGGTGCATGCGCATGATTATCTAAACCATTCATTCTGTAGGCTATACCATTATTTGGTCTATTTAGACCATATGATTAGATGGTATGGAATTGCATTAGATGGAATTAACACTTTAGTGAACAATGATTGCATGTCTGGAAATAAACATGGTATTTTGACCCTCCAATCCCACATTTGGCACGACATCCGTCACTGTAAGCCCCACCCTCAGAGGTCCCACCCACCTTGGTGGATCCGGGGTCTCACCAAATTTGCTCCCTTGTTAGATAGGTTGAGGCCACGCAGACAAGATAATGGGCGGAATGCACAACCCTCGTCAAAAAAGCTTATTCAACAAGAGAATTGCAGAGGAACGGTCCTGGCTTAGTTAGCACAAGGTTGGTGCAGATATTACTTTCCCTTGCGTGTTTAAAATTTCTTAGAAATAAAATATTAATTAACAAGCAATGGTCAACGTACACATGGCACGCTTGTATGAATATTCTACAGTTTTCATCTATTTAGGGCATGAGTAGACTTTTCTCATTGGATGTTGACGGTTGGCTAGACTTGTGCCTCCTATTCTTTCCCTGTATTCATACAATGTGGAGATATGTACAAGCCTATTGAGAAAATTAATGCGCCATGTCCTCTAGGCATTGAAAATTAAGGGTGGGGATAAAAGTAATGCCGTGTATCCTCCTCCACATTGAAGAGTAAGTTCGCCGGAGGAGCAATGCCCATCAATGCCCCATTTCCGCCCCATGGACTCAAGTCTCTTAAGACAAATTGGCTCAATTGTCATATTAGCCTTCGGGTCACTCTTGTTGTACCTTATTCTTGGCAAGTGTGAAAAGAGTTAATCCGGTGGCTCCACATGTGAGAGAAAATCAAGAAGAAAAGTCAAAGTTATATTTAATTTCGTGGTGACCCGGCTGGCACTCTGAGACGATGCCATGACACCAAAGAAGATGAAAATGCATGAGAAGGTTGACGTAGTAGCAACGGAAAGGAGTAATGAATGAAGGAGTGGAAAGGAGTAATGAATGAAGGAGTAGAAGGGCAATCGCCCGAGAGAGCGAAGCAGTTACAAAAAGGAAGGTTATAAATAGTGAGAAGAATGGCAAGCCAGGGACACCACAAAAAATCCAACACCAAACAAATCAAATCAAATTATCTTTCAATTTATCATTTTCTATCTTATCATTAGTTCTTAGCATAATTTATCTTATTTTCTTTAGTGTAATCGTTCTTAATTAGCATCAAATAGATTACAATATCGCATTTCGTCTTGAAAGGTGAGCTATAGTCTGTTCTATGTGGCTGATTGTAAGTATTCTCTTTTATTACTTGATTTACGATATTGAAAAGTCTTTTTTACACAAGTCAAATGTGTAATCCATCTTTGAAGGACGAACCCCTCCCTCTAAATATTGCATAGTTAGAGCTGGGCACAAACCAAGCCAGCTCGAAAGCTCGGCTCAGATTGGTTTGAAAAAGCTCAGCTCAGATTGGTTCGAATGGAAGTTCAAACCAAACCAAGCCTCGGAGTCAAGCCCGTTTAAAAAAACAAACCAAGTTCAAACTATGGCAGTACCGGCTCAGCTCCGCTCGAAGCACGATTTGATTCGGCTCGTAGATTGTAAGCACACTATTTCCTGTGGTGTGATCTAGGACTGTCAACGGACTGGATCTTGGTCCGGATCCGCTTCGGATCCAATCCGATTTTACCAGATTCGGATCAATAATCCGGATCATCGGGTTGAATTCGGATCTTGTTAATCGAATCCATTTAAATTTCGGGTCGGATCCGGATCACCTTGGATCCGCCCCGATTAAGATCCGATCCGAATTTAAAATGAATTAAATAATATTATATATATTTTATATATAAATACATATTAAAAAACCACATACATTTTATCTCAAGTGGACCACAGTATTTACCATCCAACCTATTGAATAGCATCCACATGTATTCGGATTGGGTCGGAGTCGAAGTTGGATCGGCCAAATCTCAATCGGGTCGGGTTTGGATCAAATGTTTAAAGATCCATCAGATTTCGGGTCGGAGTCAGATCATCCCTGATCCGCTTTAAATCCGAACCGTTGACAGCCCTAGTGTGATCCACTTGAGCTTTGGATATGATTCCATTTTGGGATCATGTCCTAAAATGATATGTAAAACAGATGGAAAGTGTGGATAATACATATACATGAAGACATGGATAATACATAATACATATACATGAATGCACATTGTTTCCTTGCACTTGTAAAATTATGCTCGTGTACTTTTGTTTGGAAAATGCTCTTACATGTCTATTTTGAAGCTACACTCCTTTAGAGAATGTTAAACATCATATAATAAGATACTTTTATAATTTTTTTTCTAACTTTTTTTTCTAACTTTTTAAATAATTTTCTATTTAAATAAACAAGCAAAAGAAGAGTCGCTACCTGTTTGAACTTGGCCCGGCCCGATTCAAAATTTTCAACCAAACCGATCCCAGCTTGAACTAGATTTTTCTGGAGCAAACCAAACTTGGGCCGCATGGGTCAGCCCGAAACTCAAACCAAGCCAATCCACAAACTAAGGTGGCACAAAAACAAACCAAACGAAACTAGGGCTAACTCAGCCCGGCCCGGATCATTGCCCACCTCTACGCATAGTCTCATTAAAACAACTGAGCGAGTGGCTAAATAGGTGACCAATCTTTACAGATTCTGGTCATATACGGCCGAACATGGTGTATCTGCCTATTCTGGCTCTCGGGGTCATTGTATAACACGGCATATTCTTTTATAATGCAGCAAGAGTACAACAACATTGCAGATTTTGTTTCGCTTGGTTATGCTTAACCAATAATCGAATTGCCTTTAAATTTGATTTCTAGCTTCCCTGGAATATGATCTTCATCATAGATGGTTTAGATTTTCAAGATTATCTTCTAATGGGCCCACCAATCAGATCAGAGGTCGCCTCTCAAAATCATACAATTCAGGTACCTCCAGAATCAATCATCTTACTTTCAACACTACTGAGTGTACAGAGGTCGAATTGGTCTCAAATTTTGAACATTAGTAGAAACATTCCTCCTCTAGATGATAGACTGCTTAGATTGTCCAAATAAATTCTAAAATTAGGTTTGAAAATTAGAACACTTAGAGCTTTTTATAAAGTTTGTGCAGTTGGAATCTTTCTGGATGATCCATCTTTCTTCAATCGGTACGATTAAACCACAGATCCTTTTAACTTGAAATTTTGCGGTTATTCATATATAGATGTGGTCTAGAAGATGGTCAGATTAGATTCTTCATATCATCAATGATGGGCCACCTAGACAATTCCAGAGTTGAGTAGTGGAATCAGGAAACGTTTTGGATAGTTCATATTGTTTTAGCTGCCACGGTCAATCCGTAACTTCGATTGACACGAAACACTTAAATTTTTTCGGCATTGAGCTAATATTCAATATAGATAGATTGGATTTGTAATAATCATTAAGATGGGCCCCAAGAACTAGGCCAAAAACCCAAAAAAGGGAACAACCTTGCTATTTGAAATCTAAAAATTAAAAAGTGCATGGCCGATCGGTCTTGACCGGTCGGTCTGGTTCAGTTGGCTTTTTAGTAGCTGGTGGAGGTGGCAATATAGCTGGCCGATCGGTTGGTCCTTGTGGCTCCATTTTCCTCTTCTCTCTTTACATCCCTCTTGCTCCTTCTCTTGCTCTTTCCTCCTTTCTTCCTTTAACTTTCAATGATGTTTAGCAAGAGCTTTTTAACATTAAATTAGTGTTCCCTCTCTCTCATTCCTACAATAACAAAAACATGCATTAAATAAGTCTTTTATCGTCGAAAACATGTATAATGTGGTGATGAAAAAGGGTTAGAATGTGTATAATTCATGGCTCAACAGCACTTTCCTTATGTAATTCTTAAACTATGGATATATTTTACATGTGCACTCTACATTATATAGTTGATTCTTGTGTTTACATGCATCATGATTATGAGTGATTGAACCTGTATGCTTGGATTTGCTTGACTTGGATTGAAATCATGGAATGCTTGATGATTGAATTGCATATTTCATCATGAAATGCATTGAATTTAATTACTTGTTTTGGTGGGATTATTGAGAGGGGGTTTCCTTGGCCTTTTATGACAATGATGATTGTTTGGTGGGATTATTAAGAAAGGGATCCCTTAGCCTTTATGGCAAGGATGATTGTTGAGTAGGATTATTAAGATGAGGTTCCCTTAGCCTTTTATGGAAAAAGATGATTATTTGGTGGGACTATCGAAAGGGGTTCCCTTGGCCTTTCTGGCAATGATGATTATTTTGTGGGATTATTGAGAGGGGCTTCGCTTGGCCTTTAGCAATCATGATTGTTTGATGGGATTGTCGAGAGGGGACTAGAGGATCATCTCCAAGATGACTTACATTGTATGCATGACTCCTTCATTATGACATTTTAATCATTTTGAAAACCTTGTATCATGGCATTACATGCATCTCATTATATATTTTACGTATATCCATCGTGTCTATTTCAAATTCATGACATCCTTGTATCTTATCTTGATTTATGCTAAGTTGTATGTCGGTTTCAAACTTGTGGTAGATATAATCTTATTGGGCTTCCAGCTCACCAAAATTTAACATGTTACATGTTTATAGAAAGAAAGATGAGCAGAAGATAAAGAATACATAAATGACTATTTTTATTAGAAATTAGGTTTTAATTTATTTTAATATTATTTAAAAGCTTGTAATGGACTCAAGGTGAAGAGAGTGATGTGAAGAATATACTAGTGATAGTAGATTTAAATTTTGAGGTTTATAAAGTTTAAGTCTTTTCATGGTTTAGATGATTTAATTTTGATTTGGATGGGATGAATGATGATTTGCATGTAAATGTGATAAATGAATGCATAAAATATTAGTTCACACCCTAGAATTTGGGATCAAGGTCACCGTTCTGAATTTCAGGGCATGACAATCTGTCATAATTCCTTGCTTTTAATGCGGATGTAAAACCCAACGATCGTATTTGTTTAAAATGGTTTTGCACTCATTTCATTCATCTTTTCGTTTACCACCTTCTTCTCCTCCTATTGCTATATATTGCCACATTACTTTCTCCTCTTCTCCCATGGCTTACTCATCTTCTAATGCTCCCCAATATGTAGCCATGATCATTCTTACCCTTGATATGGTTAGTCCTTTCTTGGAGGAATCAACACTGGTGACTTTATGAAATCATCTTTGATCTTATCAAAAGCAGCTTGATGTTCTTCTTACCACAAGAATTCTTCTTCGACCTTCTCTTTGATTAATGGAGAGAATGCATTGATTTTACCTCCCAAATTCGAGATACATTGGCATAAGAAATTAATTTGGCGACTCTTTGTAACTCCTTGTATTTGGGTGGCCAGGCCTCCAAATTGCCCATACCTTATTTAGTTCGACTTGGATACCTCGGTGATAAACTAAGAAACCCAAGTTATCAACCAGCACTTCAACGACACATTTAAGTGGGAGAAAACCCAATGCACTCTATCCTCGAGCATGGAAAAATAAGTATAGGTACAAAGCCTATGCCCTATATCAACTTCAAATATGTATGAATTTAATGGTTAAAAGATGTTATATCAAATATCCACAAATTGAGGGTGTGGATATACAAAAGCTTCACCGAGGTAAGTCCCACATGCATGGTAAGGGTAACACCTGGATCACAACTAATCCTTTCCTCTCAATCTTCTTCTATTGAGGGCCCATTGAAGAAGATTTTTCTCATTGGATATTGACTGTTAGCTGGACTTGTGTGTCATAGTTGCCAGGTCTTCATGTACAAGTGTACTGAGAAAACCCAATGCACTATATCCTCGAGCACACTGTAGGGACAAAAGCTATGCCGTGTATCCTCCACCTTGAAAAGTAAGTTTATGAGAGAGAAATCATGCCGTACCTTCTCATAGATTTAACCACTCAGCTCAAAGAATCCTGAGGTGATATGGTATAGCCGTGCAATATGGAGCATGCTAAAGCCATTTCTTCACATAAGACATAAGATGTAAGGTGTGGATTGAAGATGTATCAATTAATTACCATCAAAATAGTTTTTCCTACTTAGGACGGTAATTAAGATGGTCCAAATCAAACGTTGATGGGATGGTCACAACTATTTTGATTAGTGTGGGAAACCGAGGAGAAAATTGATTCATGGACTTCAAATACATATGATTTTGATAGTCAAAATATGTTATATCAAATATCTACGATCGAGGGCATGTATATACTAAAAAAAGAAAAGAAAATCATCAAGGTAAGCTCCACATGGTAAGGGTAAGACCCACTACTGTATGCAGGTGTTACTGGAGTAACATCTAATCCACTCACCCTCAATCATCTTCTATTGAGGGCCCCATTGGAGAAGAATTTCTCATTGATATGAGTGTTGGCTGGACTTGAGTTTCCTAGTCGCCGGTCTCCATCCAATGTAGAAAGAATTACAAGTCCACTGAGAAAATTCAATGCATGCACTTCATCCTCCTGGCACTTGGAAAATAAGTAAAGGGACAAAAGCTATGCCGTGTATCCTCCTCCACCTTGAAAAGTATGTTTGTGAGAGAGAACAAGGGCAGCTGGAGAACCTGCCTCCACGGCACCATGGGGCCCACCGTGATGTATGTTTTTTTTATATCCATGCCATTCATCCGGTTTGCCATTTTATTTTAGAGCATCAGCTGAAACATGAAGCAGATCCAAAACTCAAGTGCACCACACGGCAAGAAACAATTGTGATAATGACACCGGCAATTGAAACTTTCCTGAGGCCTACCGTGATGCTTATTTTTCTGTCCAACCTGTCACACAGACTTGGATGAAGAGAAAACACAAATTTCAGCTTGATCCAAAACTTTTGCAGCCCTCAAGAAATTTTGAATGGTGAGCACAAGTAGTCACCGGTCGATCTACCATGCACCTGTCATGCACCATAGGCGCCTTTGCAGCACCAAAATTAGCCTTCGACTGACTCATAACAGCACCGAGTTTCAATCGAACTAGTGGTCACGGCAATGCACATTGTGATATGGAAACCGTGTCTAGAACGTAAACTCTTTCGGCGCCAATTGGTGCCGCTTGTTGTCTTTGGTTTGCATGTATTGTGGGGACACGGCTTTGGTGGATCCCTGACTGTGGGGCCCACCGTGATGTATGGCTCTTGTATCCATGGGGCATGGCTTAGGTGGATCCCTAACTGTGGGGCAGACCGTGATGTACGTGCCTTATATCAACGCAGTCCATCCGTTTTGGAAGCTCATTTTGGTGCATGATTAGTGGTGATAGAATACCCACCATTAAAACATCTCGGGGCCAGAAGAATGTTTATTTGCCATCTGACCTGTTGCAAAGGTCACAAAGACCTGGATGAAGAGACCACATAAATATCAACTCGATCTAAAACTTTTGTGGCACACAATAAGTTTTTAATGGTCAATCACAGCTGTTTCCTACAGTGTGGTCCACCTGACATTTGGATCTGCTTCATTTTCTGCATCATGCCCTAAAATGAGATTTCAAAACGGATGGACGGCATGGATATAAGGTTCATACATCGAGGTTGGCCCTACGGTGATGGATCTATCCACGAATCCAGGAAGCCTCACCTCGTAGACCGCACCACAAAAAACAGTGATGATTGTCCATTAAAAACTTCTCAGGGGCTACTGTTTGGGTCGCCCTTTCGTCCAGGTCTTTGTGACCTTATCAATAGATTGGATGGCCTTTTAGAAGGTTTTAGTGGTAGGCGTTCAATCACTACTGTTTCCTGTGGTGTGACTTGGATCTGCTGCAGTTTGGGTTCTTATCATAAAACTATCTGGCAAGACAGATGGACGGACGGTCCTGTCAGGGGCTCTGTGGGCCCCACAATCATGTATGAGTTTTATTCAACTCTCAACTCGGACGATTTTTGGAAGCTTCAAAAAGCTCCGTGTGGGGGCCACACAATTCTTTGGATCGACACATCCTTATGCCAGCTATGCAAAGGCAAGAGAATCAGAGCATGGACCCATGTAAACGGAGGAGAGATGCCAGTCCTGGACTTCTTCCTTGCTGGGCCTGGAATAGGCCAAGGCGTGTTTGGCATTGCCATTCGCCAATTAAAAGTACGACCCATGGTCTTTTGGTACCATGTGTGGTTTAGTTCCTCTTAAATGCCTTTCTGCATGTGTGGGTAACTTGGTCAATGGTACATTAGAACAGTTTGGGGCTGATATTGGATTGCGTGCTGAGAAACTCAGTATGGTTTTTATCGTACCGAGTAGACTCTGTTGGGCCCACCGTGAATGTATGTGTTTATCCACACTGTCCATCCATTTTTCCTGCTCATTTTTGGGGTTGGGTCTCAAAATTGAATTATATCCAGAGATCAAGTGGACCACATCACAGCAAACAGTGGCAATAATGATTTCCACCGTTGAAACCTTTCGAGGGCCCACAGTGATGCTTATTTGTCATCCAACCTGCTCATAAGATCACACGGGCATGGATGAAGGGAAAACAAAAATATCAGTTAGATCCAAAACTTACATGGCCTCCAAGAATTTTTCAATGATAGACAACATTCAATTCACACTGTTTCCTGTGGTGTGGTCCACTTGAGATTTGGATATGCTTAATTTTTGAATTCCAGCCCTAAAATTATCTGGTAAAATGGATGGACGGAGTGGATAAAATACATAAATTAAGGTGAGCCACACAGAGTTTACTCAGTATGCTTATCCTACTGAGTTACTAGCACGCAATCCGCTTCATTTCGGGCTGGACTGGCCATGGGCTCCACTAATTTTATCAATTTTGGACTTGGCCTAGAGAGAAAGGCCCAATCTGATATTTGTTTTCTCCTTCATCCAGGTCTGTGTGACCTTTTGAACAGGTTAGATGGTAAAAAAACATCATGGTGGGCCCTAGGAAGCTTTCAACAGTGGGAATCATTGTCTCCTTTGTTTTCTGTGGTGTGGTCTACTTGAAATTTGGATATGCTTCATTTGTGTGCTGATGCCTTTAAAATGATCTAGCAAATTGGATGGACTGTGTGGATACAACACATACATCATGATGGGGCCCACAGAAATTGGTGATGTCAACACATCACAATGGTCGATGGTGTGCGGCACACTACGTAATCTGCTTCTCACCCCTACCACCTACATGTCACCTGGCTGGGCATCAAAGCCAAGAACGGGTGTGTCGAGGTAGGTGGGATCCCTGACCATGGGGCCCACTGTGATATATGGGTCTTATATCCACGCTGTACAAGTGAGAATGGGCAGAGTTTAGAGCACGATCAATGCCCAGGGTCTGGGCCCTGCCCGTTCTTAATCGATCTGCATTCTATACTAACAGGCCAAGAGTTTTAGCCAGATTTGGCCCAATGAAATCTGGCCCAACGAGTATATGCAAAGATCAAGACTGGCCCAAAACACTCTTTTCAGGGAAACTGCAAGATCAGGAAGCCCAAGCCTAAAATAGTAAGGAAAACAAGACGTATCTTGAATCCTGCTTTGCTTCGACGCGAGTATACATTTGGTAGGTGATTAGGTGCGGCCCTGGACTCATGCAAAACAGTGCAGCTAGCGCTGTGCACGAGCCGAGCTGGATTGAAAACTCACTCTGCTCGAAAAAGCTCAGCTTGGCTCGATTTAAAAGGTGTTTCAAACCAAATTGAGTCTAATTTTTAAATTTGAGCTAAGCTCGAGCTGACTTGAGCTCAATTTGGCTCAGTTCAAAACCAGGGTCGGTTTGGTTCAAACTAGGCTCTCTTCCGCTCGGTTTGATTTAAAATTATATAAATATTTTGTTTGAGCGCTCCTCTCCGAACACTAATTTCCTTTTCATTCGAAGCGCCCCCACACAGCCCTCCCATGCCTAGTCGCCCACCGACCGTCCGACAGCCATCGCTCATGGTATCTCTCTCTCTCTCTCTCTCTCTCTCTCTCTCCCTCCTCGTCTCTGTTCGGCTCGGCTCGAACTCGGCTCGAAAGGTCGAACAAATCAAGCCGAGCTGGCCATCCTAACTCGAGGACAAAACTGAGCCGTGGTTGAGCCCAAGTAGTCCGCTGGTCAAGCCAAGCTGAGCTGGGCCTAGCTCGATTTGGTTTGAATAGTAACAGCTCTAGGTGCAACCCTTACCATGAGGCCCACCTTGATGTATGTACTATATATCCACGGTTGAAACTTTAACCAATGAGTTCAACCCAAACTCTGTGAAAATTCTAGGAATTTTGATTGGTCGACTAAAATTGTTGATAGGTCAAAAATGCTAAAAATCATCCAGAGAATTTTTATTGATTGCTTGTGGTGGAATGATTGATTAGCATGTTGGACCGCCGAACTATGCTGTCAGTTATTAATTCTTCTTGGTCTTCATACATTCCATCTCTAACATGAATGTGCTTGATCCACGCCCTTCATTGGGGTTCTTGTTCTATATCACCAAGTTCCCTACGCTAGAAATTTGGGTGGGGCCAACAGTGATGTTTCTGATAAATCTGCTCCCTTTATCCATTTTTTCAAGTCATTTTAAGACATGAGACAAAAAACAAGTAAGATCCAAAACCCAAGGAGGCCGCACGAGTGGAAACAGTGGGGATTGAACGACCTACGTTGAAACATTCATATGGCCACTATCACACTTTCTATTTTTCAGTTCATCCCATGGGGATGACCTTATAAACAGTTTGGATGGCATATAAACATCAAGGTGGATCCAAAAAGGTTTCATTGGTAGGCATTTATTTCGCCACTATCTCCTTTGGTGTGGCCTCCTTGAGCTTTGGATCCACTTCAGTTTTGGTCTCATGTCCTAAAATGAGCTGGCAAAATGGATGGATGAGGTGAATTTATCACAAACATCACGTGGACCCACTTAGCTTCCCAACGCAAGAACTTCCTTCCCAAGCAATCTGTGTCCACTATCACAACTTTCCTTTCTAAGGCAATTCACATCCACAATCACATGATTTAACATCGGACCCTAAAACACAGTATATCTCCATTTAAATATTTAGAAATCAGACATTTAAATAAATAGAAATCAAAATAAAGAAACCATAGCTTGACACAGGTTATTTGTGATGAAAACCGTGTTGGGACTAGGGCTGTAAATGGATCAGATTTGGACCAGATTAATGTTGATCCGAATCAATATGATTTGATTAAGGATTTACATGATCTGAATCTAATCCGGATCAAAATTGTCTGATCCGAATCCTATCAATTTAAATTTTTCGAAATCAGAATCTGATCCCAATCCAATCCAATCAAAACATGTACTCCTTTATGTAATTTTGATTAAAAATAGCACGCTTTATATAAATTCGATAAAAAACTAGTGCAATTTAGGTTTTTTTTTTTTTTTTTTTCCCTTTTATACCCCCTATAATAGGATTGTTACCAGATCAGATTGGGGTCAATCTGAATCTGATCATCTAATTATTAAACAAATCAAATATTTTGATACAAATCCGATCCATTGATCTGATTAATGATCCAAACTTGAATAAATCGGATTGGATCGGATTCGGATCGACTTCGGACCATGATCCGATCTGTTGATAGCCCTAGTCGAGACGATTGCGTGACCTTGATGGAGTGTTGACGTGGCAAAGTTCCATGGGCCCCACCATGATGCATGTGTTATATCACTGTCCATCCATTTTGAGAGATCATTTTAGAGCATGAGCTAAGAAAGAGGCAAATCCAAAGCTCAAGTGGAACACACCACAGAAAGTAGCGGGGATTGAATGCCTACCATTGAAAACTTCTTGGTAGCCACAGAAGTTTTATATCAATCTGATATTTGTGTTTCTTTTTCATCTAGATCTAGGTGACCTTATGAACATGTTAGACGGCAAATAAATATCACGGCGGGCCCTAGGAAGGTTACATTGGTTGGTGTCCTTGTCCCCATTGTTTTATGTGGTGTGGTCGACTTGAGCTTTAGATTTGCCTCATTTTAGGCTCAGGCCTTAATATAATCTGGCAAAATGGATGGGCAATGTGGATATAATGCATACATAATGGTGGGTCCCATGGGACGTTGCCACACAGCCCACACCATCGAGGCCAGCAATTTGCTTCCTTTTTTTTTCCCCTGGAAGGTAGGAGCCACGCAATCGAGGACTAGGTACTACCCGACCCTGTCCCAAGCTCAGGACAGGCCCGGCGTAGCACGTACATGTCACATATATATTGGTGAAGGGCACATTGTCAGAGAAGACCTGCCACATCAGCAAGCCTGACACAATCATGTCACGCCTCCTCTCCCCAATGCCCACATGCCACGTACTACCCTGTCCTGAGCTCGGGATGAGTAATACCTAATCCTCGCTCACGCAATTTGCTTGCTGTTGGGACGTAATCCTTCAAATGAGTTGATGGAATGACAATCCATCAGATCGTTTATTTAGGGTTCAGTTTGGGAGATATGTTGCTCGCCATCTTTTTTCTTCCTTCTTTCTGGCTTTTCCTATTTCCACTGTCCGAAGACAAAAAGCTCTTGCAGGTGGAATTTTTAACTCTTGAGGAAGATGCTAAATAGAAAATGGGCCCACCTAGTTTTGGGTTTGGTTTGGACTGATCTTCCGACGCGGTTTGGCTTGTGACCCAACACCAGCCAGCTAGCAAAGCTCTGTGGGCCCACCATGATGGATATGTTTATTCACACCGGCCATTATATTGCCAGCTCATTTTAGAGCATGAGCCCAAAAATTAAACATATCTATTGTGAAGGCCTCATTACTATGCAACATTAGAGTCCACCTACCGGTCGTCCGACCGGTTGGCCAGTGGACAGATTGTGCAGTTTGAAGCCTAAACTCTCTGGACATATTTTTGTGTTTTGAGACCAGTCACTGGTAGCTTATACTGGTCGCCTGACCGGTCGCAGAGTGCTCAGACCGGTCTGGGGACAGGTCTGAGTTGAGGCAGTGGGCATGCATCTCATTGGACTGTGTGCGATCGTCGTCAACCAGTCACCCGACCGGTCTGCGGTCTGCGGAATTTGTAATGTTGCGCGGTTTTCGTGTTACTTGTTTCTAATTTCGAGTTTCCTCTTATAAATAGGTTTCCCAATCGTGTTTGGAATTATTCTAAGCAATACCTAGGTGATCTAAATGTGATTAGAGTTATTGGGAGAGAGGATTGAGAGTGTTGTGTGCCTTGTTCATCTTGGGGATCTACTCGGGTAGTTTTAACCTCTGTAATCATCTGAATTCATAGTGGAAGGTATCGCTTTATGCCGTAGTTTTTTCCAGCAAGGGTTTTCCACGTAAAATTCGTTTACTTTTGCGTTGATTGCTTTGTGTGGCTGTGTGGTGATTGTTTAATCTTCTTCGGTGCTTCCGCTGACTGGATTTTCCAGCAAGTGGTATCAGAAATATCATTGGAAGGTTGAAGAAGAAGTTTTCTGAAATGATCTCATGACTTTAAGTACAAAGTTCGACGTTGAGAAGTTCTCGGGCAAAAACAACTTTGAGTTTTGAAAGGTGAAGATGTGTGCCGTCCTAACTCAGTAAGGGGTCGTGAATGCCCTTGGAAAGTGCCCTGCTGAGATGAAAGATGAGGAGTGGACGAAGATGGATGAGAAGGATATGGCCTCAATCCAATTGTGCCTTGTTGATGACGTCCTCTATAACATCATGAAGGAGAAGACCGTTGTAGAGACATGGGATCAAGCTAGAGAACATCTATGCGAAGAAGTCTCTAGAAAATCACATGTATCTAATGATGTAACTCTTCACTTTGAAGATGATGGAGGGGACAAATGTGGAAGACAACATTAGCACGTTAAACTTATTTACAAGTTGCTCGATTTTAGTGAGCAGATGAAGGACGAGTATCAAGCCTTAATCTTGTTCAACTCGCTTCCTAGTTCATATGAGTTACTCAGGGATTTGTTGTGTGCGGATAGGGATACTATAAGTGTCGAGACCATTGTTTCAGCCCTTCAATTGAAAGCCATGAGACAGAAAAGCGGTGATACTAATTCCTCCAAAGCACTGTTTATGAGAGGAAATAATTCTGAGCGAGGTGAAGGATCGTTGCAGTTCTCGATCTAAATCGAAGGGTAAGGGCAAAGGCAAGTTGAAGTATTGGGGATGTGGCCAAGTTAGGCACATGAAGAAGGACTGCAAGAGTCATAAATATAACAAGGAGAAGTCAAGTGATTCTTCTAGGGAAGCCAATACAGCTGAAGCCGAGGAAGTTGGTAGTGATATGTATGAGGTCTTGAAGGTGTCAAAGGCTGGATCTCTCTGTGATGAGTGGATCATGGACTCCGGGGCCTCGTATCACATGTGCCCAGATAAGAGTGTCTTTACTTCCTACAGGGAGTAAGAGGGAGGCTTGGTATTTCTAGGCCATGACTACGCCTGCATGGTTATAGGGATTGATACTGTGCACATTAAAATGTTCGATGGGATCGAACGGACCTTGACGGAAGTGAGGCACGTTCCTACGTTGAGGAAGATCCGATCTCCCTTGGTGCACTCGAAGCATTGTGGTGTAAGTTCACCGATTTCGACCGATTCTGCAAAGTTTCAAAGGGGGCTCTTGTAATTATGAATGGACAGAGGTCATGGATAACTATTTATAGGCTGATCAGGAGCACTTCAGTAGGTGGAGCTGCAACGACTGTAGCGAATTCCATGTCTACACGTATGTGGCATGCACGCTTAGGCCACATGAGCGAGCGAGACATGAAGGTACTCTCTTAACGATCTTTGATTCATTCCTTTAAATCTATAGACTTTAATATATGTGAACATTGCATGTATGAGAAACAGTCTAGATTGTCTTTTAAAGGGGGGAACATGTATGTAAAAGGGTGCTTGATTATGTCCATTCCGATGTATGGGGCTGTCACCCGTTATTTCTGTTGGGGGGTTATCGTGGTTCGTGTCGTTTATCGATGACTATAGCAGGAAGGTTTGGGTTTATTTTCTAAAAAATAAATCCGATGTCTTCATGACTTTCAAATATTGGAAGGCGATGGTGGAGAATCAGTCAGGGCAGAAATTGAAAATTTTGAGAACCGATAATGGAGGTGAGTTCACGTCCAGGGAATTTAGCACGTATTGTAAAGAGGAGGGGATCGTGAGGCACAACACGGTGCGCCACACAAAGCAGAATGGTGTGGCAGAGTGGATGAATCGGACTCTCTTGGAGTCGATCCATGATCAATAATGCTGGGTTGGGCAAAGAGCTATGGATTGAGGCAGGTAATACGACTTGTTACTTAATAAACCTGGTCGCCCTCTATGGCAATAGAATGTAAAATCCTTGAGGAAGTGTGGAGTGGTCGTACGCTAGACTACTCAAGTCTGTGGGTCTTTGGTTGTGAGGCTTACTCTCATGTACCATCAGTTGAGAGAGATAAGCTAGTACCATAGGGCCAGAAAAGGAATCTTTGTGGGTTATGGTGATGGTGTGAAGGGATATCGAATATATGACCCTGTCACACAGAAGATCACCCTGAGCCGTGATGTCAAGTTTGATGAGGGTTCTTTGTTCCGTAAAGATGCTACAAATGAACCAGAAACATTAGAAGATGTTGATACTCATGAGGATAGAGATGAGACACGGGCCGATACTGAGGCGCAGACAGAGGTACAAGATCAGGTGGAAGCAGCCACCTATGCGAAGAAATCCACCCAGGGATCGTAGGTTACCGGACAAGATACAGGGATGACTCAAACATTGCATTCGCTTTCATTACAGATGAGAGGGATCCGTCTAACTTTGAGGAAGCACTATAGGATGTAGATGCTGAGAAGTGGAAGACGGCAATGCAAGACGAGATGGACTCCTTGTACAAGAATGAGACTTGGGAGCTTCCAGTGGGCAGAAAAGCTATAGGGTGTAAGTGAATTTTTCGGAAGAAACATGATAGATACAAGGTAAGGCTAGTAGCGAAAGGGTATGCTTAGCGTGAAGGTATGGACTTCAGTGAGATTTTTGCGCCAGTTGTGAAGCAAGTGTCTATCAGGTTCGTGTTGGTGCTGGTTGCCCAATACGACCTAGAGCTGGAATAGATGGATGTGAAGACTGCTTTCCTGCATGGAAAATTAGAAGAGCAGATATACATGGTGTAACCAGAAGGTTATTCAGTGCAAGGGGTCGAGAACAAGGTTTGCAGGTTGAGGAGATCGTTGTATGGTCTCAAACAGTCGCCTAAGCAGTAGTACAAGAAATTTGATTCCTTCATGATGAGTCGTGCTTAACCAGGAGCGAGTACGATCATTATGTATATTTGAAGACACTGAATGATGAGAAGTTTCTCATACTGGTGTTGTACGTCGATGACATGCTTATTGCCAGTCATAGCATGTCTGACATCGATGTGTTGAAGACTCAACTTTCAAGGACATTCGAGATGAAGGATCTGGGGGCTGCAAAGAGGGTTATTGGCATAGACATTCATAGAGATAAGAAGATGAGCAGGTTGTGGTTATCTAAGGAAGAATACCTTGAGAAGGTATTGAGAAAGTATGAGATGGACAAGTCTAAACCGGTCAGCGTTCCCCACCTGGCTCACTTCAAGCTTTCTTCTTAACAGTGTCCCAAGATAGATGAAGAAAAGCGTGCTATGTCTCATGTGCCCTATTCAAGTGTCGTGGGCAATTTAATGTATGCCATGGTCTGTACAAGACCAGATATTTCACAGGCTATGGGTGTTGTAAGCTCATTCATATCTAACCCGGGCAAACAACATTAGGAAGCTGTGAAATGGCTACTTCGATACATTCAGGGTACGCAGGGCTACGTCTTAATGTTTGAGAAGTCTAAGGATAAGTTGGTTGGTTACGTCGATTCTGACTATGCAGGTAGTGTGGATAGTAGGAGATCAACTTAAGGGTACTCGTTTGTATTAGTGGGTGGAGTGATTAGTTGGATGTCTAAGCTTTAGTTTGTGGTGACTCTTTCCACTACTGAAGCTGAGTATATGGCAGTGACAGAAGCTTTCGAGGAAGCTGTTTGGTTGAAAGGAATGATAAATCAGTTAGGGCTTTAGCAAGAAGTCGTGTTGGTTAATTGTGATAGATCAAGTGCTATAAATTTGGCTAAAAATTCTGTTTATCACTCACGTACTAAACACATTGATGTGCATCATCATTTTATTCGACAGGTGCTTGAGGAAGAAGATGTGACTCTGGACAAGATTCACACTAGTGTGAATCCGACGGATATGCTGACCAAGGTGGTCCCTACAGAGAAGTTCAAGTTCTGCGTAACTTCTCTGGGACTGGCGAAGGCTTGACGGAGACACAGTGATACATGAGAAGCAGTGACTATGATTGATGATGAGTTGGTCCTTTGAAGAGTAGAAGAGATGATTCGATGTTATATGATGCTTTGGTAGAGTTTATTGTGAAGGCCTCATTACTGTGCAACATCAAAGTCCACCGACCGGTCGGCCAGTGGACAGATTGTGTAGTTTGAAGCCCAAACTCTCTGGACATATTTTCGTGTTTTGAGACCGGTCATCAAACCTGTCACTGGTAGCTCAGACCGGTTGCCCGACCAGTCGCAGAGTGCTCAGACTGGTCTGGGGATATGTCTGAGTTGAGGCAACGGGCATGTATCTCTCTGGACCGTGTGTGACCGGTCGCCCGATCAGTCTGCGGTCTGCGGAATTTGTAATGTTGCGCGGTTTTCGCACTACTTGTTTCTAATTTCAAATTTTCTCTTATAAATATGTTTCCTAATCGTGTTTGGAACTATTCTAAGCAATACCTAGGTGATCTAAACGGGATTAGGGTTATTGGGAGAGAGGATTGAGAGTGTTGTGTGCCTTGTTCATCTTCGGGATCTACTCGGGTAGTTCTAGCTCTGTAATCATCTGAATTCATAGTGGAAGGTGTCGCTTTGTGCCGTGGTTTTTTCCTGCAAGGGTTTTCCACTTAAAATTCATTTACTTTTGCGTTGATTGCTTGTGTAGCTGTGTAGTGATTGTTTGATCTTCTTCGGTGCTTCCGCTGACCGGATTTCCAACAATATCTAGATCTCCAGTGGACCCCCACAAGAAACAGCGGTAGAGTGATGTTCCCCATTGAAACTTTTTAGGGTCCACAAAGATCTGAATCTAAGGACGGGTCGACCGCCGTTTGAAGATTGAGAGTCTGATCCATTTCTGTTATGTTAGATAGCCAACCCACCGGGCGGCTACTCATCTAATAAAGTCAAATTGTTTTCAAGCCCAATTCGGCTCTTACTGGGTATTTACATAGGTCCATGGCTCATGGGCTAGACCTGGACATGTTTAGCCCAGGCCATTTACGGCTCTAGTTCTAGGCGGGCTTTAGCTCATGACCTCAACATTGAAACACACCATTAAGCTGTTTGCATTGGGTAAGTTCATAAATAGGGTTTTTCCTATCACCAATGTTCCCTGGACTGAAAACTACGGGAAGGGCAAGTGAGAATGGGCAGAGTCTGGATCATGACCAATGCCCTGGGTATGGGCCCGACCGTCCGTTACAAGCTCCATTCCTGGGCTGAGCCCAACCCATCACTAATCAAGCCAGAATAGTAGCCCAGATTTTGCCGAATGAGTATATGAAAAGCTAGAGCCCAGCGAAAATCAAAGTTTCAAAGTCCATAAAAAGTGGGCCAGGCCCAAAATAGGCAGGACACTCTTTTCAGCGACACTGCAAGATGTATCAGGAAGCCAACAAATGTATGTTGATATGGACTGTTTGTCGAATTTCTTTCAATATCCACCTCTTTCATACATGTCTGGCCCACCTACTCTAAAGTGGACCTGCCTGATGAGATGTACTAGCTAGAGTTCCTTCTCGTGAGAGTTGATCGGATGGTTGGAACTGGGTGATGGGCCATCACTAGAAATTTACATTGAGGGCTGATGATCGTTGATCAAAGGTTTAATCTTCTCGTTCTCATTAGGTGTGACCCAAATAAACAATGGGATCTGTATGTCTAATGAACGACTGTCTATTGGGTTTTGATAAACATGGATCATAGCTACCATGCAGGGGCTCGTTTTCACCATTGGATGGTACAGTTTGGTAGAGAACAGTACTGAGAACATGCATGCATGGTATCATTGTAATATCTTTCTTATGCCATACAAGTGGGGCCCGTGGGATATTGATCCAGACTGTTGATCATGACTGGAAAATTACCAGCCCTCAGATATCTGTCCACGTTTTCAGGCTGTTGAGGTATTTTCTATTAACCGACTCTTTAGAGGATACTGATATAAGGTCTAGGAATCTCTATTTCTAGTGATTTTCCTAATTCTAACTTCCATATAGTAGGCCCCATAAGATCAAACTGTCTGGATCACCAAACCATGGGACTATTTATACTGCTACATCAATTTGTTGATCATGTCACCAGGTGTTCAGCAATGATCCGGAGAATGTTTGTAGTCTTTCTAACGGTTTTTGGTTTTCAGTTCCTTTTAGTGGGCCCATGGGTCGATAAGATAATCCAATCCACTGATATTATGTGTTCCATTTTGAAAGGCCAATGCATCGGTTAAGATCTCTGAAACATTGGCCCCACTTGTTTACATTGCACCTGCTAATGTAAGGTACAAAATCCGCTCATCTTCACCATCCATCCATGGACAACATCTCCTCGTTGAGACTGTGCTAATCTTTCAGCTTGTGGCTTGTGGATGAACTGCTGTGAAGAGAAATACAGTAACTGTCCACATTTAACGAAAATGGCCAAAGATTTATGGCTGGATCAGATATTGGATATGGTATGGTCCATTTATGATGGGCCCAATAAGCCAATGGGCTTGAGTCAGTGAATTATGAGCCCACCTATACAATATGATAACATGATCCTATCGGGCATGTCTTCTGATAGAGAATCCTGTAATATCTCTTTTCAATTGTACCGGAATCGTCTACCCTCTCCAACACCCCCCGTGCAACACCCTACCTTTGTGGGCCCCACCATATTTTAAATGTAAATCCACTCCGTCCATCAGGTGAAAACAATTATTTGAACTGTACATAGATACTAAAGATCAGCCTAATAAAAACCTGTAATGGGTCATACCATTGGAAAGAATGTAAATTGGCTCCTAAACCTCTAAGTTCATGCAGTGTGGCCAGCCTGGTATTTCGGTCGGGCTAATTTTGTTGTATTTTCATTTCATCCTGGTGAGTTATGCCTGATTAACGGGTTTGATGAAAGATACACATCATGGTGCTCCCATAAACCTATGGCCGCATCCCATTCCCATTGTTCCCGGAGGCGTGGTCCACCTGAGTTGTTTATATTGCAGATTTTTTGTTCCAGCTTCTAGAATTGAAGTTAGAACCTGATGGACGGAGTGGATTTTACATATACAAGATGGTGGGCCGAACAAGCTTGGGTGTTTTAGGGCTGCCAAAACATTCGATTGGATTGCGTTCTTTCCTATCTACCTTCCACTATCTAGTGGTCCGGTAGAATAATAACAATGAATACGGCCATTCATAAACTTTTTTTTTTTTACCCGATGATTTCTTTTGTTTAAAATATGTCGCTAACCTGATGAGCAGACATGCCTGACTTTGGCCCAGCGCCCACCTGATAAGGGCTTGGATCATGTAACTTGCCATGTGTTGCTGGACGGTTTTTGATAGGACTGAAAAAACTGGAATACGTATCCGTTTCCCGGTTTGTTTGGTTTCCATGTTACATGTATTATACCTTTTGACGCCCTTCAAAAAATGTATGAATATTTTTGCTTTAAAAAATGGGTCTAAAAGTAATGGCTTAAATTTACGGATCCTAAGGTAATGTATATGATATATCCGTGCTGTACATCTTTCTTAACAGAACATTTTGGGAATTGAACCTAAAAATGAAGCAGATCTAACGCTCAAGTAGCCCACACCAATGGAATCAGTTGCCATAATTAATATGTCCACTGTTGGAAGTTGTTTCATTCATGGGGTCTACATTGACACTTATTTGCCATCTAATGGGTTCATAAGGTTACATAGACTAGGATAAGGGAAAAACACAAATATCAGCTTGTTACAAAACTTTGGTGTTTGATTCCTATTATTTCGTGTGGTGTGGCTCACTTGGGCTTTGGATCTGCCTCAATTTTGGGCTCATGCCCTAAATTCAGCTGGCATAAAAAATGGATCGTGTGGATAAGCTACATATATTATGGTGAGCCCCACATTTAGTACACATAATCCTATTTTTAGCCGTTCAAAAAGTAACCCGTCACCTGTCTAGGTAAATAATGAGTACACATTTACAAGGTAATTACTGTTAAACATGAGTTAGATAAGTAGAAAAGTGAAAAGTTAAAAAGCAAAGGAAAAGACCAAGTTATAAGAATAAGTAGCTTTAAGCATATAAGTTACTTTGCAAGCATGTTTAACTAACTAGATGAAGTGGAAAAAGTAACTTAAGCCTTATATAGATATGATCAAATAGGTTACTTTAGGTCCTTGCCTCATTGGTAGACCCACATGATGGGCAATTAATAATTGTAAACCCCACATGGTAGATGGTCCACATCAACGGTCGGCCTAATGATGAGTGGCCCATATATATCCAAGGAAGGCCCCGCATGATGGAAGGCCCATAAGATGGACTTTCCACATAAAAGGTGGGCTTCACATGATGGGTGGTGGACATTGAAGATAGGCACCACATGATGGACAATAATATCCATGGTGGACCCCACATGATGGATGACCAATATCAAAGGTGGGGCCTACCTAATGAACTTTGAACATTAAAGGTAAGCCCCTAATGATGAATTGCCCACATCCAAGATGACCCTCATTTGGCCAACATCAAAGGTGGGCCAACACAATAAACAATCCACATCAAAGGTCACCCCACATGGTGGACAATGGATGGAAGGGGAACCAAACACTTCAGGATAATTACTAATGATTTTGGAAACCAAACATGCTTTTCTATTTTCGGCTAATAAGTATATTGTTTGCCAAACATGCCAAACTGCTGATTAAGTAGAATCAAGATAAGTTACTTATAGCATAAGTAGCTTATCTAAAACAAGTTATGATCCGAACACCCCCTTAATGACTCAAGTTAGAAACTTACCTGGTGGTATCCAAACAGGCCCTTTTGACTCTGACCTGTTAGGTCAGACGTGTGATGAAGCTACTCGAATTGCGTAGCTAGCGTAGCACATGGCACCCATGTGATGTATGTGTTTCATATCAACGTCATCCATCCATTTTTCCAACTCATTTTATGGTATGAGCCAATAATAAAGCAGATCCAAATCTCAGGTGGACCACTCCACAGAAAAAGGGGTGATTGAACGGCTACCATTAAAAATTTCTTATGGACCATAAAAGTTTTGGATCAAGCTGATGTCTTAATTTGTTTTCCCTTCATTCAGGTCCGTGTAACCTTATAAACCGGTTGGACGACAAATAAACATTACGGTGGCCCCATGATGTTTGTAATGGTGGGCATTCAATCACCGCCATTTCTTGTGGTGTGGTCTACTTGAGATTGGAGCCCTTCATTTTTAGCTCATGCCATAAAAAATGAGCAAAAATGAGCTAGCAAAATGGATCTACAGTGTGGATATAAAACACATACATCATGGTGGCCCCACATTCATGGATCTACCTAACTCAGGCATCACTTATAACAAGATAACTGTACAATTAGACAATGCCCACCTGTATAATCCTCCATCCTGTTGGCCACTAGTGGATGGTTGATGGATCAGATTTCCATTGAACAATCATATCTGTCTGATCAGCGGTTGTATGCCCATTGCATGCAGCACCTTGGTCCTTCTACTTCTCCTGGACAATATAATTCCCACTCTCACAATTGCGTCCGCGACAAAGAAACTTAATTAAGGTTTGAATCTTTAGAACTTTTTTTTGTGTGTGCGCGCGTGCACCTTCCAGATCAGCAGGCAAAACCATTGATGAATACTTGGTAAGATTATAATAGTATTTTTGGAATAAGATTATATAAAATTTTGTGAGGATTTAGTGTATTTCAAGGTTATAAGAGAAATGAGACCATTCATAAGAGTATAATATAAAATATGTTAGTGTTATGTTAGTGGGAGTTACTTCTGTCTATTTTCTTCATTCCTTTTTTTTTTTCTTGTTTTCTTTTCTTTTATTTAGTAGGAGGGGTCTAGGTTGTGATCTTGTTAATATAGATCTTGATGAATTCTCTTCATAGTTCGTCAAAATAAAATACAGGCTCAGAAGAAGTTACATTGATGATTAGATTAGAATCATGAATGACTCCATTTTACTTGGAAGTGGATTGTTATCCCCAGATAAAACAGTGACGGCCACTTAGGGTTGGACCTCTATATTTAGAGATTAACGTACGTTAAGGTACCGTTACAGAAAGTATAGGTAAGCAAGGGAACCGCTAAGACGTCATGTGCTATGTGGTTGAGACTGGTTACTTTGGTTCGTTAGTACTTAAGATAAAGAGTTTAACAATACTAAAAGCGATAGAACTCATCGAAGTCGTACAAGATTCTCTTCAGAACCTAGATATTAGAAGTAATGAAGAAGGCCTTTTCGACTGAAATGTTTCACTACTTCCGAGACTAACAGCAATTTGTACAGTAGTCAACCCGCGAAAGGTCACTAGTCGAGCTCATCTTCCTAGGGTTTTGATTATGTAGAGGTACACACCTGCGGAATGGCGGGTATGGTATGAGATGCTAAATGTTTACAAACTTACAATCCGTTATAAATTTCTTTTATTTTTATTACCAATCTATATATGACTCTCCCTCTTTCTCTTATAAAGTAAATTTATTAACTGTAAAGACGGAAAGGGTTTTAAATCTTATAGACTCTTATTCCTTAACCGATCATACCAAACAGATCAGGAAAATTCTTTTATAGGATTTTAAACTTGTTCTTAGGTAACAAGTGTGCACGCACGTGTGTGTGTAAAGTGTGTGTGTCTGTGTGTTACATAATACCGATCTCCTTATTAAATCATTGTTAAGAAGTATGAAATAATTTCACACTTAGTTACACCCCGGGTTAGATTGGTTACAAATTAGTAACACATGTGAACCTATTCTTCCCGGTAGTACTTAACAAAAAAAAAAAAAAAATTAAGTACGGGTTATTTAGTGGAACTACCCTACTAGTGACGGTAAGTGTTTACACGTACGTGAGTTAACATTGTTAGTATCAATAAAAAATCAGTACATGCTAGTTGTTCATAAGGAAAATAAAACAAGTAATCTTCACCCTGGTAGTATCGATAAAAAATCAGTACATGATAGTTGCTCATAAGGAAGATAAAACAAGTAGTATTCACCCTGATGAACTAGCGTTCTCTCTATAGGTAGGAAAGTTAAACATGAACTTACATCCAGCAGTGGTGATTTAATTTTAGTGTAAACAGTCTAAGAAGCTAGAAAAACCGAAAGAAGGAATAATTCTCAAATTAATACAATAATAACAAAAATCAGAATACGTCCCCTTAGGTGAACTGCATACGTCTTTATAGGTAACTCATCTAATAAAAGTACGTATGGTAAGAATTATTCGAAGTGGTATTATAATTATATACCTTTAATAACGGTTAGCAAAACGTTCTATTTACTTAATTTTTTTCCTAATTTTTAACGGACCTCCTTACATGGGTTAGCTAGGGAATTAGGGTTTACACGATCAAACTAAAACTCTCGTTGAAAGTCGTCGAAACCTCTCCTTTGAACGATTTGGTTTCAGTGGGTGTACCCGTTGGTATAGTAGTAGTTCTTCTTGTAACGAACAAAATCCAGCGCTACTTGTTAACCACAAAGTCTTACTACTACTTCTATGAGATTGCGGTTTCGTTGTAGTTATCGATATAAATCGGAGACCCATTCTAAGTTTAAGGAGTTACCTCAAACAAGTAGACGTAAACCTACGTTGGTGAAGAGGTCTGATGGTAATCCGTACATGAGTTTGTGATCTCGAAACTTTAGTAACGGTAATTTTAGTTACGAACTCGTTTGGCAATTCTAGAACTGTTCTAAAGCTACAGCCTATAAAGAATTACGAAGCGTAAGTCGACGTTTTGAGAATTTTCGAGGAACAACATCCTCCAAGTCATGGAAGTGACGCTGTTCACAAAGTTTCGTAAGATCTTAAGGAAATATATGTCTCGGCTTTGAAGGGTGTAGTTAATTTAATCGATTTCTTTTGGGTAGACAGCGAACTTCCTCTAGACGTATTCTTTGAACATTGGTGACTAACACACCTTCTACCTCTTCTTCGAAAGAAACCTCTTAAAGAAGAGGTTATTTCTTTGGTTTCTATGTGCTGTTCTCTTAACTTCTACTTTGGTGTTATTATTAACACTGAAAATGAGACCCTCGTTCTCCGAAAGGTAAAGAATCTTCGAACAAATTTGGTATGGAATTGCATTAGATGGAATTAACACTTTAGTGAACAATGATTGCATGTCTGGAAATAAACATGGTATTTTGACCCTCCAATCCCACATTTGGCACGACATCCGTCACTGTAAGCCCCACCCTCAGAGGTCCCACCCACCTTGGTGGATCCGGGGTCTCACCAAATTTGCTCCCTTGTTAGATAGGTTGAGGCCACGCAGACAAGATAATGGGCGGAATGCACAACCCTCGTCAAAAAGCTTATTCAACAAGAGAATTGCAGAGGAACGGTCCTGGCTTAGTTAGCACAAGGTTGGTGCAGATATTACTTTCCCTTGCGTGTTTAAAATTTCTTAGAAATAAAATATTAATTAACAAGCAATGGTCAACGTACACATGGCACGCTTGTATGAATATTCTACAGTTTTCATCTATTTAGGGCATGAGTAGACTTTTCTCATTGGATGTTGACGGTTGGCTAGACTTGTGCCTCCTATTCTTTCCCTGTATTCATACAATGTGGAGATATGTACAAGCCTATTGAGAAAATTAATGCGCCATGTCCTCTAGGCATTGAAAATTAAGGGTGGGGATAAAAGTAATGCCGTGTATCCTCCTCCACATTGAAGAGTAAGTTCGCCGGAGGAGCAATGCCCATCAATGCCCCATTTCCGCCCCATGGACTCAAGTCTCTTAAGACAAATTGGCTCAATTGTCATATTAGCCTTCGGGTCACTCTTGTTGTACCTTATTCTTGGCAAGTGTGAAAAGAGTTAATCCGGTGGCTCCACATGTGAGAGAAAATCAAGAAGAAAAGTCAAAGTTATATTTAATTTCGTGGTGACCCGGCTGGCACTCTGAGACGATGCCATGACACCAAAGAAGATGAAAATGCATGAGAAGGTTGACGTAGTAGCAACGGAAAGGAGTAATGAATGAAGGAGTGGAAAGGAGTAATGAATGAAGGAGTAGAAGGGCAATCGCCCGAGAGAGCGAAGCAGTTACAAAAAGGAAGGTTATAAATAGTGAGAAGAATGGCAAGCCAGGGACACCACAAAAAATCCAACACCAAACAAATCAAATCAAATTATCTTTCAATTTATCATTTTCTATCTTATCATTAGTTCTTAGCATAATTTATCTTATTTTCTTTAGTGTAATCGTTCTTAATTAGCATCAAATAGATTACAATATCGCATTTCGTCTTGAAAGGTGAGCTATAGTCTGTTCTATGTGGCTGATTGTAAGTATTCTCTTTTATTACTTGATTTACGATATTGAAAAGTCTTTTTTACACAAGTCAAATGTGTAATCCATCTTTGAAGGACGAACCCCTCCCTCTAAATATTGCATAGTTAGAGCTGGGCACAAACCAAGCCAGCTCGAAAGCTCGGCTCAGATTGGTTTGAAAAAGCTCAGCTCAGATTGGTTCGAATGGAAGTTCAAACCAAACCAAGCCTCGGAGTCAAGCCCGTTTAAAAAAACAAACCAAGTTCAAACTATGGCAGTACCGGCTCAGCTCCGCTCGAAGCACGATTTGATTCGGCTCGTAGATTGTAAGCACACTATTTCCTGTGGTGTGATCTAGGACTGTCAACGGACTGGATCTTGGTCCGGATCCGCTTCGGATCCAATCCGATTTTACCAGATTCGGATCAATAATCCGGATCATCGGGTTGAATTCGGATCTTGTTAATCGAATCCATTTAAATTTCGGGTCGGATCCGGATCACCTTGGATCCGCCCCGATTAAGATCCGATCCGAATTTAAAATGAATTAAATAATATTATATATATTTTATATATAAATACATATTAAAAAACCACATACATTTTATCTCAAGTGGACCACAGTATTTACCATCCAACCTATTGAATAGCATCCACATGTATTCGGATTGGGTCGGAGTCGAAGTTGGATCGGCCAAATCTCAATCGGGTCGGGTTTGGATCAAATGTTTAAAGATCCATCAGATTTCGGGTCGGAGTCAGATCATCCCTGATCCGCTTAAATCCGAACCGTTGACAGCCCTAGTGTGATCCACTTGAGCTTTGGATATGATTCCATTTTGGGATCATGTCCTAAAATGATATGTAAAACAGATGGAAAGTGTGGATAATACATATACATGAAGACATGGATAATACATAATACATATACATGAATGCACATTGTTTCCTTGCACTTGTAAAATTATGCTCGTGTACTTTTGTTTGGAAAATGCTCTTACATGTCTATTTTGAAGCTACACTCCTTTAGAGAATGTTAAACATCATATAATAAGATACTTTTATAATTTTTTTTCTAACTTTTTTTTCTAACTTTTTAAATAATTTTCTATTTAAATAAACAAGCAAAAGAAGAGTCGCTACCTGTTTGAACTTGGCCCGGCCCGATTCAAAATTTTCAACCAAACCGATCCCAGCTTGAACTAGATTTTTCTGGAGCAAACCAAACTTGGGCCGCATGGGTCAGCCCGAAACTCAAACCAAGCCAATCCACAAACTAAGGTGGCACAAAAACAAACCAAACGAAACTAGGGCTAACTCAGCCCGGCCCGGATCATTGCCCACCTCTACGCATAGTCTCATTAAAACAACTGAGCGAGTGGCTAAATAGGTGACCAATCTTTACAGATTCTGGTCATATACGGCCGAACATGGTGTATCTGCCTATTCTGGCTCTCGGGGTCATTGTATAACACGGCATATTCTTTTATAATGCAGCAAGAGTACAACAACATTGCAGATTTTGTTTCGCTTGGTTATGCTTAACCAATAATCGAATTGCCTTTAAATTTGATTCTAGCTTCCCTGGAATATGATCTTCATCATAGATGGTTTAGATTTTCAAGATTATCTTCTAATGGGCCACCAATCAGATCAGAGGTCGCCTCTCAAAATCATACAATTCAGGTACCTCCAGAATCAATCATCTTACTTTCAACACTACTGAGTGTACAGAGGTCGAATTGGTCTCAAATTTTGAACATTAGTAGAAACATTCCTCCTCTAGATGATAGACTGCTTAGATTGTCCAAATAAATTCTAAAATTAGGTTTGAAAATTAGAACACTTAGAGCTTTTTATAAAGTTTGTGCAGTTGGAATCTTTCTGGATGATCCATCTTTCTTCAATCGGTACGATTAAACCACAGATCCTTTTAACTTGAAATTTTGCGGTTATTCATATATAGATGTGGTCTAGAAGATGGTCAGATTAGATTCTTCATATCATCAATGATGGGCCACCTAGACAATTCCAGAGTTGAGTAGTGGAATCAGGAAACGTTTTGGATAGTTCATATTGTTTTAGCTGCCACGGTCAATCCGTAACTTCGATTGACACGAAACACTTAAATTTTTTCGGCATTGAGCTAATATTCAATATAGATAGATTGGATTTGTAATAATCATTAAGATGGGCCCCAAGAACTAGGCCAAAACCCAAAAAAGGGAACAACCTTGCTATTTGAAATCTAAAAATTAAAAGTGCATGGCCGATCGGTCTTGACCGGTCGGTCTGGTTCAGTTGGCTTTTTAGTAGCTGGTGGATGGTGGCAATATAGCTGGCCGATCGGTTGGTCCTTGTGGCTCCATTTTCCTCTTCTCTCTTTACATCCCTCTTGCTCCTTCTCTTGCTCTTTCCTCCTTTCTTCCTTTAACTTTCATGATGTTTAGCAAGAGCTTTTTAACATTAAATTAGTGTTCCCTCTCTCTCATTCCTACAATAACAAAAACATGCATTAAATAAGTCTTTTATCGTCGAAAACATGTATAATGTGGTGATGAAAAAGGGTTAGAATGTGTATAATTCATGGCTCAACAGCACTTTCCTTATGTAATTCTTAAACTATGGATATATTTTACATGTGCACTCTACATTATATAGTTGATTCTTGTGTTTACATGCATCATGATTATGAGTGATTGAACCTGTATGCTTGGATTTGCTTGACTTGGATTGAAATCATGGAATGCTTGATGATTGAATTGCATATTTCATCATGAAATGCATTGAATTTAATTACTTGTTTTGGTGGGATTATTGAGAGGGGGTTTCCTTGGCCTTTTATGACAATGATGATTGTTTGGTGGGATTATTAAGAAAGGGATCCCTTAGCCTTTATGGCAAGGATGATTGTTGAGTAGGATTATTAAGATGAGGTTCCCTTAGCCTTTTATGGAAAAAGATGATTATTTGGTGGGACTATCGAAAGGGGTTCCCTTGGCCTTTCTGGCAATGATGATTATTTTGTGGGATTATTGAGAGGGGCTTCGCTTGGCCTTTAGCAATCATGATTGTTTGATGGGATTGTCGAGAGGGGACTAGAGGATCATCTCCAAGATGACTTACATTGTATGCATGACTCCTTCATTATGACATTTTAATCATTTTGAAAACCTTGTATCATGGCATTACATGCATCTCATTATATATTTTACGTATATCCATCGTGTCTATTTCAAATTCATGACATCCTTGTATCTTATCTTGATTTATGCTAAGTTGTATGTCGGTTTCAAACTTGTGGTAGATATAATCTTATTGGGCTTCCAGCTCACCAAAATTTAACATGTTACATGTTTATAGAAAGAAGATGAGCAGAAGATAAAGAATACATAAATGACTATTTTTATTAGAAATTAGGTTTTAATTTATTTTAATATTATTAAAAGCTTGTAATGGACTCAAGGTGAAGAGAGTGATGTGAAGAATATACTAGTGATAGTAGATTTAAATTTTGAGGTTTATAAAGTTTAAGTCTTTTCATGGTTTAGATGATTTAATTTTGATTTGGATGGGATGAATGATGATTTGCATGTAAATGTGATAAATGAATGCATAAAATATTAGTTCACACCCTAGAATTTGGGATCAAGGTCACCGTTCTGAATTTCAGGGCATGACAATCTGTCATAATTCCTTGCTTTTAATGCGGATGTAAAACCCAACGATCGTATTTGTTTAAAATGGTTTTGCACTCATTTCATTCATCTTTTCGTTTACCACCTTCTTCTCCTCCTATTGCTATATATTGCCACATTACTTTCTCCTCTTCTCCCATGGCTTACTCATCTTCTAATGCTCCCCAATATGTAGCCATGATCATTCTTACCCTTGATATGGTTAGTCCTTTCTTGGAGGAATCAACACTGGTGACTTTATGAAATCATCTTTGATCTTATCAAAAGCAGCTTGATGTTCTTCTTACCACAAGAATTCTTCTTCGACCTTCTCTTTGATTAATGGAGAGAATGCATTGATTTTACCTCCCAAATTCGAGATACATTGGCATAAGAAATTAATTTGGCGACTCTTTGTAACTCCTTGTATTTGGGTGGCCAGGCCTCCAAATTGCCCATACCTTATTTAGTTCGACTTGGATACCTCGGTGATAAACTAAGAAACCCAAGTTATCAACCAGCACTTCAACGACACATTTAAGTGGGAGAAAACCCAATGCACTCTATCCTCGAGCATGGAAAAATAAGTATAGGTACAAAGCCTATGCCCTATATCAACTTCAAATATGTATGAATTTAATGGTTAAAAGATGTTATATCAAATATCCACAAATTGAGGGTGTGGATATACAAAAGCTTCACCGAGGTAAGTCCCACATGCATGGTAAGGGTAACACCTGGATCACAACTAATCCTTTCCTCTCAATCTTCTTCTATTGAGGGCCCATTGAAGAAGATTTTTCTCATTGGATATTGACTGTTAGCTGGACTTGTGTGTCATAGTTGCCAGGTCTTCATGTACAAGTGTACTGAGAAAACCCAATGCACTATATCCTCGAGCACACTGTAGGGACAAAAGCTATGCCGTGTATCCTCCACCTTGAAAAGTAAGTTTATGAGAGAGAAATCATGCCGTACCTTCTCATAGATTTAACCACTCAGCTCAAAGAATCCTGAGGTGATATGGTATAGCCGTGCAATATGGAGCATGCTAAAGCCATTTCTTCACATAAGACATAAGATGTAAGGTGTGGATTGAAGATGTATCAATTAATTACCATCAAAATAGTTTTTCCTACTTAGGACGGTAATTAAGATGGTCCAAATCAAACGTTGATGGGATGGTCACAACTATTTTGATTAGTGTGGGAAACCGAGGAGAAAATTGATTCATGGACTTCAAATACATATGATTTTGATAGTCAAAATATGTTATATCAAATATCTACGATCGAGGGCATGTATATACTAAAAAAAGAAAAGAAAATCATCAAGGTAAGCTCCACATGGTAAGGGTAAGACCCACTACTGTATGCAGGTGTTACTGGAGTAACATCTAATCCACTCACCCTCAATCATCTTCTATTGAGGGCCCCATTGGAGAAGAATTTCTCATTGATATGAGTGTTGGCTGGACTTGAGTTTCCTAGTCGCCGGTCTCCATCCAATGTAGAAAGAATTACAAGTCCACTGAGAAAATTCAATGCATGCACTTCATCCTCCTGGCACTTGGAAAATAAGTAAAGGGACAAAAGCTATGCCGTGTATCCTCCTCCACCTTGAAAAGTATGTTTGTGAGAGAGAACAAGGGCAGCTGGAGAACCTGCCTCCACGGCACCATGGGGCCCACCGTGATGTATGTTTTTTTTATATCCATGCCATTCATCCGGTTTGCCATTTTATTTTAGAGCATCAGCTGAAACATGAAGCAGATCCAAAACTCAAGTGCACCACACGGCAAGAAACAATTGTGATAATGACACCGGCAATTGAAACTTTCCTGAGGCCTACCGTGATGCTTATTTTTCTGTCCAACCTGTCACACAGACTTGGATGAAGAGAAAACACAAATTTCAGCTTGATCCAAAACTTTTGCAGCCCTCAAGAAATTTTGAATGGTGAGCACAAGTAGTCACCGGTCGATCTACCATGCACCTGTCATGCACCATAGGCGCCTTTGCAGCACCAAAATTAGCCTTCGACTGACTCATAACAGCACCGAGTTTCAATCGAACTAGTGGTCACGGCAATGCACATTGTGATATGGAAACCGTGTCTAGAACGTAAACTCTTTCGGCGCCAATTGGTGCCGCTTGTTGTCTTTGGTTTGCATGTATTGTGGGGACACGGCTTTGGTGGATCCCTGACTGTGGGGCCCACCGTGATGTATGGCTCTTGTATCCATGGGGCATGGCTTAGGTGGATCCCTAACTGTGGGGCAGACCGTGATGTACGTGCCTTATATCAACGCAGTCCATCCGTTTTGGAAGCTCATTTTGGTGCATGATTAGTGGTGATAGAATACCCACCATTAAAACATCTCGGGGCCAGAAGAATGTTTATTTGCCATCTGACCTGTTGCAAAGGTCACAAAGACCTGGATGAAGAGACCACATAAATATCAACTCGATCTAAAACTTTTGTGGCACACAATAAGTTTTTAATGGTCAATCACAGCTGTTTCCTACAGTGTGGTCCACCTGACATTTGGATCTGCTTCATTTTCTGCATCATGCCCTAAAATGAGATTTCAAAACGGATGGACGGCATGGATATAAGGTTCATACATCGAGGTTGGCCCTACGGTGATGGATCTATCCACGAATCCAGGAAGCCTCACCTCGTAGACCGCACCACAAAAAACAGTGATGATTGTCCATTAAAAACTTCTCAGGGGCTACTGTTTGGGTCGCCCTTTCGTCCAGGTCTTTGTGACCTTATCAATAGATTGGATGGCCTTTTAGAAGGTTTTAGTGGTAGGCGTTCAATCACTACTGTTTCCTGTGGTGTGACTTGGATCTGCTGCAGTTTGGGTTCTTATCATAAAACTATCTGGCAAGACAGATGGACGGACGGTCCTGTCAGGGGCTCTGTGGGCCCCACAATCATGTATGAGTTTTATTCAACTCTCAACTCGGACGATTTTTGGAAGCTTCAAAAAGCTCCGTGTGGGGGCCACACAATTCTTTGGATCGACACATCCTTATGCCAGCTATGCAAAGGCAAGAGAATCAGAGCATGGACCCATGTAAACGGAGGAGAGATGCCAGTCCTGGACTTCTTCCTTGCTGGGCCTGGAATAGGCCAAGGCGTGTTTGGCATTGCCATTCGCCAATTAAAAGTACGACCCATGGTCTTTTGGTACCATGTGTGGTTTAGTTCCTCTTAAATGCCTTTCTGCATGTGTGGGTAACTTGGTCAATGGTACATTAGAACAGTTTGGGGCTGATATTGGATTGCGTGCTGAGAAACTCAGTATGGTTTTTATCGTACCGAGTAGACTCTGTTGGGCCCACCGTGAATGTATGTGTTTATCCACACTGTCCATCCATTTTTCCTGCTCATTTTTGGGGTTGGGTCTCAAAATTGAATTATATCCAGAGATCAAGTGGACCACATCACAGCAAACAGTGGCAATAATGATTTCCACCGTTGAAACCTTTCGAGGGCCCACAGTGATGCTTATTTGTCATCCAACCTGCTCATAAGATCACACGGGCATGGATGAAGGGAAAACAAAAATATCAGTTAGATCCAAAACTTACATGGCCTCCAAGAATTTTTCAATGATAGACAACATTCAATTCACACTGTTTCCTGTGGTGTGGTCCACTTGAGATTTGGATATGCTTAATTTTTGAATTCCAGCCCTAAAATTATCTGGTAAAATGGATGGACGGAGTGGATAAAATACATAAATTAAGGTGAGCCACACAGAGTTTACTCAGTATGCTTATCCTACTGAGTTACTAGCACGCAATCCGCTTCATTTCGGGCTGGACTGGCCATGGGCTCCACTAATTTTATCAATTTTGGACTTGGCCTAGAGAGAAAGGCCCAATCTGATATTTGTTTTCTCCTTCATCCAGGTCTGTGTGACCTTTTGAACAGGTTAGATGGTAAAAAAACATCATGGTGGGCCCTAGGAAGCTTTCAACAGTGGGAATCATTGTCTCCTTTGTTTTCTGTGGTGTGGTCTACTTGAAATTTGGATATGCTTCATTTGTGTGCTGATGCTTTAAAATGATCTAGCAAATTGGATGGACTGTGTGGATACAACACATACATCATGATGGGGCCCACAGAAATTGGTGATGTCAACACATCACAATGGTCGATGGTGTGCGGCACACTACGTAATCTGCTTCTCACCCCTACCACCTACATGTCACCTGGCTGGGCATCAAAGCCAAGAACGGGTGTGTCGAGGTAGGTGGGATCCCTGACCATGGGGCCCACTGTGATATATGGGTCTTATATCCACGCTGTACAAGTGAGAATGGGCAGAGTTTAGAGCACGATCAATGCCCAGGGTCTGGGCCTGCCCGTTCTTAATCGATCTGCATTCTATACTAACAGGCCAAGAGTTTTAGCCAGATTTGGCCCAATGAAATCTGGCCCAACGAGTATATGCAAAGATCAAGACTGGCCCAAAACACTCTTTTCAGGGAAACTGCAAGATCAGGAAGCCCAAGCCTAAAATAGTAAGGAAAACAAGACGTATCTTGAATCCTGCTTTGCTTCGACGCGAGTATACATTTGGTAGGTGATTAGGTGCGGCCCTGGACTCATGCAAAACAGTGCAGCTAGCGCTGTGCACGAGCCGAGCTGGATTGAAAACTCACTCTGCTCGAAAAAGCTCAGCTTGGCTCGATTTAAAAGGTGTTTCAAACCAAATTGAGTCTAATTTTTAAATTTGAGCTAAGCTCGAGCTGACTTGAGCTCAATTTGGCTCAGTTCAAAACCAGGGTCGGTTTGGTTCAAACTAGGCTCTCTTCCGCTCGGTTTGATTTAAAATTATATAAATATTTTGTTTGAGCGCTCCTCTCCGAACACTAATTTCCTTTTCATTCGAAGCGCCCCCACACAGCCCTCCCATGCCTAGTCGCCCACCGACCGTCCGACAGCCATCGCTCATGGTATCTCTCTCTCTCTCTCTCTCTCTCTCTCTCTCCCTCTCTCTCTGTTCGGCTCGGCTCGAACTCGGCTCGAAAGGTCGAACAAATCAAGCCGAGCTGGCCATCCTAACTCGAGGACAAAACTGAGCCGTGGTTGAGCCCAAGTAGTCCGCTGGTCAAGCCAAGCTGAGCTGGGCCTAGCTCGATTTGGTTTGAATAGTAACAGCTCTAGGTGCAACCCTTACCATGAGGCCCACCTTGATGTATGTACTATATATCCACGGTTGAAACTTTAACCAATGAGTTCAACCCAAACTCTGTGAAAATTCTAGGAATTTTGATTGGTCGACTAAAATTGTTGATAGGTCAAAAATGCTAAAAATCATCCAGAGAATTTTTATTGATTGCTTGTGGTGGAATGATTGATTAGCATGTTGGACCGCCGAACTATGCTGTCAGTTATTAATTCTTCTTGGTCTTCATACATTCCATCTCTAACATGAATGTGCTTGATCCACGCCCTTCATTGGGGTTCTTGTTCTATATCACCAAGTTCCTACGCTAGAAATTTGGGTGGGGCCAACAGTGATGTTTCTGATAAATCTGCTCCCTTTATCCATTTTTTCAAGTCATTTTAAGACATGAGACAAAAAACAAGTAAGATCCAAAACCCAAGGAGGCCGCACGAGTGGAAACAGTGGGGATTGAACGGCCTACGTTGAAACATTCATATGGCCACTATCACACTTTCTATTTTTCAGTTCATCCCATGGGGATGACCTTATAAACAGTTTGGATGGCATATAAACATCAAGGTGGATCCAAAAAGGTTTCATTGGTAGGCATTTATTTCGCCACTATCTCCTTTGGTGTGGCCTCCTTGAGCTTTGGATCCACTTCAGTTTTGGTCTCATGTCCTAAAATGAGCTGGCAAAATGGATGGATGAGGTGAATTTATCACAAACATCACGTGGACCCACTTAGCTTCCCAACGCAAGAACTTCCTTCCCAAGCAATCTGTGTCCACTATCACAACTTTCCTTTCTAAGGCAATTCACATCCACAATCACATGATTTAACATCGGACCCTAAAACACAGTATATCTCCATTTAAATATTTAGAAATCAGACATTTAAATAAATAGAAATCAAAATAAAGAAACCATAGCTTGACACAGGTTATTTGTGATGAAAACCGTGTTGGGACTAGGGCTGTAAATGGATCAGATTTGGACCAGATTAATGTTGATCCGAATCAATATGATTTGATTAAGGATTTACATGATCTGAATCTAATCCGGATCAAAATTGTCTGATCCGAATCCTATCAATTTAAATTTTTCGAAATCAGAATCTGATCCCAATCCAATCCAATCAAAACATGTACTCCTTTATGTAATTTTGATTAAAAATAGCACGCTTTATATAAATTCGATAAAAAACTAGTGCAATTTAGGTTTTTTTTTTTTTTTTTCCCTTTTATACCCCCTATAATAGGATTGTTACCAGATCAGATTGGGGTCAATCTGAATCTGATCATCTAATTATTAAACAAATCAAATATTTTGATACAAATCCGATCCATTGATCTGATTAATGATCCAAACTTGAATAAATCGGATTGGATCGGATTCGGATCGACTTCGGACCATGATCCGATCTGTTGATAGCCCTAGTCGAGACGATTGCGTGACCTTGATGGAGTGTTGACGTGGCAAAGTTCCATGGGCCCCACCATGATGCATGTGTTATATCACTGTCCATCCATTTTGAGAGATCATTTTAGAGCATGAGCTAAGAAAGAGGCAAATCCAAAGCTCAAGTGGAACACACCACAGAAAGTAGCGGGGATTGAATGCCTACCATTGAAAACTTCTTGGTAGCCACAGAAGTTTTATATCAATCTGATATTTGTGTTTCTTTTTCATCTAGATCTAGGTGACCTTATGAACATGTTAGACGGCAAATAAATATCACGGCGGGCCCTAGGAAGGTTACATTGGTTGGTGTCCTTGTCCCCATTGTTTTATGTGGTGTGGTCGACTTGAGCTTTAGATTTGCCTCATTTTAGGCTCAGGCCTTAATATAATCTGGCAAAATGGATGGGCAATGTGGATATAATGCATACATAATGGTGGGTCCCATGGGACGTTGCCACACAGCCCACACCATCGAGGCCAGCAATTTGCTTCCTTTTTTTTTCCCCTGGAAGGTAGGAGCCACGCAATCGAGGACTAGGTACTACCCGACCCTGTCCCAAGCTCAGGACAGGCCCGGCGTAGCACGTACATGTCACATATATATTGGTGAAGGGCACATTGTCAGAGAAGACCTGCCACATCAGCAAGCCTGACACAATCATGTCACGCCTCCTCTCCCCCAATGCCCGCATGCCACGTACTACCCTGTCCTGAGCTCGGGATGAGTAATACCTAATCCTCGCTCCACGCAATTTGCTTGCTGTTGGGACGTAATCCTTCAAATGAGTTGATGGAATGACAATCCATCAGATCGTTTATTTAGGGTTCAGTTTGGGAGATATGTTGCTCGCCATCTTTTTTCTTCCTTCTTTCTGGCTTTTCCTATTTCCACTGTCCGAAGACAAAAAGCTCTTGCAGGTGGAATTTTTAACTCTTGAGGAAGATGCTGAATAGAAAATGGGCCCACCTAGTTTTGGGTTTGGTTTGGACTGATCTTCCGACGCGGTTTGGCTTGTGACCCAACACCAGCCAGCTAGCAAAGCTCTGTGGGCCCACCATGATGGATATGTTTATTCACACCGGCCATTATATTGCCAGCTCATTTTAGAGCATGAGCCCAAAAATTAAACATATCTATTGTGAAGGCCTCATTACTATGCAACATTAGAGTCCACCTACCGGTCGTCCGACCGGTTGGCCAGTGGACAGATTGTGCAGTTTGAAGCCTAAACTCTCTGGACATATTTTTGTGTTTTGAGACCAGTCACTGGTAGCTTATACTGGTCGCCTGACCGGTCGCAGAGTGCTCAGACCGGTCTGGGGACAGGTCTGAGTTGAGGCAGTGGGCATGCATCTCATTGGACTGTGTGCGATCGGTCGTCCAACCAGTCACCCGACCGGTCTGCGGTCTGCGGAATTTGTAATGTTGCGCGGTTTTCGTGTTACTTGTTTCTAATTTCGAGTTTCCTCTTATAAATAGGTTTCCCAATCGTGTTTGGAATTATTCTAAGCAATACCTAGGTGATCTAAATGTGATTAGAGTTATTGGGAGAGAGGATTGAGAGTGTTGTGTGCCTTGTTCATCTTGGGGATCTACTCGGGTAGTTTTAACTCTGTAATCATCTGAATTCATAGTGGAAGGTATCGCTTTATGCCGTAGTTTTTTCCAGCAAGGGTTTTCCACGTAAAATTCGTTTACTTTTGCGTTGATTGCTTTGTGTGGCTGTGTGGTGATTGTTTAATCTTCTTCGGTGCTTCCGCTGACTGGATTTCCAGCAAGTGGTATCAGAAATATCATTGGAAGGTTGAAGAAGAAGTTTTCTGAAATGATCTCATGACTTTAAGTACAAAGTTCGACGTTGAGAAGTTCTCGGGCAAAAACAACTTTGAGTTTTGAAAGGTGAAGATGTGTGCCGTCCTAACTCAGTAAGGGGTCGTGAATGCCCTTGGAAAGTGCCCTGCTGAGATGAAAGATGAGGAGTGGACGAAGATGGATGAGAAGGATATGGCCTCAATCCAATTGTGCCTTGTTGATGACGTCCTCTATAACATCATGAAGGAGAAGACCGTTGTAGAGACATGGGTCAAGCTAGAGAACATCTATGCGAAGAAGTCTCTAGAAAATCACATGTATCTAATGATGTAACTCTTCACTTTGAAGATGATGGAGGGGACAAATGTGGAAGACAACATTAGCACGTTAAACTTATTTACAAGTTGCTCGATTTTAGTGAGCAGATGAAGGACGAGTATCAAGCCTTAATCTTGTTCAACTCGCTTCCTAGTTCATATGAGTTACTCAGGGATTTGTTGTGTGCGGATAGGGATACTATAAGTGTAGAGACCATTGTTTCAGCCCTTCAATTGAAAGCCATGAGACAGAAAAGCGGTGATACTAATTCCTCCAAAGCACTGTTTATGAGAGGAAATAATTCTGAGCCAGGTGAAGGATCGTTGCGTTCTCGATCTAAATCGAAGGGTAAGGGCAAAGGCAAGTTGAAGTATTGGGGATGTGGCCAAGTTAGGCACATGAAGAAGGACTGCAAGAGTCATAAATATAACAAGGAGAAGTCAAGTGATTCTTCTAGGGAAGCCAATACAGCTGAAGCCGAGGAAGTTGGTAGTGATATGTGTGAGGTCTTGAAGGTGTCAAAGGCTGGATCTCTCTGTGATGAGTGGATCATGGACTCCGGGGCCTCGTATCACATGTGCCCAGATAAGAGTGTCTTTACTTCCTACAGGGAGTAAGAGGGAGGCTTGGTATTTCTAGGCCATGACTACGCCTGCATGGTTATAGGGATTGATACTGTGCACATTAAAATGTTCGATGGGATCGAACGGACCTTGACGGAAGTGAGGCACGTTCCTACGTTGAGGAAGATTCCGATCTCCCTTGGTGCACTCGAAGCATTGTGGTGTAAGTTCACCGATTTCGACCGATTCTGCAAAGTTTCAAAGGGGGCTCTTGTAATTATGAATGGACAGAGGCATGGTAATATTTATAGGCTGATCAGGAGCACTTCAGTAGGTGGAGCTGCAACGACTGTAGCGAATTCCATGTCTACACGTATGTGGCATGCACGCTTAGGCCACATGAGCGAGCGAGACATGAAGGTACTCTCTTAACGATCTTTGATTCATTCCTTTAAATCTATAGACTTTAATATATGTGAACATTGCATGTATGAGAAACAGTCTAGATTGTCTTTTAAAGGGGGGAACATGTATGTAAAAGGGTGCTTGATTATGTCCATTCCGATGTATGGGGCTGTCACCCGTTATTTCTGTTGGGGGGTTATCGTGGTTCGTGTCGTTTATCGATGACTATAGCAGGAAGGTTTGGGTTTATTTTCTAAAAAATAAATCCGATGTCTTCATGACTTTCAAATATTGGAAGGCGATGGTGGAGAATCAGTCAGGGCAGAAATTGAAAATTTTGAGAACCGATAATGGAGGTGAGTTCACGTCCAGGGAATTTAGCACGTATTGTAAAGAGGAGGGGATCGTGAGGCACAACACGGTGCGCCACACAAAGCAGAATGGTGTGGCAGAGTGGATGAATCGGACTCTCTTGGAGTCGATCCATGATCAATAATGCTGGGTTGGGCAAAGAGCTATGGATTGAGGCAGGTAATACGACTTGTTACTTAATAAACTGGTCGCCCTCTATGGCAATAGAATGTAAAATCCTTGAGGAAGTGTGGAGTGGTCGTACGCTAGACTACTCAAGTCTGTGGGTCTTTGGTTGTGAGGCTTACTCTCATGTACCATCAGTTGAGAGAGATAAGCTGTACCATAGGGCCAGAAAAGGAATCTTTGTGGGTTATGGTGATGGTGTGAAGGGATATCGAATATATGACCCTGTCACACAGAAGATCACCCTGAGCCGTGATGTCAAGTTTGATGAGGGTTCTTTGTTCCGTAAAGATGCTACAAATGAACCAGAAACATTAGAAGATGTTGATACTCATGAGGATAGAGATGAGACACGGGCCGATACTGAGGCGCAGACAGAGGTACAAGATCAGGTGAAGCAGCCACCTATGCGAAGAAATCCACCCAGGGATCGCAGGTTACCGACAAGATACAGGGATGACTCAAACATTGCATTCGCTTTCATTACAGATGAGAGGGATCCGTCTAACTTTGAGGAAGCACTATAGGATGTAGATGCTGAGAAGTGGAAGACGGCAATGCAAGACGAGATGGACTCCTTGTACAAGAATGAGACTTGGGAGCTTCCAGTGGGCAGAAAAGCTATAGGGTGTAAGTGAATTTTTCGGAAGAAACATGATAGATACAAGGTAAGGCTAGTAGCGAAAGGGTATGCTTAGCGTGAAGGTATGGACTTCAGTGAGATTTTTGCGCCAGTTGTGAAGCAAGTGTCTATCAGGTTCGTGTTGGTGCTGGTTGCCCAATACGACCTAGAGCTGGAATAGATGGATGTGAAGACTGCTTTCCTGCATGGAAAATTAGAAGAGCAGATATACATGGTGTAACCAGAAGGTTATTCAGTGCAAGGGGTCGAGAACAAGGTTTGCAGGTTGAGGAGATCGTTGTATGGTCTCAAACAGTCGCCTAAGCAGTAGTACAAGAAATTTGATTCCTTCATGATGAGTCGTGGCTTAACCAGGAGCGAGTACGATCATTATGTATATTTGAAGACACTGAATGATGAGAAGTTTCTCATACTGGTGTTGTACGTCGATGACATGCTTATTGCCAGTCATAGCATGTCTGACATCGATGTGTTGAAGACTCAACTTTCAAGGACATTCGAGATGAAGGATCTGGGGGCTGCAAAGAGGGTTATTGGCATAGACATTCATAGAGATAAGAAGATGAGCAGGTTGTGGTTATCTAAGGAAGAATACCTTGAGAAGGTATTGAGAAAGTATGAGATGGACAAGTCCAAACCGGTCAGCGTTCCCCACCTGGCTCACTTCAAGCTTTCTTCTTAACAGTGTCCCAAGATAGATGAAGAAAAGCGTGCTATGTCTCATGTGCCCTATTCAAGTGTCGTGGGCAATTTAATGTATGCCATGGTCTGTACAAGACCAGATATTTCACAGGCTATGGGTGTTGTAAGCTCATTCATATCTAACCCGGGCAAACAACATTAGGAAGCTGTGAAATGGCTACTTCGATACATTCAGGGTACGCAGGGCTACGTCTTAATGTTTGAGAAGTCTAAGGATAAGTTGGTTGGTTACGTCGATTCTGACTATGCAGGTAGTGTGGATAGTAGGAGATCAACTTAAGGGTACTCGTTTGTATTAGTGGGTGGAGTGATTAGTTGGATGTCTAAGCTTTAGTTTGTGGTGACTCTTTCCACTACTGAAGCTGAGTATATGGCAGTGACAGAAGCTTTCGAGGAAGCTGTTTGGTTGAAAGGAATGATAAATCAGTTAGGGCTTTAGCAAGAAGTCGTGTTGGTTAATTGTGATAGATCAAGTGCTATAAATTTGGCTAAAAATTCTGTTTATCACTCACGTACTAAACACATTGATGTGCATCATCATTTTATTCGACAGGTGCTTGAGGAAGAAGATGTGACTCTGGACAAGATTCACACTAGTGTGAATCCGACGGATATGCTGACCAAGGTGGTCCCTACAGAGAAGTTCAAGTTCTGCGTAACTTCTCTGGGACTGGCGAAGGCTTGACGGAGACACAGTGATACATGAGAAGCAGTGACTATGATTGATGATGAGTTGGTCCTTTGAAGAGTAGAAGAGATGATTCGATGTTATATGATGCTTTGGTAGAGTTTATTGTGAAGGCCTCATTACTGTGCAACATCAAAGTCCACCGACCGGTCGGCCAGTGGACAGATTGTGTAGTTTGAAGCCCAAACTCTCTGGACATATTTTCGTGTTTTGAGACCGGTCATCAAACCTGTCACTGGTAGCTCAGACCGGTTGCCCGACCAGTCGCAGAGTGCTCAGACTGGTCTGGGGATATGTCTGAGTTGAGGCAACGGGCATGTATCTCTCTGGACCGTGTGTGACCGGTCGCCCGATCAGTCTGCGGTCTGCGGAATTTGTAATGTTGCGCGGTTTTCGCACTACTTGTTTCTAATTTCAAATTTTCTCTTATAAATATGTTTCCTAATCGTGTTTGGAACTATTCTAAGCAATACCTAGGTGATCTAAACGGGATTAGGGTTATTGGGAGAGAGGATTGAGAGTGTTGTGTGCCTTGTTCATCTTCGGGATCTACTCGGGTAGTTCTAGCTCTGTAATCATCTGAATTCATAGTGGAAGGTGTCGCTTTGTGCCGTGGTTTTTTCCTGCAAGGGTTTTCCACTTAAAATTCATTTACTTTTGCGTTGATTGCTTGTGTAGCTGTGTAGTGATTGTTTGATCTTCTTCGGTGCTTCCGCTGACCGGATTTCCAACAATATCTAGATCTCCAGTGGACCCCCACAAGAAACAGCGGTAGAGTGATGTTCCCCATTGAAACTTTTTAGGGTCCACAAAGATCTGAATCTAAGGACGGGTCGAACCGCCGTTTGAAGATTGAGAGTCTGATCCATTTCTGTTATGTTAGATAGCCAAACCCACCGGGCGGCTACTCATCTAATAAAAGTCAAATTGTTTTCAAGCCCAATTCGGCTCTTACTGGGTATTTACATAGGTCCATGGCTCATGGGCTAGACCTGGACATGTTTAGCCCAGGCCATTTACGGCTCTAGTTCTAGGCGGGCTTTAGCTCATGACCTCAACATTGAAACACACCATTAAGCTGTTTGCATTGGGTAAGTTCATAAATAGGGTTTTTCCTATCACCAATGTTCCCTGGACTGAAAACTACGGGAAGGGCAAGTGAGAATGGGCAGAGTCTGGATCATGACCAATGCCCTGGGTATGGGCCCGACCGTCCGTTACAAGCTCCATTCCTGGGCTGAGCCCAACCCATCACTAATCAAGCCAGAATAGTAGCCCAGATTTTGCCGAATGAGTATATGAAAAGCTAGAGCCCAGCGAAAATCAAAGTTTCAAAGTCCATAAAAAGTGGGCCAGGCCCAAAATAGGCAGGACACTCTTTTCAGCGACACTGCAAGATGTATCAGGAAGCCAACAAATGTATGTTGATATGGACTGTTTGTCGAATTTCTTTCAATATCCACCTCTTTCATACATGTCTGGCCCACCTACTCTAAAGTGGACCTGCCTGATGAGATGTACTAGCTAGAGTTCCTTCTCGTGAGAGTTGATCGGATGGTTGGAACTGGGTGATGGGCCATCACTAGAAATTTACATTGAGGGCTGATGATCGTTGATCAAAGGTTTAATCTTCTCGTTCTCATTAGGTGTGACCCAAATAAACAATGGGATCTGTATGTCTAATGAACGACTGTCTATTGGGTTTTGATAAACATGGATCATAGCTACCATGCAGGGGCTCGTTTTCACCATTGGATGGTACAGTTTGGTAGAGAACAGTACTGAGAACATGCATGCATGGTATCATTGTAATATCTTTCTTATGCCATACAAGTGGGGCCCGTGGGATATTGATCCAGACTGTTGATCATGACTGGAAAATTACCAGCCCTCAGATATCTGTCCACGTTTTCAGGCTGTTGAGGTATTTTCTATTAACCGACTCTTTAGAGGATACTGATATAAGGTCTAGGAATCTCTATTTCTAGTGATTTTCCTAATTCTAACTTCCATATAGTAGGCCCCATAAGATCAAACTGTCTGGATCACCAAACCATGGGACTATTTATACTGCTACATCAATTTGTTGATCATGTCACCAGGTGTTCAGCAATGATCCGGAGAATGTTTGTAGTCTTTCTAACGGTTTTTGGTTTTCAGTTCCTTTTAGTGGGCCCATGGGTCGATAAGATAATCCAATCCACTGATATTATGTGTTCCATTTTGAAAGGCCAATGCATCGGTTAAGATCTCTGAAACATTGGCCCCACTTGTTTACATTGCACCTGCTAATGTAAGGTACAAAATCCGCTCATCTTCACCATCCATCCATGGACAACATCTCCTCGTTGAGACTGTGCTAATCTTTCAGCTTGTGGCTTGTGGATGAACTGCTGTGAAGAGAAATACAGTAACTGTCCACATTTAACGAAAATGGCCAAAGATTTATGGCTGGATCAGATATTGGATATGGTATGGTCCATTTATGATGGGCCCAATAAGCCAATGGGCTTGAGTCAGTGAATTATGAGCCCACCTATACAATATGATAACATGATCCTATCGGGCATGTCTTCTGATAGAGAATCCTGTAATATCTCTTTTCAATTGTACCGGAATCGTCTACCCTCTCCAACACCCCCGTGCAACACCCTACCTTTGTGGGCCCCACCATATTTTAAATGTAAATCCACTCCGTCCATCAGGTGAAAACAATTATTTGAACTGTACATAGATACTAAAGATCAGCCTAATAAAAACCTGTAATGGGTCATACCATTGGAAAGAATGTAAATTGGCTCCTAAAACCTCTAAGTTCATGCAGTGTGGCCAGCCTGGTATTTCGGTCGGGCTAATTTTGTTGTATTTTCATTTCATCCTGGTGAGTTATGCCTGATTAACGGGTTTGATGAAAGATACACATCATGGTGCTCCCATAAACCTATGGCCGGCATCCCATTCCCATTGTTCCCGGAGGCGTGGTCCACCTGAGTTGTTTATATTGCAGATTTTTTGTTCCAGCTTCTAGAATTGAAGTTAGAACCTGATGGACGGAGTGGATTTTACATATACAAGATGGTGGGCCGAACAAGCTTGGGTGTTTTAGGGCTGCCAAAACATTCGATTGGATTGCCGTTCTTTCCTATCTACCTTCCACTATCTAGTGGTCCGGTAGAATAATAACAATGAATACGGCCATTCATAAACTTTTTTTTTTTTACCCGATGATTTCTTTTGTTTAAAATATGTCGCTAACCTGATGAGCAGACATGCCTGACTTTGGCCCAGCGCCCACCTGATAAGGGGCTTGGATCATGTAACTTGCCATGTGTTGCTGGACGGTTTTTTGATAGGACTGAAAAAACTGGAATACGTATCCGTTTCCCGGTTTGTTTGGTTTCCATGTTACATGTATTATACCTTTTGACGCCCTTCAAAAAATGTATGAATATTTTTGCTTTAAAAATGGGTCTAAAAGTAATGGCTTAAATTTACGGATCCTAAGGTAATGTATATGATATATCCGTGCTGTACATCTTTCTTAACAGAACATTTTGGGAATTGAACCTAAAATGAAGCAGATCTAACGCTCAAGTAGCCCACACCAATGGAATCAGTTGCCATAATTAATATGTCCACTGTTGGAAGTTGTTTCATTCATGGGGTCTACATTGACACTTATTTGCCATCTAATGGGTTCATAAGGTTACATAGACTAGGATAAGGGAAAAACACAAATATCAGCTTGTTACAAAACTTTGGTGTTTGATTCCTATTATTTCTTGTGGTGTGGCTCACTTGGGCTTTGGATCTGCCTCAATTTTGGGCTCATGCCCTAAATTCAGCTGGCATAAAAAATGGATCGTGTGGATAAGCTACATATATTATGGTGAGCCCCACATTTAGTACACATAATCCTATTTTTAGCCGTTCAAAAAGTAACCCGTCACCTGTCTAGGTAAATAATGAGTACACATTTACAAGGTAATTACTGTTAAACATGAGTTAGATAAGTAGAAAAGTGAAAAGTTAAAAAGCAAAGGAAAAGACCAAGTTATAAGAATAAGTAGCTTTAAGCATATAAGTTACTTTTGCAAGCATGTTTAACTAACTAGATGAAGTGGAAAAAGTAACTTAAGCCTTATATAGATATGATCAAATAGGTTACTTTAGGTCCTTGCCTCATTGGTAGACCCACATGATGGGCAATTAATAATTGTAAACCCCACATGGTAGATGGTCCACATCAACGGTCGGCCTAATGATGAGTGGCCCATATATCCAAGGAAGGCCCCGCATGATGGAAGGCCCATAAGATGGACTTTCCACATAAAAGGTGGGCTTCACATGATGGGTGGTGGACATTGAAGATAGGCACCACATGATGGACAATAATATCCATGGTGGACCCCACATGATGGATGACCAATATCAAAGGTGGGGCCTACCTAATGAACTTTGAACATTAAAGGTAAGCCCCTAATGATGAATTGCCCACATCCAAGATGACCCTCATTTGGCCAACATCAAAGGTGGGCCAACACAATAAACAATCCACATCAAAGGTCACCCCACATGGTGGACAATGGATGGAAGGGGAACCAAACACTTCAGGATAATTACTAATGATTTTGGAAACCAAACATGCTTTTCTATTTTCGGCTAATAAGTATATTGTTTGCCAAACATGCCAAACTGCTGATTAAGTAGAATCAAGATAAGTTACTTATAGCATAAGTAGCTTATCTAAAACAAGTTATGATCCGAACACCCCCTTAATGACTCAAGTTAGAAACTTACCTGGTGGTATCCAAACAGGCCCTTTTGACTCTGACCTGTTAGGTCAGACGTGTGATGAAGCTACTCGAATTGCGTAGCTAGCGTAGCACATGGCACCCATGTGATGTATGTGTTTCATATCAACGTCATCCATCCATTTTTCCAACTCATTTTATGGTATGAGCCCAATAATAAAGCAGATCCAAATCTCAGGTGGACCACTCCACAGAAAAAGGGGTGATTGAACGGCTACCATTAAAAATTTCTTATGGACCATAAAAGTTTTGGATCAAGCTGATGTCTTAATTTGTTTTCCCTTCATTCAGGTCCGTGTAACCTTATAAACCGGTTGGACGACAAATAAACATTACGGTGGCCCCATGATGTTTGTAATGGTGGGCATTCAATCACCGCCATTTCTTGTGGTGTGGTCTACTTGAGATTGGAGCCCTTCATTTTTAGCTCATGCCATAAAAAATGAGCAAAAATGAGCTAGCAAAATGGATCTACAGTGTGGATATAAAACACATACATCATGGTGGCCCCACATTCATGGATCTACCTAACTCAGGCATCACTTATAACAAGATAACTGTACAATTAGACAATGCCCACCTGTATAATCCTCCATCCTGTTGGCCACTAGTGGATGGTTGATGGATCAGATTTCCATTGAACAATCATATCTGTCTGATCAGCGGTTGTATGCCCATTGCATGCAGCACCTTGGTCCTTCTACTTCTCCTGGACAATATAAATTCCCACTCTCACAATTGCGTCCGCGACAAAGAAACTTAATTAAGGTTTGAATCTTTAGAACTTTTTTTTGTGTGTGCGCGCGTGCACCTTCCAGATCAGCAGGCAAAACCATTGATGAATACTTGGTAAGATTATAATAGTATTTTTGGAATAAGATTATATAAAATTTTGTGAGGATTTAGTGTATTAGTTCCAATATTCTCTTTACTCTGGTAAGTATTCTCATATTATATTTATAATACAATCACAATACAATCACCCTCAATGAAGACAAGATAAAAGAAAGTAAGGAAAAAAAAAAGAACAAAAAAGAAAAGAAAATAAATCATCCTCCCCAGATCCAACACTAGAACAATATATATCTAGAACTACTTAAGAGAAGTATCAAGCAGTTTTATTTTATGTCCGAGTCTTCTTCAATGTAACTACTAATCTAATCTTAGTACTTACTGAGGTAAAATGAACCTTCACCTAACAATAGGGGTCTATTTTGTCACTGCCGGTGAATCCCAACCTGGAGATATAAATCTCTAATTGCATGCAATTCCATGGCAATGTCTTTCATATCCATTCGTTCCCTTGGCGATTCTGCAGTACACGATACACCAACTCTGACCAATGAAACCAAGCAATCATGAATTCTATTTCTCAAATTGTTATGATTTTCGCTATCTTGAGTAGCTTCAGCATGTTCTAAGAGAAGTCTTGGATCTATAATCTTCATTACTTCTTCCGGAAAAGCTGACTTTACAAAGTGATGAAGGCTCTGATTGTCGTTAAACATGTCATCAGTTGGGCGCTTTCCAGTGATCAGCTCGAGTAGAAGGATCCCAAAACTATATACATCTCCATGTGTGGACGCCTTACCGCCCATACCATACTCTACGATTTACAAATGTTTGAATGTTAGGCAATATTTAAAGAAAAATAAAAATAATGGTTAGATATATACTGAGAGGGAGAAAGAGAATATTTCATTTAAATAATTGACATTTCTGCCTTTCCCAAAATTTAGAATATCTGAGAATAAGGAATTGGCTAGTATGGTTTGTCTAGTCCTTTTAAGAAAATATCCTAAAATTTGAACAAGAATCCATTGTTCACACGTGCGTGCACACACACATTTCACACACACACAGACACACAATGTATTATGGCTAGAGGAATAATTTAGTAACAATTCTTCATACTTTATTAAAGTGTGAATCAATGTGGGGCCCAATCTAACCAATGTTTAATCATTGTGTACACTTGGATAAGAAGGGCCATCATGAATTGTTTTTTTTTTTTTTTAATTCATGCCCAATAAATCACCTTGATGGGATGATCACTGCCATTCACAAATGTGCATGCACTCAATTGTAACAATCATAGTTATTTTTTAGTCATGTACGATCAACAAGTATTCCTTTTATTTTGTTCATTAGAAGTGGGACCATCATAGCTATTTTTTAGTCATGTACTATCAACGAGTATTCCTTCTATTTTGTTCATCATAAGTGGGACTACTTGATCGCAAGAGAGATATCCATCCTTTCAATTTGTACTTGAATGTAGGTCGTCACCACTAAATTAAAATCACATTTGTCAGATTCTTCGATCTTTTTGGCTTTCTTCCTTATTAAGAGTTTAATTATGTTATTATTGTTTTTAGTCTTATGCAGGGGAATCCACTTGACGTATGCAGAAATATCCATTGAGTAGATTATTTTCATGCATACCATTCTTAATAAGCTTCACCATAATATTAATATATGGAAATTATTGCCAATCGTTTTGCAAGATAAATGAATTAAAAAAATGGATTAAAAACTTGCCTGGAGGAATGTACCCAATCGATCCCTTAATCCCAAATGTGCTAGTTTGATTTTGAGAGCAACTTTCAGCAGCTTTGGAGAGGAAACTTGCTAAACCAAAGTCACCCACATGGGCAACCATATCATCATCAAGAAGAACATTGCTTGGTTTTAGGTCGCGATGAACAATTGGTGTTTCAGAATGATGATGAAGATACTCTAACGCCAAAGCAACATCAATAGCTATATTTAGCCTCTGGGTAAGATTCAAATTCCTCAATGGAGTTTGTTCATCTGCATTTGGATGCAACCACTTCTCCAGACTACCATTAGGCATGTACTCAAACACTAGAGCTTTGAAATCATTGCCATTAAAATCAATGCTTGAGCAAACCGTTAAGATCTTGACAAGATTTCGATGTCGGATATTTCTTAATGCTTCGCATTCAGCTGCAAAACTCTTAAAAGCTCCTTGTTGTAGGAGGTTCAGTACCTTCACTGCGACAAGTGTTTCAAAGCATTCTAGAATTCCTTTATATACAGAGCCGAAACTTCCCACATCAATTAAATTAGCTAAAGAAAACCCATCTGTCGCTTGAAGGAGATCTGCATAAGAAACTTGTAACCACTGATTGTGTGTGGAAGATGGAGAAGAAGCTTTCTTTGGAGAATTTCTTCTCCAATAAAGAAACACAAAGATACACGACAAGAGAATTGAAGATGAAACCACAATAATAATTGTGACTTTTACTCTGGGAGCAAGAGGCTTTCCACGTTTCTTAGAAGCTTGTTTAAGGCACGCCAGCAATTGTAGCTCCGGGATACCTCCACAGAGTTTTCTGTTTCCGACAACTGAAATTGCGCTGGCATTTCTAAAGATCCCTCCTTTGGGCACTTCACCCTCGAAATTATTGAATGACAAATTTAAATACTGTAAGAAACGAAATTCTTCAAAGAACTTTGGAATACGCCCGGACAAGTTATTGTGCGAAAGATCTAGCCGTTGGATACCTTTTAATTTCCTTAAAGACTTTGGAATGGTTCCCTGAAATAAGTTGCCATTCATATGGAGAACCTCCAGGCTCTGACATTTTCCCAACGTATCTGGAATTTCACCTGATAGTTTGTTCTCTGAGATGTCCATTAAGCCAATATTTTCTAAGTTATCAACTTCCAGCAGGAGAGACCCAGTGAATGAGTTACGAGACAGGTTGATTTCACGCGCGCTGACTTGTTTGAATATGGTACCATTGAGTTTATTATGAGAAATGAACAATATTTCCATAAATCCCCAATTTCCAAAACTTGACGGTATGCTTCCATGGAAATCATTATCACCCAAGGCAAGAATGCTCAACTGAGTGATGTTGCCAATTGAAGGTGGGATTTGTCCTGAAAATTTATTTCCATACAGGCTCAAGAGTTGCAACTTGTTAAGATTCCCAAGAGCATCTGGAAGAGTACCCTTCAAGGAGTTCTCATTCAGACCCAGAGCATTCAAGCTGATGAGATTCTCAATTCCCTTGGGAATGGTTCCAAATATCTTGTTTCTTCCCAAAGCCAGGAAGTTTAGCTGTCTCGAGAGATTGGCAATGGAGCCGGGCAACTCACCATAGAGATTATTAAAAGCAGCAGATATGACTTTCATGTTGGTGCAGTTGGTCAGTGAAGTGAGGAAGCTTAGGTCATCACCTTCCCTGCTTCCAATCTGATTTAGTTCGATATTGAAACGGTAGAGACTTGAAAGGCTTCCTAGATTCACAGGCACATGTCCGCTAAAACTGTTGTTGCTAAAATCAACATTTTCGAGACGCGAAGCATTCGACAATGAAATTGGCACTGTTCCAGTGAATTGGTTTACTCCTACTGCAATCTCTTGCAGTTGTGGAAAAGCAAGTCCTAGGTTGGGCGGAATGGTTCCATGTAGCCGGTTATAGGCCACGATAAACACTTGGATGGATGAGAGATTATAAATGGATGGTGGAATCGTACCTGACAAATGATCTCCAGCTATTTCAAAATCGGTCATGGCTGCCAGTTGACCAAGCTGGTTTGGAATTTGCCCGATGAAATTGTTCACTGATAGAAGAAGAGTGGTGAGAGAGGAAAGGTTCCCCAACGAAGGTGGGATGCTTCCTCTTAGATCATTGATCGCAACATTAAGATGAATGAGCTTTGGCAAAGAGCCAAGCTCAGCAGGAAGTTCTCCGACGAGTTGATTCCGTGGGACGTTAATGGCTATGAGTTCTGAGCAGTGGCTCAAATTGGATGGAATTTCTCCTTGGAGTGAATTTTCAAGCAGCTCCAGAATCTGAAGCCGGAACAAACGGCCGATTTCTTGAGGGATTTGGCCTTGGAATTTATTGCGGGAGAGATCGATTCTTCTCAGGAAAGAGAGATTTCCAATGTGAGGAGATAAGTGGCCCACCAAGCTGTGGCCCCCGAGGGACAAGATGGTGACCCTTTGATGATGGCGGCGACTGCAGGTGATTCCCTCCCATTTGCAGAAATGGAGAGAATTGTTCCATGAGCTCAAGACTCCCATAGGATCTTCGGAAATACCGTCTTTGAATGCCAGCAATGCAAGTCGATCGGTCTCATTTTTCAATTTAAATGCCGACGGTGAGGAGTTGATGGACGAGAGAAGGATTGCATGAAAGATGATAAATGACCAGAATACCCTATGATTCGAATGTGGGAACTCCATCATGTGGATTTGAGATGGGATTGGAGATGGGACGATGAAGAAGAAAAAGCACAAATGCAGGGGAGCAGATTGTTGGGAAAAATACCACGTCGTGGTCGGCCCCACAACCGAAGCAAGACGAAATTAAACGAGATGAATCACAAGACGAAATTAAACGAGATGAATCACAAACTAAGCAACAAACAATTGACACACGCACACAGTAATCTGATTCTACACGGAAAAACCCTCTCACAAGTAAGAAAACCACGGCACAAGGTGAATCCACTATGATATCAAAAGTTACAAGAGAACAAAGAAAATATAAACCCGGATCTAAGCCACTTAGAGAGAAATTCTAAGCCCTGAAAGCTCCTCCTCTCACCCTAAAACTCTCTCTTTCAACCCCAATGTGTCTAGGATACCCTAATTCCTATTTACAACCACTTAAGTAGGCAACAAACCCGAATTAGAAACATCTTACGCAAAATGGCGTAAAATCACCGATATGGTCATCCGGTCGAGTGCCTGAGCCCCACGCCGGTTGCTCGATGAGCTCGGGTCAGGTGCTCGAACTGGACCAAAAATGTCCAGAGAGTTTGTTGTACAAATCCAGCCACGGTCGGGCGCCTGACCCCCAGTCTGTCACCCAAAGGCCCTGTCCGACATAGATTTGAGTCACCAATTCCAACAATCTCCACTGTAAAGAAAGTTTTCATGTTGCACCTTGTCGTACTTAATCATCCCCATCCTTCATCTCTACTTCGTCTTCATCATAGCTCCACTGCTTCTCATGCCTCCACTGACTCTATCCTCGCACCTTTATGTCCCCTGTCGCTCTTTTCATGTGGCCCTTGGATACTTGTAACATACGAGCAACCGTGGATTCCGCTACCGATTTCTCAGCTCCACCATGAATAGTGCTCCCGATCAACTTGTAAAGATTACCCCACTTCCATGCCTTCGTCATCACGAGTACCCCATTTTACCACTTTATAGTACCGATCATAGCTGATGAACCTAGACCCTATTACCTTAAGTGCACAAAGAGATATTATATTCCTCTTTAGTTTAGGAACATGCCTCACATCTTCTAGGATGCGTTCAATCACATCGAACATCCTTATGTGCATCGTACCAATACCCACCACCTTACAAGCGTAACCATCGCCCAAGAACACCGATCCAACGTCATACTTGCTATATGACATGAATGATCACCAGTCAAGACATACATGACATGATGCACTTAAATCCAAGAGCCACTCTCCATCAATTAAGTAGACATCAGCGAAACGAAATCGGATGCCGCCTCTCTCGTAGGATAAATAATTTGAATCCACGGACTAATCGAGAACAAGCTCTTGATCTTCTTTGGTTGCTCAAGGGACACTCGAAGAACATGAATAATAGGGATAAAACTCAAGAAAAAAATATTATTCATTAATCAACCCTCCAACACGAAATAAAAAGAGTTTATATAGTCTAGACATCAATATGAAACCTTAAAATCAAGATTGGAAAGAAACTACGAAAAAACAGAAACTAGGGAATCAAAATAGAAGTTTTCGCATGTGTTTCTACACGTCTACCGATCGGTTGGCTGTGGGCGACGATCGGTCGAATGTAGCAAAAAACACTCGAGAGAGTTTGGGTTGTTGGTTAAGCAAATTTGAACGGCCGGGTAGATTGGTAGGGAGCGGTCGTCAATCATCACAACCGGTCGGGCGACCGGTCGGCAGAGGGAAAAAACAGTCAAGAGAGTTGAACTGCCCGCAGTGAAAATTCGATCGGGTCTGAACACCGGTCAGGACCGGTTTGGGCAATGGGTGATCGATCAGGCGATCGGTCGGTGTGGGTTGTTTCTTCAGCATCAACTTGTGACTTGCTCCTAATGCGACCTTGTATCGATCCTTCAACTGGTCCCTCTTCATCATGTAGAGGTTAACCACACCCTCTACATCAGTTTCCCCTCCTTGAAAAGAACTCGACCTCGTGTTCGCAGTATATCCCAACTCATGGTACTCGTATAGATAGACGTCATTGAACGTCTTGGATATTTAAAATTCCTCAGGGAGATTAATAATGTAAGCATTGTTATTGATCTTCTTGAGGATGGGTACGGGTCCAATCTTCTTGTGCTTGAGCTTGTTATATGTGTCAGTAGGGAAACACTCCTTATGCAAGTGAACCATGACTTGATCACCCACCTTGAAGGTCTTAGCGCGACGATGCTTGTCTGCATCTTCTTTGTACTTACTGTTTGACTCACAGTGTCTGCTAGACTTTAGTGTGAACTTCCGCTATTCTTTCCACCATGTTCTTAGCGGCAATGCTCCGTCCCGAAACCTTAGGCAATGGAACCAAGTCAAGCATGTGGTAAGGAGTTCGCCCATATATAATCTAGAACGACAACTTCTCGTTTGATCGGTTCACCATATTGTTAAAGGAGAATTTGGCCTGAGATAGGGGTAAGTCCCATTACTTCGGTTTTTTCCCTAATATGCAACATATCAAGTTACCCAAGGTTCTATTCACCACTTCAGTTTGACCATCCGTTTGGGGATGATAGGCACTGCTAAACTGAAGTTGCATGTCGAATAGACTCCATAAAGTTTTCCAAAAGTAGTTGAAGAACTTTGTATCAAGGTTTGACGTTATAGTCTTTGGGATACCGTGGAGTCTCACTACTTCCCTGAAAAATAAGTTCGCCACGTTGGTAGCATCGTACGTCTTTCTACATGGAATGAAATGTGCCATTTTAGAGAATCGGTCTACCACCATGAATATGGAATCCATTCCTTGCTGTGTTCGTGGGAGACCCAAAACAAAATCCATTGAAACGTCTTCCCAAGGGCCACCCGGTACATGTAGGAGAGTGTAGAGGCCAGTGTTTTACGAATGTCCCTTCAATGTTTGGCACGTGTGATAACACTGCACCATTCTTCCGACATCTAAGCTTAGGTGAGGCCAATAATAGCTTTCTTCTACTAGCGCCTTTGTTTTATCTTGACCTAGATGGCCCCCAAGGCCACCACCATGTAGTTTTAAAATGATCTTGTCTCGCAATGAACCTTGTGGGATACATAAGTGGTTCTCGTAGAACAGATAATCATCTTGAATGTGGAAATTGCTGGGATGACCTTCTTTACATCGTGACCATGCATCGTTGAACTCCTATTGTCCTCAGCATATAGCTCCTTGAGGCATTCGAACCTGATCACTTTGTTTACCAATGTGACAAGGGGGTTCGCTCAGTGGCTCAAAACGTCAGCTACTCTGTTTTGTTGTCCCGACTTGTGCTTCAAAATGAACATGAGCTCCTGTAGAAACAGGATCCACCTGGCATGTATACAACTCACATTAGTTTGGCTATTAATGTATTTCAATGCTTGGTGATTGGTATAGAGGACAAACTTCCTCTGGATGAGGTAATACCGCCAATGCTGGAGAGCTTGTACTACTGCTTATAGCCAGATCTCATACATGGACCACTTCTTCCTAGTATTGCTTAACTTCTCCCTATAAAAGGCTACGAGCTTTCTTTCTTGCGATAGGACTGCCCCAATTCCCACATATGATGCATCGTAGCCCACTTCAAATACTTTGTCAAAGCTCGGGAGGACCAAACATGGAGTAGAAGATAACCATTGTTTGATCTTTGCAAAGCTTTTGTTGGCTTCCTCGGTCCATTGGAATGGATCCTTCTTCATGCAGTCTGTCATCGGAGCAACGATCGAATTGAAATTCCGAACAAACCTTCGATAGAATATGGCTAACCCATGGAAACTACGAATTTCATAGAGGTTGGTCAGAGTCGGCCACTCACGAATAGCCCTTACCTTGTCTTTATCTACTTGTATGCCAGTGGATAACACCACAAAACCTAGAAACCAAAGGTGATCCGTCATGAAGCTGCACTTCTTGAGATTCAAATTAATATAACTTGTTCTCTTGAAGGACTTAGAGAACTTGCTTAAGATGTTCCATATGCTCCACATCATCCTGACTGTATATCACGATGTCGTTGAACTACACCACGATGAATTTGCGAGTGAACGACTTCAAGACTTGGTTCATATGATGCATGAAAGTACTTGGGGCGTTTGATAAACCAAAGGGCATAATAATCTATTCATACAACCCCTCAGTTTTAAACGCAGTTTTCCACTCATCACTGGGTCGAATTCGGATTTGATGGTACCCGCTTCACAAATCCAGATTGGAAAACACCCTAGAACCCTCCAACATGTCATCCAACCGAGGTATGTGAAATCTGTATTTGATGGTGATCTTGTTGATAGCCTTACTATCAACGCACATTTGCTAACTCCCATCCTTCTTAGGGGTTAACAATTCAAGCATCGCGCAAGGGCTCATGCTCTCCTGCAGAAGTCCCTTCTTCAAAAATTCTTCCACTTGTCCTTGGAAAAATCTCACTCTCCTTTGGGCTCAAACGCTAATGCGGACGATTGGGCAAGCTAGCCCCGGGGATGAATTATCAATGCGATACTTTATATCTCTCATCGGTAGAAGACCGTTTGGGAGTTCTTCAGGCTATGTACCTTTGAATTCATTTAATAAGGGTTCCAGAATCGATGGTATTTTTGAAGTCCCGGGGTCCTCACCCTTCATAATCATAACATAGATCTCGCCGATTTCTCTGGATTCTTCAACAAATTCACGTATAGCAAGGAGAGTAGCCCCTCCACTTTAGAAGCTTTGGGGTGGCTCTCCGGTGCTATAGGAGCTAAGATTCTCTTTCTCCCATCTTTGGTAAACATATATACGTTGTCCCTCCCACGATGGGTTGCATCACGATCTGATTGCATGACCACCCAAGGAGTAAATCATATGCCTCCAAGTCGAACACATCACATAACATTTTGTCTTTGTAGCTTCTACCAATTGAGAATGAAATTAAGCATTGTTCTATTACCTTAGTATCGATGACCTTCTTAATCTAGCCAATGGCGTATGAGCTCAATGTTTTCTCGTAAGCAAACAGAGCTTATACACTATAACCTTGGACACGATGTTCTCACTACTTCTTCTATCGATGATAACATTACACACCTTCTCGTTAACTATGCAATGAGTGTGAAAAATGTTATGGCGCTAAGGGTTGACCTCGAGCCTTGGGGCGTAACATAAACGCCTCACAACCAAGGAGTTTCCATGATCCTAATCTATCATTCAGAGTCATCACTGCCTTCTCCCTCAGCTTGCTCATAGTCCTCATTCTTGGGGTCGCCCTCTTTAAACCCCTCTTTGACTCCCTCATTAGTAGTTAAATTAGCCGCAGGTGGTTGAGGACATACATTAGACAAGTGGCTCGACTGGCCACAGCGCCAACAATTATTCGGTTGTGGGCGAGGATACGGGTTGGGGGGTCGGCTTAGGCCGGCAGTAGCAGGTGTAGTGCGCTACGACCTTGATGGACAGCTTCCTGAGTCTCGGTTCTCTGTCATTGGGTGCTGAACACGCCCACCAATAGGCTCATTTTCCTTAGTCAGGGGCATTTCTTGTAATGGGGTTGGAGTTGGCATGCAGGGTGTTGGATAGGAACACGTGGGAACTCGCGCTAGCGCAATCTCTTCCTGAGTGACATATTGTACGGCGTCTTCCACAATCCATACCGAGAGCAATTGTACACGATCTTGGATATTGGTTCTCAGGTTGCCTATGAACATCGTGACCTTTTGAGCATCTGTTTTCGACAGGTCGTTACGCATTGCCAACCGATTGAATTCGACTGCATAATCATCAACTTTTCGATTTTCCTAACGGTAGTTTTGATATTGCTGAAATAGAACTTGTTCTAATCCTAAGGGAGAAATCGCAATCGGAGAAGTTGCACATTCATGGCCAAGTATGAATAGGTTTGTAATTGTTCCCACCAAGCGAAAGCCCCTGATTTCAGCCAATAGGCTACCAATTTCACCCTTTTGTCCTTTAAGACCTCCATATAGTCGAAGAAATTCTTGACTTCTGCCAACCAATCGATAAATTCTTTAATACACAACATCCCATTGAAAGACGAAAGTTCAAAGTTACCTCTGTACCCCCGATCTACACGATCCTCGCGGTTGTTGTTGCGCGTATGTTGCTGAGCAATGAAGCCTTCAACTTCTTCCTCTCTTCCTTCTAAGTCATTCGGGTTGGCTCTAAGTCATTCGGGTTGGCTCTATGTTCCACCATTAGGAGAGCCATCTGAAACACCGGATTATTCTGTGCCGCAATCAAGGGCGGTTGCACCCAACCCGGAGCCTGCCGTAGAGCCAATGACGTTGCGATCTGCTCGAGAGACGCTTGCAACCCTTGCATAGACATCTCGAATGATCTCTGGAAAGCATTCATCTTCTCCGCTAGGTATTGCATCCCCTATTCAACGACAGCGAGATTGTTACCACGTCCATCGCTAGAGGTCATCATCCCGAGGTTGTTCCTCGCTCTGATACCAACTTGGCACAGACGTCAATGAAACAAAACTGGACACCGCCTCTCCATAGGATAGACAATCCGAATCCACGGACCAATCGAGAACAAGCTCTCGATCTTCCTTGATTGCTCAAGGGACACTCGATGAACAAGAGTAATAAAGATAAAACTCAAGAAAAAATAATATTATTCGTCAATCAACCCTTTAACATGAAATAAATTAAAAGAGTTTATATATTCTAGACATCAATATGAAACCCTAAAATCAATATTGGAAAGAAACCTAAACGAAAACGGAAGCTGGAGAATTAAAATAGAAGTTTTCGTGTGCGTTTCTGCGCATCTACCGACCCGGTCGTGGGCCACGACCGGTCGAATGTGGTAAAAAACAATCTAAAGAGTTTGACTGTTGGTGAAGCAAATTCGATCGGCCGGTTAGACCGGTCGAGAGTGGTCGTCAATCATTACGACCGGTCGGCAGAGAGCAAAAATAGTCTAGACAGTTGAACTGCTTGTAGTGGAAATTCAACCAGATTTGTGGACAGATCGAGACTAGTCTGGGTGACAGGTGATCGGTCAGACGATCGGTTGATGAATGTTATTTCTTTAGCAACAACTTGTGACTTGCTTATTTCGATGCGGGCTTCCGTTGATCCTTCCACTAGTCCCTCTTCATGTAGAGGTCAGCCACACCCTCTACATCAACCGAGAGACCCCGTACCGGATACAATCAATATATCACAAACATCACACTCATCCTCCGTGGACTTCGCGATATTATCCCCATCTTTAGAAGAATCTTTAGACTACTCTTGCCTTCCCTTGGGATTCTTGCAATCCCTCTTTACGTGCCCTTTTTCCCCACAATTTCAGCATCTCACCTTTCTCTTCCCTTTGCCTATTGGATCTAGACTTCGATCGAGAAGATCCCTCATCCCGCTCAGAGTTCCTTCCCCTCATAATCAATGCCTTCATAAAGGAACCCATTTCATCTCTTTTATTTCTCATCGCCTTTGACTGAATGGCTGAGATAACGGTCTTAACGCCAATGGTGCCCCTACTTGCGCATAATGAGTCTTTAAATGATTCGTATGAAACTAGAAGAGAATTCAACATGATAAATGCTTGATCCCCGTCCTTCATTAGTTCATTTACATCCATCAACTTGCAAATGAGCCTATTGAAAGTGCTGATGTGGCTATCAACATCGGTTCCTTCCGTCATCCTCAGATTATACAACTAAAGCTTCAAATATATGAGATTCTCTAGAGATTTCTTCCCGTAGATATTCTCTAGAGATTTCTTCCCGTAGATATTATTTAACTTTGCCCATGTTTCAGCCGCAAATTTTTTTTTTCTCTCAGGACGTTGTTCAAGACCTCATCTGTCAGGCATAACTGGATTAAAACATTATTTTTTTAATCCATCTTGTTCCACTCTCCTTCTAACATCGCCACAGGTCGATTTTCAAGGTGCACATCTTGCAGCCCTCGCTGAACTAGAAGGCCTTTCATTTTAACCTTCCAAAGTTCGAAGTTGTTTTTTCCCAGAATACTTCTCTACGTCGAATCTCATGCTTGACGCCATTGAAACCTAGTCTCAAATTTTGATCTACCTCCCAACGTTAGCTCTGATACCACTTGTTAGGAAAAAGAGGAAATTAAATGAGATGACTCACACCAAGCAACAATTGACACACACAAGAAGGCAACCCAATTTTAATGTAGAAAAACCCCTTCACGGGTAAAAAATCACGGCACATAGCGAATGCACTATGGTATCAAAAGTTACAAGAGAATGAAGAAACAAAACATCTGAATCTAATCCCCACTAAGAGAAATCCCAAGCCCTCAAAGCTCTTTCTCACATGAGAAGAACAAGCACAACCCTTTCCTCATCATAGGGAACTCCAAGCTTTCTCCTGGCTCTTTCTCTTACCCTAGAACTCTCTCAATCCCTCTACGATACTTGATCCCATTGACAATCTCCCTAATCTTGCATTACACCCCTTAAGTAGGCAACAAATCGGAATTAGAAACATCTTATGCAAAATCGTGCAAAATCACTGACACAGTTGATCATTGGGTCGGGCGCTCAAAACCACCATCGATTGCCTGATGACCACGGTTCGGATGCCTAAACCCTCACAAAAATGTCTAGAGAGTTCGTTGTACAAATTCAGCCATGGTTGGGCAACCGACCCAAAAGCTCTGTCCAACATAGATTTGAGTCACCCAATTCCAACACATAATTAGATTATGTGTTACCAAACAGCATATTGGGTGTTAGTGTTACCCTTAACGTGGGGCCACCTTGATGATGTGTTATAAATCCACACCGTCCCTCCTCTTTCCAAGCTAATTTTAGCACATGATCTCAGAAATTAAATCCAAATCTCAGGTGGACCACACTACAGGAAACAGCGGTGATTGAACGCCCACCATAAATAAAATATATAAAAAAAAAAAAAATTCCCATGCCCACTGTTACCCGGATCCGTAATGTTTACTTTTCATCCAACCCATTGATAAGTCAAAACGACCTGGATTAAGGGAAAATATGATGATCAGCTTGATCCAAAACTTTTGGGGTCTACAAAAGGTTTTTAATGGTCATTGGCCACTTTTTCCAGTGGCGTGGCCCACGGGAGATTTGTATCTTCTTTAAGTTCTGGGGTCCGATAACGTCCAAAAACGAGCTGAGAAAGTGGATGAGTGGCGTGGATATACAGCAGATTCATCAAGGTGGACCCCACACGGTATGGGTAACACCTAATCCGCCCCCTTGCCCGGAACCAGCGATGTGGGTGGGACCTGACCGTGGGCCCAACCAGAAGTATGCATTGTATATCCACGCCGCCCATCCGTTGTCTCGACTTATTTTAGGACACGACCATGTTGATCACCACTCTTAAGCTAATAGCCTGGGTTATCATTAGTTTCCACTGAATTTATGGATCTTAGATCTAAGTTGACATCGACAGCAAAAATGTTTGGCTCAAAACAGGGACTTTTGGCACAAAACCGAGTTGGGAATATATTTTGAATACAAAAAACTGTGGGCCCACAGTATACATAGGTCATATCCATGCCGTCCATGCATTCAACCAGCTGATTTTAAAAAATGTTGGGCCCAAAACAGGGGCTTTGGCAAAAAACAGAGGTGGGAATATATTTTGAATGCCAAAACTGTGGGGCCCACAGTATATATAGGTCATATCCATGCGGTCTATCCATTCAGCCAGCTGATTTTAGAGGATGAGCCAAAAAATAAGGCAGATCTAAAGCTCAAGCAAACCACACTGCATTAAACAGAGGTAATTGGATGCCTATCATTCCGCTTGGGGGCCATACGAAATTTGGGATCAAGCTAATTTTTATGTTTTTTTTTAGCCATTTTTTTTTTATACATGCCCTATAATGAGCTTGTGGAATGGATGTAATATATTCATCACATTGGCTTTTTTTGTTTTTTTTTTGGCATATAGAAAGATCAAATTAAAATTCAAACGATTTTATATGAAGTAATTTATGAAAAAACCAAACTAGTGTAAATATTAATAATGATTTGTTTACATGTAATTATGAAAATCAAACAGCCCTAAGAATATCTACTCCTAAACCGTCTAGCTGTATCCTAATAAAACTGGATGTGTCCCTCAATCACCATTGAAGGCCTAACAAAATTAAAAGGTAATATCCACGACTCACCATAAATAAGATCACCGAACTTGATTTAGGGCCTGTTTGGTTGCAGAATCCAGATTCTAGAGAAAATCTAAATTCCATGGTTGGAATCCAAAATTGCAAAAACTAGAGTGGAATGGAGGTTCCATCTGGAACTTATTATTCGGTAAAAAATGGTGCAATCCAGATTTTGTTCTAACCATTGCTTGTGGCATGGCCCACTTGGGCTTTGGATCCCCCTGAGAACCTTAGCCATGGCCTACTGTAGTCCCGCAAGATAGATGGCCAGGTTGGATGGCAAATAAACATTATAGTGGGCCCTAGGAATTTTTTTATGGTAGATGTTCAATCAACACTGTTTTCCTATGGTGTGGTTCACTTGAGATTTAGATATGCATCATTTTTTGTCTAATGCCCTTAAATGAGCTCTCAAAACAGATGGTCTGTGTGGATATAAAACACATACATCATAGATGTGCAATGCATATATGGAGGTGGGTGACGCTCACTTCCACCTCTTTTCCCTTTAATAGAAACCGTCCCCCCACACCGTTTCCACTAATCTCGATTCCAGCGAATTTAGGTTTCTAGAGGGAATCCTGTTTGGCTGGAATTTTCCATCAAATACACTAGTTAAAATCCGATTATGCTGGAAAGGAATTTCTAGATGCCAACCAAATGGGCCCTTAGATATTTACGTTGATTATAACCAATAATAAACATCGGTTGGAGCCTATAGTTGTACAACACTATGATAAAATTGCATCTATATACCAATGGAAACGTGTGAAGCCGAGAAAAAAAAGAGGTATTAGGACCTAAACTCCACTCCAAAGGCAATGAATGGCTTAGATCACCCAATCAGAGATATTGTCGACCTGGATCCAGTCCAAAAGAAGACATAGAAGAAAGAAGAAACACAATGGAACATGACGGGAATGAAGGAAAAGAGAAATACAAGCAATTGGCTCGCCATGCACCGGCGGCTACCTGGCACTCTTTTTACCAACTGAAAATGTAGATGCGTGCTTGAAGTTACTATAACAATGAAAGAATGACAAGTGTATATCATCGGCTCACCATGAGTTGATGATAAGCCTTTTATAAATGCAGGTCCCAGTAGCAATTTAAGGGAAAAGGAAAGAAAACAATAGAGGTGCATAATGTGGGCCAAAGAAGTAGGCCAGGGCATGCCTCCCTTTCGAGAATGCCTGAAAATGCTGTTGGAATCGAACAACTCAGATCTATTGTAACAAGGGTCATCGACCGGTCGGAAAATTGGAGCCAGGACAATGAACTCTTTGTATAGTTTTCGGGCATTGTTGATCAGTCGACAAGTTTCCTGTTTGAGTCGGGTTTTTTGCCCGGTTTTGCGTAAGGTGTTTCTAATTTTGATTTTCTCCTATTTAAGAGTGTAATACGGGACTAGGGGTATCCTAGATGGGAAAGGGGATTGAGAGAGGTTCTAGGTGAGAGAAAGAGCTTGAGAAGAGGGTTTTCTTCTTGAAAAAGCTTGTGATTTCTCTTGTGTAGGCTTGTGATCCGGGTTTTGGGTTCCATCTCTTATAACTTCTGATATCATAGTGGATTGGTGTCGCTTTGTGCTGTGGTTTTTTACCCATGAGGGGGTTTTTCCACGTTAAATTCAGAATGCCTTCATGTGTGTGTTGTTTTGCTTGATTGTGGCCGTTGTGTGATTGCCACTCGTCTTTTTCTTCTCACTTTCGCTGTCGGGCTCCTACCCCCAACAAATGCCCCCACACCAATGTTTGTGTAGTTCAAAAAATTGTCTTTGAAGAGTTAGCTGGTCAAAGGAAGTCTGTTAGATCAATAGTAGGGTTAGAATATGAGATATTTGACCATCCATTTTGAATAAAAAGCGTGTCTGACTTCTTTTTTCTATCTCACATCTCAATTAACTTCAAAACTTGTTCCATTTCACGCATTCCATACATATCATTATCATCATTCACATTTTCTCTACTTTCTCTATTAGATGTACCACTATTTATTTATTATATTTTTTTGCCCGGGGTTGCTTAACTCTACGAAGCTAGGCTAGTTCTTCTATTTACCACCTACTTGATCCTCTTAAAGGATTATGCGAAGTATGGCTAGATATATAATACTAATGCAGACTTAATAAGTTTCCTTGAAAGCATATATATATATATATATATATATATATATATATATATATATATATATATATATATATATATATATATAAAATAATAATAATAATAATAATAATAATAATAATAAAAAAGATTATACGTGGGGTAGGTAGAAGGTGCCTAACCCCTTCCTCTCTTGTCATCAAGACCCTTACCTAGTACTCGTGCTTATAGGTCAATTGTCAGAGTCATTTAGATCAAGAAATATTATGATATCCCGACCTTAAGGCAATCCCATGGACCTTATATATATTAGTCAACCATGGATTCTATTTAGCCTACTCAGCTAGTGTAGACTCCAAATTTCTAAATGCACCCTTTCAGACTACTTTTAAAGGAATTGCAAAACGAAGGAAATGAGAAATAACCAAGCCAAGTCTGAAGCACCTCGTACTATATGTCCCCAAACGTGTGGCATGCACATGAGTGTCCTCCCTCTCTCCTCACGATGGAACATATTGGGAGCAGGGGTTGTCCCCGTCGGCGGTGTTACTAGGCCCAAAAAATAAAGCAGATAAAAATCTCTGGTGCACCATACTATAGGAAACAGTGGTACCATTGAGCACCTACCATTAAAAACTTCCTAGGGTCAATTTTAGCTTTGGATCTGCCACATTTTTTTGCGTCATGCCTAAAATGATCTTGCAAAATGGACAAATGGTGCGGATATAATACATACATCATGGTGGAGCCCACGGAACTAGGTGATGTCAACACACCTGGAAGGTCAGTGATCTATGTCACACCACCTAATATGCTTCTATGAGAACTGCGACACTTATTGTGGGGCCCACTTTGATGTATCTTTTCTATATCTATGTCATCCATTCATTTTTCCAAATCATTTTGAGGCATTATTCAAAAATTAAGAAGATCTGAATCTTAGCTAGACTATACTCTAAGAAACATTGGTGATTGAATGCCTAATCATTAAAAACTTCTTAGGGCGCACCTTAATATTTCTGTAGTATTAATTTTCCATCTAATTAGTTGATAAGGTCACATAAGCCTAGATGAAGGGAAAAAAATAAATATCAGATTGATCCTAAACTTTTGTGGCCCATTAATGATTAATCGCTACTGTTTGCCATGGTATGGTCCACCTGATAATTGGATCTGCTTCATCTTTTGGAACATGCTCTAAAATGGTATGAAAAAAAAGAATGGATAACATGGACACAAAATAGATATATCATGGTGGGCCCCACAGTAAGGGCTGCACCGTCTTGGGAGAGGTTGGGGTCTCACCCAATCCACTCCCCACTGTGGGTGGGTTTCTTTAGGCCCATGAAGATGTACTTAACCATTAAAAACATTCTGCAGACCACAAAAGTTTTGGATCAAGCTGATATTTGTGTTTACCATTCATTATGTTTTTTATGACCTTGTCCACAGGTTGGATGGCAAATAAACATTACGGTGGAACTTGGGAAGCTTTTAATGGAAGGCGTCCACTGACCACTGTTACCGATGGTATGATCCACCTAAGATTTGTATCTGCTTCATTTTTTGGACCATGCATGCTTTAAAATAGGTTGGAAAAATAGATGAACGAGTTTGATATACAATGCATACGTCTAGGTAGGCCCAACGTACAGGTCCCACCCACTTTGTCCGGATGCGGTAAGTGACCCCAACACCATCCAGCTAGGTGGTGTTAAAGATCTATGGGCCCCACAATGATGTATGTGTTTTATACACATAGTAAATTCATTTTACCACCTCATTTTAGGGCATAAGCCCAAAAGAAAGGCAAATCCAAATCTCAGGTGCACCAAACCATGGAAAATGTTGTTGATTGAATGTACACCATAAAAAACTTTCTAGGGCCCACTGTGATATTTATTTTCCATCCAACTTGTTGATTGGGTTACATAGACATTTTTTTTAACACTACCTGGCCCAATCAAAAGTAGGGCTGCACATCAATTCGATCAATTCGATTTTGGATGAAATTGAAATTGAATTGATACTAAATTTTTTAAATTGAAATTGAAATTGAATTGATCTTAATTTTGAAATTTCGAATTGAAATTGAATTGACCCCATTTTTTGGAATTGATATAAGATTGAACTGATGGATTTTTCGATTTGATTTGATTCAATTTTTCACACATTGCAAATTTAAAACCTATAGATTTTGTAGGTTTGGATTTTATAGTACCTCAAATAGTAATATTAGTAGGGCTACAAAATTTTGTTGGGGGCTACAAAAGTTTTAGATCAAGCTGATATTTGGGTTTTCCCTTCATCTAATTTTGTGCAACCTAATCGATAGGTTGGATGGCAAATAAACATTACAGTGGGCCCTAGGAAGTTTTTAATGGTAGGGGTTCAATCACCACCGTTTCCTATGGATAGTGTGGATAAAACACCCAGATCATGGTGAGCCCATAGATCTTTTCCAGCAGGACACCATCTGGCCATTGTGTCCTACTCACACAATCTCAGTACTTACATAGTATGGCCAACTATCATGTATATCTGAAATCTATTCAGACCATTAGACATGTAGTCCCACCTTAGTCCCAAGGTTGAAAATTAGGATGACCTGCGATTTAGGTGGGCCACACCATAGGAAACAATTGAGATAAAGACAACAACTCTTAAATTCTTGGGGACTATAAAAGTTTTAGGATCAATCTAATATTTGTGTGGTCCCTTCATCCAGGTCTGTGTGACCTCATCAACAGGTCCGATGGCAGCTAAACATTCCGGTGACCCTAAATTTTTTTTAATAGTTGACATTCATTCACCACTCTTTACTGTAGGGTGGCCCACATGAGATTTCGATTTGCTTCAGTTTTTGGATCGTACACCAAGATGAGTTGTCAAAACAAATGGACAGCAGATCCATCACAGTGGCCTGCGTACCGAGGTATCCTTGAAAGCGGTGTCCATTCATGGCAATGGTTCCTTAGAGATCTTTTTGGAATCTTTTTTCTTTTTCCTGCACTGAAGTTTCAAAGTTGCATCGACTAAGAACCCAGATTGCCAGCGAGAACCGTCCACCAAAATCTAGTTGGGGCCACTATGACATTTGTAGAAAACCACCCTGTCCATCCATTTTGCCATATCTTGTTAAGACATCGCCTAGAATGAGGTATATCCAAGACTCAAGTGGCTTGCGCTACAGGAAATGGTGAGGATTAAACATCCACCCTTTAAACATCGGTGGGGTCATAAAATTTTTGTATGAGGCTAATATTTTTATGTTTTTAGTTCATCCAAGGTAGAAATGACCTTGTCAACACTATGGATGACATATAAATGTCACGGTGGACCCAAGAGTGTTTCAATGGTTGGCATTTCTGAACTCACTTTTTCCAGTCATGAGACTCACTTGAGTTTTGGATCCGTCTTTTTCGCTTGTGTACTAACATAATCTAAGAAGACAGATAGATGGGGTGGATTTCTCACAAAAATCATGGTGGCCCACCGTGGTTAACGGGACTCCATTGGTCCTTAGGAAGTAACAATAAAAAATGCATGAGTTATTCTCTCTTACTTATAGTGGAAATTAAATACCCTAAAATCCAACTCCTAATGAACGACATCCATGCTGGTTGGACCTGAGGTATAGTCCAACTTAGAGCTAGATAAGAACTGAGTTTAACCGTTTGGATTGACTCGGTAAAACCCTGTTCGAACAGAAAGTTCGAACACGCATGGTGTGTTCGAAAAGAAATTCAATTCAATTTCAAACACATTCCTGTTCGACTCGACTCGAGCTCGAACTCGACTTGAATATTGATTGACTTGTTCGTTCAACTCGATTATATATAATCGAGAGAGAAGAAGGGTGGATGACAAATAAAAGTTACTGTGAGCCTAGGAAGGTTTCAATGGTGGACATCATTCTCCTCACTGTTTCCTGTGGTGTGGTCCATTTGAGTTTTGTATCTGCCTCATTTCTTATTTAATGCCTTAAAATAAGCTGTACAAATGGATGGACGGAGTGGATAAAACAAATACATCATGGTGGGGCACATAGAATGAAAAAATCGATATTTACTATTCAGTAGTAGAAAAAATATTTTCAAGCGAAAAAAGAGAAATTGTTCGAACTTGTTCGAACTCGTAAAACTTGTTCAAAATCCATATGTTCGAACATGTTCGAACATGATTGGGCTAGACCAAATTGAGTTCAAACAGAGCCATCCTGTTCGAATGTTTGTTCAAACATTGTTCGAACACACCCACTCAAGCAGTCGAACAATCCGATCTGGTCCATGTTCGACTCGGATCGGATCATTGTCCACCTCTATGTGACAGCGTTACAATTTACATGGATCATGATAGTATATATAATATTATGGGGATTGGAGATGTCAAAATTACTATATTTGATGGTATCTCACGTACAATTTCTTGTTTTTGGCATATACTGAACTTCTTTTTTTTAAAAAAAAATTCATTAAAAAGAGGACTATATAACTCACATTCAAGCAGGCCCACTATCAAAACCAGAAGGCCCACCTATCATATACCCAAGCAAAAGCCTACACTAAGAAAACCCAGCTTATCCTAATAACTCTTGCACAAGAGTCTTTTGTCAATGGGAAAGTTCGATGAAGTTAGTTATAATTTTTCTGGTGAAAAGAGTTGATTGAAGATTGTTAAAGAGGCAATGATGGTGACGAAAAAATGAGTGTTAATAAGTGGTTTATATTGTTTGATTAGAGATAACGTGGTTCGTGATGTTATTGTTGCCAATGATGTGATAGAATTTGCTATAATCTGGCATAGGTGGTTGGCTATATGAACAAGCAAACACTAAAAGTACTTCTTAATTAAAATTTACTCGGTTTAAAGTCTATTAATTTAGATTTTCGTGAGGATTATATGCTTGAAAATCTTTATAGAGCTCATTTTTCTTCATCCACTGCTAAAAGTAAGTATGTTTTAAGACAAATTCATTTCGATACTTGGGAGGCTCTTGTCGAATTCTGAAGAGGTTTGAATTATTTATTTTTTTATCGACGATTTCTCCAAAAAATATGAGTTTATAGAAAAGAAAAAGTTATGCTTTTACTTATTTTCTTAAGTTTAAAACATTAGTTGAAAATCACAAGGACAAGAAAATTAACTGTTTGGGAACTGATAACAGAGGATAATACACTTCGAAAGAATTTGAGGATTTTTACAGTGAGCATGGCGTTTAGAGGCACTACACTCTCCCTAATACTCCACAACAGAATGAAGTTTCAGAAACTATGAACTGTATGCTCATGGATCATGCTAGGTGCATACTAAGCTCAGCTAGCTAGGCTCGAGCACTATTTTTGGGCGGAGGTTGTTAATACAACTTGTTATTTGGTAAATAGTTCTCCTATGACCATGCCAAATTGCAAGATCCTTAAAGAGGGATAGCCTAAAAAACTTATTAATTATGCGTTCATTTGTTCTTTTAGTTATGACACTTATGCATGGATTTCTAAAGAGTACATAACTAAGTTAGATGCAAAGCTCAAAAAAGTGTTATTTTCTTGGTTATGCAGATGGAATAAATAGGTATAGATTGTGGGACCTTATTACCCATAAGTTGATAATTTGTTGAGATGTGGTTTTTAATAAAAATTCGTTCTAGAAAGACAAAATTATCGAGCTTAGAGTTACAAGATATAATTGAATTGAAATCTTTAAACCATTTTCAAATTCAACCTACTAATTCATATGATCAGTAAAGTTCATGATATCGTTAAAGATGAAGTTGATGAAGAGCATACAAAAGACATATCGGATGCTGAAGTAATCAAGGTCGGCTAAATAAAGCTGTGAAACCTTTTATTTGGATTAAGTATTATGTTATGGCTTACGCTTGCATAACAGAAGAACGTTGGCCTTGTTCATACCAAGAGACATGTAAATCTGTGGATACTAGCCAATAAAGTGTCCATGGAGGAAGAGATGAAAATTCTACATAAAAATAAGACTTATGAATTAATTGAATTACCCAAGAGCTGAAAGGCTATTAGTTGAAAATAAATTTATATGCTGAAAATGGATAATAATGGGAATGTTGAAAGATACAAAGCCCGATTAATGATGAAATGATATCTTTAAAAATCAATAAAATTTTCTCTCTATTTATTCGTTTAAGTGCTATTCGTATTGAGTTGAGTATGACAACGATGCTTGACTTAAAGATTGAGCATTTGGATGTAAAAATTATTTTTTTATATGAAAATTTTAATGAAGATATTTATATAACTCAACTTAAAGGCTTTATTAGAAGAAAATAAGAAGAATATAATTTGTTGGCTAAACTTGTCACATTACAATTTAAAACAGTTGCTAAGGTGTTGATAAAAGAGGTTTGATTCCTTCACTGTGAGCTTAAAATTCTAAAGATGTGAGGCAGACCATTATACCTTTGTTCATAGTTATGGTAATGGTAACTTTATTGTCTTATTATTATATATTGATGACATAATGGTTGCCGGAACTAGTAAAAATATTATTATAATATTAAAAACTTAGCTAGAGAATTTGATATGAATGATTTGAGTGTTATTAATCAGATTCTTGGGATGACACTACTTAGAAACAAAAAAACTAAAAAAGTTTGAATAATAGAAAATGATTATGTTGAAAGAGTTTTATATCGCTTCAACATATAGAATTCTAATTCAGTTAGTATTTCATTTCCAAATAGTTATAGAGATGAATATAATCATCCATATTGCATGTGGATGGACACTTCTTGTACATCACTCTGGCACATATACTTTGAAGAGATGGCTTTACTGTATATAGGTTCTTGCTTCTTTTTGGCATCCTCATGCACTAACTCTGTGCTAAACCATTGGAATGTTTCCTTGTCAACTAGATTTAACGGTGTTATGATCAATTCGTTCAAATTTGAGAATCCTGAGATGGTATTGTGTACATAAGTATACAGCCACCTCTCTATGGACACGTGGAATAACGGTAGATCCATCGAGACCATTGAACTAGTTTACCTAAAACGGTCGAAAACTACAATATCTCATGAGATGGTCCTGTTAGAGTTTGTGCAGTCTATTAATTAGACCACAATGGCATGTGTATACAAGATCATTGGACAACCACGTACAAACATTTGTATCACGTTCGACACATTTGTCAATGCTACAGGTCCTTGTAACGTAAGCCCATCCTACAAGTTATTTTCTTATGTGTAATTAGTTATTTATTTTCTTATGTGTAATTAGTTATTTACTTTCTTATGCACTATTGCCTGTTGGGGCCCTAGATCGATGTATATATCCCATCTAATGCATACATTAAGTGGGCTCCACGAGAATATTCAGATGTACCAAAATCAGGCATATCATATGCTTATGCGGCCCACAACAAAGAAAAATAGACGAACAACCACCCGAAAATCCCAAATTCACGTGGTGGACCATTCAATGGTTAGATCGACCAAATTTTGGTCGCATCCAACCCTGCAGGAAATGGGAATGCTACTATTGTGGTCTACTTGAGCTTTGGATCTGCCTCATTCTTTGGCTCATGCTCTAAAATGTTCTCTCCAAATGGATGGCAGTGTGGATACAACACATACATCATGGTGGGCCGATGAAACGTGGTGATGTCACTTCAGTAGCGAGATAGCTACTCCACCCGTCAGTAGCTAATCCGCGTCCCTAGATTAACTAGCACGGCAATCACCGTACATATGGCACTCATGATGGGTCCACGATCTTCTTCTCACTGTTGGTTAGACTGGGTTGTTCTGCTCTGTCAAATGTGGAAAGAGAAGAGCGAAAGAAAAGGTAATCACCATACTTCCTCTTGATGTTTCTTCAGTCCGTCACTTCATTCTTTTATCTTTTTGAGCACTATCAAAAGGGTAATACAGTAATTAAACGTCCGACCATACAAAACTTTCCCTCCCTTCTTATTATTATTTTTTTTCTTTACTTTCTCCATTCATCTAATAAGGAAATTTGCTAAGCTCGGGAACCAAAAAACTACAATATTAAATTTAAAGAAATCAAAATAAAATAAAAGAATGATAAAGCCTTTTTTTCTTTTTCCATGTGGTGTCCAGAGTCTTCTTATTCGTAGCTTGACACTCAAGATCTCTGTGATGGAACCCTGGCCTAGACTTAGGCGGGGCGAGATCAAACTCTCTCTCTCTCTCTCTCTCACTCACTCACTCAAGATAAACAATCTGAATCCACCGACCAATTAAGCACAACAGCTTGATTTTCTTTGATTTCTCAAAGGACACTCGGACAACAAGAGCAAAGAGGAGAAAATCCTCTGAAACTTGTATTACGGTAATCATCATAATCCAAGATAAATTAAAAACAACTATATATATATATATATATATATATATATATATATATATATATATATATATATATATATATATATATATATATATATATTTCCTCAAATTCTAAGCTACGCAACCTAGGTGTCCTACTTGCGAAAGGAAAGAAAACCGATACAAAATGGAGAGAAACAATTCAAATTAGAAAGTTCACAGAAGAATTTACACAACTGTTGACTGGTCGGCCGTGGGCCACAACCGGTCACATTAGCCACCAATAGTCCAGAGAGTTCAGGCTATTGGTGTTGGAAATTTGACCCATCGGACAACCGGTCATGGTCGGTTGTCAGCTTGCACTACCGGTAGGGTGACAGGTCGTCAATGGTCCCAGATAGTCCAGAGTGTTTGGACTGTCCCTCGCTAGAAATTTAACTGGTTCGAGGACCGATCATGACCGGTCTTGGGAGCAGGCGACCGGTCATCAAGGCTTGTTTCTTCAACAATTCCTTGTGGCTTTGCTCATTCCTTGCGATCTTCCTTAGTGAAATTGCGTCAGGTAGTCTAACACGACACCCTATGCATACACGTGCGGAAGCTTAAAGAGCAACTAGAATTAGGACCTTTTTAAAATCTTTGCGCCTATTTAACAGTTTTTGCAAATTAAACTAAGTAAGCGATTAACATTTCGGCTTCCAAGCCTAAGTAGGTCCAATCAAAAGACTAGCAAATGATAAATGCAATTAACAACCTAGTCTAATCAACACATGTAAACTATAGAGGATAGATCGATCAACAAAAGCTCAAGTTTACATGAGGTAGTGAAAGTACATCTTATGAGTGTGGATGTGCCTAGCATACATTCCTAACTAGGCATTCATAATTAACAAGTTAAACGCAATGCATAAAGAGAAATGTGCTCAAGAACAATCACAAATTCAAGGATGTATAGTGGTTCGACTACTTGTCTACTCCATTCCTGGTTCAAGTACTCAACCCCTTTGAGCACACCGGCATTCACTGGAGAGTTTAAATCTGGTTCCTCCCAACCAAGGTGTTTTAACTCGAAACCACCCAACTGGGGAGTTTACAGGTTCCTCCCAACCTACACGTTCACACCCGTGTTGGTGGCTCCCCCTTGGAGACTTTGTTTAGGTCAACTAACAAGCCAAGGAATGGTTAACGTCCCTGAATTTAGGCTTGACAAATGAGCCAAGGAGTGCCTAACAACCCCTCGTCTTTAGGCCGACAAACAGGCCAAGGAATGGCTAACGTCCCTAGATTTTAGGCCGACAAACAGGCCAATGATCGGCAAACGACCCTAGTTCAAGTTTGTTAAACAAACTCTACACTCAACCCCCACAAGGAATTGAGTGGATGGACTCCTAACAAGACAACCTTACTTGTCGGATTGAGCTCCTTTGTAGCGCCGCTTTGGGTTTCTTGTTCTTGCTCTCCCGTACTTGAATCGGCTCCCCTTGTGCTCCCCCAATCTTTGACGCCACTGCTTTGCCAAGGCTTCAGCTCCAAGATCAGCTACCTTGCATGTGATGCTCCATTGGAGATGCCCAAGGTGCTAAGGAATGGTGAAACCTCTACAAATAGTAGAAAATTGGTTTCCTAGAGGAATGCACCTATTTGGACTCCTAGGTAGTGTTTAGACAAGGGATTTAACTATGATCAAGGTGTCTAAATCCTATGAATCAAGAGGGAACAAGTTTATTCTCAAGATCACATTGAATGACCCAAGCTTGTGATGAAAATACAAGGAGAATGACTTGTTATGGGTTTGGGATAGAGCCTCTGATGGTCTCTAGCAATGGTGGCTTCTATCTCCTCAAAATCCCCTCTATATGCCCTAAAACTGAATCCCCCATTTTTATAAAGTTCTTGCCAACGGTCAAATAACGGGCAGATTCGCGTAGGGTTGGGCGCCCGGAATCCAGTCCAATATAAAGTTTTAAACACTGGAAAGAAAATGAGTTGGTCGGGCGTCCAGACAATTTGTGGTCGGGCACCTGATGGCCGTTTTTCACTAGTCGAGCGCCTGGAATTGATCCAGACTGGGTCATGTGCTGTTGGACGATTTTTCCACTGGTCAGGCGCCCAGACAGGTTCTAGTTGGACGCCCGGTGACTCTCTAGTTTTAAGGCCAACTAACTAGATGGATTCCACTCTAGGTCGAGCGCCCGGTAGACACTGGGTCGAGCGCTTGGCCAAGCATGTTTTCCTGTTGTATTTTTCTGTTTTTCAGCAGAACATGCAACCTCTTTGGCCATTCTTTTGGTGGTCTTTTGGGACACCTAGGGCCAATCTAAGATGACTAAGGGTATGCCTATTGGGTCATGGCCATCTAGAGGTTAATGGTTTTGGGTAGGTATTAGGTTAAGACTCATCAATGCATCACTTTTACCTGTTTCTCCTTACTTGATGCAGCTGGTCCGTCTTGAGTCTTCGGTCTTTGTCTTCATTAAGCTCAACCGACCTTAGACTCACCGACCTAAGTAATTGACAATCAAGGTCACTATAGTATGCCACAGAAAAGTGCACTAACACTTAGTTCCTTCTTTTGGTCCATCTTCAACATGTAAAGGTCAGGTACACCCTCTACATCGAAACCTTGTCGATAATTACTCTCCCACTATCTCCATATCCAACCATATCTTCACACAGGTTCTTTGTAATGGAAATCATGTCCAAATGGGACACGAATTGGGGGACAGGAAGTTTTGTGTGACATGATAAATCCACTTTGTCCATCAATTTTGAAAGACCATAATGGGACAAGTATCTAAAGTTCAAGCAGATCTAAAACTCTATGGGCCAGATGAATGAAACAGTGAAGATTAAGCGCCCATCATTGAAAACTTTGTGGAGGCTAATCTTGCACATGATGTTGTCTAATCTATAGCCTCCACAAAGTTTTCAATGATGGGCGCTTAATCTTCGCTGTTTCATTCATCTGGCCCATAGAGTTTTGGATTTGCTTGAACTTTATATACTTGTCCCATTATGGTCTTTCAAAATTGATGCAGAAAGTAGATTTATCAGGTCACACAGAACTTCCTGTCCCCCAATTTGTGTCCCGTTGGGACCTGATTTCCATTACAAAGAACCTGTGTGAAGATATGGTTGGATATGGAGATAGTGGGAGAATAATTATCGACAAGGTTTCGATGTATGGTGTGGCATATGGGGGTTTTGGATCTGCCTAATTTTAACATTCCTCTCTGAATCTGGTCTTTAGAAATTGATCTTACACATGATGTGCCGCGCACACTTTTGTAGTCGATGAGATTGAAGGGAGGACTGCTGGGGATGTCTGCATTCTTGACATTGCTAGGGCTTCGGTTGATTAAAGGGGTTGGGTCAAGCGCCCGAAACTACCTCGAAGGAGAAGATTAATCTCTAGACACTATGGATTTGAAGATCGAGGGTCGTCAGTCACCTGACAGGGTCGGGTCAGGCGCTGAAAACTCTCTAGATAGGACTAGTTACTCTGGATATATTTGGCGGAGTTTGGTCACCCAAAATGTCAGGTTGGACGCCTGACGGCTGGAGCACTGTTTAGGTCAGTTTGTGCGATTTTGCGTGATTTGTTTCTAATTTTGATTTTATGCTATTTAAAGGGGTGTAATGTAGAATTAGGGTAATTGCCGAAGGGGTCATGAATTCGGGGAGTCCTAGACGTGTTCAAGGGGTTGAGAGAGTTTTAGGGTGAGAGAAAAATCTTGGGTTAGCTTGGGTTTTCTTGTGGGGCTTGGATCCAGGTAAGTTGTTCTTCATCTCTTGCAACTTCTGATTCGTAGTAATCGCTTTGTGCGTGGTTTTTTCGCGTGAGAGTTTCTCCACGTAAAATTTAGATTGTTTTCTTGGGTGTGTTGATTTGATTGGATTGCTTGCATTGTGGTTTGCCTTTCATTTTATTCTCGCTTCTGCACTCCCAACAAGCGGTATCCAAGCTAACGTTGAGAGGAAGACAGAATCTGAGACGAGGTATCAATGACGTCCGACATGAGATTCGACATAGAGAAGTATTCCAAGAAAAATAACTTAAAACTATGGAAGTTCATGATGAAGGGCCTCCAAGTTTAACAGGGATTGAAAGATGCACTCCTTGAGAAGTGACCTGAGACTATGAAAGAAGAAGAGTGGAGCAAGTTGTTCGCTCGCCTCAAGTGCAAGGCTGCGATGTAGTAATAATCTTAGTAAGACTGAGGTCGATCCACAGGGAATTAGGATAAACCAATTTAAACCATTCTACAACTTCAATTTCAGCAAATTTAGAATTCAATTTTAAAAACTAAGGAAAATAATAACTTTAGGAGAAATCTGATAATTAAAGGAACAAAGGTTTTTAAGGTCCACTTGTAGTAGTCCTATGTGAATTCATTCATCTAAGCATGATCACAACTAAATTCAAAGTTCTGTCTCTCATCTAGTTGGAAGATTAGGCATTCAAACGCAAAAATCCCTACTCAAGTCAGAAAATCAAATTTGAGTTCTAATGAAGCACGTAAAACTTGAACTTGTAACCTTTAACGTAATAGCCATACCAAGATATCATGACATGCTTTAGGGTTACTACAATTCAATTCTAATTAATCCAAACATGACCATCTCAGAGAATTACAAGGAATTCATGTCCGAAGTACATAAACTCTTATAAAACATCCAAAAATACCAATTCGATTCAAAGTATAACTTAAAAATTCAAACTTTAAGCAAAGTACTTGAATCAAACGGATCCTACATGAGAACTAACTACAAGCTTCACCTCTTAGCCTTAGTTAAGAGATTTTAACCAAGCATTGTCATACTTAACTAAAAACAAAAGAAAAACTACTTGAAAGTATAGAAAAATTGTAAAAAACCCTAGTTGGAAGAATTGCGATCGCTCCACGATGATCGTTTCCACCTCCCTAGACTTTCCAAGCCTTCTATGATACCCTAGGAATGACCTCTAGGTGTCCTTTTATAGCAAACATCCGCCACCAACTTGGAATCTTCTGAAATTACGTAAGAGATCGCGCACCGACTTTGTCTATCAGCCAGTCGACAGTGGATCGTGGGCAGGCCGAAAGTGTACTTTTTAGGACAACAAGTTTAGCAAACTTCTGTCAAAATTTGGCCTGCTGATAGGAAAAATCGGCTGGCCAGAGTTGAGTTGTCGGCCAATTGACAGTGGGCCGTCAAGCTCTTTTTTTCTAAACTTTTTGTAATTTGTTTTTTTGGCCCTGGAGTTTTGCACTTTGGTTTTTCTGACCATTTCATGTCTTGTAACTTGATGTTTCTTCAAAGTGGTCCTTTTAGTCATTCCAAATCCTTTAAATTAGCATTAAATTCATGCCATCTCTCTCTTTTCCTACAAACACAAAGTCAAGCATAAGTCCTTATTTTTAACAACTTAAACTATGCAATTGTGCTATGAATTGTGATTCATATATGTATAATTCATGGCTTAAAACAAGTTGGATCAGAAATCCAATATCTCAATCCAGTTGTACCTAATAAATGACGTCCTCTATAATGGAACGAGGGAGAAGACTGTGGATGAAACGTGGGCGAAGTTGGAAAATATCTATACGAAGAAAATCTACAATAAATTACTTATATCTGATGCTTTAATTGTTCAACTTGAAGATGAAAAATGTGACCGATGTTGAGAGTTACGTTAGCAACTTCAACAACCTCATTTGCGAATTGCTAGATGTAGATGAACAAATGAAGGATGAATATCAAGCATGAATTCTGTTGGATTCTCTCCCATAACTATATGAGTCATTTAAGCACTCTTTGTGCACAGGTAGGGAAACCATTAGTGTTGAGACTGTTATCTTATCCCTCTGGCTGAAGGCGATGAGAAAGAAAAGTGGTGACATGAGTTCTTCTACAGAAGCACAACTGGTTATGAGGGGAAGGAATTTTGAGCAGGATGAGGGATATTCATGATCAAGATCTAAATCTGAGGGCAAAGGGAAGAGCAAGGTGAGGTGATGAAATTGTTGAGAGTTAGTGTACATATAGAGGGATTGTTCAAATCCCAAGATGAAGAAAGAAAAGTCCGAAAATTCTTCTAGGGAGGCTAATTCCGCAGAATCTGAAGAGGACAAGGGTGATGATACGATGTATTGACTGGATCTAGATCAGAGTCTCTCTATGATGAGTGGCTCTTCGATTCAGGTGCATCATATCATATGTGTCCTAACCAAAGTTCATTCATGATAGACAGTGAGTATAATAATGGATCGATGTTCTTGGACGATGACTATTCCTGCAAGGTTGTCGGTATTGGTTTGGTATACATTAGGATGTTCGATGGGATTGAACAAATCCTGACAGATGTGAGGCATGTCCCTAGATTGAAAAAGATATTGATCTCTCTTAGCGTGCTTGAGGCAATGGGGTGCATGTTTATCGGCTTTAATCGATTTTGTAAAGTGTCAAAGAGAGAGCTCATGGTAATGAAAGCATGGACGTAGTGCAGCCATATTTACAAGTTGATAGGGAGCAGTTTATCAGGTGGAGTTGCGGAGTTAGCACCAGATTCCAAGATTGCTCATTTGTGGTGAGCACACCAAGGCTACATGAGCGAGCAGGATGTGAAGGTGCTAGCTAAAGTTGGTGGGGGCACGAGAAGCAGTGGAGCTATGATGGAGAAGAAGTAGAGATGAAGGATGGATATTTGGAGTAGTCGAGCTTGAAGATTGAAGCCACGATGGAGATTATTGAGGATGTCTTCAACCTTGAAATTAGGGGGTTTTGGTCACCTGATGGGGTTGGGTCGGGCGTCGAAACTACCCCGGAAGAGGCGGTTAATCTCTAGACATTGTGGATCCGAAGATCGAGGGTCATTGATCGCCCGATAAGGTCAGTTTGGGTGCCCAAAACTCCCCAAACGAGACAGTAACTCTCTAGATAGATTTGGCTGAGTTCAATCACCCAAACGGTTAGGTTGGGCACCCGACGATTGGAGCACTATTTAGGTCGATTTGCACGATCTAGCGGGATTTATTTCTAATTTCGGGTTGTATGTTATTTAAAGGGGTGTAATGGAAGATAATAGTAATTGCTAAAGGGGGCCGTGAACATGAAGAGTCCTAAACGTGTTCAAGAGGTTGAGAGAGTTTTAGGGTGAGATAAAAAGCTTGGAGTTAGCCTGAGTTTCTCTTGTGGGGCTTAGATCTGGGTAAGTTGTTCTTCATCTCTTGTAACTTCTGATTCATAGTGATCTCTTTGTGCCGTGGTTTTTTTTCCCTTAAAGGGTTTCACACATAAAATTCAGATTGTTTTCTTGGGTGTGTTGATTTGCTTGGATTGCTTGCAATTGTGGTTTGCCCTTTTGTTTGATTCTCACTTTACCGGCTCCCAACAAGGATGATTTGCTAAGTTTGGAGTTGCATGGGGAAGGTAAGTTGCGTAAGAACCTTGGGGAAAAGGAAAAGTTGATGGACAGGGAGAGAAGGGAGAAAGTAAAAGAGAAAGGGGAGACGATAAATGAGAACATGAGAAATAAGAGAAAAATAAAAGAGAGATATAGGAGACAAACTAGAGAGAGAAAAGTGAGATGGAGGGAAGATAAGAGAAAAGATGATAAAGAGAAGAGATGATAAGTAAGAAAGAAGATAATAAGAGGATCATTATTTTGATATAAAAAAATTCCAAATCTTGATCGCAACCGTTAGATTGCAAGACGACAGAGATAGTCTTTCAAAAAATAACAATATTTTCAATAAAAACCGATCTCAATCGCAATCGTTGGATTGCGAGACAGCTGATTAGATCCTCTTTCAAAAGTAAAAAATATTTTCAATAAAAATCAATCTCGATTGCAACTGTTGGATTGCGTGATGACGGATCGGATCATCTTGCAAATAATAAAAAAAATGCTTTCAGAAAGTTCGATCCCGATTGCAACTATCTGATTGTGAGATGGTGGACTGAATAATTATTTTAAAAAATCATAAAGACATCCTTAATGAGTCCGATCTCGATCATGGTCGTTAGGTCGCAAGATGACGGATCAGATTGCTGCTCCTAAAATCCACACATAAACATACATATATGGTGGAACAGATCTTGAAAAAACTGTTGGATTGTGAAATGATGGATTAAATCCTTTTTAAAATCGTAAAAAATAGATTCTCAATAAAAATGGTTTTGATCACAGTTATCTAGCTAGGAGACTACAAACCAGATTATTTGCACATTTTTTTTATATTAAAAACGAGTTGACCAGTAGAATCCATAACAATCCCTAGTGGAGGCGACTGAGTCAACTAGAGTTATTCTTTAAGTCATTGATAATAAAAATCCCCATGGAATATCACTCCCCAAGTGAGGGAGACTTTCCAAAACCCAAAAAGATTTAAAATGAGCGTCAGGTTTTCAAGGCACTAAGAGGTCTTCTATACTTCTGGGTGGGGGCCAGTGGAATAGAAAAATAAGATTCGATCACTAGTGGCTTTCCCGAAGTTGCCAAATCCATATGTACAAAAAAGTACGGTCGGTTTGAACTTTAGCGTAGGAACTGGTATGACATGCTTGATGTGAAGAATGAATGATATGCCCAGTTCCTGGTCAGTTACTACTTGAAATAATGGAAAGAGGAGTTGTGACCTATGTGTTAAAATTAGAAGATTACATGGACAAAGGTGACTCATACATACCTAGTCCTAAATACTTGTGGAACTTAATTGATCGAGTTTAAGTCGGCATAATGAGTTCCCCATAAGGCCACAAAATGTGTAGGGCAACTAACTATTTGATGATCAAACAAAGTATGTACTCTTAGGGAGATCATGTAAGCAAAGGACATTCCAGATCCAATAAGTAAGGGGATCCCCATAAGGTCATTGAAAGCGTAATGACAATACTTTTGTAGATTCATTTTAATGTTAATACCGACCGGGTGTGAAAGGTTGTGATTGGTTACCGTAATGTTGCAAAAAGCACAGGGATATCATCATAACGTTTTCCCCAAACCCTCATGATATGTCTAAGTTATCTCTTTCCAAACAATTAGCTGACACATATATTAAGGTAGGCAACAAATTTATACCACTTTTAGAGCTGAACAACGAGTGTGGGGTGTCCATTCGCTTTTGTATTCAGTTGTGAACAACCTCTACCAAACAGGGACATCTATAGACACCCTAACTAGGGTAAGTAAGTTTATTTGAGCATCGCAAAACCTTCGAAATCCATCTCGAAACCAAAGCCAGTCCGAAGCCCAAGTTTAAGTCTATTCAATCTTAAGACTACAATAATGCAATGGGACCAGACCCGAGGGATACCTAGCTTCACTAGGACCAAAATTAGGACCCAAGCATATGGTCATGCACCGCTTGCCATGTGGAAACCCACAATCTTTCGTTGCGGGGCAGGTTAAGAGAGAAACGAAACCTCACCTTGTGAGTCTAGCTCAGGGTAAAATGACCACTTTGCCCTTAGTTTTCCATAAAATTATGCGTCCTGCCATCTAATCCAACCAACCATGATGTGCCACGTGGCACACCCATGCCCTTAGCTAATCACAACCTCCTAAGCTCTTTTTAGCTCCCAAACTTAACACCCCCCCCCCCCCCCCCCCAGGCCCAATTAGTCTTAGGCTAGCCTAGCCAAGCCCTGATCCAAGTTACCTAAGCCAGTAACAAGTCATTCCAACCAACTCTCGTTGTGACAACCCATTCATCCACTCACCCAACTCAAAATTAAATGTGTTCATGCTTGCATTAACATCGTGCATCATCACTTCCACTTCCACTTCCACCCTACTTTCCAATCAGTTTGAGCGTATGCTCTGAAGCTTGTTGAAATTCTGAATATTGTTCATCAAAAGCTTGGATCGATTGGTATATGACCGCTTCCCAAAGTTAGTGGATACGGGAATAGGAGCCTTTCCCAACCCCTCACTTGAAGTGGGCATCGCATTACCACATTGCATGCCACACATCAATTGCATCATTCCCGGCACAAGAGCTAACTTAACCCCTTATAGCTGGTAGCGTCATGTAAAGTAGAGACGTAAGCAAATATGGGCAGAAAAAGAGCCTAAAGTCTTTCTTCTTTGTTACCATGGTCCCTTACCTAGAATCTTGAGTTATATATCAGGAGTCATTGAAACACATGAATTTTTAGATTCCTTGGTTTTTTAAGAATTCTATGAGGTCTAGCCAACTACAAATTTATGAGTTAATCAGTTAGTGGTGGCTCTAATAACGTTAAAAAAAAAACCCCAAGTCATAACAGTGCACATTAAAAAAGAAAAGAAAAGAAGAAGCCTGAAGAAGCCCCCATGAGCATGATCCACCTGCGATCCAGCATCCACATGTGTACTCATGGATCTTCTTCTACTAGGGCCCATTAGAGAAGAATTTACTCACTCGATGTTGGCTAGACTTATGTTTCCTGGTCATTAGCTCCCATCTTCATCGAGTGTAAAAAGAAATACAAAGTCTACTGAGAAAAGTGGTGCTGTCACTCGAGGATTTCACAATTCCTCTTTTTCATGTCCTCAGTCACAGGTTCTTTTTTACCAAAGTGTTCACCAGCCTTTGATTTGTCACATCGTTCTTCTCTTTGTAAGACCGCTATCAGGGATTTAAAAAAAAACGAAAGACCACTGCCAAGGACGAGGATTGCCTACAAAAGGCTTTGGCAAGAAGTTCTGATGCTGGAAAGTTAAGTGGAGCACACCATGATGATTTTGATAAATCTACCTTGTCCACCCATTTTTTCAGCGCCATGAGACAAAAATGCGGCAGATCTAAAGCTTAAGGAGAGGAAACAATGAGAATTGAGCAAACAACTTTGAAACGTTCATATCACTACAAAATTTTTGTATCAAGCTAAGTTTGTTGTGTTTTCAGTTCAAGCAAGTGGAGATAACCTTATACATGGTTTGGATGTCATATAAACATTAACATGAACCCATAAACTTTTCCACTATAGGCATTTCTTTTCCCAGTACTGTTTCCCTCTTGTGTGGCCTCTTGAATTTTGGATCCGTCTCAATTTTCGTTTCATGCCTTAAAATAGCAAAGTGGATGAACAGGGGTGACTTTATCACAAACATCATGAGCCCCCACTTATCTTTCCAGCAAAGGAACTTTCCTTTCACAGGCAATCCACGTCCACTACCCAACATCCCTTTCATAGCCTATCAACATCCACGATCACAACCCTTTCATACACAATCCGCGTCCACTATCAAAAGAGTAATACAATGATTTGACATCCGACCATACAACACCATTTCCATTTAAAGATATAGAAATCAAACATTTAAATATATAGAAATCAAAATAAAGAAAACAAATACCTAATCTAAGATGAAAGAAACGAAGGTATAGAGGCGCTTGGCGCATGGGACCTTCATGTGGAGTCTACAATCTCTTTATCCAACCATAGCTTGACACGTGAACTCACTCTCTGTGATGGAAACCGTGTCCGTGTCCTAGACTCCAAGTCTCCTTATCTAACCATAGCTTGACACGTAGGCTCATTGGGATGGAAACCGCGTCGAGACCCACACGGATGCATGACCTCAGTGGAGTGTTGACGTGGCAAAGTTCTACGGCCCCACCATCAGCTATGTATTATATCACACCGTTTATCCATTTTCAAAAGTCAAAAAATGAGGCAGATCCAAAGCTCGAGTGGACCAAACCACAGAAAGCAGTGGAGATAAATAGCCTAACAATGAAAACTTCTTAGCAGCCACAGAAGTTTGAATCAATTTGACACTTGTGCTTTTTCTTCATTAGATCTATGCGACCGCGTGAACTGGTTAGATGGCAAATAAGCATCATGGTGAGCCCTGAGAAAGTTTCATTTGTGGGCGTTATTGTCCCCATTACTTTCTGTGGTTTGGTCCTCTTGAGCTTTGGATTTATCTCATTTTAGGCTTAGGCCCTAAAATAATCTTAGGAAATGGATGAGCATTGAGATATATATAATTAATACATACATCAAGGTGGCACCTAGGAACTTTGCCACACTACGATGTCGAGACTTAGACTCCTTCAGCTGAGTTGATGTAATGAGCGTCCATCATATTTGCTTTTTTAGGGTTGGGTTTGGGAGACGAGTTGCTGCGCCATCTCTCTTTCTTCTTTGTTCCCATTTCCACTATCCGAAGACAGACCCTAAAGTAATGCTCATGAGAGAGATTCTGAACCACCTAGCTATGGTTTGGTTTGTTCTGATTCATGGCTTGTTGGTTGGATGCAGGCCTGACGGTTGTGCATGGCCTAGCACGACTAGCTTGATATAGGAGATGGAGATTTGGAGGTTCAACCGGCCCTAGTCCGAGCCCGACTTGGGTCTTGCAGGGCATGATGTAGGGAGAAAACCTCCTGATCGAGGGTGTGAATCAAGCACATTCCTATCGCACATGGACAAGGAAAAGATCAAGGAAAAGTCGACAAAATCGGCAATTTTTACATGGAAAGAAGGCGGACTATAAATCGACCATAACTTTTGATCCAGAAGGAGTTACGGGACGCACAACATATGGATTTTAACTGAAATTTCATTTTGAGGTAGTGGGTCATGTCCATACGTTTCGCCAGAAAACACACGGTTACAACATAAAAATGGAATTTCAGTAAAAACTATTATTTTTAGTAATTCTGATTTTTAATTTGTTTCCTTCTTTTTTTATAGTTTTTGTTTAATTAGGAGTTTCTATTTTTGCTTAATAATTAGTTTTAAAAAGAATCTACTTAATAATAGTCTTTTAGTAAAACTTTATTATTTTTATTAACTTTTTATTTCGAGAAACTTACTATTTTTAGTAAGTACGAATTATGGTTTATAGGGTTTAGTTTTTCTATTTAAATTCTCTTCAACTCGATTATTATTATTCTATTTTTTATTAATACAAGATTATTGAGTTTTACTCTATTTTGCTCGTGGATTCTAGTGTTCCTTCGTAGATTTGAAGAAGACTGGTTGATGATTCCTAGTAGCTCCATGGATTTAGAGTAGCTATCTTATAGGAGAGACAGTGATCGATCGTGTCCCGCCTATAGCTACACCAAATTGGTATCAGAGTAAGGAATAACCTCGGGCCGATCTCTCTTTGCAAGGCAAGGACAAAATCCTATAGACGGTGATCTAGGGATCCATCATCTTAAAGTGACGACTTTCGAGATGAAGCTTGAGACACTCCAGTAGAAGAATCGTCAAGTTATGTAAGGGCTGCAAGATGGATTCGATCGCAAGGCAGAAGATTCAAGAAACATGATTATTTATGGTAAAGATCTGGTAGATCGAACAGGTTGGGTCTACATATAGGTTGATCTTCCTAACTTCAATGGCCTGGGTCATGTCGTTGACTGGCTATGTGAAGTTGAACGCCTCTTCGAACTCACGCAGATGCTCGAGGAGAAGAAAGCTCTGTACGTTGCATACAATTTAAAGAGCACTGCATTGGTTTGGTGGAAATATATTCAGCACAATCGGAAGAAATAGATGAAGGCACTGATACGCTCATGATCGTGGATGAAGCGTAGGCTGCTAGAAGGATTTGGATACAACGATTATGAAAATCAGGTATTATCCTAACAACCATATAAAGCCTTATTGTTTTAAAACGGACCCACAACCGACCCCCGACCCCCAACCCCATCAGAAGCGCACATGTTGTGCCTGCGGAAACGAAAGGCCATCAGCAACGCACATATGCCATTCATGTAGACATGGAAGTCCATCTCGAAAATTTTAAAGTGGAAGTCGTTCATGTAAATGCGGGAATCCTTCTTGGAGGACCTACTAAATCGATCGAGTTTGAAGCCATGGAGGGAGAGGACGAGGTACAGCCTACTATTGTGTCAGAAAATATTCAAAGGTCTTGAGAAGATGTAGTAGATTCTTATTCCAAATATCATGAATAGGGAGGAAGATCCCACAGGCGTCCTAGAAGTTTTAGATCCCATTATGCTAGATTTCATAGACATCTCAACAGATGTCGTGCCAACAATACAAGAATTTAAGATGATCATGGACGACGAGCTTTCTACGGATTTGTTCTTTGTGAAGGATGGTGATTTTTCTCAAATGGAGCCAATCTTCAACAGTACAGCCGGTATGAAAGATCCATTTATGATTTTTCTTGCCCATGCTACGAAGAGGACGACGATGTTTGCTGCGCTGCTAGAGATTGGCGAAGGACACGTATCGCCAATCAATTTAATTAGTGACTTCGAGCACGAGTCACAAGCTAAGGATGTCGAAGAAGATGAAAGCAAATCTCCACCATAACTTTAGACAAAACTCGAGGTCGAGTTTTCTCCATGTGGGAGAGATTGATGTACGGAGAGAATCTCATTATTAGGGGCATGGATCAAGAACATTCTTATCGCACATGGACCGGAAAAAGATCAAGGAAAAGTTGACAAAATCAACAATTTTTACATGGATGGACTAAAAGAAGGCGTACCGTAAATCGGCCATAACTTTTGATCCATAAGGAGTTACAAAATGCACAACATTTGGATTTCAACTAAAATTTCATTTTGGGGCAAACCAACCCATTATCGTGGGTCATGTCCTTACGCTTCGCTAGAAAAGCGTAGTTATAACAAAAAAAGGGATTTCCAAAAAAACTATTATTTTTAGTAATTCCAATTTTTAATTTCTTTCCTTCTCTTTTAGAGTTTTCGTTTAATTAGGATTTTCTATTTTTGTTTAATAATGAGTTTTAGAAAGTGCCTACTTAATAATAGTCTTTTATTAGGATTTTACTATTTTTAGTAACTTTCTATTTCGGAAAACTTACTATTTTTAGTAAGTATGAAGTAAGGTTTCTAGGGTTTAGTTTTTTCTATTTAAATTCTCTTAAACTCGATTATTGTCATTATATCTTTGATTAATAAAAAAATTCTTGAGTTTTACTTTGTTTTGCTCGTGGATTCGAGTGTACCTTAGTGGATTTGAAGAAAACTGGTTGAGGATTCCTAATAGCTCCGTAGATTCAGAGTAGTTATCTTGTGAGAGAGACGATGATCAATCTCAACACGTCTATGCTTACGCCAGAGCATGGACACAAATTTATGACTCGTGGGCTGGACTTAAAAATGCCCGCTCAAACCTCTAATTGAGACTACCTTTTCACCTGGAGAACATTCATATGCATATGGGTTTGGATCCGATAGATATAGCTCTCCGATAGAAGGATCCGTGGGTGGGTCTACCGATGGTGGTTTTGAGTCATCAACAAACCCACTGTTGCTTCTAGTGGATTTGACGCCGGGTCCTGATCCCCAACTAGAAAAGAAAGAAAACTCGATCTCGAGATGTGCCGGCCGGGATGCCGCAGGCTCGGAGGGAGGGAACGTGAGGCAAGGTGATTGATGGCTTTCAAACAGGAGTTGGAACTAGTGCAAGGGATGTGGGAACATTAGCGGAGGCTGGCTATCGAAATGGAAGGGGCTCTGCAATGAGATATGGTTCTCGAACAGGAAGAAATACCGGGAGGGTCCAGTCCTATATATTATTGTTATTGGTAATGCTACCGAGGTTTAGTTTGCCTCTGCTCCTACAATCGGGTAATAAAAAACTAGATCTCTTCATTGGCTCTGGCCACGCTAGTGAATTCCCCTAAAGGATAAAGTGAAGGAGCCGTGGTTTTAAGACTTGGATGAGTCTGATGTGATACGTTGGAGTCAACTTGAACTTGGTTAGACCTGATCTCATAAGCCAGGCCTGGTCAGAGTCCGATTCAGGTCATGCAGGGAATGGACACAAGTTTATGGCTCAGGGGTCGCTGGAATTGGACAAGCTCAGGTTCAGCCAATTTGTGATATGCCAGCCAGCATGTGGGATGGACTTGAATTGACGTGCCGCACACCTCCAGCCTCAGTGGTGAATTGATGTGGCAAAGCTCTGTGGGCTCCACCATGATGTATGTGTTATATCCAAACCATCCATCCATTCTACGAGATCACTTTAGGGCAAGAACTGAAAAATGAGGCAGATCCAAACCTCAAGTAGATCACATCAAAGAAAACATTGGGGATCAACGCCTACCATTGAAACTTTATGGGGACCACAAAAGTTTTGGATCAAGCCGATATTTGTGTTTTCCCTTCATCCAGGTAACAGGAAGGTTTCCACAGTGCTGTGTCATTGTCTCATTTCTTCATGTTATGGTCGACTTGAGCATTGGATCTACCTTAATTTTAGCCCATGTCCTAAAATAATCTCATAAAATGGATTGACGGGCCATTGAACTTTGCCACACACCACAGAGGTTGGGCACACCACGCACCACTTCGCTTCCCTTAAGACGTGGCCTAAGTCTCATGGGACTTGTCAGAGTTAACTCAAGAGTTGGTCAAACTCGATCTAATTCCATAGATTTCTTGAAGGAGTCCTTCCTATACTTCGCCGTTTGATAGATTCCACGTTCTGTGCTGCTCATGGTTCAAAATCAAAGGAAGGATCGAGCCCGCATTCCGAGATTATCAGTTTGATGCATTTCTAGCTATTCTTTTATATTGTGCTGTATGATTGATTCCACGTTCTGTGCTGCACATGGTTCTAAATCAAAGGGTCGAGCGGTCGTTCCAAAATTATGTCTGATACATTCCTATTATGATGTATGCCCAAACCAACCATCTCATCAATTAAAATGGTTGTTCAAGCCTAATTTGGGTCTTCTTGAGCTAGCTTTGGACATGTTTAGGTTGAGCCATTTCCCGCTCTATTTCATGGGCGAGCAAATGACCTCTGTTTACACTTGTCCTATATATTACGTCCATGTAGACCAAACACGTCGGCACTGTCGGTACTATGTACAAATGACAGAGTAAATCTTACTTGTTTCTTAATTATATATTTCGCCCACATATCCTTCAGCGACAAACATCACTTTCCAAAAGCAAAATGACTCAGAGTTGTATGTACATTTGCGGATGATAAAAGTAGGACACTGCAAGAGGGACACGTATAGTTATCTCACGAGTGGCATGTGCGACTAAGTAGCTGCTCAACAACCTATAAAGACCCATTGAAATAAGACATATATCACAATCCTAATATGCTTGTCAAGTCCGTATCACATAATCATGGTTAAAGAGAAAATTCTACCAAACATTGGTGTTTTCGTGGTGACTATGAAGGTTTGAGAAGCAGATATATACTTCTCAAATTAGAAGGAAATCAAGAGATGCGAGGAGTGCTAGTCCAATTGAGATATGGTCCCGTAACCTTCAATGATAAAATATGGATTAGCATGAAAACCTGACATGAGCACTGACTTTCCCAATCAATATAATAAGCATACAATGAATAGCTCAAGGCACCAATCGAGCCTTCACACATAGGGGTGTCAATGGGCCGAGCCTGGGGTAGCTCTCGACCCTGATTTTACACTATGGCCTGGCCCTATTCAAAATTCTGATTTTTCAAGCCCAGGCCCAGGCCCATTAACACCCCTATTCACACATAATCTCTCTTACGGCGCAATGCCTTTTTTTTTTTTTTTTTTTTCTTTTCTTTTAATCTTACTTTTAGTCTTCCTCTAAACCTCCCTACAGAAAATTCAAAGTTTAGCATAGCTTAGATTAGCTATTGTCCAACGTTATTGCTGCAATACGCCTAGGAGTGGTGTAAATATCCATGGCCTCAGTCATCGGATCTCCAATCAACCAAGTCCATACTTAGAAGACCACAATGAAGTCACATCATGTTGATTATTTACCTTGATTATTTGTTCACACAGATAATCACAAGTATTTATCTTCTTTTTTTTTTTTTTTTTTTGCTTATATTTTTATGTTCTTGCAATTGTATTGATCTTAATTCCAAGACAATAAAGTTGACAATTTGCCTTTATTTTTAATTCTTTTAATCTATTATTCAGAAACCAAAGGCCGTAATCACCATTGAAAGAAAAATCCTTAGCTCAAGGAGAAAAGATCTCATTCAGAGAGACTAACCCTCCCCTTCTAAAATGCTAATTGATGCACATCGGTGGGTGAATAGTCAAGTCAACTTTCATAACTTTGATCTTATGGTTGATTTGGCACCTGGGGTCATAAGCATTTAATTGAACTCAAATTTGAGCAGGACTCTCTGCAAACCCAACATTATCTTGACCACACACATTTGACCAAATATGGGCCGCCTCTTGACGCGTGTGGCCTGTTGTTTAACTGAATAACAACAACTTGGATATGCTCTCTAGGAGGAAGGCCCCTTGCTGGGGAATTTGGAGCTGGTGGACCAGAATTTGGTCCCTCACTAGAGGTAAGAATGTTCGTTTCTTCTTCTCTCCAACGGAGGAAAATGGGCCGGCTGATGCTCTTGCCAGGGCGGGTAGCGCCTTGCCACACAAGCAGATTTTCAGTAGGAATCAAGACCTTCCCACGGCAGCTTGGGGAGAGCTTTCGTTGACCTGTTAGGCTTGAGGAAGATTACCGAAGCTTGGGTTTTCTCTCTGCAGTCGGAATAGTTGTTTTTTGTCTTTCCTTTTTGGTAGGGTATATGATACGTGGCCCAAGGCGTACTAAGAATCCTTGGGCTGCCCGAATGGTTGTGTTTCCTGAGTTGTACAGCCTGAGTTTTTTGAGATTAATGGAAGTTTACTGGGAAAAAAAAAACATCGTTGAAATCATGGGCTGTATGCCATTATGGGTTCAAAACCATTGGGTAAGTTCATAAATAGTATTTTCCCTTTCTAGAATGTTCCCTGGGCCAAAAATATGGGAAGGGCAAGTAAGAATGGGCAGAGTCTGGAGCACGTACAATCAATGCCCCTCGGTCAGGGCCTCCTCGTCCGTTAATCGGGTTGCATTCCTGTGCTGAGCCCAACCATACAACAATCACCTCAGGAAATTTAGCCTAGATTGGCTCAATAAGTATCTGCAAAGCTCAAGCTCGGCCCAAATCAAAGTTACAAAGGCCACAAACAATGGCCCAGGTCCAAAACATGTACAGCTTTGACGCTCTTTTGGGCAGCACTGCAGGATGTATCAGGACGCCCATCACTAAAAAAATGAGAAAATATAAGTTGCACCTTGATTCCTGCTGTTCTTGTATACATGCGCATACAGACTTATACTGTACGCATGGCAATCATGTAACTAAAATTAAACAGTCCAAACCCTCGTAAACCATGATAGACAGATGACAGTTCAAAAATTGGATTGATTAACGGATCCAAACCTTTGATTAATGCACGACAGATCTAAAATTGGATTGATTGAGAGATCCAAACCTTTGATTAATGGCCGTTTGCTTGTCAAGGATTCTTCACAATTTTAATAATAATTGCCCCTTAGATTGCCACTAATCAGCCACTTAAGGCATCTATTGCATGAGTAGTGGTGTAGATGAACATATCTAAACTGAGGCCCACTATTTCAGTGGTTCAGATTGAATTATGCATATGCCCTGAGTACCGTTCCTCAATGCAACCATCACACACTTCCACGGTACTGAGTATTTTATCATCTTCAATTCTAGCTGTGCAGGCACGCAGAGGGCCCTGATCACTTGCGCTGATTGATCGCTATGCATGGAAAACATGCATCGCATCCATCCCATTCATCAGATGTTCCATTGTATTTTCATCATACGTCCAAAATTTCAGTAAAATAGTAGACTTAAGAGGTCCATACCATAGGAAATGGTGTGAATTCATGCGACACAACACTTTTAATGTGTGAAACTTCTCATGGTCTACCATAATTTTTTTTTGTTAGATCCACACCATCCATCAAAATTTTTAAGTCATTCTATAGCATGAGAAAATTTAGGCACATCCAAAGCTCAAGTGAACCACACCATAAAGCAATCGAAAACTGCCTATGGTCAAATCGTAAGGTTTATTTTTCATCTAACCTGTTAATAAGGTCACACTGACATGGATGAAGGGAAAATGCAAATATCAACTAAATCAAAGCCTTCTATAGCCCTAAGAAGTTTTCAATGCGTTAATTCCTACTACCTCTTGTGGCGTGGTCCACTTGAGATTTGGATCTGCCTTTTTTTTTTTTTTTTTTTTTTTTTTTTTTTGGCTCATATCATAAAAATATCTTAAAAAATGAATGGACAGTTTGAATCTAAGAAAGACATCATCATGTGCCCACATAAATTTCACAATTCAAGAAATTTGGTTGCTTGCTGGTGGGTGTTGCAGCACATTCGGGGGATAAAGAAAGAAAACGGAAAGGTTTGACACGTGGAACTTTTGAGGACCCATTAGAATGTATGTGTCAGATCCACACAGTCCATCCATTTTTTCATATCATTTTAGGCCTCAGGCCAAAGACTAGGTAGATCCATGGCTTAAGTGGGTCACACTATACATAGTGGGAATTGGACACCTGCCGTTAAAAACTTCTTGGGCCACAGAAAGATCTGGTCAAGCTGATATTTGTGTTTTTCCTTCATTCATGTTTGTGTTGCCTTATGAAAAGATTAGATGAAAAATAAACCTTACGGTAGACAGCAGAATGGTTTCAATGGTAGTCGTTCAATCCCCATTGCTTTGTGTGGTGTGGTCCACTTGAACTTCGGAGGTGCTTCATTTTTTGGCTCATGTTCTAGAATGATCTAAAAAATTAATGAATGATGTAGATCTAACACAAATCATGGTGGAGCAATAGAAGCTTCGGAGAGAGAAAATCAGCGTGTTTAGTGAGCTTAATCGGCCATGACATGGACCAATGACAAGCTTTGGCACATAATTTTCCAGTGCCTTCAATACAGATGATCTGCGCTCAAAGATAATTACTTTGCTTCTAACCACTGTGCGGCTGTTTCTGTATCAAACATGTGGTCCATGGGTATGAGGAACTAAACCATTCATTCTATAGGCCACGCCACCAATTGGTCATTAAGCAAGATTAGTATTGGTTTTACAACCCTAACCATCTATATTAAATGGACCTTTTTCACCAAATATGAACAATTGACAAGTTCTATTTATTGTTTGCTTTTTCATTTCAAGAAAAAAGTGGGCTATGATGGTTCTCAGTCAAGGATTTCATATCTCCTCTTTTCGGGTCTTTATTTGCCCTGGCCCTTTTGACTAAAGAAACTGAGGTATAAAAGGGTAGAAGATTTGATGTTACCCGGGTAACACGTTAATGGGTGTTAAGCTGACCAAAGAAACATGGTATAAGAGTAGAGTAGTAGTTACTCAGGTAACACATTAATGGGTCTTACTGACTGTGTGAGTCTCATCTTGATGAATGCTTTGTATATCCACACCGTCCATCTGTTTTACCAGCCCATTTTAAGATATGATTCTAAAACTCAAGTAGATGCAAATATTGGGCATTCGCTACCACTGAAAACAGTAGTGATCGATCATTAAAAACTTTTCATGGGACATGCACAAAGTTTTGGATCAAGCTGATCTTTATATTTTCCCTTCATTTGTGTGATCTGATGAATCAGTTTGATGGAAAATAAACATCATGGTGGCCCTAAGAAGGTTTCAATGGTTGGCGTCATTGTCTCCACTGCTTAATTTGTATGGTGTGGTCCATTTGAGTTTTGGATGTGCTTAGGTTTTGGGACCACCTTCTAAAATAACATGTAAAAACGGATGGCACAATATGAATTCATCAAGGTGGGCCTCACAGTTAGGGTAACACCGGATTGGGGAGGCTGGGTTGTCCTGAGCTTGTTGGGGTCGGTTTCTGTAAGGTCTCTGCTAGTTATGGCCTATTTGCTAGGCTTGGCCTGCCTGGATGGCTGTACATCCCTTCTCAATTTCAATAAAAATTTCAGCTGTTGAAAAAAAAAAAAAAAAACACCCACTAACCTATTACTTGGGTGACACCTAAGCCGATCCCGTATAGTAGTGCTTGGCATGTGGGACCTTCATGTGGGGTCCACAATCTCTTTATCCAAGCATAGCTTAATATGTAAGCTCTTTGTGATGGAAACCATTTGGTGGGGAGTGGGAAACTTCTCCCAGTCTCCTCGTCCAACCATAGTAGGTTCATAGAAGGGAGGATGATGGTGTGGAGAGGAAATGACCAAATACTCTGATGGCTTATGCATGGTGTGGGAAAGGAAACAATATTGCTCAAAAAGCTTTAATTCCAATATCTACTAAGAAAATTTGAGTCATGTTCTTTAATGTGGTCAAATAAATTTTTTTTTCCATCATGATTGTTGACATGTGAAAACATGACACATTTGAAATACTTGAAGATAGACTCTAACAGGTGTGGGTGCTTACGCTTAATGGTTCCACACATGATGTAGAGGTCGTGCTTGAAATTCTATGATGGCACATGTGACACAAGTGACACATTTGACACATGTGGGCATTTGAAGGTAGAGGGTGGCACGTGCACATAAGTACACGGGCACATATGGCATATGTTTTCACATGTAACATATAGAACAATTGAAGATAGAAAATGGCATATGTGGCATAGTGGCACATGTGGGCACTTTGTACATGTGGGGGCACAATTAAAATTAGATGGATATATAGTGGCACATGTACCACACAACAGAAGATGGACAATGGAAAGTTAGCACATGTGGCCCATGCAAGGCACTTCATTCATGTGGAGCCTAAGTGAAGATAGATGGAGGCACATGTGGCGCATTGGCACATGTATGACAAAATGTAAGATATGGACAGTAGAACATTTGCATTTGTGACGCATATGAGGCAATTGAAGATGCATGGTAGCTCAGTTCTCTTAGGAGGGGAAAGGTCTAACACCGGTTCTTTGTTGTTAGGGGTGGGTAAGCATAGGGGGAAATCAGACGCATATTTAGAGTTAGTTTATACTATAGGCAGGGGTCTGATCTTTTTGTAGGCCTTCCTAAATGAGTTTGTTCCCCATGTTTCCCTTTGAATAAAATTTGGTGGCTTCGCTCCACCTTTCCTAAAAAAATAAAAAAATAAAAATAAAAAATAAAAAAGAGATGGGTGATAGCACATATGTATTTTGACTCTTTACTCTTGAGAAATTCAGTTTTGTTCAACTGCGGGGAAAATATCTTTCTTAGGAGGAGAGGTGGGAAAATAAATTTATTGATTTTCCAATAAAAAGAGAATATGGGAAATGATGTTTTCTACCAATTCCCACATAAAAAAAATTAAAAAAAAATTTATATACAAATAATAGAAAATGTGTTCATTAAAAATAAAATTTCCTCTCTTTTCCATGAATCCAAATGAGCCCTAAGGGGCCGTTTGGATGCCTGTAAGTTTTTAAGTTGTAAGTAAGTTACAGGTAACTTACTTACAGGTGAAACAAAGTTACAGGTAATCCTATTTGGATGTAACCTGTAACTTACTTACAGGTAACTTAGTTTCTGTGTTTGGATAACCTATAAGCTAGTTACAGATAATAAGTTGTATATTCACACCAACCACAGCTTGGAGTAGAGAATTATTTAAAAATCAAATTGACACATAAAGGAACTTAAATAAAAGTATGCCATTTTATTAAGCCATTTAGATGAATAGTTGAGCCAATTGTCAGGCTAAACCAATCAATAAGTGGGCTATAAAAGTGGGTGCACGTTTCCAAATGCTTGTAATATGAAAAAAAAAAAAAAAAAAAACTACACATTATATATGCACACTTGAATATAGAGTTGGACGTTCTTCATTTTTTGGACTGATGTCCTAAAATAACAATTTGATATAGATGGACGGCATGGATAGAACATATAAATCATGGTGGGGCACACATAAGCAAGTCATTTTTAGGCTAATTTATGGTTTCGTTGTTGACATGTTGTGTGTGCCCCACTATGATGTATGTGTTTCATCTACACCATCCATCCATTATTCCATATCATTTTAAGGCATGAGCCCAAAAATGAGGTAGATCCAAATCTCAAGTGGACCACATCACTATAAACAGTGTTATTGAACACTCACCATTAAAAAGTTCTCGTAGGCCTCCAAAGTTTTGGATCAAACTGATATTTGTTTTTCTCCCTTCATCCAAGTCTTTATGACCTAATCAACGGGTTGGATGTGAAACAAACATTACAGTGGGCCGTGGGAAGTTTTTAATGGTGGACTTACAATCAATATTGTTTTCCTATTGTGTGGTCCACCTGAGATTTATATATGCCTCATTTTTGGCATTAAGCCCTAAAATGATCTGAAACAATGGATGGATGGTGTGGATAAAACATATACAGGATGGTGGGCCCCACAGAGCACCAACACATGGACGCAGATTAACTACTAATAGGCTGAGTAGCAATCTAACTACTGAAGTGATGTCACCAACTTCTGTGGGCCCCACCATGATGTATATGTTTTATCCGCACCGTCCATCCATTTGGAGAGTTCATTTTAGGGTACGAGATAAACAATGAGATAGATCCAAAGCTCAACCGGACCCCACCAAAGAAAATAGTGGGGACAGTGACACGACGGTCGGAACCTTTCTAGGGCCCACCATGATGTTTATTTGAGATCTAACCTGTTCATAAGTTCACATAGACATGGAAGAAGGGAAAACACAAATATCAGCTTGATCGAAAACTTCTATGTCCAAAAGAAGATTTTAATGGTAGGAGATCAAGCCCCACTGTTTTCTTTGGTGGGGCCACTTGAGCTTTGGATTTGTCTCATTCTTTATCCAACACCCTAAAATGAACTCTCCAAATGGATGGACGGTGTGGATAAAACACATACATCATGGTGGGGCCCATAGAAGTTGGTAATAGCTAGATCGCTACTCAACCTGTCAGTAGTTAATCCGCGTCCCCAACACATGGCCCAATGCGTCACTAGCCAAACTGCGTCCGTGTTGCACAAATACCAGAAAGAGGGAAAAAATATTAAAAAAAGAAGAAGAAGAAAAAGAAAAGGTCTTTAGGGCACGAAGTCGCCTGGAGAGGGAGATGGAGACGCAGAGAGAGGGTGAGAGAGATTGTTGAGAGAGGGATATGGAAAGTGAGAGAGGGAGAAGCTGTTTTATAGAGGTCACCTACGCGCTACTTGGGTGCTTCAATGGCAGCCTTCAATGGCCGCTCATCCTTCAAATCGTTTGCAACTGCGAATCCCTCCAGACATTTCGAATTCAAAAAAGCTAGCCGTTGGCTGTAAGAAAGTCACATGTGACTTGAAAAACACATATTTCCCCGTTACTTTTCTTACTTCTTTACCTGATACAAAGTTACAGGTTGTAACTTTGTCACCTGTAAGATTTCTCCCCAAACACCACATGTAAGAAAGTTATCTGTAACTTTGTTACATTTTACAGAAGTTACAGGCATCCAAACGGCCCCTAAGTCATAGTTGGGAGTTCCATTATTTAGTTAGGAGTTTTAGAAAGCTAAAAAGGTGATGAGAGAAATATGGAGTTGATCCTGAATATTTATAAACAAGGTTTCACTTCTTAACTGCTGATGAGTTACAGGAGGCTAGTAATAACAGAAGATCACATAATCTTGTGGCTCTAAGTTTTCCTTCATTTTTTCCTTAAAGTTTTTGTGCAATAATCCACACACCCTTATTATTACATCAAAAATGTTAGTGCGATTCTCAAAGCATCAAGGAGGTGTGACTATATGTTCATGAGATCCATCCCGTCCATCAGGTGCACCACACATGGGTTTGGCCCTAATCCCAAAAATCAGGCCCATCTTAAAGTCATGTGGGACACCATCCAGCAAAAAGTTAGGAAGGAGACACACCCACCTTTAAAACCTTCCATGTTGTGTGTGAGATCCACACTTGATCCATCCAACGCACTCCACGAGGATGAAGATTTGCTTTAAAATTTGGGAGAGGACTCGGTGAGGCCCAGATGTCACAAGATTTGATTGGGCCAGCCCCATGTGTGACATTGGCTAAAGTAACTGGATCACATTCAATTGTGCTTTGCATGGCTTGCCTCATCTCTGACACTGGCACATGGTCCAATTAAATCTTGCAACGTCAGGACCTTACCCTTTCACCCAATCCACTCCCCCAAAAATAATGCAATTTCAAAAATCATGTGGGACACAAAATGTGAATTTAGGTGGTTCAAGCAAGACTTTACACTAATCCCTATGATGCGGTCTCACTTGAGTTCTAGATTGCCCTGAATTTTGGAATCGATGACCAAAAATGAAGAGTTATATCTGTTGAACAGGGTGGATCACATGCACGTTCACACTCCAAGTGGCACTCTACTAACGCAAGCCACACCAGTGTCCCACCTCAATGGATGTACGGGGTGGATCACTTGCACGTTCCAATATAAACGGATGCTATCTATTGGAATTTTTTCTTCTTCTTTTTCTTTTTTATACATTGAGATGTAAACGCACACAATCGTTAAGTTTCTTTGTCCAATAAAGGCCAGCATCAGGATGCATTGTTGATCATATGATTCATTCTGAATACTTGTACAATGATATTGTTATATTACTAGTATTGTGCGATTAATATCTCTAGATAATAGCTTTTAAAAAGCACTCAATCACCATACATACATGTGGCATGCATGTATGGTTTCACAATTTTCATCCAAGGAACGACCCATTGGAGAGGGAAATGCTACTGTACAGCTTGAAGTACTAGAATATGGTGAAGCCACGTGGTAGAGCGTCCATAGGGTCTACATTTTAAAAATAAAAGCCATGACACATACTTATCCTTTACTTTTCTACAGTTAATTCCCTGTTTATTTGACCCTTCACCATATTTGTTTTTCACTGTGCGTTTAATGGTCATTGATCAGATGAATATGATTGTCTAACAGGTGTGATTTTTGAGACATGAACCATCCATGCCAGGGCCTACATATGTACGAACACTGCTTGTACATCACTTTGGCATGTGTGCTGTAGAGAGAAGGCTTTACCATATATATTCCAATTCTTGCTGCTCCTAGGCATCACCATGCTCAATCTCTAACCTAAACCACTGGAATGTTTCCTCGTCAACTATATTTTATGGTTTTAGGACCAATTTGCTCAAATTTGAGAATCTTGAGATGAAATCGTATAGCCCAAGGAACCAAGTATATGTATATGCCAGCCCATCCCTCCATGGAACACATGGAACAATGATGGATCTGTCGAGACCATTGAACTAGCTTACCACACTTTGGATGGTAAAACGGTAGAAAACTACATTTGATTGGATGATCCTGTTAGAGTTTGTACGGCCCATCAGACCATCCTTGACACGTTTACATAAAATCATTGGATGACCACATACAAAATTTGTATAATGGTCGACATACACATTTGTAAAATAAGCCCATTCGACATGTCATTCTGCTATGTGCAATTAGTTATTCACTTGCTTGTATACTCTTGCGTGTTGGGGGCTCACAGTGGTGTGCGTGTATCCCATCCAATGTATGCATTAAGTGGCCCACTAGAATAATCAGATGCAATAAAAATCAGGCCTATATCATGTTTATGTGGGCCACACTAGAGAAAACTAAATGAACAGCCACTCCAAGACTCTAAATTCATGCAGTGGCCCACTCAATGGTTGGATCAGCTGGATTTTAGTGGCATCGAACTTTCAATGTGGGAGGCCTGTGCTGGACATGTTGAAGACCATACAAACAATACAATGAGCCACAAGCTTGACCCTTACCGAATAACTTATTTTACGGGGGATAGGGGGGCAGTCCTCAGCACAAGGTTGGTGCGTGAATGGATCCACAATCTTCTTCTACTGAGGGCCCACACGAGAAGAATTTTCTCCATAGATGTTGATTGTTGGATCGACTGATTTTTTCTAGTCACTCGCCATCTTCATCTAATGTGAAAGCACAGGTGTCCAACTTTCAATGTCGGAGGCCCGTGCTGGACACGTTGAAGACCATACAAACTTATTTTACGGGGGATAGGGGGGCAGTCCTCAGCACAAGGTTGGTGCATGAATGGATCCACAATCTTCTTCTACTGAGGGCCCACGCGGGAAGAATTTTCTCCATAGATGTTGATTGTTGGCTAGACTGATTTTTCCTAGTGGCTTGCCGTCTTCATCTAATGTGAAAGCACAGGTGTCATGCACTCTCCTCTTGCCGTCTTCATATAATGTAGAAAGAAGCACAGGTCTATCGAGAAAAGCAACGTTCTCTAGTCTTGTCATCTTCATCTAATGTGAAAAGAAGCACAAGTGTACTGAGAACAGCCATGCACTCTCTTCCTGCTGTCTTCAACTAATGTTTAAAGAAGCATAGATGGCAAATAAACCTCACAGTGTACCCTAGTGTCCCTGCTGCTTTCTGTGCTGTTGTTCACTTGAGCTTTGGATATGCCTGGTTTTCAGGCTCTTGATGTAGAATAAACAGAGAAAATTGATGGATGGTGTGGATCTAACACACGAATCATGGTGGAGCCCAGAGAAATAACACAGGGCAAAGTTGGGTTGCATAGTGCGCAATCCATTCCTAAGAGAGAAAATCATCACATTGAGAGCTGGCGTCATCAATAATGACATGTACCAATGAGAAGCTATGGCGCTGGATTTTTCAGTGCTTTCAACATAGATGATCCAATCACCCTACATATGGCACGCATGTATGGACGCATTTTTCATACATGCGTCTGAAATGCCCCAATTGGAGGGAGTAATGCATCTGAAGATCCACTTGTACACTCTTGGTCCGGGCGCCCGACCACTCTTGGTCAATTTTGGTCCAACAATAACGCTTCTTTTGGGTTACTTTTGGTCGCCCGACCACTCTTGGTTCGGGCGCCCAACCATACCCAGGCTGCACTCTCTCTCCTCTGTGACTGAGGAGGAAAACCACATCACTTTGTTTACACTTGTCCTATTATGTCCATGTAGACCAAGGAAATACTGTCATACGTGGGTACTATGTACATATGACAGAGTAAATCTTACTTGTTTCTTGATGATATCTTTCGCCCACATATCCTTCGGCAACACATTACTTTCCAAAAGCAAAATGACTCAGAGTTGTATGTACATTTGCAAATGATAAAAGTAGGACACTGTAAGAAGGACACAGTTATCTCACGAGTGGCATGTGTGACTAAGTAGCGTGCTCAACAATCCTATAAAGACCCATTGAAATAAGACATATATCACAATCCTAATATGCTTGTCAAGTCCGTATCACATAATCATGCTTAAAGAGAAAATTCTACAGAACAGTGGTGTTTTCGTGGTGACTATGAAGGTTTGAGAAGCAAATATATACTTCTCAAATTAGAAGGAAATCAAGGGATGCGAGGAGTGTCAGTCCAATTGAGATATGGTCTCGTAACCTTTAATGATAAAATATGGATTAGCAAGTAAATCAAACATGGGCACTGACTTTCCCAATCTATATAATAAGCATACAATGAATAGCTTAAGGCACACTAACGAGCCTTCACACATAAACTCTCTTACAGTGCAATGCTAGCTTCTTCTTTTTTAATCTTACTTATAGTCTTAGTTCCTATAGTGTTGTCCAACCAACCTATAGAAAATTAAGAGTTTACCATAGCTTAGATTAGCTATTATCCCGCGCCATCATTGCAATATGCCTAGGAGTGGTGTAAATATCAACGACCTCCATCATCGGATCTCTAATCAACCAAGTCCATACTTATAAGACCACAATGAAGTCACATCATGTTGATCATTTACCTTGATTATTTCTTCACACAAATAATCACAAGTATTTATCTTTTTTTTTTTTTTTTACTCATATTTTTATGTTCTTGCAATTGTATTGATCTTAATTCCAAGACAATAAAGTTGACAATTTGCCTTTATTTTTAATTCTTCCAATCTATTATTCAGAAACCAAAGGCCGTGATCACCATTGAAAGAAAAATCCTTTGCTCAATGAGAAAAGATCTCATTCAGAGAGACTAACCCTCTCCTTCTAAATTGCTAATTGATGCACATTGGTGGGTGAATAGTCAAGTCAACTTTCACAACTTTGATCTTATGGTTGATTGGCACCTGGGGTCATAAGCGTGTAATTGAACTCAAATTTGAGTAGAACTCTCCGCAGGCCCAACATTATCTTCACCGCACACATTTGACCAAATATGGGCCGCCTATTGATGCTTGTGGCCTGTTGTTTAACTGAATAGCAACAACTTGGATATGCTCTCTAAGAGGAAGGCCCCGTGCTGGGGCATTTGGAGCTGGTGGACCAGAATTCGGTCCCTCACTAGAGGTAAGAATGTTTGTTTCATCTTCTCTCCAATGGAGGAAAATGGGCCAGCTGATGCTCTTGCCAGGGAGGGTAGCGCCTTGCTGTACAAGCAGATTTTCGGTAGGAATAGAGACCTTCCCGCCGCAGCTTGGGGAGAGCTTTTCATTGACCTGTTAGGCTTGGGGAAGATTACCGAAGCTTGGGTTTTCTCTTTACAGTCGGGATAGTCATTTTCTGTCTTTCCTTTTTGGTAGGGTATATGATACGTGGCCCAAGGCGTATTAAGAATCCCTGGGATGCTCGAATGGTTGTTCTTCCTGAGTTGTACAGCCTGAGTTTTTGAGATTAATGGAAGTTTACTAGGAAAAAAAAAAACATCGTTGAAATCATGGGCTGTATGCCATTGAGTTATGGGTTCAAAACCATTGGGTAAGTTCATAAATGGGATTTTCCCTTTCTAGAATGTTCCCTAGGCCAAAAATAAGGGAAGGGCAAGTAAGAATGGGCAGAGTCTGGAGCACGTACTATCAATGCACCTCGGTCAGGGCCTCCCGTCAGTTAATCGGGCTGCATTCCTGTGCTGAGCCCAACCATACAACAATCACGTCAGGAAATTTAGCCTAGATTGGCTCAATGAGCATATGCAAAGCTCAAGCCCCGGCCCAAATCAAAGTTACAAAGGCCACGAACAATGGGCCAGGTCCAAAACAGCTTGGACGCTCTTTTGGGCAGCACTGCGAGATGTATCAGGACGCCCATCCCTAAAATAATGAGAAAATATAAGATGCACCTTGATTCCTGCTGTTCTTGTATACATGCACATACAGACTCGTACTGTACGCATGGCAATCATGTAACTAAAATCTGTTGGCATGAATTGGGTACTCCCCCCCTATGGACAGTTTATTGTGCCCAGACTAGTCTGCTGTGAGGCAGCGTTGGTGTAAATCTCCCTGAACTGTTTTTTGCATTGGCCGACCGGTAGGCTGTGCGCGCGAAGTTATTGCGCAGTCTGCAGTACCGCATAAGGTGTTTCTATTTTCGGATTTTTTCTTATTGAAGGAGTTATAATCCGACCTAAAATGGAATCCTAAGGTGTCCAAGGTTTCCTATTTGTATTAGGAAGAGGGGAGAGGTGTGTGTGAGAGAGAACTTGGGATTTTCTCTGTGTTTCCTTACTTTGTGGGCTGTCATTCTCTGTAATCTTCTAATATTCATAATGGATCATTTGTGCAGTGGTTTTTTACCCGTTGAGGGGTTTTGCCACTTAAATTCGGAGTCTCTTGTGGTGAATGCTTGTGTGTGATTGATTATATAGTGTTTCTCATTTGATTTCGCATTGCTTCACGCTTTCGTCATTTCGCTTCCGCTGCCGGCTTGACCAAAAAAATCAAACTGTTGAAACCCTCATAAACCATGATAGACAAATGACAGTTCAAAAATTGGATTGATTAACGGATCCAAACCTTTGATTAATGCACGACAGTTCTAAAATTGAATTGATTGAGAGATCCAAACCTTTGATTAATGGCCGTTTGCTTGTCAAGGATTCTTCACAATTTTAATAATAACTGCCCCTTAGATTGCCACTAATCAGCCACTTAAGGCATCTATTGCATGAGTAGTGGTGTAGATGCACGTATCTAAACTGAGGCCCACTATTTCAGTGGTTCAGATTGAATTATGCATATGCCCTGAGTACCGTTCCTCAATGCAACCATCACACACTTCCACGGTACCGAGTATTTTATCATCTTCAATTCTAGCTGTGTAGGCACGCAGAGGGCCCTGATCACTTGCGCTGATTGATCGCTATGCATGGAAAACATGCATCGCATCCATCCCATTCATCAGATGTTCCATTGTATTTTCATCATATGTCGAAAATTTCAGTAAAATAGTAGATTTAAGAGGTCCATACCATAGGAAATTGTGTGAATTCATGCCTGTGTCAGCCACACAAGTCTTGAACTATCCTGATTTTCGGTGAATCCATTCATTCCCATGCATTGTGTCAGATGAGTGGATTGGATGGCATATATATACACACCACAGCGGAACCCACACGTAATTTGGATGATTTTAATGGTCCTATAGCGACCTTTTCACTCGATGTAACCCAACTGATGAATGGACCTGATTTTTGGTCCCCTGTCCAAACACATGGCAGTCCATGGGAGCGAATTAGCTGTTAGCGGGTGTTACCATAACCGTGTGGGGCCCACCTTGATGTATTTTTTGTATATCCACGCGGTACATCAGGTAAACCATACCACTAGAAACAGTGATAAATGACCATTAAATTTTTTTATGGGCCACGAAATTTTTGGATCGGTCTGATATTTGTATTTTATCTTCATCCAGATATTTTTGACATTATCAACAGGTTGGATGGAAAGTTAACATTATGAAAGCTTACTATGGAATTTTTAATGGTGAGGCACTCAATCACCTCTGTTTTCTGTGTTATGGTCCACCTAAGATTCGGATCTGCTTAATTTTTGAGACTCCTCCATAAAATGATCTTTATAAACGGATGGACAGTGTGGATACACAATAAATCATCAAGGTGTGCCCCACGAGAGAGGTAACACCCACTCAGCTGTTACGCGCCCGCAGTCCATCTGATGGATGGGGATGGTGGATCTCATCTGCATGTTGTTCTGTCCACTTCAGCAAGTAATGGTGCTAAACTCACCGAAGCATTTTCACTTTAGAAATGATGGGACTCGATCAACCGTACCTATGTGGACCCCCAGAGTCTTCTGCCTGATGGCAAAGGATCTGAGATATGGTCTACTGTAACCCTGTTTTAGCCCGTATTCTGCCCCGTCCTCTCATCACGTAGCCAACAAATATATATTGATATGGCCTGACTGATGAGAGTTGATTGGATGGCTGGAACTGCGTGATGGCCATGACTAGAAATTTACATTTAGCTGATGATCGTTGATCAAAGGTTTAATCTTCTCGTTCTCAGTAGGTGTGGATCAAATAAGCAGTGGATCAAGTCTGCGTGCATGTCCGATGAACGACTGTCCATTGGGTTTTGAAACCCAAGAGAATGCCACCAGGATCATAGATACCATGCAGGGGCTCGTTTCCACCATTAATTGGATGGTACATTAATTTAGTAGAGAAGACTGTATACATGCTATATCATGGTAATATCTTTCTTTTTCCACACAAGTAGGGCGCATGGCATATTGATCCAGAGATGATGACTGGAAAATACTAGCCCTCAGTTATTTGTCTTCGTTTTTAGGGGGTTGCCATATTTTCTATTAATCGTCTCCATAGAGGATACTGATCTAAGGTCTAGAAATCTCTCTGGTGATTTTCCTAATTCCCACTTCTATGGTAGATGTCGTAAGATCAAATGGCCTGTGTCATGGGTAAAATATGAACAGCTGGGCTTTATGGGCAATTGGGGGCCCGCAAGCACTTAAGCCCACATGCCTGTAAGCTCACAAGCCCATAGGCATCAGGCCTGCAAGGCGGGTCATCCAACCTCCTAGCCGCATATGTCCTCGACTACGGCAGTTCAGGGCCACAACCGGAGGAGACGGGGCATGATTCTAGCCGTTACTGGCATAATCCCTGTCTCCAAAGATTGTGCCGCCCAATGGGTATCACTCCCACAATCTGTGGATATGAGGGGAGCGGATTAGGTGCGGGCTGCCCTCACCACACACCGTGCGGCCTGAACTGTGGGGCCCACTTGTATATCCATGTTGTCCATTCATTTTTCCAACTAATTTTAGGCCATAAGCTAAAAAAATGTAGAAGATCCAAAGTAAACAGTGTTGATTACATCTCCATCGTTAAAAACTTCTTAGGGCCAACGTAATGGCCACTGTAATGTTTATTTTCCATCCAACCTGTTGATAAGGTCACACAAACCGGGATAAAGGGGAAAAACAAACATTAGCTTGATCCAAAACTTTTGTCTTCCACACGAAGCTTTTAATGGTCAATTATCAATGTTTCCTCTGTTGTGCTCCACCTAAGTTTTGGATTTGCTTCATTTTTGGGCTCATGCTGTAACACAAGCCTACAAAATGGAAGAACGGCGTGGATATATAATATATTCAATAAGGTGGGCCCCACAGTCAGGGTCACACCGTGTGAGGCCGGGCCTCACCAAATCTGCTCTCGGAAATGAGAAGGGGCGCGCGACTTCGATCCCTAGCTGTGGGGCCCACCGTGGTGTGTGTTCCTTTCATCCATGGGGTCCATCCGTTTTGACAACTCATTTTAAAGCATCATCCATAAATGAAGCAGATCTAAATCCCAAGTGGACCACACCATAGGAAACAGTGGCATTTAAATACCCATCATTATGTTTATTTTCCATACAACCTGTTCACAAGGTTGCAAAGACGCAGATTTCCGTAGATTAGAAGCCTGGGGATGGTGTATCGTGATTGTCAGGCCCACGGTCACGTATAAGTTTTGAGTCTGGATAGTCTGTGTTGAAGGCATTAGAAGTTTCAGTGCCTTCGGCTTCCCATTGGTCTACTTCATTGCCAATGACTCCACGGAACACACAGATTTTCCATATCCGGAATGGATTGATTGCTACACAATCCAACTTTTTGTTAGAGGTCCTTCAAACTATGCAAGGCTATAGTGCTCAGATGGGTCGGGCGATTGGTCTGAACCAAGGCTGCTGGACATTCTTCGTGTGCCCTAGATCGGTCGGGCGACTGGTCTGAGGGGCCTCCGATTGGTTGGGCGACCGGTTGGCGGTGAGGCAGTGTGACGGGTCTATGTTGTATTTACGTGCACGCATTTTCTTACGCTATTACGTGGTAGTTCATAAGATATTTCTATTTTCGGGCTATTACCTATTTAAACGGGTGTAATCTAGACTTAGATGAAATCCTAAGGTGTCCAAGGTTTCCTAAGTATGTTAGGAAGATAGGAGAGTGTTTTGAGAGAGAGAAAACTTGAGTTTTCTCTGGGTTTTCCTTGCTTGTGAGCTATCAATCTCTGTAATCTTCTGTTATTCATAGTGGATTGCTTTGTGACGTGGTCTTTTTACCCGTTGAGGGGTTTTTCCACATAAAATCGAATTGTCTCTTGTGGTTGAATGCTTGTATGGTGTGATTGCATTGTGTTTCTCGTTTGATCTTATATTTTGCTGTGGTGTTTGTTCGGCTTTCGCTTCCGTTGCCGGCGTCCCTATTCCGAATAAGTGGTATCAGAGCTAAAGTTAGGGTAGAGTAAAATTCGAATATGAGGCGAGAAGATGGGATCAAGCATAAGGTTTGAAGTAGAGAAGTTCTTCTATAAAAATAACTTTGAACTATGGAAGGTGAAGGTTGAATTCGTCTTAGTTCAGCAAGGGCTTGATGAAGCTCTTGGAAAGTGACCTGAGGCTATGAAAGAGGATGAGTTGACGAAGCTCGATAAGAAAGCTAGAACCTCGATCCTGTTAAGCCTTACGGATGATGTCCTCTATCACGTCACGAATGAGAAGACTGTGGCTCATATGATGGCGAAGTTAGAGAAAGTTTATGCCAAAAAGTCCTTAGATAATCACATGTATCTATTGATGCAATTGTTCATCTTGAGGATGGCTGGGGGGATGGATGTGGAGGGCCACTTAAGCATGTTCAATCGGTTAGTTTGCAAGTTGATGGAGATAGATGAGCCAATGAAGGATGAATATCAAGCATGCATCCTGTTAAATTCTCTTCCAGATTCATATAAGTCATTTAGGGACTCGGTGTGCGCAGGGAGGGAGACCATCAATGTTGAAACTGTTATCTCAGCCCTCCAGTCGAAGGTAATGAGAAAGAAAAGCGATGACGTGGGTTCTCGTTCTTCCTTAGAGGCACTAATTATGAGGGGAAGAAATTCTGAGTACGGTGGAGGATATTTAAAATCGGGATCTAAGGCCAAGGGCAAAGGAAAAGCTAAGGTGAAGTGCTAGAGTTGTGGTTAGGAAGGCTACATGAGAGGGGATTGTCAGAATCCCAAGTTAAAGCAAGAGAGGTATGAAAATTCTTCTGGAGAGGGAGCTAATATCGTAGAGGACGATATCGATCTTTGTGAAGTTCTGACCGTATCTGGCAAGGGATCTCATGGTAGAGAGTGGATTCTAGATTCAGGGGCTTCATGTCATGTTTGTCCTGACCGGAGTTCATTCACGACACACAATGAGTATGATGGTGGATCGGTGTTTGTGGGTGATGGCTATGCTCATAAGGTGATGGGTATTGGTACAGTACGTATCAGAATGTTCGATGGGATCAAACGAGTCCTAAAAGATATGAAGCATATCTTCAAGTTAAAGATGAATGTGATTTCTCTTGATGCATTCGAGGCAAAAGGGTGCGTGTTCATAGGCAGCAGTCGTTGTTGTGACGTTGAAGGGGGCACACGTGTGTATAAAGACACGGAGGTGCGGCTATCTTTACAAGTTGATCAGGAACACAATTCACGATGGAGCTGTGAGAATGGCAGCGAGATTCACAGTTGCTTGTATGTGGCAAGTGCCCAAGGGCCACATGAGAAAAGCGAAAAAGTATATGAAAGAACAAGGTTAGGGTTGATGGAGGCACGAGAAGCGGTGGAGCTATGTTGAAGTTGAGATGACGAATAAAGCGAGGATGATTGATGCGACGTTTGAAGCATCGGTGGAGATTATTAGAAAGCCTTCAAACTATGCAAGGCTAGAGTGCTTAGACCAATCGGGCGACCGGTTTGAACTTTTGGCCTAGAGCACAGGAATGCTACTGAACATTCTTTATGTGCCCTAGATCGGTCGGCCAATCAGTCTCTAGGGGGCTCTAACAGGTCGGATAATTGATTAGTGGTGAGGCAGTGTGACGGGTCTGCGTTGTATTTTCCTCTAGACTGTTTTTTGTGTCCTCCGACGGGTCGGGGGACCGATTGTACATGCACGCGTTTTCTTACACTATTACACGATAGTGCATAAGATGTTTTTATTTTCAGGTTATTGTCTATTTAAAGGGGTGTAATCCGGACTTAGATGGAATCCTGAGGTGTCCAAGGTTTCCTAAGTGTGTTAGGAAGATGTGAGAGTGTTTTAAGAGAGAGAGAGAACTTGGGTTTTCTCTTGGTTTTCCTTGCTCATGAGCTATCGATCTTTATAATCTTCTGTTAATCATAGTGGATCGCTTTGTGCTGTGATTTTTTACCCATTGAGGGGTTTTTCCACGTAAAATCAGATTGTCTCTTGTGGTTGAATGCTTGTGTGGTGTGATTGCACTGTGTTTCTCATTTGATCTTATATTCTGATGTGGAGTTTGTTCGACTTTCACTTCCACTGCCGGTGGGAACCGATACTAAGACATTAGTGTTGAAACTAGGTTATCTACACTCAGTCTACCACTTAAGTTATGGATCGGGGTGTTTTTAATGTGTGGAATTTGTTTGAACCCCACTGTGACTAATGTGTTAGATCTACACCGTCCATCAATTTTTCCAAAGTACTCTAGAGCATAAGCCAAAAAAAAAAAAAAAAAATGAAACACATCCAAAGCTCAAGTGGACCACACCACAGGAAGTAGTAGGAATTCAATAACTAACATTGAAACCTTCCTAGGGTCCACTATGGGGTTTATTTGCCATATTAAAGATTCACACCTATACTTGGATGAAGAGAAAACATAAATAAAGCCTTTTTTTATTATTATTATTAAGTTAGTCATGCAGGGAACCCACCTGATTAGCTAGGCAACGTACCTACTTGGTTATAATCTCAGGAAGTTTTTAACTGTAGGTATCCAATTCCCACTGGTTCCTGGCCCACATGAGCCTCGGAGCTGCCTCGTTTTTTTGTCTCATGCCCTAAAAGGTAAGGAAAATGGATGGACAGTGTGGGTCTAATACATACATCGTAATGGGCCCACGGAAATTCCACTTGCCTACCCTTTTCGTCCCTCACGTATCATGCAAAGTAACTTTCTTAACGTGTGAAATTTATATGAGCCCCGTGATGATATATTTCTTAGATCTACACCGTCCATCCAGTTTTTCATATCATTCTAGGAAATATTCCTAAAGACAAGGCAGGTCCAAAAATCAAGTGCACTATACAACAGGAAACAGTAGGACTTGACACCACCATTGAAACCTCTTGGGGCCACAAACCGTTCTGATCAACCTGATATTTGTGCTTTACCTTCATCCAGGTATGGTAAGCTTATGAACAGGTTAGATGTCAAATAAGCCTCAACGTTGGCCCTAGGAAGATTTCAACGGCGGTTTGTTCAATCCCCACTTGTTTCTTCTATGGTGTGGTCCACTTGAGCTTTGGATGTAACTCACTTTTGTGATCATGCTCCAAAATTATCTGGAAAAATGGATGAACCGTATGAATCTAATACAAAAATAATGGAGGGCCCCAAGAAGTTCCACACAGTACAAGTTGAGTTGTGTAGCACATAATATATTACGGATAGAAAATCTGAGCTGAGTTATCGGAAATGACGTAAACCAATATAAAGCGCCACTGGAATTTCTTTTGCTTTCAACATAGACCATCCCAACTGTACTTCCGTTTTGGCAGCTCATTTAAAAAAAATGATGCAAATCAAAATCTCAATGGACCAAACCACGTGAAGCAGGGGTAACTGAATGCCACCATTAAAATGTTCTTGGGGTTTAAAATTGTTTGGATGAAACTGATATTTGTGTTCTCCCTTCATTCAGGTCCGTGTGACCTTATCAACAGGTTGGATGACAAATAAACATTACATTGGGTCCTAAAAAGTTTTCAATGGTGGGCACTCGATCACAGCTGTTTCTTATTGTTTAGCCCTGAGATTTGGATTGGCTTTATTTTTTGTATCATGCCCTAAAATGACCTAGCAAAACAATGGACAGTTTAGATATAAAATGCATACATTATAGTGTGCCCCATTTCATCAACTTCAATGTAACTACTAATATAATATCAGTAACTGCTGAGGTAAGAGGAAACTTCACATAGTAATAAGGGCCTCTTTTATCTCTGTCGGTGAATCCCAATTTGGAGATATGACTCTCTAATTGCATGCATTTCCAAGGCAATGTCTTTCATCTCCATTCGTTCCCTTGGCGATTCGGTGGAACATGATACACCAACTTTGACCAGAGAAACCAAGCAATCATGCATTCTATTTCTCAAATTGTTATGATTTTCGTAGCCTTGAATAACTTCAGCATCTTCTAAGAGAAGTCTTGGATCTATAATCTCCATTACTTGTTCGGGAAAAGTTGACTTCGCAAAGTGATGAAGGCTCAGATTGTCCTTAAACATGTCATTAGTTGGCCTCTTTCCAGTGATCATCTCCAGTAGAAGGATCCCATAACTGTATACATCTCCATGTGTGGACGCCTTACCACCCATCCCGTACTCTATGATTTAGAAATGTTTGGTATTTGAATATTAGATAACTATTTAAGGAAAGATAACAACAATGGTTAGATATTGAGAGGGAAAAAGGAAATATTTCATTTAAACAGATTTCATGCCCACCATTCTTAAAATTTAGAATTTTTCAGAACAAGGAATTAGTCTTAACATGTTTTTTAAATCTCTCCATCTTGAATGTGTGTACTCAATCCTAACAAGTAGTCTTGAAAAAATATCCTTATAAATTGAATAAGAATCTAGTGTCTTTTATTTTTATTTTTTGGTATAGTGCACCATGACTTAAGAAATAATCTAGTAACAATTATTAGTACTTTTGTTACAGTGTGAATTCATGGGGCCTAACCTAGCCCTCATTTATTCATCATGTACCCTTCGATAAGGGGGTGCTACGGTGAATTATTGATGTCCGTCAAATCTCCTTGATGGATGATAACTACCATTCACAAAAGTACATGCTCTCAATTGCATAGATATGATCTCCCAATACCGGATAATTTTTGGGTCATGTACCATCTAAGGGGATTCCTTCTAGTTTGTTGATCATAGGTGGGCCTATAGAAATCCATCCCTTCTACTTTGTGCTCCCAAATCACCTACTTGGATTTCATCTCTTTTAAGAGTTTAATAATGTTATTATTGTTTTTAGTCTTAAATATGGAGAATCAATTAATGTATGTAGAAATATCTGTCATCAGCATATTTTATTGAATATCATTTTTAACAAGCTTCACCATAACATTAATGTGTAAAAAAATTACCAATCACTTTGCAAGATAAAGGATTAAAAATGAATAAAAATGAAAGGAAAAAGGATTAAAAACCTTACCTGGAGGAATATACCCAATCGATCCCTTAATCCCAGATGTGCTAGTTTGATTTTGAGAGAAACTTTCTGCAGCCTCAGGGAGGAACCTTGCTAAACCAAAATCACCCACATGGGCAACCATATCATCATCAAGAAGAACATTGCTTGGTTTTAGATCGCGATGAATGATTGGCGTTTGGGAATGATTATGAAGATAATCTAATGCTGAAGCCACATCAATGGCTATATTTAGCCTTTGGGCAAGATTCAGATTCCTCAATTGAGGATGTTCATCTACATTTGGATGCAACCACTTCTCCAGACTACCATTAGGCATGTACTCAAAGACTAGAGCTTTGAAATCATTGCCATTAAAATCAATGCTCGAGCAAATTGTTATGATCTTGAGAAGATTTCGATGTCGGATGCTTCTTAATGCTTCGCATTCAGCTGCAAAACTCTTAAAAGCTCCATGTTGTAGGAGGTTGAGTACCTTCACTGCAACAAGTGTTCCAATGCATTCAATAATTCCTTTATATACAGAACCAAAACTTCCCACACCAATTAAATTAGACGAAGAAAACCCCTCTGTTGCTTGAAGGAGATCTGCATAAGAAACCCGTAACCACTGATTCCCTGTGGAAAATTGAGAAGCTTTCTTTGGAGAATTTCTTCTCCAATAAAGAGCCGCAAAGATACACGACAAGAAAATTGAAGATGAAACCACACTAATAATTGTGATTTTTATTCTGGGATGAAGAGGCTTTCCTCGTTTCTTAGAAGCTTGCTTAAGGCACCCTGGCAGTTGCAGTTCTGGTATACCTCCACAGAGTTTGCTGTTTCCGACTACTGAAATTGCGCTGGCATTTCTAAAGATTCCTTCTTTGGGCACTTCACCCTCGAAATTATTGAATGACAAATTCAAATACTGTAAGAAAAGAAATTCTTCAAAATATTTTGGAATCTGCCCAGACAAGCTATTGCGCGAAAGATCTAGCTCTTGGATGCCTTTTAAATTCCTTAGAGACTCTGGAATGGTTCCTTGTAACAAGTTGCCTTTCATATATAGCAACTCCAGGCTCCGACAATTTCCCAATATATCTGGAATTTCACCTGATAGGTAGTTCTCTGAGATGTCCATTGCCCGAATATTTTCCAAGTTATCAACTTCCAGCAGGAGAGACCCAGTGAATGAATTATAAGAAAGGTTGATTTGAGACGCGCCAACCTGTCTTAGTAAGGTACCACTGAGTTTATTATGAGAAATGAACAATGATTCCATAAATCCCAAATTTCGAAAACTCGATGGTATGCTTCCATGGAAATCATTTTCTTGCAAGTAGAGAAAGCTCAATCGAGTGATATTGCCAATCGAAGGTGGGATTCGCCCTGAAAATTTATTTCCATGGAGACTCAAGGCTTGCAACTTGTTAAGCTTTCCAATAGTATCTGGAAGAGTACCCTTCAAGGAGTTCTCTTGCAGATCCAGAGCATACAAGCTGACGAGATTCCCTATTCCCTTGGGAATGATTCCAAATATCTTATTTCTTCCTAAAGTCAGTCTGTTTAGCTTTGTCGAGAGATTAGAAACGGATCCAGGCAACTCACCATAGAGATTATTGGCGCTTACACCTATGAATTCCAGATGGGTGCAGTTAGTCAGTGAAGTGAGGAAGTTCAGGTCATCACCTTCCCTGCTTCCAAGCCGATTCTTTGCAATATTGAAATGGTAGAGACCCGAAAGACTTCCTAGATTCACAGGCACGGGTCCCCTAAAATTGTTGAAGGCAAAATCAACAATTTGGAGACTTGAAGCATTGGACAATGAAATTGGAATCGTTCCAGTGAATTGGTTTCCTCCTACAAAAATCCATCGCAGGAGCGGAAAAGCAAGGCCTAGGTCGGACGGAATGCTTCCATGTAGTCGGTTAGCTGCCACGGCAAACACTTGGATGGATGAGAGATTATAAATGGATGGTGGAACCGTACCATCGATATAATTACGATTTATTTGAAAAACCGCAAGAGAGGAAAGGTTCCCAAACGAAGTTGGGATGCTTCCTCTGAGGTTATTGGCTGCGACAGAAATAAAAATGAGCTTTGACAAAAAGCCAAGCTCGGCAGGAAGTTTTCCGACGAGCTGATTCTGAGAGATGCTAATGGTTACCAGTTCTGAGCAGTGGCTCAGATTGGATGGAATTTCTCCCTGGAGTGAATTTCCAGTCAGGTTGAGAATCTGAAGGCGGAACAAGCGGCCGATTTCTTGAGGGATGTTTCCTTGGAATTTGTTGCTGGAGAGATCGATTCTTCTCAAGAAAGAGAGATTTCCCATGTGAGGAGATAAGTGGCCCACCAAGCTGTAGCCCGTGAGGTTCAAGATGGTGACCCTTTGATGATGGCGGCGACTGCAGGTGACTCCCTCCCATTCACAGAAATGGAGAGAATGGTTCCATGAGCTCAAGATTCGAAGTGGGTCATTGGAAATACCGTCTTTGAATGTGAGCAATGCGAGTCGATCGGTCTCATTTTTAAATGTAAATACAGAGGGTGAGCAGGAGTTGATGGACGAGAGAAGGATTGCATGGAAGAGGATAAATGACCAAAATACCCTGAGATTTGAATGGGGGAACTCCATTACGTGGGGAGATGAGATGATGAAGGAAAAACATCTATACTACTTATAGACTAGTCCGGAAGCTCCACGGGCGTAAGCTTTTCCACTCCTGCACGACACAACTTTCAATGTGTGAAACATCTTATGGTCTACCATAATATTTTTTTTTGTTAGATCCACCCCGTCCATCAAATTTTTTAACTCATTCTACAACATGATCAAAATTAGGCACATCCAAAGCTCAAGTGGACCACACCATAAAGCAATCGAAAACTTCCTATGGCCAAACGTGAGGTTCATTTTCCATCTAACATGTTCATAAGGTCACACTGACATGGCTGGAGGGAAAATGCAAATATCAACTTAATTAAAGCCTTCTATAGCCCTAAGAAGTTTTCAATGCGTCAATTCCTACTGTCTCTTGTGGCGTGGTCCACTTGACATTTGGATATGCTTTTTTTTTTTTTTTTTTTGGCTCATATCATAGAAATATCTTAAAAAATGAATGGACAGTTTGAATCTAAGGAAGACATCATCATGGGTCCACATAAATTTCACAATTCAAGAAATTTGGTTGGTTGCTTGCTTGCGGCACAATCGGGGATAAAGAACCAAAATGGAAAGGGTTTGACACTTGGAACTTCGGTGGGCCCATTAGAATGTATGTGTCAGATCCACACAGTCCATCCATTTTTTCATATCATTTTAGGCCTAAGGCCAAAGACTAGGTAGATCCATGGCTTAAGTGGGCCACACTATAAATAGTGGGAATTGGACGCCTGCTGTTCAAAACTTCTTGGGCCACAGAAAGATCTGATCAAGCTGATATTTGTGTTTTTCCTTCATTCATGTTTGTGTTGCCTTGTGAACAGATTAGATGACAAATAAACCTTAAGGTAGACAGCAGAATGGTTTCAATGGTAGTAGTTCAATCCCCACTGTTTTGTGTGGTGTGGTCCACTTGAGTTTTGGAGGTGCTTCTAACCATTGTGCCGCTGTTTCTGTATCAAACATGTGGTCCATGGGTATGATGAACTAAACCATTCATTCTATAGGCCACGCCGCCAATTGGTCATTAAGCAAGATTAGTATTGGTTTTACAACCCTAACCATCTATATTGAATGGACCTTTTTCACCAAATATGAACAATTGACAACTTCTATTTATTGTTTGCTTTTTCATTTCAAGAAAAAGTGGGCTATATGATGGTTCTCAGTCAAGGATTTCATATCTCCTCTTTTCGGGTCTTTATTTGCCCTGGCCATTTTGACTAAAGAAACTGGGGTATAAAAGGGTAGAGGATTAGAGGTTACCCGGGTAACACGTTAATGGGTGTTAAGCTGACTAAACAAACATGGTATAAGAGTAGAGTAGTTGTTACTCAGGTAACACATTAATGGGTGTTGCTGAATGTGTGGGGCTCATCTTAATGAATGTTTTGTATGTCTACACCGTCCATCTGTTTTACCAACCCATTTTAAGATATGATTCTAAAACTCAAGCAGATGCAAATATTAGGCATTCGCTACCACTGAAAACAGTAGTGATCTCTGTTTTACCAACCCATTTTAAGATATGATTCTAAAACTCAAGCAGATGCAAATATTAGGCATTCGCTACCACTGAAAACAGTAGTGATCGATCTTTAAAAACTTTTCATGGGACATGCACAAAGTTTTGGGTTAAGCTGATCTTTATATTTTCCCTTCATTTGTGTGATCTGATGAATCAGTTTGATGGAAAATAAACATCAGGCTGGCCCTAAGAAGGTTTCAATGGTTGGCATCATTGTCTCCACTGCTTTGTATGGCATGGTCCATTTGAGTTTTGGATGTGCTTAAGTTTTAGGACCACCTCTTAAAATAACATGTAAAAACGGATTGGATGGCATGAATATGAACTCATCAAGGTGGGCCTCACAGTTAGGGTAACACCTACTAACGTGTTACTTGGGTGACGCCTAATCCGATCTGGTATAGAAGTGCTTAGCATGTGGAACCTTCATGTGGGGTCCACCATCTCCTTATCAAACCATAGCTAAATATGTAAGCTCTGTGTGATGGAAACCATGCCGTGGGGAGTGGGAAACTTCTCCCAGTCTCCTCGTCCAACCATAGAAGGTTCGTGGAAGGGACGATGATGGTGTGGAGTGGAAATGACCAAAATACTCTGATGGCTTATGTATGGTGTGGGAAAGGAAACATTATTTCTCAAAAAAGCTTTAATTCCAAATTCTACTAATAAAATTTGAGTCATGTTCTTCAATTTGGTCAAATAATTTTTTTTTTCATTCATGATTGCTGACATGTGAAAACATGACACATTTTGAAATGCTTGAAGTTAGACTCTAACAGGTGTGGGTGCTCATGCTTAATGGTGCAACACATGACACAGGGTTGGTGCTTGAAATTCTATGATGGCACATGTGACACAAGTGACACATTTGACACATGTGGGCATTTGAAGGTAGAGGGTGACCCGTGCACATAAGTACATGGGCACATATGGCATATGTTTTCACATGTAACATATAGAACAATTTAAGATAGAAAATGGCATATGTGGCATAGTGGCACATGCAGGCACTTTGCACATGTGGGGGCACAAGCAAAATTAGATGGATGATGGCACATGTACCACACAACAGAAGATGGACAATGGAAAGTTAGCACATGCTGCCCATGCAAGGCGCTTCTTCATGTGGGGCATAAGTGAAGATAGATGGAGGCATATGTGGTGCATTGGCACATGTATGACAAAATCTAAGATATGGACAGTAGAACATTTTCATTTGTGACACATCTGAGGCAATTGAAGATGCGTGGCCTGTGACCTCAATGGTTGTGTCTGATTTTGACAACCAGTAGGTCTCAGGTTCGAGACGCCATGACAGCACCTCTAGGTTCTATGGGCTGGGTCGGGTCCAATCGGGTGCAGGTCACGACATGTGCAAAAAAAAAAGAAATCCTTTCTTTTTTGTGCAATAATCCACACACCCTTATTATTGCATCAAAAATGTTAGTGTGACTCTCAAAGCATCAAGGAGGTGTGAGTATATGTTCATGAGATCCACCCCGTCCATCAGGTGCACCACACATGGTTTGGTCCTAATCCCAAAAATCAGGCCCATCTTAAAGTCATGTGGGACACCATCCAGCAAAAAGTTAGAAAGGAGACACACCTACCTTTAAAACCTTCCATGTTGTGTGTGAGATCCACCCCGTGCTCACATCCCACTTGATCCATCCAACGCAATGCTTTAAAATTTGGGAGAGGACTCGTTGAGGCCCAGATGTCACAAGATTTGATTGGGCCAGCCCCATGTGTGACATTGGCTAAGTAACTGGATCACATTCAATTGTGCTTTGCATGGCTGGCCTCATCTCTGACAATGGCACATAGTCCAATTAAATCCTGCCACGTCAGGACCTTACACTTTCACCCAATCCTCTCCCCAAAAATAATGCAATTTCAAAAATCATGTGGGCCACAAAATGTGAATTTAGATGGTTCAAGCAAGACTTTACACTAATCCCTATGATACGGTCTCACTTGAGTTCTAGGTTGCCCTGAATTTTGGAATCGATGACTAGAAATGAAGAGTTATATCTGATGGACAGAGTAGATCACATGCACGTTCACACTCCAAGTGGCACTCCACTATCACAAGCCACACCAGTGTCCCACCTCAATGGATGGACGGGGTGGATCACTTGCACGTTCCAATATAAACGGATGCAATCTATTGGAATTTTTTCTTCTTCTTTTTCTTTTTTACATATTGAGATGTAAACGCACACAATCCTTATGTTTCTTTGTCCAATAAAGGCCAGCATCAGGATTCATTGTTGATCATATGATTCATTCTAAATGCTTGTACAATGATATTGTTTGTTATATTAATAGTATTGTGCGATTAATATCTCTAGATAATAGCTTTTAAAAAGTACTCAATCACCATACATGTGGCATGCATGTATGGTTTCACAATTTTCATCCAAGGAACGACCCATTGGAGAGGGAAATGCCACTGTACAGCTTGAAGTACTAGAATATGGTGAAGCCACGTGGTAGAGCGTCCATAGGTGTGATTTTTGAGACATGAACCATTTTAAAAATAAAACCCATGACACATACTTATCCTTTACTTTTCTACAGTTAAATATGATCAGATGAATATGATTGTCTAACAGGTGTGATTTTTGAGACATGAACCATCCATGCCAGGGCCTACATATGTACGAACACTGCTTGTACATCACTCTGGCATGTGTGCTGTAGAGAGAAGGCTTTACCATACATATTCCGATTCTTGCTGCTCCTAGGCATCATCATGCTCAATCTCTTTCCTAAACCACTGGAATGTTTCCTTGTCAACTATATTTTATGATTTTAGGACCAATTTGCTCAAATTTTAGAATCTTGAGATGATATCCTATAGCCCAAGGAACCAAGTATATGTATATGCCAGCCCATCCCTCCATGGAACACTTGGAACAACGATGGATCCATCGAGACCATTGAACTAGTTTACCACACTTTGGATGGTAAAACGGTTGAAAACTACATTTGATTGGATGATCCTGTTAGAGTTTGTACGGCTCATCAGACCATCATTGACACGTTTACATAAAATCATTGGGTGACCACCTACAAAATTTGTACAATGGTCGACATACACATTTGTAAAATAAGCCCATTCTACAGGTTATTCTTCTATGTGCAATTAGTTATTCGCTTATATACTCTTTCATGTTGGGGGCTCACAGTGGGGTGTGTGAGTGTATCCCATCCAATGTATGCATTAAGTGGCCCACTAGAATAATCAGATGCAATAAAAATCAGGCCTATATCATGTTTATGTGGGCCACACCAAAGAAAACTATGAACAGCCACTCCAAAACTCTAAATTCATGCAGTGGCCCACTCAATGGTTGGATCAGCTGGATTTTAGTGGCGTCCAACTTTCAATGTGGGAGGCCCGTGCTGGACACGTTGGAGACCATACAAACAATACAATGAGCCACATGCATGACCCTTACCGAATAGCAGTCCTCACCACAAGGTTGGTGCATGAATGGATCCACAATCTTCTTCTACTGAGGGCCCACACGAGAAGAATTTTCTCATTAGATGTTGATTGTTGGCTAGACGGATTTTTTCTAGTCGCTTGCCGTCTTCATCTAATGTGAAAGCACAGGTCTACTGAGAAAAGTCATGCACTCTCCTCTTGCCGTGTAGAAAGAAGCACAGGTCTATCGAAGAAAGCAATGTTCTCTCGTCTTGCCATCTTCATCTAATGTGAAAAGAAGCACAAGTCTACTGAGAACAGCCATGCGCTCTCCTCCTGCTGTCTTCATCTAATGTGGAAAGAAGCACAGATGGAAAATAAACCTCACAATGTACCCTAGTGTCCCTGTTGCTTTCTGTGCTGTTGTTCACTTGAGCTTTGGATATACCTGGTTTTCAGGCTCTTGATGTAGAATAAACAGAGAAAATTGATGGACGGTGTGGATCTAACATGTTAATCATGGTGGAGCCCAGAGAAATTACACAGGGAAAAGTTGGGTTGTATTGTGCGCAATCCATTCCTAGGAGAGAAAATCGTCACATTGAGAGCTAGCGTCATCTGACATGTACCAATGAGAAGCTATAGCACTGAATTTTTCTATACCTTCAACACAGATGATCTAATCACCCTACATATGGCATGCATGTATGGACGCATATTTCATCCATGGAATGCCCCAACTGGAGGGAGTAATGCATCTGAAGGTCCACCCATACACTGGCATCACCGCAGATCGATGGCTCACATTTTAAAAATAAAACCGATATGCCAAACTCACATTTTAAACACATGTATATTTGACCCTACACCATGTTTGTTGGCCACAGATCCGATGAATAGGATCGTCTAACAGTTGTGAGTTTTGAGAGATGTACTGTCCATTCCAGGGCCTGCATATGGACGGACCTTACTCGTACATTACTCTGACATGTGTACCATAGAGAGATGGCTTTAAAACTTAATTCAGGTTCTTGCTGCTCTGCATCATCAGGCCCAATCTCCTTCCTAAATCACTGTAATGTTTCATTGCCAGATAGATTTAATGGTTTAATTAAGGACCAATCTGCTCAAAATTGAGAATCCTGAGATGGTATTGTATAGCCTAAGGAACCCAAGTATGCTACAGCCGTCCCTCCATGGAACACGGGCGCGAATTAGGTGTTACCCGAGAACAGCTTCGTGGGTGTTACCCCTACCATATGGGCCCACATGGATGATATTACCCCTACCATATGGCCCACATGGATGATATTTTGTATATCTACGCCATCCATCCGTTTCTACAGCCTATTTTAGGACAAGGTTCCAAAAATTATGCAGATCCAAATCTCAAGTGGACCATACCACTAGAAACAGTGTGATTGAGTGCCCCACCATTAAAAATTCCAAAGAGCCTATGGTAAGGTGTTGATAATGTTTATTTTCAATCCAAGCTCTTGATAATGTCAATAAGGTCTTGATTAAGGTGAAAGATAAAGATCAGATTGATCCAAAACTTTTGGGGTCCACAAAACGTTTTTAATGGTATTCATCACTTTTTCTAGTGGTATGGTCCACCTAAGATTTGGATCTTCTTAGGGGTTTGGATCGCATCCTAAAATGATATGAAAAAAGAGATAGACGGCGTGGATATATTAAACATACATCAAAATGGCCCCCACACGGTCACCCACTAAGCTGATCCTAGGGTAACACCTAATTCGCGCCCATGGAACACGTGGAAGGGTGATGGACTGATTAAGATCATTCAACTACATTTGATCGGATGGTCCTATTAGAGATTGTACAGCCCATCAAACCATCATTAGCATGAGTATATAAAATCGTTGGACGACCACATACAAACATTTGTACAATAGTTCACGCATTTGTCATGCCTCTACAAGTCCTTGTAGAGTAAGCTATTTTACAAGTTATTTTAGATGCAAATGCCTCTGCAAGTCCTAAAGTAAGCATATTCTACAAGTTATTCTCCTGTGTACTTAGTTACTCGCTTATACACTATTGCTTGCTGGGGCCCACAGTGGTATATATATATTCCCATCCAAAAAGTATGCATCGAGTGGGCCCCATCAGAATAATTAGATGAACTGAAAATCAGGCCTATCACATGTTTACGTGGGCCACTCCAAAGAAAAAAATGAACAACCCAAAACCCTATAATTTCACAAGGTGGCCAATTCAATGGTCGGATCAGCTGAATTTTTCTGTCGTCCAACTTTCAATGTAGAGGCCACACAGACAAGACAATTAGCACAAGGTTGGTGCAGATACCATTAGTATTGTGTGATAATTAAAAAAAAAAAAAATCTTAGAAATATGAGTATTAATTAACTAGCACTGGTCACCATAAACATGGCACACAAGAATGGATCCACAATCTTCTTCTACCGGGGCTATTAGGGAAGAATTTTCTCATAGGATGTTGACTGTTGGCTAGACGCGTTTTGCCTGGTCTCTCCCGTCTCAATCCAATGCAAAACGAGTCCCAAGTCTATTAAGAAAAGCCACCGGCTATCTCATGATTCCTCTTTTTCAGATGTTCAGTTACAAGTGCTTTTTGACCAAAGATGTCACCTACCTTTGATCTATCACATCATTCTTTTCTTTGTGAGACCACTATCAGAAGGTTAATCTGATAATTTCATGTCTGACTATACAATATTATCTTCATTTAAATATTAGAAATCAAAATGATAAAAATCACATATTTAAATATAGAAATCAAAATAAAGAAAGCAACTAAGCTAAGATGAAAGAAATGAAGGTATAGAAGTGGTTGGCGCATGGGACCTTCAAGTGGGGTCTACAATCTCCTTATCCACCTATAGCTTGACAGGTAAGCTATCTGTGATGAAAACCGTGAGGAAAACCTTTTTTTTTTTTTTTTTTTTTTTTTTGTTTTTTCAACACAACCCGGCCCGAACACCCAAACATAACCCACACGACCTGGCCCGAACCCAACCCGGCCCGACCGAAAGCACCCAAAGGTGCTGCTGGTGTGTCTCGAACCTGAGACCAACTGGTTGATAAACTCGGACTTAGGGCTGCACATCTGCCCTGTTAACCCGCCCAACCCGCCCGACCCGACCCGGTAGAAACCCGATCCGTCCCGACCCGGCTGACAAAACGATCCGGTCCCGAGTAGATGCGGCTGGACCATTTTTAATTTAGGTACGGTTTAGGGTACATGCCAAACCCGCCCGACCCGACCCGTACCTCGACCCGTGTATCCCGACCGGTTCCACCCAACCCAAACCGCCCCGTTTATACTAATTTATTGCTTTTAGAAATATCTATAGAGCATTATTAATAGGTTGAATGGTCAATAAACATTGGGTGGACTCTATAATCTTTTAATGGTGGGAGTTCAATGGCCACTAATTTTTGTGGTGTGGTCTACCTAAAGCTTTTATCTGCTTCCTTTTTGGAACTATGTCCTATAATAATCTGGACATGAAGATGGACGACATGGATTTACAATATATACATCGAGGTGAGCCTTATAGTTAGGGTCTCACTCACATGGCTGGTTCTGAGTCTTACGGACTCTCACCCAAGCTGCACTCATCTCACACACACACAAAGCGGATTAGGTGACATCCGGGATCCACCAAGGTGGGTGGCCCCTGACTATGTGTTTTAAATCTACACCGTCTAACTATTTTGAAAGATCATTTTAGGATATGATACCAAAAATGAAGCTGACTCAAATCTTAGGTGGACCACACCATAGAAACATAGTCCTAACCCTACCCGACCCGACCCGACCCGACCGGGTTTAACATATAGGATAGGGTAGGGTTAGGGTTAACCCTTTTTTACAAGTAGGGTAGGGTTAGGGTTAGGTCAGCCCAACCTGGTCATGACCCGACCGAAACCAGAACCTTTAAATGTATTTAGGTTCGGTCCAGGGTTGGGCCCAACCCGACCCTAACCCGACCCGTGTGCAGGCCTACTCGGACTCAACCAGCTGGGCTATAGGACCTTACACAACCGTGTGGAAAACCTAGACTTTGCACATGGGATTTTGTGATGGAAACCGTGTTGAGACGGATGCAGATTGCTTGACCGCAGTGATGTGTTGACATGGCAAAGTTCTGTCGGTCCCACCATGATACATGGTTTATATTGCACTGTCCATCCATTTTACAAAATTATTTTAGTGCAATGGCAAATATAAAAAAAAAAAAAAAAAAAAAAAAAAAAAAAAAAAAAAAGGATAGATCCGGGAGCTCAACTAGACCACACCACAAAAGGCAGAGAGGTTGAATGCCTTCCATTGGAAACTTTTTACGGGCTACAAAAGTTTTTGGATCAATATGATATTTGTGGTTGTCATCCCTCCCTGTCTGTGTGACCTGACGAACAAGATAGATAGCAAATAAATATTACGGTGAGTTGGTGGCCATCATTGTAGTGTGGTCCACTTGATCTTTGAATCTATCTTATTTAAAGCTCATGCTAAAAAATAATCTCACAAAATAGCTGGACGACATGAATATAACAAATACATCATCAACAGAACTTTGCCACACCACCTAGGCTACGCAATCTTTCTTCCCATGGAAATGTAGGGTCTGTTTGTTAACGATGTAAAAAGTTAATACATAACTCAGAAAGCGGTTGTTATTAAGTGTTGTTTGTTAATGTCAAACACTAAAAGTACTTTGTGATTTTTTCTAAAAAAATTTTTGGTTATTGAGGTTTAGCTTAATGGTAAATACAGAACGCGCTTGCTAAAAAATTGCTTCCGAAATTGCCCGCGTTACCATGGGGATTTTCTCCTTCGTAATAAACAAACCAACTTTTAACATGTGAAATTTCTCTGGGCTCCACTAGGATTTATATATTAGATCCACATCGTCCATCAACTTTTCATATCATTCTAGAGCATGAGCTCAAAAATGAGGCACATCCAAAGCTTAAGTGGACCACACCATAGAAAGCAACAAGAATTGAACGACTACCATTGAAACTTTCCTAGGGTCCACTGTGAGGTCTAATTACCATCTAATCTCTTCATAATGTCACACAAACCTGGATGAAGGGAATTAAACCACAGATATCAGCTTGATCACAGCCTTCTATGGAGAAGTTTCCAATGGTTGGCACCCAATTTCCACATTTTCTGTAACGTGGCACACTTGAACCTTAGACCTGCCTCCTTTTTTATCCTATGCCCTAAAATGGTATGGAAAAATGGATGGACGGTGTGGATAAAATATATACATCATGGTAGGCCACACAGCCCCTAAGAACGTTGTCCATCTCCAGCTAGGTCCTCATGGGAGTAATACAATCCCCGTCGGAAGGTGATTGCGTCTTATCCCTGCCCGTATGATAAAACGTCCGTGCAAGGCTCTGTGGGGCCAATCGTGATGTAAGGGTAATCCCCGTCGGAAACTGATTGCGTCTTATCCCTGCCCGTATGATAATACGTCCGTGCGAGGCTCTGTGGGGTCAATCGTAATGTAAGGGTTTTATACATGCCGTCCATCCACGTTATAGAATCATTTTAGGTATTGAACCCAAAAATGAGGAAGAACCAAGGCTTAAGCGGAGCATAAAGTGGGTATTGAACGCCCACCAAAAAAAAAATTTTGAGAGCCGTAGAAGTTTCGGATCCAGTTGATATTTGTGTTTTCACTTCATCCCAGTCTACATGACCTTATGAATAGGTTTAGATGGTAAAAAAATATCACGGTGGCCCTTAGAAAGTTTTTAATGGTAGGTGTCATTATCGTCATTGCTTCCTTTAGTGTAGTCCACTTGAACTTCATACCTGCCTCATTTTTGTACTCATGACTTACACTGATATGAGAAAAGGTATGAACGGCATGGATAAAATTGTTACATCATGGTGGACCCCACAGAGTTCTGCTTGGATGGATTATAATCCGGGCGGGGGTAGCAATCCACTTCCATCACCGCCAACCTCACCTTGATTATTTTTTTTTATTATTATTTTTTTTTTTTAATGAGGAAAGTTTCTATTTTTTATTATTATTATTATTCATAAAGAAATGATTGCACAAGGAACACTACACAATCGGGCGGCCCAACAGCCACAAGAAAACTGCCCGGGCTACTCTATCATATACCCCTCCGCTTCCGCTACAAGACTCTCTCATATACCCCTCCCCACATTCGGGCGGCCCCACCTTGATTTGCGGACACGGCTTTAGTCGATCCCCATGTCTTGGACGCGGATTGCCTACTCACAGTGCCACTAGACAGTGATCTGTGGGCCCCACCATCATGTATGTGTTTTATCCACGCCATCCATCTATTTCTCCAGATCATTTTATGGCATGAGCCAAAAATTGAGACAGATTCAATTCTCAAGTGGACCCCACCATAGGAAATAGGAAATATTGGTATTTAAATATCCACGATGAAAAGCTTCTTGTGGGGCACCAGAATATTTATTTTCCATCCAACCTGTTGATAAGGTTGCAAAGACGCAGATTTCCATGGATCTAGAAACCTGTAGATGGTGCATCATGATTATGAGGCCCGCTTTCATCCACCTAGCGTCTTTCAGTTGAGGTCCACCATGTGGTTAGACGGCCGAGGTTATATTTGATAGTCTTGAAGGCAATTAACGTGTCAGCAATTATTCTCCCATTAGACTGGCCTTTGCCTCCTTTTCTTTTGGTTACTGCAGAAGACTTCTCTTGAGAATTTTAGACATTTATGGGTTGTTGATGGTAGGGTCATGCCTGTGGTCATGCATCCATTCCAATAGGATGTTTTAGGTTGAAGGAAGCCCGGGTATAAGTGACATATATAATGTGGGTTTTGGTTTTGTTTGCTCATTTTATAGCATGGTATAAAAAATAAAGCAAATCCAACTATCATGTAGACCAAATTACCACACGAAACAGGGGTAATTGGATGTCCACTACCATTAAATCTTCTTGGGATTGACAAAAGTTTTGGATCAAGCTGAAATTTGTGTTTTTTCTTCATTCAGGTTTGTGTGACCTTATAAACAGGTTGGATGGCAAATAAACATTATGGTGTGTCCAACAAAGTTTTTAATGGTGGTCATTTAATCATTAGTGTTTCTTTTCATGTGGTCCTGAAATTTGGATCTTCTTTAGTCTATGGATTGTGCCCTAAAATGACATACCAAAACAAATGGACAGAGTGGATATAAAACACAGACATCACAGTGGGTCCCACAGTCATGGATCCAGCGAATCCACGTCCATTTATTACAGGGAATCGTGCTTTTACAAGATAATTGTACAATTATACAATGACCGCCTGCAGAATCCTCTGTCCGGATGGCCTCACCGTGGATGGTCATGGACCAAATATCAATATTGAACAATGGCAGTCTGATTAGTGGTCATATGGCCATTGCATGCAGCACCTTGGTCCTTTAATTTCCCTTTGACAATCCACATTCTAACCATTGTATCAGCGACAAGGGAACTTGATAAGATGGTTAGAGTCAATAGATCGTTTGTGTTTGTGTGTGTGTGTGTGTTTTGGGTGTTATTTTTCGCATGGGGTATATAAAAATGTGTGAGGATTCAGCATCTCAGTACCCAAGATTCTCCTTATTCTAATAAGTATTTTCTCTATATATTTATATATCACACAAGCTCTCCGTCGAAAACAAGATGAGATTATATATATATATAGTGCTCGAGAAAAATATCAAGCAGTTATATTTTGTCTCTGACGGTGTATCCCGCCCTCAAGATACAAGTCTCTAATAGCATGCATTTTCATGGCAATGTTTCTCATCTCCATTCGTTCTCTTGGAAATTTTGCAGAAAATGATATACCAACTTTGACCAATGAAACCAAGCAAGCATACATCCTATTTTTCAAATTATTGTGATTTTCATTGTCTTGAATAACTTCAGGATTTGCGAAAAATAAATAAAAGAAAGGAAACAAACATCTTTCCCCGTAGATTCAACAATAGATAAGAGAAAGGAAATAAACATCTTCCCCATAGATTCAACAATAGAACAATATAAATCTAGAGTATCTTTGAAAAACATCAAGCAATTTTATTTTATGTCGGAATCTTCCTCAATATAACTACTAATCTAATTTTAGTAGTTACTAAGGTACGACGAACCTTCACCTAACAATAGGGGCCTATTTTGTCTCTATTGCTGAATCCCAACCTCGAGATATAAGTCTCTAATCGCATGTAATTTTGTGGCAACATCTCCCATCTCCATTCGTTCGCTTGGCGATTCTGTAGAACACGATACACCAACTCTGACTAATGAAACCAAGCAATCATGCATTCTATTTCTCAAATTGTTATGATTTTCACTATCTTGAATCGCTTCAGCATCTTCGAAGAGAAGTCTTGGATCCATGATCTCCATTACTTTTTCAGAAAAAGCCGACTTTGCAAAGTGATGAAGGCTTTGATTATCCTTAAACACGACATCAGTTGGCCTCTTCCCTGTGATCATCTCCAATAGAAGGATCCCATAACCGTAAACATCTCCACGTGTGGAGGCCTTACCACCCATACCGTACTCTGCCATATAGAAAGAGTCTGGATCCTCTGTTGAAACCTAGCAGAGAAACCCTGCTCGTCACTTCTCTGATTGGTTCAGATCAGCCTGACTGTGTCAGAGCTGAGCTGCTCTGACACAGTCAGGATGAGCTGGACCAATCAGAGCAGCGGATGCAGAGGTTCTCTGCTCGATTTCAACAGAGGATCCAGATTCATATAGAAATGTTTAGTATCTGAATATTAGGTAACTATTTAAAGAAAGATATAAATAATGGTTAGATATTGAGACGAATAAATGAAAATTTTCATTTTAACAATTAAGATTTCTAACTATTCCAAAATTTAGAATTTCTGCATTACAAGTGCGTACTTAATTCTAACAAATAGTGCTAAGAAAATGTCTTATAAATTGAACAAGAATACAGTGTCTTTTTATTTTTATTTTTTGGTACAGTGCATCATAACTAGAGAAATAGCCTAGTAACAATTCTTAGTACCTTATCGCAGTGTGAATTCACGTGGGGCCCAAGCTAGCTCACATTTAATTATTATGTACCCTTGGATAAGTGGGGCCTACCATGAATTGTTGATGCACCTCAAATTGCCCTAATCGGATGATCACTGTCATTCATAAAAGGGAATGCTCTCAATTGTATAGAAATGATCTCCCAATAGTTGTTAATTTTTGGGTCATGTACAATCTAAGATAATTCCTTCTTCTTCTTTCTTTTTAATCATAGGTGGGACCACAAAGAAATCCATCCCTTGTACTTTGCAATCCCAAATCACCTTTTAGGATTTCCTTCCGTTTAAGAGTTTAATTATATTATTACTGACTTTTTGTCTTATTTTGGAGAATCTATCAATGTATGCAGAAATGTCTTTAGTTATTTTTATAAATATCATTCTTAACAAACATCACCATAATATATTAATATATAAAAAATTACCAATCATTTTGCAAGATAAATGAATAAAAATGAAAGGAAAAGGGATTAAAAACCTTACCTGGAGGAAGATACCCAATCGTTCCCTTGATCCCAGATGTGCTAGTCTGATCACCTTCTACAGCTTCGGAGAGGAACCTTGCTAAACCAAAGTCACCCACATGGGCAACCATATCTTCGTCAAGAAGAACATTGCTTGGTTTTAGGTCGCGATGAATGATTGGCGTTTGAGAATGATGATGAAGATAATCTAATGCTAAAGCCACATCAATGGCTATATTTAGCCTTTGAGTAAGATTCAAATTCCCCAGCTGATGTTGCTCATCAACATTTGGATGTAACCACTTCTCCAGACTACCATTAGGCATGTACTTAAAGACCAGAGCCTTGAAATCATTCCCATTAAAATCAATGCTTGAGCAAATCGTTAAGATCTTGACAAGATTTCGATGTCGTATATTTCTTAATGCTTCACATTCAGCTGCAAAACTCGTAAAAGCTCCTTGCTGTAGGGGGTTGAGTACCTTCACTGCAACAGGTATTTCAAAGCATTCTAGAATTCCTTTATATACAGAACCAAAACTCCCCACACCAATTAAATTAGCTGAAGAAAACCCATCTGTTGCTTGAAGGAGATCTGCATAAGAAACTTGTAACCACTGATTCTGTGTGGAAGATGGAGAAGAAGCTTTCTTTGGGGAATTTCTTCTCCAATAAAGAGCTACAATGATACACGACAGGAGAAATGAAGATACAACCACCGTAATAACTGTGACTTTAACTCTGGGAGCAAGAGGCTTTCCTCTTTTCTTAGGAGCTTGCTTTGGGCACCTCGGCAATTGTAGTTCTGGGATACCTCCACAGAGTTTGTTGTTTCCGATAACTGAAATTCTGCTGGCATTTCTAAAGATCCCTCCTTTGGGCACTTCGCCCTCGAAATTATTGAATGACAAATTTAAATAATTTAAGAAACGAAATTCTTCGAAATACTTTGGAATCTGCCCATACAAGTTGTTACGTGAAAGATCTAGCCATTGGATACCTTTTAATTTATTTAAAGACTCTGGAATGGCTCCTTGAAACAAGTTGCCATTCATATAGAGGGACTCCAGGCCCTGACAATTTCCCAACGCATCTGGAATTTCACCTGATATTTTGTTCTCTGAGATGTCCATTAAGCGCATCTTTTCCAAGTTATCAACTTCCAGCAGGAGAGACCCAGTAAATGAATTACGAGACAGGTTGATTTCTGCCGCGCCGAGTTGTTTGGGTATCGTACCAGTGAGTTTATTTTGAGAAATTATCAATGAATCCATAAATGTCCAATTTCCAAAATTCGACGGTATGCTCCCATGGAAATCATTTTCATGCAAATAAAGAAAGATCAAGTCAGTGATGTTGCTGATTGAAGGTGGGATTCGCCCTGAGAATTTATTTTCACTGAGAAGCAAGGCTTGCAGCTTGCTAAGCTTCCCAATGGCATCTGGAAGCGTACCCTTCAAGGAGTTCTGTCGCAGATCCAGAATATTCAGGCTTATGAGATTCTCGATTCCCTTGGGAATAATTCCAAATATCTTGTTCTTTCCTAAAGTCAGTCTCTTTAGATTTGTCGAGAGATTAGCAATGGAGCCAGGCAACTCACCGTAGAGATTATTGATGCCTGCAACTATCAATTCCAGACGGGTGCAGTTGGTCAGTGAAGTGAGGAAGCTCAGGTCATCACCTTCCCTGCTTCCAAGCGGATTCTCCCCTATATTGAAATAGTAGAGAACCGAAAGACTTCCTAGATTCGCAGGCACGGGTCCCCTAAAATTGTTGTAGCTAAAATCAACACTTTCGAGACTTGAAGCATTGGACAATGAAATTGGCATCGTTCCAGTGAATTGGTTTAGTGCTGCAGAAATCCACCGCAGGTGTGGGAAAGCAAGGCCTAGGTTGGGCGGAATGCTCCCATGTAGGTGGTTAACTGCCACGCCAAACACTTGGATGGATGAGAGATTATAAATCGATGGTGGAATCATACCTGAGAACTGATTTACACCTATTTGAAAGGCTATCATGCCTGCCAATTGACCAAGCTGGTTTGGAATTTGCCCGTCCAAATTGTTACGTAGTAGATAAAGAGCTGTGAGAGAGGTAAGGTTCCCAAACGAAGGTGGGATGCTTCCAGTGAGATTGTTAATTCGGACGTTAAGAACAATGAGCTTTGACAAAGAGCCAAGCTCAGTGGGAAGTTTTCCGACAAGCTGATTCTGTGCGATGTTAATGGCTACGAGTTCTGAGCAGTGGCTCAGATTGGATGGGATTTCTCCTTGGAGTGAATTTACGGACAGATTGAGATGCCGCAGCCGGAACAAACCACCGATTTCTTGAGGGATTTCGCCTTGGAATCGGTTGGTGGAGAGATCGATTCTTCTCAGGAAAGAGAGATTTCCAATGTGAGGTGATAAGTGACCCACCAACCTGTGGCCCCTGAGGTTCAAGATGGTGACCCTTTGATGATGGCGGCGACTGCAGGTGACTCCCTTCCATTGACAGAAATGTAGAGAATGGTTCCATGAGTTAAAGACTCGGAGAGGATCTTCAGAAATACCTTCTTTGAATGCAAGCAATGCGAGTCGATCCGTCTCATTTTTCAATGTAAATACCGACGGTGAACAGGAGTTCAGGGACGAGAGAAGGATTGCATGGAAGAGGATTAATGACCAAAATACCCAAAGATTCGAATGTGGGAACTCCATTATGTGGATAGCAGATGGGATGAAGAAGAAGAAAAGACACCAATGTTCTATTTATAGCCGAGTCTGGATCCTCTGCCAAGCTTTACAAGTTTAAGCTTTCCTGGAAAGTCTGGAACCACAGCCGGATAGCTGGTTCTGTCTGTTTAGTAAACACGTCGTCAAGGGTATTTTAGTCCAAAAAAGATAATTACTTTGCTTCTAACTGCCGTGCCACTGCTTCTATATCAAATATGTAGTCCATGCTTATGATGATCTAAACCATTCATTCTGTAGGCCACCCCATCGATTGGTCATTAAACGATAGTAGCATTTGTTGAACGAACAAGGATTTGTAAATGTAATCCATCAAGGATTTCATAATTCCTCTATTCGAGTCTTTAGTCACCCAGATGGGACCACGAGCAAAAGAGCAATTAGTTAACTTGACTTCCCTTAATGGCTATACAATGCTACTTCCATTAATCAAATAAGGAAATTTACTAAACTAACTAACCAATCAAAACCACACATCATATAAACAAATCAAAATAAAGAAAACAACAATCCAAATTGGGATGGAAGAAAATGAGGTATAGAAGTGCTCGGCGTATTGGACCTTCATGTGGGGTCCACAATCTCCTAATCCAACCATTGCTTCACATGTAAGCCCTTTGTGATGGAAACCGTGTCGTGCGGAGAACGTAGTCTCTCCCTGTTTCCTCATCCAGCCATTGAATGTTCATAAAAGAGAGGATGATGATGTGGAGAATAAATTACCAAAAAGTCCTTATTGGTTGTTTGGATTCGTGGAAAGTACTGGAAAGTAAATATTATTTCTTGAAAAACCTTATTTTCAGAAAATTTTGTTTCCCATATTTGTTGTTAAAAAAGATTTACTTGGAAAATTTGAGACATGTTTTTTAATTTACTATTTGGTAAAATAAAAAAAAATTTCCCTTTTGGTCAGCTTGTACAAGATTAAAGCATGACATATATAGAATCCTTGTGGATAGATTCCAAAGCTTAATGGTGTCACACATGACACATGAGAGTGCTGGAGGTTATATGATGACACATGTGACACAAGCAATACATTGACTCATTTGACACCTGTGGGCATTTGAAGATAGAATGTGACACATGTGCACATATATAAGCACATTAGCAGATGTGGCATGCTATCACATATAACATGTAACGCCTCAAATTTTTAGGATTTTTTTTTTTTTTAAGAATTTTAATCAATTTTATTTTAACTAAAATATCGAGTATTCTCTTTATTTTTGAAATAACGAACCATCCATAGGAGATCCAATAGAGTACCATTTACTAAAGTTGCTTAAAATAACATCATTAACAACGTAAAAGGGTTAGATTCCGCTAAATTCGAAAATCTACCATAATTACAAAATTGTCATTAGTTTAAACCTAAGTTAAACTGTCATGTTTAAGTATATTTCCGACGATCAGTTTGACTCATAACTTCGTATTAAGTTTTTTGTCACATTATAATCATACGTGTTAAATTTCAACCCTCCGATCATTCCACAAATAGCCAAACTAGAAATCAGCCCACGTACGGCCCACCTTAATTCGGATCTATCCCATTATTGCTGTCAATGGCTGAAAGCATGCTGCCGACTTGTTGGACGAAGCAGATAGCTCAGATCTACCTTAGTGGACCCCACCTGCAGTGTGCGACAACTGCACATGGTTCCCATACCGCGTGGGCATGACGCCACCCGCCCCGTTTTTTCTCCAGCGTAAACAACTGACGGACACTGTCCGTCCGTGCATTGCACATCACCCCTCTCATGGACCCCACTACTAGATCTGCTCTGTCCATTCGATCCGTGGGCCAGCCAATTACATTCAGTTTGAATCTCTCCGCCCACCGTCACCTGTACGGCCCATTCTAAACTACCGTCCAAATGAAGAAGGATCAAGAGCTGACCCACCACTCTGCATGGGCGCACGAGACCACTTCTAAGACCTTCATGTAGACCTCACTTAAGCTTTGAACGGTCCCTAAACATTGATAGCTGCGAAAGGAGAGATATGCCCGGTTTCCTACTCTACCGGGACTTCAATGCCTGTCTGCACCTACTGGCGATCCCATCTCGGTGAACCTCTATATATCACCCCCTTGGGCATCCCTGCCTTTTAGAAAGCTCAGAGAGAGAGAGAGAGAGAGAGAGAGAGAGATCGTAGGGAGGGGATCTCTCACCCCTGTGTTACTGCCTTTGGAACTTCATACCAGACCTGGAGGAAGGAAAAGAGAAGAAGAAGAAGAAGGAGAAAGAGAAGTGGAAAGAGAAGAAGAAGAGAGAAGTAAGAGAAGAAAAAGTAGGAGAAAGGAAGGAAGGAGAGAAAGAAAGAGATCTGAGTCGAATTAAGTCGACCCAGTTGAGTTCATGAGCCATCCCACTGTTGAAGAGGTAAGTCCTTCTAAGAGCTATTTACTTCTTAGATCTACCATCATTCTCTAATCTTTGATGAGATCTAACCCTCGGTGATCAAACTAGGAAAACCATACCAATCAATACCCTAACCATATGATTTATGTTAAACATATTAGGATCGAACCCAAGAGGGATTTCGCAGCTCTAACAATGTCTCAAAACATCTAATCTCAGAGGCGAGGATTTCCTTTTAAGCCTAATTACAATCATATTGAGTCTATGTCAATTATATGCTTAGAAACTAGATTTTTGTTGTGTGGTTTCTTAAAACTGTGCTTGTGGAATTTTCTTCATGTAATTATGAATTTTATGGTATTCCTTGATATGTATGCTAAATTTTTTATGTACGTGAACCATGATATATGCTTGAGTGTTTGGAAATGAAATTGTGATGATGTACATGCTTATGTGAAGATTATGCTTAATTTCTGTTTGTTACATGCTCATGATAAACATGATGATTAATGTGTGGTTTAATATGAAATTCTATATATGGATATTACATTAATGAACACCCTTTGATCCCATATTGATGTAACCATTTGATGTAATTAAAGAGATGAAGCTCGTACAAGGCCTTGTTATGTTAACATTACCATATGGATATTTTTGGATGAATATGTTTGATTGGTTGTAATAAGAGTTAGCATCAATATGTGTATTATCGAATGAATATGCCTTGATGTTGAATATTAAGTTAGCATTACCGTGTATGTGTTGTTGGTTGTATATGTCATGTTATTAAGTTTTGGCACTATTGATAAGTACCTAATATTGTATAATTAACCCTGGTTGTTAAGGGCATTATCACTGTTTTTCCGGTTAATTATCTCTCATTAGGTGAATTTTCTGTCTTCAGGTGATCAGGAGAAGTTAGACAAAATCCAAGTCAATCAGGACGATTTAGTGCCCAAAAGTAATCAACGTCAAGTGTGTGACAATCCTGAGGGAAATCAGGGCGTAAAGATCGAAGAGTGAACCATATTCTGTGGTGGATCTAAAGTCTCAGAGGGCCTCATCAAATCGACATATTTTGGAGGTCCATCTAAGACATGTTATGATGATCGTGATCAAGGCCTTCACAAAAAAATGAATGATCATGCTTGGATGGTCAAGATTGGATGTCCACATGAGGGACCAACAATGCATCAAGGCGGGCCACACTTTCATGAGCATTAGATCAGCTAAAATGGACCCATCAGCGTCTAGCTGATTCTAATCGTCCAGCAAGAATGGACTTCCACTCCTCACACGTGCTGCAAGCACATCCCAGCTGCAGCAGTTGAAGTCATCTCCACCATCTAGTGAGAGAGTCATCTCCACCATCCAGATCTTCAACACGCATCATCCAGATGGTCTAGATGTGGACCCGTCCATCAATAGCCATCAGTCCAGCCATTGGACCGTCCAACAAGCCTCAGCGGTCCATCAGTCCAGCAGGTGGACCCACCTTCATTTCCAACCGTCCAACTCCATCAGCTCCCCACCTTGCACGTGCAGCAACCCCAATCCAGTGGATGTTCAGCTGCTGCACATCAACGCCGTCCATCAAGCAGGTGGACCCACCGTCATTTGCAATCGTCCACCAGGGCTGGACGTCCAAGACCATTTCCAGCTCCATCAACAGCCAGCAAACAACACCACAGCATCCATCAGCCGTCCATCTATTCAATTCAGTGGACCCCACAGTTCACACGTGCCAGATCAACAAGGTGGACCACACGCAGCAAACTTCACTCCAACAGCAGCATCCAGATCCAAACACCATCGTCCAAGCTGTTGATCATCGTAGCACCTGCTGGACACCTCTATGGCCATCCACGTCTGTCCAACAGTTGGGACGCCTCAACAATCAGCAAGTGGACCGTCCAACAATCTCCAACAGCGTCCAGCAAAGTTGGGCCCACACGTGCTCACCATCCAACCCATCTTCCAAGCCCACAGCTCACACGTGCATCAAGCAAGCACGTCCAGTAGATCTCAGCCGTCCACCGCAGTCCACCTATTGTGCATCACCATCAACATCGTCCATTCATCATTGATTGACCAGCTTCAAGTGGACCACCCATCTCCAGCACGTGTAGAGCTGGACATCACACTGTCCACCAGCATCAACCATCCGTCCCAGTGCAGCAGATGGCCTCCAGCAGTGCTGCAATCTCCAGCCGTCCAAGCTTCAACGTCCAGGTCTTCTTCATCCTTCAAACCAGCATCCAACAAACCAGTAGGTGGGCACCACTTTAAGCATGGCCAGCAGCTGCAGCACATCTCCAGCGCGCAGCACTGTGGAGATGATCTCCACCGTCCAACAACTTGAGAATGCACGACAGCTCCTCAGCCGTTCAATCAATGGGCCAGCAGTTCATGGAAGATTTCCACCGTCCAGTGCTTGAACACCACTCCATCCATCAATTGAAGCAAAGGAGAAGCTCTCTCTCTCCAATCTGGTTACCAGCAATAGCAGAAATGGAGAACAATCTCCATCCAGCCTGCAATGGAGATGGATGTCCCAACCAGCAAAAGCTCTCTCTCTCTCTCTCTCTCTCTCTCTCTCTCTCTCTAGCTCTCTCTCTCTCTCTCCTTCTCTCATCCCAAGAAATGTCCTTCTCTCTCTCTCTTGCTCTCATCCCAACACATGAAGTGCCACCTAGGCTTGGGTGCCACCTAGGATTGGGAGGAGGCTTGGGAGCCTCTCAAAAATCTATAAAAGGAGGCCTCTCTTCCTCATTTGAATCATCCCATTCTCTACAACTCATCTCCTCTCTTCTCTTTAGTTTTTTTTTCTTTCTTTCATTTGTAGTATAGAGTAGTGTAGAATTTTCTCTTTTGTAGAGAATTTAGTCTTCCATTGTAACATGGTTGGCTAAACCTCTAGCTAAGGCTAGGGGTGAAGCCTTTGAAGAAATTTGCAAGCTATGGTTCTTTTGGTTCAACATTGTGTGGTGTAAATGTTGGAGTTCTCTTTGGTTGATTAGTTCGGTTATCCACCTCGGCAGACGCTATTGTTGTGCAAGCCCCTTGATCCATCGTCGACTCCGGGCACGTTGGATGCTTGGGATCCCTTACACACCAATTAGCTAGTTCATGATCGATAAAGTCCCTTGATCCATCGTCGACTCCGGGCACGTTGGATGCTTTGGATTCCCTACGGTCATCGAGCTAGTGCAGGTAAAGTCATCGATCTATAAAATCCCTTGATCCATTGTAGACTCCGGGCACATTGGATGCTTTGGATTCCCTGCGATCGATAGACGAGATCTTAACAGTTGGATCGGTCAATCAAAGCCTCCTATCTTGTAAGTATGCATTTGATCGTATGAATTGTGATCTTATCGGTTGACTTGTTGGCAAAGTTGTTGATCTGTACAATTCCTTGATCCATTGTCGACTCCGGGCACAGTGGATGCTTGGAATTCCCTGCGATCAACTAACGAGTGCTTCATGGTCAAATCAATCGATTCAGATCACCATCTTTTATGAAATATGCAAATGGTTTAACTATTTTATCTTCCGATTGGAATGAATCTTTATTCAATTCCAGTTGAGTTATAGTTGGACCAACGAATCAAATCTTGTGAATGAATCAAAGGTGGATCCCTGATGCCTTAGCCCCTTTTCTATTTTTGTCTTTCACTACACACAACTTGCTCCACTCTCGTGGATAAACCAGATTTCATCGCACTCACCTAAACTAATTCCTCTAAGTATTCTTAACCCTAAACCCTGTGGATCGACCTCGGTCTTACCGAGTATTTTACTACTTCGCTACCTGCACTTGGGTGTGCAATCTTCGGACTGTAGCAACTATCGTGTGTGCTTTGCTGATAAGTATCAAGGGATCTTTATTGAGTCATTACCTGTGATGGATCCATTGAAGTATGGAATTGATGAATATGAAGACTCTAGAACTGATTGGGGTAAGGAGTGGTCATTAGCCGTGTACATCATTTAATGGGTTGGATGTTAAACTTACTTAATTAAATGTGAAACTAATCATGCATTCACTATACCCAACTTGGTGGGTCAGCCCCTTGAGCGTTAGAGAAAGTGTACATGGGCCTGTTTCTCTCTTGCTATCTAGTGAAAGTGTGCATGGGCCCGTTTCACTAGCTGACCATTTTGGTATATGGGAAGAGTGGAGTAATCCCGTCCTAACTAGAACCTCTGGTAACTAGTGGCTGGTGAGAAGAGTGGAGTAATCCCGTCTCATTTGGTCATGGTGCCTTAGCCAAAGCATGCATATCACGCATCGCATTAAATAAGATTATCTCATATATGTTTTGGTTGGGTATGATTATGTTTGGATATTATTGTGCTAATCTTAGGGATAATTAACCCTCACTAAATTGATTGCAAGTAACTCACTCCCTTCTGGGACGGTGTTATAAAACACCACTAGCTTGTTACAGATGATGATCTATTAGACGACCCGACTTACAGGCTGAAGAGGATACAGTTTTATGGTGGTTAACGGCGGACGATGAAGCTGAAGCAGTTTGAAAATGGATTATGTTTATTGTCTTTGTAAAGTAGATTTATTTTCATATAAATATTGTATAATTTGTATGATTTAAGAACATTGTGTTAATAACGTAGAGTAGAAAAACTTCGAATAAAAATCATGAATTTCGTCATTTTGCTATGAATGCCATGAATGTGGGAAATAAAGATAATGTGTGGAATTATATTCTTAACATATTCCAGTTAATATTCGAAATCTTGATCTATCGCGTTGTCCACTAGAGCCGAAATTTCGGAGTGTTACATAACATATATAGAGCCATTAAAGATAAATAATGGCACATGTGGGGCACAAGAGAATGGATATTGGCACATGTATGTATAGTACAATAGAAGATATGGACAATGGAAAGTTGACACATGTGGCACATGTTAGGTGCTTTGTACACGTGGAGCTCAAGTGAAGATGGATAGCAACACATGTGGTGCATTAGCACATTTGTGACAAAATCAAAGATGGATGGTGGAACATTTACATATGTGGCACATCATAAGCCATTGGAGATAGGCGGTAGCATGTGTTTAACTCTTCAGAAATTCATTTTCATTCAACCTGAGAAAATACCTTTCTTGTGGGAGAGGAGGGAAAATAAATTTGTTGACTTTCCAACAAAAAAGAGGACATGAAAAATGGTGCTTTCTACTTTTTTTATTTTTATCATACAAAGAACACAACCAAAGCCAAAACATAATCAAAATAAAACCATGAAGTAATGGCTCGCACCACTCAATTCTTGCTGCTCAAAATCGAAGGAGATTAGCCTATGTGAAGGCCACCGCTTAACATTAGGACAATAAAAAATGTGTTTCATTTTCTCATAAAAAATCTTCACAAATACTAAAATATGTTTTCATTAAAAATATGTTTTCTTTCTTTTCCATGAATCCAAATAGGCCCTTAGGCTCATAGGCGGGAGTTCTATAATTCAGTTGGTGAGTTCAAAAAGCTAAAATGATTATGAGGCAAATATGGGGTGGATCCTCTATATTTATAGACAAGGGTCCACTTCTCAATCGTTGATGAATTGCGGGATGCCAATAATAGCAGAGGAACACTTAATTTGTGATTCTAAGTTTTCCTTCATTTTTCATTTCTTTTTTCCATCAGAAATGTTAGCATGATTCCCAAGGCATTAGGGAATTAGCGTGACTTGCAGGAATGATTACATGTGCATGCATGAGATCCACTTTGTCCGTCAGGTGTGCCATTGACGTAGGAAAGGGTGTAAAACGAATAGAGAAAGAACAATGTCTCCTCTACATGATATGAACATTGAATCCACAAGTTGTGATGGCTCTTGAATCCACAATAAATAAAGGAAATTCGAGATATTATTATTGATGTCCGTCTCTAAAAGGAGATGACAATGCTTTAAATAATAAAACATAAATCTTTTTTTTTTTAATTAGTACACATGCCCCATTGTTAGTATAGCCCACCTCCATTGTTAGTCACACCGCAATGTTGGCCACCCCCACTTGGGAATCGGTACCAAGACCTCCGTGTTAAAATTAAGAGTCCTAATTTGAATCGACTAGAAAATACCCAAAATAGTAAAAATAACAAAAATAGAAAGTTCTAATTTAATCACGTTAGATGATTCCTGAAAAAATTAGATGCAGTTCCTAAGAAGACACCATATACTAAAATCCTAATACGAATAAAATACGTCTACATAAAAATTTACTAAAAATAGAAAGTGATTCCTAAAACTGCAATTTTGGATTGGAGTCGGTCATTTTCTTGTGAAACAGACCAAGGTGACCCGTTGTGCTAGACAAGTTCACCCCGGATGGTCCATCATAGTAGGAATTCATATGTCGTACATCTTGTAATGATACTCGAATCAAAAGTTTATGTTTCTTTCATAAAAACTTTTTTTAATATATATAAATATTTTTACACCCAAACAATTTGAGAGGCCCTAGCTGCTGAAAGACCAGCTTGGGCCTACTATCATAAAACCCAAGAGGGGAAAAACGGAAAAGAGGCTATTGGGACCTAACAGCACCGAACCCCGCTTGGTCAAGTAAGAGACTCCCTCTGATTTCAGGGGATAAATCATGCAAGGTACTGGAGGAGACGATTAGACTGAGTGCCACTGGCCCACTTAGCCAAACCATCCGCCACCGTGTTCACTTCTCTAGGAGAGAACAAGATAGAGACATCCATCATCATGCCCACTCTCCTTCCTAAACCACTAGAATTTTTCCTTGTCAGCTAGATTTAATGGTTTTAGGACCAATCTGCTCAAATTTGAGAATCCTGTGATGGTATTGTGTGGCCCAAGGAACCCAAGCATGCTACAGCCATCCTTCCGTAGAGCACATGGAATGATGAGGGATCCATCGAGAGACCATTGAACTAGTTTTACCCATTTTGGATGGTAAAACGGTCAAAAACTACATTCGATTGGATGGTCCTGTTAGAGTTTGTGTGGCCCATTAGACCATCATTAACACGTATGCATAAAATCATTTGTGCAACCACATACAAACATTTGTAAACTGGTTCGACGCATTTGTCAATGCAAATGCCTCTATAGGTCCTTATAAAATAAGCCCATCCTACAAGCTATTCTCCTGTTCGCGATTACGCTATTCACTTGCTGATGAGCTATTGCCCGTTGGGGCCACAGTGGCGTATATATCCCATCCAACATATGCATTAAGCGAGCCCCACCTGAATAATAAAATGCACAAAAAATCAGGCCTATATATCCCATGTTTATGTAGTCCACACCAAAGAAAAATACTTAAATGAGCTACCACCCCAAAACCCCAAATTCATATGGTGTCTCACTCAATGGTCGGATCAGCAGGATTTTTGGGGCGTCCAACTTTCAATGTGGTAGAGTACTCTTCTAGTCAGGTTGGAAGCCATACAAACAATAGAATAAGCGGCATGCATAACCTTTATGGAATAAGCTTACTATATGAGGAACTTGCAGGGGAACAGTCCTCGCACAAGGTTTGTGCAGATAATACTAGTATTGTATGATTAAAAATTTATTAGAAATAGAGTATAAATTAACTACCACTGATGATCATACACATGGCACACATGAATGGATCCACATTCGTCTTCTACAGGGGGCCATTCTAGAAGAATTTTCTCATTAGATGTTGATTGTTGGCTAGACTGAATTTTTTCTAGTCTCTTGCGGTCTACATTTAATGTTGAAAGAAGCACAGGTCTATGGAGAAAAGTAGTCATGCGCTCTAGCCTTGCCGTATTCATCTAATGTGGAAAGAAGCACAGGTCCATGGAGAAAAGAAATGCGCTCTGGTCTTGCCGTCTTCATCTAATGTGAAAAGAAGCACAGGTATGCTGAGAAAAGTGATGCAATCTCCTCTTGCCGTATTCATCTAATGTGGAAAGAAGCACAGATCTAGGGAGAATATCGATGCACTCTCCTCTTGTTGTCTTCATCTAAAATGAAAAGAAGCATAGGTCTACTGTGAAAATCGATGCGCTCTCCTCTTACCATCTTAATCTAATGTGGAAATTCAGAAGCACAAGTCTACTCTGATAAAAGAGAATGGCTCTCCTCTCGTCATCTTCATCTAATGTGAAAAGAATCACAAGTCTACTGATAAAAGCAATGGGCTCTCCTCTTGCCGTCTTCATCTGATGTGTAAAGAAGCACAGGTCTCCTGAATAAAGGGATGTGGTCTCCTCTTGCCGTCTTCACCAGGCCTGTTTGATTTACCATTTCCCATGGTAAATCCTATATATGGGTAATGATTATTTACTATGGTAATTCATGGACACCGCTGTTTTCACGTTGACAACTTTATTAATACGAGATAAAGAAGAATGAGATGCATAGAAGTTTTGGGGCTCAGTGTGATACATTTGTCTGATCCACGCCGTCCGTCCATTTTATCAGCACATGATAGATCATGATTGATCATATGCGAAACAATGAGGGAAATCCAAAGCACATGTGAACCACACCATAGGCCACCGTGGGAATTGCCAGCCGTTGAAAGCTTCTTGGGGGCAAAATAAGTTTTAGATCAAGACGATATATTTTTCTTTTTTTCAATTCTTTCTGACCTTATGAACGGTTTAGATGATATATATACATCACTGTGGGCCCTACACAAATTTTTACCTTTAACGGTGGACATCATTATCCCCTCTATTTTTGTGGTGTGCTCCATATGAGCCTACAATTTTCCTCTTCGTTTAGCTTATGCCCTAAATTGAGCTGCTAAAATGGATAGACAATGTGGATCAGACGCATACATCATGATGGGACCCACTGATTTTACCTAGCACCCCGTCAATGCATTCCGGTAGTACAACAAATTTTGTATTTTCCCTTCAATCCATGAATTAAAAGTAACCAGTGTGTGTTTACCACCATTTACTGTGGTAAATGGTAAACCTAGCAGGCCCCCAATGGAAATAGGTCTTCAGTCATGGTTCTGATAATTCCTCTTTTAGAGTCAACAGTCACCTATTCTTTTTGTCCGTAATGGAACAAAGTCTTCAGTCATGATTCTCATAATTCCTCCTTTACCGTCTTCAGTAACGGACACGTTCTGGGTGGTTACTCGGATCCACCAACTAACTGTGGGGCCCACTGTGCTGTATGTTCCTTAAATCCACACCTTCCATCTATTTTGAAAGATCATTTTAGGCCATGATTCCAAAAATGAAGAAGATACAAATCTTAGGCAGACCGTAACACGGGAAACGGCAATGATTGAATCCCCACCATTAAAAACTTCATGCGGCGACAGGAATGTTGATTTTCCATCCAACCTGTTGATAAGCTCACAAAGACCTGGATGAAGCGACCCCACAAGTATTAGCTTGATCCAAAACTTTTGGGCCATGAGAAGTCTTTAATGGTTGATGATTACTATTTCCTGTTTTATGGTCCACCTGAGATTCTGATCTGCTTCTTTTTTGGGATTATACCCCAAACTGAGTTTTCAAAACGTATGGACGGTGTGGATATAAGAAACAGACATCACAGTGGGCCTCACAGTCAGAGATCCCACCCACCTCGGTGGATCCAGGATCACCGAAGCTGCGCGCCTTCAGTCACCTACCTTTGATTCATCGTTGTTTGTGATTATAGGTGGGCACAAACCAAGCCAGCTCTAAAGCTCGGCTCGGATTGGTTCGAAAAGGCACGGCTTGGATTGATTCGAATGGAAGTTCAAACCAAACCAAGCCTCCGAGTCAAGCTCTTTTGAAAAAACAAACCAAGCTCAAACTAGGGCAGTACCGGTTCGGCTTGGCTCGAAGCTCAATTTGATTCAGCTCGGTTTGATTCGGCTTGTAGATTATAAGCACACTGCTTCATGTGGTGTGATCCACTTGCACTTTGGATATGATTCCATTTTGGGATCATGTCCTAAAATGCTATGTAAAACAGATGAACAGCATGGATAATACATATACATGATGACATGGATAATACATAATACATATACATGAATGCACACTGTTTCCTTGCACTTATAAAATTATGCTTGTGTACTTTTGTTTGGAAAATACTCTTACATGTCTATTTTGAAGTTGCAATCCTTTAGAGGATGTTAAACATTATATAGTAAGATACGTTTGTACTTTTTTTTTCTAACTTTTTAAATTTTTTTCTAATTAAATAAATGAGGAAAAAAAGAGCCGTTGCCTGTTTGAACTCGGCCCAGCCTGGTTCAAAATTTTCGACCAAATCGATCTCGGCTCGAACCTAATTTTTCTGGAGCAAACCAAACTCGGGCCGCATGGGTTGGCCCGAAACCCAAACCAAACCGATCCACAAACTGCGGTGGTACAAAAACAAGCCAAACCAAACTAGGGCTAACTCGGCTCAGCCCGGATCCTTGCCCACCTCTATTTGTGATGGGAATGGAGTAGATTAGCCGCGGTCCCAGACTCACCCAATATGGTGCGGCACTAGCCCACCTTGATGTATGTATTGTATATCCACATCGTCCATCTGTTTTTACTAATTTAATGGCATGAGCCCAAAAAATTGAGTAGATCCAAATCTCAGGTGGATCATACCATAGGAAGCAGTGGTGATTGAAAATCCACTAATAAAAACTTCCTAGGGGCCGCTGTAATGTTCCCTAAATGTTCATTTGTCATCCAACTTGTTTATGAAGTAACACAAACTTGGATGAAGGTAAACAATATCAGATTAATCCAAAACTTTTGTGCCCCACACAGTTAGACCCCTCCTGATGTAGCAAAGCAACCCCCTTGATCAAGGACAAGAGCTAAGAGAAGGACCCAACAATGGGCCCAAAAGAATCAAAGAAAGAACCCCAAAGGAAGATTCAAGACTCAATAAAAATAGATCTGGCGACCGGTCATTAGATCCGCCGATCGGTCCCGATCGGTCCCCAAACAAGTCGAATTTTGGTTGAAATTCAGTCTAGCACGCTGGAAAATTTAAGGCCATCCATGACCGGTCGTGGCCCCCTGCCGACCAGTCATCAGATGCGGGGGCTGCGCGATAATTTCCAATTTTGATGAAATTTCTTTTCAATTTTTCCTTATTTCTTTCCTAGTTTACTTATGATTCTTTTGTTACGAAATCTAGAGTTTTAGCTTGGTTTATTTTCTATTTAAGCATGATTAAACTCGTTTGTTAGGCATTCTATCCCAGATTTTAATAAAATTATTGAGTTTTTTTACTCTATTTCTTTGTGGATTCGATCGAAGAGGGGTCTCGTGGATTCAAGATATTCCCTCGTGGATTCAACGAAGACTGGTTGAGGAGTCCCGGTAGATCCATGGATTCGAATCAATTATTCGTGGGAGAGACGATGATTGATCTCACACCCCATTTATGTTGCGCCAACTTAGTATCAGAACGAGGAACAACCTCAAGAAGATGGCTTCTAGAGATGGCAACGATAAAGTCCCTGCTGATGTTGATCATGGGATTAATTATCTTGTAGAAAGGATGGAAGCTCTCTACCGGGAGAATCGGATGGCCATGCAAGGGCTGCAAGCCCCTCTCGACCGGATCGCGGATACGCTTACTCCGCCCCGAGCCCCATGCAAAGTTTGACCTCCCGTAATCGTTGTGCAACCCAATTCGATTATTCGTAGAGCGCTCTTGGTGGTAGATCGCAAGGCTAATCCAGACAATTCAAGCTTCAACGACAAGGAAGTCGGCGGCATCATGACCCGAAATCCTATCTATAAAGGCGAACATGCAAATCTTGCTGGAGAGGATATTGAGGTAAGGCCAAACTTTTCAGTTTTAATGGCCTGTTGTGCAATAAAGAATTCCTCTATTGGTTAGCCGAAGTGGAACGGTATTTTGATTACATGGATGTACCGGAAGAGCGATAAGTAAAGTTGGTCGGTTATAAATTAAAGTCCGGTGCGTCGGCATCGTGGGAGCAACTTCAGCAGACTCGTGTTCAACAGAACAAGGTGCCTATCCGATCATGACCTCAGATGAAACGTCTACTACGGGCTCGCTTCTTCCCTAACGACTACGAACAAATCATATTTCAGCAATATCAGAATTGTCGGCAAGGGAATCAGTCCGTAACCAAGTATTTGGGAGAGTTCCGATGTCTAGGAATACGTAACAATTTATCTGAATCGGAGTCTCAGCAAGTCATGCGGTTCATTGACGGACTATGACTTACGATTCAGTACCGGGTTCAGCTGGTTCTGGTCTGGAACTTAGATGAGGCCGTCCAATAAACTATGAGGGTAGAAACCTAGCTTGCCAGACAAACTCATTCTATGATGGGTTCTTCTTAACACTTGTACATAAAATCATTAGACAACTACATACAAAGATTTGCAAATCGGACTACGCATTTGTCAATGCAAATGCCTCTACAGGTCCCTGTAGAATAGGCCCATTGTACAAGCTATTCTCCTATTTGCAATTACTTAATTCACTTGCTTATGCGCTATTGCCCACAGTGGTGGATATATTCCATCCAACATATGCGTTAAGTGGGCCCCACCTGAATAATAAAATGCACCAAAAATCAGGCCTATCGCAAGTTTATGTGGGCCACACTAAAGAAAAACAATTAAATGAGCAACCACCCCAAAACCCCAAATTCATATGGTGTCTCACTCAATGGTCGGATCAGCCGGATTTTGGGTGCATCGAACTTTTAATGTGGGAGACTCTACCGGACAGGTTGGAAGCTATACAAACAATAGAATGAGCCACATGCATAATCTTTATGGAATAAGCATACTATATGAGGAACTTACAGGGGAACAGTCCTCGCACAAGGTTTGTGCAGATAATACTAGTATTGTATGATTAAAAATTTCTTAGAAATAGAGTATAAATTAACTACCACTGATGATCATACACATGGCACACATGAATGGATCCACAATCGTCTTCTGCTGGGGCCCATTCGAGAAGAATTTTCTCATTAGATGTTGATTGTTGGCTAGACTGATTTTTTTCTAGTCGCTTGCCATCTTCATCTAAAAGAAGCACAGGTCTATGGAGAAAGTGATGCGCTCTGGTCTTGCCGTGTTCATCTAATGTGGAAAGAAGCACAGGTCCATGGAGAAAAGCAATAAGCTCTCATCTTGCCGTCTTCATTTAATGTGAAAAGAAGCACAGGTATACCGAGAAAAGTGATGCACTCTCCTCTTGGCGTGTTCATCTAATTTGGAAAGAAGCACAGGTCTACTGTGAAAATCGATGTGCTCTCCTCTTACCGTCTTCATCTAATGTGGAAAGAAGCACAAGACTTACTTGAGAAAAGAGAATGGTTCTCCTCTCGCCATCTTCTTCTAACGTGAAAAGAAGCACAAGGCTACTGATAAAAGCAATTCGCTCTCCTCTTGCCGTCTTCATCTGATGTGGAATGAAGTACAGGTCTACTGAGAAAAGTGATGTGGTATCCTCTTGCCGTCTTCACCGGGCCTGTTTGATTTACCATGGTAAATTCTGTAAATGGGTACTGATTATTTACTATGGTAATTCATGGACACCTCAGTTTTCACGTTGACAACTTCATTGAAATGGAGGTAAGGAAGAATGAGATACATAGTTTGTGGGGCTCAGTGTGATACACTTGTCTGATCCACGCTGTCCATCCGTTTTATCAGCTCATGTTAGAGCATGAGCCAAACAATGAGGGAAATCTAAAGCACATGTGGACCACATCATAGGCCACTGTGGGAATTGCCGGCCGTTGAAAGCTTCTTGGGAGCAAAATAAGTTTTAGATCAAGATGATATTTATGCTTTTTTTTTTCTTTATTCATGTCTTTCTGACCTTATGAACGGTTTAGATGATAGATATACATCACTGTGGGACCTACACAAATTTTTACTTTTAATGAAGGACATCATCATCCCCTCTATTTTTGTGGTGTGCTCTATTTGAGACTACAATTTTCGTCATCTTTTAGCTCATGCCCTAAAATAAGCTGCTAAAATTGATGGACAGTGTGGATCAGACACATAAATCATGATGGGACCCATGGATTTTACTTAGCACCCAGTCCAATGCATTCTGGAATTACAATTAATTCTGTATTTTCCCCGGAATCCATGAATGGTTGTTTACCACCAGTAAATGGTAAACCTAGCAGGCCCCTAATGGAAATAAGTCTTCAGTAATGGTTCTGATAATTTCTCTTTTAAAGTCTCAGTCACACATGTTGTCCGTAATGGAATTTCATGCTGCCACAGGAATGTTTTACTTGGAAAATTTGAGACATGTTTTTTAAAATTTTGTTTCCCATATTTGTTTTTAAAAAAAGATTTACTTGGAAAATTTGAGACATGTTTTTTAATTTACTATTTGGTAAAATAATTTTTTTTTTTTTTCCTTTTTGGTCCAGTTGTGCTAGATTAAAGCATGACATATATAGAATCCTTGCAGGATAGATTCTGAAGCTTAATGGTGTCACACATGACACATGAGAGTGCTTGAAGTTAGATAATGACATATGTGACACAAGCAATACATTTACTCATTTGACACATGTGGGCATTTGAAGATAGAATGTGGCACATGCGCACATATATAAGCACATTGGCAGATGTGGCATGCTGTCACATATAACATATACAGAGTGATTGAAGAAAGTCAATGACACGTGGGGCACAAGCGAAAGATGGATATTGACACATGTATATATAGCACAATAAAAGATATGGACAATGGAAAGTTGATACATGTGGCACATGTAAGGTACTTTGTGCAAGTGGAGCTCAAGTGAAGAAGGACAGCGGCACATGTGGCGCATTAGCACATTTGTCACAAAATTGAAGATGGATGGTGGAACATTTACATATGTGGTACATCATAAGTCGCTGGAGATAGACGGTAGCACATGTGTTTAACCCTTAAGAAATTCATTTTCGTTCAACCCAAAAAAATACCTTTCTTGCCGGAGAGGAGGGAAAATAAATTTGTTGATTTTCCAACAAAAAAGAGGACATGAAAAAAGTGGTACAGTCGCATTCACCCGGGATCGGACCATCTTCTTTGCCAGGTTGGGGTGGATCGGGTTTTTGCCGGGTCAGATCGGGTGGGTCGGTCAGGTTGACCCAGCAAATGTGCAACCCTATCTATGACATGCAAATCATTCCTTTTGTACTAATGTAGCATAGAAACATGAAAGTCATTGTGGACACTAGCGAACTTAGGTACCAAAGTAAGTGATGGGCCACCACTCCAACTAGACTTAACACTTGGAAAGGTCCGATAAAACAAAGAGAAAGCTTTCCCTTCGTGCCGAACACGTAACTTCCAAAAATGATCGGGTGAAATGGATGGGCAATGCAGAAATAGAAAACGTTTATCAAAGTGGGCCTACACAATAAAGGTAACACCCACTAAAGTGTTACCTAGGTAACATCTAATCCGCTCCCAAGACATATGCTTAAAATAGGCTGATCCGAACTCTAAAGTGGAGCACACGTCAGGAAATGGTGGAGCACGGGAAGGTTTCAACTGTGAGTGTTTCTACTTTCATGGTTCCCTGTGGTGTGGCCCACTAGAGTTAATTAATATTCCACAATCATGCTAGTGGATGAACAACCATGAAGAGAAATACAACAATTATCCACGTTAAACCAAAATGGCCAAAGATTTATGGCGGGGATCAGATTTGGAAGAAGGTCCATCCATGAGGAACTCAACATGCCAATGGTCTGAGTCAGTGACCTATAGGCTCACTCATACAATATGATAAGACGGTCTTATTGTGCATGTCCTTCGATCGAGAATCCTATAATATCTCTTTCCAGGTTCCAACAGGACCCGAATCGTCAACTCTGGACAACACCCCGCTGGAGAGTCTGAAGACGGAAGCGGATTGCGTACTGAGTAACTCCGGAGTAAACTCTGTGGGGCCCACAGTGATTTACGTATTTTATCCACTCCGTCCATCCATCTTAACAGAAAATTTTAGGTATGGTGCCAAAAAATGAAGCATATCAAAATCTAAAGTGGACCACACCACAAGAAATGTGTGAACTGAATGTCTACCATTGAAAAATTCTCGGAAGACACATAAGTTTTGGATCAAGCTGATATTTGTGTTTTCCCTTCATCCATATCCATGTGATCTTATGAACAGGTTGGATGACAAATAAACATCACTATAGGGCCTGGGAAGGTTTCAACGGTGGAAATCATTATTCCCACTGTTTCCCGTGGCATGGTCCACTTGAGATTTGGATATGCTTAAATTTTGGGCTCAACCACTAAAATGAGCTGGAAAAACATATGGACGGAATAGATAAAGCACATACATTGTAGGTGGGCCCAACTGAGTTTACTCCGCACGAAAAGAGTGTGCGGAGTTACTCCGCATGCAATCAGATTCCGCTGAAGACACCCTAGCTTTGTAGGTCTATCATGCTTTATATGTAAATCCACTCAGCCCATCAGGTGAGCACCATTGTTTGAATGGTGCATACTAAAGATCAGCCTGGTAAAAAAAAAAAAATTCCAACGGGGCAGATCATTGGGACGAATGTAAAGCTGCTTCTAAAACCTCTCAGTTGGCCTGATATTTGAGTCTGGCTAATTTTTGTATTTTCACTTCATACCGGTGATTCAGATCCGATTAACGGGTTTGATGAAAGATACGTACCATGGTGGCGCCACACACAAATCTACTGTTGGCATCCCATCTCCATTGTTCCCAACGGTGATTATATTACTGAGTTTTTTGTTCCAGCTCCTAGAACCAGAGATAGAAACTGAGGGACGGAGTGGATTTTACATATACATATAAAACGTGGTGGGCCCAACAGGCTTGGGTGTTTTAGGCGCTACGTTAAACAGGTGCTGCAGAAGATCCGGTGCTCCATTCAGTATCCGGACATGCCTGATTTTGGCGCAGCGCCCACACGTGGGGCACCTGATAAAGGGCTTGGATCATGCAACGTAATAGTCTTGGAAGTTGGTTAAACGGACTTCATTGGATGCCGAGCGATCCATACCGAGCTGTGAAGGGGGCCATCATGATGTATCTATTCGTTCACGAAGGCTCATAAGTCCTGCTGCAACAGAGTCTTCGGCCGGCCGGTCTGATTTTTTTTCTGGAAAGGCAAATTTGCTTATGGATTATTTTTGACCAGTTAGCTAATCGATCGGATAGAAGCTGGACATTAAATTCACTCTCATTACGGATGATGGAGATCCGTCTAACTTTGAGGAAGTACTACAGGATGTAGATGCTGAAAAGTGAAAGGCAATAATGAAAGACAAGATGTACTCTCTATACAAGAATAAGACTTGGGAGCTTGTGGAGCTTCTTTTGGGTCGAAAAGCGATTGAGTGCAAGTAGATTCTTCGAAAGAAACAGGATATATACAAGGCAAGGTTGGTAGCGAAATGGTATGCTCCGCGTGAAGGCGTAGACTTCAATGAGATTTTTGTGCCGGTAGTGAAACAAGTATCTATCGGGTTTGTATTGGCGTTAGTTGCCCAATACGACCTCGAGCTGGAACAGATGGATGTAAAGATTGCCTTCCCGCATGGAAAATTGGAAGAGCAGATTTACATGGAGCAACTAAAAGGATATACAGTGCAAGAGGCCGAGAACAAGGTTTGCAAGTTGAGGAGATTGTTATTCGGTCTAAAACAATCGCCTAGGCAGTGGTACAAGAGGTTTGATTCTTTCATGATGAGTTAGGGCTTCTCTAGGAGCGAGTACGATCATTGTGTCTATTATAAGACATTGAGTGGTGGAAAGTTTCTCATACTGGTGTTGTACGTCGATGACATGCTCATAGCTAGTCATAGCATATCTGACATCGATGTGTTAAAGACTCAACTTTCAGGGACATATGAAATGAATGATCTGGGGCTGCAAAGAGGGTTTTTGGTATAGATATTCATAGAGACAGGAAGATGAGTAGGTTGTAGTTATCTCAAGCAGAATATCTTAAGAAGGTGTTGATAAAGTATGAGATGGACAAGTCCAAACCAGTTAGCATTCCCCACGTGGCTCACTTCAAACTTTCTTCTGAACAGAGTCCTAAGACAGATAAAGAAAAACATTTATGTCTTATGTGCCTTATTTAAGTGTTATGGACAGTTTGATGTATGCCATGGTTTGTACTAGACCGGATATTTCATAAGCTATAGGTGTTGTTAGCCGATTCATGTCTAACTCGGGCAAGCAACATTGGGAAACTGTGAAATGGCTACTTCGATACATTTTAGTATGTAAGACAACGTCTTGACATTCAAAAGGTCAGAGAAAAAGTTGGTTGGGTATGTCGATTCAGATTACGCAGGTAGTTTGGATTGTAGAAGGTTGACTTCAGGTTATTCGTTTGTGTTAGTGGGTGGAGCGATTAGTTGGATGTCTAAGCTTTAATATGTGGTAATAGAAGCTTTCAAGAAAGCTGTTTGGTTGAAATGAATGATAAATCAGTTGGGGCTTCAGTAGGAGGTCGTGCCGGTTAATTGTGACAGTTCTAGTGCTATCAATTTGACTAAAAATTATGCTTATCACTCTCATATTAAACACATTGATGTACGTCACCATTTTATCCGACAGATGCTTGAGGAAGGAGACGTTACTCTGGAGCAGATTCACACTAGCGTAAATCTGACGGATATGCTCACCAAGGTGGTTCCTGTAGAGAAGTTCAAGTTCTATGCAACTTCTCTGGGATTGGCGAAGATCAAATGAAGACGCAATGGTGCATGAGAAGCGACGATACTATGTTTAAAGATGAGTTAATCGACGAAGCAAAATGAAGATGGTTCGACTTTGAAGCCTTGATGGAGTTTGTTGATGAAGGCTCCTTAGTCTTGCTGTAACAGAGTCTCCGACCGGTCGGCCAAGCTGGGCCAACCGGTCTGATTTTTGTCTGGCAAGGCAGATTTTCCTCTGGGCTATTTTTGACCGGTCCGACCGGTCGGTTAGAGGTTAGACAGGTCAGATTTTAGGCAATATCTCTGGACTGTTTTTTGCTTGTCCAATCGGTCGGCCAGTGGGGTCCAACTGATCAAGTGTATGAGCTGAGTTGTGCCAACATGCATGTGCTATTTGTTTCTAATTTTGGTTGGAGGCTTATATATACTCTTCTTAATCCGTCTTAGAAGCACCTTAGCTAATCAATACCAATGAGTCCTAATTCGTGTTTAGAGCATGGGGAGAGGATTGTGAGTGCTTTGTTCATCTTTGGGATTTGCTTGTGGGTAGATTAGCTCTATAATCTTCTGAAATTCATAATGGAGTTATAGCTTTGTACTATGATTTTTCCCGCAAGAATTTTCCACATAAAAACGGATTGTCTTTGCGTTTGTGTGGCGTACGTATGGTGCTTTTTTGAATCTCTTTGGTGCTTCCACTGACCGGATTTCCAACGCTATTTATCCACGCCGTCCATCTCTTTTCTAATATCATTTTAAGCCATGAGACTAAGAATGAGGCAGATTTAATGCTCACCATCCCACCATAGATGACTCCTGCATTTAATGCAACCAAGCAAACTATTTGGTATGGCCTACCTGAGAGTTGAATCGGCCTCATTATCAGTCTGTGGCTTACAATGATCATAGAAAAGGGATGGACTGCGTGGATAAACAGATAGATGATGGTGGACCCCTCCACATCACAACATGGACGCTCTTCATCTATACTGAAGAAGGCGTCTGACTTCATTTTGCTCAAACACGCATCATAACTACGGAAGCGGATTGCGTACTGAATAACTGAGTAGGCCAAGTGTACTGAGTAAACTCTGTGGGCCGCCATGATTTATGTATTTTATCCACACTGTCCATCCATTTTACCCAATAATGTTAGGGCTTGAGCCAAAACATAAAGCATATCCAAAGCTCAAGTGGACCATGCCATAGGGAATAGTTTGAAGTCAATGTCCACCGTTGAAAAATTATTGGGGGCCACATAAGCTTTGGATCAAGTTATATTTGGGTTTTCCTTTCATCCGTGCCTGTGCGATCTTTTGAACAGGTTGGATGACAAATACATATCACTGTGGGCCCTAGGAAGGTTTCAACAATACTGGTATGGGCTTCGGACATACTTCAGTTTTAGGTTCAACCCCTAAAATGAACTGTAAAAACAGATGGGCGTGATAGATAATCCACATGTATTCACGGTGGAGCTAGCAGAGTTTATTCAGTACGATGAAAGCATATATTCTTCAATGTGCGGCCCGAGTATCTTCAACAGATGGTGGATCGGTAATTGTGGGAGCTACGTGATGTATTTGTTTAATATCTACTCGGTCCATCCGTTTCTATGTACCATTCCATAGCATTAGCCCAAAAATAAAGTAGATCTAAATATCAGGTGGACGTACACTATAGGAAACAGTGGTGATTGAACATCCACCATTCAAATCTTCCAGTCTACAAAAGTTTTGGGTCAAGCAGATATTTGTGTTTTCCCTTCATTGCGTGACCTTGTCAACTGGTTTATCAACACAGCTTTGAATCACCACTGTTTTTTGTGGTGTGGCGATATGCTTCATTTTTGGACCATGCCTCAAAATGAGCTGGCAGAACGACTAGAGGCTAAAACGCATACATCACTGTTGGTTCCATACTCATGGATCCACCGAATCCTGGTGGATGTATTACGGGGGAACTGTACATAGGACAAAATGAGCGTACAATTCTACAATGCCCGCCTGCACAATCCTCCATCCGGTTGGTCCCACAGTGGATGGGTGATGGACCAAATCTCTGTTGAATAATTGCATCCGTCTCATCAGAGGTCATCTGACCATTACATGCAGCACCTTCGACAGTTAGGGGACCTTCATGAGTGGTTGTGGTGCGGACCACTATTAGATGGGTTTTTTTTTTTTTTTTGTTAGTTCACACATCCCCCACGATGGGGTTGGGATTTGATACCTTGACTGTTTGAGAAGAGTTTATCTTCACTCAGTCTACCACTGTCCCAAGGGTGTGGGTGCTGCATGTGGATGTCATAGGTGAACTCTGACCCGTGGTCCCATGGGCTGCACTTGAGACCTCTTCTAGAATAGGTTACATAAAATTTTGTGAATCCGAATATGCTTTTTATTCTGATAAATATTTTCTATTATTATATATGTAATACAGTCTCCTTCTGTCTACGAAAAAGATGAAAGAAAGGAAAAAAAATAATTATACAGTTTCCCCATGAAATTAGTGAAGTTTTTTTTTATGCCGGAATCTTCTTCAACGTAACTGGTAATATAATCTGAGCAGTTAGTGATCAGATAAAACTCCCCTTAACAATAGGGGCTTATTTGTCTACCATAGGGGCTTATTTGTCTCTATCAGTGAATCTTGACTCCTAGATATAGGTCTCTAATTGCATGCATTTCTACAACAATGCCTTTCATATCCATTCGTTCCCTTGGAGACTCTGCAGAACATGAAATGCCCACTCTGACCAATGAAACCAAGCAGTCATGCATTCTATTTGCTGAGTTGTTATGAGTTTTGCTGCTTTGAATAGCTTTGACATCTTCTATGAGTCTTGGATCTGTAATCTCCATTAATTGTACGGGAAAAGCCGATTTTGCAAAGTAATGAAGGCTCATATTGTCCTTAAACATGTCATCTGTTGGCCTCTTTCCTGTGATCATCTCCAGTAAAAGGATCCCATAACTATATACATCTCCAAATTTGGACACCTTACCACCCATCCCGTACTCTGCAATTTACAAAGGTTTTGTATTAGAAGGTTAGGCAACTATTTAGAAAGATAAAAATAGTGGTTAAATATTGAGAGAGAAAAGGAATATTTCATTTAACCTGCTAACATATCTGTGTTTCCCAAAATTCAGAATTTTTTAGAACATGGAATTAGTCTTAACGTGTGTGTGTGTGTGTGTGTGTGTGTGTGTAAAGGGAGAGAGAGAGAGAGAGAGAGGAATGCTCACCTGTGTATCAGTTCTCATGAGAGCTCTTGGGCGCTTTTTGAGGACTCATCACACGTGATGTGAGCTCAAAATTTGAGTCGTCAACATGATGCAGCACCCTAAAAAACCCCAGGCCCAACTTTTGACTTAATAAAAAACTCTAGTGGGCCGTAGCAGAGAGAGAGAGAGAGAGAGGCAAATCAAGGAAGGAAGGAAACTACTACTTTTTGCCATGGGCCATCAAGTTCTGGATGATCAAGTTGAAAGTTGATCCTTGGGGCTTTTTGGGGTGTTGCATCACATGAATGGCTCAGATTTTGGGCTCACAACACATGTGATGAGTCATCAAAAAGTGCACACAGGTTCTCGTGAGAACTATGCGCAGGTGAGCATTCCTCTCTCTCTCTCTCTCTCTCTCTCTCTCTCTCTCTCTATATATATATATATATATATATATATATATATATATATATATATATATATATATTAATTATTATTATTATTATTATTATTATTATTATTAGTGTGTAGTCGATCCTAACCAATAATATTAATACCATCAATTGGATTATTTTAATGAATATCATTCTTAGCAAGCCGCATGATAACATGAATATATAGGAAGTTATGAATCAATTTGCAAGATAAATGAATAAAAATGAAAGAAAAAGGATTAAAAACCTTACCTGGAGATATATACCCAATCGATCCATTCATCCCAGATGTGCTAGTTTGATTTTGGGAGCAACTTTCTGCAGCTTCAGGGAGGAACGTTGCTAAACCAAAGTCAGCCACATGGGCAACCATATCATTATCAAGAAGAATATTACTTGGTTTAAGGTCGCGGTGAATGATTGGTGTTTGGGAATGATGATGAAGATAATCTAATGCCGAAGCCACATCAATGGCTATATTTAGCCTTTGAGTAAGATTCAAGTTCTTCAATTGATGCTGCTCATCTACATTTGGATGCAACCACTTCTCCAGACTTCCATTAGGCATGTACTCAAACACTAGAGCTTTGAAATCATTTCCATTAAAATCAATACTTGAGCAAATCGTTAAGATCTTGACAAGATTTCGATGTCGAATATTTCTTATTGCTTCACATTCTGCTGCAAAACTCTTTAATGCTCCTTGCTGTCGGAGGTTGAGTACTTTCACTGCAACAGGTGTTTCAAAGCATTCTAGAATTCCTTTATATACAGAACCAAAACTTCCAACACCGATTAAATTAGCTGAAGAAAACCCGTCTGTCGCTTGAAGGAGATCAGCATAAGAAACTTGTAACCACTGATTCTTGGTGGAAGATGGAGAAGAAGCTTTCTTTGGAGAATTTTTTCTCCAACAAAGGACCACAATGACACACAACAAGATAATCGAAGATGAAACCACAATAATAACAATGACTTTTATATGAGTAAGAAGCTTTCCTCCTTTCTTAGAAGCTTGCTTAAGGCAACCCGGCAATTGTAATTCTGGGATACCTCCACAGAGTTTGATGTTTCCGACAACTGAAATTGCGCTGGCATTTCTAAAGATCCCTCCTTTTGGCACTTCACCCTCGAAATCATTGAATGACAAATTCAAATACTGCAAGAAATGAAATTCTTCAAAATACTTTGGAATCTGCCCAGACAAGTTATTACGCGAAAGATCTAGCTTTTGGATACCTTTTAAATTCCTCAAAGACTCTGGAATGGTTCCTTGAAACAAGTTACCATTCATATAGAGCAACTCCAGGATCTGACAATTTCCCAATGTATCTGGAATTTCACCTGATAGTTTGTTCTCTGAGATGTCCATTCCCCGAATATTTTTCAAGTTAACAACTTCCAGCAGGAGGGACCCAGTGAATGAATTACCAGACAGATTGATTTTAGCTGCGCTGACTTGTTTGAGTATTGTACCATTGAGTTTATTTTGAGAAATTAACAAAGATTCCATGAATCCCCAATTTCCAAAACTCGATGGTATGCTTCCATGGAAGTCATTTCCATTCAACTCAAGAACACTCAATTTAGTGATGTTGCCAATTGAAGGTGGGATTCGCCCTGAAAGTTTGTTTCCAGAGAGACTCAGGGCATGCAACTTGTTCAACTTCCCAATAGTATCTGGAAGAGTACCCTTCAAGGAATTCCGTCGCAGATCCAGACCATACAAGCTGATGAGATTCTCGATTCCCTTTGGAATGGTTCCAAATATCTTGTTTCTTCCTAAAGACAGAATCGTCAGCTGTGTTGAGAGATTAGCAATGGAGCCGGGCAACTCACCATAGAGATTATTGGTGCTTGCACCTATGGCTTCTAGACGGGTGCAGTTGGTCAGTGAAGTGAGGAAGCTCAGGTCATCACCTTCCCTGCTTCCAAGCTGATTCCTCGCGATATTGAAACGGTAGAGATCTGGAAGACTTCCTAGATTCACAGGCACGGGTCCGCTAAAACTGTTGAAGGCGAAATCCACATTTATGAGCCTGGACGCATTGGACAATGAAATTGGTACCATTCCAGTGAATTGATTTCCTCCGGCAAAAATCCATCGCAGGCGTGGAAAAGCAAGGCCTAGGTTGGGCGGAATGCTTCCATGTAGCCGGTTAGACACCACGCCAAACAGCTGGATGGATGAGAGATTATAAATCGATGGTGGAATCGTACCTGAGAGCTGATTTTCACCAATTCGAAAATTGATCATGCCTGCCAATTGACCAAGCTGGTCTGGAATTTGCCCGTTGAAACTGTTACGTCTTAGATTAAGAATGGTGAGAGAGGAAAGGTTCCCCAACGAAGGTGGGATGCTTCCTCTGAGATCATTGACTGCGACGGAAAGAAAAATGAGCTTTGACAAAGAGCCAAGCTCGGCGGGAAGTTCTCCGATGAGCTGATTCCGTTCAATGCTAATTGTTACGAGTTCTGAGCAGTTGCTCAGATTGGAAGGAATTTCTCCTTGGAGTGAATTTTCAGTCAGGTTGAGAATCTGAAGCCGGAACAAACGGCCGATTTCTTGAGGGATTTCGCCTTGGAATTTGTTACTGGAGAGATCGATTCTTCTCAGGAAAGAGAGATTTCCCATATGAGGAGATAAGTGGCCCACCAAGCTGTGGCCCGTGAGGTTCAAGATGGTGACCCTTTGATGATGGCGGCGACTGCAGGTGACTCCCTCCCATTCGCAGAAATGGAGAGAATGGTTCCATGAGCTCAAGACTCCGACAGGATCTTCAGAAATACTGTCTTTGAATGCGAGCAATGCAAGTCGATCGGTCTCATTTTTCAATGAAAATACCGAGGATGAGCAGGAGTTGATGGACGAGAGAAGGATTGCATGGAAGAGGATAAACGACCAAAATACCGTGAGATTCAAATGTGGGAAATCCATTATCTGAATAGGAGATGAGATGATGAAGAAGAAAAACACATATCCTCTGCAACTTAATCTCATCTTCCAAAATTTTGAACCTTTTCAACGGATTGTAAGTCATGGGCGCGGATTTCCTGCGAAAGCCTTGCGCAGGAATTTCCTGCGCTGGGAACCAAGGTGGGCCCACAGTGATGTTTTGTGATAAATCCACACCGTCCATCCGTTTTGGGAGCTCATTTTAGCTTATGAAAGCAAAAATGAACGGGATCCAAGACTCAAGTAAGCCGAAAACGTGAGATTTGAACGTCCACAGTTGAAATATTTGCGGAGCCACAGGAGTTTCGAATCATGATAATATTTGTTTTTCCAGTTCATCCCAGTAGTAGTGACGTTATGAATGGTATGGATGTCATATAAACATCACTGTCGACCCAGGGAGGTTTCAACGGTAGTAATTTACCTACCCACCTTTTTCTTTAGTGAGGCCCACTTGAGTCTTGGATCTAGTTCATTTTTGTTTCCATGCCCTAAAATGAGCTCCCAAAACGAATGGACGGGGTGGATTTATCAAAAAAATCAATGTGGGCCCCACCGTGGTTCCCAGGGCAGGTATTTTTCACAGGAAATCCGCGCCGTAAGTCATGGCTGTGAAGTAAATGATGAATAAATGCAAAATACTTTTCAGCGTCCACTTTCAACGGGATGGGCGCAGATTTCCTGCGAAAAGCCTTGCGACGGGAAGTTCCTACGCCACCGGTAACCAAGGTGGGCCTAAAGTGATGTTTTCTGATAAATCCACCCAGTCCATCTGTTTTGGAAGCTCACTTTAGGACATGAGAACAAAACTGAACCAGATCCAAGACTCAAGTGGGCCTCACTAAAGAAAAAGGCGGGTAGATAAATTACTACCGTTGAAACCTCCCTGGGTCTACAGTGATGTTTATATGACATCCATGTCGTTCATAACGTCACTACTATTGGGATGAAATGGAAAACAAATATTATCCCGATTCGAAACTTCTGTGGCTCCACAAATATTTCAACTGTGGAAGTTCAATCGTCACGTTTTCGGCCCACTTGAGTCTTGGATCCGGTTCATTTTTGTTTCCATGTCCTAAAATGAGCTCCCAAAACAAATGGACGGGGTGGATTTATCAAACATCACTTTGGCCCCACCTTGGCTACCAGCGCAGGAACTTCCTGCGCAAGGCTTTCGCGCCCGACGCCGATTGCCTGCGAAAGCCTTTTGCAGGCATCTCCTAAGCTCGGAATCTAGGTGGGCCCACCATGATGTTTGTGAGAAATCGATGCCGTCCAAACGTTTTGTGAGATCATTTTAGACGTTGCGACCAAAAATGAACAGGATACAAGACTCAAGTGGGCTGAAAATGTGATGATTGAACTTCGACAGTTGAAATATTCATGGAGCCACAGAAGTTTTGAATCAGTATAATATTTGTGTTTTAAGTTCATCTAAGTAGGAATGACATTATGAACAGTATGGATGGGATATAAACATTACTGTGGACCCATAGAGGTTTCAACGGTAGAAATTTCCCTACCCACCTTTTACTTTATTGCGGCCTACTTGAGTCTTGGATCCCATTTATTTTTTGTTGCAATGCCTAAGATCTCACAAAACGTTTGGACGGCATAGATTGCTCAGAAACATCTAGATTCTGAGAGGAGGAGATGTTCTTCAACTTTCCTTTCAACAGGTTTCTAAACTTATTATATTTTTGTTTCCGTTTCTTAACCAAACACGTGGTACATGCTTTTGATGATCTAAACCATTCATTCTACAGGCCACAGGCCCACAGCCATTGATTGGTCATTAAACAAGATTAGTATTGGTTGAACAACACTGACCATTTATTAAATGGACCCTTTTTCACCAAATACAAGTCGTTGATGACTTATTAATTTCTTCTTCTTTTTTGGGTCAAGCAAGTAATGGCGAGCTATTATGGTTCTCAGTCAAGGGCTGATATCTTTCTGAGACTTCTCAGCCACCCACGTGCTTTTGACCAAAGATATCACCTACCTTTGATTTATCTGGTGGTTTTTTTTGTCCCCGTGGGACAATGACCATGAGGATAATAAGGTAATTCGATGTACCTTGAGTTTTCTTTGGAGATTATGACAGTATTTATCAGTACTTAAAATTTTGGTGTCTAAACTCTTAAAATAAAAGGCATTAAAGGAATTAATTCCTAATTAATAAATAAAACAAGACATTGGATTAGTTGGTTAAGGTTCTTTTGATTGACATACTAGACTAGGGGTGAAAGCTTAACCCAAGTAGAATTATAATTTTAGATTTCGGGATATAATTTTAACACATCTGTCCTTATCCAGCTGTAAGTAATACCTAAGAAAGAAACCCTAAAAAGAAAAAAGAGAGGAGGAGAGCTAAGAACTAAGGGACTTAGATCTGGTAAGCAGTTGAACCATTTTTTTTCTTTTTAATGATTTTTATAGTATATTTTTCTTTTTAATGATTTTTATAGTATTTTCTCATATCTAACCAATGGACAGGAACGATCGGTCATCTGTCCATTGTACAGATCTGTAGAAAAATCTCATATCTAAAACATTGTAAAGAGAAGCTTTAAAATGCTGAGATTGGCAGGAGACCTTCTGAATGGGTTGGATCCGATCTGTATGGATCACAAGAGTCCTAATGCCGAATCATATTAGGGCCTAAACTTTTAGGACGATCCAATATTCAGGTGGGCCACACTAATCTGATCTAAGAAAATGGATCTAGGTGGATCTTTTTTGTGGAGATTGAATGATGGACATTGGGGATGTCAGATCTGATCTGTACAGATCATTTGATCCTTGAGGCCAAATCAGACTAGGGCCCCAAGATCTAGGTCGATTTGAACTCTGGATGAGCCACAATCATTAAACTTAAGCTTATACTCTTTTATTTTATTTCTTCATATTTTTTGTATATTTTTATCAGATCTACACAATAGATGAGTTGATCGTCTATCGGTCCATTATGTTGATCTATGAAAGGATCGCAGGAGAGATAGCTTAAATCTCATATATATGTGAAATCTCTTGCTATAAAGATTGATTGTGGAACATCCGATGGTGGTGGATCTGATCTAAATAGATCTTATGGATCATAAGGCCAAACCATGTCAAGGCTAGAAATCTCAAATCGATTTGATCTATAGGTAGGCCATATCAATTCGACTTAAGATTGTAAGTTGAACCTCATATAGACCATTAGATTATCTGATCAGTTCTATTAATCTGAATGGTGAAAATTATTTTGTATGGATCAAATAGTCCAGTGGTCATTGAGATCACCGCTATATAAAGTCAATCAATCATGTAAATCAGGGTGTAGGGTGATCATCATGGCCCAGATTTATGACCATGGATCTATTGTAAGATTTGATGTATGACGGTCTAGATCTGAACCATGATGACTACAAACCCATTAGAATAAAAGGAATCCAAGAAAAAGGTAGAAGATTGTCAACTGTTCTCCCCATATCCAATAATTTGCAAACGAACCTGTTAAAAGTGTTGATGTGATCCTCAACATCGGCCTCCTCCATCATCTTAAGATTGAAAAGCTGGAGCATCAAATGCAAACGATTCTCTAGAGATTTCTTCGTATGAACGTTTTCTAGCTTCGCTCATGTATCACTCGCTGTCTTCTCTCTCAAGACATTGTAGAGGACGTTATTCGTCAAGTACAATTGAATAGAGATTTTGACATTCATGTCAAGTTTCGTCCAATCTTCTTTTGACATATATAGATTTCGGTCACTTCCCAAGCGCTTCTTCAAGCTTTTGCCGAACTATAAGGCATTCCATCTTCACCTTCCACAATTCAAAATTATTTTTGCCAAAATACTTCTCCATGTAGAACTTCATGCTAGATGCCATGATACTTATCTCAAATTCAAATTTGTCATCTCAACGCATGCTCTGATACCACTCGTTTGGTACCTCGTGGAAGCATAGAGAAGAATCAAACAAGCAACGCAATTACACGAACATATCATATGCACGAGACACTCCAAATTTATGTGTTAAAAAACCCTTGAGAAAAAAAAAAACAATGACACAAAGTGATCATTATGAATTCAGAAGTATAAGAGATGAACAACCCAACAAAGAAAAACCCAAGCTTTCTATCAAAACTCTAATCTCGTTTTGAACGAATTAGCAGTGTCTTATAACCCGATTACACCTGTTTATATATGAAATAACTGAAAATAGAAATAATTAGCGCAAAATTGCATAAACTGAGTATCAACAACCGACATAGTCGGTCGTCCGGTCAGGCGCCCGAGCCCACTGTCCGTCGCCTAACGCTATGGGATTGATCACCAAAAACCATAAAAAATTGTCTAGAGAGTTTTTTCATTAAAACTTCAAATATCGGGCACCCGAAACCATAAAAGAAATTGTACAAAGTTTTTCTATTAAAACTTTGAATATCAGACGCACAAAGCCCTGAGTTTGGACGCCTGAACTTGCCTGAAATTGTCAAGAGACCAATCTACCTGTTACGCGACCATCTGGTCAGTGGCTCGAAACTCCCAAATTGCGTCCAAATTGAAGGCTCCACCAACGGGGTTCGAGTCTGCGCATTCCTCCAGCACAGATGAATGCTCCCATTCCTGTGGTCCATTTGAATTGCTTATAGATGTTGATCTAATGCGTTGATTAGCCTTCTTTTTATGTTAAATATCCATACCATTGTTAATTTGGCCCACCGGGATGGGCGCGGATTTCCTGCGAAAGCCTTGCGCAGGAAGTTCCTGCGCTGGGAACCAAGGTGGGGCCTACAGTGATGTTTTTTGATGAATCCACCCCGTTCATCCATTTTGGGAGCTCATTTTAGGACCTGAGAACAAAAATGAACCGGATCCAAGACTCAAGTAGGCCGAAAACGTGAGGATTAAACTTCCACAGTTGAAATAATTGTGGAGCCACAGGAGTTTCGAATCAGGATAATATTTGTGTGTCCAGATCATCCCAGTAGTAGTGACGTTATGAACGGTATGGATGTCATATAAACAGCACTGTGGACCCCGGGGAGGTTTCAACGGTAGTAATTTACCTACCCACCTTTTCCTTTAGTTCGGCCCAGTTGAGTCTTGGATCCGGTTCATTTTTGTTCGCACGTCCTAAAATGAGCTCCCAAACGGATGAACGGGGTGGATTCATCAAAAAACATCACTGTGGGCCCCACTTTGGTTCCCAGCGCAGGAATTTCCTGCGCAAGGCTTTCGCAGGAAATCCGCGCCCCACCGGGATAGTAGACGCTGATTTTATCATGACTCCACGTAATTTTGGACCGCTAGATGGTAAACTTGTGGGACGTGTGAACATCAGCTATGGACCCTCATGTCAACAAATAAGGAGAGACGCGGGTTGGGGTGGTGACCCTGCCACCACAGACCTCTCTGGTGGCAGGAATCGGCGGGGCACACCGTGAGGTAAATATTTTATCCACCGTCCGTCTGTTTTTCCAACTCATCTTAGATTATGAGCCCAAAATCGAAACATAACCAAAGTTTCAGTGGACCACAAAGAGGAAACAGTGGGGATTGAAGGCTTACTTTTGAAAAGTTCTTGGGGAGTTTTGGATCAAGCTGATATTTCTGATTTCCCATCATCCAAGTCTGTGTGACCTTATGAACAGTTTGGATGACAAATAAACATCACGTCGGACCCTAGGAAGGTTTCAACGGTGGATGTCTTTATCCTCACTGTTTCCCGTGTGGTGTGGTCCACTTGAGCTTTTAATATTCTTTAATTTTAGGCTGATGGCTGAAAATAAGCTGGAAAAATGAATGGAAGGCATGGATAACACACACACACACACATATAGGTGGGCCTAACAGAGTCTTGCCACCACCAACCTCCTGATGATGAAACCTGACGGTTTGTTGCATCTCTTCTTAACCATCTGCGCAAAGATGCAGGTAGAGATGAGCACGGTTGATCCTCCATCCCTGGTGGGAAGTATCATACCAATGGTCTTGATTATCAAAATATGGGCCCCACTTGTATGGACTGAAACACGTGTATATTTTCCAAAGATACAGGTAGAGATGAGCACAAGCTGAGCTCAGCCATGTTCAAGTTAGGCTTAGTCATTGAATAGCCTGGCTCATGTTCAGCTCAACTCGGCCATTGAGCTGGACTAACATGTCCAAGTTGGCTCAATTCAGCTTTTGAGTTGAGTTGGAGCTCGAAAAGAACAAATTTTAAATAGGCTCAGACCAAACCTAAGCTTAAAAAACTATTAAAAATCAATCCCAAAGGCAGCTCAAAGTCCATTTCATCCCCCCACTTACTTTTATAGAAAATTTTACCTCTCATTTCCTTACTTATGTCCAAAATGAGACTAAAAAACATGCTTTTTCAACTATGTCACCCAAGTGAAGCTGAGCCAGGCCCAATCGAACTTAGATCAAGCCGAACTTCAAGCCAAGCCAAATTAAGCTTGGGTTAGCTCGAGCTTAGCTTGAAAATCATTTCAAGCTTGGAAATATGTCTGGGCTTGGTTCGAATCCAACTTTCAATACGAACTGGCTCGAGCTAAGTCAAGCCAGCTAACCAAGCTAACTTGGCTCGTACACAACTCAGGGCACATAGAAATTACACGTCATGGCATGCAAGAGAAAGCCAAATGAAACGGTCTAAGTTACGAGTCCAGTTTAGATGTATCATGAACCAAAAGTTGCACTTATTTGATTATCCGCCTGACTGATTGATGGGCCCTTATTGGACCGTTAAAAATAGAAAAATGCAATGGTATAATTTCAACAAATAAGTGTCCACGAGCAAGAGGTTAGGACTGTTCCACCAATCAAATGACGGGATGGGGTTTGCAACGTTTACCTGCAAAAGTTTAGTCGGTTTTAACTCGTGAGTTAATATATGCGGCGTGTACAATTTCGGATTACCTGCGTATGATCAAGCGTCATAAGCTACCTGAGTATCATATAAATCTCCAACCGTTAATCATTCGCATGCAAAATTTTCTCTATTTTACTGTCCACATACTGCGTACCCACTAGGTTTTGTGGATGCCATCCTCTTGAGGAGCGGATTAGGTGAGACACCGGATACACCGAGGTGGGTTGGACCCTGACCGTGGGGCCGCAATGATGTATGTGACTACATTCACACCGTCCATCCGTATTGAAAGTTCATTTCAGTGAATGATTCAAAAAATGAAGAAGTTCCAAATCACAGATGGGCCATAGTACAGGAAACAGTGGTGATTGACCATTAAAAACTGCCTTGTGGACCACAAAAGCTTTGGATCAAGATGATATTTCCGTGGTCTCTTCATCTAGGTGTTTTTGACCTTATCAACAGGTTGGATGGCAAATAAACATTCGGGTGGAATCCATGAAATTTTTAATGGTAGAGATTCAATCATAACTTTTTCTGATGTATGGTCCACCTAAGATTTGAGTCAGCTTCATTTTTGTGAGCATACCCTAAAATGAGCTTTCAAAATGGTTGGACGGTGTGGATTTAAGACACATAAATCACTGTAAGTCCCACAGACAGGGGTCGTCCCACCTAATCCGCTCCCATCATCTCGACTACATATGTACGGTGGAGATTTTAGCCTGTCAATGCGTCAAAGTCCTAAACAACGCAATTATAAACGTATAAAAGACGAAAAGATCTTCAGACAAATCTTGGATACTCATGATAGAATGTCGTGGATGATACGCAGGCGCTTAGAAATTGCATTGTTGGCGTTCTAGTCAATCTAAACTTCTCAATTTTTTTTTTATTTTTTTTATTTTTTTTTTGTTTTTTGTATATTTTTTCTAACCAACAAAAATTTACAGTGATTTGATAATCTGAGTACCTGATTGGTGGGCATTTATTGGACGGTTAAAACTGAATGATATCCTGTGATTGGAAGCGGATTAGGTGAGACCCGCATCCACCGAGGTGGGTGGGACCCTGACTGTGGGGCCACTGTGATGTATGTGACTATATCCATACCGTTCATCCACATTTAAAGTTCATTTTAGGGCATGATACAAAAAAACGAATCAGTTCCAAATCCTAGATGGGCCATAGTACAGGAAACCGTGCTGACTGACTATTAAAAACTTCCTGTGGGCTACAAAAGCTTTGGATCAAGATGATATTTATGTGGTCTCTTCAGCTAGGTGTTTGTGACCTTATCAACAGGTTGGATGGCAAATAAACATTTGGGTGGAATCCGTGAAATTTTTAATGGTAGAGATTCAATCACGACTGTTTCTGATGTGTGGTCTACCTAAGATTTAAGTCAGCTTCAATTTTGGGATTATACACTAAAATGAGCTTCCAAAATGGTTGCGCGGTGTGGATTTAAGACACATACATCACTGTGAGTCCCACAGTCAGGGGTCCCACCCACCTCGGTGGATCCGGGGTCTCACCTAATCCGCTCCCATCATCTCGGTACGGTGGAGATTTTAGCCTTTCAATGCATTAGGCGGACCGTGGGCGGGCAAAGTCCTAAACAACACAATTATAAACGTATAAAAGACGGAAAGATCTTCAGACAAATCTTGGATACTCATGATAGAGTGTCGTGGATGATACGCAGGCGGTTAGAAATTGCATTGTTGGCATTCAAGTCAATCTAAACTGTTCAAATTATTTTTTGTATATTTTTACTGACCAACAAAAATTTACAGTGATTTGATAATCTGAGTACCTGATTGGTGGGCATTTATTGGACGGTTAAAACTAAATGAGATCCTATGATCCTGTTTCAACAAACAATTGTCCAATAATCAAAGGTTAGGATCGGTCAAATATTCTAATTTGGGGACTATGACTTAAAAGACGGTGGCTTTCACAATTTAGAGTCAATAAATGCCACATAATGCTATTCCTAAATAGGGCTGTAAATGGGTCAGCGGACCCGATGGGGTACCCAGACCCAACCCATTGAGACCCGAACAGACTGACCCATTTGGGTCCAAGAACATACTCAGTTGTTAGTTGTTAAACGAGTCTGGGTCTGGTTTCCTTTATATTAGACTTGACCTGACCCAACCCGACCTGACCGGAACTCATTTAGTAAGTGGGTGGGATTGGTCTATGTTTCAAGGGACCTGTCCAACCCAGACCCGTCCAGACTCGGTTTTAAGCCTTGTAAAATACTTGCATACTTGATCCAGACCCGGACCTATTAGACCTGACCCATTTATAAATGGGTCTGGATGGATCTCCCTCTACTAGACCGGACCCATTTATAAATGAGTTTGATGGGTTAACTCGAATCCGACCTGGACCTGCCCATTTAGTAAAAGAGACCCAGGCCCATTTAGTAAATGGGCCGGTCTGGTTTTGGCTAAACCCGCCCCAAACCGACCATTTACCATCCTATTCCTAAATGCCTTCATATAAAGCATCATACGTTGCCGTCATGATGTATGGGTTTTATCCACACCTTCCATCCACTTTTACGTGCCAGTTAATGCATTAGGACAAGTTTAGGTAATTAAATGGCTCAAGTGGACCACATGACATGAAGCATAAGTGATAAGGATTCTCACCTTTGAAACTTTCGTAGGCCCACGGTGATGTTCATTTGCCATCCAACCTATTTATAAAGTTACATAGACATGAATGAAGAGAAACCAAAAATTTCAGCTGTGGCCCCAGGAAGTTTTCAACTATAAGAGTTAATTTAATACCCCATTGTGCCGTCCACCTGTGTATTGGATCTGTCTTAGTTTTGGGATAGTATCATGAAATGATAAGGAAAATTAGATGAACAGTGGATATAAAACCCATACACCACGTGCCACTCAAAGCTCCTTCCCATTCCCAGCTGGGGACGGGGTAGGACGCAATAGGCATTCTTGCGTCTTGCCCCATCTGAAGGACTCTGTAAGGCAATCAAGATGTATGGATTTTATCCACACCACACAAAGTGGGGATTGAACGCCCACCATTAAAAATCTTTCATCCAGATTTATGTGACATTATGAACACACGGTGTGCTGCCAGACACCTAGATCCCTTGCATAAGGACGCGGATTAGCTACTGACAGGTTGAGCAGCGACTGCGAGACTAGCTACCGAAGTGACGTCTTTGATGTATGTGTTGTATCCACACCATCCATCCATTTGGAGAGATCATGTTAGGGCTTGAGCCAAAGAGTGAGGCAGATCCAAAGCTCGAGTGTACCCCACCACAGAAAACAGTGGGGAGACTGATGCCCACCGTTGAAACTTTCGTAGGGTCCACCATGATGTGTATTTGACATCCAACCTGTTCATAAGTTAACACAGACAGGAACCAAGGGAAAGCATAAATATCAGCTTGATGGAAAACTTCTGCAGCCCATATAAAAGTTTTTAATGGTGAGTGTTCAATCCCCCACTGTTTTCTATAGTGGGGTCCACTCGAGCTTTGGATCTTACTCAATCTTTTATTAATTCCTTAAAATGATCTCTTCGAGTAGATGGACGGTGTGGATAAAACACATACATTATGGTGGAGCCCATAGAACTTGGTGACAGCGAGTCTGACCTAGGGCTGTGCACGGTTGGTTCGGTTCCGTTTTGAGGGAAAATATCCAACCGAATCGACTTAATCGGTTTTGAATATTTAACAACCGAATAGAATTGATGAATCATCACCAACCGAACTAAACCGGATAAATTCGGGTTGGTTTGGTTTTGTTGGTTTTATTGGTTTGGGCCTCAATCTAAAACTTTTGTGGCACATAAAATGCTTCTAATAGTTATTCATCATTATTTCCAATGGTATTGTTTACTTGAGATTTGGATCTTCTCGAGGTTTGGAATCATGTTCTAAAATGATAGATGAAAACAGATGAATGAAATGGATATACAAAACATACATCAAGGTGGGTCCACACAATTAAGATAACACCCACTGAACTGTTACCCTAATTCGCACTCTCACTGTGCTGCAGAGTCGGTGTCTTCGTAAAATTCTTTTACTTAACGTAAGGTAATTGGTAATATAATTTAAATGGGCCCCACTATCATGCATTTTAAAAATCCACTCCAACTAGCAGGTGACTACCCCAATTTTAGGCCTAAATATGAAAAACCAGTGTCATCTTTGATATAGGCGGACCACACAATTGGAAATAGTGTACTGGCCACATTACTCTCTAAACTCTTTTTCTTGGTGTGGCCCACTTGAATTACAGATAAAGATAATATTTCAGTCTTGGGCCTAACTTGGGGTGGCACCCTTACTGGTTAGAGTGGATTTCAAAGTAGGGCCAACCTCAACTTGTCACACACACATATCAGTTCGGTTCAGTTGAAAACGGTTTAGAATTTTTACAAACCGACAACCGAACCGACACTCTCGGTTTTTTATATTAAAAAACCGACCTGACACGAAATATATTGAAAAACCGACCGAAATCAATCGGTTCAGTCCCGTTCGGTCGATATTTTCGGTTCAATCGATTTTTTGAACAGCCTGGTCTCGCTGCTCAACCAGTAGCTAATCCACGTTACCCTGCCAAGAACCAAAACGGATTAGCTACTGAGCCTGCACTAGCCAATGGCTAGTGGGTCGGTGCTATTTGGGCCCCACCATGATGTATGTATTTCATCCATGCCGTCCATATCTTTTTCGAGATCAATTTATGTTATGAGGAAAAAAAATGAGATAGATCCAAATCTGAAGTGGGCCACAGAGTGTGGATTGAGTTCCTACCATTAAAAACTTCCCAGAAGCCACAAAAGTTTTGGATACAGTTGATATTTGTTTTTTTTTTCCTTCATCCAGGTTGTATGACATGATCAACAGGTTGGATGTCTAATAAACATTACAGTGGACCTCAAGAGGTTTTTATGTCCCTTGAGTGGTCCACGTGAGGTATAGATCTGCCTTGTTTTTGGGTGCAAGGCCTAAACTGATATTTAAAAATGGAAAGATGGCCTGGATAAAACAAATACTTCATGGTGGAGCCCACGAAGCACCGACCACTAGCCACAGCATCCCTTTCAGAATCGCGGGACCCGGATTTCCTGCGCTGGGAATCTAGGGCAGCGGATTAGGTGAGACCCCGGATCCACCGAGGTGGGTGGGACCCTTTAACTGTGGGGTTCACATTGATGTATGTGTCTTAAATCCACACCGTCCAACCATTTTGAAGCTCATTTTGGGATATGATACCTAAAATGAAGCTGAGTCAAATCTTAGGTGGACCACACCACAGAAACAGTCGTGATTGAAACTCTACCATTGAAAACTTCATGGATTTTCAATGGAATCCACCGCAATGCTTATTTTCCATCCAATCTCCTGGTAAGGTCACAAACACCTACAAGAAGAGATCACATAAATATCATATTGATCCAAAGCTTTTGTGGCCTGTACGTGGCCCATAGGAAGTTTTTGATGGTCAATCACCACTGTTTTTTTGTACTATAGGCTATCTGGTATTTGGAACTGCTTCATTTTTTTGGACCATGCCCTAAAATGAAATTTCAATACAGATGAACGGCATGGATGTAGTCACATACATCACAGTGGCCCCACGGTCAGGGTTCCACCCACATTGGTGGATCCGAGGTCTCACCTAATCCGCTCCCGGAATGTAGGTTGCGCCACCTGAGAAATCCACGCCGTCCATCCGTTTTGTGAGATCAATTTAAGACGTGCAACCAAAAATATCCGGATCCAAGACTCTTAAGTGGGCTGCACTAAAGCTAAAGGTGGGTAGTGAAATTCCCACCGTTGAAACCTCCCTGGGTCCGGGTCCGGGTGATGTTTATATGCCATCCATACTGTTTATAATGTCATCATACTGGGATGAACTGAAAACACAAATATTAGCGACATTCAAAATTTTTGTGGCCCATGAGTATTTCAACTGTGGACTTTCAATCCTCGCGTTTGCAGCCCACTTAAGTATTGGATCCGGATCGTTTTTGGTCTCCTGTCTTAAAACAATATCAAAACATGGATGGACGGGGTGGATTTCTCACAAACATCACAGTGGGCCCCACATAGGTTCAGAGCGTAGGAAGGCTTAAACATGAAATCCGCGTCCGTCCGTCGAGGTGGGTAGTAGGCAATCTACTTCCTCGATTTTCGGTTCTCTACGCCGAAAAACAAGCTACATCAAAGTGTTAGAGAAGGATTAGAAAAGTGATTACCATTGTTGTTTTGGGTTTAGGGTTTAGGAAGTTACCCCCGCATAACTACAAATAGAAAGTTACTATTCTTCCCTCCAAAAGAGAAGTAGAGCGTGCAACCAAAGCAATAGTCATGGGGGAAAGAATCTATAGAAGAAGATGTATGACAATTGAAGAACCTCCCATGGAAGATCGAAACCAGAGAATCAGAAACACCATGGAAGACGATGATCCAACAGACAAGAAAAAGGAAGTGATTGAAGAACCCTTCCGCCCCATGTATCTTCAACTCAGGCTCTTCCATGCAAGGAACGCCAAAGACCCATATGTTAACGCTCGTGGGGCTTACTACGTGAATGCATGGGTCGATCCGGATTATAAATTCCAGACACCTTCTACTGTAGGATTTCCATGGCCCACATGGAACAAGATGTATGTCTTCCTTGTTGAGCCGAGTGTAAGCCACTTGTATCTGGAATTTGTTAGAAAAGGTGCGTTGGAGGACCCTGGAAGCTCCGAGAAAGTGACTGTGATGGGAAGGGCAAGGGTGCCAATCAAAAAGCTCATGTTAGATTGTAAAATTTATGTGCCTCTTGTAGAGGTATTTGATGAAGTAGAAGGTGAGATTGAATTGAAACTGGGTTGGGAAATCTATTTGATGGTGAATATTTTACTAAGCTCCTACTGACCTAATCGATGCAGAGTAGTACGTTGATGAAAGCATGTTTGGCTTTGATTAGTTAGAATGGAGGATGCAACAGCAAGCAGGCGAATTACAAGTAGGAAGAAGATTTTATTAGCTTTTCTTTATATGCTTGATTGAAATTGTTACACTGGAATTTTTTTAGTCTTCTTACCTGAACTATTGTTTATGGAGAAACCTGATTTAGTAATAAAAATAGAAAAATTGTAAGAAGATAAATCCTAGTTTTATTGTTTGTTTCTAAATAGAATTTTCCCAAAACGTACGATTGATTTTTTTATTCTTATTTTTTTGTAGTTGTTGCATATGGCTGATAGGTAGATCCAGCAGGGCACCCTAGCTAGGAACGGACGGACAGGGGCTATTAGGGGTTGTGTCTCACCCAAAAGGTTAACCCACTATGCGTAGTGACCCAGGGTATATGAAGTTCCTTTCATCATTCCATCCAGCCAACGTGGGACTAACCCCAACAATCCCCTGTCGGGCTCTTGGAACTTATCTTGCTCTGATACTAGTGTTGTGTGACAGCCAAAAGGTTAACCCGCAAGGTGGAATGACCCTAAGGTATATGATACTCTTTTCACGGTGCCCTCGGATTAACCCAACATGAGGGGCCACCATGACGTATGGTTTTGGTGCATATCCACAATATGCGTACCAAAATCTTTCTTGCACCAAAAGTCCTTTCAAAATAGGAAGGAAGAAAAAGATGAGGAAAGGGGGAAGAAGCTATTTGAACCGGTCTTCCAGCTCTCAATATCAGGTTGCAAAACACAAAATCCAAACCCTTCATCATCCTATTTCTGTGTATAGGGAATGGGTTGTACGAAAACTCACACTACTCCCGTTGTACTGACCATTGGTTTGGCTTTTTGTAATCCTCAAGGGTTCTCCAATCAATGGGTAGGATATCCTGATGATCAACGTAATTCTTGGATTGTACCATATCCATGACAGTTTGATCTAGTGCACGTGGAATGGGTAGATTCGTGTGACAAGGTCACAAGAGCGGCCGTGAATTTGGTGTTACCCCGGTAACAGCTTGGTGGGTGTAACCCTTACCGTATGGCCCACATGGACGATATTTTGTATATCCACACTGTCCATCCGTTTCTAAAGCTCATTTTAGGATGGAGTCCGGATACTCTCTGATTGGTCCATGTCAGCTGACACAGTCAGGATGTGCTGGAAAAATCAGAGCAACAGCAGCATCAGAGGTTCTCTCCTCGTTTTCAACCGAGGATCCGGAATCTTTAAGATGAGGTTCCAAAATTTATAAAGATTCAAATCTCAAGTGAGCCATACCCAGTGTGATTGAGTGCTCCGTGGTTAAAAATTCCAAAGAGCCAACCGTAAGGTTTCGGTAATGTTTATTTACAATCCAAGCTCTTGATAATGTCAATAAGGTCTTCATGAAGGAAAATATAAATATCAGGTTGATCCAAAACTTTTGTGGCCCACAAAATGTTTGTAATAGTTATTCATCACTATTTCTAGTGGTATGGTCCACCTGAGATTTGGATATTCTATGAGTTTTGGATAACATCTTAAAATGACATGAGAAAACAGATAAATAGCATAGATATATAAACAATACATCAATATGGGCCACACACCGTTAGGGTAACACCCACTAAGTTGTTACAGGGTAACACCTAATTCGCGCCCCACAAGAGCGCAGATTCCGTGATGCCTCTTGAAAGCACGGAAGCGGGTTGCGTGGGGGCGCACCGTGGGGCCCACTTTGATATAGTTTCCTAATTATATCAGCACTGTCCATCCATTTTGAAAATTCATCTACCATTAAAAACATCTCATGGGCCACAAAAGTTTTGGATCAATTTGATATTTGTGTGGTCTCCTCGTCCTCATCCACCTGAGAATTGGATCTGCTTCATTTTTGGGATAATGGCGTAGAAAAAGATTTCAAAATAGATGGACATTGTCACATTGTGGATGTAAGACATATACATCAAAGCTGGCCCCACATACACTGAGGTAGGTGGATCCCCGGATCCACCCAACGGCACCCGGTGGTGTGTTGAGGTCACCAAGTTTTATGGGTCCCACTATAATGTATGTTTTATATCCATACGGTCCATCTGTTTGAATGTTTCAACAGTGGTTGTCGTTGTTCCCACTGCTTTTTTTGGTTGGTCCACTTGAGCTTTGGATGCACATGCTTTTTGGATTCATGTCATAAAATGATCCTAGAAAATGGATGGACGGTGTGGATATAACACTACATCATGACAGGCCCATGGAATACATCATGGCAGCCCACGGAACACGGTGGGCTTTGTGCGTGGCACACCACGCAATTCACTTATATCGTGAGGTCGTGACCATGGGACCTACCTTGAAGTATATGTTTTATATCCACGTTGTCCATCCATTTTTTCTGTGTGCATGAGCTCAAAAATGAAATAGATCCAAATCCAAAGTGGTCCCCACCACGGGAAACAATAGGGATTAAATGCATCGGTCAAAGTGTTTATTTGCCCTGTTGGAATGTCCAAACCAAATGGACAGTCCATATTGTCTAACAATCCTCTGGAATCTGAATTTGAAAAGCCATGACCGTTGGCATTTTCTCACGTTTGGCTGTTTGTATTTCCTAACGTGGTGGCGGGTGGATTTTCATACGTTAGAAATGGATGGATTAAAGGTTGTTAATGCTATATATTATTCTAGAATGAGGGTATATTAGGTATTCACTATATAAAGGGGTGTGGTGCTGTACGTTCATAGCAAGCAAAAATCGAGCTTTTAAGCTATTTTCAATGTAGAGTGTTTTTCTTATTTCCTTCTTGTGTAGTTGTTTGAATTATTTCCTAAGGCTTTGTAAAGCCAACATGCCCCAGGTAAAACAAAATTATCAGCTTGATCCAAAAATTTTGTGGCCCCAAGCATTCAATCACTACTCAATCACTAGTGTTTCTTGTGGTGCAGTCCAAATGAATGAACGGCATCGATATACATCACATGCATAAAAGACCCACAATCATGGCCTCACCGAAGTTGATGTTTCCCTACCTCACCGAATCAGTCGGTGAACAAATGGGTTGTGCAAAATAATAGCAGACTTGGATCCTTTGACCAAGATGTATGTCGAACTCATTAGAATTTACATGATAGCCCACCTATTCAAATGGGAGGACAACCATGACCGGTCTTCTCCAGCACCGATGGAGTTGGCGCCGATGCCGATGTCCTGCCACTACCTCGGGGCATCTTTCCCCATTGCCTCAACCACCAAGCTCACCCAGTGGTGGACTCTTTGCAACGGTCCAAATTACACACTCAGGCCAGCTTCGAATATAATGACCGTTGGAATCCATGGAAGCTTTCCAACTGCGAGTGCAGTGCCGATGGTGCCGTCTTCCACAGCAATGGATGTGGCCTCTGTTTGGAGGTGATGGTGATCTCTTGAAATGCGACTCCAACCACCTACAGTGGCATGTCATCAATTGAAGCTTTCCTCATCATCTAGTGGGGAACTATGGCCGGCATCGTCTATCAGTAATGGCATGCGACCGCTGCGGCTAGGGTTTCCATATCATGGCTGTCAAAGGGGAAATTCTTTTCTAGGTTGTTCCTTTGACTAGGCTTGAAATGGGCCTGTTTGATGCATTTCAAATGATCAGGTTTTGGAGTTTTTGTTTTGAGTTAATCCACGCACGGCCCACTTTCTGGGCGATTTCTGTTTGGGTTCAGGCTGATTTTATTATGGAATAAGGCCCATTTTGGGGGTACTTAAAGAATTTTCCACTTACCAAGTTTTGGGCATGTTGTCGCTGAGATTTGAACAACACGTGAGGTCAGCTAAGGTCGGCATGAAGATCCTTTAAGTTGCGACTGGTTCCCTTGAAGCAGGGACCTGGTACTTTAGTGGTGATTGTCCAAACTTGCACAGAGTATCATAAGGCAAGGGAGAGGATTCGGGGTCCAGTAAGAGATTCTCTGATGCCTAAGTCAGGCGAATATGATAATCATATAAGGTGTGTAGGGTGAATAGTTGCGTACCTTGTCCTGTAGAAGGTAGAGCATTTATTAGTAGAGTAGATTTATGATATGCCAAGGAACTTCGTATTAAGTAGGAGTTATAACACATAACGATAGGAAAGATTCCCGACTGAGATTATGCTAGCTGTTCGTCTAGTAAAAATTGGGCAGATCGCCTCCAGACTTGCCGCATGTTTCCTTATATGACCAAGCCTACCTTGGATGCTTGGTCAATGGAGCCCGTCATGTGAGCTCCTTACTCCACAAGCTTATAATTGGTGATGTAGATCCCTTTTAAGGGTTGAGGACGACCTCAACCCTTAAAAAGGATCTTGTTTTTGTAAATGCTCTATAGCTTCTCCTTTATGATAATCAATTCTTCTTCTTTTAAAAAAAAAAAAAAAAAAAAAAAAAAGGGGGGGGGGGGGGGGGGGGGGGGGGGGATTTGGCTGAGCACTTGCGGATGGGTCGTCTGAGCTTGTGGGCTTTCCTCATGGTATATGGGCCATTTCGGATTTACCCACAATAGTAGTCCCCCCCCCCCCCTCCCCCGGTATATGGGCCATCTCGTATGGAAATTCCTCAAATTTTGAAATTTCCTCTTTGACCGCCATCACTAGGCATGTGGGAAACGTTGCCATAAATACCAATTTCAAATTTCAAAGTGTTGTCATGATTACCATATGGTGTGACATTCGTTTTGATTACTCGGGCAGATAAGAGGATGACGTGTCGCGAAGCATGTCGGGCAAATCATCCGTTAACAACTCATCCAACCCCGTGGCGACATGTGGAGGGGAGAGGTGTAATTGCAGGTCGCTTTGTCTTTCGACGTCGTCTCGTGGTGACACGTGGCGCATGTACGGAGTCAGAATAGGCAACTCATGACTATAAATTTCCCCCTTTGCGCATTTCACCCATTTCCCTCCCCATTTCTTCTTTTCCGTTCAAGTTTAAAGTCCTTTTTTTGTTTCTGAGACTTCAACCGTGCTAGAGGTTTCTCTTCCCCATACGTTTTCCTTTCCTTAGTCGTCTTCCACAGCATGAGTTTGTTTTTCTTTTACATCCTTTATTTTTCTTGACCATCGAAAATGTTGCAAGAGGTAAATTCCGGCAATGCCACTTTCTCTTCTCCAATCAGTGCTTAGTCCTCGAGGAGGTCTGACCCAAGATCAATCCCTGAGTCGTATCCCACAAAGACTACTTCCCCGGCAAGGAATCGGAGGAGGCGGTCGAGCTGATAGCCTCCTCTTCTGGGGGTTATGCGGCTGATAGTTTTAAATCAGTTATGAAAAAACATGACCTGAGCGATCTAAGAAGGGACTTTGGCATTTCCAACGATGTCTATCTTTACTTGCCCAATGAGGGTGAGACTCCGAGCAGATCTCATCTTGTTGAGGTCACCCTCTATTCGGTTGCTATACAGAGCGGCCTCGGTTTCCTCTACATCTTTTGATAAGGGAGCTATTAGCTCGGCTTGGTTTGGCTCCAAGGCAACTCGTTCTGAATGCTTAAAGCTATTAAGTTAAATCATATGTTAATCTATACATGTTAGACTACATAACTTAATTGCTTATTCATATGCTAATCTTTGTGATTGGACCCACTTGGGCTTGGAAGCCGAAATGTTCTTGCTTACTTAACTTAAAAAGAATTAATTTACGTAGGTAAAAAGAATTTTAAAATGGTTATAATCCGACTATTCTAGTAGCTCCACTTAGCTTATGAGCATAGTGTAGGATGCCGTGATAGACGATCCAATGCAATTTCATTCTTTAGCCTATGTACCTTTACATTGATCTAGCTTTGTCTTTAGATGTCCCTTGATTATCTTTATGGCAGCCTCGACTTAGCCATTGGCCTGGGGGTGATTGGGCGAGGAGAATGCGTTTCAGATGCCAAGCTCTTTTCATAGTAATTAGAATCGAATATTGTCGAATTAGCGATCGTTGTTAGTGATAATAGTGTTGGGAATGCCGAACCTACATATAATTGACCTCCAAATGGAGTCGGTTGTTTTCTTTTCCGTGATCCAAGCTAAGGGCTCCTCTGCCCACTTCATGAAGTAGTCCACCGTAACAATTGTATATCTGGTCTGCCCCTTATCCATGGAGAGGGTTCCTATGATGTCCACTCCTCACTGGGCGAACGACCGAGGGTTGGTCATTGGGTTAGCTCTTCCAATGGTTGCTGAGGTACAACAACGAATCTCTAACATTTGTCTCATTTCTTCATGAATTATTTGGTGACACTTCGCTCTGGAAGGAACTCAATTGGGATCATTCTAGGAAGGTCAACATTGATGGTTGATGCTAGTTTCGCTAGTGAATCTACGTTTGCATTCTCCAAACTGGGGACTTGAATGATCTCAGTCTATTTGAACTTCCTGAGTAATTCATGAGCCCGGTATAGATAGGCGATCATCCTTTTGCCCACCTTGATGGTTCTGGATGCATTGTTTCCTATGGTAGGCAAAAAATCACCATTGTTTCCTCTGGTGGGATCCAATTGAGATTTAGATCTGCTTCATTTTTGGGTCATGCCATAAAATGAGCTGGCAAAATGGATGCACATCGTGGATATAAAGCATGTACAAGGTGGGCCAACATTCGCATATCTTCCCACCTCGGTGGTTCTGGATCCACTGAGTCCATGTCATGTAGAATAAGATGCAATGCCTACTTGCAAAAGTTGGCCCCACCATGCATTGGTGATGGACCAAATCTCCATTGAACAATCGTATCTATTTGATTAGTCCTACGGTTATTTCATGGAGCAACTTCATCCTTTTATTTCCCCTGACAGTAATTATTCCGCATTCTAACCTTTTATTTCCCCAGACAGTAATTATTCCGCATTCTAACTTTTTTTTTTTGGCTAGATCCACAGGCAAGCCCATTGATTTGTTTTTGCCAGATCAATAGGCAAACCCATTGATGAATACTTGGTAAATTTATAATGATATTTTCGGAGTAGGTTGCATGAAATTTTGTGAGGAATCGGTGTCTTAGTACTCAATATTCTCTTTATTCTTATAATTATTTTCTAATTATATTTATAATACAATCTTCCTCGATCCAACACATCATAAAAGAAAGGATAAAAAACATCTTCCACAAAAATTCAACATTACAATATCTAGCTAGAGCTTATGAAGAAAAAATATGAAGCAGTATTATTTTATGTTGGAATCTACTTCATTGTAACTACTAATATTATCTTAGTAGTTACTGCCGTAAGAGGAACCTTCACATTACAATAGGGGCCTATTTTGTCTCCGTCCATGAATCCCAACCTCAAGATATAAGTGTCTAATTGCATGCATTTCCATGGCAATGTCTCTCATCTCCATTCTTTCCCTTGGTGATTCAGCAGAACACGATACACCAACTCTGACCAATGAAACCAAGCATTCATGCATTGTATTGCTCAAGTTGTTATGATTTTCACCGTCTTGATTAATTTCAGCATCTTCTAAGAGGAGTCTTGGATCTATAATCTCCATTACTCGTTCGGGAAAAGCAGACTTTGCAAAGTGATGAAGGCTCTGATCGTCCTTAAACATGTCATCAGTTGGCCGCTTTGCCGTGATCATCTCCAGTAGAAGGATCCCATAACTATATATATCTCCTTGTGTGGATGCCTTACCACTCATCCCATACTCTGCTATTTACAAATACACGTATTTGAATGTTAGGCAACTATTAAAAGAAATATAAAAATAATGGTTAGATGTTGAGAGGAGAAAGGGAATATTTCACTTGAATAATTAATTTTTGCCTTTTCCAAAATTTAAAATTTTTTAGAAAAAGAAATTAAGCTTAACATAATTTGTAAATCTCTTCATTATGAGTGAGTAGTTGATCCTAACAAATTAATCTTTCTAAGAAGAAAACATCCTATAGAGTGAACAAGAATCAAGTGTGTATTTTTTTCTTCTTTTCATGACTAGAGAAATAATTTAATAACAATTGTCCGCACCATGTGGGCCCAATGTAGCCAACATTTTAGTACCGTATACCCTTGGATGAGAGGGTTTGCTATGAATTATTGATGCCCTTCAAATCACTTTGATCGATGATCCATGCCATTCATAAAAGTGTATGCTCTCAATTGTATGATATCCCCATCCATTTTTTTTTTTGGGGTCATGTACAATCAACGGGTATTCTTTCGATTTTGTTGATCATAAGTCGGAACACTTGATCCCCATAGAGAAATCCATCCCATCAATTTGTAAGTGACGCAGCTCATCATCACTAAACTAAAATCACAAATGTCATGTTCTTATATATATATATATATATATATATATATATATATATATATATATATATATATATATATATATATATATATATATATATATATATATATATTTGGCTTTCTTCTCTATTAAGAGTTTAATTCCATTATTATTGTTTTTAGTCTTATGTATAAAGAATGAATTCATGTATGAGGAAATTTCCATTGATTAGATTATTTTCAAGCATATCATTCTTAACAAGCTTCACCATAATATTAATATATAGAAAATTACCAATCATTTTGCAAGATAAATGGATAACGGAAGAAAAAAAAAAAGGATTAAAAAACATACCTGGAGGAATGTACCCAATGGATCCCTTAATTCCAAATGTGCTATTTTGATTTTGAGAGCAACTTTCTGCAGCATCAGAGAGGAACCTTGCTAAACCAAAGTCACCCACATGGGCAACCATATCATCATCAAGAAGAACATTGCTTGGTTTTAGGTCGCGATGAACGATTGGTGTTTCAGAATGATGATGAAGATAATCTAACGCCAAAGCAACATCAATAGCTATATTTAGCCTCTGGGTAAGATTCAAATTCCTCAATTGAGTTTGTTCATCTGCATTTGGATGCAACCACTTCTCCAGACTACCATTAGGCATGTACTCAAACACTAGAGCTTTGAAATCATTGCCACTAAAATCAATGCTTGAGCAAACCGTTAAGATCTTGACAAGATTTCGATGGCGGATATTTCTTAATGCTTCGCATTCAGCTGCGAAACTCCTCAAGGCTCCTTGTTGCTGAAGGTTGAGTACCTTCACTGCAAGAAGTGTTTCAAAACATTCTAGAATTCCTTTATATACAGAACCAAAACTTCCCACACCAAGTAAATTAGCTGAAGAATACCCATCTGTTGCTCGAAGGAGATCTGCATAAGAAACTTGTAACCACTGATTCTCTGTCGAAGAGGGAGAAGAAGCTTTCTTTCGAGAATTCCTTCTCCAATAAAGAGCTGCTACGATGCACAACAAGAGAATTGAAGATGAAACCACAGAAATAACAGTGAGTTTTACTCTGGAAGGAAGAAGCTTTCCTCGTTTCTTAGAAGCTTTCTCAAGGCACCCCGACAATTGTAGTTCTGGGATGCCTCCACAGAGTTTGCTGTTTCCGACAACTGAAATTGCGCTGGCATTTCTAAAGATCCCTCCTTTAGGCACTTCACCCTCGAAGTTATTGAATGACAAATTCAAATACTGTAAGAAACGAAATTCTTCTAAATACTTTGGAATCTTCCCAGACAAGTTATTGCGTGAAAGATCTAGGATTTGGATACCTTTTAATTTCCTTAAAGACTCTGGAATGGTTCCTTGAAACATGTTGCCATCCATAAAGAGAAACTCCAGGCTCTGACAATTTCCCAACGCGTTTGGAATTTCACCTGATAGTTTGTTATCTGAGACAACCATTGTACGTATATTTTCCAAGTTATCAACTTCCAGCAGGAGAGACCCAGTAAATGAATTTTGAGACAGGTTAATTATAGCCGCGCCGACTTGTTTGAGTATGGTACCATTGAATTTATTTTCAGAAATGATCAAAGATTCCATAAATCCCCAATTTCTGAAACTCGACGGTATGCTTCCATGGAAATCATTTCCATCCAAGTCGAGCTTGCTCAATCGAGTGATGTTGCTGATTGAAGGTGGGATTTGCCCTGAAAATTTATTTCGACGGAGACTCAAGACTTGCAACTTGTTAAGCTTTCCAATAGCATCTGGAATAGTACCCCTCAAGGAGTTCTCTTCCAGACCCAAAGCATACAAGTTGATGAGATTGTCGATTCCCTTGGGAATGATTCCAAATATTTTGTTTCCTCCTAAACTCAGCATGTTTAGCTGTGTCGAGAGATTAGCAATGGAGCCGGGCAACTCACCATAGAGATTATTAGAACCTGCACCTATGATTCCTAAATTGGTGCAGTTGGTCAGTGAAGTGAGGAAGCTCAGGTCATTACCTTCCATGGTTCCAAGCTGATTTCCCTCAACATTGAAGCGGTTGAGAGCCGAAAGACTTCCTAGATTCACAGGCACAGGTCCGCTAAAACTGTTGGAGCTAAAATCAGCAAGTTTGAGACTTGAAGCATTGGACCATGAAAATGGAAGCATTCCAGTGAATTGGTTTAATCCCAGAAGAACCCATCTCAGCCGTGGAAAAGCAAGCCCCAGGTTGGGCTGAATGCTTCCATGTAGCCTGTTGTTTGCCACGCCCAACAGCTTGATGGATGAGAGATTATAAATCGATGATGGAATCGTACCTGAGAACTGATTTCCACCTATTTCAAACATGGCCATAGCTGCCAATTGACCAAGCTGGTATGGAATTTTCCCGTCAAAATTGTTAATTCCTAGATCAAGAAAATCGAGAGAGGAAAGGTTCCCAAACGAAGGTGGGATGCTTCCTCTCAGATCATTGAACGCGACGGAAAGGAAAATGAGCTTTGACAAAGAACCAAGCTCGATGGGAAGTCTTCCAACGAGCTGATTCCGCTTCATGCTAATGGTTACGAGTTCTGAGCAGTGGCTCAGATTGGAAGGAATTTCTCCTTGGAGTGAATTTTCAGTCAGGTTGAGATACCGAAGCCGGAACAAGCGGCCGATTTCTTGAGGGATTTCGCCTTTGAATTTGTTTATGGAGAGATCGATTCTTCTCAGGAAAGAGAGATTTCCAATGTGAGGTGATAAATGGCCTACCAAGCTGTAGGCCCTGAGGTTCAAGATGGTGACCCTTTGATGATGGAGGCGACTGCAGGTGACTCCCTCCCATTTGCAGAAATGGAGAGAATGATTCCATGAGCTCAAGACTCCCAGAGGATCTTCAGAAATACCATCTTTGAATGCGAGCAATGCCAGTCGATCGGTTTCATTTCTGAATGAAGGGGTGGCAGACTCCAACAGTGACGAGGTGTTGAGAAGGATTGCATGGAACAGAGTAAATGACCAAAATACCCTAATACTGATATGTGGAGACCCCATTTTCTACACTAATCGAGAGAGAATGAAACGCGGAGACTCCATTCATCCCACCTTCCCTATTTGTAGAGGGAATTAATGCACGTCCTCGGGTCGAGTGTCGCATGACTACCCATCAGCGGACATCCATTGAGAGAGAAAATGCCAAGTGCTCACAGTGCCAGGTTTTGAGAAATCCAAGCCGTTCATCAAGCTTGCCCTAGTGAGCAGATTCTGTGAACCGAAAATGAGGATGGTGAATTAATCTTGTGGGTTACACAGGTACTTTGAATGTGGACCTCTAGTGGACGGTTTGTGTTTTACTCACTTTTTTTTTTTTTTTTTTTTTTTTTATGTACACGTTAAGCCAGTCAAGTTAATGTACGAGCCTGAATTTTGTACCAGAAAATAGATGAAGGGGGTCAATCTGATGAACGGATTAGATCAAATGGATATGTTAGAACTTTTTTCAAGTGTTATGCGGTAGGTGAGGCTCCGTATCTTTTTGTGGTCCCATCCACAACTCAATATACGGTGTGCGCCCACCTTTTCTAAGAAAATAAAATAAAATAAAATAATTCGCACGGGTACTGCAGAAAGAAATCGGATTGCATACTATGGGAAGCGGATTGGCTGGTAGTGGTACCAGCTAATTTGCTGCCCGCAGAAAACTCAGTTCCGTTTTCATACCAACGGTTCAAAGAAAATCAAGATTACTTAGCCCCACGATGATGTATTTAACATATCTACACCGTTCATACAGTTAACCAGAGCATTTTAGAGCATAATCCAAAAAATGAGATATATCCAAATCTCAAGTGGACCACACCACAAAAGGCATTGGGGACAATGATTTTCATCGTTAAAATATTCCTAGGGCCCAAACTTGCCATCCAAACTGTTCATAAGGTCAAAAAGACCTGGATGAAGGGTAAAAACAAATATCAGATTGATCCAAAACTTCTGTGACTAATCCGTTCAATCTCCCACTGCATTCTACAGTGTGGTCCACTTGATCATTGGATCTGTCTTATTTTTGGGTTAAACCCTTATAACGATGTCGTCAAATGAAAGGGCGGTTTGGATATACCACAAACCTCATGGTGGGGCTCACAGAAATTGGTGACCTCAATACACCAGGGATCTCGCTGGTGTGCGGTGCACCAGCTAATCCGCTTCTTACTGATCGGTATTCTCTTATGGTACTGAGTAAACTCTTCAGAACCCACCGTGAATGTATCTCGTTTATCCACACCGTCCATCCGTTTTTCCATATCATTTTAGTAGTTGAGCCTAAAATTGAAGCATATCTAAAACTCAAATGGACCATGCCATAGGAAACAGTGGGAATAATGATTTCCACCGTTGAAACCTTCCAAGGCCCTATGGTAGTGTTAATTTGTTATCTAACCTGTTTATGAGATCACATAGGCATGGTTTAAAGGAAAACATAAATATCAGCTTGATTCATAACTTCTGCAGTCTCTAAGAAATTTTCAACAGTAGACATTCGGCTCTCACTACTGATGTAGTATAGTCCACTTGAGATTTCTTTATGCTTCATTTTTTTATTTTGTTTCTGAAGCTCTAAAATTATTTATCAAGATGGATGGATGGAATGGATAAAATAACTTAAATTATTGTGGGCCTCACAAAGTTTATTGTGTACGCCTAGCTACTAACTATGCAATCCGCTTACCCGCAGAAAGTGGGACGAATTATAGCTTGCATAGTGGGGATGTTTGATGAAAGCGCGTGAAAGAGGAAGACGGTTTGGAGGAGATAATTTTTTATTATTATCATTTCTTGCAAGTGGACGAGAGGCGCAGGTCGGCATATATATATATATATATATTACATTTATCTGCATGACATCTTGTCCACTCGCAAGAAATGATAATAAATTATTATCATTTCTTACAAGTGGACGAGAGGCACAGGTCGACATATATATTATATTTATCTACATGACATCCGTGAACGACTTGAAAGTTGCTTGAGATGGGCCGTAATCGTAACAACTTCAGCTTATTTATGTTAAAGTCTTCTTATATACATTGATAGGATATCCTATAAGGGCTCGAGCTTTTAGAGTAAATGGTTGTTTGACATGGTTTCATAGCAAAGGGTTCAAGTATCTGAAAATGAGAGTAGAAAATACGCCTTCATAGTATATTCAACAACAAGGGGTTAAGAAAATCAAGCCTACACATAGCTTCTTAAGATTAGCAAAAATTGTCTACGAGCCTAAATGACTATTTCTATATCAATAAACTTGAAGAGTGGTCAAAAGATATTTCTATGCTACCGCCTCAAAGTGCTATAAATAAGAGAAATATCGAAAAGTTTCAGGCCCTCGCCAGCTCCACAATACAATATTACCTAACTAATCCTTATTTTATTTTAGATTAGAACTAGTGTAATTTTCTTCAATCTATGCAAAGTGTTGGAATGTAAGGATGACATTTTCTTTTTTAATTTTAGTAGAGTAATTCCATTCATCTATGTCCAAGTCTTTGTCCATGTCCAAGTCTTTAGATCAAAGAAGACTTAGATTTAGTGCGTCACTATCTACACCACAAATATTGGATTGTCAAAGGATACTTTTATAGGTTCTTATTTTTATTTCAATTAATACAATTGAATTCCTTCTGCTCTTGATCGCATTATACGAATTGAGTCATCTTTGCTATTACATAAAGAAAATGTCATTTTTGACTGAAAGATAAAAAAAGAAGAAAACTTATTAGAAGAATGAACCATGCTCTTTGCAAATCACCTCATTTTCTAGCTCATACCTTACATTAATTTAAGAAAATGGATGGACTGCATGGATAAACAAATACATCATAGTGGGCCCCACAAGAGAGATTGGTTGGACAAATTATTGTTCGAACAAGGTCATTCGCAATCTGCTTCCATGCAAAATCAAATTGCGTACTGTTTATCCCATTGAGTAAACTCTATTGGGTAACTTAGTATGCTTTTATCCTATTGAGTAAACTCTATTGGGCTCATTATGAATGTAAGTCACTTATCCACCATTTCTCCATATCCTTTAAGAGGTTGAACCTAAAATTGAAGTATATCCAAAGCTCAAGCAGATCATACCACACAAAACAATGAAAATCAAAACACAAATATCATATTGATCCAAAACTTTTGTAGCCCCCAAGAATTTTTCAATGGTAAACGTTCACTTCACACTATGTCTGGTCCACTTGAGCTTTTGATTTGCTTTGATTTTTATATATTAAAATGGATGGATGGAGGGGATAAAATATATAAACCACAGTGAATCCCATATAGTTTACTTATTACACTAAGTTGTTATAACTTATAGCAATCCCCTTCCGCCCTATACAGAGAATTTCTTGGGAGCATAGAAGTTTTGGATCAAGCTAATATTTGTGTTTTCCCTTCATCATTGTCTGCGTGATCTTATTAACAGGTTGGATTACTAATAAAAATTACTGAAGGCCCTAGAAAGGTTTCGATGGTGGAAATCATTAATCTTTCTATTGTTATTTCCCTTGATATATGTGGTCCACTTGATCTTTGGATATGCTTCATTTTTTGGATCATCCCTAATATGAGCTCGAAAAAATGGAGATATTTGTGTTTTCCCTTCATCAAGGTCTGCATGATCCTATTAACTAACGGGTATTACAAATAAAAATCACTATAGGCCTTGGAAAGGTTTCAATGGGCGAAATCATTAATATTCCAATTATTATTTCCTTTGATATATATGGTCCACTTGAGCTCTGGATATGCTTCACTTTTTGGATCATCCTTAATATGAGCTGGAAACATGGATAGATGGCGTGGATAAACCACATGCATTCACAGTGAGCCCAACGAAGTTTAATCAGTACGATAAGGATCCGTTTTCTTTCTTGACATAACTTGCCCTTGTTGACTTATTGACTTTGATTTATTAGATCACACATGTGATGAAGACCCTTATGTCGCCCATCAAAACGGAAATGGACTAAGCAAGTTATAGGTTCCTGCCCAAAATGAAGCAGATCTAAATCTCAGGTGAACCACATGGTACCATGAAAACTTTCTTTCGGCCACAGAAGTTTTGGATCAAGCTGATGTTTCTGTTTTCCCTTCATCCAGGTCCACGTGACATTATCAACAGATTAGGTCCACGTGACATTATCAACAGATTAGATGACAAATTAACATTAGGATGAAGTGTGTGAAGTTTTTAATGGTTGGCGTTCAATCAACACAGTTTCCTGTGGTGTGGTCCACCTGAGATGTAGATCTCTTCATTTGTTGGGCACATGCACTAAAATGAGTTGGTAAAACGGAGGGATGGCATGGATATAGAAACGCATACATCATGGTGTGCCCCACATTCACAAAACCACAGAATCCCCCTTCATTTATTACAGGGAACTGTAAATGGAATAAGATAACGGTATAACTATACAATGCCCTCCTGCAAGATCCTCCGTCCCGTTGGCCCCACAGTGGAGGGGTGATGGACCAAATCTCCATTGAACAATCCCAGCCGTCTGATCAGTGGTCATATGCCCATTGCATGCAGTAGTACCTTTTAAATGGGATCCCCAAAGGAACTTCATAAAATGGTTAGGATATTTACATTTTTTTCAAAATGCAGGGAACAGGCAATCCCTGTTCGCCAGAAACCCACGATCCAAATTCAAGCTTATAATGGTAATTTTGGAATGCGTTATAAAAAAAATTAGAAAATTTTCAAAAACTACAAAATTAATATCGAATTACTCACCATACCTTTAAAAGAAAAAGGCTTTCACAAAACCACCTTGTAGCACTATTTCAATGCCTTCCGTTTTCCTTCTTAACGGCCAAGCTGGGTCCGCCAGGTCAGCTGTGAGAGCAAATAGTGGGCCGCTCGAGTGGGCCTGGCTTATCTGAAATTCAACCCCACCACTAGGTGTGTTACACCAGCTCAGCTCCCAAAAATGAATACTATATGTGACTACAGTGTGCCAAGTGATTGGAAACAGTATATAAGGCAACGCTTGCCCTTCAAACTGTTTCTCTTGGTGTGGCCCACATGAATCATGGATAGGCCTGAGTTTTACACCCTATGCCTAAATTGCCATCCAAACTGTTCATTAGGTCACAAAGACTTGAATGAAGGGTAAAAACAAATATCAAATTGATCCAAAACTTCCATGACCAACAAGAAGATTTCAATGGTAGATGTTTAATCTCCCACTGCATCCTGCAGTGTGGTCCACTTGATCATTGAATCTGTCTCATTTTTGGGTTATTATAAGATGTCACCAAATGGAAGGGCGGTTTGGATATACCACAAACCTCATGGTGGGGCCCACAGAAATTGGTGACCTCAATACACCAGGGATCTCCTGGTGTGCGGTGCACCAGCTAATCGGCTTCCCATACTATTACTCAGTACTCTCTTATGGTACAGAGTAAACTCTTCAGGAACCACCGTGAATTTATCTCGTTTATCCACACCCTCCATCCGTTTTTCCAGATCATTTTAGTAGTTGAGCCTAAAATTGAAGCATATTTAAAACTCAAGTGGACCATGCCATTGAAAACAGTGGGAATAATGATTTCCACGGTTGAAACCTTCCTAGGCCCTATAGTGATGTTAATTTGTCATCTAACCTGCTCATGAGATCACATAGGCATGGATTAAGGGAAAACACAAATATCAGCTTGATCCATAACTTCTGCTGTCTCTAAGAATTTTTCAACGGTAGACATTCAGTTCACACTATTCATGTTGTGTGGTACACTTCAGATATGTATAGGCTTCATTTTTTTTTTTTTCTGAAGCTCGAAATTATCTATTAAGATGGATGGACGGAATGGATAAAATAACTTAAATTACTATGGGCCTAACAGAGTTTATTGTGTACGCCTAAGCTACTCACTGTGCAATCCACTTCCCCGCGGAAAGTGGGACGAATTATGGCTTGCGTGGAGGAGGAAGACGGTTTGTAGGAGATAATTTTTATTATTATCATCTCTTGCAAGTGGACGAGAGGCGTATATATATATTATATTTATCTACATGACATCCGTGAACGACTCGAAAGTTGCCTGAGATGGGCCGTAATCCTAACTACTTCAGTTTATTTATGTTAAAGTCCTCTTATATACATTGATAGAACATCCTATAATGGCTCGAGCTTGTAGAGTAAGTGGTTGTTTGATGTGGTTTCAATGCAGAGTAGAAAATACACCTCCATAATATATTCAACAAGAAGGGGTCAAGAAAATCAAGTCTACACATAGCTTCTTAAGATAAGTGAAAATTGTCTACGAGCTTAAATGACTATTTCTATATCAATAAACTTAAAGACCGGTCGAAAGATATTTCTATACTACCGCCTCAAAATGCTATAAATAAGAGAAAGATCGAAAAGTTTCAGGCCCTCACCAACTCTACAATATAACATTACTTAACTAATCCTTATTTTATTTTAGATTAGAACTAGTGTAATTTTCTTCAACCTATGCAAAGTGTTGGACCGTAAGGATGATATTTTCTTTTTTAATTTTAGTAGAGTAATTCCATTCATCTATGTCCAAGTCTTTGTCTATGTCCATGTCTTTGGATCAAATAAGACTTAGATTTAGTGCATCACTATCTACACCATAAATATTGGATTGTTAAAAGATACTTTTATAAGTTCTTATTTTTATTTCAATTAATACAATTGAATTCTTTCTACTCTTGATCGCATCATGCGAATTGAGTCATCTTTGCTATTACAGAAAGAAAATGTCATTTTTGACTGAAAGATTAAAAAAAAAAAAAAAAAAAAAAAACTTATTAGAAGAATGAACCAGGTTCTTCGCAAATTGCCTCATTTTTTAGCTCGTACCTTTAAATGATTTAAGAAAATGGATGAACTGCATGGATAAACAAATACATCATAGTGGACCACACAAGAGGCTTTGGTTGGACAAATTATGTTTGAACGAGGTCATTCGCCATCTACTTCCATCCGAAATCAAATTGCGTACTGAGTTACTCAAAATGTTTTTATCCTATTGAGTAAACTCTATTGGGTAACTCAGTACGCTTTTATCCTATTGAGTAAACTCTATTGGGCTCATCATGAATGTAAGTCACTTATCCACCGTTTCTCCATATCATTTAAGAGGTTGAACCTAAAATTGAAGTATATCCAAAGCTCAAGTGGATCATACCACATGAAATAATGGAAATAATGATTTCCACCATTGAAACCTTCCTAGGCCCACGGTGATGTTAATTTGTCATCCAACATGTTTGTAGGATCTCAAAGACATGGATGAAGGGAAAATTGATTTTTATATATTAAAATGGATGGATGGAGGGGATAAAATATATAAATTACAGTGAGTCCCATATAGTTTACTTATTACATTAAGTTGTTATAACTTATAGCAATCCCCTGCCACCCTATACATTACCTTTATTATAAAGTATTTCTTGGAGGAAGCGCATATTGAGTAACTCACTAAGTAAACTTTATGGGTTCCACTGTAATTTTTTCATTTTATCCACTCCATCCATTCATTTTACCTGTTGATTTTAGGTTTTGAATGAAAAAATGAAGCATATCTAAAGGTCAAGTGGACTATAACATAGGAAATAGCATGCATTGAGCATCTACCATTGAGAAATTCTTGGGAGCATAGAAGTTTTGGATCAAGCTAATATTTGTGTTTTCCCTTCATCATTGCCTGCGTGATCTTAATAACAGGCTGGATTACAAATAAAAATCATTGCAGGCCCTAGAAAGGTTTCAATGGTTGAAATCATTAATATTTCTATTGTTATTTCCTTTGATATATGTGGTCCACTTGATCTTTGGATATGCTTCATGTTTTGGATCATCCCTAATATGAGCCGGAAAAATGGAGATATTTGTGTTTTCCCTTCATCATGGTTTGCATGATCTTATTAACTAGTTGGATTACAAATAGAAAGCACTGTAGCCCTGGAAAGGTTTCAATGGTGTAAATTATTAATATTCCCATTGTTACTTCCTTAATTTGATATATACAGTCCACTTGAGCTATGCTTGGATCATCCCTAATATGAGCTGGAAACATAGATGTACCGCGTGGATAAACCACATACATTCATAGTGAACCCAACAAAGTTTAATCAGTCTGATAAGAGATCTGATTTCTTTCTTGACATAACTTGTCCTTGTTGACTTATTGACTTTGATTTATTAGATCACACATGTGATGAGGACCCTTATGTAGCCATCAAAACGGGCGTGGATTAAGCAAGTTATAGGTTCCAGCCCAAAATGAAGCAGATCTAAATCTCAGGTGAACCACACGGTACCATGAAAACTTTCTTTCGGCTATAAAAGTTTTGGATCAAACTGATGTTTCTGCTTTCCCTTCATCCAGGTCCACATGACATTATCAACAGATTAGATGACAAATTAACATTAGGATGAAGTGTGTGAAGTTTTTAATGGTTGGCATTCAATCAACACTGTTTCCTGTGGTGTGGTCCACCTGAGATGTAGATATCTTCATTTGTTACGCACATGCACTAAAATGAGATGGTAAAACGGATGAATGGCATGGATATAGAAACGCATACATCATGGTGTGCCCCACATTCACAAAACCACAGAATCACCCTTCATTTATTCATTTATTACAGGGAACTGTAAATGGAATAAGATAACGGTATAACTATACAACGCCCTCCTGCAAGATCCTCCGTCCCGTTGGTCCCACGGTGGAGGGGTGATGGACCAAATCTCCATTGAACAATCCCAGCCGTCTGATCAGTGGTCATATGCCCATTGCATGCAGTAGTACCTTTTAAATGGGATCCCCAAAGGAACTTCATAAAATGGTTAGGATATTTACATTTTTTTCAAAATGCAGGGAACAGGCAATCCCTGTTCGCCAGAAACCCACGATCCAAACTCAAGCTTATGATGGTAATTTTGGAATGCGTTATAAAAAAAATTAGAAAATTTTCAAAAACTACAAAATTAATATCGAATTACTCACCATACCTTTTAAGAAAAAGGCTTTCACAAAACTACCTTGTAGCACTATTTCACTGCCTTCCGTTTTCCTTCTTAACGGCCAAGCTGGGTCCACCAGGTCAGCTGTGAGAGCAAATAGTCGGCCGCTCGAGTGGGCCTGGCTTATCTGAAATTCAACCCCTCCACTAGGTGTGTTACACCAGCTCAGCTCCCAAAAATGAACCCGATATGTGATTACAGTGTACCAAGTGATTGGAAACAGTATATAAGGCAAGGTTTGCCCTTCAAACTGTTTCTCTTGGTGTGGCCCACATGAATCATGGATGGGCCTGAGTTTTACGCCCTATGCCTAAATTATGACGTGGCATCTAATGGCTAGATCGGATTTTATATAATAATTATGGTAGGCCCTGTAAAAATCAAGTGTGGACATCTCTCTAAATTGATTTCGTTGGTGTGGTCCACCAGCATCATAAGTCAGCCTAATGTTTTTTCGATGGGCCTAAAGTTGGATTACATATCTAATAGTTGGAGTGGATTCACATAAACATCACGGTGGGCTGTGCCAAAAATTAAGTGTAAAGGTGTATTTAGAGAACAAATGGTCTTAGGTCCAACCAGTTGGGACAAAGGTTATGGTTCACCTTGCAGATAATTCTTAGTTGTTAAGTGCATGGGACTTCCATCATGTTTAATAGATTGGATCCACCTGCCGTGGCGAACAAATGTTGCACAAAACACAGCTTTATCTGCTATCATGCGGACAGCACTTACATTTTGCAATTTATCAATGGCTACAAACTGTTTCCTATATTTTGGCTCATTTGATCATGAGCAGATACAACTGATTTTTGCATCAGGTGAATCATGGAGAGGCCAACCTATTAGGAGGATTGGATATCAGGATCACTTAACAGGTTGAAAGTTATACTAGATCTTAAACTGTTGTTCAATTGCTTGGACTTTCTCTTCTTTCTTTTTCGTTTTTTTTTAATTCCAAAGGTGGGAGCACACTAGGCCTGGCAAAATTCCACACGACCCATTAGCTTGCACAAAACCCACACGAAAAAACTAGTGTTCGGGCTAGCCTTATCGTGTCGGGTAACTAACAGGTTGACCTGTTAACATAATGGGTAGGGTCAATGTTTCACCTGCGAACCCGTTTAACCCGTTAACATAATGGTCTAGATCACCAAACCATGGCCCAACTATGAACCTTGGCACTCCATCATATGCAATATTGTAATGTACAGGTGATTCCTCCTCATCTCACTAGTGAATCTTATTGTTTTTGGTGATAGAATGGGCCCACTAGGTGGACCACAGCTATATGTTGGGTCCGATTGACAGTTTTCTTCATCAACAGTGTGGCCATCTGAGGAGTACATAGGCCTAAGGGTTAAATGGGTAACGCGTTAAATTAACGAATGGGTTTGAGTTTCTAGATTTCGACCCGTTAGTTAACGGGCCAGGTTTGGGTGAGCAAATTTTTGACACGACACGAACACGGTTCAACACGACCCATTGTCAGGCCTAGAGCACACCACCTTTAACTTTGTAGATCCAATCGCTGGGACTTCAAAAGACGGACGCTGACTTTTCTTCTAAGGGGCCACGTTATGTTACTGTAATATCCACTCTGACCATTAAATATATAATCACACGATGGACTAACAAACAAAATATTAGAATGACCTGTGATACAAGTGGCCACACCAAGGAAATTATTGGAAGTGTGACGTTCAGGGACTACTGTGATGATCTCATATGAATTCCCCTCTAACCATTATATGCAACGCCATAATTTATCCTTGGAGCCTAAAAGTCAGGTTCACCCATGACTCAAATGGGTCAAATCAATTAGGGAAATTGTTTAGAGGACAAGCGTTGCTTTATATACTGTTTTTAATCATGTAGTCCATCTAAATTATGGATTGCCCTGGGCATAACATACGGTTACACACCCGGTGATCCAGTGGATGTCAGATAAGCATCAGCGTGGGGCTCACTTGAGCTCCCAACCATTGGTGAGCACATCCACCTACCATAGAAGGATGTGGAATGATAGTAATTGAATTAATTAAGTATTTTTTTATAACTTTTTCTTAAAAAGGTACCTGAATATAATTTCAATATTAATTAGGTAGTCTTTTTTTATATATAAAATTTCCTAATTTTTTTTGTGAGGATTCAGTCTTAGTACCCAATGTTCTCTTTATGCTTATAAGTATTTTCTCATATTATATTTAAAATACAATCTTCCTTAGTATAAAGTAAGATAAAAGAAATGGGAAAAATAAATTTTCCATAGAAAGAAATAAGCCTTGTATTTTTAATTTCTCTTGTTTTAGTGAGGAAGAAAGTTCTGTATTGTTACTCCGTAAATATAGGCATATTGTTGGACCATGTAAATCTCCATGCCACTATCTCTTATTTTTACTTTGGCCTTGGATTTTTTATTTTTCTTTTTTTTAGTTTTTTTATTTGCCCACATCGATCATGTACGGGTGTTTTTCCACCCAAAAAAAAAAAAAAAAATGTCCAAATGATCAATAATCTCCAAAATATTAAGAATCACTATCATGTCATAATTTAAGTAGATAACATATCATGTCATAATTTAAGTAGTCCGCTTTCGTTAATGAAATTTTCTTCCCAAATAAAAAAAAAAAAAGTAGATTACATGTTAAGTATGCACTAGTTTAGCCAAATAAAGAAAGTTGTTGACATTTTCCTTCTTCGAGTTGTGGTGTTAATGAGATTAGGAGCTAGAAATTCATCTTCTATTAAAAAGGATTATATTAGTGCATGCACAATAATGTGTAAAACTATATTTCGTCTCTTACTTTTTTAATTTTTTAGTTGTTGTCCTTTAGTATTTTTCTTTTTCTCTCTCTATACACTCTTTTTTTATATTTTCTTTTTAAATTTCATGAATGTTAAAACCCTTTTCTTTGTAGTATTATGTGATTTTTTTACATGGTATCAAAATTATGTTTGTAAATAGATTGGTTTTTTACATGTTAAAACCCTTCTCTACACACACACACACACACACACACACACACACACACACACACATCCAACACATTGGTACTTAAACCCATGACCTCAGTATTAATATGCACGATCCTTTTACCAATGAGTCATGGGTTGGAATCTCAATAATTGGTATGCCATTACAATCAGTTACAGAAGTTTCACATCAAATTCACTACAAAACTAATAAGTACTCGGATACGTAGGTTATGTGAATGAAGTAATAAAAATTATAACAAACTTGATGAAATGCCATAAAGTGTACTTTTCTTGAATATTCAAATGAGAGAAAAGTAATATTATGAAAATTACCATGTTCACAACCATCATGATATTAATTTTGATAAAAAAGAATTATAATAAAATCAAGCATCAAATAGTCGGGTGGAAATTTTCAAAGGATTAAGATTCAAATGATCTGTTGTTTGCCCTTTTTCTAACAATGGGCTTGATGTAGAACAAGTCGCAGATGCATTCATGACTCAGATGGACAGAAGGAATAAGCCTAAAAGAAATCGGAAAAATTCAGCATAGTTCGTCTAGTTGACTAGCTGAGTTAACCGATTGAACTATACTAGAAATTTCAGAAATTCCAAATTCGTCCTTGGATAGTTTTTGGCCTTTTGAACCGGTTGAGATCCATGGATTGACCGATCGACCTATTCAAATAATTAAGCCAAAGTTTGTGGACAATTTTGGACCTTTTTTACTGATCGACTAGTTGATGCTCAAGTCGACTAATCGATTCGATCGGTCAACGGATGACAAAGACTAGCGCGTCTTTCCGATTTTATTTATTTATTTATTTAGGACTCTCTTAGTTGCGTTTAGGGTTTTGTATTCGGATATATAATCTCTTCTAAACTTGTTTTTGTCATTATTCCTTATTATTCATCACTAAAAATACAATTTTTTTTTATCTATTATTCTCATGGATTCGAAATTTTCTCTTCTGGATTCAAGAGGGTCTTATGGACTTAAGGTGTTTATCAACCGAGGGAGACAACATCCTCATCACGTCCTTCCCTGTGTTCGTTGGTATCAGAGCGAGGTTTTCCCTCAAATCAATGTCTTTTAATGACGATGCAGGCAACAATCACATAGACGGTGCTCCAGGGATTAATTCTATAGTGGTAGCACTTGAAACTTTCTAGTAGGAGAATCAACAAGCTATGCAAGGGCTGCAGGCTACTCTTAACCAGATGAGAGAGGCCTTAGGGCAACTCTGTGTTCGTGGTGATGATTCGCCTTCGGTAGGCATTGAAATTCACAATCGTGCTGATCACAATGCGATGCTGGTGGTGAATCACAAAATCACACCTGATGACGTAGGATCCAGCACTGAGGAGATCGATCACATGATCCTCCAACATCCTGGACGAGGCATCGATCGGGTAGATCGAAAAAATCAAGATTTCAGGATAAAAGTGATCTTCCTACCTTCAACGGCCAACTCCATATCGAGGACTTCTTTAATTTGCTGCTAGAAGTTAAGCATTTTTTTTTTTTACTATATGGAGATCCCTAATGAGAAGAAGGTTAAAGTTGTGGCTTACAAGTTGAAAGGTGGAGCTTCAGCTTGGTGAGAGCAACATCGGCTCGCGCGAACAAGGAAGATGAAGACGTTAATTCGTATGTGGCAGTGAGGATGAAGCAGCCAATGTACGCGTGATTCCTCCATCGTAATTACGATAAGGTATTGTTGCAACAATACCAAAATTGTTAGCAGGGTAGCCGATTGGTGAGAGATTACGAAGAGGAATTCTACCATTTGGTGACAAGAAATGATTTAGTTGAGACTGAATCACAACAAGCCGCCTGATTCATCAGTGGTTTGCGTGTTAGGATCCAGGATTAGGTGCAGATACAACCCGTTTGGACAATGAACGAAGTGATTAAACTGGCCACTCGAATGGAGACATAGATAAATGATCCAATACACGAGCCTATCCTGCTAATAAAGTAGCCACTATGGGTCCTTCGCAGGGTGCACCATAGGCCAAGGGGAAAGAACCTGTAGTGGCCCTCCGTAACCTCATACACCCGTGAACCAAGAGTTGGGGAGGAGACAAGAGAGACTCCAAAGAGCAGGGACTACTGTTGTTGATCCAAGCAGGATCTCAAACCCTTATGGTCTGCTAAGGCCAAACCATTGTTATCGATGTGGCTAACCAGGTCATGGTACCTATCAAACTTGTGTTCTTAACGGTAAGTGGCTAACCTAACCATTAATGATCGGGTGCTAAAGATGCAAAGGAAGATTAAGATATTGATGAAATTAAGCAAGTAGCGAATGATGAAGTGGATGAAGTAGATTGGGTTCTCTAAGATATCGATGAATCTCTAGTAATAAGAAAGCTATTATATATGCCAAAAAAGGAGGTACACCCACAGCAACATAATATCCTTTGAATAAGGTGTACAATGAATTGGAAAGTTTATGACGTGATCATAGACAGCGAAAGTAGTGAGAATATCGTTTCTAAGGTCATAGTGGAGAGGTTGTAGTTGAAAATGAAAAAAATATCCCTCCCCATACGCAATCGACTGAATTAGGAAGGTCGGCAAAACAAAGGTAACTGAACAATACACATTTTCTTTTTCAATTGGGAAACATCATAAAAACCAAGTAGTATGTGATGTAGTCAACATGAAGGCTTGTTATATGTTACTCGGTCGGACGTGGCAATCAAATCATGATACCACTCATAGAGGACAAGATAATATATACATTTTCGTCAATAATGGCCAAAAAATCATACTTACCCCCATGGGCCCAGATGAACAACCCAAAGCTTCTAAAGTGGAGGGACGTCTCTCCTAGCCATACGGGACTTTGTGGAAGAATCCAAGGAGAAATGAGAAATATATGCATTGATAGTGAAGGGTGAAGAGGTAGAGCACTTGAATATTCCTGAGAAACTAAAACTATTATTGCGAAAATTTAATCTGGCTTGAAAAACTTTCCGATGGGTTACCTTCCGTGCGGTATATACCCAATCACCCTATCAGATGAGTCCGTAAGAGTGCGATATTTTGTAAGAACAGGTGGAGGAATTAATTCATAAGGGTTTAGTGTGAGAAAGTATGGGCCCATGTTCCATACCAGCTTTATTGACACCTAAGAAGGATGGGAGTTGGCGCATGTGTATCAACAGTTGAGTATTAAACAAAATAATTGTAAAGTATAGATTTCTTATACCACGGCTAGACAATATGTTTGACATATTAGAGGGGGCAAAACTATTTTCCAAACTAGATTTGAGGAGTGGCTACCATTAAATCCATATTCGGCTGGATGATGAATGGAAGACAACATTTAAGACTAAGGAGGGTTTGTATGAATGGTTGGTCATGTCTTTCAGACTTTAGAATACGCCTAGTACATTTATAAGGTTAATGAACCAAGTTCTAAAACCTTTCATGGGGCGATTCATGGTGGTTTATTTCGATATATCTTAATATATAATCAGAGCGAGGCAGACCATGTGTGGCATCTCAAACAAGTGTTACATATGCTCACAGAGAACAAGTTGTACCTCAATTTAAAGAAATGTAACTTCCTGACCGAGAGCCTCCTGTTTTTGGGCTTCGTAGTGACATCCATGGGCATCCATGGGTATGAAGTGAAGGTGAGTGTTGCGTCATGAATATTACATATTTTAGCCCCAATTCATCACATATATTACATGATTTCTATGTTTAAATACATATCTAATGCATGGTTTTGTGTTTGTAGGAATGAGAGAGTGATTGTATGAATTGATGCTTAAAAGACACTTGTTAACCACCTTAAAGAACAAAGAAATAAAGGCTAAAGAGGTGGAAGAAATAGATACAAAAATAAGAGAAGGAAAGAAGATGAAAACAAAAGCAATATCAAGGTTCCAACCAATCAAGACCGGTCGACCAGGAAGGCCAGACCTGTCGGCCATTGCTGCCCCTTTGTAGGAAGCTCACTGGACTAGCCCACAGACGGGTCAAAATGGTCAAGACTGGTCGGCCAGCCCAGTATAACCAGTCAAGACCGGTCGGCCATGCACTTTTTGACTTTCCGATTTCAAACCGCAGCTATTCCCATTTTTGAATTTTCAGCCCAATTCGTGGGGCCCATCTTGATGATTATTGCAAATTTAATCCGTCCATATTGAATATTAACTCGACGTCGAAAAAAAACCAATTGGTTGTCGAAGCTACGGATTGACCGTAGCGGCTAAAACAATACGAACTATTTAGAAAGTTTTCTGATTCTACTGCTCAACTCTGGAATGGTGCAGGTAGCCGATCATTGATGATATAAAAAATCTAATATGACAATCTTCTATACCACATCCATATATGAATAACCACAAAGTTTCAGGTTAAAAGGATGTGTGGTTTGATCATACCGGTTGAAGAAAGATGGACCATCCAGAAAGATTTCAACTGCGCAGATTTTATAAAAAGGCTTAAGTGTTCTAATTTTTGCACCCAAATATGAAATTGATTTGAACAATTTAATTCATCTATCATCTAGAGGATGAAGGCTTCTACTAATGTTCCAAATTTAAGATCGATCCGACCTTTATACACTCCTTAGCGTTGAAAGCAAGATGACTGGTTCTGGAGGTATCCGAATTGCGCGATTTTGAGAGGCGGTCACTGATCTGATTGCTGAGCTTATTCAGAAGATAATCTTAGAAATCTAAACCATGTATGAGGAAGATCAAGTTCCAAGGAAGCTACAAATCAAATTTAAAGGCAATCTAATCATTGGTTAAGTTGTACGAAACGAAATAAAATCCATTATATTGTTGTACTCTTGTTGTATTATAAAAGGAGGTTGTCTCTTCTATTCTAAAGCAGTGAAGGACGTGAGAAGTAAGGAGTTCAAGTCCTAGGAAGCTTCCTAGCCTTCTACAACTAATTTTTCTTTCTTTTGTTAGTTCTAGTTCTAGTTTTTCTATACTTTCTTCTAGTTAACTCTCAGCTAGAGTTGAGAGGTAAATCTTCTTAGTTTTTAATTATATTATGATACATTAATTTCGGTTTATGCTTTAAGTATTGAACAATTCATTATGGTTTGAATAAAGTTGATAGTTTTAGATGATTCAGGGAGTTTGTGTGCCAAGTACATGAGTTCTTATTGGATTTCTGAGATTAATTAGATTGGTTTATGGGTTGTTGATTGATGGAAGCTTTTGATTTGAGTTCTTCATTTATCAAAATAGTGGAAATTCTATTAGAACTATGATGGAAAGTTCATGTATCTTTTATAGAATTTGAGATAGGTTTGTTGCTTATTGAAGTTGATTTAATTAGAGTTCAAATCATTAGTCGTAGTCAAGTCTAGTGAGAGGATTTTATGAAAGCTATGGTTGTGAATCTCAACTAAATTGGAAAGAGGCTTGGCCTATATAATTGAGCGTGCCCAAGGCCTGAGCTTTATTGAGGGAACCAAATCAGCAAACACCTATCTATTCCATATTTTTTATGCGCTTTAATTGCTATATCTCCCGGCTGGAGAGAGATAGAACTTCGATTCCAATTGTGATAGGATCGAATTATTGGATTGAGCATGGTTAAGACTAAAAGAGGATTCTTAATGCTCTAGTCTTTCTTATTTTTCAGATTTCTTATTTAGTTTTTACAAACTGTTTTCCAAAATCTTCTTAGATTTAAGTTATTAGAATAGTTAGAATTGTTTACCTCTTTCCCTGTGGATCGACCTCGGTCTTACCGAGAATTATTACTACATTGCAGCCTTGCACTTGAGGCGAGCGAACAGCGAGAACTATCAGAGAATGACTTATTCTGACGAACATCCATGAAGTGTGAAATGTCCACAGGTTCGCAACATTCTATTGTTGGTTCGTGAGGAACTTCAGTACTATTGTGGCACCAATCACCAACTGCATGAAGAAGTTGCAATTTTAGTAGTGGACTGACAAGGGGGACAAAAGTTTTGCTAAAATTAAGCAAAGATTATCCACTACTTCAGTTCTCATGCTTTCCAACTTTGATAAATTGTTCGCAGTTGAATGTGATGCATCGTATGTTAGAATTGGGGGTGTATTATCTTAAGAGGGTAGGCCAGTAGCCTTCTACAATGAGAAACTCAGTGATGCTCTTAAGAAATTGTTGACATACGAGCTAGAATTGTACGCAGTAGCTCAGGCATTGTGACATTGGAGGCATTATTTGATTCAACAGGAATTTATACTTTATATGGACCATCGATCAGGCTCTCAAGTTTTTTAACAGTTAAGCTAATGTTAACCGAGTGTATGCTAAGTGAATTTCTTTCTTATTGGAATTCACATTCGTGTTGAAGCATAAAGCCGAGCAACAGAACAAGGTGGCTGATGCGCTTAGCCAATGTATAGCCTTGTTACTCACCATGAGAAACGAGGTTGTCAAGTTTTAATGCCTCAAAGACCAATATGCCGATGACAACAACTTCAAGGACGCGTGGATTAGATGCCAAGAGGGCTAGCCCAATGACCTCTAAATTCGAAAGTTTTTCCTCTACAAAGGAAATTAGTTGTGCATTCCACGGAGTTCGCTATGAGAACGTGTCATCTAAGAGCTACATGGAGGTGGCCTTAACGGCCACCTAGGGTGAGACAAGATAATAAACTCTCTTGGAGGAGTGTTACTATTGGCCACAACTGAAGCGGGATGTTGGAAAAGCGGTGTAGCGATGCCATACGTGTCAGGCATCCAAAGGACAATCACATTACACGAGCCTATACATTCCATTGTCGGTACCTGATTGCCCTTGGGAGGATTTGTCCATAGACGTTGTGCTAGGTCTTTCACGAACCAAACATGGATTGGACTCATTGTTTAGTGTGATCGACGGAGTCTCCAAGATGTCTCATTTCATACTATGAAAGAAGTCTCTCAATGTTACACATTTGCAAATTTATTCTTTCGAGAGGTTATGCGACTACATGGTGTCATAAAATCTATCACCTCAGATTGTGATACTAAGTTCCTCAGTCACTTTTGGAAGACTTTGTGGAGCAATTTGACACCAAGTTACAATTCATCAATGCATATCATTTGGAGATAGATGGGCAAACTAAGGTGGTGAATCGTACAATTGAGAACCTTATACGATGCATCTCGGGTGCTAAACCCAAACAGTGGAATTTTGCCTTGGCTTAGGTGGAATTCATGTTCAACAATATGCTAAACCGTTCCACCGACAAGTCTCTGTTTAAAGTTGTGTACGAAAAAAATACCTAAGCATACTCTTGATTTGGTTCCATTGCACAAGCTTCCATGCGTGAGCGTTACTGCAGAACATATGGCGGACCGAATCATAAGTATACACTCTGATGTTTAGGCCAAGTTATAAACATCCAATGAAAAATAAAAAGAAATGACTAACAAACATCGGCACCTGAAGGTGTTGAACGTGGGCGAGAACATCATGGTTCATCTACGTAAGAAGAGATTTCCAACCAAGACATACAATAAGCTAAAGAATAAGAAGATCGAACCGGTACCTATACTCTATAAGTTCAATGACAACTCCTACATTGTTGATCTTCCAGATGACATGGAGATCGAATGCACATTCAATGTAGTGGAATTTTATGAATATCATGAATCGACGCCGGAGGATAACTCAGGAATGAGTTTTTTTTTCAAGTGGAAGGAATTGATGTAAAACGGGTCGCAGAAGAATTCATAACTCAAATGGATAAAAGGAAAGAGCCAAAGAGAAATCGACAAAATTCAGCATAGTTTGACCGATCGACTGATTGAACTATCGCTAGAAATTTCAGCTTGGTCTCTAAACATTTTTTAGACTTTTCGACTGGTCGAGATCCATGGATCGATCGATCGAAATATTTAAATAATTAAGCTGAAGTCTTGGGACGATTTTGGACCTTTTTGACTGATCGATTCTTAGGTCGATTGATCGATTCAACCGTTCGAAGGACGACAGAGACTAGCACGTTTTTTCGATTTTCTTTACTTATTTGTTTAGGACTCTCTTAGTTGCATTTAGGGTTTGTTTTAGCATATATAATCCCTTCTACATTCATTTTTTTCATTATTCCTTATTATTCATCAATAAACATTTAAATTTTTATCTATTCTTCTTGTGGATTTGAGATTTTCTCTTGTGGACCCAAAGTGTTTATTGATCGAGGAAGATGGTGATCATCCCCATCACGTCCTTCCCTATGTCAGGGATGGACTCCCCACTTATCTTCTTATTGGTTAAAATTTAAGTGTCTCTTGGAATGTATATGGACATAGATACAATACAATTCGAAATTGTCCAAATTATTGACCTAACTTAGCTATGTTCATTTTATCATCCTGTCACTTGCCATATTGTGTTTAGAGGCTTTCAATCTTCCTATGGTCTTGAGCTTGCTATAGCTTGCTTCATATGCTAAGTATGGCTTTTCATCTAGAGAGGCTCGTCTCTTTTTTAGGAGCCTGTCGAGTTTTGTGTACAAATTTTTTTCTATGGCCAATGAAGGGGGCTCTCACCCTTCTTTTTTTTTTTTTTTAAGAAATATTGAAGCACACCACCATGTAACTTTGTTGTAGGCAATAATGTGCTCCCACCTTTCTGAAAAAGTTGTATAAGATTTTCTAACATTAACAAAGTTACAAGTGGTGTGCTCCCACCTTTTGAAGGCAAAAAAAAAAAAATAAAAAAATTTAAGAGTTCATCAATAGCTTTTCAATAGTATATTAGACCAACAAAAAGGATAATCGGCGCAAATTATGGTCGTTGGAAGCTATAGTATATGTTTAAACCCTTTTTAACTTAACCAAAGGGCTTCGGTTCGAATTTATGCAAGGGTAGTTATTAAGTTGTTCTCTACCCGACATTTGAAAAAAAAAAAAAAAAAAACCAGCTAGTTACCATCACACGTCGGTTATCTACTATCACTACTATCACGACAAAAGAAAAACAACTCATTTCGAGTCCTTGGACTAGAGCATGTTCACTAAGGATTGATCATCTTGTTGTGTAGTATGCCTTACTTTCTATTGCAGGAGCAATCAGGTTGACCAAGAAATTCCAAGCTCGATCGGAACTCACTATGATGTTCACAATCGACCGTGGAATTCCAGAGATGACCGTGACTCATTGTGATGATTTACGGTCGGTAGACCGTGGTGACCATCGGATTTGCGCAGATTTTCTCAAATAAGAGTATTTAAGCCTAGTTTTATATTAGAGCTTTTGATAATATTGAGTGTTTTCTCTTAAGGGGCAAAGGTTTTTGCTAAGGGAGAGGTTTCTAAACTTGTAAGTGGCTTGAGAAGGGATTTTCTCAAGAGATTTAGGGTGTTCTAGAGGTGCGCATCGCAAGGGGAGACCGGTTGAAGCTGTAATCGAATAAGGTGAGTGGTGTACTCTAAGGTTTTGATTATAGTGAAGATTTATGTCACTTTGTAACATGGTTTTTTTTTCGAAATGGTTTTCCATATAAAATATTATTGTTCATATTATGTGGTTGCTTGCTTGATTGTTTGGTTATTCTAGTATTGTTATTGTTTTATCTTCATTTTACGTACTTTCATAAAGTGCATGGATTGTCAATGATATTAGTTCCGAATTTCTAACACCTAGGGCTGATCCAAGTTCATTATTGGCTCGAAATTAAAGCTGGTTCACACAAAACACAAATGAAGTGCCCACATTCCATTAACTAATAATTTTCATTACACACCGGTATTATTGATATCTTACACACCTAGAAAATGCAAGTACCATGCCCGTGATTGAAGATACTTCAATGTTTGATTTTCAATTAAATACATCCGGGACTGACTACAAATAACACCTCGCAAGTTACTAAGATATAAGTTTGACCTTCACAGGAAAAAGTGGGCCCCATCATGCCAGTCTCTCCTTACGCCTGATCCCCAGATATGTGTCCCTGATCGCATGCATTTCAATGACAACATTGCCTATATCCATTCGCTCCACGGGAGATTCTGCTGAGCAAGACAGACCGATTTTGATCACTGAAACGAAGCACTCGTGGAAGGCACTTGCCATGTTGATGCTTCCTCCTTCTGAAAGCAACCGTGGATCTGCAATCTCCATCGCTCGTTCAGGAAATGCCGCCTTGGCTAATCGATGAAGGGTCAGATCATCTTTAAATGAGTCATCGGTGGGTCTCTTTCCCGTGAACATCTCCAACAAAAGGATTCCGTAACTGTAGACGTCTCCTTGTGTTGATGCTTTACCACCCATTCCATACTCTACCATGGATACAAGAATTATTTCTATTAACATTGCAAGTTCAATTACAAACGCGATTAAGCTGAATTACAAACATTTAGTTAAATCAAGAGATATGACAAATGTTTCCTTGTATTTGTTGTGAGAAAGCAGCCTCAATGTGAAATTGTCTCTTTTGAGTACAGCTTACAAAGTAAATTGAAATTTGGAACGTAAACACTAAGATAAATGCCAATGTATTTTGTTGATGCCAGTAAAAAATCTTTTTCCTTTGTAAAGCAATCTAAAAATACTTTTTAGCTCTTATTATTGTGTTTGGATGGCAGTTCTACCAAAATTCATCTCCTGAGATATTAGTTTTGGTAAATGAACAAAAGTTGAATTTCAGATAAAAAAGAGAGAAAAAAAATTTTCTGTGGACGAACATAGCTTGTTGCACACAAGGGACTGAATCGAGACAAGTCGGTCAAATTGTGAGCATTCTGTGACCCAAAAACAATCAGAAAAAAACAGGCAATCATATATAATCCTAATTAGAATTCATTTTTCAGGAGATGGTTTCCCAAAAAACAGTTTTTTAGCAGGAAATCATGCTCAGAAAATGTTTTTGAGCTGGCTCCAAAACAACCTCAGGCAGGTTCATTCATCAAGTTGGCCACAGTGTATGATACAACAGGACTACAGGCCTCAGTTTAAGAAACTTAGGCCCACGTAACGAGTAGACCAGCTTGAACTTTGATGCAAGAGAAAATACAGGGTCGGGGATCACCTGACAAGAGGGTTGGATGTTTCACACATGGCTGGGTCGTGCACTCGTGGGGGACTAATGACCTCCACCAGGAGTCAAATATTGTGGTGACCCCAACGGGAAATTTTGAGATGTCACAAGATTTGATTGGGCAATGTGCTACTTTATGAGCCACATAAAGCATGTTAGAAAGTTATTAGGTAAAACGTGCGCTCAGCTGTGCCATCTCTGACAACAGCAATTGGTGGTCACCATGCATTCTACAGGACTGTGGCAGCCATCCAATCAGTGATTGGCAGAGCGAACAGCTAGGGCATGTGTTCACATTAAGCCAGGAAAAAAAAAATCGCCACAACTGGGGGTTTGTAGTTGTACAATGGCTGAAATTTTTAGCTAAAATGAGATCGAACTCATTTTTAAGTGGCACCCAAACTAGCCGTGAGCATTTTCCCTCTTTCTCGCATCTCTCTGCAAAGAATTTTGGTTTGAAATGTGGAATTATGTTAGTTATGGTGCATTTGGTTGCACTAATCTAGAAATTCCATGATATTAATTCTGTACCAAATTAGACAGATTAATCATGAACTATCATGAAATTTAGTGATATTTGTTGCAACCAAACGCTTACATCAGTATCTACGAACTATCTTGATTAACATTTTTCAATCAATACATGTCTTGAGGAATAAAAGAACAAGAAAAGGGAAGGATGTTCATACCTGGTGATATATACCCAATGGAGCCCTTTACTCCAATGGAGTTGGTTTGATTTTGAGAAACAGATTGATAAAGGAACCTTGCCAATCCAAAATCACCGACATGTGCGCCCATGTCATCATCAAGAAGAACATTGCTGGGCTTCAGATCACGATGAATGACCGGTGCTTCACAATGGTTATGAAGATAATCAAGTGCTAAAGCCACATCAATGGCTATATTGACTCTTTGAATGAGATTCAAATTCCTCGACAGATGCTCCTGGATTCCAACTGGATACAACCACTTTTCTAGACTCCCATTAGGCATGTACTCGAAAACTAGAGCTTTAAAATCACTACCTTTAAAATCCGTGCTTGAGCAGACTGTTAAGATCTTAACAAGATTCCGATGCCGGATGGTTCTCAGTGCTTCGCACTCAGCCATGAAACTCTCAGAAGCTCCTGGCTGTTGAAGGTTGAGTACCTTCACTGCAATAACTGTTTCATTGCATTCTAAAAACCCTTTATACACTGAACCAAAGCTTCCCATACCAATCATATTAGCCGAAGAGAACCCATCCGTTGCTTTGAGGAGCTCCGCGTAAGAAAGCTTCAACCATTCATCTTCCATTGAAGACGCCGAAGAATGTTTCGTTCTTGAATTCCTTCTCCAGTAAAACACAGCGAAGAGAAAAGACAATAATAATAGACAGAAAATCAAAGATGTCATTGTTATTATTGCTTTGAAAGAAAGAGCTTTCTTCTTAGAAGCTTGTCTAGGGCATGCAGGCAGTTGTAGTTCCGGTATACCCCCACAGAGCTTGAAGTTTCCGATGATTGATATTGCACTTGCATTTCTGAAGACCCCGTCTTCAGGAACGTTGCCTTCTAGATTATTGAAAGATAGATTTAGATATTCGATAAAAGGAAATGTCTGTAAGTATTCCGGGATCGGCCCAGACAACTTATTTCTCGAAAGATCTAATGCTCGAAGGCCTTTCAAATTTCTTAAAGACATTGGAATGGTTCCTTGCAGAAAGTTACCCTTCATTTTTAGATATTCCATGCTTACACAACCACCTAGAGTGCTGGGAATTTCACCGGATATTTCATTGTCAGAGATGACTAGATTTCCCAGATTTTTCATTTGGCCAACTTCAGGAGGCAATGACCCTGTTAGGGAATTATGTGATAAATCGAGGAAGATTGATAGTGATGGAATACCAAAGATTTCTTTGGGTATGACGCCATTAAGATCATTGTAGGAAAGGTTTAGTAGTTGTAGGTTTGTACACCTCCCAAGGCTCGGAGGTATGCTTCCTTGTAAACCATTTCTGTCCAAGTTGAGTCGTGACAAGCCAGTGATGTTGCCAATGGAGGAAGGAATTTGCCCCAAAAGTCCATTTGAATTCAAGTTAAGTCCTTCCAACCTCCTAAGTTTCCCAACACCGACGGGAATGGCGCCAGTGAGAAAGTTCTCTCCCATACTGAAAGATGTTAAGCTCACAAGATTTTCAATCCCAGTTGGAATGCTTCCGAATATCAGGTTTTTATATAACGATAGAGTTCTTAGCTGTGTCGAGAGATTACCAATGGAAATGGGCAATACTCCACTGAGTTGATTCGAGCCAAGCTCTAGTTTCTCAAGAAGAGTGCAATTGGTCAATGAACTGAGGAAGCGCAAGTCATCTCCTTCCTTACTACCGAACCGATTATCATTTAAACCTAGCAAGTTAAGACACCGGAGGCTTCCTAGGTTGACAGGCAATGATCCGGAGAAATCATTATCGCCCAAATCAATGAATTCCAAACCCGAAGAATTGGATAGTGAAGCTGGCATGGATCCCGAAAATCGGTTTCCCCCTAAGAAGAGCTTTTTGAGATTTGGGAGAAGGAGGCCTAGAGCTGTAGGAAGTTCTCCGGAAAGATGATTACCAGCGCACGAGAAAGAAAGTAGTGATGAGAGATTGTAAAGTGAAGGAGGAATCATACCGGACAGGTTATTCCCTTGAAGATTAAGTGATTTAATGTCTGGCAATTGGCCAAGGTGGAAAGGAATGCTTCCACCCAGATGGTTTTCATATAGAGAAAGCACGATGAGAGATGTGAGGTTCCCCAACGAAGGCGGGATGCTTCCTTCGAGATAGTTCCTGCTAAGAGAGAGAAACGAGAGCTTTGAGAGGTAGCCAAGTCCAGCAGGCAATCTTTCTACGAGATGGTTCCCTTTTAAATCGATGGCCTTGAGTTCAGAACATCGGCTGATGTTGGACGGAATTTTTCCTCCCAACAAATTGTTGGTCAGATTGAGGTGCTGCAGATGTAACAGCCGACCGATTTCTTGGGGGATCTCACCATGAAAACTGTTGTCTGGGAGGACGATCTCTCTCAAGAAGGTGAGGTTTGCAATGTAGGGAGATATGGACCCTTCCAAGCTCTGGCTATGGAAGACCAAGCTTGTTACCCTTTGAATATGCCGGGGACTACACGTGATTCCACGCCACTCGCAGAAATGCAGACTATGATTCCATGAGCTCAAGGCATGGAGGGGATCATGGATTATACCGTCCTTGAATGCAAGCAAGGCGAGTCGGTCGGTCTCGTTCGGCAAGATCGTCGTAGCAGATTCCGAGCATGGGGAGTTCATGCACGAGAGGATGATCACGTGGAGGAGAAATGACCAAAATACCCCTGAACTTGGAAGTTGAAGCTCCATTGTTGGGGAAGGGAAGAAAGCAGGAATATGAGTAGAAAGCAGATGGCCAGTCCCTCCCATTTATATACATTGGCTAGGCTGTGGTGACATGAACAACCATAGTTCAAACACGGGAAATTGGGTCCGCTCACTCACCCTGCAATCTACACCGTCAAAAGAAAAAGTACGGCTGATGACCTAAGTAAACATACAGATGTGGCCCAACTAATGGGTGGATGGACCTGATCTTTTAGATTGGTCTTGTTCATGGCGGACTTCAGGTGTCCTGTACATGTGACAAGTTGGAGGGAGGGGTACATCGCATGCAGCCGGCTGCATAAATAAATACAACTGGGCTGTAACAATGGAGCGAAATGACCATGGCTAACTTCGATCAAGACAAACGACCAGGGGGATATTCCAGGAGCATATGCTATTTCGGGGAAGCCCTGCCCTGCCCTGCCTGGACGGAATCGGTCAAGGCAGGCAGGGGCCTTTGTGGGCCCACCGTGATTATAAATTTTATCCACTCGGTTCATCCTTTTTTCTAGATCATTCTAGGTTACGAGCCTAAAAATGAGGTAGATCCAAGGGTCAAGTGGACTACACAGTGGGGATTGAACGCACACCATTAAGAACTTCACGGGGTCTGCAGAAGTTTTGAACCTTAGATTTTTTTCTCTTCATCCAGGTCCGTGTAACCTTATATATATACAGTTTGGATGGAAAATAAACATAGCCCTGTGAAGGTTTCAACAGTGGGCATCATTATCACCACTGCTTCCCTTTGTGTGGTCCACTTGCCTCTTGGATCTTAGCCATTTATGGAATCATAAGCTGAAATGATATACTAAAATGGATTAACGGCGTGGATGAATTCCATACATCACGGTGGACCTCACAAAGCCCCTGCCTGGACTGACTAGCGTCTAGGCGAGGCAGGACGCAATCCGCTTCCCTGTTGCGGGCCATGTAGATAGGGCTGTAAACGGGCTAGTCTGGGTAGGTCTCGGCCCGGATTTTTAACTGGTCAGGCCGGCCCATTTTCAAAATTTAGATTTTTCAGGCCCAGGCCTGGCCCATTGACACCACTACATGTAAAGGCCGGGAGAGGAATAGGCATGGCCCCCGCCTCATCCAAGAAGGTGCAGCTTACTGTAGAGCCCACCTTGATGTACGTATTCTATGTCCACGCTGGCATCTATTTTTCCAAATCATTTTACTGCATGAGCTTGTAAATAAAACAGATCCAAATCTCAAGTAGACCATACTACTGGAAATGTGATCGGACATCCCACCATTAAGAACTTTATAGGCCAACCCTATATTTCCATAATGTTCATTTGCCATCCAACATGTTGATAAGGTCACACAAGCCGGGATGAGTAGAAAAATATTAGTTTGATTCAAACTTTTGTGGCTCCTGTTGTATAGTCCGCCTGCGATTTGCATATGCTTCATTTTTAGGCTCATATCCTAAAATAATATGGTGAAACGAATGGAATACTGCCTGAATAGAATACATGCATCAATGTGTGCTCAACAGTACTAAGGGCGCACCATCATGGGTGAGGCCAAGGTGGCACTTAAGTCGCTCAAGTAAAAGATGGATATCTGTTTTTATTTTTATTTTAGGAATATTTATGATTGGCCGCCTCAATATTCTATAACCCACCTACTTTTTAAGTTATTTAAAGTAAACCGCGTGCGGTTTAAAAAGATGGTTAGAAAACCCTTTGATGAGCTTAACTAACTGTTGGATGGAAGAGCACCGCTAAGATCTGCAAATGACCTTTTTGCCCTTAAGGCCATCTATTTTCACGAATCTAACCCTATTGATTGGGGACAACGTGCCAAATAGTTAGTGAGGCCCATGTCTATGTATACAATTGATTCAAACCGTCCATCCATTTTGTATGCTCATTTTAGGTCACAAGCCAAAAGAATGAGTTGGATATGTTTGCAAGTGGGCTCTAAGAAGGTTTCAACGATGAACAATTTTAGAATTATAAAATATAGTTTCCTAATGTGGTCCACTTGATCATTGGATCTACTTTATTTTCAAGGTCATACCCCAAAATGATATAGAAAAATGGGTGGACAGTGTGGATTTTTCACAAATATCATGGTGGGCCTCATCTAGCTTGCCATCCAAGGATGTTGAGCGGAGTTGGTGCGACCCTAGCATTAGCCAACAGGATGCAGCCTTAATAGGAGGGGCCACCTCAATGCATGTGTTGTATATTCATGCCGTCCAACCTTTAATAAGGTTACAAGAAAACTAGATGAAAGGAAAACAAATATGAGCTTGATCTAAAAAACGTTTGACCCACGAGAAGTTTTTATGGTCAAACACTTTTGTTTCCTATGTTTTGATCCATCTAAGATTTGAATCAGCTTATATTTTTGGGTCACGCGTTGAAATGATTTAAAAATATGGATAGACAGTGTGGATATATAATACATACATCAAGGTGGGCCCCACGATCAAGGCAACACCATGCATGGTGAGACTAAGGTCGCACCTAATCCATTCCCCCAAGGGTTTTTTTTAGTACAAAAGCATCATACTAAGATCTAATGTAGGCATTAGCATCCCACTTTCAAACCTTATCTTTTTTAGCCCTCATGGTAGTTTTCGTTTTTTTTTTGTTTTTTTCTTTTCAGACAAAAATGTCCATCTGCAAGTCATCCGCTCGTATGACGGTAGTTTGTCCCGAAAGTCTAAAGGACATTTTGAAAAAGGAGTTATGGGCCCCACTAAATTAAGTATTGGGCCCACCGCTTTACTTATATAATCCGTTCACTTTAATCGGACAGCCTTGAACCCATAATAGGGTCTTTTCAAAAAACATTTGGAGCTCTCTATGATCCATAAATGCATTAGCGTTGTGCATTGATTCGAAACTTTTTCCTTTGGTGTGGTCCATCTGTGATGAGTTTTGCCCTCAAACGTGAGTTGATCGTATGAAATTAAAACCCCTTTCATGTGAACGAGTTTGATTTGCTCCAAGACATTCCAGTGGACCTCACATAGGATATCATGTGGGTTCAAAAGGTGGGGCTCTTGCGTGAGAAGGCCTTTTGGCCTCTTTCTTCATCTTCTTCACTTTTTTATAAGAGGGGGCCATATGAAGAGTCAAAGCTTCTTTGGCAGTTGGTAGTTGTAGGGATGGACACTACACTCCTTAGCAACGACGAAAAACTCTAGTCAACCTTCGACGAAGCTTCGGGCGCAAAAAAGAGAGTTTTTTTAAGTTCTCCAATCACAATCTTCGGTGTAGAAGCTATGGCGGTCAATGGTGGGTTCTTCATGTGTTGTGTTTATTTTTGTTGGTGGGTATCAATTGTGAGAGTTTGTGAAAGGGAGGTAGGTATGGTGATTTTATTGGATATGAATTGTGAGAGTTTGCGAAAGAGATAAGGGCACGGAAGAATGTTGTAATTAATTGATGAATTTTTGTAATGAAAGAATATCGTAATGAATGAATGTGATGAATGTTGTAATAGATAAATGTTTGTAGTAGATGACTGTTGTTATGGATAAATGTTGTCATGGAAGAATTTTTGTAATGGAAGAAAATTGAGATAGAAGAATATTGTGAGGGATGAATGTTGTGTTGTGGATTGTTGATATTCACTATGGATCGCCGATACACACTATGAATAGTTGATCCGACGAAAGCAATTATAATTTTTTCATTATAGGTTCGATTTGGGTGAACTTATGTTCGTTGGAAAGATAACTTGATGAACTTTCAAATGGCTTTAAAATCATCTCATTTTGACACTATTTGATTTTGCAAAAGTAAGCCCAAAGTTCATCAATGACTATGGATCGTTGATCCAAACAAAACGATCATAATTCCCTCGTTACATATTCGATTTAGGTGATAAATCGATGAACATTCAAATGGCTTTAGGTCACCCAAATCGGACATGTAACGAGGGAGTCATGCCGTTTTCATCGAATCTGCATGCTATCCATAATGTATTAACAATATATCCACAGTGTTTATTTGTCATCCAACCTGTTACAATGGTGACACAGACCCAAATGAAGGAAGGAGCAAAAATATCAGCTTGATACAAAACTTTTGTGGCCCACAAGCATTCAATCACCATTGTTTCTTGTAGTGTGGTCCACATGATATTTGCATATGTTTCACTTTTAGACCATGCCCTAAGCGGGTGTTTGTTTTTCAATTTCTCTATGTAGTAAATACATGCAAATTGGTAATAATTACCATTTACCCATGCTTAGTGTAGTGGTAAAAACATCCTTGTAAAAACCATTTGAAAAGAATTGTCGTAAATTCGTGGGGGCCATTGTGATGTCTGTGACATATCCACATTGTCCATTCATTATAATAGACATATTAGGGCATGAGCCAAAAAAAAAAGAGGCAAATCTTAAGCTCAAGTGGCCCACACCATAGAAAATCGTGATCATAAAAGGTTTTTGGAGACATGCCATAACATCAGCTTACAAACTGGATGGGTAGCATGGATAAGCCACATGTATCATACTGGCCCTACGTAAAATTTACACATCTCTCGATTTTAATGTCTAAAAAGTAAGCCATCGCATCATAGCAAACTGGGCTGGAATTACCTTAGTAATTAATCATTACTCATTTGCACGGAATTGAAAAACAAACACTCCCTAAAATGAAATGGCAGAACGAATGGACGACCTAGATATACAACACATACATCAAGGTGGGCCCACAGAAGTCTGTGATTCCTGGGCCTCACCCAATCCATGGTTCAGTGTATAATGCTCAATTACAAAGATAATAATAGCAAACCTGGATCCTCTGATCAAGATATCTCACTAGATGCTAGGATCTCCATGATGGCCCTGCAAATTATCTAGTTGTGGCAGCCAATTCATCCTCAACCATGTCCCTTCATGGATGTTGCATGGCTCAGAAATCGTACTCATTGGATGATGTTCACCATCTGATATGATTCCACTAATTAAATTTGGCCTGTCCGATTCTCTTTTCAAATATCTTAATGATCACCAATTGGATGGCTAAGATCCTCCAATCAGCCTGATTTTTATTTATTTTAGATGCTTGATGCACCATGAGATGAAAGATTTTGATGGCTTTAGCTTGATGAAATATTTGCTACATGTACACCTCTGTGAGGCCATGTGGACATGCGTTGAATGCCAATCGAGCGCAAGAAAATAATACTCAATGGATAATCGTAACCATATTGAATATGGACCACGGTCTATTGTACTTTTTCAACCTACCTTTTGTTGGCAACTGAATTGACGATTAAGATTGTCTAATATGTAGATTTTGGGCTATTGTCCATGGTTCATCCGTCCGGATTCACCACCAAGTACTTAGTTATGCCCGGTTTCAGTTCTTCCTGTAGTAAGCCCCTTCCTTGGGCTAATCTGTCAGGCAAGGCCCACCTGATGGACGTATCTGATTATTAACATGTATGTGATATTGGATGACATGCAGTCCAGATGGGCTACCCAGTCATACATACCCAACTCAGCCCAGGCCAAAGCCCAACCCAGCCAAAGGTATTATAGACTTGGTATGGCCAGACATGAGACAGCCCAGCCCAGCCCAGTAGCTCTGAACTTGTTAAGGCTCTTGTTACAGGGGAGTTGCTATGAATATGTGAACAAAGCTCTGTGCCGCCCAGCAATATCTGTATGCCATCAACTCCGTCCATCAGCTTTGCCAGCTCATGTTAGGAAGCTAGGCGAAAAGAAAAGGCAGATACAAAACTCGAGTGGACCACACCACAAGAAACAATGGGGATTGAGCGCCCACCATTGAAACCTTTTTCCCTTTATCCTTAGGGGAATCAACTTAGGAACGGGTTGGATGGCATATGAACATCATGGCGGGACCAAGAAGGTTTCAATGTTGGGCGTTTTTGTATCCACCTTGTCTTTTGATGTAGCCCACTTGAGTCAGATGTGCCTGTTTTTGCCTGATTTGGTGAAACTGATGGACAGATCGTTGATGTCAGGCAAATGTTGCAATGGTCCAAGTGAGCTGTAACATGAACTTCCGGTGGCCTGTGTTACTGGAAACTAGAGTCCCTAGTCCTAGTGAAGCAAACCCCTAGTTATCAAAACTCCTCTTCAGACTTCTTTTTTTTCCTTCTACACACTAGCCTAATTGATCAAACGTTTAAAACTTCATGTACTTCGAAACATACACTAAAGGTCCATCAATGCAGAATGAGCATATCTGGGCACAAAGTATTTTATACACACACCCACACACTCACGCACTCACCCCACACCACATGGGCACTTGATCCCTGATCGTGTTGAAACAAAAACTGTCTACCACCTGAGCCAAGGAGTCGGACCCATTTTCTTTGCACAACACTGAGCATGTATAACTATATATATATTTTTTTTTCATATATAACTATACTTGAGTTTGAAAGGAAGTAATATATTTACTTAAGAAACAGAAAAAAAAATTAGAACTCCCATAGAAAGTTTTAATGAATAATGGTAAGGTAGCAATACTAACTCACAAAATTTCATTAGTGCTATGATACACTACAAGAAATATGACTTTTACCAAGGAATTATTTCCTGGGTAAATGTCATAATTTCCTGGGTAAAAGTTATTACCAACGAAAATGTTCGTCGCAATTTTTTTGTCAAAACATCACCCTCGGGAAAAAGATTTACCAATGAAATTTTAAGTTTTTGTCGGTAAATAATTGACCATTTCCAACAAAAAATTTCCTTCGTAAAATTTCGTGGCTATTGTTTAATTCGTCGGTAATTATGCGACTATTACCGAGGAAGACTTTCCTTGGAAAAAAGCTATGACCAAGGAAATGTTTCCTCGGAAAAGGTAGTAGAATTACCTCTTCACCACCAACGAAATAATTACGTGGAACATCCAATATCCCTACCATTCAATATTTCTGTGGAACATCCAATATCCCTACCACCTGAAAGCATTCAATATCCCAATCACCCGATTGAATATTCAATCGTAATAATGTTTTGAATAAAATCGAAATGTCAATCCCACCAGTACATACAACCAATATAAAAAAAGAAAAAAATCAATCAGCACGAACATCCTCGCTATCACCAACAAACAATCTGCAAAATAAAACAAAATACAATATTAGTAATTAATAACTTATAAATAAAATATGCAATTAGGTGTTCATTTTTCTTTTTTAAATCACATTATGAAACTAAATACAACTTGAATTGAAGATTTAGATCATGTAGGCATACTCCATTCATCCATGCATACGTGATCTTGACCATGTGCAATTTCAACAGTTTGGGGCCCACCATTGATACCCCATGGATGGCACACCACTACTGTAAAGACAATCTTATCAATTCAAAATGTGGTCATCATGCATTCCTTAATCTTATCCGTCCATACATGGAAAGAGTGATTTGTGGACCATCTGAAGAATGAAGGAAGAATGAAGGATTATTAAATGGACATCTGCTTATGAGAAGAATGAAGGAACAAGGGAAAAAAAACAAAAAAGACCATCTGCTTTTTGGGGCAGGACTTGTGTTTGGACCATTTGGATTATTAAATGGACATCCACAATCTGTACAATTTGGACCATTGATCAGACATCCAAAATTGTCCAAATTGGACCATTGGTTTGGCGTCTAAAGCTGTCTAAATTTACCCTCTGATCTGACATCCAAAACTGACTAATTTGGACCATTAATCAGACGTCCAAAAATGGCCAAATCTGCCCATTTATTAGTCATAAATATGCTCAAATACGTCCAGTTTTGACGTGCAATATGTTCAATGTTTTATGTGTTCAAAGCATGCAAATCTGTCAACTGTTCTTTGTATTCAAATCATGTAAATCTGCCTACTGTTCATGTATTGAGAATTGCTTAAATCTGTCCATTGATTTTGTGCACAATCACACCTAAATCAATGGGATCCACCCAACCAATGTCCCAGATCTCCCACATGTTTCACATTGGTCAAATGTGCCGTGAATCCCTAATTCAATCTGGCTCGGCATGAATCTCGTTAGCACTTCTCATTGATGTTATGACCAATTCCAAGTGTGTAACCAAAGACCCAAATCAGATAAGGGCATCAACTTATGTTCTGAAACATGGATTTAGAGCCATACGAAATACCCATATCATAACCTGACATAGATACCTCAGCCTAACAGCAAGTACCAAGAATTATTGGATATGGATGTTGATATGGACACACAACATACAACCACAAGTCAATATCTTTCCAAGGCCGAGATTCAACATGCGCATGATTATACTCTCTGATACTTTGAAACAAGACTATATAAAACATACAAGGTAGCCATCCATATCCCATACCTGTATCATATCTCTGAAGATGCTTCTGCCTCATACATGTAAGAAAAAAAAAAACAAAAGAGTTATATGATGCTCAGGCTACATATGACAGTTGATATGCAGGCAATGAGAAATTCGAATAAAACTGACTAGATTGTGTAGCCTCGAAAAAGAAAAAAGATTGTGTTTTGCATATTGAATTCTGAGCTGTTCTACTCATTTGATCATAATCATAGAATCTATTATAATTCACCAAAAGTTATCTGATTCATATGATGCTAAAGACAAAGTATCCATTGATCTAATAACAGATGGATTATATTCGATAGCGCAATTTGCTTAGCCTAACAAACTACACATGTAAGACATGACTTCTGGTGTTCTACACTGTTCTATAAACTGAATGGATCAATCCACCACTTGGCCCATCATATCAATGGCTAGGATCAAAGAACCATGGACCCTACTTTTATAAACTGAAATTGGCCTAAAAGCAGTAAATTTACTTGAGAAAATCAACTATTCACATAACACTCTGAAAAAATAATAAGAAGAAAAGAAAAAAAAAAAAAGCAACCTAGGCAATCATTGACTCCTATTTTATAGTTTGGGAACTTATTCAGAATAAAACTTACGTCACTGGAACCGAAAGGACTGCATCCCTCTGCATTTTGTCCCCAAAATCACAACTCATCTCGTCATCAGTGCAACCTAAAGCTCTTTGTTCATCACCATTTCCACAATGTTAGCCCCCATATTTCCTACATATATATAGCAAAATAAATGAAGTAGAAATGGAATAGAAAACTAAGGGTAGCAAGTTTCACTAATAATTTCATTACTCTATCATAGATTATTTCTTAGACAAAAAAAATTTTAAAAAATGGAACATTTCAAGTTTACCCCTCTATTTGCAAAAGCAATTGCCATGATGGCTACAGCTTCCATGACCCATGATAGAGGATTCCACATAAATCCCCAAAACTTTAGTAATTTGCTTTCCCGTAAAAGTATTGATAAAAAGAGAAATCAAGGAGTGCCTAATGAAATCTGTCTAGCTCATTTCCTAAGTGCCATATGAAATGAGAACAAAGGAAAGCCAAGGTTGAATATGGCTTCCTAACATCTTTGCTATTCCAAGCTACATTGCATGTATAACGAAAGAGAAGTGAATTTCACATATGCACAGAAAATCAAAACAAAGAGGCTGAACCATGCAATAAGAACCCATTAGGAACTAACTTGATAGTAAGAAAGCTCATCACCATAGAAGTCAATGATGTTTTCTCACCACATTCCACTGCATCTTTATAGAACTCCTAACATTCTAGTGCATCCTTCATCCAATATACAAAAGGCATACTTCAATCTGCTAGCTTCAAGAGTAACAGAAACAAAGAAAGACATCCTATCAGAGAAAGAAAACTTGAACTAATATTTAAAAGCCCCTTTTATAGCAATTGAGATTTGCAAGCAAGAACATGCAGGTGGAATATCAGCCACCAACAAAAGTCGATTGTTCCCCAATAAATGTAACAAAAATAATTAAAAAAGAGTCAGCACGATTGAAGTAGGAATCACAGACATAATGGTAATATAACCTACTAATGCATGATAACAGTATTCCACCAGTGCAAATAATCTCTAGATCTAGAATTGCATCATCAACGCAACCATTCCATCAAAATTATCACTAGCAACCGAAGTCAATCAACTATAAACAACAGATCTTCTTCCATATCCCACTTGTTGATCTCAACTCAACCTCACTTCCAACAATGGTAGAATATGACTTTCAAGAAAGATTCCATTGTTCTTCACTGGTTTTTTTTTTCCGTTGGTAGTAGTGAAGTATATATATATATATATATATATATATATATATATATATATATATATATATATATATATATATATATATATAATCTAAAGTAAAATGTATTTGGAAATAACTGAGGTATCATGTATAAAGCATCAAGCTGTAGTGAACAGATAGAAGTTTTATGTATTTGGGGATTCTTATCCCCCTAATGTAAATCATATTATCCTTCTCTTAACAAAGATTGTGGCCTTATGTCAGCAAAAAAAAAAAAAAACAAGGACAAATTTCATTTAAATAAATGGACTATGAACTTACCTTACCATGGATAGCATTACCCGCACTCTAATTAATTCATAACTTCAGCCAAAGCAACATTCACCATCCTAATAAATGTGGAAATTCAGGATCAACAACGAAACATACTATAATCATCTCAAAACTCCACCTAATTTAAAACATCAGCACATAAAGGACAACTAACAACCCACAGTTGGTTGCAAGCTAAATATTCACCAATTTGTCATTTGTGTACAGCATCCTAGCCATGGGCCCTCCCTTGAAGATCACTTGGTGCAAAAAACAGAGTACGCCACACCATCAAAATCAATGAAATACTGGCAATGTGCCTCAACATACAGGCGTTATCCATCTCAAAAATGGATCGCCCTAATTTTCAAGAAAAGACATTCAAGGCAGGGCCCATACATGAATCATATCTCGAATTTCCACATACAAAAAAAAATAATCAGCATAATTAAAATAACAAGCAAATAAAACCTAAGGGCATCCAAACAAATCATCCCAATTGAGAGATGCTTACATTAACTGCAACATCGTAGTCCAAAGCACCGCATCCCTTTGAGGGATTTCATCAAACATGCACGTAGCGTTCATCCAAATCCACGATTTGGATGGGATTGCACAATCGAAAAATCACTCTTCTTCTTCTCTACTAGAGCCGCTGAGCTTTTCTTTTGAAAATGAGAGGGTTGCAGTAGAGGGGCGAAGTGAAATGGGGGTTGCAAGAGCGCTTCCAGTAAATGAGAGGGTTCCACCAAACTACGTTTATTAGTGGTATGCCTGCTCGCCCCTCTCTCTCCAAAAACTTCCAGTCTTGAAGGCCCAGGCGATCTGTTAATATAAGCGATTGGGGTTTTTTTTTCTGAACATTAGCCTGTTTTTTTATTATTTATTTACGCACACACCCACACACTTCACATGCACATAACCTCACACACACACACACACACACACACACACACACACACACCACAATGGGTGCTCGAACCAGTGACCTCATGTTGAAACTTGAGTCTAGCACTGAGGCACGGCAACAGGTGCAAATAAATAGGGTCAGGTCAGCCTGACTCCCATTCGCTCGGCCAAGTACTATACCTTATAGGCTTAGTAAGAATGCAAAAAGAATACCCCTAGTGAAGAGGGAAACATGTATTGCACTAATTATGGTTAGGAGTTCTCTATAAAGCTGGCTAACTCTATTAATCAACCACTAAGCCTGTGACAATCCGCTGCATACTACCATTGTCTTCTCTTCACACTCGTAATGCTCGTCAAGGCTATTCTCATTCAGCCGGACTAATTAATGACTGAACCATGTAGTCATGGGTGGCAATAGATAGTCCGAGAACTTTTCTCATTCCGTCCGACTACTTGATGACTGACTCATGTAGGTATGGATGTGTGAGTGGAGAGGCAATGACTGCAAGGGATAGGATAAGACGACAAGACCATGTAAGTGGAGAAGCAATGACCGCTAGGCAGTTTTAAAAAGCAGATTCCATCAATGAGGGATACCCAACGAAGCTCTCATATTAGAGTATTTCAGGTCTTTGATCATTTGGACTCTTTCACCATCTCCTTAACCATCAACAGTATTTTTTTTTTTTTTTGTGAAAATTCTTCCACCAAAACATGGCATAATTGTACCATGATCCGAACCGTCCAGTTGCTAACCGAATTGCAGACAAGAGCATAACGGAAAATTGCATTGAGAAGAATAATATTAACCATTGGGTTTGTCTTTCAATTTTGTACAACTCACTGTTTTACTCTCACTATTCATTCGATGGGCATTAGTTGGATGGCTATGATTGCTTTATCAGCGTCATTTAATTACATGCTCCATCCATAATGGGACCCACAATTTGGACAGTCTCAATAGGATGTTCATCGGTGCCCATGTGAGGAGGACAAGCCTAACCCCCATTATATAATGGATGCTAAACTGAGTGCCAATAGAGCTTTAAATCTAACTTAAATAGATGGACAATGCAATTGAATCTCTCTAAAAAAAAGAAATAAACTAAATTTTCTCTAATTAGCAATTAGAGATACATAAATCTTTTGAAAAGGAGGCAACATATGAATGAAAATGGTGTTGAGGCGATGGACATTTCCTTATTGGAAACATCCATCTCTCCCCTCTTAAGTGCCTGCATGGTGAAGCCTAATTTCCCTAGGCTTTTGATAATGCATTTGTGTAGTGTTATCTATATAATGGGTACATAGCTAAGTAGAGAGAGGTGCATCATCTTTCGTCGATTTTAGGTGAGAGATTCATTATATAGTAGAAAAGTGATAGAGAAAAGTAAGCTTGGTATTTTTAATTTTCTTTATTATAGTGAAGAAGAAAGTTTTATGTTGCTACTCTGTAAATATAAGTATATTGTCAAACTCATAAATCTCCATATCTCTTATCCCTTGTTATTTTCTTTGATCCTTGGATTTTTTTGTTTGACATTTTCTTTTGTAATTTCTGCTTTGCTTGAACTAATTATGTGTAGGTGTTTTTTTGCAAAAAAAATAAATAAAAATAAATAAAAAATAAAAAATAAAAAAATAAAAAAATTAATGATCTTAATAATCTACAATATCCAAAATGTTGAGAATCATTAACATGTCATAATTTAATTAGATTACTTGGTTATTAGGCATGCTTTAGTTGAGTTAACTAAGGAAAGTGGTTAGGTATTTTTCTTCTTAGAATTGTGGTGTTAGTAAAGTTAAAAGACTTATCTTTCATATTCAGGCTTATGATAGTACACATACAACAACATTAAAAACTCTCTCATCTTTTATTTTTGAATTAAGTAGTTTTTATCTTTTTGTATCTTCTCCTGCTTTATCTATACTCTCTTCTTTTATCTTTCATTTTTCATCTCCATTTCTCCATGGCCCTACTAATGTAAATTTTTACATGGTATCAGAATAATGTTGGTAAATAAATCGATAATTTTCCCAAGTTTATTTCACTTCCATTTTATATTAGTTTTCAATTTTTACAGTATCAACAACCACAATTTTGATTTGGACATATCCATGGCAGGCGTCTCCTGATAAGCAACTGATATCTCTCCCACGTGTACCTATTAACATGTGTCCCATTAGAAAGTGGGGCGCGGCTTCCACCTACGTTGGCGGATCCCTGACTGTGTGGCCCACCATGATGTATTTTCCTTACATCCATGCCGTCCATCCGTTTTTACAGCTCATTTTAGTGCATATTTGCAAACATTAAGTATATCTAAATCTTAGGTGGGCTCCACCACAGAAAACTATGGTGATTGGATAACCACCCTTAAAAACTTCTTGGGAGCCACGGAATGTTTCTTTTACTTACAACCTGTTGAAAAGTTTGAAAGAACTGGATGAAGTGACCACACAAATATCAACTCGATCCAAAACTTTCGTGGCCCAAAAGAAGTTTTTAATGGTCAATCATGAATTTGTTTGTAGTGTGGTCCACCAGAGATTTCGATCTTCTTCATTTTTTTTTATCAATGTATAAAATAAGTTTTCATAAAGGATGGATGGAGTGGATTTAAGGAACATACGTCAATGTGGGCCCCACGGTCAGGGATCCACCGACTTCGGTGGATCCGGTGGATCCCCGGCCCGCCCGGGAAAGTAACTTCGCGCGAGTACGGGCGCGAGTAACTGAGTAAGATGTAACCCTATCCACATCACAGAAAAAGTGCAAGCGCAAAAATGTCACTCATCCACGTGTATCTTGTCATTCTCCTCGGGCGCGACTTAGATCCAGTGTCTGTCGCCGCCCACAGTGGCCCACAAGATTAGTGATTCTATGATCTGAACCGTCCATGATGTATAATTTACACCATATGTGATAATGAATGATTATTACCCTTCTTTATGAACATGAATTTAGAACAATGAAAAACAAATCTTTAATGGGTGGAATTCAACTCTAGAATTCAAAGGTTAGGATCATAGAAAAATCATTATTATGAAAAAATATCTTATTTGTAGAAGTAAAGAAAATATGGACGGTTCAAATGGTTATTCCATCTCAGAATGAGGGCCTCATTGAGTGGTGACATACGCAGGATTCTGAGTCGCGATGAACACTAAACTAACTCCTCCTCAAGTATCTATCCGCTGCCTCCCAATCTCCATCGTCTACTATACTCTCTTTCCCTTATCCTTCGCACCCCCGGCGCTCGTTAGCACTCCTTAATGGCCTCCTCTCGCCCTCCTCCACCAAAGCCCCTCGACCTCGAAATCACGATCGTGTCAGCCAAACACCTCAAGAACGTAAACTGGCGGAACGGCGAGCTCAAGCCCTACGCCGTCTTCTGGCTCGACCCGGACCGGAAACTCGCCACCAAACCTGACGACTCGGGCTCGACTCGGCCGGTCTGGAATGAGCGGTTCACCCTCGCCATCAACCCCCCCCTCCATGACTCCTTCCTCACCCTCGAGATCTTCCACTCCAAGCCCTCCGAAACCCCCAAACCCCTCGTCGGGTCCGTCCGCTACCCGATCAAGGACCTGGTCGACTCGGACGATTCGAACAGAGTCATAACCATCGAGCTACGCCGCCCGTCGGGTCGCCCTCATGGCAAGATCCGGGTAAAACTCGCCGTCCGGGAGCGCCCTGTTCATCCCACGCCGGATTACCATATTGCCCCTCCTTCCGGTTATTATTACTCAAGCGCCCCTCCACCGCCACCGGCCCGTGATTACAGAGGTGGGTTCTCACCATCTTCGTACGGGAACCCTCTCCCGCCTCCGCCAGTCCCACCGCCACAATCTCAGTATCCATATGGGAATTATGCCGACCCATACTCTGGGTACTATTCTGGATACTACTCGCCAACACCGCCGCCACCACCGAGGCCATTCTTCGATCGGGTGCCTGGTTATGGTGGCGGGCAGGGCGGGCCATCTGCGCCCGTGGATTTCTCATCGTCGGCACCATCAGGTGCTTCTTTATATGAGCAGAAGCCGAAGGGGGGTAAAATGGGATTTGGCACTGGTCTGGCCGTTGGGGCTGTAGCAGGGGCTTTGGGTGGTTTGGCATTGGAGGAAGGGCTGAAGTATGAAGAAGCGAAGATTGCCGAGAGGGTTGAGAGTGATCTGGCAGGCAGGGATGATTACAGCGATTACCACGGTGATTACTGAAATGGGTTTGGGTTTGCAAGGGGTATGATCAAATAATTCGGAGTGTTTGGTTTTTTTTATCATGTGTTCCAAACTTGTGTGCTGTGTATATAATCTATGACGCTTTTATGCTTGTGGGTCTTGCAAAACATGGCAAATTATGGTAACCAGATAGAGAATGTATGGAATTTATGTCAGTTTCAGGCTTTTCATGGAATGGAAGGATTCAAGATTCGGCTTTATTGAGTTGTTTGTAGTGATGGATGTTCTAATTTTAGTTATATTGGATATGATTTGAAGTGTAGATTCATCGCATAAAGAAAATGCTCTTTGAAGTGTGGATTGTTGGTTTTGGTGCTTTTTCAGGTTTGTTTGATTCAACATTGAAGAAGCCATTTCATGGATTGGGATATTTGTGTTTGTGTTGTTGGGTTGAAAACAACAATGAGAGGTAGATTATTGATTTTGGAGTGTTTGTCAGTTGATTTGAGTAGATGTTGAAGAACCCGTTTCATGCTTTGGAGCTTTCTTTTGTGTTTGTCTGTCATTGATTTGAAAGAGATGGGTTTGTTGTTTCTGGTTTTTGGATCAGTTGGCACGTATTTATGGTAATTGTTAGCAAGCAGCGAAAGATCAACCCAAAAGATCAAGAGAAAGCATAGGAACAGAGGAAAACACAAGCTGGTTTTGGGCACTTTTGACATGCTGAAACGCTTATCTTGGAAGGCTTTGAATTCTATGTGGGTAAGGATGTGATGCAAGAGGCATGAGGTTTTAAGAATGGTAATGCAGGCCCTCCATCTTTCCAGCACTTGGCTGCATGTGAGTTGAACTGTGCAAGCATTCAGTTCAATTAATAGGAAATAGCAAAATGATTAATGTTGTTTCTCCTAGTATTGTTAATGAGGAAGTGGCCCTCAAATTGCAGTTAAATTCCTTTCGTATCCAGATTGAATGCGATGTAATTGCAATTTTGTGCCTAGTGTCACAGATTTTGCTAACTCCTTAGCACCCTCCCTTGACTGTGCGGCAATCACGCAATGCTCTAACACAATTGGAGTCAGCTTAACACCCACTCGTACCAATCACGCAATGCGCCAATGCAATTGAAGCCAGTTTAACTCCCACTTGTACCAATCACGCAATGCTCCAACTCAATTGGAGTCAGCTTAACTCCCACTTGTCCCACGAAGCATCAGAATCCAAGGGCTTAGTGAGAATGCAATAGAATAGAAGATGGTAAATGAGCGAGTTCATATTCCACTATGAGCAGAATGCAACTCTAAGAAGTTGAGTCCCAAATGAGGGGGACTCCCCTTTATATAATTTAGGAACTCTTTAGAAACCCTACATCAATTGCTTGGATTCTGCCACTAGGCACTCATCCAATGGCCAAGAAATCTTCTAGTTGTTCCAATACTCTCCTAGTTATAAAACTCATTAGAGAACTCCGAAACTTTCCAGAGATCTCTACACAACTCTACCATAGTGTAGACTATTCTAGAGTTCTCTACATTATACAAGAATACTCTAGATTATTCTAGATGTCTCTTCACACTGTAAAATATTGAGCTGAAATGGCTATGTCCATGCACGAGCCTTGACGCCCATGTCACTAGACCCTTGAAGATGCATAGAAGATGTTGAATTGGGCGTCTCTTGAGTTTTGACTTGGTCTTGGACTAGGATGAGTGTTAATTTGCTTGTTTTGTGGAGTTCACCTCTAGTTGACTTTATGTTGGATGGCAGCTTCACCTCTAGCGGACTTTATGTTAGATGGCAGCCCGCTGCTGTGAAGAAAAACAGAGCTATGTTGGTTTTTGTCGAGTGTTCTCTTAGTTGAACAAGTGTGAGTTGGAGCCTGAAGGGATTCGGGCGTCGGAAATGGAGAGCTGAAATATTTGTTTCAGATTGTTAGTAAGTATAAGAATGAAAGAGCACGAGTTGAAGCGGTAGTGTTGCCATTGTAAAAGGTTTGTAGTAGCAGTAGCAGCAGTGCGAATGGGAAGATGGATTGTTGCAGTGTTAGAAGTTTTGTGCAATTAGGTTCTCTAAAGATGAGGATGCATCATTTATTATTATTATTTTTTAACAATTTTATAAAACTGGCTAGTCTTTAGGGAACCTGGTAAGAGGTACTTGGTGGGAGACTGTTATAGGTAAGACAAATCGCGATTTCTCCATCTCAATATGGTTTATAGATTCGGAATGAGTCTGAGGTGCAGTAGCTCTTAGCCTCTTACTATGGCTAGATTTAGCAAAAGAGTGTATCATGATGCAGATGAATCACCTACAACCTAATTGCTTGGGCCATGGTGCTCATCGGGAACCATGCCCAATGGGGTGTTTAATGGGTACATAGATATTGCAGTAGATGCATTTGTGCTTCACCACATTCTCAAGGAAGCCAACCATTTGGCCATACCCTTACGTCCAAAATCTGATGATTAGAGGAATCCTTTTCTGCATTGAAGTGTTCTTGGGTTCTCAGGTTTGCGGATCAATTTGGTGTGGTGTTGGAAGATTTGCTGACAAAGCATTTAGGCATGAAAAGAAAGAGGGGCCCTTCAAGTAGTAGTCGAACCCAAGGGCATAGCTACAGCGTTGGCATTATTCTAAGCAGATATGATCCAATCTCATCCGTACCAATCGTCAAGGTGGGCATAAATTAAAGATGTCAGCTAGGGTTACTATTTTGATACTATGGTAATCTGTATTGTAATGCTTTTCAAAGCATGTACACCTTTCATGATTGACAAGGCCCTGATGCATTAGAATGTAATGTTGTCCTGGTTAGGGGCGCAACTCGGGTGGTTAGGTCGGATTGAGGGTACACCCAACCCAACCTGACCTCAAGAGGCCCTGACTGAATTCCAACCCGAGGTGCCCAACCCAAAACTAACCTGAATTCCTCTATACTTCTCCCAACTGGACTTGACCCAAATACGTGTGATTATTCCCAATCAGATCGAACCTGGTCTGCATTATACTCTCTATGAAGGAATTTCCTTGGGCAAGGCACAGCCTCATTTTGCAGATTTCATCTGCTTGATTGGAGTAAAGTCTGCAAGCCTTACTAGGCAGGGCTGGTGTCAAAAGTGTTGAGGCCATGAATGAAGGGCTCTTGTGCAAGTGAGTTTGGAGGTTTTGCATAGAAGATCTTAGTCTTTGGAGCTCCATTATCAAGGCAAATATGGAGTTTCTTCTTTCGGTTGGCGAACTAAACTCTCCTCTTTGTACAGAGCTTCTTCCTTTTGGAAATAGTGGCCTAGTTGGAAAACAAGGAATTTGCTTTTGGGATGATATTTGGGTGGGAGATCACCCCCTGAGATCAGTTTCTCCCAATTTGGCGGCCTTTTGTCCCTCAAACAGTATCTCATTTGCACTGTTTCAGTGGTGAAGGCGCATTAGGAATTTGGATTCCCCCTTGTAGACAGGATCTGAACGAGCCGGAAGAAGAGGAATTTCTCCACCTTTTGCAGAGGCTTGAAGGCGTCTCTCCATGCCTGGGTACAGCAGATTCTTTAGTCTGGTGCAGAGATAAATCGGGTTCTTTTTCTGTGAAATCTATTTATGACCACGCCAGGTTTGCCCCTAACCCCACCGCTTGCAACCATATGGTTCACAGTTGGAGATATGGAGCCCTGCCCAAAGTTACTGCTTTTGCACGGCTTGTGGGGAGAAATAGAGTCCTCACCACCGGTAATTTGTAAAAAAGGGGCCTGATCATTCCAAATGTGTGCCACCTTTACGAGAAGAATGCAGAATCGGTTAATCACATCTTCATCATTTGCCCTTTCGCCTCAAGGTTGTGGGACAACATTCTAAAGTTCTTCAATATAGGCTGGGCTATGATGAACTCAGTGGAGAGTGGACGGCTTAGTCTCTTGGCATGAGGGAATGTCGATCGAGTCGGGAAGAGTCAAATGGAGAAAGGCCATGCTGGCAGTCCTCTGGACTGTTTCGGGGTAGAGAAGTGATCGCTGTTTTAGGAACGTAAATGGGTCCGTTCTGGCAGCAATCAGTAAAGTGTTTTTGTTTTGAAGGGACTGTTTATGGTGAATTTTCTTTCCCTTGCTGCTGTATTCTTTTGCCTTTTCAATATAATAAGTTCTTTGCCCTTTAAAAAAAAAAAACTTTGCTCAACCCAAGCACAACCCAAATTCGAATTGGATTGGCGTTTTCCAACCCAAACCCAACCTGATGACCTAGACAACCTGAGCCAACCTGACCTGAACTCGGGTTGGGTCAATCGGATTTGAGTTGACCCAAACCCAAGTCGCAGACCAAACCAAAGTTACAGACCTAGACCTGATGTTGCCATTTCATACAAGTAGGGGCCCATCGGTACAGCATGTTATGGGAATAACCGGAGCTGAACTGATAAGGAGCGCAGCTCATAGGCCCAGGCCCAGATTCATTAGCTCGGCTACCTGTGATGTCTACCCTTCGCAAGGAAGAGAGCTAAGGACCATAGCCGAGCCGACTTACCGGTTCGGCCTCAGCGGCAGTTAGGCCAGATATGCAAGAGCGGACTCAGGTCAGCCCGTCTAACATCTCAGCTGACCCGATCATCAGGTCGGCCTCGGTCCCGCCTTCCAGCAACCACCGACCTGGATCACCGCCGAGTTAATCGCAGGCGAAAGACCAGGGACGTGGCTGAGGGGAACAGACACGTCACTAGCCATTATGGGCGCAATACACAACTTCGAGAATCATGCCACTCGACAGGAATCTCTCCCATAGCCACGCCAATGGCCCACAATTACTCCTCCGATAGCTATAAACCGAGAGCTCCACCTCCATTTGAAGGTACGCAATCTCTGGCACCGAAAGTTATCTTGCATCCTTCACTCAATCCCATTTGACTTAGGCATCGGAGGACTAACAACCGGTCTCCGGCCACCCTTTTAGCCACTGTTTGTGCTGTACAGGCTCAAGCTTTTCAGATCCAGCCGGACCATCAGCGAAGGATTATCACTGTAGGGTGACTTCTTGCCCGGCTCATCTGTTGTCCAGGAGTCAGTAACAACACAGCATAATGTCTCTGAGATCTGAATCTTATGTTTTTACTTCAGGGTTGTTCATAGAAGCACATTAAAACCTTGGCATCTGGCAAAGCTAGCGACAGGAAATAAGATGCTGTCTTTAGAAGGTTGCACAAAGCCTGAACTGAACTTGCAATGGATTCGGATGTGGAAGCAGGGAAGAATCTATTTCAAAGGGTTAGCAAGTATAAACATACATGAAGTGGAAGCAGGACTGCGAGTCTGAAGCCAAGTTCAAAGCAAGAGCTACACTTGGTTAGAAGGATTGTGCAACAGAGGAAAAGTGAGGAAACTAACAACCTTCTGTCTGCTTAGAAATTGGAAACCTAAGAGACTTGTGCTAATGAATGTGCCCATATGGCCTCATGGTCGATATGGCCCCCACGATTACCGATCAGATCTATGGCATGTTCCACCTTTTATTAGTGGGGCCCATTACTGATTGGATCTATAGCATGTTATACCCATTTTATTAGTGGGACCCATTACTGATTGGATCTATAGCATGTTATACCCATTTTATTAGTGGGACCCATAGTCTGATTGGCTCTGGAAACAGGCCCATAGGATCTGATTGGCCAGATTTTTGGGTGATGAACCTGAGAGGGTGTGGTGCCCACCCACTTGATGTGATATGGGACAATGGACAATGGGTGCTGATTGCAGCACCCATGGGTGGGGACTGGGGAGCCAGACCTTTAATCGTATTGCTCCCACCTGGATGTAGGATACCGCCATAATCTTCAGAATGGTAAGTCAGTAGATTACTTCCAATATATTATGTTTGTGCAGCCTCCACCCTGTCCAATAGGTCGGTCTCACCTTGTGAAAAAAATCAGGCCATCCACTCATCAGGTCTGCGATACTTGTATTTTGTTATTTATTAGCAGCCATACATTATTTTCTACCGGGTGGCTCACCTGATGAGTGGATGGGCTGATTCTTGCACAAGGTAATCCTCATGGTGGGGCCATTGGTCGGGTTGAATGTTGCACTTACATGATAGATTGATAGTTATCCGTTCGGTGGATGTGTATTGTGATCCAAAGTTATACATGCCTATATGCAGCGTACGTTGAGGACATTTTTAAATTACTTAATAATGCATAGTTCAAAGAAAACTAATTGCATGCAATTTAGGCCCTTTGCTACTTGTTATTAGAGATGTACATGAGGCAAGCTAGCTCGGTTGGCTTGCTCGACTCAGTTCGAACCAGCTCGATTCGACTTGGTTCCGACGTTGGGTTCAAAGTGAGTCAAGCCACTTTTTTCCAGCTAAAAAATTTTCGAGCTGTGTTCTCGGAGCTCGGCCCATGTTGATTCAATTCGAGTTTGGCTCAACTCATGTAGTTGAAAAGTGTGGTTTTTTAGTCCATATCATATGTGAGCAAAGGAATGAAAGGAAAAGTTGTCCATAAAAGCAATAATAAGAAGTGTCAACAGGCCTGGGTTACCTTTGAGCTGGGATTTTGAACTTGTTTAGGCTTAGATTTTGGGCTGGGCCTATTCAAATTGCTTGAAATCCGCTCGAAAGGCCGACTGAACCAAGCCAAGCATGCTATTCCAGCACGATGGCTGGGCTGAGCTGAGCTAGAACCAGGATTGTCTATTGAGCTGAGCTAGGCCCAGCTCAAGTCTTCATTCAGCTCGGCTCAGTGTACAGCTCTACTTGTTATAAGTTGGATGTGAATCGGCCAAGTCGGGGTGACTCGGGTGACTCATCTGGGTCAGGTCTGACTGAATCCGAGTTGATTCAGACGAGTCACTTGGGACCCACTTGAGTCTTTAAACTATGCTTGGAAATGAGGATCTTCTTTTAAGGACGAATTTGTGCTCTTAACTTCCATGGCTGGATAGGATCCCATCTATGGAGGTCATGCTTTAGTGACACAAGCTGTTGATCTGATGGGCCCCAGCTTAGATTAAGGGTGGTGGCACAAAAATCTTTGAGATTGGAAAATCCTAACCGTCTAATCAGTGTCCCACGAATAGGCCATCATGAAACAAAGAGTCCGCATTCAACCAAATTGGCCAAATGTGAAACGGTGAGGATCTTTCAATATCAGAGGCTCTGGTTCATCACTGTCCATGGAGGGGCACCATTGGATGGACCATACCCAACAAATCTCGTAAGTGGGACCACCCTTCCAATCTGTGCCTTGAAAATAGACAGTTGAGAGTAACGGTTCACATTCAACTAAGAAGGCAAATGACACCAAATACAGACTTCTAATCTAAAATCTCACCGATCAAGTAATTTTAACCGTCCAATTGATGGCTATGAAAATCGACGGTTGCAAGTAAAATCGCGAGCATTCTAAATTCCAGGGGTAAAATCAGATGGTCAATATCATGTTCTCAGTGATTTTTAGATTGCTTAGGTTAGTGATTGGGAGTATCGGGGCTGGAAATGGTCGCCTTTTAAAATGGTGGTGGACTATCATAGTACCGAAAGAACGGACTCGGATTCGGTAGTGGCCCCTCCAGTACCGAGTTCAGTAGTGGTCGGTACTGGTTGAAGCTATGTGGGCCCCACCATGATGTACGTTATTTATCCACGCCATCCTTCCATTTTTCAAGCTCATTTTACCGCATCATTTCCACTATGAGCTAGATCGAAAGCTCACGTGGACCACACCACAAGGAAACAGTGGAAATTGAATGCCCACCGTTGAAAACTTCTTGTGACGTACAGAAGTTTTGGATCAAGCTGATTTTTGTGTTGTCCCTTAATCCAGGGTTATGTGACTTTATGAAAAGGTTGGATGGCAAATAAACATCGCCTCGGACCCTTTGAAGATTTCAATGATGGGCATCGCTATGCCCACTGCTTCCTATGGTGTGGTCCACTTGAGCTTTTGAGCTTCTTGGTTTTTTGCATAATTTTCTAAAATGAGCACGCAAGATGAATGGACGGGGTGGATGAAACATATACATCATGGTGGGGCCCACAGAGCTTTTCCAGTACCGAGCTCGGTTATGGAGGAGTCACTACCGAATCCGAATCCCAAAAGAACTCTCTCTTTCCTCCTCTCTCCTCTCTCTACCCACGAAAAACGATCAAACGCAACATAGACCTATCAAATCACTTGGGGCGAAAACCAGGACGGTCCGTTCATCAGGTGGGTTAGATTGTTGACATCAAGAACGGTCCACCTTCTGATTGCATTGTTCCAATTGATGATCTTCATGGCATGGTCCACCCTTTTAACAGCTTGGATGGTCCATCAGATGTTCCAATTGCAAGTGATACTACAATGCTCTCAGAAAGACCATATGTAGTCCATATTTCATGGGACCCTTGAGAGCCCCATCAATCAACATGGGCCATCCATTAGATCTAGTGTGGTTCTTCTCTGCAAAAAATTTGCTGATCGGATGATTCCAACCGTCTGATTAATCTAGTAGCCCGTAAGAGCATTGTATAATGAAGTTTTCTAGATATCCATTGGATCTGGGTCGTGTCTAGTGATCCAAATCATTGATGTTAACAATTAAGGTTTCCCACCCAAAAACATTCAGGATTATAAAATTCTAGACTTTCAAATCAATGGCCCCCCAAAACAGCAGTTAAGAAAACGGTCCATATTCAATGAAAAGTAAAACAATCTAATGACTTAGGTATTCCAATTTGGGTTTCATCACTAGGTATATTTCGTCCATCAACGTTAAGGCCCCTCCTGTAGACAGTTTGGATTATCGAACGCACCCCAGATCCAATGGATATAGTCCTAATTGTATTGTAAATTTGAATACATGGGGATGTATTCTAGCAAATCTCTTGTATCATACTTCCTACTGGGGGAGGAATTATACATCCCCCACCCTAGAATTTACTAAGTGTTTTTGTTCTGACATGTGGGCCCATGGTTCAAGTGGATGGACAATGCCCTAAAATTTTAACAGGTTGGAAGATCCAAGCCACCACATTGGAAATTTTTTCCTTCAATTGAATGTGGACTATAGTTGTACATATCTCTTTGTAGGAATCTAGCCGTAGGCCACAAATAAAATGGTCAAGATGCTCTTATTGATCATTTCTTTTATAGGGATGTTCTAGAAAGATGAGTCAGGATCTCGCAGACTAATTTAGGTGCATGCTCCTACTCTTGAATACATTGGGCATTTGATAGTACCATTGATAAGGACAGGTTTGAATACATGAATTTGAGGGATGATGGAAGAAGGAAAAAATAATAATTATCAAAACTACTTGGGTTAGTAGATCTTAATTCTAATTTTTTTTCAGGGCATGTAGCCTCCATTTTAGATTTATCATGCTGAAGTGGTGCTTTCATGTGACGGTGAATTAGGAAGTTATAGAAGAAAAAACACTAGCCATGCGCATGATTACAATTACATGAAGCAGCACCTAGAATGTGACATGGATTACATGGGTTTGACCAAAATTGAGATTAGACTTGATCCAATTTTATATTAATCCAAACTGACCTTGAAATCATTTCAACACTTGGCAAGAGGTGTACAGTGAATAAAAGGCAAGGTCTTGTAAGTAATTTAAGCAATCCAGCAAGGTTATGATTCAATGAGGGTCCTTCCCATGAGGGGGTAGAATAGGTGGTAGGTGGATGACGTATGTGCCAAGATACAGACCATTACTCAGGTAAGCCAAATGTTCAGGTTAAATTTGAATGAAAAAAATGGCTAGTCACAAAAAAAATTGTTAATCATTCATATTCAGCACACAATATCTATAGCCCAATTTATGAGCATAGATATTACATACCTAGAAAATTAATAAAATTTGAATTTCTATTTTACTCTCTATATGTGTGCGTGTGCATGTGCGAATACATTCGTCGCAATGAGTTAGAAAGCACCTTCGACAACACCGCATGCATGTGTTCCCGAGTTCAAGTTAAGTGTGGTCATCTAAGGGCCGCACATGGTATTGTCTAATCAAAGGAGATGCCTTATCACCAACAAACATCTTTTCATCGTATAAGTTGTACCTTGCGTTCATGCATATGACTTCATATATTGGAAGATGTAGATATTGACGTATTACCTTTACCTACGTCCTCTTGAATTGTTCCAGAACTACTTCATGGGTTCAATGTCTATCTAGGCCCAGCCTCTTGGTCACTTTTCCACCATCTAAAAAAGTGGCTATTCATTCTGCTCACATGTGGCATTGATTTACAACTATATATCTAAACCATTTAAATTGTGGCTCTCGTTGTGGGAGGGATATATCTCTTAAGTCACATTGATTAAGCAATACTAATGGCTACCAAAAGGATGGTTAAAAGTAAATAGTGAGCAATCAAAATTTGAACTGAAAATTAGATATTTATATTATCTTCTCAGTGCAAGCTTCTTTTTGTTATGCTCCATCCATATTTGGTCCAGAAATTTAGAAAGCCTAGATAGCCTTGCAGGTACGCCAGGTGTATGTTTGAAGAGTCACCACCCTTTTTTTAAAGGGGTGCGCCGGTGGTACTGGTGCTAGGCAACGTGGGGTAAGCGGCTAAGGATGCGTTTCATGAAAGTTGACTTGTCCATAAGATGGGTCACCTTATAAAACCTCCAGAGCCACGGTCCAAAACACAGATGACCCACAGCATAGGGAACACATTGAGAGGGAAAACCCATGTTGATTAGGATGGGAGACCCTCCTTTGTTGTGTATATATATAATCAATACTGTTAAAACCCTTAGGGCCGAATGAGGAACATACAGCAACGGAAATTCAATCTCACTAACATATTAGTAGAAATAGACTCAAAAGTCATAGCGGAGATAGCTGCCAACTCCAAAGCTGAAGCCCCTTGGACCATTTGGTACTGTCTTGAAGCCATCCAGCCCCTTCGAGCGACAGTAAACATTAGAATAACTCACATTTTGTGAGAAGTTAATGCAGTCGTGGATGCTTTGGGCCAAGATGAGGAGTAGTGATTGGTCCAATTTCACATATCTGAGTAGAATTGATCTTCCCACCCGGATTAGGGGGCCTCCTCACTCTAGATAACGTGGGTGAGGCTGTTGTTTTTTTTTGTCATGCCCACCCAAATAGTACATTTTGTCCATATGAATCCATAATCAATAAAATATTCTTCTTCATAATCCATAGTCCATAGTCACACACACACACACACACACACAGACATATATATATATATATATATATATATATATATATATATATATATATATATATATATATATATATATATATATAAGACTGTTACTTAAAACACTTCATTCAGTCAAGATAAGGGCCAGGAAAAAATTCCGGCTGCTTTGCGACTCAGGTATGTATGTCACTTTGAAATTCAAGGGCAGAATTACCTTCCACCTCATTCCTTCTATTGTGTCTCCTTAGTTATGAATTAGGCCAAGTTCTTTATTTAAGGGCCTTTTTCAAGGTGACACATTGCTAGACGGGTTGGATGGTGGGAATACATCAGGTGGGCTCCACTTGTTGAAGCGCATCCTTTTGCAAAACTAAGAATCTAGCTAGCCCATGTGTATGCTAACCGCTAATTTTCAGCTAGGTATTATTACGTGCTGATTTTCAACTAGGTACGTATCATGATATCCATGTTTCTTTACGTGGTGATTTTTCGTGACATGACACATCCAAGAAACAAGCATTGGAGGGCCCATGTCTGGCCATGTCTTGTTGGAACAAAAGAATTAGAAACAAGCTCTTATGTTTTTTCACGTGGCACCGTGCAGCGCATCACAAGAAAAAGGGTTAGGCTTGGTCAGAATTTTAATAATGATGGTGAATCATCTACCGTACCATGGCATGGTCATACCGTCTAAATTGCTGACCCATCGTGGATGTAAGATGACAATACCATCTGATTTTGGGTTTTGAATTGGATCACCATATACTTTTAACTATCCATTGATAGACACTACCAATGGTCAGGCTTGCTCGATCAATGTGATTTTTTAGCCATGTTCCATGCAAAATGAGTCCCACAATTTGCATGGTCTAGATAGTTGTGCATATGCGTCACATGAAAGAAAGATGAGACATTTTTATAATGGTGAACTAATATTGGAATCTTGTCCTGTGAAAACTTTTAGAGGATGAGGTGTGAAAATTAGAAAGAGCCTTGCTACACGTGCATGTCAGCCTACTATACCTGTACAAAATGAGGCCATCCATCACGTGGGGCCATAAAGAACATGCACTGGGCCAAATATACAGCTAGTCCATTCATGCATTTGCATGTTGAACATGAGGTTTTGGGGCCTAGGGTTCCAGGCTTTCATTATTTTTGAAAGGTAGATTTTTTTCTAGCCAATTATTATTGGCATACAGTTGGTCCACATGATCAATGAACATAGTTATTATCTGGGCTATGATATCCATTAGCTTGACAAACAAGGAACAGAAACCTACCCGAATAGCTTGTCCACCACAGAATTTTGCTTGGAATTAAAGGCAAGCCCAGTGCCTATCATGTAAATCCGAACCCTGCATGGTCCACCCGATGGCCCTATCCAAATCCAATTTAGTATGAAAGATTATCAATTTCTCCACTTGGAATTTCTTGATGGGGTAGAAAGTTATATCTTTAAATAAAATGCGTTGAAAGGGATGCGATAAGGGCATTCAACCATGTGGGGCCCACCCTCTCTCTCTCTCTCTCTCTCTCTCTCTCTCTCTCTCCCCCCAACTAAACCATGTGGGTCCCGCTCGAAATGACATCTAAACCATCTGGGTCCCACTTGAAATGATTTCACTGGTCAATGCTACGAGACATGAAAGTGATTTGTCTGTCTTGCATCAGTGCCTGTTGGAATTAGCTTATATGCCAGGTTCGTGTCGTAGCCCATGCTGGGGGATGATGGTCAGCAGTGATTATATCTACACCTTGTGGGACCACCACTACTTGCAGACGGCATGGGCCGATCATGCAATTGACGAGGGACCATGTATGGCACTTATTCGAGACGTGTAAAACTTGATGGCTCTGACCATCACTTGCTCCAGTTCAGATCATAAACAAGCAAACTAGTGCCATCACGTTCAATCAAAATATATTAAAAAGTTTAAAGAAATGTTCTCCATAAGAATTCCACACCTTGTGGGGCCCACCATTTCTTCTTTGGGTTTGAGATGCAAGGGCACCACCAGAAACAATCTCTAGGGTGGGCCATCTTTGGATGTTCTTGTTTATGTATATCATCTCAATTAGCTTATGTGCCAGATGCATGGAACAGTCCATGGTAGGCAGCCAGTAGCGATCATTTGTTAGCCATCTCTCTCATTTTTTTTCCCATTATTTGTAACCCTCTTGATACGCTGGCAGGGTATGATGCTTGATATACAGGCATCCTGAAATGATACACGTGGTATAAGAATAACTCAAGGTAAACCAACTAAATTGCGGAAGCTGTTGCAGATAAGTTGAAATCTCAAAATCATAATGCAATGAAAAGTCATTGAAAATCGTATGGAGGACAAAGATAGAGAGAAATTGGATAATTTGGACATATGATCATCAAACAAATGTAGCTTTTGGCTCATGAAATATGTAATTAGGAACCCATAATTTACATTGTTTCATGTGGATCTCTTGTATGCTAATTTCTTAGTAATAATTTCTAAGTGCATGTGTATCATCCATCACACTTGAATATTGAAGCTTTTTTGTCATTTGATTTGATTTTTTTTTTTTTTTTTTTTTTGCACCATTCTTTTATTAATATATTGTATAGCCTTACCACTCAGCTGCCCACTCAAACTAAAATGAAAATTTTACATGACGACTAGAAGACCAGCCATTCTTTAGGTAGATAAGGATCAACATGTCCAGTGGAAGGGCCTATAGCCCAGCTGGTTGAGTCCGAGTTTATCAACTAGCTGGTCTCAGATTCGAGACACATCAACAGCACCTTTGGGTGGAGGTAATAAAAGACAATGATCTATGATCTAATTGGACTTTATGGCCCTAATTATTAGAGTGAAACTTGATTTCGAGATTGATTTGGTCTCGACTCTTTTTTATTTATTTTTATATTGGGTCGACCCGTGACCCTTCATAGATGTACCTACATATCAAGTACCATGTTTCTTTCAAACATAGTTCAATAATTAATGCATAAGCATTGAGTTTGGAGTTTTCAGACCCGTGACCCCTCACAGATGTACCTACATATCTAGTACCATTTTTCTTTCAAACATAGTTCAATAATTAATGCATAAGCATTGAGTCTGGTTAAGAGAAATTTAAAACTGACCCATTTTATTACTGGCCTGAATTTTAGTTCTAGGCCTTACTATTAGATTGGGTCTGAGTTAGTTCAAAGTCAAATGATTCGTGGGGTCCATCTCGAATCAAGTGGGACTAAGAGGATCCAAACCCAACCCATTTATCTATGATTTCAGGTTCGGTTAGGTCTGAGCTAGGTTTGCCAAATTTTCTAATTCTTAATAGTGTAGCTACTGTTAATTAGATATATAGTAGCCTATCACATGCATGCACTCTAGTAGGCTGTGTACAAAAACCAAAAACCTTCACATGCACCTTGTTGCGTTTGGATACGTTGGGTCTACATCACCTATACGGATAATCCGTATGTCCAGCCCACTCTTCTTCAGCTGCATTGCTTAACGGATCATCCGTATGTCCAGTCCACTCTTCTTCAGCTGCATTGTAAACAGCAATCAAATGATCCTAAACATCCATGAGTGGATCTATTGTCTAAAGTTTATCTTATCATTCATTTGCTCATGCTATTGAATCGAAAGTTTTAATCATACATTCTGTATGATTTTTTGAGGGAGCTTATGAACGTGGACTGGACTTAATGGATGGTCCAGATAGAGTGATATATATGTGCAACAAGTCCCAAATGCAAGAATATTTCCATACACTAAACACAGGCCCTTTCCCGCTCTCTGTTTTGATTTCTGTAAGGCGTACACTTTAAAGGGGAGTCATCCCCCGGCAGCCAAACAGCGATTGCACCCTCAATCTAAAATTTTAAAAGGCACCCACTTTAAAGGGGAGTTATTTAATACTCTGGCAGAGTATGTGGCTTGATACACGGGTTTCAGATATTGTACATGAGGCACAGTTTAACCTAAACTAGACCAATTAAATTGTGAACCACTATCCCTTTGTCATAGTACACCAAGTAAGATTGGTTACAATCCGAATCTCTGATTTGTTCACACACACACATACACAGAGAGGAGGGTCCGGCTGAGTCAAGGCCTGTGCGAGCGTAATGTAGCATCCTCCACACTCGGAACCAATAAATGAGTATAACTTTTGGCCTGTCATTCATTTAAACTCGAACCCATAACTTCAGACCACATTTAAAAAACTCTGTGACTCGGAGTGTCTCGTTCAGTCATGAGTTAAACGGACTCAGCCGAGCCCAGAAATGTAAACAAACAGGCACGAGCTCTCTCTCTCTCTCTCTCTCTCTCTCTCTCTATTATATTCTATTCTTCTGGGTTTTGATAGAATTTGAGCAACCACTCGGGGACTGGTTCCCAATCGGATGGCCCACTGTGATTAATCTGGGCCAGTCATTAGGTAGTGTGCACTGAACTGTAGATAGTTATGGTATGATGAGATGTAACCGTCCATGTATGCGTGTGCGTATCCAAAAGTCAGGGCAGTACACTCATTAACTCAGCCACACATGTACCTTGGATTTGCACGGTTGGACTTTCTTTCCTTGTCTTTTTTTCCTTTTTTTTAAGCATTCATCTCACACACAAGTACGATATTCTGCCTGATGGCCCCACCTATATTGATTTTTGGTTCAGGGAATCTTGACAATGCATGCTACCTGATCATGAATGAACATGAATTTAATACAACCAGAGATCTATGGGCCCCACCTTCATATGTTTATGACTTCTACTCTATCTATCCTTCTCGCCGACATGAGCCAAAAAATAAAACTGTTCTAAACTCAAGTGAGTCACTCACTTGTAAAAGTGGGAATAGAAACTCCTAGCATTAAAACCATATTGGGCCCACACAAGCTCTAGATCAGGTTGATATGGGCTTCTTGCCTTCATTCTGGTTGGACTCTCCTTGTGAACGGGTTGGATGGCATATAGACACAATGGTGGATGTCTCCATCCCTTGCTTGGGCCATTAGAGTTTTGGATCAGCTTCAGTTTAGGTCTGACGCCTAGTTTGGATGTCACACATGCTCTCTCTCTCTCTCTCTCTCTCTCTCTCTCACATACACACACACAAGAGCTCTCCCACTAAGGAATACCGAAGAAGAATTCCCTCTTTATGGTCTATATTAGTTTCAATACTGAGGTCATGGTATTGATTACCAAAGTGGGGTGGCTAACATTGCAGTGTGACTAACAGGGGGTGGGTGTTCTAACAGTGGGGTGTGTGTACTAACCAAAAAAAAAAAAGGTGGCATGTCCCAAAACCTAGTAGAACTAGGCTGTGCATGTCCATACACAGGTAAGTTCAAAAGAGAGAGAGAGAGAGAGAGAGAGAGAGAGAGAGAGAGAGAATCCACAGGAAGTGAGAGAGAGACTTCTTCTCCCTACAGGAGACATAACAGAGGAGAGAGACGTCACCCATTACCTCAACAACTGCAATTAATATGGGTGGCCGCATTCTATCAAAACCCTAATATTGTTTGAATGCGTACGTAACTAATAATAGAGAAGGAAAATGCATTTTCATTGTTCACGAAAAAAGTTTTTTTTCTTTTTTTTCTTTTTTTTAAGAGGATTGAGGGGGCGTGAAACGCCTACATTCAGACCCTCTCTTTTTTCTTTATATCATATACTTCTTGTGGTGGCTGCTTGCCTACCAAGGGGCACTAAAATAAGGGCAAAATGGGAAAAAATAATTCATAAATGGAGAAATTCCATGTCAATGATTCTCGAGCCCAACCCGAACAACCGTCTTTTTGTTCCTACCAGAGGGAAAATGACCAAACCGCTCATGTGATAGGATGGATCAAAGGACCAGAATCCTCTATAACACCTCTTATAAGCAGCGTGTACAGCACCCAAGCTCTGGGTGGCCATTGTCTTGTGTATGTGACATAGACTCCATTACCGTACATATAAAAGGAATCAACGTCGATAAAAACTCCTGTGGGCCATGGAGAAAATGTAAGAACGATTCTAAAATCTCCAAGTTGATGTTCCATCCCTACTCTTCTCTTTCCTTTGCCCTATGTGAGCTGTGGATCGAGCTGATTTTTGGTGCCCCCGGCCTAACACTAAGAGGCGCAGCTGATGGATTGAGTGGATATCACCCCACAATATGGTGAGCCTCAAAGAGGTTGGGTGCTGTAGCTGCTGTGCACAACAGGTGGTGCAGAGGATTTGGTCGGTCGAAGTATAAGTTAGGCTGATGTATTAACTGGGAATTGTCCAACAAATGCCATTGCTGATGACCCGTGTCAACAATTGTACCTATTATCCAATCCTTGCAGTTAGTTTTATATATTTACCTTCCGATGCTGAATGTCAACCATTAGAATTCCTGCGTTTATGGCCATATCTTTGAATGCTCACGATTAGATAGATTAGATTGTTGAAAATATTCATAATAAAATAATTTAGACACTGAAAAAAGTTAAAGAAAATATTTAAAACAAATTAGGCTGAAGCACGTATCTGATACGCTGTCCTTAAAGAGTTATTTGCCCCATCTTATCTAAGATCACTGACGGTCTACATGGCAATTCTCTTCCATGATATAACAAGCCTACCAAGTTCTGCATGCAGCAATCATAACAAAACCCTTATAGGAACTCATTCAACATAATTCATCTGGCATATTCTTAATTATAGTCCTGACCTTGCTTAGAAAAATAAATTAAAAAAAGTTCTCCACCAAGTTTATAAACTCACTGAGTCAAAATTTTGATATGACTCACTGAGTTGGATGCTGAGGTAACTCGCTAAGTCTTAGGTTAATTTAAACTCACTGAGACGGATGCTGAACCATTTAGGAGATATGAAAAGAAAATTTAACATGTTTTCTATGGTTTTTGAAATGATTCCAGCAAACCTTACTCATATAGGCACTTGGGGCTAAGAGTTATGGCTCAGGTCATAAATAATATGACCGTTTTCTTGCTGCTAGAAACTAGCCGTTTATGATCATTTCTTACCATTAGAAACTAGCTATTTTTTTACCCTTTTTAACCATTAGAAACTAGCCGTTTATGGCTGTCTCTGACCGTTAGAAAATAGCCATTTGTGACATTTTTCTAACCGTTATTGGAAACTAGCCGTTAGTAACCGTTTCTGGCCGTTACATGCAACCAATGGTTGTAATAATCACAATTATTGCATGTTAGCCGTTTTTGCATGGTTATGACCATTATAAGACTGTTTCATGCACAACGGTCATCTCTATAACAGTAAAAAAAAAAAAAAAAAAACTCAACCTTATGTAAGGCTCAATCACACTCGGCGGTCTCTTCCTACCTTTACAGTGTCTCGCGACAGTTCACATAAGATCACGTGGGAGCTACCACTCTGTGACACGTGCGAAATGCGAAGTGCGCCAACTAGCTCCACCACAGCCACACTGCCTCATTGCCCGTGTCCACGCCCTCGCCAGCGTGTGTGCGTGCGCGTGCGCTCCATGGCACACAAGTCTCCATTCTCCCTCAAGGTTGTCCAATTAATAGGTACACAAGCCTCCACTTAAAAACTCTTTTCTTTTTTCTTTCCCAAGTAATGTGGGACTGAAATAAAATTTCTTTTTAAAATATATATATATATATATATATATATATATATATATATATATATATATATATATATATATATATATATATATATTATTTTTTTTTTCTTAAAACAAAAAACACAGCATAGATTAAGCTTCAGTTTACACCATCTGATTTTTTAAGTGCATGTGTATCATCTGACGCATTCTAGAGGAGTATCAATGCTTTTCTTTTATTAGATTCTTTTTCTAGTTATTCTTTTAATAGAATGTCGTGTATATAGCCTTCTTAAAATGTTCGTTACAATTCATACAACTCACATACTCAAAGTAAAAGGCAAATTTTTATATGATGGCTATACAACCAGCCCTGCTTTATAACAACATGTCCATGGGATTAAGATCGATGTGTGGTACAACAAGAAAAGATAGATAAGAATAAATGTATTTGAGGGAATTCACAAGTATTAGCGCAGTTCACCCAACCTAATAAAATGTCGCAATATGTTGGCACTACGTACAAATCATGATGGATGAAATTTCACTCGTGTTCCAAGGAAAACTTCTGACCTCACTTCCTTTGGTCACACACAGCTTGTCAAAATCAAAATGGCTTAAGAGCCATATGTACGTTTGTCAAAGATGCCTTCAATCTGGACAGTTTGGGGGTCACTAGTCGACCAACCGCTGTGCTCGGTCAATCATAAATATTTCATTTTTGTTGTTTACTTGCTAGACATATTTGACCAAGTTCGATCGACCGACATCTAAGCATTGTTCTGCGCCGCTTTGCGCATTTGTTTCTATTTGCGACTTCCTGTTATGAATATGGGTGTAATCGGGATTAGGGTTTAACACTTGAGTTCTAAATATACTTAAAGAGTTTGGGAGAAGAAAAGGCTAGGGTTTCTCTTCGAGTTGATTTGTAAGTATTCTTTATCTCTTGTACTTTCGTTTTCATAATGATTCGCACTTTGTGCCGTAGTTTTTTTTTTTCCCACAAGAGTTTTTCATATAAATTTGTTTGTCTTCTTTGGTTGGATTTTCAAGGCAATTGTGATTGCTTTGTTTGATTCTCTTCTGAGTTACTCTCATGGTCCAACAAGTGGTATCAACGCTAACGTTGGGAATCAGGTTTGAATATAAGATAAGGTATCAATGACCTTAAGCATGAAGTTCAACATTGAGAAGTTCAACAGGAAAAAACAACTTCAACTATAAAATGTGAAATGAGCACTTCTTCGAAAGGATAAGCAACCGATACTATAAAGGACGAAGAGTGGAAGAAGATATATCAGAAGGCTAATACCTCGGTCTTATTGTGTCTATCAGATGATGTCCTCTGTAATGTTATTATAGAGAAGAGCGTTGTTGAAACATTGGCAAAGTTGAAGAGCCATTATGCGATGAAATATCTCTCAAGTCTCTGTATCTGAAGAAACAATTACAGAGGATGGCAACGGGGTCTAATGTTAATAACGCATTAATCGCTTCAGCAAACTTGTGTACTAGTTGATGGATATGGATGAAGTGTTTTAAAGAAGAAGATTAAGCCCTTATTCTTTTAAATTCCCTACCAGATTCTTATTAGAATCTAGTAAAGACTTTGTGTCATGGCAGGGACACCATGAAAGTCAATAACTTTATCTCAGCCCTTCAACAGAGGCAGTTGAGAAAGAAGAATGACAACGAGGGTACCTATACAGAAGCGTTGGTTTCAAGGGGAAGGAATTCTAAACAAGAGAGGGGGACTTCGAGAACCAAGTCCAAATCCAAGGGTATGGGCAAGATGAAGTATTGGAAGTTTGGAAAGACCAGACACATAAAAAAAAGTATTGCAAATCACAAGAAAATGAAAAATCTGATACATCTTCAAGGGAGGCTAATAATATGGAATACATAGAGAATGAGAATGTCGATCGTTGCGATGTTTTGACTACATCCAAATCCGAATTTTTTCATAAATGAATGGATCTTGAATTCAGGAGTGTCGTATCACATGTGTCCTGATCGGAGTACTTTCACCACATACAATGAGTATGATGGTGGGTTTGTGTTCTTGGGCGATGACTTCGTTTGCAAGATGGTGTTGGTTTAGTGCACATTATGATCGATGTTCGATGGGATTGAATGCATCCTGACAGATGTGAGGCACGTCCCTAGATTAAAGAAGTTTAATATCTCTTGGAGCTCTTGAAGGGTTAGGATGCGAGTTTACCGGGTTTGATCGTGTCCTACGAGTTTCAAAAGGGGCACTCATAATCATGAAAGTACACAGGAGAGGAAATATCTACAGGTTTGACGGAAATACCATCTCGTGTAGAGCTGTAGTAGTGTAGTAGTTGTAGTGAAGTTAACATCTACACATTTGTAACATGCGCGCTAGGCAACATGAGTGAGCGCAGGATGAAGATACTTTCTTACCGAGGTCTTATTCCTGCTTTTAAAAGTGTAGATTTTCATATGTGTGAACATGTGTGTGTGTGTGTGTGTTGTGTGTGTGTGTGTGTGTGTGTGTATTCAAAGGAAGATAGATGTATATTCATTAAAAGGAGCAACCGCTCACCCTACACCACACCATTCGGGCAGGCCCATGGACAAAAAGGAACAGGCCCGCCTATCTTAAACCTTAAAATATAGACACGAACACTACTTAAAGAAGAACACCCATAGAAATAACAGGAGAGAGGCCATGACCGTCAGGATTCTCTCAAGTTCCCAAGCCCAACTTTGTCCAGAAACAACAACCCTCAGCAGGTAGAAGGAAGGAGATCCGCATGGGAGAAGGTCCGATCGACTTGAGATTCACTACCCAGACGGGCCAAGGAGTTGGCAACCCCATTCGCTTCTCTAGGAAGAAAGGAAATCACAATCTCAGCATCCATGGATAGGGCCGACACCTTAGCTCACCAATACCACAAAGCGAAACTTGGGCACCTATCCCTATTAAGCGCACTCACTACCAATTTCGAATCGCTCTCCAAAATTATCTTCCAGCAGCCCCTATCCTTACATTTTGACAGACCCTCTTAATCGTTCCCCAGCACTACAAATTCAGGAGTCTTGAACTCCGCTCACTTCACAGTATGGGATGACGGATCCAATCGCCCGCAAATTGGAATCTTGACCAAAACGGGCAACCAAACACCATCTCAATCACATGTATGCCCAGAAGAACATCTTGAAGTCAAATGATATCCTCGTACATTCTCATTAGCAAAGAAACAGCATCTTGGGACGATGGACCTGATCGACCACGGGTCGGGATCTTGACCAACCCGCTGTCCAAACCTCCGTAAAAAAGAAAATCCCCAAGGGAGTACAACCCTGCAAGCAATAAGCTCAAAATTCTCTGCATCTCCAGCAAAAGCAAAATCGTCGAACGAAAAGAGAATGAGCCATCATGCATCTCCATGCATCAGCATCCATTGCATCAATCATCATGTTTACCTGCTTTCAAAATAAAAGCCGGTTAGCCAAAGACCCCACAGGCATCCCTAGTGGAGGCACGTGCAACCAGATTTCCATTTCAAAAAGACAAAAAAAAATATATTACTTTTTGCAAATAAAAACCCCACGGGGTATCACTCCCCAGAGTGGGTGTCTTTTCAAAAATCCAAAAATGTTTTCCAGTAGAGCGTTCTGCCTCCAACACACCAGGAGATCTTCCATATCTCTGGGTAGGAGCCGACGCAAAAATCAAATAAGATCCGATGTCTCGCGGTTTCCCCGGAGACCATCGGATCCAATGCACTCAAAGTGCGGTCGAACTGAACTCCAGTGTCAGTGCGGTCGTACCACATGCCAAGATACCAAAAGATGAAAGCCAAAAGGTTCGGTCACAGAAACCACTTGAACGGGTGGAAACGATGAATTGTAACCCAAGTATCAAAAATCAGCAGATTGGGTGGAAAGAGTTCACCCGCACATACCTAGGCGTGGATGCCTGAAGTACCTTGACTGAGTCCAAGTCGGCGTAGTAGAATCCCGTAAGACTATCGGACGCAGGGCGTCTAACCACTTTGACAGTCAAGCGAAACAAGTACTCCTGGAGTGATCTGGGAAAACATCAAACATCACACAATCAGTCTCAGGGTCAGCATCCTCGTAAGACTAACGGACGCAGAGGCTCTGCTGTACCTTTCCGATGTTAGTACCGATCGGGAATGGAAGGGTTGCGATTGGGTACCCAGGTTGCAGCAAACTGCAGGGAAAATCGCAACGTTTTCTCCAAACTCCCGCGGTATGTGCGAGTTATCAATTTCCAGACAATCAACTGACTCAGATACAAAGGATAACAAAGATTTCAGACCACAATCAAGGAAAGAATGAATTGCAAACCAAGCATCAAAACCAGCAGATCGGGTGGAAAAGCCCACCCGCACATACCTAGGCTTGGATGCCTGAAGTACCTTGACTGAGTCTAAGTCGGCGTAGTAGAATCCCGTAAGACTATCGGACGCAGGGCGTCTAACCACTTTGACAGTCAAGCGAAACAAGTATTCCTGGAGTGATCTGGGAAAACATCAAACATACAATCAATCACAGGGTCAGTAACCTCGTAAGACTGTCGACGCAGAGGCTCTGCTGTACCTTTCCAATGTTAGTACCGATCGGGAATGGAAGGGTTGCGATTGGGTACCAGGTTGCAGCAAACTGCAGGGACAATCGCAACGTTTTCTCCAAACTCCCGCGGTATGTGCAAGTGAGCGATCTCCAAACGATCAACTGGCACAGATGCAAAGGCAAGCAATGATTTCAGACCATGATCCATGAATGACCGGGTCAGAAGTGGGGTGTCCACTCGCTTTGGCATTCGGTTGCACGCAACCTCTGCCAAAGAGGGGCATCTGTAGACACCCCACCTTCGGCTACACTGTTGGTAGAGATAGCTGGATGAATGGAGGACCATACCCCCAAATCCCAAGTCCAAACTCAGCCAAACTCACCCTTGTAAGCCCCATTCCATAGCCCAGTTCAAGCCTGAACCCAGTCAACCCAGTCCTAAAAACCACCCAGAAAAACCCCCCATAAAAAAGGCCAGTCAAAAAATCCCAAAAAAAGTCAAACTCACTGAGTCAACTCGCTGAGTTAACCCGCTGAGTCAACCCGTCGAGTCAACCCGTCGAGTCAAAACACCGAGTCAACCCGTCGAGTCAACCCGTCGAGTCAACCCGTCGAGTCAAACCACCGAGTCAACCCGCTGAGTCAACTCACTGAGTCGACCAGCGAGTCCAACAGCAGCCCCGAGGGAACGGCCGTACTCGCTGGAAACCGAGGAGCGGCCGTACGGGCGGCCCATGGCAGGCCGCCCGGAAAAAATTACGAGAGTGCCCCTCTCTGCTGCTATAAATACCCCCCTCCCCTTCTCATTTCAACAGGCCATTCGAGTCCATTTCAGCCCGAGAGCTCTGAGTCCATCTCTCCACCCTTTAGCCCATTTTTCCACCAAGGAGAGCCCGAGTGAGGAGAGTCTAACCCTGGTCCAGCCCAGCCTGACCACTGGTCCAAGCCTCCCAAGCCATCCAAGTCTTGATCCAGCCACTCGAAGCCAACCCTTGCGACACCTCCGTCCATCCAGCTACTCTTTTTCCAGCATCATCTCATTCGCATCTAGCATAAGTGCAACATTTACTTTTCTTCCAACCCCCCTGCTTCACTACTAGCACCTTGATCCGTCAAGTACACATGCATATGTCTTTATATTAAGCACCTATCAGTTCGAGCGTATGCTCTGGGCTTGCCCGTTGTTGGAACCTGCCCATCAGAAACTCTTACTGTTCAGACCTGCATTCATGCTTCACCATAAAACACCTTGATCATTCAAGCACACTGCATACGTCTTACATTAAGCACCTGTCAGTTCGAGCGTACGCTCTGGGCTTGCCCGTTGTTGGAACCTGCCCATCAGAAACTCTTACTGTTCAGACCCGCATTCATGCATCATATCATCCATGAGAATATACGAGGATTAAACTAGACTTTCAAGTATCCGATCGATTCTGTGAAGTAGAGACCGTACTTCGGTACGGGCAGTGTGTGGGGTGCCTAACCTCTTCCCACCCTGTAACCGTGATCCCTTACCTTGAATCTCTGGCCGCAGATCAACAGGAGTCATTTTAGAGGAAGGAATCTTCGGATTCCCTTCTCTAACGTTTCTACGGGGTCTAGCCGACTGTAGATTCGAAGTAACTGGCTAGTGGCGACTCTGGTCTTATATAAATTCATTTAAGCACATCCAGCTCAATACAACAACCAAACGAAGCCCTCGAGAACGAGGCAAGCCAGTGGCACAAGCGGCGATTTCGCACTCACGCATCCTCATCTCCTTCTTTTCCGAAAGAAAAGGGGAAGGGAGAAGAACGTCGTGTGGGAGCACGGAAAAATCGGCGAGGGTCCACAAATCCCTTCTACATTCATTTTTTTTCATTATTCTTTATTATTCATCAATAAAAATTTAAATTTTTAGTTATTCTTCTTGTGGATTCGAGATTTTTTCTTGTGGAGCCAAAGTGTTTATTGATCGAGGAAGACGGTGATCATCCCCATCACGTCCTTCCCTATGTCAGGGATGGACTCCCCACTTATCTTCTTATTGGTTAAAATTTAAGTGTCTCTTGGAATGTATATGGACATAGATACAACACAATTCGAAATTGTCCAAATTATTGACCTAACTGAGGTATGTTCATTTTTATCATCTGGTCACTTGCCATTTTGTGTTTAGAGGCTTTCAATCTTCCTATGGTCTTGAGCTTGCTATAGCTTGCTTCATATGCTAAGTATGGCTTTTCATCTAGAGAGGCTCGTCTCTTTTTTAGGAGCCTGTCGAGTTTTGTGTACAAATTTTTTTTCTATGGCCAATGAAGGGGGCTCTCACCCTTTTTTTTTTTTTTTTTTTAAAGAAATATTGAAGCACACCACCATGTAACTTTGTTGTAGGCAATAATGTGCTCCCACCTTTCTGAAAAAGTTGTATAAGATTTTCTAACATTAACAAAGTTACAAGTGGTGTGCTCCCACCTTTCGAAGGAAAAAAAAAAAAAATTAAGAGTTCATCAATAGCTTTTCAATAGTATATTAGACCAACAAAAAGGATAATCGGCGCAAATTATGGTCGTTGGAAGCTATAGTATATGTTTAAGCCCTTTTTAACTTAACCAAAGGGCTTCGGTTCGAATTTACGCAAGGATAGTTATTAAGTTGTTCTCTACCTGACATTTAAAAAAAAAAAAAAAACCCAGCTAGTTAGCATCACACGTCGGTTATCTACTATCACTACTATCACGACAAAAGAAAAACAACTCATTTCGAGTCCTTGGACTAGAGCATGTTCACTAAGGATTGATCATCTTGTTGTGTAGTATGCCTTACTTTCTGTTGCAGGTGCAGTCAGGTTGACCAGGAAATTCCAAGCTCGATCGGAACTCACTATGATGTTCATAGTCGACCGTGGAATTCCAGAGATGACCGTGACTCACTGTGATGATTCACGGTCGGTAGACCGTGGTGACCATCGGATTTGCACAGACTTTCTCAAATAAGAGTATTTAAGCCTAGTTTTATATTAGAACTTTGATAATATTGAGTGTTTTCTCTTAAGGGGCAAAGGTTTTTGCTAAGGGAGAGGGTTTCTACACTTGTAAGTGGCTTGAGAAGGGATTTTCTCAAGAGATTTAGGGTGTTCTAGAGATGTGCATCGCAAGGGGAGACCGGTTGAAGCTGTAATCGAATAAGGTGAGTGGTGTACTCTAAGGTTTTGATTATAGTGAAGATTTCTGTCACTTTGTAACATGGTTTTTTTTTGAAATGGTTTTCCATATAAAATATTATTGTACATATTATGTGGTTGCTTGCTTGATTGTTTGGTTAGTCTAGTATTGTTATTGTTTTATCTTCATTTTACGTACTTTCATAAAGTGCATGGATTGTCAATGATATTAGATCCGAATTTCTAACACCTAGGGCTGATCCAAGTTTGTTATTGGCTCGGAATTAAAGCTGGTTCACACAAAACACAAATGAAGTGCCCACATTCCATTAACTAATAATTTTCATTACACACCGGTATTATTGATATCTTACACACCTAGAAAATGCAAGTACCATGCCCGTGATTGAAGATACTTCAATGTTTGATTTTCAATTACATACATCCGGGACTGACTACAAATAACACCTCGTTAAGTTACTAAGATATAAGTTTGACCTTCACAGGACAAAGTGGGCCCCATCATGCCAGTCTCTCCTTACGCCTGATCCCCAGATATGTGTCCCTGATCGCATGCATTTCAATGACAACATTGCCTATATCCATTCGCTCCACGGGAGATTCTGCTGAGCAAGACAAACCGATTTTGATCACTGAAACGAAGCACTCGTGGAAGGCACTTGCCATGTTGATGCTTCCTCCTTCTGAAAGCAACCGTGGATCTGCAATCTCCATCGCTCGTTCAGGAAATGCAGCCTTGGCTAATCGATGAAGGGTCAGATCATCTTTAAATGAGTCATCGGTGGGTCTCTTTCCCGTGAACATCTCCAATAAAAGGATTCCGTAACTGTAGAGGTCTCCTTGTGTTGATGCTTTACCACCCATTCCATACTCTACCATTGATACAAGAATTATTTCTATTAACATTGCAAGTTCAAGTACAAACGCGATTAAGCTGAATTACAAACATTTAGTTAAATCAAGAGATATGACAAATGTTTCCTTGTATTTGTTGTGAGAAAGCAGCCTTAATTGAAATTGTCTCTTTTGAGTACAGCTTACAAAGTAAACTGAAATTTGGAACCTAAACACTAAGATAAACGCCAATGTATTTTGTTGATGCCAGTAAAAGATCTTTTTCATTTGTAAAGCAATCTAAAAATACTTTTTAGCTCTTATTATTGTGTTTGGATGGCAGTTCTACCAAAATTCATCTCCTGAGATATTAGTTTTGGTAAATGAACAAAAGTTGAATTTCAGATAAAAAAGAGAGAAATTTTTTTTTCTGTGGAAGAACATAGCTTGTTGCACACAAGGGACTGAATCGAGACAAGTCGGTCAAATTGTCAGCATTCTGTGACCCAAAAAACAATCAGAAAAAAACAGGCAATCATATATAATCCTAATTAGAATTCATTTTTCAGGAGATGGTTTCCCAAAAAACAGTTTTTTAGCAGGAAATCATGCTCAGAAAATGTTTTTTGAGCTGGCTCCAAAACAACCTCAGGCAGGTTCATTCATCAAGTTGGCCACAGTGTATGATACAACAGGACTACAGGCCTCAGTTTAAGAAACTTAGGCCCACGTAACGAGTAGACCAGCTTGAACTTTGATGCAAGAGAAAATAGAGGGTCGGGGATCACCTGACAAGCGGGTTGGATGTTTCACACATGGTTGGGTCACATGGTTGGGTCATGCACTCGTGGGGGACTAATGACCTCCACCAGGAGTCAAATATTGTGGTGACCCCAACGGGAGATTTTGAGATGTCACAAGATTTGATTGGGCAATGTGCTACTTTATGAGCCACACAAAGCATGTTAGAAAGTTATTAGGTAAACATGCGCTCAGCTGTGCCATCTCTGACAGCAGCAATTGGTGGTCACCATGTAGACTACAGGACTGTGGCAGCCATCCAATCAGTGATTGGCAGAGCGAACAGCTAGGGCATGTGTTCACATTAAGCCAGGAAAAAAAAATCGCCACAACTGGGGGTTTGTAGTTGTACAATGGCTGAAATTTTTAGCTAAAATGAGATCGAACTCATTTTTAAGTGGCACCCAAACTAGCCGTGAGCATTTTCCCTCTTTCTCGCATCTCTCTGCAAAGAATTTTGGTTTGAAATGTGGAATTATGTTAGTTATGGTGCATTTGGTTGCACTAATCTAGAAATTCCATGATATTAATTCTGTACCAAATTAGACAGATTAATCATGAACTATCATGAAATTTAGTGATATTTGTTGCAACCAAACGCTTACATCAGTATCTACGAACTATCTTGATTAACATTTTTCAATCAATACATGGCTTGAGGAATAAAAGAACAAGAAAAGGGAAGGATGTTCATACCTGGTGATATATACCCAATGGAGCCCTTTACTCCAATGGAGTTGGTTTGATTTTGAGAAACAGATTGATAAAGGAACCTTGCCAATCCAAAATCACCGACATGTGCGCCCATGTCATCATCAAGAAGAACATTGCTGGGCTTCAGATCACGATGAATGACCGGTGCTTCACAATGGTTATGAAGATAATCAAGTGCTAAAGCCACATCAATGGCTATATTGAGTCTTTGAATGAGATTCAAATTCCTCGACAGATGCTCCTGGATTCCAACTGGATACAACCACTTTTCTAGACTCCCATTAGGCATGTACTCGAAAACTAGAGCTTTAAAATCACTACCTTTAAAATCCGTGCTTGAGCAGACTGTTAAGATCTTAACAAGATTCCGATGCCGGATGGTTCTCAGTGCTTCGCACTCAGCCATGAAACTCTTAGAAGCTCCTGGCTGTTGAAGGTTGAGTACCTTCACTGCAATAACTGTTTCATTGCATTCTAAAAACCCTTTATACACTGAACCAAAGCTTCCCATACCAATCATATTAGCCGAAGAGAACCCATCCGTTGCTTTGAGGAGCTCCGCGTAAGAAAGCTTCAACCATTCATCTTCCATTGAAGACGCCGAAGAATGTTTCGTTCTTGAATTCCTTCTCCAGTAAAACACAGCGAAGAGAAAAGACAATAATAATAGACAGAAAATCAAAGATGTCATTGTTATTATTGCTTTGAAAGAAAGAGCTTTCTTCTTAGAAGCTTGTCTAGGGCATGCAGGCAGCTGTAGTTCCGGTATACCCCCACAGAGCTTGAAGTTTCCGATGATTGATATTGCACTTGCATTTCTGAAGACCCCGTCTTCAGGAACGTTGCCTTCTAGATTATTGAAAGATAGATTTAGATATTCGATAAAAGGAAATGTCTGTAAGTATTCCGGGATCGGCCCAGACAACTTATTTCTCGAAAGATCTAATGCTCGAAGGCCTTTCAAATTTCTTAAAGACATTGGAATGGTTCCTTGCAGAAAGTTACCCTTCATTTTTAGATATTCCATGCTTACACAACCACCTAGAGTGCTGGGAATTTCACCGGATATTTCATTGTCAGAGATGACTAGATTTCCCAGATTTTTCATTTGGCCAACTTCAGGAGGCAATGACCCTGTTAGGGAATTATGTGATAAGTCGAGGAAGATTGATAGTGATGGAATACCAAAGATTTCTTTGGGTATGACGCCATTAAGATCATTGTAGGAAAGGTTTAGTACTAGTAGGTTTGTACACCTCCCAAGGCTTGGAGGTATGCTTCCTTGTAAACCATTTCTGTCCAAGTTGAGTTCTGACAAGCCAGTGATGTTGCCAATGGAGGAGGGAATTTGCCCCAAAAGTCCATTTGAATTCAAGTTAAGTCCTTCCAACCTCTTAAGTTTCCCAACACCGACGGGAATGGCACCAGTGAGAAAGTTCTCTCCCATACTGAAAGAAGTTAAGCTCACAAGATTTTCAATCCCAGTTGGAATGCTTCCGAATATCAGGTTTTTATATAACGATAGAGTTCTTAGCTGTGTCGAGAGATTACCAATGGAAATGGGCAATACTCCACTGAGTTGATTCGAGCCAAGCTCTAGTTTCTCAAGAAGAGTGCAATTGGTCAATGAACTGAGGAAGCGCAAGTCATCTCCTTCCTTACTACCGAACCGATTATCATTTAAACCTAGCAAGTTAAGACACCGGAGGCTTCCTAGGTTGACAGGCAATGATCCGGAGAAATCATTATCACCCAAATCAATGAATTCCAAACCCGAAGAATTGGATAGTGAAGCTGGCATGGATCCCGAAAATCGGTTTCCCCCTAAGAAGAGCTCTTTGAGATTTGGGAGAAGGAGGCCTATGTCTGTAGGAAGTTCTCCGGAAAGATGATTACCAGGGCACGAGAAAGAAAGTAGTGATGAGAGATTGTAAAGTGAAGGAGGAATCATACCGGACAGGTTATTCCCTTGAAGATTAAGTGTTTTAATGTCTGGCAATTGGCCAAGGTGGAAAGGAATGCTTCCACCCAGATGGTTTTCAGATAGAGAAAGTACGATGAGAGATGTGAGGTTCCCCAACGAAGGCGGGATGCTTCCTTCGAGATAGTTGCTGCTGAGAGAGAGAAACGAGAGCTTTGAGAGGTAGCCAAGCCCAGCAAGCAATCTTTCAACGAGATGATTCCCTTCTAAATCGATGGCCTTGAGTTCAGAACATCGGCTGATGTTGGACGGAATTTTTCCTCCCAACAAATTGTTGGTCAGATTGAGGTGCTGCAGATGTAATAGCCGACCGATTTCTTGGGGGATCTCACCATGGAAACTGTTGTCTGGGAGGACGATCTCTCTCAAGAAGGTGAGGTTTGCAATGTAGGGAGATATGGACCCTTCCAAGCTCTGGCTATGGAAGACCAAGCTTGTTACCCTTTGAATATGCCGGGGACTACACGTGATTCCACGCCACTCGCAGAAATGCAGACTATGATTCCATGAGCTCAAGGCATGGAGGGGATCATGGATTATACCGTCCTTGAATGCAAGCAAGGCGAGTCGGTCGGTCTCGTTCGGCAAGATCGTCGTAGCAGATTCCGAGCATGGGGAGTTCATGCACGAGAGGATGATCACGTGGAGGAGAAATGACCAAAATACCCCTGAACTTGGAAGTTGAAGCTCCATTGTTGGGGAAGGGAAGAAAGCAGGAATATGAGTAGAAAGCAGATGGCCAGTCCCTCCCATTTATATACATTGGCTAGGCTGTGGTGACATGAACAATCATAGTTCAAACACGGGAAATTGGGTCCGCTCACTCACCCTGCAATCTACACCGTCAAAAGAAAAAGTACGGCTGATGACCTAAGTAAACATACAGATGTGGCCCAACTAATGGGTGGATGGACCTGATCTTTTAGATTGGTCTTGTTCATGGCGGACTTCAGGTGTCCTGTACATGTGACAAGTTGGAGGGAGGGGTACATCGCATGCAGCATGCAGCCGGCTGCATAAATAAATACAACTGGGCTGTAACAATGGAGCGAAATGACCATGGCTAACTTCGATCAAGACAAACGACCAGGGGGATATTCCAGGAGCATATGCTATTTCGGGGAAGCCCTGCCCTGCCCCTGCCTGGACGGAATCGGTCAAGGCAGGCAGGGGCCTTTGTGGGCCCACCGTGATTATAAATTTTATCCACTCGGTTCATCCTTTTTTTCTAGATCATTCTAGGTTACGAGCCTAAAAATGAGGTAGATCCAAGGGTCAAGTGGACTACACAGTGGGGATTGAACGCACACCATTAAGAACTTCACGGGGTCTGCAGAAGTTTTGAACCTTAGATTTTTTTCTCTTCATCCAGGTCCGTGTAACCTTATATATATACAGTTTGGATGGAAAATAAACATAGCCCTGTGAAGGTTTCAACAGTGGGCATCATTATCACCACTGCTTCCCTTTGTGTGGTCCACTTGCCTCTTGGATCTTAGCCATTTATGGAATCATGACCTGAAATGATATACTAAAATGGATTAACGGCGTGGATGAATTCCATACATCACGGTGGACCTCACAAAGCCCCTGCCTGGACTGACTAGCGTCTAGGCGAGGCAGGACGCAATCCGCTTCCCTGTTGCGGGCCATGTAGATAGGGCTGTAAACGGGCTAGTCTGGGTAGGTCTCGGCCCGGATTTTTAACTGGTCAGGCCGGCCCATTTTCAAAATTTAGATTTTTCAGGCCCAGGCCTGGCCCATTGACACCACTACATGTAAAGGCCGGGAGAGGAATAGGCATGGCCCCCGCCTCATCCAAGAAGGTGCAGCTTACTGTAGAGCCCACCTTGATGTACGTATTCTATGTCCACGCTGGCATCTATTTTTCCAAATCATTTTACTGCATGAGCTTGTAAATAAAACAGATCCAAATCTCAAGTAGACCATACTACTGGAAATGTGATCGGACATCCCACCATTAAGAACTTTATAGGCCAACCCTATATTTCCATAATGTTCATTTGCCATCCAACATGTTGATAAGGTCACACAAGCCGGGATGAGTAGAAAAATATTAGTTTGATTCAAACTTTTGTGGCTCCTGTTGTATAGTCCGCCTGCGATTTGCATATGCTTCATTTTTAGGCTCATATCCTAAAATAATATGGTGAAACGAATGGAATACTGCCTGAATAGAATACATGCATCAATGTGTGCTCAACAGTACTAAGGGCGCACCATCATGGGTGAGGCCAAGGTGGCACTTAAGTCGCTCAAGTAAAAGATGGATATCTGTTTTTATTTTTATTTTAGGAATATTTATGATTGGCCGCCTCAATATTCTATAACCCACCTACTTTTTAAGTTATTTAAATTAAACCGCGTGCGGTTTAAAAAGATGGTTAGAAAACCCTTTGATGAGCTTAAATAACTGTTGGATGGAAGAGCACCGCTAAGATCTGCAAATGACCTTTTTGCCCTTAAGGCCATCTATTTTCACGAATCTAACCCTATTGATTGGGGACAACGTGCCAAATAGTTAGTGAGGCCCATGTCTATGTATACAATTGATTCAAACCGTCCATCCATTTTGTATGCTCATTTTAGGTCACAAGCCAAAAGAATGAGTTGGATATGTTTGCAAGTGGGCTCTAAGAAGGTTTCAACGATGAACAATTTTAGAATTATAAAATATAGTTTCCTAATGTGGTCCACTTGATCATTGGATCTACTTTATTTTCAAGGTCATACCCCAAAATGATATAGAAAAATGGGTGGACAGTGTGGATTTTTCACAAATATCATGGTGGGCCTCATCTAGCTTGCCATCCAAGGATGTTGAGCGGAGTTGGTGCGACCCTAGCATTAGCCAACAGGATGCAGCCCTAATAGGAGGGGCCACCTCAATGCATGTGTTGTATATTCATGCCGTCCAACCTTTAATAAGGTTACAAGAAAACTAGATGAAAGGAAAACAAATATGAGCTTGATCTAAAAAACGTTTGACCCACGAGAAGTTTTTATGGTCAAACACTTTTGTTTCCTATGTTTTGATCCATCTAAGATTTGAATCAGCTTATATTTTTGGGTCACGCGTTGAAATGATTTAAAAATATGGATAGACAGTGTGGATATATAATACATACATCAAGGTGGGCCCCACGATCAAGGCAACACCATGCATGGTGAGACTAAGGTCGCACCTAATCCATTCCCCCAAGGGTTTTTTTTTAGTACAAAAGCATCATACTAAGATCTAATGTAGGCATTAGCATCCCACTTTCAAACCTTATCTTTTTTAGCCCTCATGGTAGTTTTCGGTTTTTTTTTTGTTTTTTTCTTTTCAGACAAAAATGTCCATCTGCCAGTCATCCGCTCGTATGACGGTAGTTTGTCCCGAAAGTCTAAAGGACATTTTGAAAAAGGAGTTATGGGCCCCACTAAATTAAGTATTGGGCCCACCGCTTTACTTATATAATCCGTTCACTTTAATCGGACAGCCTTGAACCCATAATAGGGTCTTTTCAAAAAACATTTGGAGCTCTCTATGATCCATAAATGCATTAGCGTTGTGCATTGATTCGAAACTTTTTCCTTTGGTGTGGTCCATCTGTGATGAGTTTTGCCCTCAAACGTGAGTTGATCGTATGAAATTAAAACCCCTTTCATGTGAACGAGTTTGATTTGCTCCAAGACATTCCAGTGGACCTCACATAGGATATCATGTGGGTTCAAAAGGTGGGGCTCTTGCGTGAGAAGGCCTTTTGGCCTCTTTCTTCATCTTCTTCACTTTTTTATAAGAGGGGGCCATATGAAGAGTCAAAGCTTCTTTGGCAGTTGGTAGTTGTAGGGATGGACACTACACTCCTTAGCAACGACGAAAAACTCTAGTCAACCTTCGACGAAGCTTCGGGCGCAAAAAAGAGAGTTTTTTTAAGTTCTCCAATCACAATCTTCGGTGTAGAAGCTATGGCGGTCAATGGTGGGTTCTTCATGTGTTGTGTTTATTTTTGTTGGTGGGTATCAATTGTGAGAGTTTGTGAAAGGGAGGTAGGTATGGTGATTTTATTGGATATGAATTGTGAGAGTTTGCGAAAGAGATAAGGGCACGGAAGAATGTTGTAATTAATTGATGAATTTTTGTAATGAAAGAATATCGTAATGAATGAATGTGATGAATGTTGTAATAGATAAATGTTTGTAGTAGATGACTGTTGTTATGGATAAATGTTGTCATGGAAGAATTTTTGTAATGGAAGAAAATTGAGATAGAAGAATATTGTGAGGGATGAATGTTGTGTTGTGGATTGTTGATATTCACTATGGATCGCCGATACACACTATGAATAGTTGATCCGACGAAAGCAATTATAATTTTTTCATTATAGGTTCGATTTGGGTGAACTTATGTTCGTTGGAAAGATAACTTGATGAACTTTCAAATGGCTTTAAAATCATCTCATTTTGACACTATTTGATTTTGCAAAAGTAAGCCCAAAGTTCATCAATGACTATGGATCGTTGATCCAAACAAAACGATCATAATTCCCTCGTTACATATTCGATTTAGGTGATAAATCGATGAACATTCAAATGGCTTTAGGTCACCCAAATCGGACATGTAACGAGGGAGTCATGCCGTTTTCATCGAATCTGCATGCTATCCATAATGTATTAACAATATATCCACAGTGTTTATTTGTCATCCAACCTGTTACAATGGTGACACAGACCCAAATGAAGGAAGGAGCAAAAATATCAGCTTGATACAAAACTTTTGTGGCCCACAAGCATTCAATCACCATTGTTTCTTGTAGTGTGGTCCACATGATATTTGCATATGTTTCACTTTTAGACCATGCCCTAAGCGGGTGTTTGTTTTTCAATTTCTCTATGTAGTAAATACATGCAAATTGGTAATAATTACCATTTACCCATGCTTAGTGTAGTGGTAAAAACATCCTTGTAAAAACCATTTGAAAAGAATTGCCGTAAATTCGTGGGGGCCATTGTGATGTCTGTGACATATCCACATTGTCCATTCATTATAATAGACATATTAGGGCATGAGCCAAAAAAAAAGAGGCAAATCTTAAGCTCAAGTGGCCCACACCATAGAAAATCGTGATCATAAAAGGTTTTTGGAGACATGCCATAACATCAGCTTACAAACTGGATGGGTAGCATGGATAAGCCACATGTATCATACTAGCCCTAAGTAAAATTTACACATCTCTCGATTTTAATGTCTAAAAAGTAAGCCATCGCATCATAGCAAACTGGGCTGGAATTACCTTAGTAATTAATCATTACTCATTTGCACGGAATTGAAAAACAAACACTCCCTAAAATGAAATGGCAGAACGAATGGACGACCTAGATATACAACACATACATCAAGGTGGGCCCACAGAAGTCTGTGATTCCTTGGCCTCACCCAATCCATGGTTCAGTGTACAATGCTCAATTACAAAGATAATAATAGCAAACCTGGATCCTCTGATCAAGATATCTCACTAGATGCTAGGATCTCCATGATGGCCCTGCAAATTATCTAGTTGTGGCAGCCAATTCATCCTCAACCATGTCCCTTCATGGATGTTGCATGGCTCAGAAATCGTACTCATTGGATGATGTTCACAATCTGATATGATTCCACTAATTAAATTTGGCCTGTCCGATTCTCTTTTCAAATATCTTAATGATCACCAATTGGATGGCTAAGATCCTCCAATCAGCCTGATTTTTATTTATTTTAGATGCTTGATGCACCATGAGATGAAAGATTTTGATGGCTTTAGCTTGATGAAATATTTGCTACATGTACACCTCTGTGAGGCCATGTGGACATGCGTTGAATGCCAATCGAGCGCAAGAAAATAATACTCAATGGATAATCGTAACCATATTGAATATGGACCACGGTCTATTGTACTTTTTCAACCTACCTTTTGTTGGCAACTGAATTGACGATTAAGATTGTCTAATATGTAGATTTTGGGCTATTGTCCATGGTTCATCCGTCCGGATTCACCACCAAGTACTTAGTTATGCCCGGTTTCAGTTCTTCCCGTAGTAAGCCCCTTCCTTGGGCTAATCTGTCAGGCAAGGCCCACCTGATGGACGTATCTGATTATTAACATGTATGTGATATTGGATGACATGCAGTCCAGATGGGCTACCCAGTCATACATACTGCAACCCGAACAGTTCGAACTAGGCTGAAAAATGTTCCTATTAAGCCCATCATATCATTGTTCAGCCCAACTCAGCCCAGGCCAAAGCCCAACCCAGCCAAAGGTATTATAGACTTGGAATGGCCCGACTTGAGACAGCCCAGCCCATCCCAGTAGTCTGAACTTGTTAAGGCTCTTGTTACAGGGGAGTTGCTGTGAATATGTGAACAAAGCTCTGTGCCGCCCAGCAATATCTGTATGCCATCAACTCCGTCCATCAGCTTTGCCAGCTCATGTTAGGAAGCTAGGCGAAAAGAAAAGGCATATACAAAACTCGAGTGGACCACACCACAAGAAACAATGGGGATTGAGCGCCCACCATTGAAACCTTTTTCCCTTTATCCTTAGGGGAATCAACTTAGGAACGGGTTGGATGGCATATGAACATCATGGCGGGACCAAGAAGGTTTCAACGTTGGGCCTTTTTGTATCCACCTTGTCTTTTGATGTGGCCCACTTGAGTCTGAGATGTGCCTGTTTTTGCCTGATTTGGTGAAACTGATGGACAGATCGTTGATGTAAGGCAAATGTTGCAATGGTCCAAGTGAGCTGTAACATGAACTTCCGGTGGCCTGTGTTACTGGAAACCAGAGTCCCTAGTCCTAGTGAAGCTAACCCCTAGTTATCAAAACTCCTCTTCAGACTTCTGTTTTTTTTTTTTTTTTCCTTCTACACACTAGCCTAATTGATCAAACGTTTAAAACTTCATGTACGTCGAAACATATACTAAAGGTCCATCAATGCAGAATGAGCATATCTGGGCACAAAGTATTTTATACACACACCCACACACTCACGTACTCACCCCCACACCACATGAGCACTTGATCCCTGATCGTGTTGAAACAAAAACTGTCTACCACCTGAGCCAAGGAGTCGGACCCATTTTCTTTGCACAACACTGAGCATATATAACTATTTTTTTTTTTTTTTTTTTTCATATATAACTATACTTGAGTTTGAAAGGAAGTAATATATTTACTTAAGAAACAGAAAAAAAAATTAGAACTCCCACAGAAAGTTTTAATGAATAATGGTAAGGTAGCAATAGTAACTCACAAAATTTCACAACTAGTGCCATGATACACTATAAGAAATATGACTTTTACCAAGGAAATGTTTCCTGGGTAAATGCCATAATTTCCTAGGTCAAAGTTATTACCAACGAAAATGTTAGTCACAATTTTCATCGAAACATCACCCTCGGGAAAAAGATTTACCGATGAAATTTAATTTTTTGTCGATAAATAATTGACCATTTCCAACAAAAAATTTCCTTAGTAAAATTTCGTGGCTATCGTTTAATTTGTTGGTAATTATGCAACTATTACCGAGGAAGACTTTCCTTGGAAAAAAGCTATGACCAGGGAAATGTTTCCTTGGAAAAGGTAGTAGAATTACCTTTTCACCGACAACAAAATATTTACGTGGAACATCCAATATCCCTACCATTCAATATTTCGTGGAACATTCAATATCCCTACCACCTAAAAGCATTCAATATTCAATATCCCAATCACCCAATTGAACATTCAATCGTAATAATGTTTTGAATAAAATCGAAATGTCAATCCCACCAGTACATACAACCAATATAAAAAAAGAAAAAAATCAATCAGCACGAACATCCCCGCTATCACCAACAAATAATCTGCAAAATAAAACAAAATACAATATTAGTAATTAATAACTTATAAATAAAATATGCAGTTAGGTGTTCATTTTTCTTTTTTAAATCACATTATGAAACTAAATACAACTTGAATTGAAGATTTAGATCATGTAGGCATACTCCATTCATCCATGCATACGTGATCTTGACCATGTGCAATTTCAACAGTTTGGGGCCTACCATTGATACCCCATGGACGGCACACCACTACTGCAAAGACAATCCTATCAATTCAAAATGTGGTCATCATGCATTCCTTAATCTTATCCGTCCATACATGGAAAGAATGATTTGTGGACCATCTGAAGAATGAAGGAAGAATGAAGGATTATTAAATGGACATCTGCTTATAAGAAGAATGAAGGAACAAGGGAAAAAGAACAAAAAAGACCATCTGCTTTTTGGGGCAGGACTTGTGTTTGGACCATTTGGATTATTAAATGGACATCCACAATCTGTACAATTTAGACCATTGATCAGACATCCAAAATTGTCCAAATTGGACCATTGGTTTGGCATCTAAAGCTGTCCAAATTTACCCTCTGATCTGACATCCAAAATTGATTAATTTGAACCATTAATCAGACGTCCAAAAATGGCCAAATCTGCCCATTTATTAGTCATAAATATGCTCAAATACGTCCAGTTTTGACGTGCAATATGTTCAATGTTTTATGTGTTCAAAGCATGCAAATCTGTCAACTGTTCTTTGTATTCAAATCATGTAAATCTGCCTACTGTTCATGTATTGAGAGTTGCTTAAATCTGTCCATTGATTTTGTGCACAATCACACCTAAATCAATGGGATCCACCCAACCAATGTCTCAGATCTCCCACATGTTTCACATTGGTCAAATGTGCCGTGAATCCCCAATTCAATCTGGCTCGGCATGAATCTCGTTAGCACTTCTCATTGATGTTATGACCAATTCCAAGTGTGTAACCAAAGACCCAAATCAGATAAGGGCATCAGCTTATGTTCTGAAACATGGATTTAGAGCCATACGAAATACCCATATCATAACCCGACATAGATACCTCAGCCTAACAGCAAGTACCAAGAATTATCGGATATGGATGTTGATATGGACACACAACATACAATCACAAGTCAATATCTTTCCAATGCCCAGATTCAACATGCGCATGATTATACTCTCTGATACTTTGAAACAAGACTATATAAAACATACAAGGTAGCCATCCATATCCCATACCTGTATCATATCTCTGAAGATGCTTCTGCCTCATACATGTAAGAAAAAAAAAAAAAAAACAAAAGAGTTATATGATGCTCAGGCTGCATATGACAGTTGATATGCAGGCAATGAGAAATTCAAATAAAACTGACTAGATTGTGTAGCCCACTGTCTGAAAATAACAACCCAATATCAGATTGTGTAGCCTACTGCATGTGAGTAATTTCTAAGTGCCTAATATCATCCATCACACTCTGCTAGAGTATCAAAGTTTTTCTCGAAAAAGAAAAAAGATTGTGTTTTGCATATTGAATTCTGAGCTGTTCTACTCATTTGATCATAATCATAGAATCTATCATAACTCACCGAAAGTTATCTGATTCATATGATGCTAAAGACAAAGTATCCATTGATCTAATAACAGATAGATTATATTCGATAGAGCAATTTGCTCAGCCTAACAAACTACACATGTAAGACATGACTTCTGGTGTTCTACACTGTTCTATAAACTGAATGGATCAATCCACCACTTGGCCCATCATTTCAATGGCGAGGATCAAAGAACCATGGACCCTACTTTTATAAACTGAAATTGGCCTAAAATCAGTAAATTTACTTAAGAAAATCAACTATTCACATAGCACTCTGAAAAAATAATAAGAAGAAAAAAAAAAAAGCAACCTAGGCAATCATTGACTCCTATTTTATAGTTTGGGAACTTATTCAGAATAAAACTTATGTCACTGGAACCGAAAGGACTGCATCCCTCTGCATTTTATCCCCAAAATCACAACTCATCTCGTCATCAGTGCAACCTAAAGCTCATTGTTCATCACTATTTCCACAATGTTAGCCCCCATATTTCCTACATATACATATAGCAAAATAAATGAAGTAGAAATGGAATAGAAAATTAAAGGTAGCAAGTTTCACTAATAATTTCATTACTCTATCATAGATTATATCTTAGACAAAAAATTTTTAAAAAAAATGGAACATTCCAAGTTTACCCCTCTATTTGCAAGAGCAATTGCCATGATGGCTACAGCTTCCATGACCCATGATAGAGGATTCCACATAAATCCCAAAAACTTTAATAATTTACTTTCCCGCGAAAGTATTGATAAAAAGAGAAATCAAGGAGTGCCCAATGAAATCTGTCTAGCTCATTTCCTAAGTGCCATATGAAATGAGAACAAAGGAAAGCCAAGGTTGAATATGGCTTCCTAACATCTTTGCTATTCCAAGCTACATTGCATGTATAACAAAAGAGAAGTGAATTTCACATATGCACAGAAAATTAAAACAAAGAGGCTGAACCATGCAATAAGAACCCATTAGGAACTAACTTGATAGTAAGAAAGCTCATCACCATGGAAGTCAATCATGTTTTCTCACCACATTCCACTGCATCTTTATAGAACTCCTAACATTCTAGTGCATCCTTCATCCAATATACAAAAGGCATACTTCAATCTGCTAGCTCCAAGAGTAACAGAAACAAAGAAAGACATCCTATCAGAGAAAGAAAACTTGAACTAATATTTAAAAGCCCCTTTTATAGCAATTGAGATTTGCAAGCAAGAACATGCAGGTGGAATATCAGCCACCAACAAAAGTGGATTGTTCCCCAACAAATGTAACAAAAACAATTAAAAAAGAGTAAGCACGATTGAAGTAGGAATCACAGACATAATGGTAATATAACCTACTAATGCATGATAACAGTATTCCACCAGTGCAAATAATCTCTAGATCCAGAATTGCATCATTAACGCAACCATTCCATCATAATTATCACTAGCAACCGAAGTCAATCAACTATAAACAACATATCTTCTTCCATATTCCACTTGTTGATCTCAACTTAACCTCACTTCCAACAATGGTAGGATATGACTTTCAAGAAAGATTCCATTGTTCTTCACTGGTTTTTTTTTTTTTTCCGTTGGTAGTAGTGAAGTATATATATATATATATATATATATATATATATATATATATATATATATATATATATATATATAATCTAAAGCAAAATGTATTTGGAAATAACTGAGGTATCATGTATAAAGCATCAAGCTGTAGTGAACAGATAGAAGTTTTATGTATTTGGGGATTCTTATCCCCCTAATGCAAATCATATTATCCTTCTCTTAACAAAGATTGTGGCCTTATGTCAGCAAAAAAAAAAAGAAAAAAAAAGGACAAATTTCATTTAAATAAATGGACTATGAACTTACCTTACCATGGATAACATTACCCGCACTCTAATTAATTCATAACTTCAGCCAAAGCAACATTCACCATCCTAATAAATGTGGAAATTCAGGATCAACAACGAAACATACTATAATCATCTCAAAACTCCACCTAATTTAAAACATCAGCACATAAAAGACAACTGACAACCCACAGTTGGTTGCATGCTAAATATTCACCAATTTGTCATTTGTGTACGGCATCCTAGCCTTTGGCCCTCCCTTGAAGATCACTTGGTGCAAAAAACAGAGTACGCCACACCATCAAAATCAATGAAATACTGACAATGTGCCTCAACATACAGGCGTTATCCATCTCAAAAATGGATCGCCCTAATTTTCAAGAAAAGACAGTCAAGGCAGGGCCCATACATGAATCATATCTTGAATTTCCATATACAAAAAAAATAATCAGCATAATTAAAATAACCAGCAAATAAAACCTAAGGGCATCCAAACAAATCATCTCAATTGAGAGATGCTTACATTAATTGCAACATCGTAGTCCAAAGCACCGCATCCCTTTGAGGGATTTCATCAAACATGCACGTAGCGTTCATCCAAATCCACGATTTGGATGGGATTGCACTATCGAAAAATCACTCTTATTCTTCTCTGCTAGAGCCGCTGAGCTTTTCTTTTGAAAAATGAGAGGGTTGCAGTAGAGGGGCGAAGTGAAATGGGGGTTGCAAGAGCTTCCAGTAAATGAGAGGGTTCCACCTAACTACGTTTATTAGTGGTATGCCTGCTTGCCCCTCTCTTTCGAAGAGCTTCCAGTCTTGAAGGCCCAGGCGATCTGTTAATATAAGCGATTGGGGTTTTTTTTCTGAACATAAGCCTGTTTTTTTATTATTTATTTAAGCACACACCCACACACTCCACATGCACATAACCTCACACCCATCCACACACACACACACACACACCACAAGGGGTACTCGAACCAGTGACCTCATGTTGAAACTTGAGTCTACCACTGAGGCACGGCAACAGGTGCAAATAAATAGGGTCAGGTCAGCCTGACTCCCATTCGCTCGGCCAAGTACTATACCTTATAGGCTTAGTAAGAATGCAAAAAGAATTCCCCTAGCGAAGAGGGAAACATGTATTGCACTAATTATGGTTAGGAGTTCTCTATAAAGCTGGCTAACTCTATTAATCAACCACTAAGCCTGTGACAATCCGCTGCATACTACCATTGTCTTCTCTTCACACTCGTAATGCTCGTCAAGGCTATTCTCATTCAGCCGGACTAATTAATGACTGAACCATGTAGTCATGGGTGGCAATAGATAGTCCGAGAACTTTTCTCATTCCGTCCGACTACTTGATGACTGACTCATGTAGGTATGGATGTGTGAGTGGAGAGGCAATGACTGCAAGGGATAGGATAAGACGACAAGACCATGTAAGTGGAGAAGCAATGACCGCTAGGCAGTTTTAAAAAGCAGATTCCATCAATGAGGGATACCCAACGAAGCTCTCATATTAGAGTATTTCAGGTCTTTGATCATTTGGACTCTTTCACCATCTCCTTAACCATCAACAGTATTTTTTTTTTTTTTTTTTGTGAAAATTCTTCCACCAAAACATGGCATAATTGTACCATGATCCGAACCGTCCAGTTGCTAACCGAATTGCAGACAAGAGCATAACGGAAAATTGCATTGAGAAGAATAATATTAACCATTGGGTTTGTCTTTCAATTTTGTACAACTCACTGTTTTACTCTCACTATTCATTCGATAGGCATTAGTTGGATGGCTATGATTGCTTTATCAGCGTCATTTAATTACATGCTCCATCCTAATGGGACCCACAATTTGGACAGTCTCAATAGGATGTTCATCGGTGCCCATGTGAGGAGGACAAGCCTAACCCCCATTATATAATGGATGCTAAACTGAGTGCCAATAGAGCTTTAAATCTAACTTAAAAAGATGGACAATGCAATTGAATCTCTCTAAAAAAAAAGAAATAAACTAAATTTTCTCTAATTAGCAATTAGAGATACATAAATCTTTTGAAAAGGAGGCAACATATGAATGAATATGGTGTTGAGGCGATGGACATTTCCTTATTGGAAACATCCATCTCTCCCCTCTTAAGTGCCTGCATGGTGAAGCCTAATTTCCTTAGGCTTTTGATAGTGCATTTGTGTAGTGTTATCTATATAATGGGTACATAGCTAGGTAGAGAGAGGTGCATCATCTTTCGTCAATTTTAGGTGAGAGATTCCTTATATAGTAGAAAAGTGACAGAGAAAAGTAAGCTTGGTATTTTTAATTTTCTTTATAATAGTGAAGAAGAAAATTTTATGTTACTACTCTGCAAATATATGTATATTGTCAAACTACATAAATCTCCATATCTCTTATCCTTTGTTATTTTCTTTGATCCTTGGATTTTTTTTGTTTGACATTTTCTTTCGTAATTTCTGCTTTGCTTGCACTAATTATGTGTAGGTCTTTTTTTGCAAAAAAAAAAATAAAATAAAAATTTAATGATCTTAATAATCTACAATATCCAAAATGTTGAGAATCATTAACATGTCATAATTTAATTAGATTACTTGGTTATTAGGCGTGCTTTAGTTGAGTTAAATAAGGAAAGTGGTTAGGTATTTTTCTTCTTAGAATTGTGGTGTTAGTAAAGTTAAGAGACTATCTTTCATATTAAGGCTCATGGTAGTCCACATACAACAACATTTAAAACTCTCTCATCTTTTATTTTTGAATTAAGTAGTTTTTATCCTTTTGTATTTTCTCCTACTTTATTTATACTCTCTTCTTTTATCTTTCATTTTTTCATCTCCATAGATGTGAAGACCCTTTTCTCCATGGCCCTACTAATGTAAATTTTTACATAATATCATAATAATGTTGGTAAATAAATCGGTAATTTTCCTAAGTTTATTTCACTTCCATTTTATATTAGTTTTCAATTTTTACAGTATCAACAACCACAATTTTGATTTGGACATATCCATGGCAGGCGTCTCCTGATAAGCAACTGATATCTCTCCCACGTGTACCTATTAACATGTGTCACGTTAGAAAGTGGGGCGCGGCTTCCACCTACGTTGGCGGATCCCTGACTGTGTGGCCCACCATGATGTATTTTCCTTACATCCATGCCGTCCATCCGTTTTGACAGCTCATTTTAGTGCATGTATACAAAAATTAAGTAGATCTAAATCTTAGGTGGACCCCACCACAGAAAACTATGGTGATTGAATAACCACCCTTAAAAACTTCTTGGGAGCCACGGAATGTTTCTTTTCCTTTCAACCTGTTGAAAAGTTTGAAAGAACTGGATGAAGAGACCACACAAATATCAACTCGATCCAAAACTTTCGTGGCCCAAAAGAAGTTTTTAATGGTCAATCATGAATTTGTTTGTAATGTGGTCCACCAGAGATTTCGATCTTCTTCATTTTTTGTATCAAGGTATAAAATAAGTTTACATAAAGTATGGATAGAGTGGATTTAAGGAACATTCATCAATGTGGGCCCCACGGTCAGGGATCCACCGACCTCGGTGGATCCGGTGGATCCCCGGCCCGCCCGGGAAAGTAACTTCGCGCGAGTACGGGCGCGAGTAACTGAGTAAGATGTAGCCCTATCCACATCACAGAAAAAGTGCAAGCGCAAAAATGTCACTCATCCACGTGTATCTTGTCATTCTCCTCGGGCGCGACTTAGATCCAGTGTCTGTCGCCGCTCACAGTGGCCCACGAGATTAGTGGTTCTATGATCTGAACCGTCCATGATGTAGAATTTACACCATATATGATCCAATGAATGATTATTACCCTTCTTTATGAACATGAATTTAGAACAATGAAAAACAAATCTTTAATGGGTGGAATTCAACTCTAGAATTCAAAGGTTAGGATCATAGAAAAATCATTATTATGAAAAAATATCTTATTTGTAGAAGTAAAGAAAATATGGACGGTTCAAATGATTATTCCATCTCAGAATGAGGGCCCCATTGAGTGGTGACATACGCAGGATTCTGAGTCGCGATGAACAGTAAACTAACTCCTCCTCAAGTATCTATCCGCTGCCTCCCAATCTCCATCGTCTACTATACTCTCTTTCCCTTATCCTTCGCACCCCCGGCGCTCGTTAGCACTCCTTAATGGCCTCCTCTCGCCCTCCTCCACCAAAGCCCCTCGACCTCGAAATCACGATCGTGTCAGCCAAACACCTCAAGAACGTAAACTGGCGGAACGGCGAGCTCAAGCCCTACGCCGTCTTCTGGCTCGACCCGGACCGGAAAATCGCCACCAAACCTGACGACTCGGGCTCGACTCGGCCGGTCTGGAATGAGCGGTTCACCCTCGCCATCAACCCCCCCCTCCATGACTCCTTCCTCACCCTCGAGATCTTCCACTCCAAGCCCTCCGAAACCCCCAAACCCGTCGTCGGGTCCGTCCGCTACCCGATCAAGGACCTGGTCGACTCGGACGATTCGAACAGAGTCATAACCATCGAGCTACGCCGCCCGTCGGGTCGCCCTCATGGCAAGATCCGGGTAAAACTCGCCGTCCGGGAGCGCCCTGTCCATCCCACGCCGGATTACCATATTGCCCCTCCTTCCGGTTATTATTACTCAAGCGCCCCTCCACCGCCACCGGCCCGTGATTACAGAGGTGGGTTCTCACCATCTTCGTACGGGAACCCTCTCCCGCCTCCGCCAGTCCCACCGCCACAATCTCAGTATCCATATGGGAATTATGCCGACCCATACTCTGGGTACTATTCTGGATACTACTCGCCAACACCACCGCCGCCACCACCGAGGCCATTCTTCGATCGGGTGCCTGGTTATGGTGGCGGGCAGGGCGTGCCATCTGCGCCTGTGGATTTCTCATCGTCGGCACCATCAGGTGCTTCTTTATATGAGCAGAAGCCGAAGGGGGGTAAAATGGGATTTGGCACTGGTCTGGCCGTGGGGGCTGTAGCAGGGGCTTTGGGTGGTTTGGCATTGGAGGAAGGGCTGAAGTATGAAGAAGCGAAGATTGCCGAGAGGGTCGAGAGTGATCTGGCAGGCAGGGATGATTACAGCGATTACCACGGTGATTACTGAAATGGGTTTGGGTTTGCAAGAGGTATGATCAAATAATTCGGAGTGTTTGGTTTTTTTTATCATGTGTTCCAAACTTGTGTGCTGTGTATATAATCTATGACGCTTTTATGCTTGTGGGTCTTGCAAAACATGGCAAATTATGGTAACTAGATAGAGAATGTATGGAATTTATGTAAGTTTCAGGCTTTTCATGGAATGGAAGGATTCAAGATTCGGCTTTATTGAGTTGTTTGTAGTGATGGATATTCTAATTTTAGTTATATTGGATATGATTTGAAGTGTAGATTCATCGCATAAAGAAAATGCTCTTTGAAGTGTGGATTGTTGGTTTTGGTGCTTTTTCAGGTTTGTTTGATTCAACATTGAAGAAGCCATTTCATGGATTGGGATATTTGTGTTTGTGTTGTTGGGTTGAAAACAACAATGAGAGGTAGATTATTGATTTTGGAGTGTTTGTCAGTTGATTTGAGTAGATGTTGAAGAACCCTTTCATGCTTTGGAGCTTTCTTTTGTGTTTGTCTGTCATTGATTTGAAAGAGATGGGTTTGTTGTTTCTGGTTTTTGGATCAGTTGGCACGTATTTATGGTAATTGTTAGCAAGCAGCGAAAGATCAACCCAAAAGATCAAGAGAAAGCATAGGAACAGAGCAAAACACAAGCTGGTTTTGGGCACTTTTGACATGCTGAAACGCTTATCTTGGAAGGCTTTGAATTCTATGTGGGTAAGGATGTGATGCAAGAGGCATGAGGTTTTAAGAATGGTAATGCAGGCCCTCCATCTTTCCAGCACTTGGCTGCATGTGAGTTGAACTGTGCAAGCATTCAGTTCAATTAATAGGAAATAGCAAAATAATTAATGTTGTTTCTCCTAGTATTGTTAATGAGGAAGTGGCCCTCAAATTGCAGTTAAATTCCTTTCGTATCCAGATTGAATGCGATGTAATTGCAATTTTGTGCCTAGTGTCACAGATTTTGCTAACTCCTTAGCACCCTCCCTTGGCTGTGCGGCAATCACGCAATGCTCTAACACAATTGGAGTCAGCTTAACACCCACTCGTACCAATCACGCAATGCGCCAATGCAATTGAAGCCAGTTTAACTCCCACTTGTACCAATCACGCAATGCTCCAACTCAATTGGAGTCAGCTTAACTCCCACTTGTCCCACGAAGCATCAGAATCCAAGGGCTTAGTGAGAATGCAATAGAATAGAAGATGGTAAATGAGCAAGTTCATATTCCACTATGAGCAGAATGCAACTCTAAGAAGTTGAGTCCCAAATGAGGGGGACTCCCCTTTATATAAATTTAGGAACTCTTTAGAAACCCTACATCAATTGCTTGGATTCTGCCACTAGGCACTCATCCAATGGCCAAGAAATCTTCTAGTTGTTCCAATACTCTCCTAGTTATAAAACTCATTAGAGAACTCCGAAACTTTCCAGAGATCTCTACACAACTCTACCATAGTGTAGACTATTCTAGAGTTCTCTACATTATACAAGAATACTCTAGATTATTCTAGATGTCTCTTCACACTATAAAATATTGAGCTGAAATGGCTATGTCCATGCACGAGCCTTGACGCCCATGTCACTAGACCCTTGAAGATGCATAGAAGATGTTGAATTGGGCGTCTCTTGAGGTTTGACTTGGTCTTGGACTAGGATGAGTGTTAATTTGCTTGTTTTGTGGAGTTCACCTCTAGTTGACTTTATGTTGGATGGCAGCTTCACCTCTAGCGGACTTTATGTTAGATGGCAGCCCGCTGCTGTGAAGAAAAACAGAGCTATGTTGGTTTTTGTCGAGTGTTCTCTTAGTTGAACAAAGTGTGAGTTGGAGCCTGAAGGGATTCGGGCGTCGGAAATGGAGAGCTGAAATATTTGTTTCAGATTGTTAGTAAGTATAAGAATGAAAGAGCACGAGTTGAAGCGGTAGTGTTGCCATTGTAAAAGGTTTGTAGTAGCAGTAGCAGCAGTGCGAATGGGAAGATGGATTGTTGCAGTGTTAGAAGTTTTGTGCAATTAGGTTCTCTAAAGATGAGGATGCATCATTTATTATTATTATTTTTTAACAATTTTATAAAACTGGCTAGTCTTTAGGGAACCTGGTAAGAGGTACTTGGTGGGAGACTGTTATAGGTAAGACAAATCGCGATTTCTCCATCTCAATATGGTTTATAGATTCGGAATGAGTCTGAGGTGCAGTAGCTCTTAGCCTCTTACTATGGCTAGATTTAGCAAAAGAGTGTATCATGATGCAGATGAATCACCTACAACCTAATTGCTTGGGCCATGGTGCTCATCGGGAACCATGCCCAATGGGGTGTTTAATGGGTACATAGATATTGCAGTAGATGCATTTGTGCTTCACCACATTCTCAAGGAAGCCAACCATTTGGCCATACCCTTACGTCCAAAATCTGATGATTAGAGGAATCCTTTTCTGCATTGAAGTGTTCTTGGGTTCTCAGGTTTGCGGATCAATTTGGTGTGGTGTTGGAAGATTTGCTGACAAAGCATTTAGGCATGAAAAGAAAGAGGGGCCCTTCAAGTAGTAGTCGAACCCAAGGGCATAGCTACAGCGTTGGCATTATTCTAAGCAGATATGATCCAATCTCATCCGTACCAATCGTCAAGGTGGGCATAAATTAAAGATGTCAGCTAGGGTTACTATTTTGATACTATGGTAATCTGTATTGTAATGCTTTTCAAAGCATGTACACCTTTCATGATTGACAAGGCCCTGATGCATTAGAATGTAATGTTGTCCTGGTTAGGGGCGCAACTCGGGTGGTTAGGTCGGATTGAGGGTACACCCAACCCAACCCGACCTCAAGAGGCCCTGACTGAATTCCAACCCGAGGTGCCCAACCCAAAACTAACCTGAATTCCTCTATACTTCTCCCAACTGGACTTGACCCAAATACGTGTGATTATTCCCAATCAGATCGAACCTGGCCTGCATTATACTCTCTATGAAGGAATTTCCTTGGGCAAGGCACAGCCTCATTTTGCAGATTTCATCTGCTTGATTGGAGTAAAGTCTGCAAGCCTTACTAGGCAGGGTTGGTGTCAAAAGTGTTGAGGCCATGAATGAAGGGCTCTTGTGCAAGTGAGTTTGGAGGTTTTGCATAGAAGATCTTAGTCTTTGGAGCTCCATTATCAAGGCAAATATGGAGTTTCTTCTTTCGGTTGGCGAACTAAACTCTCCTCTTTGTACAGAGCTTTCTTCCTTTTGGAAATAGTGGCCTAGTTGGAAAACAAGGAATTTGCTTTTGGGATGATATTTGGGTGGGAGATCACCCCCTGAGATCAGTTTCTCCCAATTTGGCGGCCTTTTGTCCCTCAAACAGTATCTCATTTGCAGACTGTTTCAGTGGTGAAGGCGCATTAGGAATTTGGATTCCCCCTTGTAGACAGGATCTGAACGAGCCGGAAGAAGAGGAATTTCTCCACCTTTTGCAGAGGCTTGAAGGCGTCTCTCCATGCCTGGGTACAGCAGATTCTTTAGTCTGGTGCAGAGATAAATCGGGTTCTTTTTCTGTGAAGTCTATTTATGACCACGCCAGGTTTGCCCCTAACCCCACCGCTTGCAACCATATGGTTCACAGTTGGAGATATGGAGCCCTGCCCAAAGTTACTGCTTTTGCACGGCTTGTGGGGAGAAATAGAGTCCTCACCACCGGTAATTTGTAAAAAAGGGGCCTGATCATTCCAAATGTGTGCCACCTTTACGAGAAGAATGCAGAATCGGTTAATCACATCTTCATCATTTGCCCTTTCGCCTCAAGGTTGTGGGACAACATTCTAAAGTTCTTCAATATAGGCTGGGCTATGATGAACTCAGTGGAGAGTGGACGGCTTAGTCTCTTGGCATGAGGGAATGTCGATCGAGTCGGGAAGAGTCAAATGGAGAAAGGCCATGCTGGCAGTCCTCTGGACTGTTTCGGGGTAGAGAAGTGATCGCTGTTTTAGGAACGTAAATGGGTCCGTTCTGGCAGCAATCAGTAAAGTGTTTTTGTTTTGAAGGGACTGTTTATGGTGAATTTTCTTTCCCTTGCTGCTGTATTCTTTTGCCTTTTCAATATAATAAGTTCTTTGCCCTTTAAAAAAAAAAAACTTTGCTCAACCCAAGCACAACCCAAATTCGAATTGGATTGGCGTTTTCCAACCCAAACCCAACCTGATGACCTAGACAACCTGAGCCAACCTGACCTGAACTCGGGTTGGGTCAATCGGATTTGAGTTGACCCAAACCCAAGTCGCAGACCAAACCAAAGTTACAGACCTAGACCTGATGTTGCCATTTCATACAAGTAGGGGCCCATCGGTACAGCATGTTATGGGAATAACCGGAGCTGAACTGATAAGGAGCGCAGCTCATAGGCCCAGGCCCAGATTCATTAGCTCGGCTACCTGTGATGTCTACCCTTCGCAAGGAAGAGAGCTAAGGACCATAGCCGAGCCGACTTACCGGTTCGGCCTCAGCGGCAGTTAGGCCAGATATGCAAGAGCGGACTCAGGTCAGCCCGTCTAACATCTCAGCTGACCCGATCATCAGGTCGGCCTCGGTCCCGCCTTCCAGCAACCACCGACCTGGATCACCGCCGAGTTAATCGCAGGCGAAAGACCAGGGACGTGGCTGAGGGGAACAGACACGTCACTAGCCATTATGGGCGCAATACACAACTTCGAGAATCATGCCACTCGACAGGAATCTCTCCCATAGCCACGCCAATGGCCCACAATTACTCCTCCGATAGCTATAAACCGAGAGCTCCACCTCCATTTGAAGGTACGCAATCTCTAGCACCGAAAGTTATCTTGCATCCTTCACTCAATCCCATTTGACTTAGGCATCGGAGGACTAACAACCGGTCTCCGGCCACCCTTTTAGCCACTGTTTGTGCTGTACAGGCTCAAGCTTTTCAGATCCAGCCGGACCATCAGCGAAGGATTATCACTGTAGGGTGACTTCTTGCCCGGCTCATCTGTTGTCCAGGAGTCAGTAACAACACAGCATAATGTCTCTGAGATCTGAATCTTATGTTTTTACTTCAGGGTTGTTCATAGAAGCACATTAAAACCTTGGCATCTGGCAAAGCTAGCGACAGGAAATAAGATGCTGTCTTTAGAAGGTTGCACAAAGCCTGAACTGAACTTGCAATGGATTCGGATGTGGAAGCAGGGAAGAATCTATTTCAAAGGGTTAGCAAGTATAAACATACATGAAGTGGAAGCAGGACTGCGAGTCTGAAGCCAAGTTCAAAGCAAGAGCTACACTTGGTTAGAAGGATTGTGCAACAGAGGAAAAGTGAGGAAACTAACAACCTTCTGTCTGCTTAGAAATTGGAAACCTAAGAGACTTGTGCTAATGAATGTGCCCATATGGCCTCATGGTCGATATGGCCCCCACGATTACCGATTAGATCTATGGCATGTTCCACCTTTTATTAGTGGGGCCCATTACTGATTGGATCTATAGCATGTTATACCCATTTTATTAGTGGGACCCATTACTGATTGGATCTATAGCATGTTATACCCATTTTATTAGTGGGACCCATAGTCTGATTGGCTCTGGAAACAGGCCCATAGGATCTGATTGGCCAGATTTTTGGGTGATGAACCTGAGAGGGTGTGGTGCCCACCCACTTGATGTGATATGGGACAATGGACAATGGGTGCTGATTGCAGCACCCATGGGTGGGGACTGGGGAGCCAGACCTTTAATCGTATTGCTCCCACCTGGATGTAGGATACCGCCATAATCTTCAGAATGATAAGTCAGTAGATTACTTCCAATATATTATGTTTGTGCAGCCTCCACCCTGTCCAATAGGTCGGTCCCACCTTGTGAAAAAAATCAGGCCATCCACTCATCAGGTCTGCGATACTTGTATTTTGTTATTTATTAGCAGCCATACATTATTTTCTACCGGGTGGCTCACCTGATGAGTGAATGGGCTGATTCTTGCACAAGGTAATCCTCATGGTGGGGCCATTGGTCGGGTTGAATGTTGCACTTACATGATAGATTGATAGTTATCCCTTCGGTGGATGTGTATTGTGATCCAAAGTTATACATGCCTATATGCAGCGTACGTTGAGGACATTTTTAAATTACTTAATAATGCATAGTTCAAAGAAAACTAATTGCATGCAATTTAGGCCCTTTGCTACTTGTTATTAGAGCTGTACATGAGTCAAGCTAGCTCAGTTGGCTTGGCTTGCTCGACTCAGTTCAAACCAGCTCAATTCGTGAGTCAAGCCACTTTTTTCCAGCTAAAAAATTTCCGAGCTGTGTTCTTGGAGCTCAGCCCGTGTTGATTCAATTCGAGTTTGACTCAACTCAGGTAGTCGAAAAGTGAGGTTTTACTCAGGTAGTCGAAAAGTGAGGTTTTTTAGTCCATATCATATGTGAGCAAAGGAATGAAAGGAAAAGTTGTCGATAAAAGCAATAATAAGAGGTGTCAACAGGCCTGGGTTACCTTCAAGCTTGGATTTTGAACTTTTTTAGGCTTTGATTTTGGGCTGGGCCTATTCAAATTGCTCGAAATCGGCTCAAAAGGTTGATCGAACCAAGCCGAGCATGCTATTCCAGCACAATGGCTGGGCTGTGGTGAGCTAGAACTAGGATTGTCTATTGAGCTGAGCTAGGCCCAGCTCAAGTCTTCATTCCGCTCGGCTCGGTGTACAGCTCTAGTTGTCATAAGTTGGATATGAATCGGCCGAGTCGGGGTGACTCATCTGGGTCAGGTCTGACTGAATCCGAGTTGACTCACACGAGTCACTTGGGACCCACTTGAGTCTTTAAACTATGCTTGGAAATGAGGATCTTCTTTTAAGGACGAATTTGTGCTCTTAACTTCCATGGCTGGATCGGATCCCATCTATGGAGGTCATGCTTTAGTGACACAAGCTGTTGATCTGATGGGCCCAGCTTAGATTAAGGGTGGTGGCACAAAAATCTTTGAGATTGGAAAATCCTAACCGTCTAATCAGTGTCCCACGAATAGGCCATCATGAAACAAAGAGTCCGCATTCAACCAAATTGGCCAAATGTGAAAGGGTGAGGATCTTTCAATATCAGAGGCTCTGGTTCATCACTGTCCATGGAGGGGCACTATTGGATGGACCATACCCAACAAATCTCGTAAGTGGGACCACCCTTCCAATCTGTGCCTTGAAAATAGACAGTTGAGAGTAACGGTTCACATTCAACTAAGAAGGCAAATGACACCAAATACAGACTTCTAATCTAAAATCTCACCGATCAAGTAATTTTAACCGTCCAATTGATGGCTATGAAAATCGACGGTTGCAAGTAAAATCGCGAGCATTCTAAATTCCAGGGGTAAAATCAGATGGTCAATATCATGTTCTCAGTGATTTTTAGATTGCTTAGGTTAGTGATTGGGAGTATCGGGGCTGGAAATGGTCGCCTTTTAAAATGGTGGTGGACTATCATAGTACCGGAAGAACGGACTCGGATTCGGTAGTGGCCCCTCCAGTACCGAGTTCAGTAGTGGTCGGTACTGGTTGAAGCTATGTGGGCCCCACCATGATGTACGTGATTTATCCACGCCATCCTTCCATTTTTCAAGCTCATTTTACCGCATCATTTCCACTATGAGCTAGATCGAAATCTCACGTGGACCACACCACAAGGAAACAGTGGAAATTGAATGCCCACCGTTGAAAACTTCTTGTGACGTACAGAAGTTTTGGATCAAGCTGATTTTTGTGTTGTCCCTTAATCCGGGGTTATGTGACTTTATGAAAAGGTTGGATGGCAAATAAACATCGCCTCGGACCCTTTGAAGATTTCAATGATGGGCATCGCTATGCCCACTGCTTCCTATGGTGTGGTCCACTTGAGCTTTTGAGCTTCCTGGTTTTTTGGATAATTTTCTAAAATGAGCACGCAAGATGAATGGACGGGGTGGATGAAACATATACATCATGGTGGGGCCCACAGAGCTTTTCCAGTACCGAGCTCGGTTATGGAGGAGTCACTACCGAATCCGAATCCCAAAAGAACTCTCTCTTTCCTCCTCTCTCCTCTCTCTACCCACGAAAACGATCAAACGCAACATAGACCTATCAAATCACTTGGGGCGAAAACCAGGACGGTCCGTTCATCAGGTGGGTTAGATTGTTGACATCAAGAACGGTCCACCTTCTGATTGCATTGTTCCAATTGATGATCTTCATGGCATGGTCCACCCTTTTAACAGCTTGGATGGTCCATCAGATGTTCCAATTGCAAGTGATACTACAATGCTCTCAGAAAGACCATATGTAGTCCATATTTCATGGGACCCTTGAGAGCCCCATCAATCAACATGGGCCATCCATTAGATCTAGTGTGGTTCTTCTCTGCAAAAAATTTGCTGATCGGATGATTCCAACCGTCTGATTAATCTAGTAGCCCGTAAGAGCATTGTATAATGAAGTTTTCTAGATATCCATTGGATCTGGGTCGTGTCTAGTGATCCAAATCATTGATGTTAACAATTAAGGTTTCCCACCCAAAAACATTCAGGATTATAAAATTCTAGACTTTCAAATCAATGGCCCCCCAAAACAGCAGTTAAGAAAACGGTCCATATTCAATGAAAAGTAAAACAATCTAATGACTTAGGTATTCCAATTTGGGTTTCATCACTAGGTATATTTCGTCCATCAACGTTAAGGCCCCTCCTGTAGACAGTTTGGATTATCGAACGCACCCCAGATCCAATGGATATAGTCCTAATTGAATTGTAAATTTGAATACATGGGGATGTATTCTAGCAAATCTCTTGTATCATACTTCCTACTGGGGGAGGAATTATACATCCCCCACCCTAGAATTTACTAAGTGTTTTTGTTCTGACATGTGGGCCCATGGTTCAAGTGGATGGACAATGCCCTAAAATTTTAACAGGTTGGAAGATCCAAGCCACCACATTGGAAATTTTTTCCTTCAATTGAATGTGGACTATAGTTGTACATATCTCTTTGTAGGAATCTAGCCGTAGGCCACAAATAAAATGGTCAAGATGCTCTTATTGATCATTTCTTTTATAGGGATGTTCTAGAAAGATGAGTCAGGATCTCGCAGACTAATTTAGGTGCATGCTCCTACTCTTGAATACATTGGGCATTTGATAGTACCATTGATAAGGACAGGTTTGAATACATGAATTTGAGGGATGATGGAAGAAGGAAAAAATAATAATTATCAAAACTACTTGGGTTAGTAGATCTTAATTCTAATTTTTTTCAGGGCATGTACCCTCCATTTTAGATTTATCATGCTAAAGTGGTGCTTTCATGTGACAGTGAATTTGGAAGTTATAGAAGAAAAAACACTAGCCATGCGCATGATTACAATTACATGAAGGGGCACCTAGAATGTGACATGGATTACATGGGTTTGACCAAAATTGAGATTAGACTTAATCCAATTTTATATGAATCCAAAAACTGACCTTGAAATCATTTCAACACTTGGCAAGAGGTGTACAGTGAATAAAACTTTATGATATTGTTACCCAATATCATTGAGGCAAGGTCTTGTAAGTAATTTAAGCAATCCAGCAAGGTTATGATTCAATGATGGTCCTTCCCATGAGGGGGTAGAATAGGTGGTAGGTGGATGACGTATGTGCCAAATGTAAGCCAAATATCTTGGACCATTAATCAGGTAAGCCAAATGTTCAGGTTAAATTTGAATGAAAAAAATGGCTAGTCACAAAAAAAATTCTTAATCATTCATATTCAGCACACAATATCTGTAGCCCAATTTATGAGCATAGATATTACATACCTAGAAAATTAATAAAATTTGAATTTCTATTTTACTCTCTATATGTGTGCATGCGCATGTGCGAATACATTCGTCGCAATGAGTTAGAAAGCACCTTCGACAACACCGCATGCATGTGTTCCCGAGTTCAAGTTAAGTGTGGTCATCTAAGGGCCGCACATGGTATTGTCTAATCAAAGGAGATGCCTTATCACCAACAAACATCTTTTCATCGTATAAGTTGTACCTTGCGTTCATGCATATGACTTCATATATTGGAAGATGTAGATATTGACGTATTACCTTTACCTACGTCCTCTTGAATTGTTCCAGAACTACTTCATGGGTTCAATGTCTATCTAGGCCCAGACTCTTGGCCATTTTTCCACCATCTAAAAAAAGTGGCTATTCATTCTGCTCACATGTGGCATTGATTTACAACTATATATCTAAACCATTTAAATTGTGGCTCTCGTTGTGGGAGGGATATATCTCTTAAGTCACATTGATTAAGCAATACTAATGGCTACCAAATGGATGGTTAAAAGTAAATAGTGAGCAATCAAAATTTGAACTGAAAATTAGATATTTATATTATCTTCTCAATGCAAGCTTCTTTTTGTTATGCTCCATCCATATTTGGTCCAGAAATTTAGAAAGCCTAGATAGCCTTGCAGGTACGCCAGGTGTATGTTTGAAGAGTCACCACCCTTTTTTTAAAGGGGTGCGCCGGTGGTACTGGTGCTAGGCAACGTGGGGTAAGCGGCTAAGGATGCGTTTCATGAAAGTTGACTTGTCCATAAGATGGGTCACCTTATAAAACCTCCAGAGCCACGGTCCAAAACACAGATGACCCACAGCATAGGGAACACATTGAGAGGGAAAACCCATGTTGATTAGGATGGGAGACCCTCCTTTGTTGTGTATGTATATAATCAATACTGTTAAAACCCTTAGGGCCGAATGAGGAACATACAGCAACGGAAATTCAATCTCACTAACATATTAGTAGAAATAGACTCAAAAGTCATAGCGGAGATAGCTGCCAACTCCAAAGCTGAAGCCCCTTGGACCATTTGGTACTGTCTTGAAGCCATCCAGCCCCTTCGAGCGACAGTAAACATTAGAATAACTCACATTTTGTGAGAAGTTAATGCAGTCGTGGATGCTTTGGGCCAAGATGAGGAGTAGTGATTGGTCCAATTTCACATATCTGAGTAGAATTGATCTTCCCACCCGGATTAGGGGGCCTCCTCACTCTAGATAACGTGGGTGAGGCTGTTGTTTTTTTTGTCATGCCCACCCAAATAGTACATTTTGTCCATATGAATCCATAATCAATAAAATATTCTTCTTCATGATCCATAATCCATAGTCACACACACACACACACACACACACACACATATATAGATATATATATATATATATATATATATATATATATATATATATATATATATATATATATATATATATATATAAGACTGTTACTTAAAACACTTCATTCAGTCAAGATAAGGGCCAGGAAAAAATTCCGGCTGCTTTGCGACTCAGGTATGTATGTCACTTTGAAATTCAAGGGCAGAATTACCTTCCACCTCATTCCTTCTATTGTGTCTCCTTAGTTATGAATTAGGCCAAGTTCTTTATTTAAGGGCCTTTTTCAAGGTGACACATTGCTAGACGGGTTGGATGGTGGGAATACATCAGGTGGGCTCCACTTGTTGAAGCGCATCCTTTTGCAAAACTAAGAATCTAGCTAGCCCATGTGTATGCTAACCGCTAATTTTCAGCTAGGTATTATTACGTGCTGATTTTCAACTAGGTACGTATCATGATATCCATGTTTCTTTACGTGGTGATTTTTCGTGACATGACACATCCAAGAAACAAGCATTGGAGGGCCCATGTCTGGCCATGTCTTGTTGGAACAAAAGAATTAGAAACAAGCTCTTATGTTTTTTCACGTGGCACCCTGCAGCGCATCACAAGAAAAAGGGTTAGGCTTGGTCAGAATTTTAATAATGATGGTGAATCATCTACCGTACCATGGCATGGTCATACCGTCTAAATTGCTGACCCATCGTGGATGTAAGATGACAATACCATCTGATTTTGGGTTTTGAATTGGATCACCATATACTTTTAACCATCCATTGATAGACACTACCAATGGTCAGGCTTGCTCGATCAATGTGATTTTTTAGCCATGTTCCATGCAAAATGAGTCCCACAATTTGCATGGTCTAGATAGTTGTGCATATGCGTCACATGAAAGAAAGATGAGACATTTTTATAATGGTGAACTAATATTGGAATCTTGTCCTGTGAAAACTTTTAGAGGATGAGGTGTGAAAATTAGAAAGAGCCTTGCTACACGTGCATGTCAGCCTACTATACCTGTACAAAATGAGGCCATCCATCACGTGGGGCCATAAAGAACATGCACTGGGCCAAATATACAGCTAGTCCATTCATGCATTTGCATGTTGAACATGAGGTTTTGGGGCCTAGGGTTCCAGGCTTTCATTATTTTTGAAAGGTAGATTTTTTTCTAGCCAATTATTATTGGCATACAGTTGGTCCACATGATCAATGAACATAGTTATTATCTGGGCTATGATATCCATTAGCTTGACAAACAACGAACAGAAACCTACCCGAATAGCTTGTCCACCACAGAATTTTGCTTGGAATTAAAGGCAAGCCCAGTGCCTGTCATGTAAATCCGAACCCTGCATGGTCCACCCGATGGCCCTATCCAAATCCAATTCTAGTATGAAAGATTATCAATTTCTCCACTTGGAATTTCTTGATGGGGTAGATAGTTATATCTTTAAATGAAATGCGTTGAAAGAGATGCGATAAGGGCATTCAACCATGTGGGGCCCACCCTCTCTCTCTCTCTCTCTCTCTCTCTCTCCCCAACTAAACCATGTGGGTCCTGCTCGAAATGACATCTAAACCATCTGGGTCCCACTTGAAATGATTTCACTGGTCAATGCTACGAGACATGAAAGTGATTTGTCTGTCTTGCATCAGTGCCTGTTGGAATTAGCTTACATGCCAGGTTCGTCTAGTAGCCCATGCTGGGGGATGATGGTCAGCAGTGATTATATCTACACCTTGTGGGACCACCACTACTTGCAGACGGCATGGGCCGATCATGCAATTGACGAGGGACCATGTATGGCACTTATTCGAGACGTGTAAAACTTGATGGCTCTGACCATCACTTGCTCCAGTTCAGATCATAAACAAGCAAACTAGTGCCATCACGTTCAATCAAAATATATTAAAAAGTTTAAAGAAATGTTCTCCATAAGAATTCCACACCTTGTGGGGCCCACCATTTCTTCTTTGGGTTTGAGATGCAAGGGCACCACCAGAAACAATCTCTAGGGTGGGCCATCTTTGGATGTTCTTGTTATGTATATCATCTCAATTAGCTTATGTGCCAGATGCATGGAACAGGCCATGGTAGGCAGCCAGTAGCGATCATTTGTTAGCCATCTCTCTCATTTTTTTTCCCATTATTTGTAACCCTCTTGATACGCTGGCAGGGTATGATGCTTGATATACAGGCATCCTGAAATGATACACGTGGTATAAGAATAACTCAAGGTAAACCAACTAAATTGCGGAAGCTGTTGCAGATAAGTTGAAATCTCAAAATCATAATGCAATGAAAAGTCATTGAAAATCGTATGGAGGACAAAGATAGAGAGAAATTGGATAATTTGGACATATGATCATCAAACAAATGTAGCTTTTGGCTCATGACATATGTAATTAGGAACCCATAATTTACATTGTTTCATGTGGATCACTTGTATGCTAATTTCTTAGTAATAATTTCTAAGCGCATGTGTATCATCCATCACACTCAATATTGAAGCTTTTTTGTCATTTGATTTATTTATTTATTTTATTTTATTTTTTGCACTATTCTTTTATTAATATATTGTATAGCCTTACCACTCAGCTGCCCACTCAAACTAAAATGAAAATTTTACATGAGGACTAGAAGACCAGCCATGCTTTAGGTAGATAAGGATCAACATGTCTAGTGAAAGGGCCTATAGCCCAGCTGGTTGAGTCCGAGTTTATCAACTAGCTGGTCTCAGATTCGAGACACACCAGCAGCACCCAAAGGTGGAGGTAATAAAAGACAATGATCTATGATGTAATTGGACTTATGGCCCTAATTGTTAGAGTGAAACTTGATTTCGAGATTGATTTGGTCTCGACTGTTTTTTATTTATTTTTATATCGGGTCTCGGCACCACTCGAACCAAGTCTCTCTCTCTCCATGAAAAGTAAAGAGCTTTCAGACCCGTGACCCCTCACAGATGTACCTACATATCAGGTACCATTTTTCTTTCAAACATAGTTCAATAATTAATGCATAAGCATTGAGTCTGGAGTTTTCAGACCCGTGACCCCTCACAGATGTACCTACATATCTAGTACCATTTTTCTTTCAAACATAGTTCAATAATTAATGCATAAGCATTGAGTCTGGTTAAGAGAAATTTAAAACTGACCCATTTTATTACTGGCCTGAATTTTAGTTCTAGGCCTTACTATTAGATTGGGTCTGAGTTAGTTCAAAGTCAAATGATTCGTGGGGTCCATCTCGAATCAAGTGGGACTAAGAGGATCCAAACCCAACCCATTTATCTATGATTTCAGGTTCGGTTAGGTCTGAGCTAGGTTTGCCAAATTTTCTAATTCTTAATAGTGTAGCTACTGTTAATTAGATATATAGTAGCCTATCACATGCATGCACTCTAGTAGGCTGTGTACAAAAACCAAAAACCTTCACATGCACCTTGTTGCGTTTGGATACGTTGGGTCTACATCACCTATACGGATAATCCGTATGTCCAGCCCACTCTTCTTCAGCTGCATTGCTTAACGGATCATCCGTATGTCCAGTCCACTCTTCTTCAGCTGCATTGTAAACAGCAATAAAATGATCCTAAACATCCATGAGTGGATCTATTGTCTAAAGTTTATCTTATCATTCATTTGCTCATGCTATTGAATCGAAAGTTTTAATCATACATTCTGTATGATTTTTTGAGGGAGCTTATGAACGTGGACTGAACTTAATGGATGGTCCAGATAGAGTGATATATATGTGCAACAAGTCCCAAATGCAAGAATATTTCCATACACTAAACACAGGCCCTTTCCCGCTCTCTGTTTTGATTTCTGTAAGGCGTACACTTTAAAGGGGAGTCATCCCCCGGCAGCCAAACAGCGATTGCACCCTCAATCTAAAATTTTAAAAGGCACCCACTTTAAAGGGGAGTTATTTAATACTCTGGCAGAGTATGTGGCTTGATACACGGGTTTCAGATATTGTACATGAGGCACAGTTTAACCTAAACTAGACCAATTAAATTGTGAACCACTATCCCTTTGTCATAGTACACCAAGTAAGATTGGTTACAATCCGAATCTCTGATTTTTTCACACACACACATACACAGAGAGGGGGGTCCGGCTGAGTCAAGGCCTGTGCGAGCGTAATGTAGCATCCTCCACACTCGGAACCAATAAATGAGTATAACTTTTGGCTTGTCATTCATTTAAACTCGAACCCATAACTTCAGACCACATTTAAAAAACTCTGTGACTCGTAGTGTCTCGTTCAGTCATGAGTTAAACGGACTCAGCCGAGCCCAGAAATGTAAACAAACAGGCACGAGCTCTCTCTCTCTCTCTCTCTCTCTCTCTCTCTCTCTCTATTATATTCTATTCTTCTGGGTTTTGATAGAATTTGAGCAACCACTCGGGGACTGGTTCCCAATCGGATGGCCCACTGTGATTAATCTGGGCCAGTCATTAGGTAGTGTGCACTGAACTGTAGATAGTTATGGTATGATGAGATGTAACCGTCCATGTATGCGTGTGCGTATCCAAAAGTCAGGGCAGTACACTCATTAACTCAGCCACACATGTACCTTGGATTTGCACGGTTGGACTTTCTTTCCTTGTCTTTTTTTCCTTTTTTTTAAGCATTCATGTCACACACAAGTACGATATTCTGCCTGATGGCCCCACCTATATTGATTTTTGGTTCAGGGAATCTTGACAATGCATGCTACCTGATCATGAATGAACATGAATTTAATACAACCAGAGATCTATGGGCCCCACCTTCATATGTTTATGACTTCTACTCTATCTATCCTTCTCGCCGACATGAGCCAAAAAATAAAACTGTTCTAAACTCAAGTGAGCCACTCACTTGTAAAAGTGGGAATAGAAACTCCTAGCATTAAAACCATATTGGGCCCACACAAGCTCTAGATCAGGTTGATATGGGCTTCTTGCCTTCATTCTGGTTGGACTCTCCTTGTGAACGGGTTGGATGGCATATAGACACAATGGTGGATGTCTCCATCCCTTGCTTGGGCCATTAGAGTTTTGGATCAGCTTCAGTTTAGGTCTGACGCCTAGTTTGGATGTCACACATGCTCTCTCTCTCTCTCTCTCTCTCTCTCTCTCTCTCTCACATACACACACACAAGAGCTCTCCCACTAAGGAATACCGAAGAAGAATTCCCTCTTTATGGTCTATATTAGTTTCAATACTGAGGTCATGGTATTGATTACCAAAGTGGGGGTGGCTAACATTGCAGTGTGACTAACAGGGGGTGGGTGTTCTAACAGTGGGGTGTGTGTACTAACCAAAAAAAAAAAGGTGGCATGTCCCAAAACCTAGTAGAACTAGGCTGTGCATGTCCATACACAGGTAAGTTCAAAAGAGAGAGAGAGAGAGAGAGAGAGAGAGAGAGAGAGAGAGAGAGAGAGAATCCACAGGGAAGTGAGAGAGAGACTTCTTCTCCCTACAGGAGACATAACAGAGGAGAGAGACGTCACCCATTACCTCAACAACTGCAATTAATATGGGTGGCCGCATTCTATCAAAACCCTAATATTGTTTGAATGCGTACGTAACTAATAATAGAGAAGGAAAATGCATTTTCATTGTTCACGAAAAAAGTTTTTTTTTCTTTTTTTTCTTTTTTTTAAGAGGATTGAGGGGGCGTGAAACGCCTACATTCAGACCCTCTCTTTTTTCTTTATATCATATACTTCTTGTGGTGGCTGCTTGCCTACCAAGGGGCACTAAAATAAGGGCAAAAATGGGAAAAAATAATTCATAAATGGAGAAATTCCATGTCAATGATTCTCGAGCCCAACCGAACAACCGTCTTTTTGTTCCTACCAGAGGGAAAATGACCAAACCGCTCATGTGATAGGATGGATCAAAGGACCAGAATCCTCTATAACACCTCTTATAAGCAGCGTGTACAGCACCCAAGCTCTGGGTGGCCATTGTCTTGTGTATGTGACATAGACTCCATTACCGTACATATAAAAGGAATCAACGTCGATAAAAACTCCTGTGGGCCATGGAGAAAATGTAAGAACGATTCTAAAATCTCCAAGTTGATGTTCCATCCCTACTCTTCTCTTTCCTTTGCCCTATGTGAGCTGTGGATCGAGCTGATTTTTGGTGCCTCCGGCCTAACACTAAGAGGCGCAGCTGATGGATTGAGTGGATATCACCCCACAATATGGTGAGCCTCAAAGAGGTTGGGTGCTGTAGCTGCTGTGCACAACAGGTGGTGCAGAGGATTTGGTCGGTCGAAGTATAAGTTAGGCTGATGTATTAACTGGGAATTGTCCAACAAGTGCCATTGCTGATGACCCGTGTCAACAATTGTACCTATTATCCAATCCTTGCTGTTAGTTTTATATATTTACCGTCCGATGCTGAATGTCAACCATTAGAATTCCTGCGTTTATGGCCATATCTTTGAATGCTCACGATTAGATAGATTAGATTGTTGAAAATATTCATAATAAAATAATTTAGACACCGAAAAAAGTTAAAGAAAATATTTAAAACAAATTAGGCTGAAGCACGTATCTGATACGCTGTCCTTAAAGAGTTATTTGCCCCATCTTATCTAAGATCACTGACGAGCTACATGGCAATTCTCTTCCATGATATAACAAGCCTACCAAGTTCTGCATGCAGCAATCATAACAAAACCCTTATAGGAACTCATTCAACATAATTCATCTGGCATATTCTTAATTATAGTCCTGACCTTGCTTAGAAAAATAAATTAAAAAAAGTTCTCCACCAAGTTTATAAACTCACTGAGTCAAAATTTTGATATGACTCACTGAGTTGGATGCTGAGGTAACTCGCTAAGTCTTAGGTTAATTTAACTCACTGAGACGGATGCTGAACCATTTAGGAGATATGAAAAGAAAATTTAACATGTTTTCTATGGTTTTTGAAATGATTCCAGCAAACCTTACTCATATAGGCACTTGGGGCTAAGAGTTATGGCTCAGGTCATAAATAATATGACCGTTTTCTTGCTGCTAGAAACTAGCCGTTTATGATCATTTCTTACCATTAGAAACTGGCTATTTTTTACCCTTTTTAACCATTAGAAACTAGCCGTTTATGGCTGTCTCTGACCGTTAGAAAATAGCCATTTGTGACATTTTTCTAACCGTTATTAGAAACTAGCCGTTAGTAACCGTTTCTGGCCATTACATGCAACCAATGGTTGTAATAATCACAATTATTGCATGTTAGCCGTTTTTGCATGGTTATGACCATTATAAGACTGTTTCATGCACAACGGTCATCTCTATAACAGTAAAAAAAAAAAAAAAAACTCAACCTTATGTAAGGCTCTCAATCACACTCGGCGGTCTCTTCCTACCTTTACAGTGTCTCGCGACAGTTCACATAAGATCACGTGGGAGCTACCACTCTGTGACACGTGCGAAATGCGAAGTGCGCCAACTAACTCCACCACAGCCACACTGCCTCATTGCCCGTGTCCACGCCCTCGCCAGCGTGTGTGCGTGCGCGTGCGCTCCATGGCACACAAGTCTCCATTCTCCCTCAAGGTTGTCCAATTAATATGGTACACAAGCCTCCACTTAAAAACTCTTTTCTTTTTTCTTTCCCAAGTAATGTGGGACTGAAATAAAATTTCTTTTTGAAATATATATATATATATATATATATATATATATATATATATATATATATATATATATATATTATTTTTTTTTCTTAAAACAACAAACACAGCATAGATTAAGCTTCAGTTTACACCATCTGATTTTTAAGTGCATGTGTATCATCTGACGCATTCTAGAGGAGTATCAATGCTTTTCTTTTATTAGATTCTTTTTCTAGTTATTCTTTTAATAGAATGTCGTGTATATAGCCTTCTTAAAATGTTCGTTACAATTCATACAACTCACATACTCAAAGTAAAAGGCAAATTTTTATATGATGGCTATACAACCAGCCCTGCTTTATAACAACATGTCCATGGGATTAAGATCGATGTGTGGTACAACAAGAAAAGATAGATAAAGAATAAATGTATTTGAGGGAATTCACAAGTATTAGCGCAGTTCACCCAACCTAATAAAATGTCGCAATATGTTGGCACTACGTACAAATCATGATGAATGAAATTTCACTCGTGTTCCAAGGAAAACTTCTGACCTCACTTCCTTTGGTCACACACAGCTTGTCAAAATCAAAATGGCTTAAGAGCCATATGTACGTTTGTCAAAGATGCCTTCAATCTGGACAGTTTGGGGGTCACTAGTCGACCAACCGCTGTGCTCGGTCAATCATAAATATTTCATTTTTGTTGTTTACTTGCTAGACATATTTGACCAAGTTCGGTCGACCGACATCTAAGCATTGTTCTGCGCCGCTTTGCGCATTTTGTTTCTATTTGCGACTTCCTGTTATGAATATGGGTGTAATCGGGATTAGGGTTTAACACTTGAGTTCTAAATATACTTAAAGAGTTTTGGGAGAAGAAAAGGCTAGGGTTTTCTCTTCGAGTTGATTTGTAAGTATTCTTTATCTCTTGTACTTTCGTTTTCATAATGATTCGCACTTTGTGCCGTAGTTTTTTTTTTCCCACAAGAGTTTTTCATATAAATTTGTTTGTCTTCTTTGGTTGGATTTTCAAGGCAATTGTGATTGCTTTGTTTGATTCTCTTCTGAGTTACTCTCATGGTCCCAACAAGTGGTATCAACGCTAACGTTGGGAATCAGGTTTGAATGTAAGATAAGGTATCAATGACCTTAAGCATGAAGTTTAACATTGAGAAGTTCAACAGGAAAAACAACTTCAAACTATAAAAGGTGAAAATGAGCACTTCTTCGAAAGGATAAGCAACTGGATACTATAAAGGACGAAGAGTGGAAGAAGATATATCAGAAGGCTAATACCTCGGTCTTATTGTGTCTATCAGATGATGTCCTCTGTAATGTTATTATAGAGAAGAGCGTTGTTGAAACATTGGCAAAGTTGAAGAGCCATTATGCGATGAAATATCTCTCAAGTCATCTGTATCTGAAGAAACAATTACAGAGGATGGCAACGGGGTCTAATGTTAATAAACGCATTAATCGCTTCAGCAAACTTGTGTACTAGTTGATGGATATGGATGAAGTGTTTAAAGAAGAAGATTAAGCCCTTATTCTTTTAAATTCCCTACCAGATTCTTATTAGAATCTAGTAAAGACTTTGTGTCATGGCAGGGACACCATGAAAGTCAATAACTTTATCTCAGCCCTTCAACAGAGGCAGTTGAGAAAGAAGAATGACAACGAGGGTACCTATACAGAAGCGTTGGTTTCAAGGGGAAGGAATTCTAAACAAGAGAGGGGGACTTCGAGAACCAAGTCCAAATCCAAGGGTATGGGCAAGATGAAGTATTGGAAGTTTGGAAAGACCAGACACATAAAAAAAAGTATTGCAAATCACAAGAAAATGAAAAATCTGATACATCTTCAAGGGAGGCTAATAATATGGAATACATAGAGAATGAGAATGTCGATCGTTGCGATGTTTTGACTACATCCAAATCCGAATTTTTTCATAAATGAATGGATCTTGAATTCAGGAGTGTCGTATCACATGTGTCCTGATCGGAGTACTTTCACCACATACAATGAGTATGATGGTGGGTTTGTGTTCTTGGGCGATGACTTCGTTTGCAAGATGGTGTTGGTTTAGTGCACATTATGATCGATGTTCGATGGGATTGAATGCATCCTGACAGATGTGAGGCACGTCCCTAGATTAAAGAAGAGTTTAATATCTCTTGGAGCTCTTGAAGGGTTAGGATGCGAGTTTACCGGGTTTGATCGTGTCCTACGAGTTTCAAAAGGGGCACTCATAATCATGAAAGTACACAGGAGAGGAAATATCTACAGGTTTGACGGAAATACCATCTCGTGTAGAGCTGTAGTAGTTGTAGTGAAGTTAACATCTACACATTTGTAACATGCGCGCTAAGGCAACATGAGTGAGCGCAGGGATGAAGATACTTTCTTACCGAGGTCTTATTCCTGCTTTTAAAAGTGTAGATTTTCATATGTGTGAACATTGTGTGTGTGTGTGTGTGTGTGTGTGTGTGTGTGTGTGTGTATTCAAAGGAAGATAGATGTATATTCATTAAAAGGAGCAACCGCTCACCCTACACCACACCATTCGGGCAGGCCCATGGACAAAAAGGAACAGGCCCGCCTATCTTAAACCTTAAAATATAGACACGAACACTACTTAAAGAAGAACACCCATAGAAATAACAGGAGAGAGGCCATGACCGTCAGGATTCTCTCAAGTTCCCAAGCCCAACTTTGTCCAGAAACAACAACCCTCAGCAGGTAGAAGGAAGGAGATCCGCATGGGAGAAGGTCCGATCGACTTGAGATTCACTACCCAGACGGGCCAAGGAGTTGGCAACCCCATTCGCTTCTCTAGGAAGAAAGGAAATCACAATCTCAGCATCCATGGATAGGGCCGACACCTTAGCTCACCAATACCACAAAGCGAAACTTGGGCACCTATCCCTATTAAGCGCACTCACTACCAATTTCGAATCGCTCTCCAAAATTATCTTCCAGCAGCCCCTATCCTTACATTTTGACAGACCCTCTACAATGGCCTTTGCCTCCGCTCGGACATTGGACCCTAGGCCATAACCGTTAGCAAACCCGAATGAACTCCCCCCCCCCCCCCCCCCCCCCCCCCCCCCCCGGGCCTCTACACACATCTCCTCCTCCCGAGGCCCCCCAAGATTCCCACGTGTCGAGCCGTCGACATTAACTTTGACCCAACCTCCCAGAGGTCTCTCCCATTTCAATAGTAAGAACGGTTTGCCCACTCGAAAGTTTGCCTCCAGGCCCAACTCGTGGATGGTCAACTTGTTGGACAGGTTGTCTTTGGCAATGGGTGGGAGGAAGTTTTGCAGTATTTTCAACCACCATTTGATGTTGGAGATTGCCCTGCTGCAAGACACCTTGTACTCCTCAGAGCAACAGGAGTTCCTCTCCTTCCAAATTTTCCAAAACACTAGGCATGAAATTAGCCCACACATAGAAGAAAGCTCATTCCCCTTCCGTGGGAAGATGCCACCACTGCGCTGCCCTGTTAACTGGGGATTGATCCTCAAAGTAAGCTACCTCAAACACGTAGCTAAAATACCTTCAAATCCCTGTAGCCAATTCTCCCTTTCCAAATAGATGATCCACATCTTCCCTATCCGGCCTTCGATTCAATCCGCAGCATACACAAGAAGAGGCAAGCTGGATCCCCTTTTTTTTGCACCCTTTCATCCATCGGAACCGGCCTATGCAGAAGCTTCCAAGCAAAAACTGAAACTTTGGGTGGCATTTTGGGGTGTCACACCCATTTCGCCCAGGCTTTCCTTCCTACAGAACCGTGGCTGAAGTTCCATGCGGCGTTGATGGTCAAGTCACCTGAAGTCGATAAGGCCCACCTGCATCTATCCTCTCCCTCGGACGTGCAAAGCCCTTCGACATAGATGTGGTCCAAAACCACTTGCGGAAGCATCGTAAATAAATCCCAATTAGGCAGGAGACCTCTCGGACCAAGGAATTCACTAACTTTCTTACCAGCCAAATTTTCAGGAATCGGATACAGCCTCCAATCAGAGAGAAGCCCAAGCCCTGTCCAATCTGCCGACAAAAACTCGCAGTCCATTACCTATCAGCCAGTGAGAGTGCGGCTGAAGAATAGCCCATAAATTCAAGATCTTCCTCCAGAACGGAGAGCTCTCCCTTCCATTGGAGCCCTCGACTAGTTGAAGAAAATCTCCCCTGTATTTCCCTGACAAGAAGGTCCTCCAGGCGTTGGTCCCACTACCAAAGAAAATGTTCCAAGCCATCTTCAATCTAAAGCTATACATCACTTCTTTGAGGTTCTTCATCCCAGCCTACCTTCAGACTTCGGCAGGGCTAGCTTACACCAACCAGCCCAATGGAACTTCTTCTTACCAGAGTCCCAGCCCCAAAAGAAATCAGCACAACTCCTTTCCAGCTCCTGCAATACTGTTGCTGGGACTGACGACGCTACCATCATGTGGACTGGGATGCTGCATAACACGTGATTGATCAAGACCACCTTGGCAGCTTGGGGTAAGTATTTCTCCTTCCACCCAGCAATCCTTCTCCTGAATTTTTCCAACAGGGGTTGAAAACTGGCTCTTTTGGGTTTGCCCTAGAATATCGGCACTCCTAGGTACACGAACGGAGAGCAAGAGGTTGAAATTTCACTCACACGATCGATGGCTCTTGCTCTAGCAACACTCATCTTATCTGTGACATAGCACACCCGCTCTTGGCCTTATCAACCCGCTGGCCCGAAACTGCTTCATATATGGAGATGAAGTCACTAACTATTTTGAGGCATTTTGTACTGCCATTCACAAACAACACTATATCGTCTGCAAACAGTAAATGGGAGACTTGTGGGCAGGCTCTTCGCAATTTAAAAGGCCGGCAGAAACCCCTCTCTAAAAGTTCCTTAAAACCTCTACTAAACACTTCTGCTGCTATGATGAAAAGACTTGGAGAAATAGGGTCTCCCTGCCGCAGCCCACGAGATGATTTGAAAAACCTCGCAACCTACCCATTGATAATCACTGAAAACCAGCTATTCGACCAACACTTTTCAACGAGGCAGACCCACTCTTGGCTAAACTCGAACTTCATTTAAAATTGACTATGAACATTGTATATATGGTAAGCAATCTAGACTGTCATTTAAAATTGAAAAATATTGTAATAAGTGATCGCTTTATTATGTGCACTTGGATATGTGGGGGTCATCGCCCGTTCTCTTTAAAGAAAGGTTGTCATATTTTGTCACTTTATCAACTTCTTTAGAAGAGTTTGGGTCTATTGTATGAAAAATAAATCCGATGGTTTCATCACCTTTAAGTTTTAGAATGCGTTGTTGGAAAGATAATAGAGGTGAGTTCACTTATAAGGAATTTAATCTGTATTGCAAGGAAGAAAGAATTGTTAGGCATAACACAGTGCAGCATACACCAGATCAGAATGGTAATGCTGAGAGGATGAATCGATCTCACTACGAGAGCTTAAGGCATGTTGAATAATGCTGGGTTGAAAAAGGAAATGTGAACTGAGGCCGTGAACACGGCTTATTATTTGGTGAATCGGTCCTCATATATGAAAATATGTTGTAAAATTCCAGAAGAAGTGTGAAGTGACCATGGTGTAAACTACTTGAGGACGGCTTATTATTTGGTGAATCGGTCCTCATATATGGAAATGTGTTGTAAAATTTTGAAAGAAGTGTAGAGTAGCCATAACCTAAATTAGTCGAGACTTCAAGTATTTGGTTCTGACGCTTACTCTCATATACCGTCAATTAAGAGAGATAAGTTAGAGCAAAGGGGTGAAAAAGTGTATCTTTGTTTATTATGGTGATGGTGTGAAGGGATACAGGCTATATGATCAGGTCATACAAAATGTCACATTTAGTCGAAACGTCAAGTTTGATAAAGACTCCTTTATCCGTAAGGATGAACAAAAAGAACCAAAAAAGTCATTTGTTGACGTTGAAGTTAAAAAGAGTAGGACACAGGCTAATATTGAGATGCAGACAAAGGTACAGGAGCAGGTTGAGCAGCCACTTGTGAGAAGGAATCCACCGAGGGATCGTAGGGTTATCAGCCATATACAGGGATGATTTAAATGTTGCATTCAACCTAATTATAGATGAGGGGGATCCATTTACTTTTCAAGAGGATCTAGATGATGTAGATGCCAAAAAGTGGAAGGTGGCGATGTATGATGAGATGAACTCCTTGATAAGAATGAGACATGGGAGCTAGTGAAGCTTCGCATCGTAAAGTGATCAGTTGCAAGTGGATCTTAAAAAAGAAATAAAATAGATATAAGAAAAAGTTGTTAGAGAAAGGATATACTCAGAGAGAAAGTGTTGACTCCAATAAGACATTCGCGCATGTGGTGAAACAAGTATTTATCAGGTTTGTGTTGGCGATAGTTGCCCAGTACTACATTAAACTAGAATAAATAGATGTGAAAACTACTTTCCTGCATGGGGAATTAGAAGAACAGATATACATGAAGCAACCAGAAGGGTTCGAAACAAAAGAAGCAGGGAATAAGGTTTGCAAGTTAAGGGGTTCATTGTAAAGCTTGAAACAGTCACCTTGGAAGTGGTACAAGAAATTTGATTCTTTCATGGTGAGTCAGCGGTTTACCAAAAGTAAGTATGACCACTATGTCTACTTTAAGACACTAAGTGGTGAGAAGTTCATTATTCTGGTATTGTATATTGATGACGTGCTTATCACTAGTCATAGCATGTCTAAGATCGATATACTGAAGACTCAGTTATCAAAGACATTTAAGATAAAACATCTGAGGCTGTAAAGAGGGTTCTCGGCATTGACATATACAGAGACAGAAAGTGGAGAAGGCTGTGGTTATTTCAGGCAGAATACCTTGAGAAGGTGTTGATGAAGTTTAGGATGGACAACATAAAGTCGATCGGCATTCATCACTCAACTCATTTTAAGCTTTCTTCGAAACAGTATCCTAAAACAGATGAAGAAAAGCTGGTTATATCGTGTGTGCCTTATTCAAGTTCAGTTGGTAGCTTGATTATGCCATGGTCTGTATGAGACCGGATATTTCACATGCAGTGGGTGTTGTGAGAAGAAACATGTCTAACCTTGGCAAGAAACACTAGGAGGCAGTTAAATAGTTACTTTGTTATATTTAAGGTACGCAGGACTATGTCTTGACATTCAAGAAACAATGAGACAAAATAGTAGGCTACGTGGATTCAGATTACGTAGACAGTGTGTGTAACAACCCAAGATTTTTTACTCTCGTGTATAACACAACAGCCGAATTCCCAAGTAACTTATGGAATAACTAATTTGTCAAATTATGGAATATAGCATTCAAGCACAATGGCGAAAACAATTTTCATCTAATTCTATCAAACTCACTATGTCATCATCAATGTTTAAATATAACTAAAATATCACTTTATGTCTTCTCTTGAAGACTTATTACAATTCCATAAATGTATCAACTACTCAAAAGAAACATTTAATAAATTAAAACATCGATTAAGTTTCTCCAACATCGTCATCCGCCATGTGATTGTGTGAACCATGGAACTCTTCTCCTTAAAAATCGGGTTCAATACCTGGATCTTCACCTGCATCACCTAAATTGTGTTTGGGATAGCGTTAAACGCTATCATAGTGGGGAATATTCCCTCCAAGACTATCAAGAATAACAATGTACAAAACTTAGAGTAACGCAACACAATAATATCTTTATTCAAACAAAACAATCAAGTAAAAATCTTTGTTAATGCGATACATGGAATGCATGCTCTGGCTAAGGTACCCTGGCTAGAATCACAATCCATGAAGTGAGAGACTCCCTGTTACGACTTCATGCTAGCCAGGTCAAGGGGAGTTATTTAATACTGATCTGGCAGAGTATGTGGCTTGATACCTAGGCCCTCAGATATCATACACGAGTACATGTTAGCTCAAACTAAACCTAGTAAATTGTGGACTACTGTGAGCGAAGTAAGATTGGTTACTGTTGATGCTGAAAAATGGTCAACAGATGAGATGACGTGACCTCTAATTGGTTAGCAGTAGATGAGATGACATGACATTCAATGCTACTAGATGAGGTGGCTCAACCTCCACCTTGAACGGATATATACAACTGATATCCTGCAGATGTGCGGTCTGGATCTAGACTGAACGCTTGCTAGATCCTATAGAACACAAAGGAAAGCTAAGAGGGGTGGTTGGGGTCCAGCCGTTAGCCCTATGATGCCTAAGTTAGTTGGGTGTAGGAGATGGGAAGCAGATCTCTCGGTGTAGAATTGAGTGTACCTTAGCCTGTAAGAATGTCTCTTATTTATAGGATAATCGAAGAGTTGTAGAGGGCATTGAATGTGGGTATTATGCCCGTAATGGCTGGCGCAATTCCCGACGGCGTGGGTTATGGTTGTAACTCGCGGAGATGTGTCCGGTTTATTCAGGCTCATCCTTGATCTGTCGCGTTCTTTTATGGCAATCGCAGGCCTAGTTGGCCTAGGGGCATAGCTCATTGGCAGAACTCACCAGGAGCCGAGCTCATTATTAGCCAAGCTCATTGGCCGATGGAGCTCGTCACCTGATCTCCTCACTTCATAGGTCGTCATGTGTGAGTGACCTCAGATTGGCCTGTCGTAACCTCGGCTCTTGTCCTCGGCCTAGTCTCAGGTCAGCCTTGGCTTAGTCTCAGGTTAGCCTCAACTCTTGTCCTCGGCCTAGTCTCATGGTCGGCCTCGGCTCTTGTCATCTGCCTAGTCTTAGGTCGGATTTAGTCATGAGCTTGAGGACTTGTACTTGGGCCTGCTGGACTATGGGCTTTCCTTGTGACCTGAAGTCAGCCCGGATTTACCCACAACAGAAGCCCCTTACTCTCGAGCTTGACTTGCTCGGCTTAGGAGTGAAGAGAAATGGATGAGCTGACCTTTGAATAAACACTGAACTGTCATAGGCTGGCCAACTACATGAGGTTGGCCTGGTAAGGTAGCCCATAGGCTCTGCCAATTGTCAAGGTCGGCATGTGGAGGTGGCCTTTGGACACTTTGCATTTTGATTCATCCATTTCGATTGTCCAGGTTGGTCTTTTAACTCTTAATCTAGGGCTCTTCCTACTGCCCTCTGACTGCCCAGGTCAATCTTTCGACTCTTGGTCTAGGGGTCTTCCGACTGCCTAGGTCAGTCTTTCGACTCTTGGTCTAGGGCTCATCCGACTACCTAGGTTGGTCTTTGACTCTTGGTCTAGGGCTATTCTGATTGCCCAAGTCGATCTTTTGACTCTTGGTCTAAGGCTAGTCTGACTGTTCAGGTCAGTTTTTCAACTCTTGGTCTAAAACTCTTTCGACTGCCTAGGTCAGTCTTTAAACTCTTGGTCTAAAGCTCTTCCGACTACCCAGAGTCGGTCTTTCGACTCTTGGTTTAGGGCTTTGGGGCCTCGTTGGCCTCTATGCTCTAATAGCTCAGCTCGACCTCGTTGGCCTCTATGCTCTGATAGCTCAACACGACCTCGTCGCCCTCTGGGTTCTAATAGCTCACCTCGGCCTCATCAACCTCTAAGCTCTGATAGCTCACCACGTCTTCGTCAGCCTCTAGGCTCTGATAGCTCAGCTTGACCTTGTCAACCTCTGAGCTCTGATAGCTTAGCTCAGCCTCATCACCCTCTGGGCTCTGATAGCTCACCTCGGCCTCGTTGGCCTTTGGGATCTGATAGCTCACCTCGGCCTCGTTGGCCATTAGGATCTGGTAGCTCACCTCGGCCTCGTTAGCCTCTAGGCTCTGATAACTCACCTCGGCCTCGTCAACCTCTGGGCTTTGATAGCTTACCTCGGCCTCGTCAGCCTCTAGGCTCTGATAGCTTACCTCGGCCATGGGCTTTGATAGATCAGCTTGGCCTACTATTCATGACACTGGCAGGACCTTTAGATCTATGAGCTCGGCCTCACTCCACCTCTACTTTGTGGTTTCGGCCACTTACTTGTGCCAAGTGAATTACCTCGAACAGGTCGTCCTAGGGCAGGTCTTCCTTTGTCGGTCCTCCTGAACAGGTCTTCCTGGGCTCTTTATTCAACCCTCCTATCAAATTCGCAAGGTAGTTGTTAGAACTAGAGAATGAACATTCTCTGGAATGTGGTGTTTTGTTGCTCTGGGGTTCTGAATAATAGAAACATTCGTAGACAATCACAAACATTCACAAAAATACACAAGAGAAGAGATTTCGCAAGGCGAACTTTATTCCAGAGATTCTGAGATCTTGTACATTCCAGGCCGTGATCTGGCACGAGCCCTTAATTACATCGAATGATCGATGACCCTTGATTAAAAGGCAAGAGACTAGTCAGCGAGGACTATGGTTTCAGAGCTCATGGTCGCGGAGACCTGTGTTTTGACGGTCGTAGAGACCTGTATTTGTATGGTCGCGGGGACCTATATTTGTATGGTCGCGGGGACCTGTATTTGTTGTGTTTTGTTAAGGACTAACCCTTCTTTGTACGAGTTGGATGTCTATGTCCCATGTTCTGACCGGAGATCCGGGCTGAGACTGTCAGGGTTTATGGCCGGGAAGGACGACTCTGGGCCCGCGCCTGTCAATGTATGGACAGGTGACCTCGGGAAGTCCATTCGCAGTCGTGTGGACCTGAGCAGCTCAACCAGCGGATGCCGTTTTGGATGGGTAGGGCATCGACTGTTCTTGAAGTGTCAATCTCTAACAAATTGTGTGTGATAGTTTAGAACTCTCCTGGTATGGTTTATCGTGGTAACCATAGCCCCCTTTGCTTAGTCCGGGCCTGAATCCGGATCATGTTGTGGTAGTACATGTAATGATGATGCATCAGTATGATTTTGGGCACTAGCGGCCTCTTTTCAGGAGAATTGCTCCGTTCAGCTCGTTGGATCGGATTAGACTCCGAAGGCTTGTATTTCGCTCCCTGGGCAGCCCGGACGAGTCATTTGACTGCTCCATCGCGTCCGGAATGCTCGAAATACCCAAAATAGGCTCAAACGGGGCTTGAAAACGTTGTAAAATGAAGATTTAAGGGTGCTGGAATGAATGCTCATGGTGCTGATTTTTGCGATCCGCTGGCCTGATTTTACTGATGCGCTGGGGCCAGTGCGTCCAAAAATGTATTTTTCTGATCCGCTGGCTTATTTTCCGACGCGTTGGGGCCAGTGCGTCCTAAAAATAACTGTTCGTATATTTATCCAATCCGCTAGCCTATTTTACGACGCGCTGGGGCCAGTGCGTTCAAAAATGGCATTGTTTATGATTTATTTAATTTGCCGAGGATTTTTCTGATGCGCCGGATCACTTTTACGATGCGCTGAGATCAGCGCGTCGAAAATGGTGACTTAAGTTATTCCTCCGGACCTGGTATGATCGGAGGTGCGATTTCCGGCGAGGGGTTCCCGTGGTCGGAGAAGGATTCCGGTGATCGGAAAAAGGTTTTCCGGCGACGAGGTTCTCTCTATCTCTCGCTGACTCGTGCAAATGAGGAGGTGGGGGGGGGTATTTATAGGCAAAGTCGCCCAATAGGCGGTCGACACGTGTAGCGCGTCGAGAAATTGGGTCAACGAGTCGATTAAAGTCACTCGGCGCGTCTCAAAATGGCTGAGTTCGGAAGCTGATTTTCAGGGCGCGCTAGCCGTCAGTGCGTCCTGAAATTAGCTGATTTTTTGGATGCGCTGGACGAATTTTGGGACGCGCTGGAGGTAGTGCGTCCCGTAATTCAAAATCAGTGAATTACACGATGCGCTGGGTGAATTTGTGGATGCGCTGGAGGTAGTGCGTCCTGAAATTCAATCCGTCCGAATTTCCTGATGCGCTGGAGGATTTTTATGATGCGCTGGGGGATTTTTGTGATGCGCTGGGGGCAGTGCACCCTTAAATTAATTTCTGGATGCGTTGGAGGTATACGTGTCTCCCAGACTTGGGTTTTGCAAATTGGGGGATTTGTGGGGTCCGCCTCGCGATGAATGCTGATGCACTGATCCTATCTTTTTATGATTGAGGTAATCCCCCTACATTTTGACAGTTTTGATCATGATGACCGGTGGGGTCCACCACTGGCTCAATTCCCTGCTTTTGGTCAAGTCTGATGCGTGTCGCGATTCGTGCCGCGATTTCCGATGCACTGGCCCTAAATTTGATCGAGTGATGGTTTGGGCATTTGGAATCATCGTTTCGGGGACCCTCACTTTTGGGACCCCAACAGTAGTGCACTTGCTGGGTAGGTCTTCCTGAACAGTTCTTCTTAGGCAGGTCTTCCTGCGCTATTAGGCAGGGAGAAGAAGAGTTATAATTGTGTGTCAAGCTCCGAATTGGTCAGAACATAGCTTTGTCGATTCTTGCAGACGGCGTTAATCTGTTGATGCTGAAAAATGGTCAACATATAAGATGGTGTGACCTTTAAGTGGTCAGCAGCATATGAGATGACATGACCTTCAATGCTACCAGATGAGGTGGCTCAACCTCCACCTTGGATGGATGGATACAACTGATCTCCTGTAGATGTGCGGTTTAGATCTAGACTAAATGTTTGCTAGATCCTATAGAACACGAAGGAAAGTTAAGAGAGGTGGCTGGGGTCCAGCCATTAGCCCTCTGATGCCTAAATCAGTTTGGTGTAGGAGATGGGAAGTAGGTTTCTCAGTGGAGAATTGAGCGTACCATGGCCTATAGGAGTGTCTTCTATTTATAGGATAATTAGAAAGCTATAGAGGGCATCGAACGTGGGTGTTATACCCGTAATGGCCGGCGCGATTCCCGACAACGTGGTTATGGCTGTAATTTTAGGACACGTGTCCGGTTTATTCGGGCTCGTCCTTGATCTGTTGTGTGCTTTTATGGCGGTCGTGGGCCTAGTCAACCTAGGGGCAGAGCTCATTGGCCAATGGAGCTCGTCACCCGATTTCCTCACTTCTTAGGTCATCCTGTGCGAGTGACCTTAGGTCGTCATGTGTGAGTGACCTTAGGTCGTTCTAGAGGTCTCAAGTCGGCCTCAGCTCTTTTCCTTGGCCTAATATCAGGTCGACCTCGACTCTTGTCCTCCACCTAGTCTCAGGTCGAATTTAGTGCATGATCTCGAGGACTTGTACCTGGGCCCGTTGAACTATAGGCTTTCCTCATGACATGAGTTCAACTCGGATTTACTCACAACAGTTACAATCCTAACCTCTAATTCTTAGACACTTATTTGTTGAAATAGGACCATTGGACATTTATCATCTTTAACCGTCCAATATCCAATAGTTAGATAACCAAATGAGCATGACTTTTGGTTGGTCGTACATCTATACTCAGAATTCTAACTTCACACCACTGTTAAAAGGACATGTGATTCGAGCTGACTCGTTGAGTCCGGAGTTATGGCAGGAATCTCTCTCTCTCTCTCTCCTCTCTCCCTCTCTCCCTCCCTGTGTGTTCTATCCTTTGGGTTTTGGCTACCACTTGGGGACTGGTTCTCACAATCGGATGGTCCACTGATCAGTCTGAGCCATTCATTAGGTCGCGTGCAGTGTGAACGGTAGATTATACATTGGTATGATGAGCCGTAACCGTCTATGTGCGATGTGCGCGTGTATGTAAAAATAAAAATCAGGCAGTACTAACAAATCAGCCACACGCGTACGTTGGATTTGCATTGGTTGGATTTTTCTTTGGAAGTGTTGGTCTGAGACATAAGTAGCTCAGCCTGTTGAGCCGACCTACATTGATTTTTTGGTCCAGGGAATCCTGACAATGAATACTACTCCATGGTTACGAATTTAATACAACAACAAAAGTTATGTGGCTCTCCTCTGATGTGTATATATATGACATTTACATTAGCTATCATTTTTGCCGGTACATGTTAGGACATGACCTAAAAAAAGGCTGATCCAAACTCAAGTGGACCACACCACCAGGGAATAGGTATGCGTCTAGCACTAAAGCCATCTTGGGTCCACCCAACATCTGAAAGAAGCAGTTATCCGGTTCTTGCTTTCATTCTGATTGGACTCTCCCTGTGAGCAGGTTGGATGGCATATATATGAACCCAACATGAGGCCTGGGAAGTTTAAATGGCAGGCATTCCATCCCTTGGTGGGGCTCACTGGAGTTTTGAATCAGCCCAATTTTTGTCCTCACGCCTAGCTTGTATGTCACACACATCACAGTGGGCCCCACAGAGAAATTTTCTTGCACCGGCTTGTTGCTGGAAATTCACGTCCCACATGGATAGCCACAACGAAATATGCACTCCATCCAACGGTGGAAAGAGATCCAGGATGGTAGCTGCAATGTTGGTTCGGGTCGCATTCTATCGAAACCCTAATATTGTTTGCATGCGGACGTAACTAATTACAGAGAATAAAATGCATTCTCTATATGCATGTGATAAGGCTTTTTTTAGAGGATTGAAGGGGCGTGAAATGCCTACATTCAGACCCTCTCCTTTTTCTTTATATCATATACTTCTTATGGTGGCTGGTTGCCTAACGAGGGTTACTAAAATAAGGGTAAAATTGGAAAAAAGAATTCATAAATATAGAAATTCCATTTCAACGATTCTCGAACACAACCGAACAACCGTCCCTTTGTTCCTGCCAGGGCGAAAATGACCAAACTGCCTATGTAATCGGAGATAATCGGATCAAAGGACCGGAATCCTCTACAATACCTCTTATACGCGGCGTGTTCAACACCCGAGCTTGTGGGGCCCACTGTCATGTGTGTGTGACACATACTCCATCACCATACATATAAAAAAAAAAAAAAAATCAGCGATGATCAAAACTCTTGTGGGCCGCACCACAACAACTTGTAAAGATGGTCAGAGTGACTTTTTTTTCTTTTTTCGGTGAATCACTTTTCATCCTGGTGTGTCAGATCTGATGAAGGGGTCGGATGAAACATATACACGACGGTGGGCCTCACACACAAACCTATAGCTGATGTCCCATCCCCACTTTTCTCTTTGGTGTGGCCCATCTGAGCTGTGGATCAAGCAGATTTTTGGTCCCTGGGCTTAGCATTGAGAGACGCAGCTGATGGATACAGTAGATATTACACCATAATACGGTGGGCCTCAAAGAGCTCGGGTGCAGTAACTGCTGTGTACAACTGGTGTTGCAGAGATTTGGTCTGTCCAAGTATGATGGGCTGATGTATCAAGTGGGAAGGTTCCAACAAGTGCTATTGCTGGTTGCCCACGTTAATAATTGTGCCTATTATCCAATCCTAGCCGGTACTTTTATTCACTTTCTCGTGATGAATGTCAACCATTAGAAATTTTCGTTTATACCATAACTTTGAAGGCTAATGTGATCAGATGGATAGGATTAAGCTCCAGCTTACATCCTCAAACACCATTCTGATCTACCATTTCCCAGTATTCCCGATCTTTCATCGCATCTACACCGATTTGGTATAGCCCAACTTCTAAAGTCAATGATCGGACAGTTAAGATCACGACATTAATGAGCCCATGGGCACACTGGATAAATGGTTAGGATCATCAGATTAGTGGGTCCTTTAGGTTATGAGTTTTGCTTGGTGGCCTTGACTGATAAATGATCTAAGTCATTACATGTTGCACACGTGATTAAATGGCACGAACGTGGATCATCTCAACCATGCATGATACGTCCAAAAATTCATGGTGGGTCCACCTTGTGGACGGTTCGGATTCATGGTTTAAAGCTCTACTGCATCATGGAAGGGTTGGTTGGGAAAAAGCAAAACTACAGTTTCTCTTTTTCTTTTTTTCTACGTGAGATTGCTATTCTTTAAAATGGGGGTATTGCCAATCCGGCTTCAATTTTATAATTTCCCCCCTGAAATGGTCGGTGGTTGACGCGGACGCCCCCTGCATGCACCACACGGGTGCATGAACATGCAGAAAAGACACGGTTTTGACTTTTGCTTCCTTCAAAATTTCTAGGACAAAATTACCCTTCAACTTCTTCGAAACTACGGACTCATTGCTTGAGTTTGTGGGATAAAACAATACTTAGAAATTAAATCAAGGCTACTTTAGTAATTGGGGATTTTGACACATTTTCCTGTGCCGTTTGGGTGGTTCATTTGTTACTAAGATGAATGGAACTTTTCACGAGAGAATTTTGCCGAAAATTTAATACAACATCTTGTAAGGAGCCCGTACAAAAAATGCTCTGTGGGCCCCACGTGATGTTTGTGTGACATCCACTCCATCCATCATTTGCAACATCTCATGTTAGGACATGAGCAAAAAAATATGGTCGATCCAAAGCTCTGCTGGGCTATGCCAGAAGGAAAGGTGGGGATGGAGATTCCTACCATTGAAACCTTCTTGGGCCCAGTGGAATTTTTATCAGGCTGGTGTTTGATGGTTCCCTTCATCTTGGCCAGTCTCACAAAGCAATTTGTTGGTTAGAGACGATCATCCCTTGAATGGGTGAGATTCAAATCACTTTAATTTTCTCCATTTTTGCCTGACCTCATTACAAGTAGCCCAATTCAAGTTGACTACGTTTATGCAATCGGACTAGATCTCTAACGCACTAATTGCTATGCTTACGATTTAGCAGTAGACTCACAACCATCCAATCAAATCTTATCACATCACACATATACCAACTTTAGTATGACACAAGTACTACCTAACATGCATCTAAATTTGCATGATTCATTCATGCATTATGAACTTAGCCTTAAGAAAAAAAGATAATTAAGCACGGGAGCATAGAATATACATTGCAAGACTAGGTAATCAGTGCCTCTCTTGCCCCTCTTTTTCTCAACAATCATTCACATTAACGGTATATTTCCTATCCTCCCCAAATGTAAGATGAAATTTGCACGGAACCAAATGCAATTCCACCCCAACTAACCCCGTTTAATACCATGTGCAAAACGCCCCCTAAGTCTCATGAATTTTGGGTCATGTTATATTAAATGACAATAGCCCAAAAATGAAGGTGATGAGGCTGGGATGTATTTAAGTTGAAAAGGTAAGGCCCTGTATAGTTATCACTTAAAAAGAGGTTCATCTCATTCTAGTTATGAGTAAATACATATTATAAGGATTAAAAATAATTTAGTAATTTATAATTTATATAAATTACAATCTCAAATACATAATCACTACTAATTTAAAATGAGATAAAATTAATTTTAGTGGCCGAGCAAACAAAGACCAGCATTAATGCAGTAACTGTCCACATTCAATGCAAAGGGGAATTCACAGGTTGTTTGGACGGGTCATACAATATCCTGATTTAGTCGTGGTGGCCCACTAGATGGAAGGTCCAATGCTCCTGGACATACATCGTATATGCCTAAAGGAGAGGTGACGAGATCGCACGTGTTTTCTACAGTCCCATTTCCCAGTGATAACACGCACTTCCACGACAAAGCGCGTAATGCTTGTCAAATCGAGTTTACCGAGATATTAGGAATTTACTCGAGTACACGCGCCTAGTTTTTTAAAACAAGCCACACGTGTGATATATCAGATCCGTACATTATTCTATCCAAAACGTTTAGACGCTTTTTTTTTGTAAATTTAAGGCCCATTGGATATTCGTATTTGCTTGATTTTAGGTTTATAGTATGTGAAGATATAGACTCGTCGAATGAACGAACCAGATCTTATAGATGTTGAGTCATATACATGTGCGAGGATAGTGAACTGTCAAAGCGCACTCGTGCCAGTGAATTTACAGCTCGGATATGGAAGATTCCCAGAAGCGTGCATCATGAAAGAGATACCCTTTTGTTCCAAAAATGTCCCCATTGTCTGCAACAATCCTACAGTACTTCCACCTGTTCTTTGGTACTCTGGCAGAATATTTCCATCCATACACATGCACTTAGCATAAGATGTGCCCACCGTCCAATTAGTTGGCCTCAGTTCATTACTTACAGTTTAAGAATGGGAATGATCACATGCATTGGAATTTCTGGTAATTACACTCGATTGAGCTATGTGGGTTCCACTGTGCCATGTGAGTGCCGTCCAAACCGTCCGTTGGATACATGCAACCCAATTTCAGGCCGAGACCCAGAATCCAGCCTCGTACATTACTTAGGTGTGCCATGCCAAAAGCAACAATGGGGGTCACTGGGGAGGGTGGCATCTGCCGTAGAAACTTTCTGATGGAACGTGGGGTTCATTGTATTTTTTATATGTCATCCAAGCCATTCATCAGTTGTGCCCCACCAGGATGAAGGGATGCATTGGAACTCAAGCCATTTGAAAGTTAAGGTGGGCCACAACGAGTGAATGTGCATGTAAGATATAATTGTACATTGCTACCTCTTTTGTGGCCCACCTGGGTTTTTAACAGGATGATTATTAAAATGTACAGTACCCTAGAAGGAGTGCAACAGATGTGCAGTTTGGATTCCTCTCGAATGCATGGTGATTACCATAAGTTGTAATGCATGTGACCATTACCGGCCTAGACGACTAAGCCTAAGGAGTTTCAACATTAGGTCTCAAGTTTGAGTGCTAAGGAGAAACACTAACCCCACTAGTGGGTGGGAGTATCATGTGACTAATCAAGTGGGTGTGTTACCGGCTAGCATGGCTAACTTAAAAAAGAAAAAGAATAAGAAAAAAGAAACAAAAAAAAAAAAAAACAAAAAGCAAAAAATAAAAGATGGCGAATAATTAGAATGAGGTCCTACAAAGTTTTTAACGATGGATGTCTAATTAATGCTGTATTTTGGCATGACACTCCCAACCCAGTTTTGCACGTATTTACAAGAGGTTACTGAGAAACAATCACCCCATATCTAAGGGCTCGGATTCGGTAGTGACCCCTCCACTAACATGCTCGGTCCAAGTTAAAGCCTAATGGGTGCCACCATGATGTATGTGTTTTATCTGTACGGTTCATTATTTTTTCAACTCATATCAGGGCATCATCTAAAAAATAGGGTAGATAAAAAGCTCAAGTGGACTAGCACCACAAGAATCAATGGAGATTGAAAGCCTACCATTGAAAACTTCTTATGGGCTACGAAAGTTTTAGATCAAGATGATTTTTGTGAACAGGTTGGATTGAAAATAGACATCACCGTGGACTCCAGGAAGATTTCAACGGTGAGCATCACTATTCCCAATTCTTCCTATTGTGTAGTCCACTTGAGCTTTAGATTTGCCTCATTTTTGGGCTCACATTCTAAAATGAGCTCACAAAACTAATGGACGGGGTGGATAAAACACATACATCATGTGGGGTCATGCTGAGCTTTTCCAATACCGAGCTCGGTAATGGAGTGGTCACTAATCCAAGTCATCCAAGGGCCTTCCCCGTTAACTCTCTCAATCAAATCGAGGGAGAGAGAGAGAGGACGTGAATTTCCGGAGCACCTGTTGTAAGGAGTTCCTACAGCACTGTGTGGGCCCACCGAAAACTCCATGTAAAATCCAATCCGTCGATCAGTTTAACGCTGACCACTGAAATCTTCTTGGGGCTTACGGTGACATTTATATGCCATCCAAACCGTTCATAAGACGATCTCCACTAGAATGAAGAGAAGCAAAAACAAACCAGGATAATCCAAAATTATTTGGGCTCCATTGAGGCTTGAATGGTTGAATTTCAGTCCTCACTGTTTCTTGTAATGTGGCACATATGAGTCTTGGATCTAGCTCATATTTAGGATTTCAGAGTAAGATGATCTTCAGAAATTGATGGACGGAGTGGATCATAAACTGACATTGCAGTTGGGGCACACAGGGCTTGGTGTTGCAGGAACTCCCTAACCACTTGTTGCAGAAAACTCGCGTCCTAAAGCTAAAAACAGCAGCAACAGCTAAAAGTCCCAAAGTCCCAAATGCATGCACCCAACCCCACTCCTCTCCCCTATATAAACCCCACCCTCCTCCATCCCCACTCGCCCACAGCGAAACAAGAAAAACACCCACAGCGAAAATGTCTCCTGTCCCAGCTTTCTCTCCCACGCTAATCTCCAAATCAACCGTCTATCCCACCCAAAAATCCACCCTTCAAAACCTCAGACTCTCAGTCTCAGACCTTCCAATGCTCTCCTGCCAATACATCCAGAAAGGCGTCTTACTCACTCGCCCATCCTTACAGTCAGACGCCCTCATCTCTATCCTCAGACGCGGCCTCTCTGAAACCCTCTCCCACTTCCCGCCCCTTGCCGGCCGTCTGACAACCGATCCCGCTGGCCACATCCACATCTACTGCAACGACGCCGGCGTCGACTTCGTCCATGCCAATGCCGGAAACCTGACACTCTTCGACGTCCTGTCCCCTGTCCACGTGCCGGATTCCGTCAAGGGATTTTTCTCCTTTGCGTTTGACGGTGCCGTCAGTTATGACGGCCATTTTCGCCCGTTGCTCGCCGTCCAGGTGACGGAGCTGGCCGACGGTGTCTTCGTCGGCTGCGCCGTTAATCACGCTGTCACCGATGGGACGTCGTTCTGGAACTTCTTTAATGCGTTCGCCGAGGTCTGCAGGGGCGCGAGGTGGATCTCGAGGCTGCCAGATTTTCGCCGGAACTTCTTCGGCGAGTCGACAGCGGTGCTGAGGTTCCCGGACGGAGCCCCGACAGCGAAATTCTCCGGCTGCGGGCCTTTGCAGGAGCGGCTCTTCCATTTCAGCAGGGAGGCGATCCTCGAGCTGAAGTCGCGAGCTAATGGACGGAAACAGCTGGACGATAACGGCATCAACGTAGCGGAGATTATGGGGAAGGAAAGCAACGACGATCCGCGGATCAGTAACGGAAAGATAACGTCCGCCTTGCAGAGCCTTCTGCGAAGCAGCCTCTGGAAACATCAAGATCCGCAGGATCGAAGCGGCAGAGATCTCGTCTTTCCAGGCGCTCTGCGCGCAGCTGTGGCGATCCATCACGCGCGCGAGGAAGCTACCTGCAGCAGCCGATACCACGTTCCGGATGGCGGTGAACTGTCGCCACAGGATCGAGCCACGTGTCGAGGCTCTGTACTTCGGGAACGCGATCCAAAGTATCCCGACTGTGGCTTCTGTCGGGGAAGTCCTGTCTCGGGACTTGAAGTGGTGCGCGAGCGTTTTAAATAAGAACATTGCGGCGCACGGGGACGCTAAGGTGCGCCAGGGTGTGGAGGATTGGGAGAGGGACCCGAAGTGCTTCCCGCTGGGGAACTTCGATGGGGCGTCCATCACGATGGGAAGCTCGACCCGATTTCCAATGTACGATAACGATTTCGGGTGGGGCCCACCCGTCGCGGTACGTAGCGGGCGGGCGAACAAGTTCGATGGGAAGATATCGGCGTTTCCGGGTCGTGAAGGGGGTGGGAGCGCAGAGCTGGAGGTGTGCTTGAAGCCCGATACGATGCGCGCGCTCGAGGCCGATACGGAGTTCATGCAATACGTTACGAGGATAGCGTAACGGTACCGGTCACGTCGGAAGGTTTGGCCTCTTCCTCAGTCATTTGATACTCTGGTCGAGTGTGATGATTCATACACTTGCGCTCAGATTTGTACACGTTGCATGCTTGTAAGGTCCAAAATATGCTGTCCAAATCGTGGGGCCCACCACATTATCCAAAATCATGTTGAGTGAATGAACCTGACAGCTCTGATTAATGGACTTTTGGTTATTGGATACAGACCGTTGACTCTTTCTCAAAACAGTTGGATCGTTATGTCTTTCCGTTAATTAATCTATTTTAGGTGGGGTCCACATATAAGGTTTTGATTTTAGTGAATCGTAATGCACGTGAGTAATTTCTTTAGTGCTCGAGTATGAAGCATCGCACTATAGTGGAGCATCAAAGTGTTTCTCTGTTACAATGATAGGAGGCGTTTTGTAAAATGGGATAGTTTGCATGCACTCAGAATCCGTACATTAATTTTTTTTTTTTTAAAAACAACCATCCAGATTGTGGGACCCATTTCAGATGCATTGATTAAACTAAAAACGATTTCAAATATAACGTCCTAACTGGCAAATTGCTTGACATCTAATGGACGGTTAAGATGAAAGGAGTCAACGGTATACATTTAACAAGCAAATATATCTTCATCGGTGGTTAGGTATTATTGAATTAATCTAATTTTGTGTTTATAAACTATCTACAGAGGGTGTACTGATTTGGACGGATTAATTTATGTTTTCCGTATATACTAAATGGAAAATTGTTTGTGCATGTGTATGGAACATCACACCCTACCAGAGTATCAAACTAGAAAGGGCCCTAGATCCAATGTGCTATAAGCATGGTTTAAAAAAACTCGGTGGCTCGGACTCATTCGTCCGATCTCAAGTCGAGTTAGGACTCGCTCGAGTTAGGGGTGAATCAGCTCAACTCGTCTGAGTGGGACATGAATCGTCTATGCGACTGGTAGTCTCAAACGGAAAAGGCTAAGGCTAACGGCCCATGGGATCGCCCCGGGAATGATGTTTTAGGCCCAAAAATAAGTGGGCCTGGCTTGCTTGATATAACGGTCTAGCTCGGCCCGGCACCGCTTATTCAACTCTACTAAGCTGGTTGAGCTGAACCCGGTTCTGATTCCTTACCTAGATGAATGGGCTGGGTCTGGCTGATTGTATTTAGATCATTGGCAGGGCATGGACACACCTACCAGGACCTTGCCAGGCCCACTTACTTACCCAGAATGAATGAAAGATTAGGGTCGCAAGTTGGGTTCATGTTGACCTGAATCGATGTTCCGGTTTGGTCGGGAATGGGTTGATTTATGATCAAGGTCATCAGGTTGGGTTAGGGTTGGAAAACTCCGACCGATCTGAAATCTAGTTGGGTTAGGGATGAGCAAATAATTCTGGTCAGGTGAAGTCAGGTTTAGGAATAATGACTTGAATTTGGGTTGGGTTTGGGACAGGCGCGCACTCAGGGTTTGAAATTGGGTCAGCTTACAGCTTGGGTCCTGAAACTCGTGTGCCGCAAGTATGGCACGTGTGTATGTTGAACATGTACTATTTTTTAATGGTCCAATTTTCTGTAGCAAATTACTGGCTGTCAATTGGGCGGGCCTGCGTTGGCTTCGGCCCATTTTGAACTGAACTGTTTGGGCCGAGCCTATTAAATATTTTGATTTTTCCTGGGCCGGAGCCCGGTCCATTTATATGTGGAAGACAAGCAGGCGCACCTGATATCACCATGGACCACCTTGGATGGGCCATGACCCTACTGTCACCTTCATCTCATGATGGAAGGCATTCAACGGATGCTTTGATCACCTTCACTTCAACCGTCCATTTTCAATGCTTTAATTGTACGAATTCGATTATCCAATCACGGTTTTTTGTTTTGTCCATGTGCAACCCACGGTGAATTATTCCTTTCCAACCGTCTTTGTTGATCAGAGGTGGACCCTATTGCCCCCGTCTTTGTTGATCAGAGGTGACCCTATTGCCCCACGCAGACTACTTGCAGCCCCCCCCCCCCCCCCCCCCCCCCCCCACGCAAGCCTACTTAGGCCTGTTAGGATTGCCACGTACGGTGGAATCGTACTGCAAATAAGCAATCATGACTTACCAATTACACTGATAGTGGTTGTCATTGTATTTTGACTACTACTGCCCGTGTTTGGATAAAGATGGAAATTGTTGGACTTTCTACTAATTTGACTGATCATGTGTTGGGAAGAGTGGTAATTAGGCATGTGGTAATTAGGCATGTAGAGCCACATTATGCAATGCATACATCAAGGTGACCCACGATCAGGGTGGTACCCAAATCACTTGTTCTGGGTACCACTCAAGTGGCGGTTCAGTGAGATGTATTTTTCGTCCCATATCTTTTATTTCGCTTACATAATTTTCATTTCTCTATTTTCACCAAACACACTCGAGGTAAAATTAAGGATAAAATTTTTAGTATTTACTACAATGCAATTGTATCCAAACCAGCCCTTAAGAATTGTAAACTAAAATATTTAATATTGAAATTGAATTGTACATATGATGGGCTCAATGAAAATGTTTCATGAATCCACCGGCTACTATAGTCAGACCAAAAGCCAAAGGTTTTGGTTTCTGTTTGCTGGTATTTAACAAAGGCTTGAAGAAGTTTTTGAAAAGAAATCTGAGACTATAAAAGAAGATGAGTGGATGAAACTAGACAAGAAGGCCAAAACCTCAATCCAATTATGTCTGGATGATGATGTCCTCTATAATGTCATGAAGGAGAAGACTATGAATGATACAATGGCAAAGTTGAAAAAGGTCTATACGAAGAAATCTCTGGAGAATCGCCTATATCTAGTACTTCAATTATTTAACCTAAGGATGTCATGTTGGGAATAAGGATGCCGGCAGCAGAAGCAAAAGCTAAACAACACCACAGCAAATATACGATCAAACGAGAAATACAATGCAATCACACCACACAAGCATTCAACCACAAGAAACAATCCGATTTTACGTAGAAAAACCTATCAACAAGTAAAAAACCACGGCACAAAGCGACCCACTATGATTTCAGAAGACTACAGAGTTTGACAGCCCACAAGCAAGGAAAAACTCAAGCTCTCTCTCTCTCAAAATACTCTCCCCTCTTCCTAACACACTTAAGAAACCTTAGACACCTTAGGATACCATCTAAGTCCGGAGTCATGCCATATATATAGCAACTAACCTGAAAATAGAAACATCTTATGCACAACCGCGTAACAGCGTAAGAAAACGTGTGACTGCTTAAGACACCGTGTAACACAGCCGACCGGTCGTGACCAGTCGAACCGACCCAAAAATAGTCCAGGGAAAAATCACACTGAAAAACACGTTTGCCTCAACACACCCAATCGGTCATAACCAGTTAGCCCCCACTATCCGACCAGTCATGATCGGTCGGTGCATAGTCTGGGGGGCACAATTTGAAGGCTCTTCCAACAAACTCCACTGAGGCTTCAAGCGTTGAATCAAAACATCCTCGCTTTCTTCGTAATATTAACTTCAACATAGCTCCACCACTTCTCATGCCTACATCAACCCTATCATTGCACTTTCACGCCCTTTACCTCTCTTCTTATGTGGCCCTTAGGCACTTACCACATACAAGCAACCGTAGATTTTGCTGCTGATCTCACAGCTCCACTATGAAACGTGTTCCCAATCAACTTGTAAAGATGGCCGCACCTCCGTGCCTTCATCCACACGAGTGCCCCTTTTATCACTTTACAACAACGATCGCGGCCGATGAACATGCACCCTTTCGCCTCGAGTGCACCAAGAGAAATCACATTCATCTTCATCTTCATCTTAGGGACATGCTTCACATCTTTCAGGACTCGTTCGATCCCATCGAACATCCTAATGCGCACCGTACCAATACCCACCACCTTATGAGCGTAGCCATCACCTACAAATACTGATTCACCACCATACTCCATGTATGTCATGAATGAACTCCGGTCAGGACAAGCGTGACATGAAGCCCCTAAATCCAGGATCCACTCTTTACCGTAAGATCCCTTGCTAGATACAGTCAAAACTTTAAAGAGATCGCCACCGTCCTCTATGGTATTGGCTCCCACACCAGAAGAATTTTCATAATTATCTTGCTTCAACTTAGGATTCTGACAATCCCTTCTCATGTGGCATTCCTGACCATAATTCCAGCACCTCACCTTGGCTTTCCCCTTGCCCTTGGCTTTAAAACCCGATTTAGAATATCCCCCATTATGTTTAGAACTTCTTCCCCTCATAACCAGTGCCTCTAAGGAAGAACGAGAACTCACGTCACCTCTTTTCTTTCTCATCACCTTTGACTGGAGGGCTGAGATAATGGTCTCAACGTTCATGGTATCCCTCCCTGTGCACACAGAGTCCCTGAATGACTCATATGAATCTGGAAGAGAATTCAGGAGGATGCATGCTTATATTCATCTTCATCGACTCATCTATCTCCACCAACTTGCAAACTAGCCGAACGTGCTTAAGTGGTCCTCCACATCCATCCCCTCCGTCATCCTTAAGGTGAACAACTGCATCAACAAATACATCTGGTTCTCTGGAGATTTCTTGGCATAGGCCTTCTCTAACTTCGTCATTGTATCAGTCGTTGTCTTCTCCTTCATGACGTGATAAAGGTCATCATCCGTAAGGCACAACAAGATCGAGGTTCTAGCCTTCTTGTTGAGCTTCATCCACTCCTCCTTCTTCATAGCATCAGGTCGCTTTCCAAGAGCTTCATCAAGCCCTTGCTGAATTAAGAGGGATTTAACATTCACCTTCCACAGTTTAAAGTTATTTTTGCTAGAGAACTTCTCTACTTCGAACCTTGTGCTTTATCCCTATACTCTTGTCTCATATTCGAATTCTACTCCACCCCAACTTTAGCTCTGATACCACTTGTTGGGAATAAGGAAACCAGCAGGGGAAGTGAAAGCTGAACAACACCACAGCAGAATATGCGATCAAATGAGAAACACAATGCAATCACACCACACAAGCATTTAATTATAAGAGAATCTGATTTTATGTAGAAAAACCCCTCAATGGGTAAAAAACCATAGCACAAAGCGATTCACTATGATTCCAGAAGATTACAGAGATTGATAGCCCACAAGCAAGGAAAAACACAGAGAAAACTCAAGCTCTCTCTCTCTCTCTCTCTCTCTCTCTCTCTCTCAAAACACTCTCCCCTCTTCCAACACACTTAGAAAACCTTGGACACCTTAGGATACCATCTAAGTCTGGATTCATGTCATATATATAGCAACTAACCCGAAAATAAAAACATCTTACGCATAATCGTGTAACAGCGTAAGAAAATGCATGACTGCGTAAGACACTGAATAACACGGCCGACCGATCGTGACCAGTCGGACCAACCCAAAAACAATGCAGGGAGAAATCACACTGAAAAACATGTCTACCTAACACACCCGACCGGTCATGAACAGTTGGCCCCCACTGTCCGACCGGTCATGACCAGTCGGTGCATAGTCCACGGGGCATAGTTTGAAGGCTCTTCCAACATGTTAGAGGGGACTGATGTGGAGGACCACATCAGCACGTTTAATAGGCTTATTTACAAGTTAGCAGAGATAGATAAACCGATGAAAATGAATATCAAGTATACATTCTGTTGAATTCTCTTCCAGGTTTATATGAGTTATTCAAGGGACTTTTTGTGTACAGGAAGAGAGACGGTTAACATTAAGACTGTTATCTCAGCCCTCCAGTCAAAGGCGATGAGAAAGAAAAGCGGTAACGTGGGTTCTCGTTCTTCCATAGAGGCACTGGTTATGAGGGAGAAGAAATTCAGAGCACGATGAGAGATATTCTAAATTGGGATCTAAAGCTAAGGGCAAAGGAAATGCCGAGGTGACATGTTAGAATTGTAGTCAAGAAGGCCACATGAAGGAGGATTGTCATAATCCCAAATCGAAGCAAGAGAAGTCTAAAAATTCTTCTACGGAGGGAGCTAATACTGTAGAGGACGATGGTGATATTTGTAAGGTATTGATTGTATCCGACAAGGGTTCTCTCAGTGGAGAGTGGGTCTTGGATTCAGGTGCATCATGTCATATTTGTCCTAACCGGAGTTCATTCATGACATACAGAGAGTATGATGGTGGATTGGTGTTTGTGAGCGATGGCTACGCTCATAAGGTGGTAGGTATTGGTTCGGTGCGCATCAGGATGTTCGATGCAATTGAACGAGTCTTGAAAAATGTGAAGCATGTCCCTAAGATGAAGAAGAATGTGATCACTCTTGGTGCATTCGAGGCGAAAGGGTGCAGGTTCATCAGTCGTGATCGTTGTTGTAAAGTGATGAAGGGGGCACTCGCTTGGATTAAAGTACGGAGGTGTGGCCATCTTTACAAGTTGATCAGGAGCACGTTTCACGTACGGTGGAGCTGCGGGATCGGCAACAGGATCCACAGTTGCTCGTATATAACAAGTGCCCAAGGGCCACATGAGAAGAGCGGCAATGTGCATGAAAGTGTAAGGATAGGGTTGATGGAGGCATGAGAAGCAGTGGAATTATGTTGAAATTGAGATGATGAAGAAAGTAAGGAAAGTTGGATTCGACGTTTGAAGCCTTGATGGAGATTATTGGTAGAGTCTTCAAATATTGCTAAAACAGTGGGCTTCGACTGGTCGGCTGGTCTAAAAATAGACTAGGCAATGCAGTGAAGTCTCTGGACATTTTAGACCAGTCATTGACCGGTCAGTGGTGTGCTCCGACGGGTCAGCTATTAAGGCTGAACATGGCAAATTTAGAAGTTTTCTTTCTAGACTGGTTTCTGCCTATCTTTTAGGCTATTGCTTGTGGGTAGATATCCCTGTAATCTTCTGATATTCATAGTGCTGGTATCGCTTTGTGCCATGGGGAGAGGGTTTTGAGAGAGTGCTTGGGTTTTCTACGAATTTCTTTTTTGTGGGTTGTTCATCTCTATAATCTTGTGTTATCATAATGGATTCGGTTTTTGCCATAGTTTTTTAAACAAACTGCCATTGAAACCTTCCTAGGGGCAACCGTGTGACTTATTTTCCATTAACTTGTTCATAAGGGCACCCATACCTAGATGAAGGTAAAACACAAATATATATTTGATTAGAGTCGTCTATGGGCCAAGAAGCTTTCAACAATAGCATCAATTCCTAATGTTTCCTATGATGTGGTCCACTTAAGCTTTAGATCTGCCTTATTTTTAGGTTCATATATTAGAATTATCCAAAAAAATGGATGGACAGTGTGGATATAAGAAATACATCATCGTGGGGCTCACATAAATTTCACACGCCAAAAAATTCCATTCCTAGCTAGAGAGAAGAAAATCATAGAGCTGACACATGGAGCATCCATGGGCCCATCATGATATATCTATTAGATCCGCACTGTTCATCCATTTTTCCATACCTTTTGGGACATGAGACAAAAAAGAGGAAGATCCAAACCTCAATTGGGCCACACTAAGGGATAAAGTGGGAATTGGACATCTACTATTGAAAACTTTTTCCTTCATCCATGTCCATGTCACCTTCGGAAAAGGTTATATGGCAAATAAACCTCACATTGGACCCTAGGAAGGTTTCAATTTTTATGGTTCAATCCCCACTGTTTTCTGTGGTGTAGTCCACTTGAGCTTTGGATGTGCCTGATTTTTGGGCTAATGCTATAGAGTAATGTGGAAAAATTGATGGACGGTGTTGATCTAATACATAAATCATGGTGGGGCCAGAAAAGTTCCACACCTTAAAAGTTTGGCTCTGTAGTACGCAATCCACTCTTGAGAGAGAAAATCTGCATATTCTGTGAACCGACTCATCGGCTATGCCATGGACCAATGAGAAAAGGACGGCACGGAGTTTTCCTGTGCGTTCAACACAAACGATCCGCACTCTTTGCTCAGGTATGTCCCTTTGAAATTCAAGGGCGGGGCATTATCTTCCACCTCATTACCTTTGTTGGGGCTCACCTTAGTTATGAATTGCACATGCATGTCATGTCAGCCTGCCATGCCAGTCGGAGATCAGGCCATTCATCACGTGGAGCCCACAATGACCATGCACTGCACCATATATAAAGCTGGCCCATTCATGCCTTTGCAGGTTGAATATGAATTTAGGGTTTAGGTTTTAGGGCTTAGGGCCCTAGGCTGTCATTATTTTTGGAAGGTAAAATTTTCTAGCCAATCCTTATTGGCATACGGGTGGCCCACATGATCAATGAACATAGTCGTTTTCTTGGATACGACATACAATGGCTTGACAAACAAGGAGAACCAAATCTACCCCTAATGGCTAGTCCACGGAAGTCTGCTTGGAATACTTGAGATCTCAAGAAGTTAAAAGGCCTGCCCAGGGCCTACATCAAGTAACTCTATGGTAGAGCCTCAATCTTGGAGGCATTTAGCCGATTAGGGGTCAGCTAGCTGTTTGGGAGGCTGCGGAGGCAGTGTGGTTGTTGGTTGTTTGGCTGTTGGCTGTATGGCTGCATGGCTGCAGCAGGGTGTTGTTTGCTGCAGGTGTGTGTTTGTTTACAGGATGCTTAGTTGTGAGGGTGGCATGCTCTGGAATTAATGTTATTGAGACTGAAGTTGTGGTAGTTTCATTAACCAGAGACTCGTGTCAAAGGAGGGTGGTAGTTGAGGTTGTATAGTTGTTGGGATATTTGGAAGGACGTTGAGTGTCTCTGCTGTGCAGTGGTTTTGCCAAGCAGTTTCAGTTGAGGATGTTTGGAAGTCCACTAGGACAACTAATAGCCTCTAAAGTTTTTGTCTGTGTTAATGCTTGGGTGGTATGTGGTGGGCTAATGTGGAATCTGGATTGGCTGATGTCGTGTCGAAACTGAAGAGGTTTAATACGTGGTTCCTGGATTCTGTTCAGTGTTGCTTGGCTTCGTTTTCTGCTGCTCAGTCGTCATTGTTCTTTGCGTTAGGTGGTGAAATGTCTTTCTATGGCCCTGTCTATTCCTGTGATTAACATACTCCTTTTTGTAATTTTCAATTGATCATGCATGTTATTTTCAATTGAGGCACCTATCTTTTTGTGGTGCCCACCTTAATGCATGTATATCTATTTTTCACATCAACAAATTAAGTTACAGTTGATGTGATCCCACCTTTCAGGAGAAAAAAATCAAGTAACTCTATTACTGTGCAAGGTCCACCAGATGGCCCTATCCAAATCCAATTCTTATATGAAGGTTATCAAGTTCTCCACTCGGAATTTCTTAATTGGATTGAGGGTTACTATCCTCAAGTAAAATGCGTTGAAAGAGATGTGATAAAGGCACTCAATCATGTGGGGCCCACCCTCCTCTCTCTCTCTCTCTCTCTCTCTCTCTCTCTCTCAGAAATAATTTCTTAGTGCATTTGCATATCCATCGAGTATAGCAGAATTTTGATATCAACGAAACTACGGGTGGTGTATTCCCACCTTTATGTCAAAAAAAAAAAAAAAACACGATAGCACCTATCACATGTACTATAGTAGGCTAGGTGTAAGAAAATCTTCACATGCACCGAGTTGCATTTGGACATGTTGGGTGTACATCACCTATCCGGATCATCTTTACATCGAGTCCACTCTTCTTCAGCTACACTGCAAACAGCAATCAAATGATCCTGAACATCCATACTACTGGATCCATCGTCTAAAGTTTATCTTATTCAGGTGTTCTTATCCTTGCCTTGAACTTCCAGGAGCAACACGGGGTCTAGGGTTCCAGTGCCGTAGGTGGTGAGAATGGTGTCAGCGTGAGTGCGGGGGGGAGGGGAAGGGGGTGTATTTAGTAATTTAAAAGAAAAAACAAAAAAATTATCTTATTTGTTAAAGTCCCTTGATATATATTGATGCACCATCCTCTTAACAGCTCAAGCTTCGCACATACGGGAGAGTATTAAAGTCCCTTGGTATACATTGAATCATCATCCTCTGACAGCTAGAGCTTCTAGAGAAAGCGGTGATTTGACATTATTCATCCATTTTTACATGATGCTATTGAAGGGGTGGTTTGAATCACATGATCTGGTACCATATTTTTCAGGTGACTTGTGAAAGTGGAGTAGACCTAATGTACGGTTCAAATGAGTGTTATAGATGCCAACCAGTCCAAATGCAAGGTTATTGGGAATATATCTCCACACTAGACTGCATGCACTTTAATGGGGAGTTATCTAACACACTGGCAGAGTATTTGGCTTGATATGTAGGCCCTTGGATGTCGTGCACCATATGCTTGTTAGCTTGATCTAAACCTAAGGCCTGTTTGGTTTACCATTTTCCACAATAAATAGTGATAAACACATAACGATTACTTTTCATTCATGTTTGGATTAAAGGGAAAATAAACAGCTAATTAGTAGCCCAGCTGGTTGAGTCCAAGTTTATGTGAAAGGGCTTGTAGCCCAGCTGGTTGAGTCTGAGTTTATCAACCAGCTGGTCTCGAGACACACCAGCAGCACCTTTGGGTGCTTTCGGATGGGCCGGGTTGGGTTCGGGTGTTCGGGCCGAGTCATGTGGGTTATGTACGGGTTTGGGCGTTCGGATTGGTCATGTTTAAAAAATTAAAAAAAAAAAAAAAAAAAAAAAAAAAAAAAAACAGCTAATTATACCTAGATAACTGAGATTGCATTGGATGGTGGTGCTACATGAAATTCGTAGATCCAATCATGATATATGTGTCTGATCCACATCGTCCATCCATTTTAATAGCTCATTTTAGGGCATGAGCCCAAAATGAGGCAGATTGTAAGTTCAAGTGGACCACACCACAAGACACGGAGGGGATAATGATGTCTACGGTTAAAAGTAGAAATTTGTGTAAGGCCCACAGTGATGTATCTCTGTCATCCAACCTGTTCATGAGGTCGAGAAGACATGGATGAACGAAAAAACACAAATACCATCTTGATCCAAAACTTTTTTTGCCTCCAAAAAGTTTTGGACAATAGGCATTCAATTCCCATTGTAGCCTGTGGTGTGGTCCACTTGCGATTTGGATTTGCCTATTTTTTGGCCTATGCCCTAAAATGGGTTGATAAAAGCAGATGGACAGCGTGGACCAGAAAAATACATCATGGTGGGCCAAACAAATTTTATGTATCTCATTCTTATTCACCTCCGTTTTAGTAAATTTACCATTGTAAATAATTATTGCCCTTTTACTGGTAATTACCATGGTAAGTGGGAAACCAAACATGCCCTTAGTAAATTGTGAACCACTGTATCAGTAAATTGTGAACCACTGTATCAAGTAAGATTGGTTACAATCCAAACCTCTGATTTTTAGGCACTCATTTGTTGAAATAGGACCATTGGATATTTATCATCTTTAACCATCTAATATCCACCAATCCAATACTCAGATAACAAAGTGAGCATAGCATTTGGTTGGTCATACATTTAAACTGGGACCATAACTTCAGGCCACGGTTAAAAGGCTCTGTGATTCGGACCAACTCGTTCAGTCCCCAGTTAATGGGACTCGCCGGAGCCCGACGGCAGAAATCCAAACAAACCACCACTCAGATCCCGAGTTCGGTCCTCTCTCTCTCTCTCTCTCTCTCTCTCTCTCCTTAGGGTTTTGTGATAGAATTTGAGCCCTGCAACGTGGCTACAACTTGGGGACTGGTTCCCAGAATCGGATGGCCTACTGTGATCAATCTGGGCCATTCATTAGGTAGTACCCACTGTGAACTGTAGACAAATATGGTACGATGAGCTGTAACAGTATGTGTGCGTGTTTATACACAAAAATTAGGCCAGTACACATCGAATCAGCCACACAGGTACGTTGGATTTGCACGGTTGGATTTTTCTTTGGAAGTATTTGACATGAGTACGATCTGCCTAATGAGCCAACCTATATTGATTATTGATCCGGGGAGTCTCGACAATGTATACTACCTGATGAATAGACCCGAATTTAATTCAACAATGAGAGCTCTGTGGGGGCCCACTGTGATGTGTGTATGATATGATATCCACTTTGTTTATATTTTTGTCCGCTCATGTTAGAACATAAGTGTTGGGATAGGAGGGCCGGCAGCAGAAGCAAAGTCGTACACAAACAGTAAATTGAATCAAACAAGCAACACAATGCAATCACAATGCATGCAATCACTCACACATAGACAATCCGAATTTAACGTGGAAAAACCCCTCACAGGTAAAAAATCATGACACAAAGCGACACAAATCCACTATAATATCAGAAGTTACAAAAAATGGAACCCAAGACCAAAAACCCAAGCCCACAAGAGAAATCTCAAGCTTAACCAAGAAGAAAACTCTTTTCTTCAAGGTCCTTCTCTCACCTAAAAGCTCCCTCAATCCCTTTTGCAACCTTAGAAACCTCTAATTCCGTATTACCCCTTAAATAGGCAAGAAAACGGATTTAGAAACCTCTTGCGCGCATACCGCGCAAGAATCCGTATTACACAAGAAAACTGCCTACCGGTCGTCCGACTAGTTGGACACCTCTACCGGCCGGTCGGATGGCCTAAAAACAACACAACAGCTTTACTACCTTGATCCTTTATGACCGACCGGTCGGTAGCCCTATGCAACTGATTTGAAGCGTTCGTTTTCCAACAAACTCCACCACGACTCAAATCATCATGCACCACCTTGCCACGCACAACCTCCACCTCTACTTCGTCATCATTATAGTCCCTTCACTTCTCATGCCCCATCGACTTTATCATTACATCTTCACATGCCTTGTTGCTCTTCCCATGTGACCGAACCTTTTTCTCTTGCCACACATGAGCAATTGTGGATCCTGCTGCCGATCCCGCAGCTTCACCATAAATTGTGCTCTCGATCACCTTGTAAAGATTATCGCACATCCGTGCCTTGATCATCATTGGTGCTCCCTTCACCACTTTACAATACTGATCATACCCGATGAACCTGCACCCTTTCATCTTGAGTGCACCAAGAGATATCACATTCATCTTCATCTCAGGGACGTACTTCACACTTTCAAGGATCCGTTCGACTCCATCGAATATCCTAATGCTCACCGAACCAATCCCTACCATATTGCGAGCGTAGTCATCGCCCACAAACACCGATCCACCATCATACTCCTTGTATGACATGAATGAACTCCGGTCAGGACATACATGACATGATGCACCTGAATACAAGAGCCACTCTCCACCAAGAGACTCTATGCCGGATTCAGTCAATACATCACAACCGTCACCATCGTCCTATACGGTATTGGTTCCTTCCTTGGGAGAATCTCCAGATTTCTTCTGCCTTTTCCCAGAATTCGAACAATTCCTCTTCACATGTCTTTCTTCCCCGCAATTCCAGCATCTCACCTTGTCCCTCCACTTGCCCTTAGATTTAGATCTCGATGAAAAGATCCTCCACCCCACTCAGAACTCCTCTCCCTCATAACCAATGCCTCATCAGTAGAGGGACCCAAGCCGCCGCTTTTCTTTCTCATCGCCTTCGCCTAAAGGGCTGAGATAACGGTTTTTATTCTAATAGTTTCCCTACCTATGCACAAAAAGTCATTGAGCAACTCATATGATTCTGGAAGAGAATTCAATAGGATAAACGCTTGATCCTCGTCCTTCTTCGGCTCATCTATATCCATCAACTTGCAAATAAGCCTATTGAAATTGTTGATGTAGCTCTCGACATTGCCCCCTCCGTCATCCTCAAATTGTACAACTGAAGCTTCAAGTATATACGATTTTTCAGATATTTCTTCATGTAGATATTCTCCAACTCCGCCCATGTTGCAGCTGCGGTCTTCTCTTTCATGACGTTATACAGGACCTCATCTGCCAGGCACAACTGGATTGAGACATTGGCATTTTTATCGATCTTCTTCCACTCTCCTTCTTTCATAGCTTTTGATTGTTCTTTAAGTAGCGCATCTTACAATCCTTGCTAAACCAGAAAGCCTTTCATCTTCACCTTCCAAAGTTCAAAATTATTTTTCCCCGAATACTTCTCTATGTCGAACCTCATGCCTGATGCCATGCTCTTGTCTCAGATTCGAATTTCTGCTACACCCCAACGATCTCTCTGATACCAGTTGTTGGGATAGGAGGTCCGGCAGCAGAAGCAAAGCCGAACACAAACAGTAAATTGAATCAAACAAGCAACACAATGCAATCACAATGCATGCATTCACCCACACATAGACAATCCGAATTTAACGTGGAAAAACCCCTCACGAGTAAAAAACCACGACACAAAGCGACACCAATCCACTATAATATCAGAAGTTACAAGAGATTGAACCCAAGACCAAAAACCCAAGCCCACAAGAGAAATCCCAAGCTTACCCAAGAAGAAAACCCTCTTCCTCAAGCTCTTTATCTCACCTAAAAGCTCCCTCAATCCCCTTTGTAACCTTAGAAACTTCTAATTTCGTATTACCCCTTAAATAGGCAAGAAAAATGGATTTAGAAACCTCTTGCGCTCAAACCGCACAAGAATCTGTGTTACACAAGGAAATTGCCGACCGATTGTCCGACCGGTCGGCCACCTCTACCGGCCGGTTGGCCGACCGGTCGGATGGCCTAAAAACAGCACAGCAGCTTTGCTGCCTTGATCCTCTATGACCGACCGGTCGGCCGACCGGTCAGTAGCCCTGTGCAACTGATTTGAGGCGTTCGTTTTCCAACAATAAGCCCCAAAGCAAGGCTGATCCAAAATCAAGTGGGCCACACAATCAGGGAATGGGAATGTCTAGGTTTGAAACCATCTTGGTACCACGCAAGTTCTCGATCAAGCCGATATGCGGTTCTTGCTTTCATTCTGGTTGGACTCTCCTTGTGAACGGTTTGGATGGCCTATATAAACACAATGATGACCCGGAAAAGTTTAAATGGCAGACATCCCGTCCCTTGGTGGGGCCCATTGGAGTTTTGGATCAGCCCAATGTCAGTCTCACGCCCAGTTTGGACGTCACACACATGTCACGGTGGGCACCACAGAGCATTTTTCTTGCACGGGAAGAAATTCACGTACGTCCCACACGGATGGCCAGGACTAAACATGCACTCCATCTAACGGTGGAAACAGTTCCAGGATGCGATTGATGCAATGTCAATATTCTATCAAAACCCTAATCTTATTTGCATGCGGACGTACGTAATTAATAATAGACAAGAAAATGCATTATGTGTGTGCATGTAATAAAGCTTTTTCAAATATTGAAAGGACGTGAAATGCCTACATTCAGACCCTCTCATTTTTATTTGTATCATGTACTTCTCATGCTGTCTGGTTGCCAAAAGAGCGGCACTAAAATAAGGGCAAAAATGACAAAAACAATTCATAAACGTTGAAATTCTATATCAATGATTCTTAAACACAACCGAACAACCGTCGTTTTGTTCTTGCCAGAAGGAAAATGACCAAACTGCCTATGTCATCGGACATCATCGGATCGAAGGACCAGAATCTACAACAACACCTCGCGTGTTAAACACCCCAGCTCTGTGGGGCCCACTTTCATGTGTGTGTGACATATACCTCATCACCATACATATAAAAAAAAAAATCAGCAAACTGATGTGGGCGGCCGCACCACGAGAACTTGTAAGATCGCTCCTCGTTGGTAAATTTTGAGCTGACCTTGGGACTGGAGGAAAGCCCGCAGGCTTAGGTATAGGTCCTGGAGCTTATGCACCCACGTGGGACGCATACAACAAGGAAAAGAGCCTCGAGCTGCTCTTCAATTGATACATGTGAATGAGCTCGAGGGTGGTGACCTCAGCGTTTTCAACCTGCTGTCACAAGACATAGCAGTTATAGATCATCATCCAGGCATTGGGGACGAGCTGACCTGGGGCCAAGTTCATTATGATAAGATACTCCCTCTGGTGAGGGACTCAGAGACCACATTCAAAGAAAGCCGAGAAGAGTGCGACCTTTCCCTCATGGGGTCAGCTCAGGGACCTCGCCCTCGTTAGGCAGACGAAGCCTTATATGACTAGGAATACCGAAGTCCTTTATGAGCTGACTCGGGTCGGACTTTGTGAGCTTGGACTTAATGGAGTTAGCCATAAAACAACTAACCCCGAAAGTAAAAGCTAGGTTCTCAGCTCGGCGTTCCACGATTAAAGTTCTTTTTCCCAAAAGGGACATCATCACAAAGTCCTCGGGTGCCTCCCTTAGGTCGGATTGGCCTCTCCTAATGATTGATTCCCCAATTGACTAATTCCGTCGAGGAGATATCGTCGGAATCCTCAATTTCTGACGACGACATGGTGAATAGAGAAGTTGAGAAAGGAAGGGATAGAAACAACGAACGGAGCCCTAAATCACAGGCCAATGGAGGAGAACGTAATTGGATGGATTCTAGAACGAAGGGCAGCAACGAATGAGTAAGACTCCGGCAAAGATTCTGGTAGGGGAAGCGACAGAGAAGGAAGAACGAAAGAGGAAGAAAATGGAGGAACTTTGGAAAAAAATGACAAAGGATCCAACTTATACTCCTTGTCTTAGCCTTCACTGAGCCCATGTTGGTGCCATGTGTGCTCCTCATGAAACGGCCTCGGGAGATGAAGTGACCCAACGCTCGACCTACCCGCTCCATGTGTTATCACCTGATTGGCCAAGCTACTGAACAATGGCTTGTTTGGCACGCCCCTACCATGCATCAACCGCTCAGTTGCCCGGGCTACTGAAAAAGCTGTCGCAACATGTGGTAATCATGGTGACGCTTCAAAATTTGAACTGCTACATTAATGACGATGTTTCTAGCCCAGTTTGCTGACGGCAGCTACAAAGAATTCTGAAATTTCAAAAAACCCAAGCTTGTTAAAGTCAGCTCATCCATTTCTCTTCACTCCCGGGTCAAGCAAGTCGGTCTCGAGAGTGGGGGGGGGGGGGGGGGGGGGGGGGGGGGGTGGGGGGCAACTATTATGGGTAAATCTGAGCTGACCTTAGGATAGGCGGAAAGCCTACAGACCCATGTATAGGTCCTCAAATTCACGCACCAACATTGAAAGCTAGACAGCCGACCATGACAGGAACAAGAGCCGAGGACCAGAGCCGAGTTTACGACAATTTGACCTTTACGAAGGTCACTTTGGATACATTAAAACAACCTGAACTAGGTTGCTCTGGTGACATGGCCGACGAGCCAAGAGCTCAGTCTCAGACTCTGAGACTGCCAGGCTAACCTGGGCAACAACCGCTCTAAAGGTGCGTGGGAGTCCAGGGACGAGCCCGAAGAAGACGGACACATCCCCGGGAGTTACAAGCGTGATCCATGTCATTGGGAATCACACCGGTCATTACGGGCATAACGCCCACAATTGAAGCCCTCTATTGGTCTTGGTTACCTTATAAATAGGCCACCCTCTTATAGGCTAAGGTATACACAACTCTCCACCTGCAAGACTTGCCTCTACCCTCTCCCAAATACCCAACTAATTTAAGCATAAAAGGGCTAATACCCAACTACTTTAAGCATAAAAGGGCTAATGGCAGGACCCCGGCCCTTTCTTTGTATTCCATCGGGATCCAGCAAACCTCTGGTCCAGCTCACTTCAGGAGATCAGAGGCATGACGGTGGAGATCTTATCATATTAGCCGTTATCCAACTTTTTTAGGACAAAACTTCTAAAATTTCGAACTCCACACCACATAGTACAGCGTTTCATCACAACTGTTCTCTTTGGTGTGGCCCATCTGAGCTGTGAATCAAGCCAAATTTTGGTCACCGGGCTTAGTATTGAGAGATGCAGCTGATGAATAAAGTAGATATCACAGCACAATACGATGGGACTCAAAGAGATAACGTTCCACCAAGTGCTATTGCTGGTGGCCCATGTTAACAATTGCACCTATTATCCAATCGTAGCCACTACTTTTATTCACTTTCTTGTGATGAATTTGAACCATAAGAAATTTTGGATTATACCATATAAGGCTAATTATCGGATGGATAGGATTAAGCTGCATCTTACATCCTCGAAAAACACTGTTCTTCTGCTCTACCATATCCCGATACTGCCTAATCTTTCATGGCATCTCCCCCGATTTGGTATTCCATATAGTTATTGATCGGACCGTTAATATCACCCCATATTAGTGGGCCCATGGGAATATGATTTTCCAATGTTGGGCTCACTGGATACATGGTTAGGATCACCAGATTAGCGAGTCCTTGGTGGGCATGATTGATAAATGATCCCAAGTCTCGCCATTACATGTTCCACGCGTGGTTAAATTTGACATGCGTGGGGCATCTCAAACCATGCATGATACGTTAAAAAATCAAGTGTAAATTGAATGTCGTGCAATGGCCAACTTGATTTTTGGTCCCAATAATCTCGTGGTGGTCCACCTTTTGGACGGCTTGGATTCATCATTTAAAACTCTACTGCATCATAGAAGGGTGAGTTGGGTAAAAACTACAGTTTTTTGTTTTCACGTGAGAGTGCGACCCTTTTAAGAAAGTCCGGTAATATTGTAATTTTGACTACAGCTGTACACGAAGGGAGCTAGCTTGAAGCTACCTAGGCTCGGCTCCAAAAAGCTCAGTTCGGCTCGATTTGGAGGGCGTATTAAGCCCAAGTGCCAAGCTGAATATGTGGACTCATGGGAAATTTGAGCCAAGCCTGAGCTTGACCTGAGTTTGTTTTGGCTCGGTACTTTTATATACATATATAATATTTTTTTCATGCCCGTCCTAATTTTTTTCTTCCCGCGCCCTTTTGTATTCACCCACCCACCCTTAAAAATCTCAAAAACAAAATTCCCTCCCCTCCGGCCAAATCTACCTCGCCCGGTAGCCCCAGCCTGACCAGCAACTCCCTTTGGTTGTCGGCCTCACCTCCTCTCTCTCTGGCTCTCTCTCGTCTCTGATTTCTCTCCCCCATCGCCCGGCCTCACTTCCTCCCTCTCCAACTATCCCTCATCTCTGTAACTTTGCCAAACGCCTGACTGCTTGGCTTGAATTCAGGCTCGAAAGCTTGAAACTCGGACAGGCTCGAACAGGCTCGAATTCAGCTCGAAAGCTCTTCCAAATTACTAAGCCAAGCCCACCACCCAGGCTTGAGGACCAAACCGAGCCAAGCTCGGGCCCACGTCGCCCGCTGACCAAACCAAGCCGAACTGGTTAAAGCTCGGTTTGGCTCAGCTAGTGTACACCTCTAATTTTGACCAATCCCATCTTTCTTCAATTTTATAATTTCACCCCTGAAACTTTCAAAAATAATAATTATAATAATTTCACCCCTGAAAAAGGGGGACGCGGATTGCGTCCTTACCCAGGCCCGTCTCCAGCTGGTAACGGGCAGTAGCTTTCAGTGGCCACCGTGAAATATGGGTTTTATCCACACAGTCCATCTATTTATCCATATCATTTTATGGAACAGGACCAAACTTTAAGTAAAACCAAGGCTTCGAGTGGACCACACCACATGAAGCAGTGGTGGTAATGATTCTCACCGTTGAAACTTCCCTAGGGCCCACCGTGATGTTTATTTTCCATCCAACCTATTTATAAAGTTAAATTGACCAGGATGAAGGGAAAACAAAAATATCATCTCGATCCGAAACTTCTGTGCCCCCAAGAAGTTATCAACGGTGATATTTTAATAGCCATTGTGTGGTCCACCTGTGCCTTGGATATGCCTCATTTTTAATCCACAACCTGAGGATATGCCTCATTTTTAATCCACAACCTGAAATGATACAGAAAAATTGATGGACGGTGTGGATAAAAGCCATACTTCACGCTGGACACGCAGAGTTCCTGCCCGTTCCCAGCTGTAGATGGGCAGGGCTAGGACGCAAACCGCGTCCGGAAAAGGTCTGTGGTTGCCGTGGATGCTCCTCATCGTACCTCTGGCCACAATGTTCATTCCTTATTTGCCATTTCAGGGCATCATCCCAAAGATGAAAGGAAAACACACATATCAGTCTGATTAAAAACTTCTGTCGACCCCTAGAAGTTTTCAACGGTAGGAATTCAATCCCCACCGTCTCCTGTGGTGTGACCGGCTTAAGCCTTGGATCTACCTCCTTTAGGGTATGGCATGCCTTTGAACAATATATTAAAATGAATGGACTGCATGCATAAAACACTTACATTACGGTGACCCCAAATAGCTCCTTCCTTGACCAAGTCCGTATGTAACATTTTTTATATTACAAAATGGTCAGTGGGGTCCATGGTGATGTGTGTGTAACAACCACTCCATCCATCATTTGCAAACATCTTGTGTCATGACATAAGCCCAAAATTAAGACCGATTCAAAATTCAACTGGGCTATACATGAGCAGGGAAAGGTGGATGGCGACTTATACCATTGAAACCTTCCTGAGCCCAACAGAAGCTTTGGATCAAGCTGCTCTTAGGTTTCTCCCTTCATTTTGGTGGGCCTCACATAGCATTTTGTGTTGGGAAAAACTAGACCGCAGTGGAAGTAAACCTAACATGCGAAGTATAGAATCAAACGAGCAACACAATGCAATTACACCTATATGCAATCAACCACGCAGCTACAATTCATTTTTAACAGTAGAAAAAACCCCTCACGGGTGAAAAACTATGACACAAAGCGAATCTACTATGAATCAGAAGATTATAGAGATGAACAGTCCACAATCAAGGAAACCCAAGAGAAAACTCAAGCTCTCTCTCACACAAAAACCCTCTCCCCACACCTTAATATAATTAGAAAACTTTGAACCCCTTAGGATATCTCTAATCCCGGCATTACACCCTTAAATAAGAGAAAAATCGAAATTAGAAACAATGTCCACATAAGCACACAAGACTGTGCAAAACTACGCGCAATGTCGATAGGTCTGTCAATGAGGTCGATGATGGTCGATAAGGTCAACCATTCCATCGATAGGGTCGACGATCCACGGTCAGCAAAATTAAAGGCATCAGATTTCAACAATCTCCACCATGAATTTAACTGCTGACACATTTCTTCATTTTCTTCATTCATCATCTCAACTTCAACATAGCTCCACCACTTCTCATGCCTCCATCAACTCTATCCCCGCACTTTCACACCCCTTGTCGCTCTTCTCATGTGACCCTTGGCACTGGACACGTACGAGCAACTATGGATCCAGTTACCGATCCCGCGGCTCCACCGTGAAACATGCTCCTAGTCAACTTGCAAATATGGCCACACCTCTATGCCTTCATCTACACGAGTGCCTCCTTCATCACTTTACAATGTCGATTGTGGCCGATTAACGTGCACCTTGTAGCTTCGAGTGCACCAAGAGAGATCACATTCTTCCTTAACCTAGGGACGTGCCTCACTTCTTCAAAGACTCGTTTAATCCCATCGAACATCTTCATGCGCACTATTCCAATACCAACAACGTCGCAGGCATACTCGTCTGCTAAAAACATTGATCCACCATCATACTCCCTATATGTAATGAATGAACTCCAATTAGGACAAACATGATACGATACACCTGAATCCAAGATTCACTCTCCACTGAGAGACCCTTTATAGGATATAGTCAATACATCGCCCTTATCACTCATTTCCTCCACCAATCTTGCGGTAATAGCCTCCCTAGAAGAATTTTCAAACTTCTCTTGCTTCAACTTGGGATTCTGACAATCTCCCTTCATGTGGCCTTCCTGTCCATAATTCTAGCACCGCACCTTGACCTTCCCTTTTCCCTTCGCTTTAGATCTCGATCTAGAATATCTCTCATCGTGCTCAGAATTTCTTCCCCTCATAATCAGTGCTTCTAAGAAAGAACGAAAACTCACGTCATTGCTTTTCTTTCTCATCGACTTCGACTAGAGGGCTAAAATAACAGTCTCAACACTAATGATCTTCTTACATGCGCACAAAGAGTCCTTGAATGACTTATATAAATCTGGAAGAGAATTCAACTAAATGCATGCTTAATATTCGTCCTTCATCGGTTCATCTATATCCACAAACTTGCAAATAAGCATGTTAAATGTACTGATGTGATCATCCACATCCGTCCCCTCTGTCATCCTCGGGTTAAATAACTGAAGCATCAAATATAGGTGATTCTCCAGAGATCTCTTCGCATAGACCTTCTCTAACTTTGTCATCGTAACAGACGCGGTCTTCTCCTTCATGACGTTATAAAGGACGTCATCCTTCAGGCATAACTAGATTGAGGTTTTGGCCCTCTTGTCAAGCTTTTTCCACTCATCATCTATCATAGCCTCAGATCGCTTTCCAAGAGCCTCTTCAAGCCCTTGCTAAACTAGGAGGGCTTCCATCTTCACTTTTCATAGTTTGTAGTTGTTTTTGTTGGAAAACTTCTCCATATCAAACTTCATGCTCAATGCCATGTGCTCGTCTTATATTTGAATTTTGCAACTACCTAACGATATCTCTGATACCACTTGCTGGGAAAAATTAGCCCACAACAGAAGCAAACCTAACACGCTAGAGTATAGAACCAAACGAGCAACACAATGCAATCACACTCACACGCAATCAACCACGCAGAGACAATCCGTTTTTAACGTGGAAAAACCCCCTCATGGGTAAAAAATCAAGGTACAAAGCGAATCTACTATGAATCAGAAGATCACCAAAAATCTCTCTTACATACGAAAACCTTCTCTCACACGCTAATACAATTAGGAAACCTCTGACCCCTTAGGATACTTCTAATCTTAGCATTACATCTTAAATAGGAGAAAAATCGAAATTAGAAACAATTTTCACAAAATTGTGCAAGACTGCTCAAAACTGCACACACTATTGATAGGTCCATCGATGGGATCGACGATGGTTGATAGGGTCCGTCGATAGGGTCGACCATCCCGCCGATAAGATCAACGATCCACGTCCAGCAAAATTAAAGGCATCAGATTTCAATATTTTGCTGGTTTGATAAAAGTTGGGGATCAAATCTCTTCTCCTTTTTTTTTGCCAAAGTACAACTAAGTGGCCCAATTCAAGTTGACTATGTTTATGAGTATTTAAGGCTAAGATCATGTAGGTTATTTCATATTCCTAAATATGCACGAATATTCATATTGCACATGATATATATACAAAATAATAAATGTTACCACTATAGTTCGAGTATGCATAGCACTATAATATCAGCATGTTATTTCACAAATCAAAGTGTAAAAGTTCCACCTGTAAATATATATAAACTTACATTATTACAATTTAGCTAACTCAAAAGGCATACAGCCAAATTTTCAAGTTAGTAAAAATATCAATCTGCATACAAATATATCCATACTTAGGATCATGGAGGTCGGAATTGTAAACACAGTATCATCTATTAGTCCCCCACTACCGGATCATGTAGGTTGGAATTGAAAACATAGGATCATGTGGGGCCACAGAAGTTTTGAATCAGGCTAATATTTGTGTTTTCAGTTCATCCTAGTTGGAATGACGTTATGAACCGTATAGATGTCATATAAACATGACTGTCGATCTTTGGGAGGTTTCAACGGTAGGAATTTTCTTACCCACCTTTTCCTTTAGTGCATGCCACTTGAGTATTCGATCTGGCTTATTTTTGTCTCATGCCCTAAAATGAGCTAAAAAAACGGATGGACGGGGTAGATTTCTCTCAAACATAACGTAGAGTGCAAGAACTTCCTGAGAAAGGCTTTTGCAGGAAATGCGTCTCCTCCTCACCTAATCCGCTCCATAAATCCAAGGACTCGGATTCGGCAGTGCCCCACTACCTTTCTCATTTTTTTTTTCTGGAGGCTTTGTGGTCCCCATCATGATGCATGAACTTTATCCATGCCGCCGATCTAATTTTTCAGCTCATTTCAGGTCATCATCCCAAAGATGAGGCAGATTCAAAGCTCGAGCAAACCACACTATAAGAAACGACAGATATTAAATGCTTACCTATTGTAAGCTTCTTATGGAGAAAATTTTTTCTACATGTTGTTAACAAAAAATGGTCAACAGACGAAGATGTAGATTTATGGTCTGGATAATTGAATGGAGTCGGACTTCTGGTAGAAAAGGACTGAGATGACGTAATCCTTAGATCCTGTAAAAGAACACAGAGAATAAGGGGGGTGGCTGGGGTCCAGCCAATAACCCTCCGATGCCTAAGTTAGCGATCTTTGATAATCGAATGTCTTAGTATAGATCGATATCAGTTTCATACTTTGATAATGGAGAGAACATCCTTATTTATAGACTTAGGTCGCGAAACTGCTTGCCTTTCGGAGAGTCGTAATTTCAGCGGACTGCCAGCTGAGTTCCCGAGATCTTTGGATCTGCCCATAACAAACGAAGATCCTTATCCCTAAAAGCTGGGGATGTCGATCTTTCCTCCTGATATCTCGGCGTGAGCCTAAGATCGCAGGATTTACAGTTCAGCTCGCTTAGGACGATCTTCATTACATAGGGCCGAGCCGACCAGTTTTCATCAGGTTAATACGACCCGACTCGTATCCGGGACCTGAAAAGGGTCGGCTCGTCTTTCCCTGGGTCGGCAAAATCTGTTTTCTTTCAGGTCAGCTCTTTACCCATAACAGAAGCTTCCTTTTACCCTCGAGGGTATTCTGCTCAGCTCGGGGGTAAAAACGTAAGAGGAAATTGTCGACCTAAATGCTTTTTGTCGTTTAATATCCGCAACGCCGCTGTTTCGATGGGCGGAAAAATGGCATTAAATGCGTCTCTTGAAATATCGAGGGCATTAAATGTGTCTCTTGAAATATCGAGGAGTCATCATTCCTCCGTACGGCGTGATATCGTCGATATGATTTAGTCGAACGGGGTGTCGCCGCGTGTCCTGAACGGCGCAGCTTTTCGAATTCACCGAGTAGGGAGTTGCCACGTGTCATCTTCGCATTGAATGCGATGAGACTTGAATAGGGCCCAAATTCTTTCCCGAGTATATAATCCGAGACTTAGCCGGATTTTGGAAACCTCTCTTCATTCTCTTCACTGCTCCCGTACCCTGGTTCTTCTTCCTTCCCCATTCTCCTCAACTTCCTTCCTCCCTCACTCTCCTCAACTTTTTTCCTCCCAGCGGCCGTGCCAGCGTTCTGATACGCTCCTTTTTCTTTCTTTCAAAGGATTTTCTTTTCTCCCCTTTTTTTATTTGGGAAATGTCGGAGCCAGAAACCTCGTGTTCTGAGGTAATCCTCAAGGTGAGGTATGATGACCGTGAGTCTGACTTACCTCTCCTCTGCCACGAGGGGGAAAACTCCAGTGAATCGGATTCTGAGGTGAGAGTAGATGAGGCTGTTGGAGAGGGGGAGTCTAAACTTCCTGGGTCAGCTGTCGGCAGTGCCACGGCCCAGAGAGAACCCTTCGAATTAGATTCTATGATTTCGCAGATCACCCAGGACGAGCTGGACGCTGCGAAGGAGATATATGAACTTCCAGATTACATAAAGTTTAGGGTTCCTGACCGAGCTGATAGGCCGAGCCGACCTAAAGCCGGGGAGGTAGTTATTTCCTTAATGCATTTAGAGTCTGGGCTGAGGTTACCCTTACACCCTTTCGTGAGGGAAGTCCTTAGTGTCTTAGGTCTCTCTCCGAGCCAACTGCAACCGAATGCATGGAGGTGCATGGTCGGATGCTATATACTTTGGCAGAAGTTAGGAAATAAAGAGTTTACCTCCAATGAACTCTTTTCTATGTATATTCTCAAGTCTTTGGGCGGCCAAGGACTCTATTACTTTTCGTTGTTGCCGAGTCAGGGCGGCTCGATGATCACCTGTTTGCCCTCCTCCACAAAAACTTGGAAGAGGAAGTGGTTCTTCGCGTCGGGCAGTTGGGAGTGCGCGCCAGATGAGCCTCAACCCCTGAAATTCCGAGTCCGAGCCGACTTTGCTCTGCCAGGTCGGATGAAGTTCTGACCTAACTAATTTTTTCGATTTTTTCAAAATTTTTTTTGTTTTAACGCATGTATCTGCTCCTTCTGCAGTGTCGGCGACCATTCGGGTGGCTTTGTCTATAGCACAAGAGAGACAGATCCACAAAGCCCGAGCTCTCCCTGCTGCAGAGAAGGACTTCCGAAGAGTGATCACATTCAACTCCATTGCTGAATCAGGTCGGTAAGCTGAAACAATAACGTATTTCTTCGCCTTTTCGTTTTGTTGTCTTCTCACTTTTTCTTCCTTTTCTTGAACAGGAATGGCTCCGAAAGCAGTCTTCAAGCGGAAGATTTCAGCTCGATTTCTAGACCGCGGGCAGAGCTCTGCCGAGCCCCCTAGGAAGAGGGCGACTACCGCCGAGGCGTAGAGACCGCCTCGCCTGCCCCAATCCTTCGTCTGTGGGTCAGGACAACTTCCCAGCTCAGATTCCGCACAACCCAGAACTGAGCCAACGGCCACCCCGGTGACATCTGCTGATGACCCGGTGATCAACGTGCCGGATAACTCGGGCTCGCGAGCTGAGCCCATCAACATATCTGCGCCTCCAACCGTCTCCTCCCAGACCTCCCAACCTGCTGCAGCTGGACCTGACCAACCGGCTACTGATGCCTCCACCAGTCATCCTCCTCAGCCAAGTGCTGCTCCCGCTGCTGCTACTGAGCAACGGGAGGACCGGGTCGAGATGCCTCCGTTAACGGAGCAGTATTCATCTTGGATGGAGGGTGTCAACGCATATATGCGTGTCAACCACACCATCCCCCAAGACCTGAATATCATAGCCTTCTCCGACCCGGATCAGATGGTCGGGGTGATAATACAGAGCAGTCTTAGGGTAATTTCATGAACACTTTTAATTTCTTCTTTTATATACCCGTGATGCTTTCTGACTTTCATGCCAACTGTGTTACTTTCGCAGGATTCGGCTGCACTTATCATGATCCGCCAGGTGATGGCCGAGCGGAACCACCAGATGCAGAAAGCTCTGGTTGCTGCTTCTTCTTGGAAGACGAAGACCGAAGCCGTGAGGGCCGAGCTGAAGAAATTTATCCTTCTTCTGAAGGAAGCTCAGTCCGAGCTGAAGTCTACCCAGTCCGAGCTGAAGGTCGCGTAATCGGAGCTGGAGGTATCTCAGGTTCAGGTCTAGTCTCTAGAAGAGGCTCTGAAGGAGGCTGAGGCTAAGGCCGTATTTGATGGGAATAAGGCCGAATCCCTTGAGGCTGCTCTGAAGACGGCCGAGGAGGAGAAGATGAGCCTGGCTGGGCTTCTGAAGGAGGTCCAGCTGAAGTCCCTGGCAGAGATTAATGGGGCGAAGGCTCAGTACAAGAAGTTGTCTAAAGTTTCTGAAGAGCTGTACAACGACAGCTTCCAGGAGTGCAGGCGTCTTGTACTCAAGCATTTTCCAACCCTTGACCTTACGCCTGTGGACGAGGATAAGGAGGAGGAGGAGGAGGCGCGGGTCGGAGACGATGGTGCTGGCCCGTCTGGGGCTGGCAAGGATTAGATAGGACTTGTAAATTTTTTTTTTATGTACACAACATTTGATTTTGAATACAAGCCCTTTGAGGCAGATTTTGCTAATTTCTTTGTAGATTTCACTTTTGTATGGTCGCTGATGTATCGAGTTTATATGGTCGAACTGATCTGGGACTGGTTAGCCAAGTCGGCCACCTATTGCCCTATGTATTTTAGCAAGCTTGAATGTACTATACTGATATTAGGTTGCATTGAAAGAATGTCGTAAAACAACTCCTAGGAGAAGATTTTATTAAATTATCGCCTTGAAACACATACTTTGCGCCGCGTACGGCCCTTTTGTTCACGGGTAGTAGATCTTGAGATGTTCGGCATTCCATGGATGAGGAAGTGGTCTTCCCTCCATGTTTTCGAGCCGATAAGTGCCGAGACGACGTGAACTGACGACCTTATATGGTCCTTCCCAATTAGGGCCGAATATACCGACCTTGTCGTTTATGTTTACCTTTTTAAGGACGAGGTCACCGGCTCAGAACCGTCGCTCTCGCACTTTGGAGTTATAGTATCGTCAGACCCTCTGCTGATATGCAGCTACACGTACTTAAGAAGCTTCTCTTGCTTCGTCGAGTAGGTCTAGGCCTCTTCGCAGCTGACCTTCATTTTGGTCGGGTCTGTGATGACTTGTTCTGCTAGTAGGCATTCCAATTTCCACTAGCACAACGACTTTGGCTCCAAATGCCAGGAAGAAGGGGGTCTCCCCAGTAGTAGACTGAGCTATGGTTCGGTAGGCCCACAGCACCTCAGGAAGTTCTTCTGCCCAAGCCCCCTTCCTTTCTCCGAGCTTCGTTTTGAGATAGTTCTTGATAATTTTGTTGACTGCTTCGACATGACCGTTGGCTTGAGGGTGATGAGGGGACGAATATACATTTTTAATGCCCAATCCAGCGCAAAATGTACGAAATCCTTGATTGTCGAACTGTCGCCCGTTGTCTGTGATTATGGTATTCGGGATCTCGAAGCGACACACAACCGCTCTCCAAATGAAGTCCGTCGTCTTCTTTTCTGTGATGGTAGCCAGTGCTTCTGCTTCAGCCCGCTTTATGAAGTAGTCGACGGTGACAATTGCATATTTAACTTGTCATTTTCCCGTCGGGAGTGGGCCGATGATATCGACCCCCCATTGAGCAAATGACCTAGGGTCCAGCCATTGGCGTGAGCTCTTCAGGCGGCAGGTGAGGTATTGGGGAAAATTGTTGGCACTTATCGCATCTTTTAACGGTCTCTCGGGCATCTTGCTGGATGGTGGGCCAATAATATCCCTGTCGGATTGATTTCTATGTAAGTGCTCGTGCCCCGGAATGATTCCCGCAACATCCGTAATGGATTTCACGTAGTATGTAATCAGCTTTCTCAGGTCCTAAACAACGCAGACACGGGCGGGAGAAGCGCTTCTTATAGAGGACACCCTCTATCAGTGTATATCGAGCTGACCTATAGCGGACGCGTCGAGCTTCTTTCTGGTCGTCAGGTAACTCGCCCGATTGTAAAAATCTGATGATAGGATCCCTCCAATCTGGATTCTCCGATATTGGAAAAACTCCCGTGAACTCGATTGACGATATGCTGCGCTGAGGGAGGAACTCGATGGGTATCATTCTGCCGAGCTCGTCGTCTGCTGATGACGCAAGCTTTGCGAGAGCATCTGCGTTTGTGTTCCCATCTCGTGGGATTTGAACGATTTCATAATGGTCGAATCGTAACAGTAACTCCTGAGCTTGGTTCAGATATGCAACCATTCTTCCTCCCTTTGCCTGATATTCCGCAGTCACCTGCCCGACCACAAGTTGCGAGTCGCTGAATACCCTTACCGATCGTATTCCTATTTCCGAGGCGAGGCGAAGACCGGCTAGGAGGGCTTCATATTCCGCTTCATTATTTGAAGCCCGAAATCCGAATCGAAGTGCGTACTGAATTTTGATCCCATCGGGTGAGGACAGAACGAGGCCAGCTCCACTGCCCTGTGAATTGGAGGACCCGTCGACATGCAATGTCCAAGAAGGTGTGACATGCCTTACCCCCGGATTCTGGATAAGTTCACGACCGCACTCAGCCCCGTGAGGCTCGGTTAATTCGACGATGAAGTCGACTACAGCTTGTCCCTTGATTGCGGTACGAGGTCAGTACCGTATATCGAATTCGCCGAACTCAACTGCCCATTTGATGAGGCGACCTGATGTTTGGGGATTCTGCAACACTTGCCGTAATGGCTGATCGGTTAGCACAGCTATCGGATGTGCTTGGAAGTATGGCCTTAATTTGCGGGCTGAAGTGATTAAAGCGAGGGTGAGTTTTTCGATTTGAGGGTATCGTGTTTCCGAGTCGATCAAGGCTTTGCTCGTGTAATAAACAGGCCTTTGTACTCCCTCGTCGTCTCGGACTAGAGCCGAGCTGACCGCCGCTTCTGAGACTGCTAGGTACAGGAGCAATTCTTCTTTATGCACCGGCTTAGATAACAGCGGTGGGGAGCCGAGGTAGGCTTTCAGCTCTACAAAAGCCTGCTCACATTCTGGAGTCCACGTCATTTCCTTACATTTACGCAGCTGTTTGAAAAAGGGAAGACATCTGTCAGTAGCCTTTGAGACAAACCTGTTGAGTGCTGCGATCCTTCCTGTGAGCCGCTGAATCTCTTTTACTGTGCGAGGTGAGCTCATATCGAGGAGGGCCTGGATTTTTTCTGGATTGGCTTCAATTCCTCGCTGGTTTACCATGAAGCCAAGGAATTTTCCTGAGCCCACTCCAAAGGCACATTTGCTAGGGTTGAGCTTCATACGATACTTCCTTAATATTCTGAATGCAGTGCGTAGGTCGTTGACGTGATCTTCTGAGCGCTTACTTTTGACGAGCATGTCGTCGATATATACCTCCATAGTTTTGCCTAGTTGATCCGCAAACATCTTGTTTACCAGTCGTTGGTAGGTTGCCCCGGGCGTTCTTGAGCCCGAAGGGCATGACCTTGTAGCAGTAGAGGCCCCGGTCTGTGATGAATGCGGTCTTTTGCCGATCGGGAGCGTACATCTGGATTTGATTATACCCAGAAAAGGCTGTCCATAAAGCTGAGAAGTTCGTGCCCAGCAGTTGCATCGACGAGCTGATCTATCCTCGGTAGCGGGAAGCTGTCCTTAGGGCAAGCTTTGTTCAGTTCGGTATAATCCACACAGACCCTCCATTTTCCATTGGTCTTTTTGACGAGGACAACATTCGCCAACCAATCTGGATAGCATATTTCTTAGACAAACCCCGCCTTGCGTAGTTTCTGTACCTCTTCTTCGATTATCGCGTACCTTTCCATGTTGAAAGTACGCCTTTTTTGTCGTATCGGTCTCACGGTCAGGTCGACATTGAGTCGGTGGACCATTACCTCCGGAGAGATTCCGAGCATTTCCTCATGAGACCACGCAAAGACATCTATATGCTCCTTCAAAAAGTTCATCAAGTTATTTCGTACCTCGTCTGTCAAACGTGACCCGATCTGAATAACCCTGGTCGGATCGGCCTCCGACAAATGAATATCGACCAACTCCTCTGCTGGTGATCCGCGCTCCTGCTCGTCTTCTCTCGGGTCCAAGGAAGACGCATGAGAGACAGTTGATATTGTGCCTTTATTTTGCCCTCTCAGAGAAAGTTTGTAGCAACGCCGGGCTTCTTGCTGGTCTCCCCTGATTACGCCGACCCCTTCATCAGTTTCAAACTTCATCGTTAGGTGATAGATGGAAAAGGCAGCTTTGAGAGCTCGCAAGATAGGGCGGCCAATGATGGCATTATAGGTAGAAGGGGTGTTTACAACGAGGAAATCGACCATAATCATTTTTTTATTAGGTTCTTCCCCGGCCGTGACTGGTAAAGTTATTTCTCCTTCCGGCATGACGCTATCTCCTGTGAATCCAGTTAAGGCTGTCTTGACTGGCCTTAATCTGGAACGATCAATCTTCATTCTTTCGAAAGCTGACGCGTACAAAATGTCTGACGAGCTTCCTGTATTGATCATCATCAAGTGGAGCCTTTTGTTCGCCACCACCATCGAGACGACGAGGGAGTCATCATGTGGGTCCACGATTCCTCGGGCATCTTCTTCAGTAAACGTTATCGCCCGAGATGTAACTTTTGCGACTTTTGAAGGTCGGCTGGCGATGTTCACAGACAATCCGGATGGTCACGGTTCTGGTGTGGATGTTCTTGCTTGTCGCACATAATTTTTGCGCGAATTTCCAGAATCTCCAGTGGTTGGTCCGCCGAAGATCATGTGAATTTCTTCCACAAGGTTGTTGTTCAGTTCTTCGTTCAAGTCGGCTGACTGATCTTCGTTTCTCTGACCGTCTGGTCGCTGAGCGATGTAGTCTTTTAGAAATCCCTGTTGGATGAGGGTCTCTATTTGTCGTTTTAATATCGAAGCAATCCACGGTGTTATGACCGTGGTCCTTATGGTACAGACAGTACCTTGATTTCGACCTTTTGTTGGGGTCAGTCTTTATTTTTGCGGGTCGATCAAAGTTGTAGCTGCCTTTCTCTGCTAAATACACTTGCTCGATGGTTTTATTAAGCGGCGTATACTTTTCGAACCGTGGCGCAAGTGGTTTCGTTCCACGGGTAGGTCCGTTCCGAGCTGGTGACCTTCGTTCCGACTTCCGCTCCGACCTGTGTTTTTTCGAGCTGCTGTTGTCCTTGACGATCCTTATTCCTAGGTCGTCGGTCGATGAGCATTAAACAGTTCTTCGGCGTTGATGTGTTTATCCGCTCGATCTAAAAATTCGGCCACAAACTGGGGCGGTTCTTCCCCAACAGACCAAAGAAACCTTCAGGTCCCGTAGTCCTCCAATCATGGTGTGTAACAACACATCTTGTGAGAGATTTTCAATTTGTACCGCTTCTGAATTGAAGCGCGCGAGATAATATTTTAGGGACTCGTCTTCTTTTTGCCTGATTGCTGCAAGGTGTGTCGAATGCTTCCTCAGGTCGGTGCTCCCGATGAACTGAGTGGCGAAGGCTCGGCTTAATTGAGAGAACGAGCTGATAGTTCTGGGTTTAAGGTTACGAAACCAAGTCCATGCCGAGCCCGTCAAGGACAACGGAAAAGCTTTACGCATAATGTGTCCGTTGGCCCCGAGGAGGTCCATGCGGACTTTGAAGTTTTCTAAGTGCTCCGCCGGATCTCCTATCCCAGAATATTGCTTCAGCCGAGGAACTTTAAACCCTTTGGGAAGGGGTTCTTCACGAATTTCGTCGGTGAATGGCGACTCAAATGAGTCGACTAGCACGTTTACTGCGATCGGTGCTCGGGCGCGCTGTGCTCTCTGTATATCAGTCCATTTGTTCCCGGAGTTCTTTTAGCTCGGCCTCCAACGGGCTTAGGTTGTCGTCTACCCGATTACTGGCTTCACGATCAGCCCGTTCATGTTCGAGACGAGCCGTCCTCCGTTCCTCGAGCCGGTGTCGCAGATCGTTGGCAGAAAAATCCGTTGCTGGTCGAGACCTCACCCCGGTTGATTTGCTGGCGGCCTCGCTTTCTTCGACTGGAACGGGCTGCTGAGAATGCTGCGACGGCCGAGTCTGGCGAGAGTGCCGGGATTGTTGAGGTCGGGAGTGAGTAGGCTGAGGCCCTTCACAGTCTCTCTCATTTACGACCGTCGGATGGACCAGACCGGTTAGGAGAGCCTTAATCTCGTCCAGCCTCTGGTCCACGTAGCCGAATCGTTCATCGACGCCTCCCAGCTTTTGGTTGACTCCCCCCACCTGCTCTTCGAGAAGAGACAACCTCATTCGATTACGAGGTCTCTGTTGCCCCCTCTGCTGAGTATAATGAGGAGAATCTTCTCCGAGTTGTATGGCGAGAGTTTCAGGAAACGATCCTTCATTTTCTGACATCTGATCGTCTGAAGGTTCGACGATCGCAGGTGCTTTCCCTTTGTACTTTCTCTTCCCGGCCATTACGAAAGGGAGAGAAGATGTTGAAATCGTCTTAGACGATTAGGTAAGAATACGAACTTCCTAGTTAAAGGAAGAAGGCGTTTCCCACAGGCGGCGCCAATCTGTTGTTACAAAAAAATGGTCAACAGACGAAGATGTAGATTTATGGTCTGGATAGTTGAATAGAGTCGGACTTCTGGTAGAAAAGGACTGAGATGACGTAATCCTTAGATCCTGCAAAAGAACACAGAGAATAAGGGGGGTGGCTGGGGTCCAGCCAATAACCCTCCGATGCCTAAGTCAGCGATATTTGATAATCGAATGTCTTAGTGTAGATCGATATCAGTTTCATACCTTGATAATGGAGAGAACATCCTTATTTATAGACTTAGGTTGCGAAACTGCTTGCCTTTCGGAGAGTCGTAATTCCAGCGGACTGCCAGCTGGGTTCCCGAGATCTTTGGATCTGCCCATAACAAACGAAGATCCTTATCCCTAAAAGCTGGGGATATCGATCTTTCCTCTTGATATCTCGGCGTGAGCCTAAGATCGCGGATTTACAGTTCAGCTCGCTTAGGACGATCTTCATTACATAGGGCCGAGCCGACCAGTTTTCATCGGGTTAATACGACCCGACTCGTATCCAGGACCTAAAAAGGGTCGGCTCATCTTTCCCAGGTTGGCAAAATCTGTTTTCTTTCAGGTCGGCTCTTTACCCATAACACTACACCCACGAGTTAGCTACACCGGGTCTAGCAATGACCCCACCATGATGTCTGTGTTGTATCCATGCTGTCTATCCATTTGGAGAAATCATTTTAGGGCATGACACAAAAAATGAGGTAGATCTGAAGCTCAAGTGGCCCCTAATAAGTTTTTAATTATTGACTTTCAATCTCCACTATGTTCTGTGCTGGATCCACTTTAGCTTTGGATGTGCATCATTTTTTGTGTCATGCCCTAAAATGATCTCACCAAAAGGATGGACGGCGTGGATACAACATCATAGTGGGTCATTGCTACATCCAGTGTAGCTAGCATAGCTAACGCATTGGTGTAGCAAAAATTTTCTCCTTGGGCACATAAGTTTTGGATAAGATCATTTCTTTTGTTTTCCTTTCGCCCATTTGGCACCATGGATCAATGATGAGAAATCACTTACTTTTTCTGTTTCGTGAAGCCGATTTGATAAGAAGTGGATTTCATAAGAATTTATGAGAAATCAAAAGTGGATATCGATCCACCTATGTGGATGGATCCCTAACCGTGGCATCCATAGTGTAATGTGTGTGTCTTACATCCATGCCGTCCGTCCATTTTGAAAACTCAATTTAGAGCATGATCCAAAAAATTAAGTACATCCAAACCTCAAGTGGACCATAATAACGTAAACAGTGGTACGCAACAATTAAAAACTTCCCATGGCCACAAAAGTTTTGGATCAAGCTTATATAATTGTGGTCTCTTCATCCAGGTCTTTGTGACCTTGTCAACAAGTTGTATGGAAAACAAACATTCCAATGGCCCCCATGACGTTTTTAGTGGTGGAGATTCAATCACTATTGTTTCATGTGATATGGTGCACCTAAGATTTGGATTTGTTTCATTTTTGGGACCATGCCCTAAAATGAGCTTTCAAAATGCATGGACACTATAGATGTAAGGCACATACATCACAGCGGCCCTAAAGTTGGGGATCCACCCAAACCTTGCCCATATATGCTTGACCCTGGGACCTAACATGATTTCTCACATCCATGTTGTCTATCCATTTTGAAAGATTAGTTTAGGGCACAATCCAAAAAATGAAGAAGATGCAAATCACATGTGAAACACACTACAAGAAACAGTGGTGATTAAATACCCACCACTAAAAATTTCTTAGGGCCACGTGAATGTTTATTCACAATTCAACTTGTTGGTAAGGTTATAAAGACCTCGAGGAAGGGACCACATACATATCAGTTTGATCCAAAACTTTTATGTGTGGTACAGTCCACTCTCCACTTTTCCTATTTTATGGTCCACCTGAGATGTGGATCTGCTTTATTTTTTGGATCTTATTGATCAGTGAAAATGGATAGATGGCATGAATTTAAAAATATATGGATGGTGAATCAAAATCCAAAGTATAGGTAGAGCATACAGGTGGGATTAAGTCTTGGAGTTAATTTTTGCTAGCATGTCTTATAATAAGCTCAAAAAAACGGATGGAAGGGGTGAATTTCTCACAAACATCACGGTGGTCCCCACCTAAGCTCCTAGCACATGGAACTTCATGCAAAAGCCTTTTTGCAGGAAATCCGCGTCCATTACCTTCGCCGTAGCTCTCTCAATAAAATCAAGAGAGACAAACAAAGGACGTGAATTCCTGCAGCACCTGTTGTAAGGAAATACGGAGTTACTGCCCCACTCCGTGGGGCCTACCGAGATGTTAACGTAAAATCCAATCCGTCGATCCGTTTATCCAGCTCATATTAGTGCGAGATACAAACAATTCTTTAGATTCAGGACCAAAGTGGACCACACTACAGGAAACAGAGGGGAAGGGAAACGCCCACCTCTGAAAATCTTCCTGGGGCTCTCCGTGATGTTTATATGCCATCCAAACCATTCACAACACGATCCCCACCATAATTAAGGAATAATAATCTTACTAGTCTGATCCAAAAAACTTCTTTGGGCCCACCGATGCTTCAATTATGAAAGTTCAGTCCAGAATTTCTTGTAACGTGGCTCATTTGAGTATTGGATATAGCTGACTTTTGTGCTCTTAATGTAATATGAGATGGAGAAACTGATGGAAGGAGTAAATTTTATACCGACATTTAAGTGGGCCCCACGGGGTTAGTGTTGCAGTACCTCCCTCATCAGGTGTTCCAGAAAACTCGCGTCCAAAAGCTAAAAACAGCAACAGCAGCCAAAACTCCCAGATGCATGCACCCAACCTCACTCCTCTCGCCTATATAAATTCCACCATTCCTCCATCCCTATTCGCCCACAGCGAAACAAGAAAAACACCCACAGCGAAAATGTCTAATGTCCCAGCTTTATCTCCCAGACTAATCTCCAAATCCACCGTCTATCCCACCCAAAAATCCACCTTCCAAAACCTCAGACTCTCAGTCTCTGACCTTCCAATGCTCTCTTGCCAATACATCCAGAAAGGCGTCTTACTCACCCTGCCCTTCCTTACCGTCAGACGCCATCATCTCTATCCTCAGACGCGGCCTCTCCGAAACTCTCTCCCACTTCCCGCCCCTCGCCGGCCGTCTGACAACCGATCCCGCCGGCCACATCCACATCTCCTGCAACGACGCCGGCGTCGACTTCATCCACGCCAATGCCGGAAACCTGACGCTCTTCGACGCCCTGTCCCCCATCCACGTGCCGGATTCCGTCAAGGGGTTTTTCTCCTTCGCGTTTGATGGCACCGTCAGTTATGATGGACATTTCCGCCCGTTGCTAGCGGTCCAGGTGACGGAGCTGGCTGATGGCGTCTTCGTCGGCTGCGCCGTTAATCACGCCGTCGCCGACGGGACGTCGTTCTGGAACTTCTTCAATGCGTTCGCCGAGGTCTGCAGGGGCGCGAGGGGCATCTCGAGGCTACCAGATTTCCGCCGGAACTTCTTCGGCAAGTCGACGGCGGTGCTGAGATTCCCTGACGGAGCCCCGACAGTGAAGTTCTCCGGTGACGGGCCGTTGCGGGAACGGATCTTCCATTTCAGTAGGGAGGCGATCCTCGAGCTGAAGTCACAAGCTAACGGACGAAAACAGCTGGTCGATAACAGCGTCAACGTGGCGGAGATTATGAGGAAGGAGAGCCACGACGATACGGGAAAGATAACCTCCGTCTTGCAGTGCCTTCTGCGAGGCAGCCTCTGGAAGCATCAAGATCCACAGGCCGTGGTGGATCGAACGGTAGAGATTTCATCTTTCCAAGCGCTCTGCGCGCAGCTGTGGCGATCCATCACGCGCGCCAGGAAGCTGCCCGCAGCAGCCGATACCACGTTCCGGATGGCGATGAACTGTCGCCACAGGATTGAGCCACGTGTCGAGGCTCTGTACTTCGGGAACGCGATCCAGAGTATCCCAACTGTCACTTCTGCTGGGGAAGTCCTGTCTCGGGACTTGAAGTGGTGCGCGGGCCTTTTACATGAGAACATTGCAGCGTATGGTGACGCTAATGTGCGCCGGGTGGTGGAGGATTGGGAGAGGGACCCGAAGTGCTTCCCGCTGGGGAACTTCGACGGGGCGTCCATCACGATGGGGAGCTCGACCCGATTTCCTATCTACGATAACGATTTCGGGTGGGGGCCACCCTTAGCGGTACGTAGCGGGCGGGCGAACAAGTTCGACGGGAAGATGTCGGCGTTTCCGGGTCGTGAAGGGGGTGGGAGCGTAGAGCTGGAGGTGTGCTTGAGGCCCGATACGATGCGTGCGCTCGAGGCCGATACGGAGTTCATGCAGTACGTTACCAGGAGAGCGTAACGGTACCGGTCACGTCCGGAGGTTTGCAGAGTCATTTGATACTCGATCCTCGATCTGTCAGTGTGTGATGATTCATACATACATACGTACATTTGGGCTTAGATTTACACACGTTGCATGCTTATAAGTCCAAAATATGCTGTCCAAATTGTGGGGCCCACCTTACGTAGAAGATTATCCAAACTTATGTTGAGTGAATGAATCTGACAGCTCTTATCCACCGTTGGTGGAATATCAAAGTGTCTCTCTGGTATAATGATAGGAGACGTTTTGCATAATGGATTGTGTTACCGATTTATTCTTCGGCAACCCGTGTGATGTGTGCGCAGGCGTGTCAGAATTGATTTTTGCGACTCGATTCCAACTGAACAACGATGACTCCGAGCGCTAGGGAAGGCAGATACATCGTGATCGACCGCATATGACCGAAGTCTGTAAAGATTGGTCGCCCAACTAGCCACTCGCTCAAGTTGCTTTGTAAAAGTAATCAGGCGATGTTTGAAGAGTGGAGTTTGTCCTCCAGAAAGTATGGGTTGCAACTTTACCTTCCGAGCTAAATGGTTTCTCTCGACGTTACTATAAAGAAAAGAATTTATAATCAGTTCGTGTGGGCTATATTCGTTTTTTCTTCACCACTAAGAGATGCTGAAATGGAATTTTACTAATCGTAAAACTTACTACTATAAATGTAATTTCAGAGATTATGCTACCAAAATAGAAAAAGTGCGATTAATGCTAGAGAAATTAAAGGGAACTGAATATGCTAAAAAATGTAAATTAATGACAATGAACAAAAAACCTGAATAAACTTGCTGAACGATAGTGTAATCTTGACTTGATAGATGCTGAAGCACTTACTCTAAAAAACATATAAAGTCCTTGAAATGTAAAAATGGATCGATTACACTATGAATGTAAAAGATTTGATAATTTGGAAAGATAAATTGATTTGGTTGGTACTTGGACCCCTTACACTGCTGAGATCCTCCTTCTTTTATAGCTTTCTCCTTAAAAAAATGAAACTATCTGGATGCTCCACTTCCTAACGGTTATGGTAACCGTCTCCCACAATGCATTCTAAAGGTTTCTTTTTACCCACTACTTGCCTTATAATTGCTTGCAGACTTGGCCACTACCCCAAACGTGTGGGGCCCACCTTGATGTATTTGTTTTGTATCCATGTCGTCCATGTCACACCCCGAATTTCACAACCCAAGCTTAGTACTCATCTTCAAAATTCCGAGCGTTAACCTTAGATTTTAGAGTTTCATTTAATGTAATCTCATCAAAATCAAAATTGGCATCAAAATAATGACAAAGTAAACTATGCGTTGAGTAAATGCTTACAATCCATTAATACACACAAATCCAATGGTGTTGCCCAAAAAGGACTTATACAAACTAAATACCAAATGTGTAACAAAAGCTGAAAATAGTATCTACAACTACCAATGAAGTCCAACGTGCATCATTGGGCCCACATATAGCTCCTTCGTCATTCCCTAATATTCTCCATCCACCACGAGGTCTACACCTGCATCAACAGTTTGTTTTGATAGGGTCAATGGCTGTCGCAGTGAGGAGTAACCCCCAAGATTTACCAACCATTATAATAGACATGAATAGTTTCCAAATATGTATCTAGAGATTACATCATTCAACCACTATAAACACAACCAGTTACCATTTTTCAATATTAGTCTTTCAATAAAAAAAAACAAACAATATGATATCTATTTTCTGATTATAATTAAATTTGATTCATCCACGTGTAAATACTCAATTATAAACTTTGGGTAAGCCCACAGATACACAAGAATAATCGCTCGATAATCCAGAAATCACAAAGTAACATACAACGGTGTCATGGTCCAAAAATCACCAAGTGACGTACGACGGAACACGAACCGAAAATCACAGTGTGACGTGCAATGGTATTAATCAGCGAGTCCAACAAAATAACTCAAAAATCAGTGTGACGTACAATAGTAACATGGTCCAGAAATCACAAAGTGACGTACAACGGAACATGAACCGGAAATCAAAATGACGTGCAACGGGTAAAATTTCATAACATAATAATGACTAATCACTAGCGAAAAATACCAAAGGTACATGCTCACAATGACTAGCCACCAAAAGAAAACCCCACAACACCAATCCAATGATCTTCAAGTGGCAAACAAGCCATACATCAAACCCAATCTCAAATAACACATCACCTCATCATCATTATTAAATTACAATTGGACAGATTATAGTAAACTATATCCACACTCGAATAAGTTAAGCATGTTAATATCTATAAATATTACAATGCACAAATCTAAGAATTATACACATTTGAGATCCACATAAAGACATTTAATTAAGAGTGTGTGTAGGGTTCAGTCACCATTTCTAAATATTCACGCATACAAATGTTAGACAATTCAGATATGCATATGTAATATAAACTCAACTTAGATTGATAATCATAATTCAACCTACTATTAAAATAAGACACGCAAATTAGGCATGAAGATTAGATTAATTAATATAATTGAATCAAGGAACTAAACCGACTATCACAAGGGAGAGAAAGCTTGAAGAGTGTGTCCTCACTTTGGAGTGTGGGTGCTCTTCAAATTTGGCTAGAGTGCAAAGACGTGTCCTAGCGCAAGACTCGAGTCGACTTGATTGCTCGACTCGGCTAAACCTGGTCCTAAACTTGAGTTTCTAGGCAACTAAGTGAATCTGCTACCAAGGCTGCACCAAAGGTGACCCAAATTCCCTGACTGCTGGACAAGAGACGCCCCAAACCGACCGGACTCACCCAAACCCAGTCGGTTGCTGAGTTTACTCGGTGGATCCGAAAACTTCCTTCTCTCTCTACATCTTCTTCTTCTACTGCCCTTGATTCTCTCTACTGGACTGTCCAGTCAGATGCTGAACAAGGAATGGACTCAACACGCCACTCCAATCTCCACTTGAGTTGGCCCAGCGAGTCACAGAACTCGGGTACGGCCTCCGTCTCTCTCTTTCTATTTTCTCTCCCACAATCCCCCTAGGGTTTCGGGCATGTGTTGCCCTTTCTAAAAACGGCAACGGGCTCTTTATAGCCGTCCAGGCCTTGTGGATAAGATCGAATAGCTGCATGCCATTGGGCCAGATCCAATGTGCGATTGGCATGGCTAGAAGAGGCTCGGACTCACTCCGGTCTCAAGTCGAGTTAGGACGCGCCCAAGTCAGGGGTGAATCAGCCCGACTCTTCTGAGTGGTACAGTAACTATGTAGGCGACTCGTGATGTGAAACCAGATAGGCTTAAGGCTAAAGGCCCATGGGTTGGCCTGGGCCTGATCTTTCAGGTGCCTTGGCTTGATCTAAGGGCCTGACACAACAATCTAGCCCGGCACTGCTGATTCGAGTCTGCTACTATGCTAGTTGAGCCGAACCCGGTTCTGATTCCTTACCTAGATTAATGGCTAGACCCGGCTGAGTGTATTTAGCTAGTTGGCAGGGTATGGACAAGCATACCAGGGCCTTGCAAGGCCCATTTACATCCCCAGAATGAAGAAAGATTAGGGCAGCAACTTAGGGTTCGTGTTGACCCAAATCAGATGACCCAACCATGTCCGGGTTCGGTTGGGAATGAGTTGGTTTTTCTAGGTCATTGGGTCCGGTTAGGGTTCGAAAACTCCAACCCAATCTTAAATATGGTTGACTTAATTAGTGGACCGGTATTATTTGTGGGCCTAATCATGTTAAAAGGCCCCACACACTGGCCTAACAATGCCCCCCAAAGAAAAAAAAGAGAAGAAGGCCACCCACTGTAGAAGCGGTATTTCCAAAATCAAAGCCCATAGGATCATCAGGTGAGCCAGATAGCCGTGTACAAAACAAATGAATGGCTAAAAAGAGTATTAACCAACAGTCCCAACTTGATGTATATGTGTGGCCCACCTGATGACTTAAATTGGACTGATTTTTTACACATTGAATTCTCTCAGCGCCGATCGGCAGATGAGTGGCTCTGATGTCAGCAGAATAACCCTGGCTGTCAATGGGCCAGACCTGGCTTCGGCTTATTTTCAAATGTTCGAGCTGAGCCTAGAGGTGGGCACAAACCAAGCCAGCTCGAAAGCTCGGCTCAAATTGGTTCGAAAAAGCTCGGCTTGGATTGGTCCGAGAAGAAAGTTCAAACCAAACCAAGCCTCCAAGTCAAGCTTGTTTGAAAAAACAAACCAAACTCAAACTATGGTAGATCCGGCTCAGTTCAGGCTCGAAGCTTGATTTGATTCAGCTCGGTTTGATTTAGCTTGTAGATAATAAGCACATTGTTTCTGATTCCATTTTGGGATCATGTCCTAAAATGATATGTAAAACATATGGATAACATGGATAATACATATACATGATGACATGGATAATACATAATACATATACATGATGACATGGATAATACATAATATATTTACATGAATGCACACTGTTTTGCACTCTTTTGGAGGATGTTAAACATCATATGGAAAGATATGTTTGTACTCTTTTTTTTTAACTTTTTAAATTATTTTCTATTTAAATCAATAAGGAAAAAAAGAGCCACTGTTCATTTGAACTAGGGCTTGGCCCGGTTCGAAATTTTCAACCAAGCTGATCCCGGTTCGAACCAGATTTTTTTGGAGCAAGCCAAACTCGGGCCGCATGGGTCAGCCCGAAACCCAAACCAAACCGATGCACAAACTGCGGTGGTATAAAAACAAACCAAACCAAACTAGGGCTAACTCGGCTTGGCCCGGACCGTTGCCCACCTCTAGCTGAGCCTATTCAAATTTTTGTTTTTAATGGGCCAGATCCTGGCTCATTTATATGCGGGAGACGAGTAGGCCCACCTGATCTCACCTTGAACCACTTTGGATTAGGCATGACCCTACCGTCATCCTCATCTTATGATGGAAGGCATTCAAATGATGGTCTTGACATATCCACGCCGTTCATCCATTTTGAAAACTCATTTAAGAGGATGATTCAAAAAATTAAGCATATCCAAATCTCAGATGGACCATAATATAGTAAACAGTGGTAATCAACTATTAAAAACTTCTCGTGGGCCACAAAAGTTTTGGATCAAGCTGATATTTGTGGGGTATCTTCATCCATGTCTTTTTAACCTTGTCAACAGGTTGGATGGAAAATAAACATTCCAGTGAGCCCCCATGAAGTTTTTAATGGTGGGGATTCAATCACTACTGTTTCATGTGGTATGGCCCACCTAAGATTTAGATCTGCTTTATTTTTTGGATCATGCACTAAAATGAGCTTTCAAAATGCATGGACGGTGTAGATGTAAGAAATATACATCACAGTGGCCCCACAGTAGGAGATCCGGGGATCCACCCAAACTGCACCACTTCAATGCCTCCTTATTTTCTGTGAAGCATCTGGAAGATCAAAAGCAGCAGTAATCAAAAGATACGCGGGCCACATCTTTCAACAATACACATGCGTTGGAAAAAATAATATTTCTTTAAAATTATTTCATGAGAAAGATCGTAATACATATTCTTATGTCCAATAGATCAACGATGAAAAAGAAAAATACGGCAATGGTTCATCTTTTACTAAAACATGTACTGAAATTTATCTTTGAAATCATGATATATTTTTTCATTTAATAATATATCCATATAGATGGTCGATTCAACGGTCTGGATTATTTATATGTGGGCCTCAAATTTCAAAAATGAAAATTTGCTCATACTTACAAAGATGCAGCCGATACGTATATTTAAATTTCCCTACGAGAAAACTCTGATACTCTGGAAGAGGGTGATGGATCATACGCGGGCACTTGGAAATTTCTTAGAAATCTCAAGTTAAAATATAAATATTGGAATTTAACTGTACATATGATGGGCCCCAGTATATATGTATCATGAACAAAAAAAATTAGTCTTATTTGATTTTCTGACCGTCAGGATTTATACACATTTACTGGACGGTCAGAAATGAGAAACATATAATGGCCCTATTTCATCATAGGAGCGTCTGTGAATCAGATGAGTTAACGACATAGAATCTACAAATCACTCGGTTTAATTTCAGTTAATAAGTGTATTTTATACTATTTAAGAGTGCACGTGTATCAAGCTTCATAGTCTGCCAGAGTATCAAATAACTCCCCTCTCCCTCCTACAGCTGTTATCAGCCGAGATCCTTCGCCTTCCAACAAACCCTAAATCAGATCGAGGTTTGATTTTATCATTTTTCTCGATATCTCATCCGTTTATTTTTCGTTTCCATGGCTCTTCTTCTCTTCTGGCAGTAGCAGTAGATCGTAGAAGATGATATGATGGAGGAGAAATACGAGAAAAAGGCGATATATCACGAGAAGCAGAGATTGCAGTTCTGCCTCTTGCACGCCCTCAATAACCTTCTCCAGGTATCCCTTTCTCCAATCTCCGTAATGGCTCTCAATTCCTTACAATATTTACAGAAAAGCCCTCTAGATGAATCGCTTTGATTGCCGTGGATGGCCCACCGGCTACTAGATTTACTTAGAATTTCAGCCCTTTGTTCTGTTTGGGCTGATGCATGTACGGATTATTTGAAGAAAGGTCGCCGATCATATACGTTGTAGATTCGGCGTGTGTGAGCTGATGTGCGATTGGGAGATGAGCTTAATCGCTCATCTGAGTTGACTCGGTTCGAACGAACTCTAACTATGGATTCAGGACTTGGGTTTTTATTTGAGATCATTACAACTGCAGTGGTATGATCTAGTACGAATTCTTCGTATTGGTTGAATTCCTATGTGGGGCCCAAGTGGGCCGCTTGTGATCACAGCGATTGTTGGATCGGAGGGTGTTACCATGGTCGCGCATGAGCCAAAAATTACCCAATTTGGATAATCACATCCGTTCGAGTAAGGACCTGCAAAATGGAGGCTAAGAGTAATATTGGCTCTAAGGGGTGGTTTGGATGGTGGTAAATGGTTTACTAGTAAATCACTTAAATGCTAGTAAATGATTTACAACTGTCTGTTTGGCTTTAAATTGTAAACGATTTACTAGTAAATCATTTACCGTGTTTGGATAGCCTGTAAATGGTTACTAGTAAATCATTTACAGTCTAAAATTCAAAAAAAGAGCTGTTGGCATTTACTAGGTAGCAAATCATTTGCTAGTAAATGAAATCTCACCTTTTTGGTAGTAAATGAGGAGGGGCATTTGCTAGTAAATCACTTACAAGTAGTAAATGATTTACTAGCAAATGAGGGCATCCAAACACAAATAGTGATGGTTTACTAGTAAACCATTTACAGGCTATCCAAACGACCCCTAACCGTCCATTTCGCTGGACTTATTTGAATGCCGTTGATCTTGTCAGGGTGGTTTCGGGGGCCATGCAGAGTCTACAGTGGACCATCCAATGTTTCATTGTGATCATGGGTGGGCCCACCTAAGCAGGGTCATTTCAGGGCCATGCAGACCTGTCCAATGCTTCACCATGTTCATAGGTGGACAGAGGGTAATAATGCCCTTACCGTCCATTTCGTGCTACTGAGGGCTCTTTTTGATGCTTCTCATTGGAATACACTAGAATCCAAATCACATGCAAAATGGAATCCATGCAAATTGGAATCCTTAGTTGGGTTTGGAAGCTTGTAATTAGAATACATGGAAATCCAAAAATTGTGTTTGGATGCTTGTACTTGGAATGCATTAAGTAAACCAGTTTTAATACCCCAAATTAGTATATGTGACATTTGACATAACAATTGTAATAAGCCGTCTGAAATATTACTTTGGCCAACAATAAGGAAATTCTGAGCCTTGGGTGAGCCACAAAAGTTGGCCCACATTCGAAAATCCGACCGTTTCTGGCATTTGCATCTGATTCTCAGCCTTTTGACGGGATTTCAATTCACATGATTTTGATGCATTCCATTTCACATTGATTCCAATTACACTACTGTTTACCATCAAGCAAACGACCCTTTTTGCCCATGTGCATCCATACCATGGATTACAATTGTTTATCATCAACCAAACAACCCTGATTTGACTGTCTTTGATCATCTAGTCAGGCAAGGTGGAACTCCACAGCCCAAAGGAAGGTGTCCTTAGTGGAACTCATATCCATTGCCTTAATGGATTTGTATAGTGTTTTCTCGCTTATTAATAAATTCTTCATTGCCCATAAAAATAAAAATAAAAAAGGATGCAAATGAATCCATCCAACTTTCCTTTCGGTTGGTTTCAATCAGCACTCCATCTTCAATAAATTTGTCATTTGGGTCTTCCTCTTTCCACTTGCATCTTCAATTATGGCTTGTTTTTTTCTCTTTTTATGAGTTATTTTTTGATAAACTCGTTGTAGTTCAGGACAAGGACTCATTCACTCGAGCAGACTTGGATGCCATTGCTGACAAACTCATTCTTATCGACCCAAACAAGGAAAACTGGACTCCCTTCTCTGTGATCTTCAAGCCCCACCATAACACGCTGACAGGAAACTACGACGTAAATGTACTGATTGCGGCACTAGAAGGGAAAGGAAAAAAAGTGGTTTGGCACGATCGTCGCAATGCAGCTTCATCAATCAACCTCAGCCAATCTGAAGAAACGTTAATGGGTGTTGTTCTTAATGTTCCAGTCAGAAAATACGGCGGGCTTTGGAAAAGCAGGCATTGGATTGCACTGAGGAGGATTGAAGGGGTCTGGTATGACTTGGACAGTGATCTCGCTGCACCCAAACCATTCCAACGTGAGGAAGAAGTACAAGCGTTCTTGGATGATGTTATCACTCTAGGTGGGGAGGTGTTGATCGTCTTGCATGGTGAACAGTAGATGTTTCTTGCCATCTTTTGTTTCTTCAATTGATGGGCCAGAAATGAATCCCTGATGTTGATTGTTGCCATCTTACATCCTAAACGCTGGTGAGTATTGTTACAGTTACAGCCTAATGGCATTCATGAGGAAGTTGAAAAGGGGCTACTTGAACAATTCGATTGCATTGGTATGCATCATTGTATCTGTTTCATGCCTGCTGGTTTTACTTATTTCGATGCTTAGACTACCTGAAGTATCATTAGAAAGGGGCGGAATCCATTCCCCAAGGTTGTTGAAATTTGGGAAGAGGCCAAAGGAGAAGGAGAGACTTGGGAAGCTTGGGGAGGCGGTGGTTGGGATGTTGCCAGATGATCTTGCTTTCACCATTTTCATCCCGTCAGAGGAAGCTTTTGAACGTGATGTGAAACTATGGGCCAACAAAAGCCTGGTGGAACAAAAGGCAAATGATATGTATGCTGTTCTCTCTCGTGTATTGGCGTTCTCGACAGTTCCTCAGCATTTGCCCTCATTTGAAATACCCTTGGATAGGGAGATCTCTCTGGATTCTATATCTGGATTCAGGTTATATGCTTTGAGGATTTCAGATGGCACCCTGGTGATTAACAATGTCCGATCGGAACGGATTGATCTCAGGAAAGGGAAGATCATCATACATGTAATGAGTGGGGTGATCATGGATACCGAATTCGAGCAATCGTTTCAACCTGATCATGATGATGAAGATTAAATCTCCCATCCAATCTTACATATGGATGCCCGGTTGTGTCAATTACCGGTGCAGTTTGACATAATACAGAACCCCTCATGAACTCTGGCAGGTAGTACAAAAAAGATTGGTTCTAATTTCACAGCGACAGCAGCATTTGCTCAACAGAGATGCATACCTTACTCTTGTTGATAGTTTTAGGAAATATATAAGAACTGAGAAATGTTGCACGTTTCTTCTTTTCTTTTCTTTTTTCTTTTTCCCAAAGGGTTATTGTAACATATTCAAGTTCCACTAAAAAATTTCAAGAGGGTTATTGCATGGTAGATGCCTTTGATGATGTTCGTTTCTGTGTGGACACTGAGAATCACGACATTTTTTTTCTTTTTCGGTGGGCTTGGAAATAAGAAACTCCCAAGGTGGCATGGTCAGGCAAGTGGGCTCCGATCATTCCCTGAGAAGAACTAATCAAGACTGTTTAGTGCCATTGGCAACATTCAGATTGATGTGTGATACAAGTGGGGTGGTATGGATTCAAATCTCTATTTGTGCTTTTAAGGGCCTATTTGGAAGGATTGCCAAATTGGAATTGGCACACTGCTTGAGCAGAACCCATCCGCAGACTGCATTAAGTGGGATTTCTTTTACGTGCTGGTTTTTTTTTTTATCATTATTATTATTATTGGGTTAGTACACACATCTTTGTCCCTATTGCTGCTGCCCCAAATTGCAATTGGGTTTACCCATTGCCCATTCTTTGTCCCTGTTGCTGGTTGGTGCAGAGTTCATTCACCTTTAATACCCTTTCAAGCTCTTTTTATAACTTTTCAGGTTATTGCTGAAGTAAATTTGCAAGGAGAAACTTACAATCATGCCCATGACACATGAGCTGACTAAATCGTCCAGCGAACCATGTCACCAACTGCAGCCTGTTTGGCATACGTGCATGTCCCCATTGCGTGATGAGCAGACTAGCCTGGCCTTTTGGACAGGGCATGTCGACATTGAGCAAAAGCTGGTGCACCGACAGCACATAATGTGCAGCAGTTCACATCTTCAGTTTAGTCTCTCATTGAAAAAAAATTTAGCATCAAGCTTCGTTGTGGTCTAGTTGATTTCTCCTTAAAATGACAAAAGAATTAAAAAAAAAAAAAAAAACAAACAAACAAACAAACAGGGAGAAAACAGAGATTAGGACATAATGATGGAACAAGCTTAATTCTAAGACTCCCTGATTTGACTCAAAATTGGTGAGATTTCGAGCCCAGTTCCAGACATGACTCACCTGGAGTCAGAGATATATCGAGTCAAAGACATGGCTAGGTGCAACTCAACCAAGCCACTCGCCTTCTAATGGATTTTATTTAAAAAAAGAAATGGTGGATGGGAGTAAGATTCAAACCCCTTGACTTCAACCCAGTGAAGCAATGCCCTTAACCATTGAGACACATGCACTGTTGCTGCTTTGTGTCAAGTTCCATATTACATATAGTAGTAGTCTTTTAACTTTCTTAAATGTCTATTGCCATTATAATATTTTCAATTTATAATAATTAAATATCTAGTTGAGTTGGGTTGAGTAAACTCAACCCGGATGTGACTTGACCCAGATGAACATCTAGTCAAGTTTTTGAGCTATGGGCACGATAAGAAAGTGAAATCAGGGCCTCAAATTCCCATTTTTTACACAAAAAGATCCAACATCAAGCAACTTACAAGCAAATCAATCAATCGAACTTTATTGCACCAAACAAGCATAATGAACAGAGATTTTATGGGTCAATTAATATACAACAAATGCATGATTGCATACACACACATCCAATCACCCATAGATCTCCCAAAGGCTTCCTTTAAGCCCAATGAGTCTTTCTATCACCCATATGTGATTTCTGGCACACGTGACCGGAAAATCCGTCTCATCAACCATTGCAGCGGTCTCAGTAGCTCCGCCCTCTTCTTCCGCCAGAACCAAATAGCAGCGTTGTATTGCTCATTCCTTATCTTTTGAGTGGCAGCCCGCCAATCGTACTTCTCCATCTCCTCCCGGGCTGCTTTTCCCATGTTTTCTCTCAATTCATTGCAAGTCAACAGGCTTTCGACTTTCTTCACGCAGTCGTCAATGTCCCCTGGGGCATAGAGGAAGCCTGTCTTCCCTTCCTGATCTTCGGGGATTATGTCCGGAATGCCACCAGCACGGACGCCCACGACCGGCACACCCGATGACATGGCCTCCAAGACCACAAGCCCAAGGGTCTCAGATTCCGATGGCATCACAAAAACATCCCCGCTTGCATATGCCTGGGAGAGCTCCTCACCTTGTAGCATCCCTGTGAATACTGCTGGCATGCCAGAGAACATCTTTTCAAGCTCCTCTCTGTCTAGACAGAAAAAAGTGCATGAGTGGAAGCTGCAGGAAATGTTTGGATGGTTGAGGTTTCTTCAGCTCCGAAGAAGAGATTTCAACATGAATTAGAAAAATCAGTTCCAATTTTTCATTCAAGGAGCATTCTATAGTTTTGGCAGGGCTAGACTTGAAAACCAGGCCAATTGGACAATATTGACCATCTAATATTTTCCAACAGTTTATCATTTCCTTTCTAGCTACTCATTTGATGGTCACCGGTTGGGTGCTCGGGATCATCCAACGAACATGATTTTGGGGCATGTTCTATCAACAACGGGGCCCACAGTTTTGACAGTTTGGATTGGCATGTATGTATCCTAAGCTTATTATGAATGAGCAGTGATAAACACTTTCTTTTAATCAGTATATGATAAAGGAAAACTTTGTGTCACACATTGAGGGCCCTGTTTGGTAGACGCCTAAAAATGAGTTAATCTCATTTTAGTTAACGCTCAGTTATACATTATAGGTCATGATCCCTAATACATAATGTATGTTATCTAAAACGAGATCAACTCATTTTTACAAGTCTACCAAACAGGGCCAAAGTCTAGCTCATTATGGAACTCAGGAAGATTTTCGACTGTGGGTCCACATGTAACAGGGGTTTCTGTATTTTGAGTAGGAAAATAAGAAACTAACAAGATCAACGAAGATTACCTATATGGTCCATCTCCAATGAAAGCGATCCGTGCTCGTGGAAGCCTATCCATGACCCTGCTCAATCACATGTTCCAATTGTCAAGAGAATAAGAAATACATGCACATGCACACATACCCACAAGTAAAATGAGACTGAATAAATGATGATCGGAAATAGAGATGCACATCTGGTATACCTAAATTGCGAGTTTTCCAAAGCCAACACGCATCCCGATTCCCTACACACTTGCCAAGTGTAGAGCTTCATGTGTGCTTAGTAAACCTCAGCTAATTCATACACTCACGTCTATGGACAGTCACAGACTTGCAATAAGACATGAACCAGTTCAAGAACTTACTGTTTGAGGAAATCCAAGCTCTTTTCAACTCCTAAGCGTCCAACATGAATTACCAACGGCCTTTCGGGTTCACCGTCGCTGATTAGAGAGAAAGAAGCTCCTCTTAACCATTTTCTAACTACCCATATATACAATGTCCATGTGTATGAACACAGGAAAAACACCTTACCTTAGCCTTAATCTCATTTCTTGGCTGCGGTAACGAGGGTGAAAACTTTCGGAATCAACACCTTTGTTCCAAAGGCGTATCTTATTTGCTGAAAGAAACAAAATTCGTGAGCACACAAATCGAAGTGGAAAATGACTCTCCTGGAATATTTTGAAGTTTATTCACCTGCTGTCACACGAGCAGCTTCAAGATCCCTCCCGATGGCTGCTGAAGGCACCAACGTAAGATCAGCAGCTCTGTGAAGAAACTCTAAATGAAGAGGTAACGAGGTTAGGAGACCACCCATTTCAATATTGGCAGTCAAATCTCATAATAGGAATGGTGAAAGCTCACATACTTATGATCAACCACATAGGCTTCACTAGCCAACTGAAGGTGTATCTTGGAATGTATCTGTGCAACAGCCAAAGAAAATCAGACTCTCCGACTAATCATAGCCGATACATGCATGTTGGTGTCAGATATCAGACCCTCAAAAACACAACACACTGCCCCTTCCCACTGTAGTAGATAGTACAAGGGATAATTGTAAAAACCTCCCTACTGGTTTCTGACAATTGCAATTAACTCCCCTTTGGTTTACAAATTCGTCACAGATTCCCCCACAGTCTATTAGCATTGTTATCTTTTAAAAAAATGACCGTTTTACCCATCTCTCAAGGTAACTAGTTGTATATGTGTGGTCCTACCATTGTGTGTGTGTGTGTGTGTGTGTGTCAACCAACCCATTTGCATGGTTCCTCCACCATGAAAATGGGAAACCCTGAAAGGCTAATCCAACCATCACAGGGCCCACCTGGTGGTAAATTTGGAGGTTTTTGGGTGGGTGTGAGCCACCCACTGATTGGTTAGGCCAATGTTTTTGCTGTCCAATATTTATGGTCGAGGAACATTGCTGAACAGGTTGGATACCATTTATGCATAACAGTGGGCACCACATGTGGGCAAAAAAAATCCTAAGACAAGGTTTTTTTTCTTTTCTTTTCTTTTTTTTTCATTCGGTGCAGATTCCTCTACCAACTCTAGCAGAGGGAAGGTACTTGCAAGAATCCAAACCAGAGGGGAGGTGTTTTCAATTGTCAAACCAGAAGGGAAGTGTTTACAATTACCCCATAGCATTTAAAGGAAAGCCAGTATTTAAAGTTTAAATCCAGCCTCTTTGGTATGCACACCCCTTTTTTTTTCCCAAATTTTGGTAATGCCACATTTCAAAGTTCTAGTATTGCATTATGATTAGTAGCAAAAATGTTTATCTATTGAACTGATGCAGGTGTAAATATCAATTTCCAAAATAGAATGTTATTATTTAAATACTACTTTTTTTATTCCTTTTCTTTTGAGAGGTTATTTAATACTAGTTCATAAACACAAAAAATAAAGAAATGTCTCCAGATATAGTCAGTTGAAAACAATAAAAAGAAAATTAAAAAAGAAGACCAACTCACATTGGAACGTGGGTGTGATATGACATCACTATGGGGACGCAAAGGAGTTTCGCAATGATGAGAGCGCCAAATACCTGAAAAATGCTTTAACATGTCCGTTCGTTAGTCATGCACAACAACATGATTTTTGGAATATACCAACATGCTTTATATTCTAGCATTACCATTATTCCAGGTGACGATGCATGTATTATGTCTGGCTTGAACCTTGCAACTTCTGAAATTATTCTAGGGCTGAGTGCCAGTGAAAGGGGCACTTTTTGATACCACGGGCAGGGGAAGCTGGAAATGGAAGTGAAGAACCATTAGGAGAAGCGACGAAAGGCTCAATCAACTAAGCTTATGAACATTTCAACTTGGAAAGGTTAATTGGAGAATAAGTTCAATCACAAAATGAAAAAATAATAAAAAAAGCTAGTGGTATGGAAATTTAAGTTCAATTGTCAGTTTCTGCTATACAAATATCTATAAATTCGATGAGCTTTGCTAAGCGCACGCGTGCAATAAAGCTCATGTACACACCACACATGCCAGCATGGCACGATAGGTCATCCAATCCATCAATCAGATATTTGCCACTAGATTGATGCCCTAGACCAGAAGTCAGGTTTATCCACTTGTCAGGTTTGCCACAGTTTGCAGAACAATGCATGGCCCTGAAAAACTTCGCTGAAGTTCTATAACCCATCCACCTGTTTATGGGTCCCGCATTGAGTGGACCAGATTTATTTTTGCGAAAACATGTAGAAGGTCGAGCCAACCTGATGAATGGATTGGATCTCGCACCAAGAGTCGTGCTGGCACGTGTGGCATGGACATGAGCTTTATTGTACACACATGTGAGCTTAGCAAAGCTCAAATTTGATAATCAGTTCAAGACTCCATCTGCACGTGTCCAAGACTGACGTAGATTCAGGTTGCTTGAACCAACAAAAACCCACCCTAACAGTCCCGCAACTCAAAGAGGAAGGAAGAGGGGAAGAGAAATCAGGGAAGTTCAAGGAAATGGGATATCCAAACACTCCCAAAATCCACCCAAGAAGAAAAGGGCAGGGCAAGAACAAGGTTACAAGCTCCTCTCTCGAATCTCTCTGAATTCTCAAAATTGAATTCCCAAAACTGCTGCAATTACAGAAAAACATAGTATTTATACTACTTTCCAACTAAACTTTTTGTGACACTCAACTGATCAATATCCAAACACTCCCAAAATCCACCCAAGAAGAAAAGGGAAGGGCTAGAACAAGGTCCTCTCTCAAATCTATCTGAATTCTCAAAATCGAATTCCCAAAACTGCTGCAATTACAGAAAAGCATAGTATTTATACTACTTTCCAACTAAACTTTTTGTGACCCTCAATTGATCTCAACTAACCTAACTAATCACCCAATCCCAAAGTAATTATACGAGAAAAAATTAAAAAAATAAAAATAAATAAACTAAACTATCGTTACAACAACCCTCCCAAGTCAGGGTGCCCAAAAAGAGTATCATGCAATAACATTGGGTGGCAAGGCTGATTTCTGCCAACTAGCAATAGCCAAATATGTCACTCCCACCACCAACTGAATTGCTGCCTGCATCAGACTCCAAGTAGACCAGAGATTCACTCATGTATTTCTGAGTTTAAAAAGTAGAACTTCCCAACTACTCGACAATTAAGGGCCCTTTTGGACGCACCCGCCGAAGGGTGTTCAAAGGCCTAAACGCCGTTTTGATCCAAACGGCAGTCAATGTTGTGCGTTTGGATGCAATTTGCCAAGCTCCAGCCTCATCTCCTGTTCAACCAAATAGGCATTAAAATGCCAACTAGGCAAGTCAAACAAAAAAGTAGGCTTGAAACCCCCTTTTGAGAAGGTAGATCCAAACAGGCCCCAAATTATGGATGTGGATGTAAGAGAAGAAATAGCAAAGGCTAGGGTTAGATGTTGATACTGAACCATCAAGACAAATAAAAAAAAAAGGCAGTTGAAATGATTACCTCCATGACCCAACTAATTTTGCTCCATAGAATTCCTGGGGCACTCCTTCGTGAGTTGTCACAACGATGACCTATAACACCAGGAATCAAGAAACCAACCGTGAATTCAGCATTTGGAAACAATTGCACTTTTTAATGATCAATGCGGAGAGAAATCAAGAAAATGGTTGGCTATGGGATTGGGATCTGCTGTTTGATGAATTGCCATCTTCTTCAGCAACTATGAAATTAATATATGTTGTATTTTGTTGTTGTTGTTGTTGTGATGCATCTCTGAGGATATTTTGTAAATACATGTTTGTGGATAATAATATTTCAGTTGTCTAAAATTGTTTTTTTAATTTATTTATCAGCAAAAGGGAGCAAGTATTGCAACATGAGGACTTTCCAAGAGGTCTTCCATCCTATTACTGGTCTTGCCCAAGCATGCATAATCGTGGAGTTCTAATGGGATCTAGTGTATTAATGCTGGTATGATCGCACCCAAAATTCTGATGGGATCCAGTGCATATTAGTTCAGTTGTCCAAATTGTTATATCTCTTGGATACTGAAGCTAAGGGCCATTTTGGACCAAATTTCTCAATGCAAAGAGTTGCCATTATTGCAGGGCCACAGGGCAAGCTCAGCACCATAGCGGCTGTTTTGTGGTTAGAAGCCCACAAATCCAGCTTATTTCAATCCATCTCAAGGTATTCAGGCTTCTTCCTGCAAATCAAACAATTCTGGCACAGAGCTGCTACGGACCCCACATATTGGGGCAGCATTTGCATCTTTTATCCATACTACAGCCCTGAAGGAGTAATATCATACAGGTAATCCTAGAGCCACATGTAACATAACTGATGAATAAAGCAGCACCATTGACCATCTAGGAAGAAGAAAGAGCAAAAAATGACTGAAATACCTCATCCCCCATTTCGCGCAGATATCTAATGAAGTTCTGGAATCGATTTTTATATCCAGATACATAACTGCAAAATGGAAATATGAAAAAACACAAACATTCAAATACTCAAGGGATTAAAAGTAGTTTTGCAGGAATATAAACAACTGAAAAATAACCCATAATGGCCACTTCTTTTCCATGTAACTTGCTATAGGTTCTTACACGCAAACGAGATAAATGGAAAAATCTGGCATTTGGAGGAAATTGCATATCAGATATTCCATGTTATTTAGGAGCTACTTACTGTTTTATTTTAGATAAGAAAGATAAAAAGCTAAGACCATGCATTCAGCAACAGTAAGTCAGGTATACACCTCAGTTTTCAAGTTCAAATGGCATCAATCCTCATGGCAAATATATACAGTACTATGGTATATATTTTAAATTTACTGATACTTACTGCAACATTTTTATCACTCATTCATATTATATATAATGTGAGTAGCAATTGGCCAGTTTTACCCCTACAATTAGTCGTGGGGAGGGTCCTCAACGGGTAGCTTTTGGTTTCAACCAAGGGTATTGTCTTTTCAACTCATGGATAGAGTAGTCTGTTCCCACTTCTCTTCTCTTTGCGTTTAGCCCACATGTAACTGTGGTATGAGGGGATCATGCAATAAAGGCTCTATGGGGGCCCACCTTGATGGCTAGTGTAACATCCACACCCTACACCGCTTATTTTAGGACTTCAGCCCAAAAACAAGGTAGAACTAAAGCTCGAGTGGGCCACAACATCATAAAATGTGGGCATGCCCATCTTTATCTTCTGGTTGCAGCTAACTTGTTATCACAGTACTATTGGAATATGGTGGTCTGATGGTAAACTAGCTGGCTAGTCCGATTTGCAGAGTTTGTTTGTGTTACCAATGGTCATCACTAAACGGATTTCATCCACAAACAAGATAGTACAAAAATGATATTTTCACAGTGGCCTGATCCACAGGAAGAGCCACCTGTCAAATGATTCTGAACACTCGAGCATTCTGTCATCTCCTATTTTTCTGCCATGCATAGAGTATAAAATTGTGCACACATAGAACTTAGAAACAGGAAACCCCCCAAGCTCGAACCATGTTAGAGTACAGCACAAAAAAGCCCCCGTGAAATTCGAGAACACCAACGATTCATAGCTAGAAAAGAAAAGAAAAGAAAAGGTACACATTATGAAACCCACTAAAGCATCATAGACTTCATGAAATTCACAAATAGACTAAAACAACATGAACTACTAAATTACAACTAAAACTACACCAAACCCACTAACATTACAGTTAAACTCACAAAGCCCACAAAATTCCAGCCAAATTTAAAATCAGATAAATTCTACAGCTGAAGTCGGGAAACCCACTAAATTCTCAGCTAAAATAACAATACCAACATCAACAACTGCTGAAACACAAAGCCCACTGAATCACTGTTTAAGCCACATCTAACATATAAATCCCACAAATTTCAGCCAAACCAAGTAACCCACCAACTTCCACGATCAAATAACAATAATAACAGCTAAATCAGAACCCACCAAAATTACATTCACGACTATCAACCGCTAGTGGTTTTTTTTTTTTTTTTTTTAAGTTTTTGAAAATCCACCATCATCTCCTATCAATGATGATCAACTCAGCTTACTAGCCCCTGGTTTAGTGAGATTGTCCACAACAGAATTTTCTTCTCTAGGTGCTTGAGAAAAGGAAGCTTCCGACCATCAATCAAATCATAGTCCCTCAATTAAGTCTGCCGCTCTCCAGAGGTAAGAGGGTTCCATCGTCCAAAAATGGCGTTACTGGAGTCCCCTCAAGAATTACAGGACCCTAGACAAATCTCTTGATCAACTTGAGTGATGCTTGAAGTAGAGCCACTGCTTCTGAAAAAATAGAATCTCTAACTCCAACTGCTCCAGAGAATAATTCCACTATTGGTCTGCTGCAACCCTATCATGCAGAATTCCCCTACTCCAGAAAACCCTGTGTTTCCCCACAAGCAGCCATCAAAGTTCCACTTAAAAAATCTGGATGGAAGAGCTTTCCAAGAGAGAGAAAAAAATCCTGATGGAGGAGCTTTCGAAGAGGGAAGTGTCAGAATTATTCCAGATGATGTTATACCATCAAAGACCACATTGTTTTTCTCCAACCAAATACAGCAAAGACCAGAGCACACAGCCATAAACCAGAGAATCCTACCACATGGAACGCAGGCTGGGGACGATCATCAGTCGATTACCTCACCAAGAAATGTGGGGAATGACCAATTCATTTCAAACTTCAATAAGATAGCGTCCCTAATTTTCCTTGATTCTCAACAGTGCAATAGCAAGTGGTTAACCAATTCTTCCTCACAGTAGCACATATTGCACCGATTAGACATTGCATCCCTCTATTGCGCTGATAGCCATTGCACATATTTCACCAAAAGTCCACTAATACTGCAGCCAAAACTACAAATCCCACTAAATTCTCAAATCCCATAGCAGAAGTAACAGCTAAATCAGAAATCCCACTAACATTATAGCCAAAGCTACAAACTTGCTAGCTAAATCAGAAATCCCACTAACATTATAGCCAAAGCTACAAGCTTGCTAGCTAAATCAGAAATCCCACTAACATTATAGCCAAAGCTACAAACTTGCTAGCTAAATCAGAAATCCCACTAACATTATAGCCAAAGCTACAAACTTGCTAAATTCTCAGCTCAAATAGCAAAATAACGGCTAAATCAGTAACCCCACTAACATTACATCCAAACCTACAAAACCCACTAAATTCTTAGCTCAAATAGAAAAAATAGCAGCTAAATTAGAAACCCACTAAAATGAGGGCCAAAACTACAAAAACCTACTAAATTCTCAACTCAAACATAAGAAAATAGGCTAAATCAGAAACACCAATAAAATTACATCAAAAACTCCAACACACAAAATTCTCAACTCAAACAACAAAAATAGAACCCACTAAATTCTGAACGAAAAAAATACTAGAACAGGTCAATCACAAAAACCCTCAAAAATTACATCTTGAACCTCAAAACCTATTAAAATTTACGTCTAAAAGACGAAAACCCACTAAAATTACAGCTAAAAAAGCAAAACCCACAAGAAATTACAGCCAGACAAGCCAAACCCACATCCGAAAAAGGCATCAATACCATACCTTTCCCGACAGAATTCCAAAAAGAAGAACAAAATCAAGAAAAGCTAGAGAGAGAGAGAGAGAGAGAGCGCAAAAGCTAGGGAGGAGAGCTCACGCGAAAGGCGAGGGCTCAACAAAGAGAGCGATCCGCCGAGGCTTTGAATTCCCTTCCGAGTTCTCCAAAAGAGGCGGCCCTTCTTCTACTTCCTCTTCCTTAACTTCTTCAATATCCATCTTCTTCCCAGAAATAGCTCCCCGTCTCTTCTCTTCCAAACTCCGATATCGCCGAGAAGGAAATTCCAAAGAAGAAAATCTGGTGGGTCTTTTTGAAAGAGGGAGAGAGAGATGGAGAGGAGAAGAAATGAAAGGAAAAGCTAAGGAGGAGGAGGAGGAAGCAGAAGAAGAAGAAGAAGAAGAAGAAGAAGGAATGGTAGAGAGAAGAGGAGAGAGAGAATGATTTATAGAGAGAGAAGATGAAGTCATTATGAATGATTGGCGAGGAGGAAGAGTGAGAGAGAGAAGCAGAATTGTAAACACGTAAGGAATCTGATGCTTATGAAGAATTTCTCTTGAATGGTATATTCCTCGGTAGAGCCGGAATCTATTGTAGGATATGCCGTCGACCTCTTCTTTTCTTTTGGGACTGTGGCTGTTGTTCTTGATTTTTCTTTTTTTTTTTATGTATATAGTATAAGAGAAATGATCCCGTACAACCTATTCTTTCCTGGCAATGTCTTCTTTTGTATGAAATCTGAGCCGTTGAAAAGGTGGTCCCATGATTTGATGAATATGGAACATTGAAAATAAAGTATTAATGGCTAATATTGAAGTCCGGGAATCAAAAGTCAGATGATTTTGACCGTAGCTTAGTTGACGCAGGGAGGACGTGGTAGGTCGATCACCGTCTCCCTAACCAATAGTTTCTAGAATTCACGAGAAGAAATAAAAGATAAAAAGAGGAAATAAATTCCGAATAATTGAATAATTGATAATTGAATGAATAATAACAGAATTACAATGCATATAAATAGGAAACTAAACCCTAGGTAAAGTATCAAAATCCAACTCCAACTAAAACTCCTAGAAAACGCAACTTACTATAAATAATAAACTTACTATTTATAGAAGTCGTTCAATCCTACTAGAACTCTTGGTTTTCGGCCAAAAATAGAAAGTTATCAAACGGCCTCAACCACGCTGTTCTACGAAATATTCTAAGCCCTTTTCATGTTGGGCACTAACTCTAAAACCCTACAGATGCAAAGTTATGATCGAATTAAAACTTACTATAAATAGTATAAACGAAAATAAACTAGCCTAATGACCGTCGATACGGTCGATTCTCGCGATTCCGGGTTGGGCAACCCGGAGTAGCGGGGTTGGTTGGCTAAAGTAGCTCGAGCTACCCCAAATTGATATATTATACGTCCCGTAACTCATTCCGGATTGTGAGATACAACCGATTCACGGTCCTGACGGTCCGGATCACTTTCGGCCCCGTCCGGTCTTCTTTTGCTCCATCTGGGCCATGAAATAGTCAGCGACCCGTCCTACATCAGTCTCCTCCACTTCGAAAGAACTCGACCCCGAGTTCTCGTCCAGCTTTGGTTCATGATATTCGTACAGATCTGCCACGTTGAAAGTCCTTGAAATCTCCATGTCATATGGAAGATCAACAACGTAGGCATTGTCATTGATCTTGCGAATGATCTGTACCGGTCCAATCTTCTTGTGTTTCAACTTGTTGTAGGTCCCGGTAGGAAATCGCTCTTTATGTAGGTGGACCATCACCTGATCTCCTATTTCGAACACTTTGGCGCGCCGATGCTTGTCGGCCGCTTCTTTGTACTTCTCGTTCGAAGCCTGTAATTTGTTGCGCACGTCTGCATGTATGTCCATGATTCGGTCTGCCATATGTTCAGCTGTAACGCTCATGCCCGGAAGCTTGGGCAGGGGAACCAAATCGAGTGTGTGACGAGGAACGCACCCATAAACAATCTGGAACGGAGATTTTCCTTGTCGATCGGTTTACCATATTGTTGAACGCAAACTCTGCTTGAGCCAGGGCCATGTCCCACTGCTTCGGTTTGTCACCTGAAAGGCAACGGATGAGATTGCCCAATGTGCGGTTGACGACCTCAGTCTGTCCATCTGTTTGTGGATTATAAGCACTGCTGAAGTGAAGTCGTGTACCGAACCGATTCCACAAGGCTCGCCAAAAGTGGCTAACGAACTTTGTGTCCCGGTCTGAAGTGATCGTCTTAGGAATCCCATGTAGTCGCACAACCTCTCTGAAGAAAAGGTTCGCAACGTGTATCGCATCAAAGGTCTTCTTGCACGGAATGAAGTGTGCCATCTTGGAGAATCGGTCTACCACCACGAACACTGAGTCCATGCCGCGTTGTGTACGTGGGAGCCCTAATATAAAATCCATAGATAAATCCTCCCAAGGGGCATCTGGCACGGGTAATGGCGTGTAAAGACCTGTATTTTGAGATTGTCCCTTAGCGGTTTGACAAATATGACATCGTTGTACCGCCCTGCCCACATCACGAGCAAGTTGCGGCCAGTAATACCGCTCTTCCACCATCGCTCGAGTCTTATCTCGTCCTAGATGACCGCCGAGGCCACCGCCGTGCAGCTCGATAATAATTTTGTCCCGTAACGAACTCTGCGGGATGCAAAGTCGATTTCCTTTGAAGAGGAAACCATCTTGAATTAGAAGGTCACTCGGGTGCCTTTCTTGGCACTTTTTCCATGCATCTGCAAAATCCTCGTCCTCGGCATAAAGTTCCTTGAGGCAGTCGAACCCAATCACCTCACTGCTCACTGTAATAAGAAGGGATGCACGTCGGCTTAGTGCATCTGCCACCTTGTTCTGCTGCCCTGATTTGTGTTTCAGAACGAACGTGAATTCCTGTAAAAACGAAATCCATCTAGCATGCATACGATTCACGTTAGTCTGAGTATTGATAAATTTTAAGGCCTGATGATCAGTGTACAGTATAAATTCCCTTTGAATAAGATAATGGCGCCAATGGCGCAGTGCTTGAACCACTGCATATAATTCAAGTTCATAGGTCGACCACTTCTGTCGTGCGTCGCTGAGTTTCTCACTGTAAAAGGCAACCGGCCTGCCCTCCTGAGAAAGGACTCCCCCAATGCCGACAATAGATGCGTCGCATTCTACCTCAAATAGCTTGTCGAAATTAGGGAGTACCAGAACCGGGGTAGTGGACAACCGATGTTTAATTTCTGCAAAGCTCTTCTCAGCCCCTTCGGTCCATTGAAACGGACCCTTCTTCATACAGTCGGTAATCGGCGCGACGATACTGCTGAAGTTCCGCACAAATCGACGATAGAAGGTCGCCAACCCATGAAAACTTCGTACCTCATGAATGTTTGTCGGAGTCGGCCAATCCCGAATAGCTCGTACCTTTTCTTCGTCCACTCGGATACCCGTGGACGACACGATGAACCCCAGAAACAATAATTGATCAGTTAAGAAGCTACACTTTTTCAGATTTAAGTATAGCTTGTTGTCGGCCAACACTTGTAGCACTTTTCTGATGTGGGTCATGTGCTCCGTTTCATCCTGACTGTATATTAGAATGTCGTCAAAGTAAACGACAACGAAACGGCCAATGAACGGCTTCAACACTTGGTTCATTAAACGCATGAAGGTGCTTGGTGCGTTGGTCAAACCGAAGGGCATAATCAGCCACTCATATAGCCCTTCCTTGGTCTTGAAGGCCGTTTTCCACTCGTCACCTGGCCTAATACGGATTTGATGGTATCCACTCCGTAATTCCAGTTTCGAGAACACCTTGGAGCCCTCGAGCATGTCCAGCATGTCATCCAACCGCGGTATTGAAAATCGATATTTAACTGTTATTTTATTGATCGCGCGGCTATCGATGCACATACGCCATGTTCCATCCTTCTTTGGGGTAAGGAGTGCCGGAACGGCACACGGGCTCATGCTCTCTTTAATAAGACCCTTACGGATCAGTTCCTCCACCTGTCCTTGTAGAATTTCACTCTTTCGGACTCATCCGATAGTGCGGTCGGTTGGGTAGACTGGACCCTGGGATAAGGTCGATGTGATGTTGTATGTCTCGCATGGGAGGCAACTCATCAGGTAACTCTCCAGGCCAAGTACTTCGAAATTCTTCTAGCAGTGGTTTAAGGCGTTGAGGAATATTAGAGGATCCTGGCTCCTCGCCTTTTACCATAACGGCATAAATCTCGCCCGTTTCCTTTGATTCCTTAACAAACTCGCGAATGGTAAGGAGAGAGTTCCCCTCCACTTTAGAAGCTTCAGGGTGTTTGTCTGGTGTCATAGGGGCCAAAACAATTTTCCGACCATCTTTGGTGAACATGTATATGTTTTCCCGTCCACTGTGGGTCACATCTCGATCCGATTGCCATGGCCGCCCAAGTAACATGTGGCAGGCTTCCATGTCAACCACATCACAGAGGACCTCGTCCTTATAGCTTTTACTAATGGAAAACGAGATAATGCATTGATGAGTTACCTTGGTTTCGTTCACCTTCTTGATCCAACCGATAGAGTAAGGGGTAGGGTGCTTCGTCATAGGCAGATGTAACTTATCCACCATAATTCTCGAGACAATATTTTCGCTACTCCCACTGTCTATGATCACGTCACAGATTTTGCCCTGCACGGTGCACTTTGTGCGAAAAATATTATGTCGTTGTGGGTGCACTTCCTTCCTGGGAGCGTAAAGTAGTCGTCTTACTACTAGCGATTCCCCATGATCTTCAGTCAGCCAATCGACATCTTCTGTGTCCCCATCTTCGGCCTGTTCCAATTCAGGGTTGTCTTCTGTTGACTCGCCTTCCACGCCGCCTTCATTCGTAGTTAAGTGTGCTGCAGGGCGTTGGGGGCAAGCGTTCGACCAGTGACCTGGTTGGCCACAACGGAGACAATGGTCTGGTCTTGGCCGACCATATGGGTTGGGGATCCTGCTGGAACCTGCTGTAGTGGGAGCTGTACGTTGAGGTCTTGAGGAACCGCTTCCCCCGTCCCGGTTCGTGACCGTAGGAGGTTGAGGACGCCCTCCTATAGGCTCCTTGCCTTTGGCCAGCGTTGTATCTTGAGTGGGTCCGGTGTTGGGATTTCGTGTTGCAGGATAGGGTCGAGCAGGGGGCCGTGACAACTGTGTTTCTGCTCGAGTGGCCAATTGGTTGGCCTCACTCAACGTCCATACCGGATGCATCTGGACTCGATCCTGGATTGCAAATCGCAATCCACCAATGAATCGTGATACCTGTTGTGCCTCTGATTCCGATAAATTATTCCGTGTAGCCAATCGTTGGAATTCTTCAAGATATTCGGCTACGGTTCGATTTCCCTGACGACAATTTTGGTATTGTTGGAACAAAATTTGTTCATAGTCGCTAGGGAGGAATCGAGCTCTAAGAAGTTGTCTCATTCTAGGCCATGTTCGGATGGGTGCCTTATTCTGACGGGTGCGGGAAACCTGTAGGTTTTCCCACCATGCTGAAGCACCGGATTTAAATTTATAAGCAATTAGTTTTACCTTCTTGTCGTCCGGCACTTCCATATAGTCGAAGTATCGCTCGACCTCTGCCAGCCAGTTGAGGAACTCTTCTATTCGAAGTAAGCCATTAAAGCTGGGAAGATCAGCTTTGCCCCGATAGTCTCGTTCTGCTCGTTCCACACGCTCATTCCCTAGCGCAGGTCGTCGTACCAAAATGTCTTCAACCTCATCATCGCTTGGTTCTGAATCGTCTGGTGTAGCCCTACGATTATCCACCTGGGGTGCTCTACGGACAACATGATTGTCCCGTATAGCAACGGTTGGTGGTTGTTGGTCGCCTTGGGCTCGAAGCGGAGCTAGCGATGCTGCAATCTGGTCGAGGGTTGCCTGTATACCTTGCAGGATCAACCGGTTCTCCCGTTGCGCTGCTTCGAAAGCTGTCGCCGTTAGATAGTCCCTTGGAGCACCGTCCTTAGGATGAGGATCCATCCCTTCATTAGAGGTCATCGTCCTGAGGAAGAAACCTCTCTCTGATACCAATGACGCAGGGAGGACGTGGTAGGTCGATCACCGTCTCCCTAACCGATAGTTTCTCGAATCCACGAGAAGAAATAAAAGATAAAAAGAGGAAATAAATTCCGAATAATTGAATAATTGATAATTGAATGAATAATAACGGAATTACAATGCATATAAATAGGAAACTAAACCCTAGGTAAAGTATCAAAATCCAACTCCAACTAAAACTCCTAGAAAATGCAACTTACTATAAATAGTAAACTTACTATTTATAGAAGTCGTTCAATCCTACTAGAACTCTTGGTTTTTGGCCAAAAATAGAAAGTTATCAAACGGCCTCAACCACGTTGTTCTACGAAATATTCTAAGCCCTTTTCATGTTGGGCACTAACTCTAAAACCCTACAGATGCAAAGTTATGATCGAATTAAAACTTATTATAAATAGTAAAAACGAAAATAAACTAGCCTAATGACCGTCGATACGGTCGATTCTCGCGATTCCGGGTTGGGCAACCCGGAGTAGCGGGGTTGGTTGGCTAAAGTAGCTCGAGCTACCCCAAATTGATATATTATACGTCCCGTAACTCATTCCGGATTGTGAGATACGACCGATTCACGGTCCTGACGGTCCGGATCACTTTCGGCCCCGTCCGGTCTTCTTTTGCTCCATCTAGGCCATGAAATAGTCAGCGACCCGTCCTACATCATTAGTAGGTAGGGTTGCGATTACCACAAGAAGCGGATTGTGTCCTGCCCCGGCTGGATGGACTTGGGTATTAGGCAGTCGCTCTGTGGGGTCCACCGTGATGTATGAGTTTTATCCACGCCGTCTAGCCACCGGTTTGGATACACCGAGGTCGGTGGATCTCTAACTGTGGGGCTCACTGTGATGTATGTTCTTTACATCCACACCATCCATCCATTTCGACAACTCATTTTAGGGTATGACCCCAAAAATGAAGTAGATCCAAAACTTTGGAGACCGTACCATAAGAAACAGTCTTGATTGAATTCTCACCATTAAAAACTTCATGAGGCCACCGGAATGTTTATTTCCATCCAACCTGTTGATAAGGTCACAAATTACCTGGACGAATAGATCACACAAATATCAGGTTGATCCAAAGCTTTTGGGTCCGACCAGAAGTTTTTAATGTTGGATTACCGCTATTTCTTGTACTATGGTATACGTGAGATTTGGATCTGCTTCATTTTTTGTATAATGACCTAAAATGAGTTTTTAAAACGGATGCATGGTTTGGATACAAGGGACGTACATCATGGTGGACCTCGCATTCAGGGATCCGCCACCTCGATGGATCCGGGGATCCACTGAAACCGCGCTCCCCGTCTATACCCAATTTTTTCAGATCATTTTAAGTAACGGTGATAATGATGTGATAATGATGTCCACAGCTGAAACCTTGTTATGCCCTGCCCTTTTGTTTATTTATCATCCAAACGGTTCATAAGATACACGAAGGAAAGGAAAACACATATATCAGCTTTATGAAAACGGAATTGTTATTGCAATAGCCCTGAGTGTGGCTATTTTTACTAAAAGTCAAATTTCTCATTCAGCTCATCTCTTTTAGCCTTTTGATGAGAAATTGAAAATTTTACAGTCGAGAATGCCCCACTGTCCACCCTTTCAATTTCACCGAGAATGCCCCACTGACCACCATGTACTACTCAGGTGGAGTCAGCCGTACTCTAGTGGGAATCCATAGTACCTAGGGAGAATTGGTATGAGGGCATTTCTGTCATAAAATTATAATTACACGTCAAAAGGCCAAAAATGATGAACCAGACGAGAAATTGAACTTTTAACAATAGCCACACTCTAGGCTATTACAGTAAAAATCTCGATGAAAACCTACGGAGCTACCAATAAGTTTCTAACGATAAGCGGCCAATTTCCATTGTGTGGTCCTCTTGAGCATTAGATCGGACTCATTTTTTGGCCTATACCTAAAAATGATCTGGAAAATGGATGGACGGTGTGGATAAAACTAATACATCACGGTGGGCCCCACAGAGCCAAAGCTTAGTTCGAGTCGGTGGAGGCTGCGCATGACGCAATCCGCTTCCTCAACGAACCATCTCAACATGCGGTCCCGGAGTGACGCATGCTGGTGGTTGGCAGTCCAACGGTAGTTAACCGTACCCAATGTTTAAATGAATTAAAAAATAAATAAAACTTGCATTATTGTTGCAAGCTTACACAATAATTTAAAAAAAAAAAAAAAACCTGAACTAAAAACGAATCAGCTACCTATTTATATGATTGTTCGTATGTATAGAAACTCTAATTATTTTAATTAAAGATTTTATTTTAAATTATTTATATAATATATACAGGCATATGTGCACAAATGCAGCAATTTTCTTTTCCCCATTTTGTTTCATGGGTCCAAATCATACTAAACTTCTTCTTCTTTTTATTCTTTTGCGTGAAATTTTTGGCATTTTTATTCCTTTGACCGTTTTATCACAGCCGTGTTAAGTACTAAGTTGTTCTTTTATCTATGTCAGTTTTCAAATTACAGTTACAACACATGCAAAACCAGCGCATATGATACGTTTGATAACTTTGGCTGGTTAATTTATCCATGTGAGCCCATGGTAGAGCTTCTGGATGAGCCGAGACCAAGTTCATTGAGTTGACTTGTAATTTTTAGCTTGAATATTGGCCATCGAGTGGGTTAAAGGTCAGGCCTACAATTAACGCCCTTATGCAATAAACAGGGTTAGTTCATATTGTTGAAGATGTCTTTAATCCATGATTAAGGGTTTCGATCAACCGACGGGTAGGGGCTCGGTCAATCGAAAATATCCTAGATAAGACAATTGGTCTCTAAACATTATCGAAGGATTCAATCGACCGACGGGCTAGACTCAGTCGCCCGAAACTCAACGGATTGGTCTGTGAATTCTCTAGACGAATTTAACCATGTTCGGTCGCCCGAAGGATCGAGTCGGTCAATCGATGGATCGATGCGTTGTGTAAGTCAGTTTGCGCGGTTTTACATGAATTTGTTTCTAATTTCAATTTTATGTTATTTAAAAGGGTGTAATGCGGGATTAGGGTAACTCAAGGAGTCCTAAACGTGTTCAAGGAGTTGAGAGAGTTTTAGGTTGAGAGAGAAAGCTTCGGTTAGCTTGGGTTTTCTCTTGTGGGGCCAAGATCCAAGTTGTTGTTGTTCATCTCTTGTAACTTTTAATTCATAGTGAATATTCGCCTTGTGCCATGGTTTTTTCTAGAAAGAGTTTCTCCACGTAAAATTCGAATTGTATCTTGTGTGTTGATTTGCTTTTTTCCATTGTGATTGCCTTGTTTGATTCCACTCTGAGTTCCCCGCTTCCACTGATTCCTAACAAGTGTTATTAGAGTGTACATTAGGAGGCAGATAGAATCTAAGACGAAGTATCAATGTCCGGCATTAAATTCGACATAGAGAAGTATTATGGGAAAAATAATTTTAAACTATAGAAGGTCAAGATGAAGAGCCTCCTAGTTTAGCAATGATTGGAAGACACATTCCTTGAGAAGCGATTGGAGACTATGAAAGAAGAAGAGTGGAACAAGTTGGATCAGAAGGCTAATATCTCAATCCAGTTGTGCCTAATGAATGACATCCTATATAATGTCACGGGGGAGAAGACTGAGGTTAATATGTGGGCAAAGTTGGAAAACATATATGCGAAGATATCTCTGGATAATCATCGGTATTTGAAGCTTCAGTTGTTCGACTTAAAGATGACAGAAGGGACTGATGTTGAGAGCCACACCAGCAACTTCATAGGCTTATTTGCAAGTTATTGGGTGTAGATGAACTAATGAAAGACAAGGATCAAGCATGCATCATGTTGAATTCTCTTTTGAAATCATATGAGTTATTTAAACACTCTTTTTGTGCATGTAGGACAATCATTAGCGTTGAAACTATCATCTCAGTCCTTCAATCGAAGGCGATGAGAAAAAAAAGTGGTGACATGGGTGAAATTATGCCTTTTGATCTAATACACTTATAAAGGCGCTTTAAGCGTGCGGAAGCTATAGAGCAGAGCAACTAGAATTATGACTAAGTCTTGGAGGGGATAGGAGATTAGGACCTTTTAAAAATCTTTTCGTTTGCTTAATAGTTTTATCAATTTAAACTAAGTAAACAATAACACTTCGGCTTTCAAGCCTAAGCGGGTTCAATCAAAAGACTAGCATATGTTAATGTCAGATTTTGTAATGAGATCCTTCGGCTTTTCTCCTTCGCTCCAGGAGAGATTTCCACCACCAGGCCTGAAATAAGACAGCGAATAAGGGTGGCTGGGGACCAGCCGTTAGCCCTCCGACGCTTAAGTTAGGCCACAGAAGAGAAGCCAAGCAAAACGGGACCCAGCTTGAGTGATTAGTACGTACCTTTCTCTTAATGGAGTCACCCCTTTATATAGATCTGAAGCAACCCAATTTGTTACGTAAGATATCGAAATCCCGCTGATGTCGCGTACGATACCGAAATCTCGCTGATTTAGTGGGACAAGATCCTTATCCTTAGAGGCAAGATCTAACCCAATAACTTCTTCCGGCAATCACGTTTCTTGATAGCAATCCCCGAAAAGGAAGGGGACGCCGAAAGGGTGAAGACCGCCGCGCTGGATGTAACTCTGCTTGGTATCGCAGAGGGATTGAACAAGCCACTCGATGGGAACCGGATGCTGGAAGTATGAGGACCATCCAAACCAAAAACGAAGACTCAGGACTATTCTGATGTCGGGAGCTGCTTGTGTCAGGGATGCTCGCATTCGTGAGATGCGACCCCTTCTGACGAGCCCGAGCAAAGCTGCTCGCATCCGGGAGATGCGACCTCCTCTGGCGAGCACGAGCCGATCTGCTCGCATTCGGAAGATGCGACCCCCTCTGGCGAGCACGAGCCGAGCTGCTCGCATTCGGAAGATGCGACCCTCTCTGGCAAGCACGAGCCGAGCTGCTCGCATCGGAAGATGCGACCCCCTCTGGCGAGCACGAGCTTGACTGCTCGCATTCATTATGACCGCGATCCTGCACTTCTCGATAGACTATATTTGCCTACAACAGATGCCCCCCAAACCCTTGGTATTGAGGAACTATGCCAAGGGTTTTGCTAGTGTTGACAGCTGGGTGCTGGGAGATAATCGCGCATGATTCACTTATCGTGCCTCCGCATTTATGATGACCAGCTTTTGCGCAGCTTTCTCTGCCGCCAGAGATGAAGCGTCAGGTGCCACGTGTTTCCGTATTTAATGCTAGCGTCCGTTCGTCTGACGTGCCGAATGAGAATCTGCCGCGTGTCCAGCAAATCAAGCGGAATGATTGCATATAAATATCGGACTTAGAAAAATTCCTTCATTTCCGGATTCCATTGCTGCAGAGCTTTCTTCTTCTTCTTCCTTCTCTATTCTGGAGTGAAAAACCTCTTTACGGAGGTACCCTTCTTTCTTTTTCCTCTTTCATTTCATCTTCCATCTCCCTTTTATAATGGCGGAAATCTCTGACGAAGAGATTATTCCTCTGGGAGATGAAACCCCTGACTCCTCTGAATCCAATAACGCCAGAGTACCGGCTGGGAGGTATTCTGCCTCCGGTTACTCTTCCATCTTGACGGAGGAAAGACTCTCTAACCTTAGAGAGGTTTATAGGGTTCCAGACTCTGTTTTATTCAGACTGCCTGGGAGAGGGGAGACAGCCGATGCACCACCGCCTGGGTGTGTGGCTGTTTACGAATACTTCTTCAAAGTGGGCGTACGTCTTCCCCTCCACCCCTTTATTCGAAACTTCCTCCGTCTCTACAAGATTGCCCCGGGCCAACTTATAGTTAACGGCTGGCGGGTTCTTCTAAGTGCTTTCGTCCTTTGGAAGCAGGCGGGTAACGAGGAGTTAACCGCTGAAGAATTTTTGAGGTTATTCCAGCTGAAGAAGGCGCCAGCTAGCGAGGGTTGGTACTAAAATAGCATGTGCTTGAAAGTAAGGTCGCAGTTTTCGAACTGCCGTAATTAATGCTAGGGCCAGTTTCTCCATATCAGAATACCTATTTTCTGCATCGACCATTGCTCGACTAATATAATAAACGGGCCTTTGCACCCCGGAATCTTCTCTTATTAAAGCGGCGCTAACAGCCGTGGAAGACACAGATAAATAAAGAATGAGTTGCTCATGAGCTACAGGTTTAGATAAAATGGGAGGAGTGCTCATGTATTGCTTCAGTTGCTGGAAAGCTTCTTCACACTGAGGTGTCCACTTCCAATCAGATTTGGCCGTTGCACGAAGGAGTTTGAAGAAGGGCAAACACTTGTCAGATGCTCGCGAGATGAATCTATTCAATGATGCGATGCGACCTGCCAGACGCTGAACGTCCTTCAGAGTAACAGGGGATTTCATCTCTATCAATGCTTTAATTTTTTCAGGATTTGCCTCAATTCCACGCTGGCCAACCATGAACCCAAGAAATTTCCCTGCAGACACTCCAAACGCGCATTTTTCTGGATTTAACTTCATTTGATACTTCCTCATCAGATCAAAAGCTTCACGAAGATCTGAAATGTGGTTATCTTCGACGATGCTTTTCACGAGCATATCGTCGACATAAACTTCCATATTCCTACCGATTTGAGCAGCGAACATTTTGTTGACAAGACGTTGATAGGTGGCCCCTGCATTTTTAAGACCAAACGGCATTACCTGGTAGCAATATAGTCCTCGATCTGTGATGAAGGCAGTATGCTGGCTATCAGGTGGATGCATCATAATCTGGTTGTAACCAGAATAAGCATCCATAAAGCTGAGGAGAGCATGTCCAGCTGTCGAGTCGACCAGCTGGTCGATCCGCGGTGTCGGAAAGCTATCTTTGGGGCACGCTTTGTTCAAATCTGAATAGTCGACACACATCCTCCATTTGCCATTAGCTTTCCGGACGAGAACTACGTTTGCGACCCACTCTGGGTAGTCAACTTCCTTTATGAAATTAGCCGCGAGTAGCTTTTCAACTTCAGTTTTGATTGCCATTTGTCTTTCTGCAGTAAAGGCACGTCGACGCTGATGTACGGGTTTATGCTTCGGGTCAATGTTGAGACGATGTGCAATGACATTAGGATCGATGCCTGGCATATCTTTATGAGACCAAGCAAACACATCCTTGTATTCGGTGAGAAAACTGATCAAATTTTCACGATGGATAGTGGTCAAGGAGGACCCGATGCACACGATTTTAGATGGATCGTCTTCGGTCAGGTGGATCGCCACTGTTTCCTCCCCTGGAGTTCCCGACTTTAGAGCATTCTCTCTCGGATCCAACGAGGTGGTCGAGGGATCACCGGGCGATCCTTGAGTTATTTGCAGGATGGGCGTCGCTTGAGCCTTCTTTCGATCTCGGAGGGCTATCTGGTAACAGGACCGTGCCTCCTGCTGACTTCCTCGCACGACCCCTATGCCATTTGGTGTCGGAAATTTAACGCATAAATATGAAGGGTGCAAGGCCGCTCCAACCTTAATTAGTGACGGTCTCCCCAAGATAGCGTTATACGCTGATTTTCGATCCACGACGAGGAAGTTTACGAAGACGGTGGTCTTCGCTGGACTCTCCCCAAAGGTGACTGGGAGATCGATGCTTCCTTCTGGTGTCACCACTTCTCCTCCAAAGCCGACAAGAGGGGTCAATACTGGCTTGAGGAGGTTTCTGGCTAGTGCCATTTTGTCGAAAGCCTCCAAATACAGAATATCGGCCGAGCTACCTGTATCCACCATAATTCGATGAGTCAGATAATTTGATACCTTTAGTGTGACTACAATGGAATCTTCATGAGGGAAATGAATTCCCGCTGCATCTTCGAGGGTGAAAGAAATTGGGGGATGGTTAGCTTTCGAAGAGTTGGACGTTTGTTCCAGCCAATAGATCTGCTGGGGTTCTTTGGACGCTTTTCGGGCGTATGCCTTTCTTGAAGCTTGAGAGTCACCCCCGCAAGCTGGACCCCCGACGATAGTGCGAATTTCTCCTGTGGGCTCAGCATCCTCTTGGTCGGTTTGAGACGGTTCCTTTTGGCGAGATGAGGTTTTCGCCCTTTCTGGTGACCGATTTTTACGAGCAACATAATCCTGGAGATGGCCTTTTCGGATAAGTGCTTCGATATGGTCTCGTAGAGAGATACAGTCCTGAGTCCTATGCCCGTGATCTTTGTGAAAGTAACAGAACTTGCTCTTATCCCTCTTCTCGGGATCGGATTTGATCTTTGCGGGCCACTTCACATACGGCTTTTGTTTAATCTCCATTAGAACCTTTTCAGGGGATCGATTAAGAGGAGTGTAATTATGATATTTACCAGAGTAAGGCTTCCTGGGAGAACGATCACGTTGATCACGACGGTATTTCTTATCTGTAGAAGAAGTTCCTTCTGGCTTGCGTTTCTTACTTTGTACTCCATGGCGTGTCAAAGCGACTTCTTCCGCATTGATATATTTCTGAGCTTTGGCTTGGAATTCCGCCATAGTTTTCGGCGGGCTTTTATCTAAGGCAAACCTGAATTTCTCGCTCGTTATTCCAGCGATGAGGGCTGTGAGACCCTTTTCTTCAGTGTAACTCTCGGTTTGAACGGCTTCGGCAGTGAACCTTACTGTGAACTCTTTTATTGTCTCTCCATGTTGCTGTTTTAGATTCATCAGATGGGAGGCTGGCTTTTTAATGCGAATACTTCCCATGAATTGAGAAAGAAATATCTCCGATAATTGGGAAAAAGAACTGATGGAAAGAGGCTTTAACCCCCGAAACCACGTACGAGCCGCTTCCTTCAACGTAAGGGGAAAAGCCCTACACATGATTTCTGAACCATGTCCCTCCAACTCCATGAGGGACCTATATGTTTCCAGGTGTTCTAGAGGATCGCCAATACCTGTGTACGGAGCGATAACAGGCGTTCGATACTTTCTGGGCAACGGGGCCTCCATGACCTTGCTTGTGAAGGGAGATTCAGATTGATGTATTGCCGCCATGACAGCAGACGGTCGATTTGCCTGGTATCTCTGCTCCATGACATCAAAACGGTCTTGGATTCTTTTGAGATCTCCTTCCCATGGCAAGGTATAGCTAGACGTTTCGGCAGTGGAGCCTTGCGGTAGAGGTTGTCGAGACGAACTGGAATGTATAGAATGTGGAGACGGCACAGGGGGATGGCCGCCGAGTGGTGGGACCTGTGGTTCATCCACAGAATGTCTGGAGGCAACTGGTATGGGTGGCGGTGGTAACCCTTCGGAGGGTTGTCTTTGCGGTTCAGGGAAGTGCTGATCAAGCCGATTTGACAGTGCCTGAACTCCAGCGTTTAAAGTTAGGAGAGTGTTCCCGAGGAATCGTAGGACATCATCCTGATTTCCAGAAGCCCCCAATAATGGATTTGTTGATGGCATATTTGGGGCTTCTTGAGGGATATCCGTCGGAACAGGTGGGAGGGCAGATGCGGATTCCGTCTCACCGGGCGGAGGTGGTGCCTGCCTTGAAGTTGAAGGATGAACAGTCTTTTTAGGAGGCATCACCGAAGGATTTTGATCGGTGGTTAACACGATTGATTTTGATGATCAAGTCGTTCCCACAGACGGCGCCAAACTGTTAATGTCAGATTTTGTAATGAGATCCTTCGGCTTTTCTCCTTCGCTCCAGGAGAGATTTCCACCACCAGGCCTGAAATAAGACAGCGAATAAGGGTGGCTGGGGACCAGCCGTTAGCCCTCCGACGCTTAAGTTAGGCCACAGAAGAGAAGCCAAGCAAAACGGGACCCAGCTTGAGTGATTAGTACGTACCTTTCTCTTAATGGAGTCACCCCTTTATATAGATCTGAAGCAACCCAATTTGTTACGTAAGATATCGAAATCCCGCTGATGTCGCGTACGATACCGAAATCTCGCTGATTTAGTGGGACAAGATCCTTATCCTTAGAGGCAAGATCTAACCCAATAACTTCTTCCGGCAATCACGTTTCTTGATAGCAATCCCCGAAAAGGAAGGGGACGCCGAAAGGGTGAAGACCGCCGCGCTGGATGTAACTCTGCTTGGTATCGCAGAGGGATTGAACAAGCCACTCGATGGGAACCGGATGCTGGAAGTATGAGGACCATCCAAACCAAAAACGAAGACTCAGGACTATTCTGATGTCGGGAGCTGCTTGTGTCAGGGATGCTCGCATTCGTGAGATGCGACCCCTTCTGACGAGCCCGAGCAAAGCTGCTCGCATCCGGGAGATGCGACCTCCTCTGGCGAGCACGAGCCGATCTGCTCGCATTCGGAAGATGCGACCCCCTCTGGCGAGCACGAGCCGAGCTGCTCGCATTCGGAAGATGCGACCCTCTCTGGCAAGCACGAGCCGAGCTGCTCGCATCGGAAGATGCGACCCCCTCTGGCGAGCACGAGCTTGACTGCTCGCATTCATTATGACCGCGATCCTGCACTTCTCGATAGACTATATTTGCCTACAACAGCATATAGATAAGTAATAAGCTACATAGTCTAAGCATGCATAGATTAAAATATAATTAAACTAATTAAGTACATAATCTATGCAGCTTAAGTAGACTATATGAGAATGGATCATATAAGCTCAAGTCTACTGAAGTAAGTGAAAGTACATCTTGTGTGTGTGGATGCGCCTATTAAGTGCCTAGCATACATTCTAATTAAGCATTCATAATTAAACAATTAAACACAATGCATAACAAGAAATGTGCTAAAATACAATCACAAATACAACGATGTATAGTGGTTCAACTTTGGGTCTACTTGTAATACCATAGTCCTCCAATACTCGGGTGTTTTCTTAAATTCTTCTTTCCTTCGAATAAATCGTGAAATCACATATTCACACTCTGATTAAAGCCCAAAAATTTTAAAAGTTACACATGAGGTAATGTTTTTGAAATCTAAACCTGAATAAGACTTTTGGTAGATGGTGAGGCCCCGGTCCTTTGTAATACAACCTGAGCATTCACACGTCTCGATCAACACCTTCAATGTCTTGTACGCGATGCCCTTGATCATTTAGTATCGAACCTAATGATTTATATCGGTTGGCCTTTAAAATAATGTTATATCGACCGTATTGTCGCTGCGGTTACAACGGCGAAAACCGTGCGTCAATCCAATACACGAACGCAAAGATATAGGCATTTGATCAAAATAATCGAAAACGCAATTTCCGCACACCTATGTGGGGCCACCTAAAGTGAGGCCCACTGCACGTTATCCCAAGTAGCCATTTTCCCCCTCTTTTATAATGATTACAATAATTTATTTCACTTTAAAAAGAATAGTTCCCAAATCATTACATGTAAATAAAATAATAATAATAAATAAATAAAACAAATGAGCTAAATAGTAAATGAGTGGGTGCATTAAATGGCAAGCGCCCCCCCCCCCCCCCCCCCCCCCCCCCCCATTCCTTCATTAATTACAATAAAATAAAATAATAATAAAAATAATATATTTTATACTATATAGAGTGGCCTTGTGGGAGGGAGTGGTCGATTCACATCCCCTCTTCCCTTGTACCCTCACTTCCTCCACTCCTCTCCTCCATCCATCCATTCATCCATTAGAAGTGTTTGGGAGATCTAGGTCGTCGATCACAATCAGGTGACTACTCTCATCCTATTTCTATTTTCCTTCGATGTCCTTGTTCACTTCTAGATCAGATCCCCAAAGATCAGGCTGATCCATTCGTTAGGTGGGCCACATCATCAGATGCAAGGGAGAGGATTGTATTTATGCCGTTTGAATCTCATGAGACACATGATGTATGGTTGAGGTCCACTCCGTTCATCTGATTTAGCAGGCCATCTTATGGCACGACCTAAAATTTCAGGCCGAACCAAGTTTTTGGTGGGCCACATCGTTGGAATTAGTGGCGGCCATTAATTTGGTTAAAAAGCTTAAATGAGATGTGTTGATTTTCACCTAACCATGTATCAAGGATCATTGGGCCCTCAAAGATGTGCCCAACCCAATGGATGGATTAGATTTCCCAAGGGGACCTCATCTTGTCAGAAAACAAGAAAAAAAAAGAGTCATTGGACAGTCAGCGTCCAGAAGACGATGCTACCCAGCTACGTGAGGGCGGAAGCCCTCTGAGCGTTAACCTGTGTGCCCCACTCAGGGACCCCACCATAAAGTATTTGTGTAATCCACGCCGTCCATCCGCTTCTCCAGCCCATTTTATGGCTGGAGACAAAAACTGAACCGGATCTAAAACTCCAGTGGCCCATACAGACAGGAACAATACCCACCATTGAAACATCGTGGATGTTGATGTCCCTACATGAAAAAATACAAATGTTAGTTGATTCAAAAGCTACACAGGTATTATTTACCTTTATGTATATCTTAGATCCAGACCGTCCAACTGCTTTGTCCAGTCATTTTAACTACTAGGCCCGAAAATCAGCCATATCCAAATCTTAGGTGGGTCGTACTATAAGAAATAGTAAGATTGAACGGCCATACTTAAAACCTTTCTGTGGCCCACCATGATACTTAATTTCCATTCAAATTTGGATGTCAGTCAGGTGGGACTTGCCTCGAGACCCTGTGCAGTCAGAATGAAGGAAAAACACAAATATCAGCCTTACATATAACTCGTGAGGCCACGTGAGTGGACGCTGCCAAGCAGCGTGCCTAGGCACGTTGTCCAAGCAGGGCCTAGCTCGTGGGGTCGAACTTGATGTATGTGTTTAATCCTCGCTGTCCATCTACTCCTCCAGCTTATTCTATGGTAGGGGCTGAAAAATGAAGAAGATCCAGATCTCAAGTGGGCCGTGCCGGAAGAAACAATACAAACCGTTGAATTTTAGTGTTTTGAGCCATGTTTGGCTGTCCTTGGTGGGCCCCACGTGGGAGCAATGTAGAGACCACCATTTGGACCTTGAATACTGTATGTGTGACTACAACGATGACATTTTACCTAGGCCAAAGCGGACCCCACATGATCAGAAATTAAGTTCCAAAATAGGGTCGGGCAAAGCTGTGCAGGAATTTCTGTGCAGGAATTTCAAGTGCTCATGTTTGGCCCCACACCAAAAAATATTTATACATATCCAGCAGGCCCTACCTTATGGGTTTTAGAGACCATGCATGAGTGTATCAGGGGGACTTGACAACAAGCCAAAAGGTGATCCCGTTTAATGGTGGGACGTGCTCAAAGTTAGGCCAAAATCATTTCTGCACTACCATTTCTGCACGACTCCAAGTACCCATGTTTGGGCCTTTGTTAAAAATTGTACACACGCAAACAAAGGGATCCGTCTTATGAGTTTTGAAGACCATACATTGCACTGTGAAATGGTCATTTTATTTCTCCAAAAGATGGCCCCTTGTGATCACAAATTGGACCCAAACTTAGCCCAAAACCATTTATGCATTTAAAGTCTGTTTAATTAGAAATCTACGTGGGGTCACATTCATGGGATCCATCACCTTCATAAAGTATTAAATAGGCTATTTAAATCCTAAAACTTGAATCCATAGGATTGATCTTAACCGTATAAATTATGGATATGACAATCTAACCGCATAAATGGTCTAAAACATGGTAAGGTCGAATTCTAGCGAGCATGTACATGTTTCAAGCAACATTGAAAGATGTTTCGATTCTTAAGGTGATGATTCCTTCCCTTGAGCTTTCCGCCTTCATGTTAATTAAGTAATAGTTTTACTCATATATAACTGAAAATTTTACGCTGTCTCATGATTACCTCTGCTGTTTGATTTTACCATAGATCATATGTTTAATCTTGCTATACATAAATTTCTTTATAACTATGAATTATTTACGAATTTTGAAATTGTCATTTTCATTCCTCATTTTTTGAATATAAAAGTGGAATGTGAATTTGAGTGATTGCGATCACCTATATTTGATGGGACCTTAAACTGGTGGCCTTTGGAAGCGATTTATTGGAAAGATTCCTGATGGTGTCCTTAGATGGAATTGTTGGACTAAATGTTAAATGAGATGAGATCATGATTATGCCCCTAGCTGAAATAATATGGAAATATTTTTGATAATGTCTTTATATGGACTTGTTAGGCTGAATGTCCTATTTAGACGAGTTGTTGGGATTCCCGACGGACTTGATGGACCAATAGTCCTGTGAGATAAATTATTGATTATGTCTTTAGTTGGACTCATGTGGAAATATTTTGGAGAATTATTGTGATGAAAGGCCACTAGTTGTAAGGGAACGTCATAATTGGTTTGGATTGTAAATTGGAATAATAATGGTTGGTTTAATCATGCATATCATGGCACAGACGGGACTTGTGGTGACGAGCCATATTACCGTCGGGTGGTCTGGTTGCTGAGAGCACGTACCCTCGAGGTATTTTCGCTGGCTCTAGACCACCATAGAGTGTGTCATTCACGGAGAGTACGTACCTTTAGTATTTTCGCTGGTGATGACCACTCGTGATATCGTGGGGCTGATGTGTGTCCTTAGTGACTTCCAGACCACTGGGTGAGGCCGATGTGTATCCTTAGTGACTTCCGGATCACCAATTGATGGATTTGCATTGTGAGGCTGATGTGTGTCCTTAGTGACTTCCAGACCACATCTTCCAGCTAGATGTGTATCCCCAGGCTGAGGGACATGTGCATGCATTCATGCATTTAAGAAATACTGCATCATGGATGTTTTGTACATTTTTTTTATTCTTCTTGATTAATGTATTGGTGTGTAATCTTGAGGGGACCTCACACTGAGCTGGCCACTCATGCTGTCATATTTCAACTGTATAGTTGGTGCAGGTGATTTGAATAATGTACAGGTTATACTGCAATGGAGCAGGATGCTCAGGTTATGCTGATGTCATGGATCAAAGAGCCGTGTTTAATGGTTGCTGCTTTAAATTTTGTATATAATTGTAATTGTTTATTAGTGTATTCTGAATTAAATTCGAGATATTCGATTTTATATAAGTCTTATGGGCACCATTCTGCAATATTTGTTGTATCTTTCCTATATGCATGGTTTGTTTTCTTCCGCAGTGAATATCCTTCTTGGAATGACAGTTGAAAATGAACTGAAATGTAGGTTTTCTTCATAGGCTAATGCCCAGGTCTTCAAAACATGTGTCTAGAACTCGGGTTGTGAAAATTCAGGGCGTTACACTACTCTACTCCCGGTTTAAGTACTCAACCCCTTTGAGCACACCAGCATTCAGTAAGGAGTTTAAATTAGGTTCCTCTCAACCTAAGTGTTTTAACACGGATCTACCCAACCGGGGAGTTTATAGGTTCCTCCCAACCTACAGGTTTACACTCGTATTGGTGGCTCCCCTTGAAGACTTTTTTAGGCCTGACAAACATGTCAAAGATTGCCTAACAACCCTGGAATTTAGACTCGACAAACGTGCCAAGGAACGGCAAACGTTCCTAAACTTTTAGGCTCAACTAACAAGGCAAAGATTGACAAATGAACCTAGTTCGAGTTTGACAAACAAACTCTACACTCAATTCCCACCGAGAAAAGAGTAGATGGACTCAACACAAATTGACAATCTTACTTGTCGGATTTGAGCCTCATTGTAGTGCCCTTCCAGTTACTTCTTCTCGCTCTCCCGTGCTTGAATAAAATCCCATTGTGCTCCCCCGATCGTTGATGTTGTTACATTGCCAATACTCCAACTCCAAGATCAGCCACATTGCAAATGCTCCGACGGAGATGCCCAAGGTGCTAGGAGGGTAGGTTTGAGATCTCTACAACTAATGGGAATGGGATGCTTAGAGTATCTCACCTACAAGGATATCATCATAGAGTTTTGGATAGGAATTTCACTATCAAGATCAATCCAAATTCTAGATATCAAAGATGAACAAGTACATCTTCAACATGAGCTTGGAATACTCTAATCTTATGATGAATCACAATAAAGATGACTTACTATGGTTAAAATTTGAGCATCTAATGGTCTCCAACAATGGTAACTATAAACTCCTCAAAATTCCTCTCTTGAGCCCAAAAACAAATGCCCCCAGTTTTATAGAAAATTCTCCAACAATTAAAAAAAAAGAACAGATTTGTGCATCTCTGATTGATCAGAACATGGTCTGATCAATCGGAGGCTACATTCGATTGATCGGAACTCTGTTTAGAGAATTTCCAAAGATCTCTAGAATAAATTTTGATTAATCAGAACATGGTCCGATTGATTGGAGGGACCATGTCTGATTGATCGGACACACTGTCCGATTGATCAGAAATCTGTCCAGAGAGTTTTGAAAGTTCCCTGGACCAAATTTCGATTGATTGGAGTCCCATCAGAACCGATGTCCGATTGATTAGAGATCCATCGAAAACTGCTATTTGGGCCTGATTGTTTACAGCAGCTTCCACATCTTTAATTAATCTAAATTATCATGTTTTTCTATATGATCTAAGGATAATGGAGATGAATAAGGGTTTTCCTAGTTGGTCTAAGTCATCTAAGAGGATTTGGGTGTTTTAGTTTCAAAGGGTTAGGGTCACTGAGGCATCTCATTTACCTGTTCTTCTTCCTTAATGCTTTTTGTTCACTTGAATCTTTGGTCTTCAGCTTGCCAAGGCTTAACCAACATTACAACACTCGGACACACGTGATTGACAAATAAGGTGCACTAGTATGCCACAGAAAAGTGCACTAACAATGGGTTCTTCTACAGATGCACTGGTTATAAATATGAGGGGAAGATATTCTGAGCAAGATCGGGGATCTTAGTAATCGAGATCTAAATCCAAGGGCAAGGGAAAGACTAAGGTGAAGTGCTGGAATTGTGGACAGGAAGGTCACATGAAGAGGAATTGTCTAAATCCCAAGTCGAAGCGAGAGAAGTCTGAAGATTCTTATAAGAAAGACAATACTATGGAATCCATAGAGGACATGAGTAATGATTGCGATGTATTCATTGTATCCATATCCAGGTATCTCAGCAATGAGTAGTTCTTGGATTCAAGTGTATCATATCGCATGTGTTTTGACCGGAGTTCATTCACATCATATAGAGAGTATTATGGTGGTTCGATGTTCTTGGGCGATGACTACGCCTACAAAGTTGCCGGTATTAGTTTGGTGCATATTAGGATGTTCGATGGAATCGAGTGCATCTTGACAGATGTGAGGCATGTCCCTAGGTTAAAGAAGAATTTGATATCTCTTAGTGCACTTAAGGCAATGGGGTGCAAGTTCACCAACTTCGATCGGTCTTGTAAAGTGTCATATAAAGTGTCAAAGGAGGCACTCTTGTAAAGAGCCTGAGACTACGATACGTACGTACATACATACACACTTGTTGGGAGCCTGCAAAAGTGAAAGCGCACTAAGTGGAATCAAACAAAGCAATCACAATGGCAATAAGTAAATCAACACACAAGAGATAATCTGAATTTTACATGGAAAAACTCTTTCGAAAAAAAACCACGGCACAAAGTAAATCACTATGAAATCGAAGTTACAAGAGATGAAGAACAACTTACCTAAATCTCATCCCCACAAGAGAAAACCCAAGCTAACACAAGCTTTTTTTCTCACCCTAGAACTCTCTCAACCCCTTGAACACGTCTAGGACTCGTTGTATTACCCTAATCCCGCATTACACCCCTTTAATTAGCATAAAATCGGAATTAAAAACAAATCCGTGCAAAACCACGCAAACTGACCAACACAGCGCACCGACCCATTGGTCGACCGACCCAACCTTTCGGGCAACCGAACATGGTCAACTCTGTTTAGAGAGTTAACAGACCAATCCGTCGAGTTTTAGGCGATCGAGCCAAGCCCGTTGGTCGATTGAAATCCTCCAACGGTGTTTACAAACCAACTGTCTCATCCGGGGTATTTTCAGGCGACCGAGCCCAGGCCCGTCGGTCGATCGAAACCCCCTAATCACAGATTGAAGACATCTTCAACACGGATAGGTTGGTCAAGTTTAACTCCAACCAAACCTCAAGGGGAGTGGGCCGAAGGCCTAACTTAACCGAAGCCCAACCTAATAGAGTTGTAAATGGGTCAGCAAACCCGATGGGGTACCCAGACCCAACCCATTTACACTTGACTCAGACCCGGACCGTTTGTTAAATGTTACGGGTCTGGGTCCGAGAACAAACCCAGTTGCTAAATGGGTCTGGATTTGGTTTCCTTTATATTAGGCCGACCTGACCCGAACCCATTTAGTAAATGGGCGGGTTTAGTCTATGTTGCAAGGGACCCATCTAGGCCCGGACCCGTCCAAACCCAGTTTTTAACCTAGAAAAAATGCTTGCATACAAAATTCAGACCCAAACCCATTAAACCCAACCCATTTATAAATGGGTCTAGGTGGATCTCCCTCTACCAGACCCAGACCCATTTATAAGTGGGTCTGATGGGGTTGACTGAGACTTGACCCAGACCCCCCCCCCCATTTAGTAAAAGGGTCTAGATCTAAAATTTGGACCCAGACCCATTTAGTAAATGGGCGGGTCTGGTTTTGGCCAAACCCGCTATAGACCCGACCATTTATAGCCCAACAACCTAAGGTACAAAATACTCACCCACATAATTTAAGAATGAGTAAATTTACACATAAAATCAAATATTTTACTATCAAATAAAAAGGGCAAGAAAAATGTCGAAAAGGATGCAATAAGAAAAGACTTAATGACTCATAGTTTAACTGAAAGTTAAAACCTTGAGAGAGTGGAATATCAAAATAGAATTAGATGATGATGATGATGATGATCTAACTATCAATGATATCATTATAATAATTTCTATATTTCCCACACTAACATTAATAAAATAAAGTTTACCATTCCACATAAACAAACAAAATTAAAGAAATAGATAGAAGGAAAAAAAAAAACACCCAACTGTATAAAGAGACCATTTAAAAGGCATTGGACAAACTCAACATGTGGACCTGAATTAGTTGCGATCATAAGCCCTACTTTCCAGGCATGAATAATTCAAATCTTTTGTTTTAATAGGCAATTTACGATTGAACCCAAGACCTTAGCATTGAAATACGTCACACATCCTATCCACCATTGAGCTACAAGTTCAAACCTTATTAATATGAGGCCAAAGCATAGTTAGCTTCAATAATGAACCCTATTTTCTATGTAAACCCTAATGTTTTTGGTCTATATAATTTATGATCACAACTCACTAATATATCTACATGGGAGGTAGACTTTGGGGTGAGTGAGGTTGCCCTAAGCCACAACCTAAGCCCAAATGAGCCTAGGGTTGGGGAAGATTTGCGACCCAAACCATATCCAACCTAAATTGTAGATTGGACCAGTTGTTCTAATTGACCATCCCAAGTTTCATCCATAGCTGTAATTGGCCTGATGCTTTCAAGCTTAAAAAATCAAGCCATGACCTATGGGTGTAGCTATGCACCAAGTTGAGATTGGCTATGCGCAAGTCGCACTCTTAAGCCACGGCCCTACTCTAGCTAAAAAAGTCTTTAACTTTATGAGGAAAATATTTAAATGATCAAAGGTTTAAAATAATTCAATTTAAGAACTTTTTCTAGAAATCCTTCATGTAAATGAGTCCCACCATAGAAATGTTTGGATCATTCAAATATAACTTAGGAAACAATGAATGTCTTCCAACTACATTTATGGTAAATCGGTACACAAGGGCATATTTAACCGTCCATTCTTTTTATATAATTGTTGTAGTTCAATTAAACATGAGACCACACATATAAACAATGGTCCATATTCGGTCAAACGTGTGCAATTAAGATAGTGTCAAGCATGCCAAAAGCATACTCGGCTCTAGTTTGATTGAACATTAGCAACCCCAAGTGCCAAATCAGCCATAGGATCAGACCTATGAAGGTTAATTTAACTATCCAGTCATCAATATTGCAATGATCAAGTGATTTAAAAGGAGAGGGTTGTCCTTCTAAATATAATCATTTTCCTTTGAGCTAAAGACTTTTCTCACAATAGTAATCGCATGCCCTAATTAGGTTGCACAATAATGCAATAATGGATTGAAAGAATTAAAAATAAGGGTTGATCGTTGATTTTTTTTTATTTATGATGATGATCAATACAATCATCAAAAATATAAATGAGCAGAGGAATATAAAAAAGATAAATATTTGCGACGCCTGTGTAGACAAAGTAATCGCATGCCCTAATTAGGTTGCACAATAATGCAATAATGGATTGAAAGAATTAAAAATAAGGGTTGATCGTTAATTTTTTTTTTATGATGATGATCAATACAATCATCAAAAATATAAATGAGCAGAGGAATATAAAAAAGATAAATATTTGCGACGCCTGTGTAGACAAACAATTGAGGTGGATTGTCAACAAGATGTGACTAGGGAGATCTTTCAAGTATGGACTTGGTTGATTTGAATCGGAACGATCGTGGGTTGTAGATATTTACACTACTCCTAAGCATACCATAGGGAGGGTGTTGGATAATAGTAATCTAAACTATGCTAAGCTTCAGACATTTTGCAGCGGAGATGGACAAAAGTGGAAGAATCTAAAGCTAAAACTAAGATAAAATAGTGTTGCATTATGAGAGGTTATGTATGATTGCTCGGTTGGTACCCTAAGCTCTTTATCGTGTGCTCTTGATATAAACTAGGAGGTGATAACATGTGTCGAAGTTTCCTCACCAACATGGGTTTCCTTGCTGATGCAGAGATCCTTGAAGGTTATGGGATTAGTCTATATCCCAGTTGAACACAAATTCCTTATTACATTCCTTAATTTCCTTCTAATTTAGAAGAAATATGCTTTTCCAACCTTTGTAGTTAATTTGAAAGAAATTTGCTTCTCAAACCTTCATAGTTTTCCATTTTAGTATGATTGTGTGAGACGGTCTTGTCCATCTATCTAAATTATGATGAATTTCTTATCTCGGTGGGTCTTACTAAGCTTGTTGGGCACGTAGTTCAACCACACGTATCGACCATGTGTCCTTTGTCATGGTGTCTCGTCTATAGACATATTACACCATGAGTCATTCTGCTTTTAGCAAATGAAGTGTTACCAAAGAATATAAGGTGAAAGATATCGCTTGGTATGCGCGAGTAGTATATTTCATCTATCATTCTTACGTATCTAGGACAGGTGTAAACCACAGCGGCGCTCACTTAAGCTTTGGATGGGATTAATTTTTAAGATAACGTCCTAATATGATACGTGGCAAATGATGGACAGAGCGGATGTTACACAAACATGGCCCTTCACGACTTTTTGTTTACCCATTCAGTAGGAGGAGGCAGAAGAATCAATGGCGAGGATCATTTAATTTGGGATGGCATGTCCACGTCAACTGTTAATTGTTCTCCATACGAAATGGACATTCACTTTAGAAATCACGCGCACGTTGGACACATGGATGATTTCTGAACCATTCATTCAATAGGTTTAATGGTAAGTGGGCCATAAACCAAAAAAAAACAAAAAAAAAAATATCGAATCCAAACCCTTTAACAAGCGCATCGAAATGGTCATTAAAAAGAAAAAAATAGGAGGCCCATTTGATTGACTAAAAGCCTAAAAATCCTACCGACCAGATGATCCTAGCCACTCGATTGCACGATCTTTTATTGTTAGCGACAGCTCATAGAAAATTTCTATAGAATTTAATAACAACCATTGTCGTATTGACGTGGTTTTCGGAATGTGGCCCACCCACGAGGTAGGATGACAGTTGAGTGGCCTCGATCAGTGAGCCCATCAACATATTGTAAGGTACAAAAGGTGTCTTTGGATCACACAACTTTTGTACGGCCAAGGTTTCAAGTTGGCACAAATGGTTCTTGTTTGATAAGGGAGCTGGACTCGACCGGAGATATCTGTTTTTAAGAAATGACTACCTACCAACAAACCCTGTAGCTGGACCCCACCATGAGGTCCACCGATTAAAAGGCATAGAGGACTACAACTGTTGAATTTTGGATCTAGTCTTATCTATGTTGGGGACGAAATAGATGGATAAGAGAGAGGCAGTCCACACGAACTTATTGGGTCTACACTGGGGTATGTGGGTTTGTATGTTAAAATCCACTCCGTTAATCAGTTTTAAAACCGCATGTTAGTATCTGATACAAAACATCAGGAAGATCCAAAATTCAGGTGGGCCACATCACAGGAAACAGTGGGGATGGGGATGCTCACCACATAAACCTTTTTGGGGCCACATAATCGTTTATATGACATCCAAACCGTTCATAATGTTGTAAACACCAGGATGAAGGTCCATGCCAATCTCCATCATCATCTGTAGCTCAGGTGAGCCACAAAGTGTCGATTTACAGGTTTTTAACTGTGATTTTGCATTGTTCCAGTGGGGCAGGCCACATGCTTCTCAACGGATGGATGGATTGGATGTCAAACACATATCATGGTGGCCCCTACAGAGCTCAGATGCTGCACGCGCTTCGGACAACAGGTGTTGCAAAGGCTTCCGGTCCCTCCACTTTTCATGTTGTCGCATCGTAGAGGCCGGTACCCTGCGCAACTGTCGTGTTGTAGATGAGACTCTTCTGCAGCAAATTTCATGTGGGGCCCACCGTTAAAATATGGGACGCAAAAAATTCTAATCTGATGTTAAAGGTATTTCAAAAAATAAAATATACTTGTTCACTTAGGGTTTTTTAAGGGTTTTTTCAAAGGCAAAACTTTTGTTCTATATCCCATATAAATGGGAACAAAAGTTCATTGATCAAAAGTTCATTGATTAGCTAAGTTTTGCTAAAACTTTCAATGTTTTTAGCAATTGGATTTTGGTGTGATCGTTGCATGTGGCCCACTAATCTTTCGGCCGTTTTCATTGTGTGAAACGTGCCTGAACTCAAACGGGCACGCTCCAAACAGGCGTCAGTTTTTATTTTAATTAGCATGTCCGTGGTGGTGGTGTGATCTCTTTGGCTTGTGCACACCGGACAGATCGAAGTTGGGCGTTGTATCTTGAGGATAGTGCACCGAAAGTCTCTGCACCGGTCCAAATCGTTCAAGGGGGCGCGAACTATCTCAAAGAGAGCGACATCGTCCGCGCCTCGTCCCAACGAAAGATAATATTACTCAGCAATACTTCATCACTGATCAGATGTGGGGTTCCAATTTGCCTGCTATTTCTTTAAATTTTTGCATTGTTTTCAACATCAAATGCATGCAATAATCAGGTGGGCCACATCCAGAAAACAATGAACATCCATTGCCATGCAATAATCAAGTGGGCCACACCAGAAAACAATGAACATCCACTGCCAATAATCTCCAAAATCAGTTGTCTCCACCTGATGAACAGGTAAGATGCCATACATATGCTTGGTGTGAGCCCCACATGCAGCTAATTATAGAGAACTCTTATCTAGCTACAACAGTTGTAGAGCAAACTGGCCTTTTAATTACTGACTTCTTCTTGTCGCTGTTTTAATTGATTTTTGCATAAATAAATGTCTTTGCACTTTCCCAAATTCCAGGGCCTTGTTTGATTTCCATTTAAGGAGCGTAAATTGAAGCAAATGGTTAATGATTATTTACCATGTAAGTACTTTTTGATAATGATTACTTTATATTCTGTGTTTTGTGCATTAAAATTGAGGCAGCTACTGATTTTTTGTGGGGGCTATTGTGATATATGTGGCTTATCCACGCTGTTTATCCATTTTGCAAGATGATTTTAGGAATGAATCCAAAATTGAGTCAAATCCAGAGCTCAAGTAGACCACGCCACATGAAAAAGTGGTTTGAATATCTACCGTTAAAAACCATTTATGACTATGATTTCTTATTGTGTAGGCCACTTAAGCTTTGGATATGCCTTATTTTTTGGCTCATTCCCAAAAATGTTCTTTTAAAACAAATGGACGGCATGGATATGTCACAGAGATCACATGCGGAGCCCACGAATGTATGGCTATCCTTTTTGAACGTTTTTATAGGGAATAAATACTTGTTGGTATCGAACAGGGAGAAATTGTAATAATTACCTACTTACAACCTATCTACATGCATTTACCCAATGGAAATGAAAAACAAACAGGCCCTCAATCTAATGATTAACAGTTTAAATAAGCTTACCTTGACAATAGGTATTGTTTTCAGACTAGGTGACTCGTCTCTATTCACTTGGGTATGAGCCCAGGTGAATTGGCCTGGCTTGCCAATGGGGGCCGGGCAACTCCTCTGACTAACCGAGGTTGACCCCAGTCGTCTCGGTCGAGTTGGGTACAACTCAGGTGGGTTGTAAACACCCGAATTCATTAAAACCAATTCAGGTCCGTTGGCTAACAGTTGGTTTGGACGAGTCACGAAGTCATGAAAATCATCAGTGTTCTTAACAAGTGGTACTAGAGCCAAAATCACATGCTGATGTTTGAATGGATGACTAGAGTACAACTACCATGCCTTCTGTGAACCAATATCGTCAATGTTTGCTAGGGGGTGTGACCGAATGATATGACGCCACTGGTTTGAGAGAGTAGGTTTATGCGTTCTATCAGTCTTGAGGCTTTTGGACGTCACTTTTGTGTGCCCACAAGCAATCACGCTGCGTATTAAGTGGGACCCACCTGCATGTCTCATAGGCTTGAAATTGACAGACGGCCTAAAAAAAATTGCAAGTCATGACAATAATATATAAGCAAAGAATGGATGGTTGGAAACTTGGGTGGGTGATGGATAGGGTGGGTCCACTGACTTGCTTCTGATCAGGTGGTTTGGGCTAAGTTAGATAGGTAGTTGGTCAGGCTCCGCTTAGAAAATGTAGCCCATTTTTAAGTAATGTGTCCGAAGGCTCATATAGCTTATCAATGGGCAGGGCCAGATGACAAGACCTGACCTGGTTAGGTAGGGTTGAGTTAGCCCCATGTTTCATTCTTAAAAGCGAGTGTGGGTCAGGTTTGGGCTCAATGAATTTTACGTGGGTCAGGTTCGTCCATATGATAATGGACCGTGAATTGGGCTTGGGCTAGATTCTAGGCCTTTTAATTTACTTGGGCTGACCCGGACCTAACCCAAACTGAGGCATTGCCATCCCTAGTAAAAACTCCCAACTAGGTCCATTCACACTGGCTGGATTAGGTCTATTCTTGCCCTGGGCTGAGCTGATGACAGTTCGACTCTCAGTTCAGGAGAATTTTTTTGGAACCTCCCTACCACAGGGGCCCTTTTATCAATGGTCTGGATCATGTAACCTTGAGCCCGCTTGTGAATAATGAGCGTAATGGAACAGTAGATGAGTTCATTTTGACAGCTGCATAGGTGGTAGGGTGGTGGAACTCTGGCAAGTCGGGTCAAAGGGTCTCAAACCCGAGCGCAACTCAGACCTAAAGAGGACCTAATCCCCAACCCGACCCGAAGCGAATTGCAACCCAAGGTCCCCAACCAAACTCGTCCATGTGAGACCAAACCCTTTCCGACCCAGATTGACTGAAATAAATAAATGGTTTGGATATCATGAAGTCCTTCGTCCCGAAGTAGGAGGCACGTACGCCCATATATGCCCTCGTGTGCAGACATTGATGTTAAAAGGGCAATTTCATCACTTAAATGTATTTCCTCCCTTTAACCCTAGAAGCAAGTGAACAAAAGAAATGTATAATAGCATTGGGTGTGTTTTGGTAAACTGAGTAAAAAAGTCTAAATTAATTTAAATACTAGATCCAGTGTGTGCTAAATTTTAAGTACTGATATGTGGCGGAATGCCCGTTTGATAAATTGTATTAAAAAAAAAAAATCCTAAACACTAAAATTTAGTACTAAATATGAAAAAAAATTTGTTTAAATTTGACAATTTTACCTAAAAGGCCCATGTCTAATATTATCTGGTGAAACGGATGGACATAAACATCATAGTGGGCCTATCTAACTTCCTATAATAGGAAGTTCTTGCTAAAGGCTTTCGCTAGCAATCCACGTCTCATTAGGGGTTATCGGGTAACACATTAGTAAGTGTTGCCCTAACCGTGGGGCCTACCTTGATGTATGTATTGTACATCCATGCCATTCATAAGTTTTTATAGCTCATCTTATGTCATGGTCCCGAAAATGAAGCAGATCCAAATCTTGAGTAGACCAAACATTAAGGATTGATTGCTCACCACAAAAAGCTTTTGATGGGCCACGAAAGTCACAAAAAGTTTTGTATCAAGCTTATATTTGTTTTTTTCCCTTCGTCCTGGTCTCTATAACCTTATCAACAGTTGGATGGCAAATAAACATTATGCTGGGTCCTAGGAAGTCTTTAATGGCGAGCATTCATGCCCACAGTTTCCTGTGGTGTGATTCACTTGAGATTTGGACCTGCTTTATTTTTGGGAGCATGGTCTAAAATGAGCTATAAAAATTGATAAACACCTTAGATATATAACACATACATCAAGGTGGCCCCACAATCAGGGCAACATTTACAAACATGTTAACAGGGCAACAAACTCACCCACTAGTTTTGGTGGACTTACGAGAGTAGCGTAGAACATGCATAACACCAAGGTAGGTGCTGTGTTGATGTGGCAAAGTTAAGTGGGCCGTACCATGATATATGTGTTAAATCCATACCATCAATCCATTTTGTCATATCATTTTAGGACGTTAGCCCAAAAATGAGAAAAATCCAAAGCTCAAGTGGACAACACCACATACAACAATAGCGATTGAACACCATTGTTAAAAACTTCTTGGGGACCACAAAAGTTTTGGATCAACTTGATATTTTTGCTTTCCCTTCATCTAGGTCTGTGTGACCTTATGAACAGGTTGGATGGAAAATAAACATCATAGTAGACCCTAAGAAGGTTTCAATGGTGGACGTCATTGTCCCCACTGCTTTTTATGGTGGGGTCCATTTGAGTTTTGGATCTGCCTCATTTTCTAAGTCATGCTCTATGATAATCTAGAAAATTGGATGGACAGTGTGGATATTAGAAATACATCATAGTAGGGCCCAAAGAACAATGTGGTCGGTTCTTGTGGACATTGGATTCAAGCTGAGGAGGGTACGAATCGCAGCTTCCACATAGGTGTCTACCTCTTTCAAGGGATTTTTGTGATTATAATGGGTTTGATGAGAGTTTGTATAAGACTGGAGTCGTCACTAGCCAATTATTTTAAATCTACAATCGAATGGACCCCGTAGAAACACTTAAGAGCAAGAATATGAAGATCATTAATCTTAAGAATGACTCCTTGATCAGTGTTTAGAAATTATGGGTAAGGACCGCGGTTATAGAAAGGAAAGGTATTAGGCACCTACTCTCCTCGTACAGATGTATGATCTGTACTTTACAAAATTCCACAAATTTTGAGGATTAGTTTTTGTTGTATGATGATATGTTGTGCTAAGATTAGTGTCAGTCAACACGGATTTGTAGTGGACAAGTTCCAAACCAAGTGGCAAGCCCCGGAGCATACGTTCGTACTGACAGAGGGTTTACGTGATTTGTAAAATGAATGTCGTACTAGGTGTGAGTCAACACGAATTTCTAATGAGCAAGATCCGAGTAAATCGACAGTCCTCGGAGCATACGTTCGTATTGACAAAGCAATGATGTGATGAATGAGAAATGAATGTAGCGCTTGGTGTGAGTCAGCACGAATTTCTTATAATTAGAAAGATCTGAGCAAGTCGGCAGGCCTTAGAGCATACATTCATATTGACAAAGTGGCAACATGATAAATGAGAAATGAATGTAGTGCTAGGTGTGAGTCAGCATGAATTTCTGATGGGCAAGATCCAAGCAAGTCAGCAGGCCCCAAAGCATAGATGCAGAATTGAACAAAGCTAGCTAAGATTGGTCGGAGGTGTTGCAAGGATTAGGTCGAGTGATTTGGATTGAAGACTAGATGGTTCAAGAGGCTAGGTCCAAGGTTGTAATAGATCAAATTCATGCTAGGCTCACTTCCTCACTCTCACTCTCCTTGGTGGAGAGATGGTTAAGCTAGGGCTTAAGCTGGAACTAAGCTAGGGCTAAGGCTTGGGCTAGAGGAGTTGGCTAGGGAAGGGAAATGATTGTTGGTGTATGAGGGATTTCCAAATGAAAATGGGATGCTTGAAATGAGAATGGGAGGAGGCTATAAATAACCTCCCACCCCAGCTATAAATAGATTTGGAGATGATGATTGATCACCTCAAAGCTGACTGAGCCAGAATGTCTTGGCTGGCTGACCTGGGACTTACACACCCCACTGTTAGTACACGGCTACAATGTTAGCCACCCCCACTGGGAGTCGACGCCCAGACCTCAGTGTTGAAATGAGTTTATCTTCACTCAAGTATACCACTTGAGCTATGGACAGGGATGTCTCAACTTAAACTACACCATCCCTTCTTACAAGAGCATATTCTGCACTTTGAATGTCATCTGATCTCTTTTTGGAAGGGCAAAAGTGAAAACTCAAGGATATATTAATGAAATGTGGGTCTTACCATACGCACCGGTTGTAGGTGATCAGTTGTTGGCTTGCAATTAATATCAGGAATTGATGCACTGTACTGAGGTGGGATATTCCCTCGAGCAATTAAAAAAAAAAAAACTTTTGACGGTCAGACCATACCTTCATGATAAGCAATGGTACATTTCGTAAAATGACTAATGATATCCAAGGTACGTTTCTGGCCTACCTGGCCTGACTTTATGGTGTAGGGTTTGATCTCTACCTGATCAATCAATGGCTTAGATCTAGTAATTGTTTTCTACCTTATTAAGTCTCTGCTGCAAAGCCCATCCGTGCAGCCGCAACGGACGGTCGCCCTTGATCAGTTGTCCTAGACAGCATGATTTGCAAACTCATGCCGACCTGCCTGCTGAATGGCATGAATTTATCATACATGCAAGGAGTCATATAAAATATCAGTATACAATAGCATCGCAAGCCGTCTTAGCTCAGCTGGTAGAGCGCATGGCTTTTAACCATGTGGTCGTGGGTTCGATTCCCACAGACGGCGATCTATCTCATTTTTTTTTAATTTTCAGGCAAGGACAGGACGGGTCTGGCCCAACCCTTTCGTCCTTGGACTTGGGCTCACACCTTGGGCCTTGTAGTGTCAGGCGCGGCCCATTGATAGAGAGTGTAGAAATACATATTATTTAAGTAAGCTTCCAAGTACAATGTAGTGAAGAAAACAAACGTGAAGCTTTCCTATTCCCATGCACAGACACTGCAAAGAGATAGCAGTTATTGGACACAATCAAACCATCCAAGACGGACATCTAGTCCGTCCCTTGCAAGAAGTCAAGCCTACAAACCATCCAAGACGGACATCTAGTCCGTCCCTTGCAAGAAGTCAAGCCTAAACATATGCATCTGGATTCGCAACAATATAGGCTTCTGCTGCCTTGAACATTCCCTCCATGTTTCAAATCGTCTCCTTAGTCCTTTCATCTTCATTTGGTGGGCCATCTTCAATGGGCTCAAACTCCCCATCAAACTTGCATACACTCCCCCCATTGGGGATCTGAAACTCAAGTGGCCACACAACAAGGAAACAGTGGAAAGGGGTTGCTTACAGTTCAAACCTTTTTGGGCCGTTCATAAAGTTGCTCAACCGGTAATAAAGTTATTCCCACTGGGGATCCATAGTAATGTTTATATGCTATCCATACCGTTCCTAATGTCATTCCTACTTAGATGAACTGAAAACACAAATATTAGCCTGATTTGAAACTTTTGTGGCCCCACAAATATTTCAATTGTGGACGTTCAATCCTCACATTTTCGGCCCAGTTGAGTCTTGGAACCGGCTCATTTTCGTAGCACATCCTAAAATGAGCTTAAAAAACAAAAGGATGATATTGATTTCTCAAAAACATCACGATGGGCCCCACAGATTCCCAACTTAGGAACTTCTTACGAAAAGGCTTTACTTGTCATACAATGAGCTTGAAAAATGGATGGACAACAAGGATTACTCACAGACATCACAGCGCCAAGAGAGATATAGGGAGAAGGCTTGAGGTAGGGTTGTGACTTGCTAGCTTTGTGTTTACGAAGAGAGATTTTTTATAAAGGTTAAAATATGATCTTTTAAAAAATATAACATGCCATACCTAACAATGTAAGCTAATAGGAGGTTTTTTTTTTTTGGCTACTGGTAGAAACTTTAGACTAATTTTAGAAAAGAGTTTAAAAGTAAACTTTATTTTAAAATTCAGCCAAAACATAGGCATCCATACGACATTGTCTCAATGATGAACATAGACCCAAGGCCCTTTTCCTCCAATGATGGGCACTATAGAAGAGCAAATGTCTACTTGCCATTACCAAATATCAGATCCCATGAGGCCGCAGCCTCAGACACTTGACATCTGTCGAAGGACAGCCACTTCATTCGGACAACTCCACCAGGGATGCCGAATACTCTATGCACCAGACGTCCTTAGAGCTAAGCACCATATATGTTTCAGACTTGAACACATTCGATCCGTATCGCCATACAAAGATAGTAATCAATCACTGGGATATTCAGAATTTTAGCGTGACTAGTATGCATGGTAAAGATTATCCTGAATAATCCAAACATAGTATTCTGTCCGGATCTACTAATCCACCGACTTAAATCATCCATAAAATGAATCCTCTGCATTACCGCTAGGTACACATATTAGGCAATTGCATATGCTACTTAGAGTTATTGTACTCTACCAGATCACATACTGACTTAAGCATCGGAGGGTCCTAAGCTGGCATGACAGGACCCCTCATATTCTTATTCTCATGTAATTACAGATCCAGGGCATAAACGAAGAAGATATACTGTACATCATCTGTTGACCAATTTTAAACGTTAACAGCTCCCAAGAAATTTTGAATGGTAGGCGATCAATCCACACTGTTTCCCGTGGAATGGACGGAGCGGATAAGATACATATATCGTAGTGGCCCCATGGAGTCCTTACACCTGGCAGCTATGTGGTATTGCACGCAATCCGCGTGGCTGACAAGCGACCCTTTCCACTAAAAAAGAAAAGGAATTTCCACACTCTTTACATAGCATGCCGTTACGCTTCTCTCCACACATGGCGTGCATGCGATTCATCCAAACCGTTAAAATAATAGGACCAAACGCGTTACTACCGTAATTAAAAAATAAAAATAAAAAAATCAAAGGAATAGATTATTCCTAATTATCCCAATGTTGAATGTTTCCTGATGAATTCAGATTTGCAACCCTGGTTACATTCTACCATCCTACCGTCTATTGCGTATCCACCATACAGACGATCGTGTTTTGTGCTCCATGATCTCAGAGACCTGAAATCAGACGGTCTGGATTGACTTACGCAATGCAACGTATAGATTTTGCGCGCATGATAATCCTGGAAGAGCATGGTTCAAGAAACTCCAATACTCTGGTAGAGTTGAATGGATGATACGCGGGCAATTTGACATGGCTTAGAAATTGTATATGTGGCATAAATAAATTCAAATTAAACTGTCTAAATAATGGGTTCCAGATTAGATTACCAAAAATAAAAAAATTAAGATCATTTGATCATATCACTAGCCGATTTCAGTAAACAATGTCCGACTAATCAGTGGTTAGGATTGCTCAACCAATCTGATTTCGGGACTTTCAGTTTATCGACTCTTCTCTCCATAGTTGGTATACCTTGAGTAAATAATCTGCCGAAGTTTACCACAACTGCCTGCATATCAACAGTCATGCGATGCCAGAGTATCAAATAACCCCTATCCCGGGCCGATCCAAAACTTAGGTGGGCCACACTAACAAAACGGTGGCAACGAAACGTGCACCGTTGAAATCTTTCTAGAGCCGTCCGTGTTTTGGATTGCCTGGTTTTTAGAATCCTGTCCTGTGTTCTTGCAACAAAAAGCTCTGTGTGGCTCACCATGAAATGTACGTGACATCCGATCCATTCATCATTTTTTTTCCAGATCACTTAGGAAGTAAACCGTCCGATCCAAAGATCAAGTAGTCCACACCACAAGGAACAGCGGGGATGCCAACGTACATCATTGAAACCTTTCTGGGCCCACCGTGATTTTTATATTCCATCTGAACCGTTCATAAGGTGGAATCCATGAGGATGAAGAGACAAACAAAATATCAGCCTGAAAAAAGCTTTTTTTCTGTTGTATGGCCTACTTGAGTCTAAGATCAAACAATTTTTTGTTCACTTACTAAAATGAGCTGGGTCAGATGATGGACGGATTGGATGTCTTAAGCACATCACGGTGGGCCTCACAGAGCTTTCGTTGCACGGGCTGTCTACAACCACTGTGGTAGGAAATCGCATTACGGCGTTTGGTTGCCAGCGATTTTCTCCGCCTTTTCCTCCCTCCTCGCAAATTCCAGAAAGAAAAAGAGATTCGCCTCATTCAATGTCGATATTTGGATGTTGTCGGAATTCTGCTTCTTCTCGTCTGGATTCCAGGCATCGAGAATTACAGGTGCGTGCTTCTAAAATTTCTGGGCCTAATTTTCAAATTCATGCAAAAGAAGGGTTTATTTGTAAACCCTTTTCATATTTTTTTGGAAATAGGATTTTTTCCTTTTCTTTTTCCTTTTCTTTTTTTTTCCAGAAATTCAGTCCGTGTAAGAATCTCATAGCTTCTACAAGGCTTTTTTGAATGATTGGATTCTGTTCTTGAGACTCTCTCTCTCTCTCTCTCTCTCTCTCTCTCTCGCTCTAAATTGAGCTTTTTAATGTATGGAATTAAAGAAAAATGCGGATTTTCTCTCTCTCTCGCTCTAAATTGAGCTTTTTAATGTATGGAATTAAAGAAAAATGCGGATTTTCTTTCACTGTGATTTGGAAGAATGTTGTCATTCTGGAATGAGGATAATAAGATTCTCTAGCAGTATATGGAGGGTCATACTTAGATACTCATCCATCGTACCTGTAGCAGACATGCCAATCCAGATCATCCAAATTGTGCTCTCTGATATGGATGGAGCATCACCCAAAAGCAATGTTGATCGAATAATGCCATTTGTTGATTGATGGGCCATTAAATGGATGGATAAAAAGGGTACTCTGGTCGGTCATTTGAGTTCAGCCTGGTCATTTTTCACTGATTGGATTGCCAGGACGGTCTGATTAATATGGTTTTGGGCTATGAATTTGGATACTCAGATACTGCAGACTGCAGAGTAATTATGCATATCGTCCTGTGTTGAATACTTCAATTTTGTGTGTAAAATTCATATACTTGAAGCAGTGTCTCATCTGCATTTGGTGGAGGTACAACAGTTTTAATTGTCGAGATTGGGACCTGTACATGAGCCAAGCTAGCTCGGTTAGCTTGCTCGACTCAGCTTGAACCAGCTCAATTTGGCTCGATTCGAAGGCTGGGTTTGAACCAAGCCGAGCCAATTTTCCAAGCTCGAAATCATTTTCAAGCCGAGCTTGTGCTAACCCAAGCTCGATTCGGCTTGGCTTGAAGTTCGGCTCGATAGAAGCTTGATTTGGCTAGACTCGGCTGACTCAATTGAAAAAGTATATTTTTTAGTCCCACATTGGAAGTGAGCAAAGAAATGAGAGTTGAAACTCTCTATAAAAGTAAGTGGGAGGTGTCAATGGGCTTTAGGCTGCCTTTGGACCTGATTTTAAAATGTTTTAGGTGGGGCTTTTGGGCTGGGCCTAATTAAAATTTTGTCTTTTCTAGGCTCGAACTCAGCTCAGTCGAGCCAGCTCGAACATGTAAGTCCAGCTCGAAGACCGAGCCAAGCCAAACACAAGCCAGCCTAGCTCGAACAGGGCCAAGCTCGGCTCGACTCAGCTCGTGTACAGCTCTATTGGGAACATGTCGAGCCAAGCTCGGCTTGACTCGGCTCGTGTACAGCTCTATTGGGAACATGTCTACCACTTAGAGCGTAGCTAGATTCATGAGTAGATTACCATTACTCTGCAGTTATATCCTTACTCATTATGGTTATATAATAGTAATATAAGTTGCTATTTTGCAATTGAGACTTGATTGACTTGTTGGTTTGGATTTTCTTTCTTAAAACAAGTTTTCCTATTTCTTTTTTATTTATTGTAACCTTGACAATGTCTCTCTCTCTCTCTCTCTCTCTCTCTCTCTCTCTGCACTTCTTTCTTCCTTCTTGTATTTGCTAGCTGGGGAATTCTTTGGTGGGTGGAAGACGAATAAGGGGCTCATTAGGCTTTCTGTGGCGAGCGGATGGAAACTCTTCCTGATGTTTATCCCTTAACAAGTCTTCAAATTGGGTAAGTGACAGTTTTCTTTTCCTCTGTGTGAGCGCAGGCGCACATGCACGTGCGTGTGCATGTGTCATCATCACCTGAGCCTTATCCTAACTAATTGGGATTGGTTATATGAATCTTGCTCCGCTGTTCCACTTCATCAATGACCATATTCTCAGTTAAACCATATCTCATAAGTCTTTTTGTGCTACCTCCACCACAGCCTTTTGGGCCTTCCCCTTGCCCTTTTAGAGCCTCCAACTTGTACCAACTCACTCCTAATTGGTGCAATTCTTGATCTCCATTGCACAGGCTAAACCATCTAAATCTAGTCTTATTGCCTATTGGTACTACTACAACTTGCACACATGCACACACGCATGCACGCATGTACTCTGGTTACTTTTAGTTGAATAAAATCACATGGAATTGACAAATAAGTTGGCAATGCAATTGATGAATATGTATATGCTAATAGAGATAATCTGATGCTTACGAAAAAAATGACAATGATGTTTGTGTGTCATTTGTAATTTGTCAGTAACAATTGCTTACAAAAATTGGAATGAAGAGATGGTCAAATTATGGGCATGGGCATGTGCATGTATTTGCCCTTGCACAATTCATAGCTTCCAATGCAAGTTTAAAAAAACTCATGGAAGTTTCCCATACATGGCCTTTCCTGCTATCAAATTTGAATTGTCATTATCTGGGCTGTAAGAAAATAAAAATGATGATGTCATAGTATATTTTAACAGGTAATGAGGTTTCTTCATTTGAAACAAGGTCACTACTTATTCATCATGAGGAGAGATTCATTTCCATGCTAACTTATTTTCATGGTTCAGAATAACCATATCGTATCGGCAGATATGGCCTTATGGTATCCATATCGGCCTGATATAATACCGAATACCGGTGCAAGAAATAAAAATGATGATGTCATACTATTTTTTTAACAGGTGATGAGGTTTCTCCATTCGAAACAAGTCCACTACTTGATTCATCATGAGGAGAGATTCATTTCCATGCGAACTTGATTTCATGGTTCACAATATCCATATCGTATCGGCAGATACAGCCATATGGTATCCATATCGGCCTGATATAATACCCAATACCGGTTACTATTAGCCTGTCCCCAGAAAAAAACAATAGATTCATGAATTTCTCTTTTTTCCCCCATTTTCCTGATATTTCATACTAATTGTTTTAAAAAATTCAACCAATATGGTGCAATACGGATACAACGTGTGTGTATCGTGCTGGTTTTCAGCTGGGCTGATACACCCTCTGATACCAATATTCAGAACCATTCCTAGTTTGCTGTCAGTTCAATCCACATAGTTTTCAGTCTACATCCCCAGTGAACTTAAGCTGTGTGTCTGGATGCTCAGTCGAACTGAATTTTAATAATACAATTCAATATAGAAGAACTGACCAAATGGGGGTAGCATTGGTTTAATTCACAATGATAACTGAAGTTGGGAAAGTTTGGAAAATTGCAATAGCTATTCCTAATTTCCTATATGCCTATTTAGACATTTGCGCATGTACTTTCAGTTTATATAGATGCTCTAATGGACGGTGTTAGATGTTCAATGAATTTTATGGCATGCTTTCTGCAGGGATATACAGTCTTATTTGTCACGGATATTCTTATATTTTGCCCCCATGGGTAATAAACTCCTCATCCTTGTCGATAACCGGCCATGGTTTATGAACAAGCACCCAAAATCAACAAAGTGACGCAGGACATCCGACCAACTCACCAAAAGCTCCAGAGCTAATGGGGGAGGCACGGAATATCATTTTATCTCATAGCCTAGGCTAGGCCAGGCCCCTGTCGAGCCTTCCTTCGTGAGCCGCCCTACTTTGCATGGGTCCCACTTCACACAGTGTAGCCGCTTCGCATGGTCTGCCCCACGCTGAGCGTGCTCTTGCTTCGCATGGGCCGCCCCACTCGAGCCCGGTGTTAAAATGCCCATATATTAATCACCCCTGGTAAGGAGTCTCGAACATGAGACCTCCCGCTCTGATACCAATTTGACGTAGGACATCCGACCAACTCACCAAAAGCTCCAGAGTTGATGGGGGAGGCATATAATATCATTTTATCTCATAGCCTAGGCTAGGTCAGACCCCTGTTGAGCCCTCTTTCGTGAGCTGCCCCACTTCGCATGGGTTCCGCTTCGCACGGTTTGCCCCACCCCAAGTGTCCTCGCACTTTACATAGGCCGCCCCACTCGAGCCCAATGTGAAAATGCCCCTGCATTACAAAGTTATGGAAATTGATGGTCGCCAAGGTTGTTTCAATCTCCCTCTCATTGTGTTAGCTGCTTTGCCACAATCCATCATAAAAAAATGCCAAGGAGATCCGTGTGAAGAGCATATTTGCCAATGTTGCACATGTGAGAATTCTAGGCCATACATCCACTAAAACATTTCCTTTGCCCACAAATCAGTTGTGTCCACTAATTTGACGGGCCAATACATGTTTGAGGAAAACGGTTAGCCGAAGTGAAACAACAGGTGGCCCATCTTCATCATACACATGCCACCTGTCCAATGAGCACACAAGACCGATTTTGGGTGGGCGATGTTCATGGTGGGACCCACTAGTTGAATAGCCTGGATCTTGAGTATTCCACATTGGTTGGTGTGCATGGAGATAACCCTCAATCCTCTTTGAGTTTATTATTTCTCAGGTCATTTGGACCTACTGACATGCTTGCCTTCGTTATTTCCAGTACAGAATGTCTCCTTTTATAAAGCAATGTATGAACCAAAATTCAGGAAGCAACACTGCAAAGAATGGCCATCTTAAATCCACCAGTAATAAACACGAAAAGCTAGCCAGATGGTTCTCTGTTATAGATGCTAAAAAATGGCAGGAGAAGTCACTGTTTCCTCTAATGGATTTGTCCAAAGCCCTGCATGGTTTCATAGTCTTTGAGGTCACCTGGAAGGATGTGTGTGGTATCAACTACTTGAATGAGCTTCAGGTATGCATGCATGAATCATGATCATACATCTGGGGTTGCAACCCGAGCAGGTTGGGTCAGGTTGAGGGTCAACCTGAGCCCGACCAAACCTCAAGAGGACACAATCCGCAACCCAACCGGACCCAAATTCTAACCCCATCTGCCCAACCAAAACCCAATCTGAATTCCCTGCACTCGACCCTACCCAACCTGACCCAAATACATGTGATTATTCCTAATCTGACCTAACCCGAACTGAATTTGCTCGACCTAAAACCAACCTGATTTCAAATTGGCTTTGCATTTTCCAACTTGAACTTGACCTGAGGACCTTGACAACCCAACCCAACCCAAACTTGGGTTGGGTCAATCAGGGTTCAAGATGACCTGAACCCAAGTTGCAGCCCTACTTAGAATCACAGGTTGCTGAAGCGCTAGCAAACTGCCTAGGCACACAATTCCACATTTGGGGCTGATCTGGACAATTGATGTGATGGTCATCACTGTAGGTGGGGGATGCCACAAAATATCCCAAATTGGAAGATCCTAACTATTCAACGGAAAAAGTCAACATTTGATGGAAAAAATAGGCAAAATCATGGTGGGGACCATTCATCAAATCAATATTCTGGATCACCAACCATCGGCCCCTCGTGTACAAAAGCAGGTTCCTCGTCAGAGTATATTTTTTGGAAAAATAGGCGAAACCATTGTGGGACCATTAATCAGATCAATATTCTGGATCGCCACATATCGGGCCCTCATGTACAAAAGCATGTTCCTCGTCAGAGTATATGTTTTGCTGACTTTCAGTGCCCTCTAATTCTTCATATCCATGCTATCATCATTAGATCTGCTATTCATGTGCCATTTTGTTTGCAGACAGACACGTCCCTTGCATTGGAAGTGAAAACCATGAAAAAATGGGAATTCAACAGCATCGAACAGTCTTTGAGTTGCATATCTTCGTGGTTCTCAGCCACAGTTTCCGAAACTCAATTGCTCCTGCACAATTTGAAACTGTTATCCAATAATCCCCCCCCCCCCCCCCCCCCCCCACTTGCCATCAGGATCTTTCTCTTGTTTCCAAAGAGCGGTTGTCTGACATTACATCTCAGTTTGAATCTTTTCCTGAAAGTACGTTCAAGATGTTCGAGAATGCCCCCTGAAAGCAAATGATCATGGTGATGATTGGAAATCATGTAATGCTGACTGCCATCCACAGGATTATCTGGACCCCATCAACAAACCATACCATGACTTGGTTTCTATGCCAGGCGATTGTGAGCAAAAGAAATCAGTGAAAAGCATGGACTCGAAGGAGGAATCTAATATCAATTTCGCTCAGCTCATGGATACACTGCTTTTATTTCGATTCCACGACAGTAACATTCATTCCAAATTAAGGAAGATAATCACATCCGATCTCCGGCTTCTTGCATTGCTTGAGTCGGCTTCCATCTTGGGTCATTTTCCTCCAATCCTATCCCATATTGTGCAAATTCTACCGTCCATGGATGCCGCCTCTCGCAAGAACTCTATACACCTTGATTTCTCTTGTGACTGTTATCATTGGGTTTTATGATTTATACAAGAACGTGCCCCTTTTGAAGGCTACCACAGCGAGCCTTTAGGATTAGGTATCTTGGCACAATGCTGTTCCTTCAAAATTTCGAGAGATCAGTGAAGTGGTTTCTTATGGTGAGCTGTGTAATCAGACCGGCAATATCGCTGCTGACAAAACCATTGATGGGGCCTGTCATGGAGGTTGTAGAGCTCATCTCACCTGTTTGGTGCATGTTTGCTGAGACGGGACGTTTGTGTTTTTCCACAGCTCAGGTTGTGCTGGTATCCTCATATAGCACGATCCTTTACTTGGCCGAGGTTTTACAATCACCGTTTGGGCTTCTTTTTTCCTATGTATTGACCATAGGTATGGTTGGCTAACCGTTCTCTCTCATTCTATTAGATTATCTTAATTTCGCTGCTTTTTTTTTTCTGAGGGTGTGTTTGGTGGCACCAAATGTCATGAAATTTAATGATATTTTGCACCAAATTGCACTGATTAATCATGAAATTTCACAATATTTGGTGCAACCATACACACCCTTAGTTATTTCATGCCACTGCAGTTTTTTTTTTTTTTTTTTTTTTTTTGGGGGGGGGGGGGGGGGGGGGGGGTATTTTCAATCCGGGAGTGGTATTAGTGGGACCTATCTTTCCTTTAACCCAAGCTGTCAGGCCCCATGATGGGACGGGCCTGCCCCAGTATCTCTCACTTCAGATGATTGGAGTAATCCAATGGATATGTGGGCAATTACGACTGTTGGCCCGGATGCAATCAAACTGTTAGGATCATCATGATATGAACAATTTGGATCGCTAAAAAGTGGGTGTAAGTGGGGTCTGCCAGGAATGGTATAAATGGGGCCCTGCCGGAAATGACCAGTCACCCAGATTTTTTTTTTTTTTTTTTGGGGGGGGGAGCTTTGCTAAGCCTACACATGTGTACAAGTCAGCTAGTGCACATGCCACTACGTATGCCAGCATGGCGGACAGATGCAATATCCAAGCCATCCATTGTAAGGGTACCACTATGTAGATTCCTTATTGCAAGAATCATGTTGGTTCACAAGTCAAATGGGCCACAATTAGCTGAACAATTGTGTTGCTGTGAAAAACCAGCTGAAGTTTTCTAACCCATCCACTTATTTCTGAAATCATAGCACTGCTACTGAACCTTCATCTTTGGACAGTAATATATCTATAGGGTGAGGTCCACCTGACAGATGGCATGGATATTTCACGTGTCTGACACACTGGCATATGTGATGGCATGTGCATTAGCTGACTTGTATTCGCATGTGGGCTAGCAAACCTCGGGCCATCATATGAACAATCTGTATCAACCAAAAGGTCGGCACCACATGTTTTTATTTTATTTTAAGCACCACATGTTTGGTTTATTGGTCATGGCAAATGCTATAATTCTGGATCGAATGCTGTATATTTCCTATGTGCAAGTTATGCTACCATTGTTAAAGGTGTCATCTCAGTGAGATTTGTTTTATTTATTTATTTATTTTTTTCCATTTCCAGTGGAATCAGTTTCTCCCGTGTTCTATTCCCTCTGGGAACTATTACTCGTTCCTGTTCGATTCCTCCTTGTGTTGGCAAATTACGCAGCGGCCTCCCTATTCTCCAACATCTATTATGTGCTTAGAGACTTTTGGGAGTCTGCCAGCGGCGTCACACAGCTCACATCAGGGGCAAAGCCAGGTGGGCATTCTCTTTGTGAAGATCTCTTATCACAGGTTCATAGCTTTACATTACTCTTCTCACCAGCTTGTTACTTTCTGGCCAGTTTGGATGCGCTCCAGAATGAGAATTTGATGCATTAGGCTCAAGCCATGTCATTTTGTGGAGTTAGAGCCATTCAGTGCACGCAAAGTGCAGGTGGCGGGATGAGCTCTCCCTTCTTCAAAATCCAACTCGAAACGAGAATGTGATGATTGCGGGTCGGACCCAAAATGTTTCGCAAAACTCATGTTGGATTTTGTGAGGCACTGGTTCTCTTGTAATTTTAAGCGTGGCCAAACTGGCTATCATATCTTGTGGAGAAACTGAAATTTTGATGAAATTGCAGGTGTTTCATGCCACTCGAAGCATTATAAATGGTTTCATTGCTTTCTTCTCATCATGCAACAGGCACAGGTTAAGGTATGAATGAGTGTATTTTGTTCGGAATTGAAACCATTGATACTCTTGGGATCCATTAAATAGGGAGATTCTTGAATATTCAAACCAACGCTTAAAAGACTCTTACCCTGTCAGGCTTAGACTGGCATGGATATATCATATACTCTGCAGTGATTAGAAGTGGGTCCCACATCCCATCACCATCTGATCCTGATTGGACATCGATGAGAATCACATTCAACCATCCCTATTCTCTAGTCCTGTTTATCTGCCTATTTCCATTTCACAAGATTACAGAGGAGATCCAGTTTATAACCTGTTGGCAAGGACTTGGTGTATAGACCCTCTTTCCTACCCAGCTAATGCACATCTGATTAATTGGGGCCATCTGATAAATGAAAAAAAAAAAAAAAAAACTGATCAAACAATCCTAACCACTTGACAGATGGACCTCTTACCAGGCCATTGCTCCTAACTTCTGTCAAGTGGGAATGATCGGGAAACCGTTATAGTTTTTGGGATGTGGTTCATCTGAGAGGGGGTCCATTGGTTGGAAGGCCCATACTGATTAGGGCTGTACATTGAGCCAAGTAGAGTCGGGTGGGCCAAGCTTGGCTTGACTCGTCCGTGCTCTCCTTGTGTTTGAGCTCGAGCTCAAGCTCACCCTCGAGCTTACCATTGGAGCTTGCCTTGTTTGCTAAACCTTTTGAGGCGAGCTAGTGAATTGAGTCGAGGTGAGCTTACCTCGAATCGAGTTGAGCTTGCTCCCACTTCAATTTATAATATTTTTTGCTACAAAATACAAATTAAAAGTCAACAACATTAAGTTCAAGAAGTCACACATATATTAGGGAGAATAGTATTTCTACAGGTGGGACCCCACCATTTAAATGGCCTAGCTCTGATCAGTTTTTTCATTGGCTAGGTCACACATGCATTGAATGCAGACCACTAGTAACATTTTCTGAACCATAGATTAACATAGTACATGCATAGCTCATCACACGAATGGACTGCCCTAATTATTGTGCGGACCGTCTTCATGATGAGGCCCAGCTAATTCATGGATCAGATGCACCACCTCCCTCGTAAAATTGCAATCAATAGTTGCATATGGTGTTTGGTCTTACCATAGCCCCTGTTTTGTAGATGTGTATGGTGTGTGGTCTCAACGTAGCACCTATTTTGTGTAGCGTGTAAAACACGCAACCGTTGTGTGCTCACCATGTTTTCTACTTGAAATTACTCAATCCATCAGGTATGCTCAAAAAAGAATGTTCTTACCTGAACAAAATAGTAGGATTAAGAAACCCCCCAATGTGTGAGGGTTTTATGTCCTAAGCTTGGACCCTAATGTGTGTGTGTGTGTGCGCACGGGAGAGAGAGAGAGAGAGAGAGAGAGAGAGAGAGAGAGAGAAGAAGATTAGGGTTTTTTTTTTTGTTTTAACAAATATCTATATGAAACGAGTTGAGTCGAGGTTGAGCCGAGTCGAGCTTGAATTGAGTCAAGTTTCGAGTCGAGTGACCCAATACTCGAACTCGAACTTGACTCGATTTCTGGCTCGAGCTCCTAAATGAAGCTTGGCTTGACTCGTCCCACTGAGTCGAGTCGAGTCGAGTCGATCGAGTTTCTCGAGCTGACTCGGCTCATGACCAGCCCTAATACTGATGGACTAGTTCACTAAACTTAATAATGGGCATGGTCTGTACATACAGGTGGCAATGGGATGGGTTTGGTCTGGGCTGGACCAAGCTAGGTCTAGGCACAATCCAACACTTAAGATCCAAGGCTTGAGCCCGGTCTAAACCAGCATGGGCCTAGTGCAGTAAACCCAAGCCCAAGCCTAGAAAATTAGTTGGGGCTGAGCTCAACCACACCCGGTCCGAACACAAATAAAATCCCTATTTACCACTTGAATGTTCTTAATCTATCCATCGATCAAGTGGGCCATATGCACACGGAAATAGACATTTTAGAGGAATGAAACCAACACTACATTCAAGATAGATGGGTTGCCAATTCAAGGGTTGGATTGGCATATTTGTAGTATGTAACACATGCGTATAAAGACGGGCCAGGCTGGGCCGGCTAAAATGACTTGAGCCAGTCCCGATCTGAGAATTGATCGGACTGTGCATGCAAGGCCAAGCCCTGTGAGGCCAAGCTAGTAGGTCCAATGGTCCAAAGCTAGGTTGAGCTTGTTGAGTCGGGCAGGCTACCCTGCTATTGCCACCCTTGTCCATATCTTGGATCATTCCTCAATAATAAGACAGTAGAACGATCCATTTGACCACAATCACACGTCTTAAACCCAGAACTTGTGTGCTGCCAACTAGTCCTCCTGTAACAAGGTTGATGGCAGCATGATGTTTTATGTGGTCCCTTTGTTTGACAAATATTTGTACTCTTATGCTAAGCCAACACCTCCATGCAGAGTTTGGTCAGCGCCGAGCCCTGCATTAGGTGCGCCATGGACCCGATTGTCTAGATGACCCAGTTGGCATATCAGGCCAGTGGGCTCATCATTCGGGATGCATGTGTACATTGAATGTGGACAATTAATAGCTCTCTCTTTTACTGTCAATTGTCTGGTGCAAGGGTTGCCCACCTTATAAATTGGCCACCCGATATTCCGGATCAGATAGAAAGCAGGGACCACTTGATGCATGGCATGGATGCCCTCCACACACACTGTGAGAGGTACCCGGAGGTTTAGTAAGGCTTTGTGCTAGAATCTTTTCAAATGAGGGTTTCTTCTCATTCAATTCTCACTGACACTGTTGGAGTGCAGCATATGCAACCACATTACTGCATTCCTCGGCGACTCTACCAGCTTCTCCTCTTGACCCCATATGCATGTTCCTGTCGGCGAGCACAGAGGATGGAGCACCATTATTGCATGGTAATCACTCTATTCAAGACTTAGGGAGGATCTGACACAGTCAATATCCTGTACACAACATGCATTTGTGATCTGAACCTTTCATCCATTGGGTCCTTCCATGAACAGTGTACCCCAAAAACTCGTATCAGTTGGGCGATCCTGGCCACTAATTCGGAGGACATATTGATGACAACAAATTGGCAGTAGGAAAAGAAAAGGTCCTAGTAGCTGTCAACATTCAATGGGAAAAATCCTTCAATATGTGGCTGGGTTCATCTGATTGGTGTGTTTTTTAATGTGTGGCCTATCCATGGCAGGGTACAAAAGATTAACAGTCTGGATCAAGTACAAATGCGTCACATGTATGAATAGTGAGCGCTTGATGGTTAACTTGGAGAGTTGATTGATCGCTATCATGCTATTCGTTAGAAATTTAAATCCGGTCAAATCAATAAGGGCCTGTTTTTCAGATGCCTGCAAATGGGATCATCTCATTTTTAGTCAATCATAATTGTGTATTAGAGATTGTCAATTTGTGATCTCTAATATATAGTTATATTATCTAAAATGGAATTATTAGAGATTGTGATCTCTTATACATAATTATGATTTTGACTGAAATGAGATGAACTCATTTTCTGGCGCCTACCTACCAAAACTGGCTCTGAAAGAATATCCACATCACCATTAGTGAGTGAAACCTTACCTTTAACATGGCTGCAATCGGCCCACATGGCATGTCTATGGGATATCCAAACCATGCATCAGGTGTGCTCTACTTTGTCGATGAGCGAGCACTGAAACCAGGCCATAATACTCATCCGGCGGGCGTAAAATGCATGCTGTGTGGAAAGTTAGCAACTTTTTTGAAAGCTCTGCTGTTTTCATACGCACATGGGTGCGACTGGCAAGTTAACTGGCCAGATCTTCGAGCTGGGTTGTCTGCATTGTGGGGCTAACTCAATGTACGTCTTGGATGGCCTACAGGCACATACCAGGTCCAGTATGTGTGCCCATGTGCAGAAACTCCCACTGAATCATAAATGGATGTATAAGCAGCGTTACCATGGATTGAGACCCGCCCGAGTTCACTCGGACCTGATAGAGTCCAGTCTGGTTCGGCACCATGAATCAGTATTGAGAGAGGGGGTTGACCCGGCCCAACTCAGGACGGATGAGTTGGTCCAAGTCAGTGAGTCCTAGAACCATGAGCCTTGCTGATACAATAAGTACTACTTCTCTGTGATTTTCAGGTGGAATCCAAGGAGTGTGATTTTTGCAAGTGAAGAGAGGTGGCCCGCTTTCCTCAACTGTATACTAAATGTATGTGACTTCATTTTTGTGCTTGTATATACATTCTTTTTGGGGCTCTTTTGTAGTTAGAAACGAGAAGAAAAAAAACAGAGGATCTCAGCTGAGTGTAGATTGCATTAGTGTAATGATGAAACACACAGGCCGGCAGTGTTCATTTTCAGTGTGCAGTTTGTAACTTGATGAAATATTGTAGAGAGATGCTGGTGTGGCACACGGGCCGATGATACACGTGTGCGATCCAGTCCTTTCATCAGGTATGTTCATGCACAGGTGGATATTGGACAGTTGGTCATTCTCTCTCTCAACTGTCTTTGTTTGCCGAACTAACTGTGACATAACTGATGAGTGGAAAAGCCTGATTTTCGTGCCATGGAAAACTAGAGAGTTGGGCCCCACCTGATGGTCTGGATGTCACGGATGTGTGCTTTTGTGGGGACTTGCTGAAAATTTCCCCTTGAAATCTCAATTCGAGTAGCAGATGTGTTTCATGCAGATGACAGGTTATGGGAGGTAGGTGAACATCAATTGATTGCAGAGGAAAAATGGATAGGTGAACTTGCAAGTGAGACCCACCTCCTGTATGAAATGTGGATGGCCTTACCTTGGAAAGTATGCCGGATTGGAGTATCATAGCTTCCCAGTGTTGGGCCTTTTTTCAGTTGAAAGTGGATCCTTTGTGCATTTCCCATCTCAACTCTCAACCTTGCATTTTCAGGATCTTCCAATCCGGAGATTTTTTGTGTGGAGCCCATCCAGGCCAATGGTTTGGATCAGTGAAAAAGCACGGGCCCACTGGTATACTTGCCATCCACATGCCTGGCGTATGGTTAGTCAATCTAAACTGTCCAAATTATGGGCCTATTTTAGATGTAAAATGAAGCACATCTGATGATCTGACTTTTGGATTGGTGGACATTTATTAGACAGTTAAAAATGGAAAATGCCCTGCAATCCTATTTCAACAAACAGGTGTCTAGAAATCGGAGGTGACCAATCTGATTTTGGGAACATTAGGGGCAATGAGTTCCACAATTTAGCAGGTTTTACTAGACATTGATGGATGCATCTACCTACACCTACACCCACTTTTGTTAGCTACATGAAGATCTTGTAAAGTGAGTTAAATAATGCATAATCAAGATTCTAAGCTCCTTAGATGTGCTTATGTTCAAGGAGTAATTAAATCTAATTATCCTCAAGTTTATCATAATCCAAGCATGATGGGTTTTTGAGGCTAAAGACTTGAACTCAATCCACTAATGCAAGTGTCCAACGGGTTGAAATATAGGGTGACTAGATAATAATGATAACTATAGGTGTGTTCTACAACCAAGTAGTTACAGCATAATAGAGCATTGAAAACCATGACTCATAGTGCTCCCTCGGTCATGATCTTTTTGCTTAGTTTAAGTTTTGAAAACAATTCTCGTTTGGGAGCTTGTATGGATGGGTGTAAATAAAATCCATTTGAAATCCAAATATTTTGTTTGGATGGAGAAAATAGGAGGAGTTAGAATGCATTAGAATTTCTTGATATATTCATACAAACATATGTGATATCACAAATTAGGGCTCATTTGGTTGGAGGTAAATGAATAAGCCCATTGAAATAGGGTGATTGGAACAAGCCTATTGAAATATATACTTTAGCCAAAAATAAGAAAATTTTGAGCTTCGGTTGGGCCACAAATGTAAGGATCGCAAAGAAGCAACTTGCTAACGCTTTTTAAAAGTCCATCTAGATGACCAACCTTTGAACAGTTTGGATTATTCTATTGGTGGGATTTTAGTTATGTGGTTGATAATTGAATTGTTATGAAGTACCATTAGCATGCCATGTGTATAGTGAACATGTGCGTAGCGCAACATTTGCTTATAGAGATGATTTAATTTATATGCTCATTTACTCTCATTTTATTTCATTTACATTTACTTTCATCCAAGCATACCTCAAATATCATTTATCTACATTTAAGCTTTGGATTTGCCTCAGTTTTAGGCTCATGCCCTCAAATAAGCTGTAGAAATCGATGGATGGTGGGGATAAGCCACACACATCACAATGGACCCCACATTTTTTCCAATCCTCAGGGCGTCCCTTTACATGGTAAGCAATTATTATAAGGTAAGAAATTATTACTTATTTTTACGATGAATTTAAAAACAACAGCCCACGAAGGAATTCCTCTGGCCTCTGTTTAAACCTATGTTTATCATGGATTTGTGGTCTATCCATTTAAATAGTACAGTTCTCATGATCTACAGATGAGATCATTGACATTATAGCCGTGTAATGTAATTCATGGATAAAATCTACACTGATTTTCAGGGTATTGATAACATTTTTTTTACTAAGGTTTACAGGGAGGAATGCTCACCTGGGCACTTCTCTGGGGAGAGACTCGTGAGCACTTTTTCATGGTTCATCGCACATGATGTGAGCCTAAAATCTGAGCGTCCATGTGATGCAGCACCTCAAAAAACCCTTAATGCCCATCTTTCAACCTGATCCAAAATTCTGGTGGGCCACAGCCGAAAGCAAGGGGCAAATCAAAGGAGGAAACTGTTTCCTTCTTTCATGGCCTACCAAAGTTCTAGAACAAGTTGAAAGATGTGCCCTAGGGGTTTTTTTGGGGTGCTGCATCACGTGGACGGCTCAGATTTTTTGCTCACGTCATGTGCGATAAGCCATGAAAAAGTGCTCACAAGTTGCAGTGAGAGAAGTGCACAGGTGAGCATTCCTAGGCTTACAAGGCTAATTGCAAGGTAAAAATGTCTGCAACTTGTTGCATTATAGGTAGCATGGACATTGACGTGTAGCCATAACTAAATAAATATGTGGCTTATAAGAAATGCTGAATTTTTACTCATCACTGGCGTCCCTTACCATGGGAGCGGATTAGTTGTTGCCCTTACTGTGGGGCCCACCTTGATGCTATGTATTATATATCCTTTTTTTCCATCTCATTCTTGGGCATGATTAAAAAAAAAAAAAAATGAAGCAGATCCATATCTTACGAGGACCACACTAAACAGTGGTGACTGACCATTGAATACCGACTATGGGCCACAAAAGCTTTGGATCAAGCTCATACTTGTTTTCCCTTCCCTTTCTGTGGGGCCCACCTTGATGTGTTTATTATATATCTACCCTGTTCATATGTTTTTCCACCTCATTTTAGGGCATGATAAAAAAAAAAAAAGAGGAAGCGCAGCCATATCTTACAAGGGAGGAATGCTCACCTGTGCATTTCTCTCACAGGAACGCGTGAGCACTTTTTCAAGGCTCATCGCACATGACGTGAGCCCAAAATCTGAGCTGTCCATGTGATGCAGCACCCCCAAAAACCCCAGGATCCATCTTTCAACTTGTTCCAGAACTTTGGTGGGCCATGAAAGAAGGAAATAGTTTCCTTCCTTGATTTGCCTCTTGCTTTCGGCTGCGGCCCACCAAAGTTTTGGATCAGGTTGAAAGATGGGCCTTAAGGGTTTTTTGGGGTGCTATATCATATGGATGGCTCAGATTTTGAGCCTACACCATGTGCGATGAGCCATGAAAAAGTGCTCACGAGTCTCTCGTAAGAGAAGTGCCTAGGTGAGCATTCCTCCTTACAAGCACCACACCAAAAAGGGGTGATTGACCATTGAAAACCTTTCATGGGCCACAAAAGTTTTGGGTCAAGCTTGTTATGGGTGAATCTGAGCTGACCTCAGATTGTGAGGAAAGCCCACAGGCCCACAAACCCAAGCATAGGTCCTTAAACTCATACAATGTTGTTGGCCGCAAAACGACTGACCCTGACAGTGAGAGAAATCGAGGACCAGAGCCAAAGAGCAGAGGGCTCAACCTTTGTCTGTATCATTACGAAGAGTAGAGGGGTCGGCCTCAGCCTACTTCGTTACCAGGCTGGTTATAGCCTTGACTCATACTAGGCCGACTACGCCAGTGTTTGAGGTTGAGCAGAATTGTCGAGGCCGAGGTCCGACCAAACCAGGCCAACTCTCTCCTAAGGGCAATGAGAGAAACCCCAGATACGAATCCTCCAGAGGCCCTCCAACACGACATGTGAGGGATTGCCAGGCCCAGAACCTGACCCCACTCTTAAAATGACTACAAGCCTAGTGTGTCAAGCGGCCTACAAGTGTTAGGAGCTGCCCCACAGTCCCATTATGGAAAGTTGCATGCTGGCGTGTCCAAGTGGGCTTGTCAGACCCAAATCACGTCACTGCTACCTATAAATACCTCTCCAAACCACAGACAAAGGTATGCGATTCATGAAACCCTTACCTAAACACTGCCTAACCTGAGGTCCGACTTGACTTAAGCATTAAAGGGCTAATGGCTGGACTCCAGCCAACCCCCTTAGCTTTCCTTTATGTTCCACAGGGTCTAGAAGACTTCTAGTCAAGATCCAGACGGTACACTTGGAGGAGATCAGCAGTGTCCCTTCATTCAAGGTGGACCACACGTCATCCAATCCGTTGACCACTTTTCAGCACCAATAGATTGGCTATGTTTGTGGGAACCGACAATGAAGTCGTGTTCTCTCCAAATTTAATTTTTTTCGTCGTCTTCCCCGTTAAACCACCAAATTTACTTCCGCCCAATCATCAATGGCTCTGGTAAGGAAAAATAAGGGGAAGGCGCCCATGGGGGCTGGTCAGTCACAATTTCTCCAACCCAAGGAAGAAGGTGTTCCCGAAACACCTCTCCACTTGCAAGGATCATCCCAGTATTCTGCTCAAGGAAGCGAACGTCAGAGGTCCCGCAATCGCGAGGTTAGGATATCCACCCTTGAGGAACAAATTGGAGGGGTGACCCAGTAGATGGAAGGGGTGACTCAACAGTTAAACAACATCAGGAATATCCTAGCGGGGTTGGTCACACCTCAGTTACAACCCCAGAAAGCTGCAAGGCCCTCACAGGCCTTGTCTCTATGTGATCCCCAAGGAGCAGGGGAACCTTCACAGGTGGATCGACACCAGCCGTCATGACAAGAGAAAAGCCAAGCTTTGGACGAAGACGACTGTGCCAAGTCATGCTACGACAGCTCTGGCGCGCCCTACAGCTAAGCTCCCTGCATCATACCTATGCCATCAGATAGAAGAACAACGCCAAGCCCGGTAAAGTAAGGCCCTAGATCATGTTGGGGATAACAGCACCCTGTGGGAGGTTGAACTACAAAAACTCAGGGAACGCATCAATGACCTACAACAAGCTTAGAATGCGCAGACTCCGATCATCATCGATGCCCTTGTAGAACAAACAAAATCCCCTTTCACCGATGAGATTCAGGCCAAAAGGTTTTCCAAGGGACTAAAGATACCCCAGATTAAGCCTTACGAAGGGATAGGAGATCCTGCTGAGCACCTAGAGATGTTCTGTGTTTGGATGGAACTCCATAACGCCAGCGGGCCTATTGTGTGCAAAGCTTTTTCTGCTCACATTGGAAGGCTCAACTCGGACTTGGTTTCGAAATTTGAAGACGAGATCAGTTCAGGTAGAATTGTGGCTTTTGGTATGGGGTTGTTGGGCATGTTGCATTGTGGTTTGTATGTTGCATGTTTGAAACAATGGTATGTTTCCCCCAATCATTGGGTCACTCAGATCTCTGTTTTTCAGGTTCGCCATCTTTTTGTAGGGTTCGCCATCTGCAGTGGTTGCTGCCTTGTGTTATCCAAGAGTGGCTATGGTTTGTCGTATTTATTTAGTGTTGGGAACCTGCCGAATCGAGGAGCTTAGAGTGGAATCAAACGAAGAAATCACAATGATAAAAAGCAAATAAACACACAAGAGACAATTCAAATTTTACGGGGAAAAAACTTTTCGAAAAAAAAAAACCACAGCACAAAGTGAATCACTATGAATCAGAAGTTTACAAAGTATAAAAAACAACTTCCCTGGATCTAAGCCCCACAAGAGAAAACCCAAACTTCTCTCTTCCTATAACTCTCTCAACCCTTTTACGCACATATAGGACTCATTGACAATTGTCAATTATCCTAATTTCATAATTACATCCTTTAAATAGTAACAAACTGAAATTAGAGACAAATCCGCATCAAATCGACCTACACAACGTGCCAACCTTCAGTTGACCAAACCAATATTTTGGCTGACCGAACTCAGCCAAACATATCCAGAGAATTACTACCTCTTTCTGGGGTGGATTCTGTTGACCGAGCCGTCGGTTGAGCCAAGACCCCTTGATATGAGATGGAAGACATCTCCAACATTTAGCACAGTCTTTTTTTTTTTTTTTTTTTTATTTTGGAATTTAGCTATATGATAGGCGTGCTCCATTTTTGTGGAGCCTACCCGAATTCCTGTGCAGTTTTTGCCAATAAACAAGCCAATAAACAAAGAGACGTGTGCTTCCACAATTCTAAAAAAGATGGAAAAAAAAAAAAAAAACTATCAGATGGTCCGGAATTTCATCGGGATATCCACTAGAGGAACTTGAAATTTGTTTTGGACCGACCATCATTTTGTTGCATTTTCTATCTACCTTTTGGACAATTGATCAACATGGGGGGTCACACCTCATACATGGTTCAGATTTCCCACATATTTGCTAGGCTTGCTTGTGTGGCTATGCATACAGGCGCACCGGTTGGTCCATCCGGTCTATCAAGTGGGCCCTACCATGGTGATTCCCTATCCCAAGAAATCAGATCAGTCCGCTGCCTGTGGTGGGCCACAGTTCATCAATAAAAAAGTTGTTTAGCAACTTAGCCCACCTTGATGTATGTATTATGTATCCACTCCGTCTATCTGTTGTTTAAGGTCATTTTAGGGCATTATCCCAAAAATAAAGTAGAGACAATTATCAGGTGGACCATACCATAAGAAACAGTGGCGATTGACCATCCTACCATTAAAAACTTCTTAGGATGCACCTTTATGTTTCCGTAGTGTTTATTTACCATCCAATCTGTTGATAAGGTGACATGAGCCTTATTGAAGGGAAAAAACAAATATCAGCTTCATCCAAAACTTTTGTGGCCCATTAATGGCAAATCACCACTGTTTCCTATGTTATGGTCCACCGGATGATTGGATCTACTTCATTTTTGGTATATTACCCAAAAATGATCTGGAAAAATGGATGGACGGCGTGGATACATAATACATACATCAAGGTGGGTTCCACGGCAACCCGCGGTAAGGGCCGCACCGTCTTAGGTGAGGCCGATGTCTCACCTAATCCGCTCTCGATTTCCTGGGAAAGGCTTTTGCATTGGGAACCTAGGTGGGGCCCACCGTAATATTTATGATAAATCCATCCCGTCCATCCGTTTTCTGAGCTCATTTTAGGGCATGCGGACAAAAATGACCTCGATCCAAGACTCAAGTGGGCTGCACTAAAGAAAAAGTTAGGTAGAAAAATTCCTACCGTTGAAACCTCCCTGAGTCCGCAGTGATGTTTATATGCCATCCATACCGTTCATAACTTCATTCCTACTACTGGGATTAACTGAAAACACGAATATTAGCCTGATTCAAAACTTCTGTGGCCCCACGAATATTTCAACTGTGGACGTTCAATCCTCACGTTTTCGACCCACTTGAGTATTGGATCCGGACTCATTTGTGGTATTATGTCTTAAGATGAGCTCAGAAAACGGATGGACGGGGTGGATTTCTCACAAAAATCACGGTGGGCCCCACCTAGGTTCCCAGCGGCAGGAACTTCATGCGAAAAGCTTTCCCATAAATTGGAGCATTTAGTCAGGGGGAGGTATTAGGGTTCGTTTTCTATCCTTTGGGTTTCTAGGGTTGTAGCGTTTCCGATGGCGCAAGGTAGCAGATCGAGCGGCGTTGTGAAGTGGTTTAACGGCCAGAAGGGCTTCGGCTTCATAACGCCAGACGATGGTGGGGAAGATCTGTTCGTCCATCAGTCGTCCATCAAATCCGACGGCTACCGCAGCCTCGCTGAGGGGGAGGCCGTCGAGTTCGAGATCGAGCAGGGCGATGATGGACGGACCAAGGCCGTTGATGTGAGTGGGCCCAACGGATCCTCTCTGCAAGGAGACAGGCGAGGTGGAGGTGGCGGCCGCGGCGATGGGGGCCGGGAAGGTGGGTACGGGTTCGGTGGTGGAGGCGGGTATGGTTTCAACAGCGGTGGCGGGAGGGGTGGACGTGGTGAGAGGAACGGCGGTGGCGGGTACGGTGGTGGTGGTTACGGCGGAGGCGGCGGTGGCGGAGGCGGATCTTGTTATAAATGCGGGGAGCCAGGTCATATGGCGAGGGACTGTTACCAGGGCAGCGGTGGCGATGGGTGGAGTGGCGGCGGCGGCGGTGGGAGGTATGGCGGCGGCGGCGGCGGTGGTAGCGGTGGCGGTGGCGGATCATGTTATAATTGCGGTGAGCCGGGGCATTTTGCTAGGCAGTGCCCTAACAACTTGATGCAGTGAAGTAGGTAAGTTGGTTTTTACTTTTCTTGGTTTTCCATCAGATATTATGAATTGGATCTTGGATTTTGGATTTTTGAGTTGTTGGTAGTGAAAATCCGACCCTCGATAGAGGTGGGCTCTGATTTTTCTTCTTTTCTTTTTCCGTTTATATGCGTTTTTGGGACTTGTATTTGAATGAATCTTGCTTTGATGTGGAGGAAAGGAAAGGTTTGTTTTGCGTAGATATTGAAAAAAAAAAGTGGAGCATTTGGGCAAGGGAGTAGATTAGGTTTACTCGGTGTCACCCGTAGTGGGTGGGGAGCGGATTAGGAACTACCCCCACCAGGACGCCGAGGAGACGGACGGGGTGCGTGGCACCTTGTCATCGGTGTAGAGCAGGTCGGGCCCGCACCGATGCGACAGTGGTGCACTGACAGCCCTGTCACATTGGTGCGGGCCCCACTGCTCTTCACCAATGACGAGGTGTCCACGTACCTCAGTGTCCTGGTGGGGGTAGTACCTAATCCGATCCCCAGTGGGTGTTACTCTTGCCATGGGGCCCACTTTGATGATATGCATTTTTTCCATCCCATTTTAGGATGCGGTCCCAAAAATTAAGCAAATCCCAATATCAGGTGGACCACACTACAGGAAACAGTGGTAATTGAACACCCACCATTAAAAACTACCTAAGGCCAGGCTCTAATGTTTATAAGCAAATCCAAATATCAGGTAGACCACACTACAGGAAATAGTTGTAATTGAACACCCAACATTAAAAAACTACCTAGGGCCGTTCCTAATGTTTATTTGACATCCAACCTGTAGATAAGGTCAAGCATACCTGATAAAGGGAAAATTCAAGATCAGCTTGATTCAAAACTTTTGTGTCTCACAAAAATTTTTCATGGTTAATCACCACTGTTTCTAGTGGTGTGGTCCACCTAAGATTTGGATCTTTTTAAGTTTTGGATCAAGTCCTAAGATGAGCTGGAAAAATGGATGGAGGGCGTGAATACACAACACATTCATCAAGGTGGGGGTCCTACACGGTCAGGGTAACACCTAATCTGCTCTCTTTGGGCAAAGGCATACATTTTTTGTCCCACATGATGAATGGTTAGGACATTCCACATGTGTGCCATAGCAGCACATTTGCCAGCATGCGTAGGAGTACACATGTGGTATTAGCGAGCCGCTTCTCTCGGTGGCTAATAAAAAACTGGGTGGTGTGTGGGTGACAGAGTATGGGATGGGCTGCAAGGCGTCTGCACAAGTAGTTGTCTATAGTTATGTAATCCTTTTGGTGGAGATGTTGGGAAGAGGCCAAATGGTGTCTATAGTTATGGACTCCTTGTGGTGGAGATGTTGGAAAGAGGCCAAATGGCCCACCGATGACATGTTTGAGGACGATAAAAGCCTCCATCAGTCGGCCCGCAATGGCTTTGTCTCATCAAGTGGTGGAGATTGTAGACTAACTTCTTCTCTCGGAGGACGTTACAGCAATGGACAAATGCAATAATCACACTATTGGAGGTGGAATGTACGAGTGCTTGGTTTCAGTGGTTTGGATGGGAGTGTTGTGTTTTGCACAATGTTGTCGAATTGCATATGCGATCATGTGCAATCGCATATGCCTATGTGCATATGCGATTGCACAATCACATATGCAACCACGTTTTTTTTTTTTTGAAAAATAAAAAAATAGGAAAAGTTAGAAAAAAAATGTAAAAAATATAAGAAACTAAGGAGAACTTTCCTAAGTTAACATATAACTAACTTTTCAATTTTAAAATACATTTGAGATAAATAAAATAATTTAAACAATGACTTAACATCAAGTCATCAACATTCAATAATATAGTTAACAAGTAAGAAGTAACAACCATATCAACAAGCTTTTTATTTATTATTGTAGAAAATCAGCAAGCTATCTTCCTTAAAACTTGAGGGTGCTTGAATCTTGATCTTCCAACTTGAGAGAGAGAGAGAGAGAGAGAGAGAGAGAGAGAGAGACTTGGAAGTAGGAAATGTAAGAGAGGGAGAGAGAGAGAGAGACTTGGAAGTAGGAAATGTAAGAGAGGGAGAGAGATTAAGACCACTTGGAAGTTGGAATTAAGAAATGTAAGAGAAAATGAGAGTAAGAGAGTTTTGGGGTGAGAATATTGCAAATGGAGAGAGGATTGGAAGCCTTTTTATAGTAAAAAAGTTGCTTTTTTTTACAATAAATAAATAAATAAATAAAAAATTTAATGTGCAATGGCCAATATGCCATCGCATATGCTGGATGCGATCGCATATTTTCGCATATGCCACATATATGATCGCATATGCGATCTGCATATGGATATGAGCATATGTGGTCGCACATGACAACAATGGTACTGCAACATTGCCGAGGGAGCGAATCGAGATGAGAGATGTTGCCATGAAAATGTGCCAGATCAGCTGGGGGCCACCATAGTTGAGTGAAAGTTAATCTTACCTCAGTAATTACTAACATTTTATGGCTAGCAATGGCTACAGGAAGAATTTGGGCGAAAATCAGATGGTTGAAAATCATGCCTAAGAAGATGAATGTTCATATGTTATTGATATTAAATGATAGGGTGACACATCTTAGGGGTCGTTTGGATGCTTGTAAAGTTTCTAAGTGGGAATCTGATTACAGATAATCAGATTACAGGGTGCGTTTGGATGGGTATTTTGCCTGTAGTCTGATTACAGCTTTTAGTTGTAATCTTAAACATGAGAAAAAAGTCATGTGAAGACTACAGGTAAAGGGATTTCAGGCTGTAAACACGTTACACGAATAATCAGATTACCTGTAATCCGATTACAGCTTAATGATTTGACAGGGATTAGGCCTGGTTTTTGGACAACTGGGGTCTACAGATAGGGTCGAATTCCAGGCCTCTAATCTGCTGAAGTCCAACTTGAATACCCAAACTTGGACCTTGTTGCCAGCAGCTTGGTGGGCCATATGTCTCCTTAAGGAACATAGCCATCGTCTCATAAAAAATTCCTACTCAGAAAGTGAAGTCACCACATGTAGGGCCGTTTGTATACCACCCAATAAGTAACTTTTTAACTTAAATAAGTTCTTTTTTTTAACTTAAGTTAGTTTGGTAATCACAATTATAAAAGTAAATTATGTGATGCAGCTACTCATGGCAGTAGGAAAGCAGTAGGCTTTTTTCCCTTTTTTTTCTCTCCTACTTATCTCTCTCCCTCTCTACCCGTGTGATGGATGGTCTATATCAAAGGAGGCCCCGCATGATAGGTGCTCCACATCAAAGGTGGGGCCCACATGATAGACGGTCTACATCAAAGTTGTGCTGAACATTATGGACGACCCATAACAAGGTGAGTCCACATAATGGATTGTCCGCATGTAAGGTAAGCGGCCCCTAATGATGCCTGCATCCAAAGTGGGCCCTGTGATGGATGACCCATAGTTAAGGTGGGCCCTCACTATTGGACGGTTCATATCAAAGGTGGGCTCCACATGAGGGGCAGTGGATGCTGAAGGTGCCCCACATGATGGATGATCCACATCGAGGTGGGTCCCACATAATGGACAGTCCATATCAAAGGTTAGCCCCTAATCATGAATGATCCACATCCAAGGTGAGCCCACATGATAGATGGTCCTCATCGAAGGTGGGGCCCACACAATGGATGGTCCACATCAAAGGTGGGTTCCATGTGATTGCTGGTGGACAATGAAGGGGAGCCCCACATGATGGATGACCCACATCAATGAGAGCCTCACAAGCATAGCCTATATCAAAGGTTGGCCCCTAATGATAAATGACCTACATCCAAGGCGAGCCCCACATGGTGGGTGGTCCACATCGAAGGTGTGGGCCCACATGATGGGTGGTATGCATCAAAGGTGGGCTCCACATAATTGCCGGTGAACAATGAAGGTGAGCCCCACATGTTGGATGACACACATCAAGGTGGGCTCCACATAATGCATGGTCCATGTGAAAGGTGCTGATGATGAATGACCCACATCCAAGATGGGCCCTGTATTATGTACAACCTACATCGAAGGTGGGGCCCACATGATGGATGGTTCACATCAAAGCCCAAGGTACTCGTGTGATGTTGAAAACCTGAGCTGCCTGCCCTGTCAACTCGTACCCAGCTCGAACTCACTGGGTTTGCTGACTGAGCAGAGCCATGCTCCACTCGGCCGAGTCAAGTCAAGTCAATTAACGAGCTGGTGTAGGGGTGTACGAGTCAAGCACCGAGCAAAGGCAATTCTTGACTCGATGCATGTCCAGCCCTAGGTAATTGAACACCCACCATTAAAAACTACCTAGGGCCGGCCCTAACGTTTATTTTACATCCAACCTGTAGATAAGGTCAAGCATACCTGATGAAGGGAAAGTACAAGATCAGATTGATTCAAACCTTTTGTGGCCCAGAAAAAGTTTTTTTTGTATGGTTAATCACCACTGTTTCCAGTGGTGTGGTCCACCTAAGATTTGTATCTGTGTAAGTTTTGGATCAAGTCCTAAGATGAGCTGGCAAAATGGATGGACTGTGTGGATATACTACACATTTTTCAAGGTGGGCCTTACACGGTCAGGGTAACACCTAATCTGCTCCCTTTGGGCAAAGGGATACATATGTTATCTCACATGATGAATAGTTAGGATGTTCCACGTGTGCTATATCAGCACGTGCTATATCAGCACATGTGCCAGCATGAGTGGGGGTAACACGTGTTATTAGCAAGTCACTTCTCTCCGTGGCTAATAAAAAACTGGGTGGTGTGTGGATGACAGAGTAGGGGATGGGTTAGGAGATAAGAGTAGGGGATGGGTCTGCACAAGTTGTCGTGGAGAAGTTGGAAAGAGGCCAAATGGCTTGACCCATCATTCAGCCCTCAAATGGCTTTTGCCTCATCGAGTGGTGGAGATTGTAGACTTCTCCTCAGCAATGGACAAATTCAATAATCACAATGTTGGAGGTGGAATGTATGAGTGCTTGGTTTGAATGGGAGTGTTGTGTTCTGCAACATTGCCGCCCAGGGAGCGAATTAAGATGCCATGAAAATGTGCGAGATCAGCTGGGGGCCACCATAGTTGAGTTAAGGTTCATCTTACCTATTTTATGGCTAGCAATGGCCATAGGAAGAATTTGGCCAAAAATCAGACGGTTGAAAATCTGAACGGTACAGGCTGTAAACACTTTTACACGTACAATTTTACAGGCATCCAAACGACCCCTTAGAGCCTGGTCGAATTCCAGGCCTCTAATCTGCTGAAGTCCAACTTGAATACCCAATCTTGGACTTTGTTGCCAGCAGCTTGGTGGGCCTTATATCTCCTTAAGAAACATAGCCATATATATATATATATATATATATATATATATATATATATATATATATATATATATATATATATGTTAGCTTGGTAAGCACAATTATAAAAGTAAATTATGTGATGAAGCTACTCATGGCAGTAGTTTTTTTTTTTACTCGTCTCTCTCCCCGTGTGATGGATGGTCCATATCAAAGGAGGCCCCGCATGATAGGTGCTCCACATCAAAGGTGGGGCCCACATGATAGACAGTCCACATCAAAGGTGGGCCGAACATTATGGACGACCCATAACAAGATGAATCCACATAATGGATTGTCTCCATGAAAGGTAAGCGGCCCCTAATGATGCCCGCATCTAAAGTGGGCCCTGAGATGGATGACCCACATTGAAGGTGGGCCCACACTATGGACGGTCCATATCAAAGTTGGGCTTCACATGAGGGGTGGTGGATATTGAAGGTGCCCCCACATGATGGACAACAACATTGAAGGTGGGCCAAACATGATGGATGACCCACATCAAGGTGGGTCCAACAGAATGGACAATCCATATCAAATGTAAGCCCGTAATGATGAATGATCCACATCCAAGGTGAGCCCACATGATGGACGGCCCGTATTTAAGTTGGGGCCCACACAATGGATGGTTCACGTCAAAGGTGGGCTTGGCATGATTGCTGGTGGACAATGAAGAGGGGCCCCACATGATGGATGACCCACATCAATGTCAGCCTCAAAAGCATAGTCCATATCAAAGGTTGGTCTCTAATGATGAATGACCTACATCTAAGGTGAGGCCCGCATGGTGGATGGTCCACATCGTAGGTGGGGCCCACATGATGGGCGGTCCGCATCAAAGGTGTGCTCCACATAATTGCCGGTGAACAATGAAAGTGAGCCCCACATGATGGATGACCCATATCATGGTGGGCTCCACATAATGCATGGTCCATGTGAAAGGTGCTGATGATGAATGGCCCACATCCAAGATGGGCCCTGTATGATGTAAAACCCACGTTGAAGGTGAGGCCCACATGATGGATGGTCCACATCAAAGGTGGGCTCTACATGATGGGTTGATTTAAGTTTGTATAAGTTGCTTTTTCCCAAGGCTTGATTTGTTTCAAAACTTATCAGGTAGGCTTTTGCTTGGGTATATTATAGGCGGGCCTCCTGGTTTGCCTGCCCGAATGTGAGTTGTAAAGTCCTCTTTTTGAATGAATTTTTCTTTAAAAAAAAAATCCCCCAGAAAAAAAAAAAACCCATTCTTTCCCAGCAATGTATCACCTATTTAGAATGTTTGATCCGTGCGGAGATGAGACACACTATGACAATCCCCTTCAAACTAGTGCACTACATCAAATTATAGGCTGTCCAGTGTTTCATTGGATGAGTGAATCAGCCTCTAATCTTGGTAGGGTCCACCTTCTTTCACCAATTGAATGTTCTAGCATACGTTTGGTTTGTGGGGAAGAAATGACTGTACGTGAAAATTCACATACAACCACTGTAAGTGATCATCTCTCTTTTTGAGATGGACCGGACTCAGAAATGTCCAGGATCCGAACTGTTCGCCATAGCCCATCAAAACATCGACTGGGTATATATATACACAAAATGTTCACATGCAACATTAAGTTTCCTGTCACATCACTCGTGTGTAACATCTGTGCCGTACAAAAGGCGGGACGCATCATGAAGATCATACTAGGTGAAATCTATGATGGTCCATTTATCAAACCGACAGCACCGTTGAAACTAATGGACAGCTGATGGTTTGGCTCAGTGTATGTGTGTGGCCCACCTGATAATTGGGTTGCTCCAGTTTTCAATCCTAGTACTCTTCACGATACAGGTCACTGTTTTCACGGCTCGGATGCTCTATTCAAGTGACACATATAGTGGGAAATAAGAATGTTACATATTTTCTAACCTCATCAATGGCGAGTTTTCCATTGGGCCCAACCCAAATGAAGTTAAGATTAAAGACCTATGATTGTATGGCTCGAAGAAAACATGAGCCGCCGATGACTCGTTAGTCAAGATTGGAAAATCTTGCATACTAAATGCCAAGTGATTTTTGTACTTCGTGTGCACTCAAGGTCTATAAATTCTGCGTCTGAGCCTCTGAAATGCACACATCTTCCACTCACCCTCCTCTCCTTCTCTTCAATTCAAGATGAAGTTCTCCTGCTTCCTAGTGTGTGTGATCATGGTGTTGTTGCTGGTGGCCATGTTCCAATCACGACATCGGTGACGTGCAACGCATCATAACTGAGCTCATGTGCGATACTCCGTCAGCATTATATATATATATATATATATATATATATATATATATATATATATATATATATATATATATATATATATATGACATCATCATAATCAATGCAATCATCCAACATGGCATTACACCATAGCAACCTACTTTATTCAAATGAATAGAAAACATGTTGTGATTCACTCACCTGTTGGTAGGTGGTGATTAATTTGATAATTTTGTCACGGCCTGAGTTAGAATCGGTGCTGGATGTACAATCAGTATAATTTATATTTATTCATCATCAGTATAGCCTTAAATTTATTTATTTTTAAATTGTATTTTACTTTATTTAGGTTTAGTCTCCTAATGGACGATCCTGATTCGATTATTGTGGCTCACTTTTTCAAAAAGAATAGCTCTTTTAGTATTTTTTCTGATTGTACGGCCCATTTGACTGATGGATCATCCTATTCTTGGTCACATGTTCCCTAATGATATAATAATAAAGGTGGTTAACTAAATTTTGCAAAGACCTTGTGCTGGAGTACGCAAGAATGATCCAATTGTGAGAATCCAAACCGCACATCCCTACTATTTTTCTTGGCATAGCCCGCCCAAAAGTTTGATTGAGCTAATTTTTGTCACAAAACCAACAACCCATTATTCAAGAGATTGGGTGGATCAGATTTTTCAAAGACTACACAATGGGGCCCACGAGTTCCCAACCAGTGGTCATGTGCTATCCTCACTGTTTGTCTCAGTACGGCCCATTGGAATGTCCTATACGGACCATTTTTGGTCCTTAACCAGAAAACTTACTTATTAAGAGATTAAACAGATTGGATTTCTCAAAAATACCTCCAAATGGGTCCCAAAAGTGGACAACAATCCAATATTGGACTGGTTCAATCATTTGTGTTGTTATTATTACTGTTTCTAGTGGTGTGGGCCACCTAAGACTCGGATTTATCTGATTTTTGAACCCAAGCTATAAAATGATATGATACAACTTGTGGTCAGCTTGGATTTAATGATTTCATCACAATGGGATCCACGAGTGGACCGCTGTCCATGCCCAGAAATTCCAGCTTTATGTTTTTGTTTTTATTTTACTATTAAATTGTTTGAGATGGTGTGGCCCACTCAAACCTCTGTTTAGGTCCAAATTTGGACACAAGTCCTAAAGTGAGATGGAGAAGCAAATGAACGGAGTGGATGTACTAAATACATCAAGGTGGGTCCCACGAATGGGGTCCCCACGTCAGCACTCTCATGGTTCAACGTTAGACATTCTAGCGTATGTGACGCTGGACGTCCAGCAACCCTTACTACTATTATTATTATCATTTAATAAAAGTGGGTGGCCCTTTAGAGATCGGGATCATTCATTTGATCAGTCATCTCTTATGTGGGCCCAATGGCCCTGATCATGAAAAATTATTATTTTACAAATAATACGAAAACAAAACAATGCATTTAATGGTAGTCATCCATTTCATCGTCGGGGCCCACCGAAAACTCGGATTGGCTTGAAATTATTGGCCATGCCTTTTAATAGGTCGTAGAATTCAATGAAGGGGACTGATTTTCTTAATTAAATGTGCTCCAAGCGACATCAATAATGGATCTTAATTTTAACCATTAAATTGCAATGTGGCCCACCTATGGGTCGGATCTATCTAAGATTCTCAGGGATGAATTACCCTCTCATTCTCTCTCTTTTTAAAGAGAGAGTTAGTTGGGATAAGATGAGAAAAATGAAAATTATATTCTTGTCAATGGCAAGCCTTGCTCCTACTCTTTTATTTCCACCAAAAGAGCTTGTCCATGTTTTTTTTCAATTTATTTATTAATGAAAAATTAATTCATTTGACCCCATTTTCTATCATTATAAAAATTTTAAATGACAATAATTTCTAAAGTCATTACACTGGGTATCAGGTGGCAGGGTGTATGTAGGGATGAAAAACGGAAGTTCTTATTTGCTTTCACTAGAGGATTTGGGTTTGGTTCTAATGTAAGAGCGGAGGCAACGGCCCTAGTGGAGGGATTATCCTTATGTGTCAACAGAGGTTTTCCCAAGATCGTTTTGGAAAGCGATTCTAAAACCACGGTTGATATGTTCACCGCAGGCACCCCCTCGAGGTGGAAGATGTGGTACTTGCAAGCCAGTGTGGAGGATTTGGTGAGCTGGCCCAAGTTAGAATAGTGTATGCCCCAAGAGGAGCAAACCAGGTGGCAGATGGGTTGGCTTGGATGGGCAGTGAGGGCCAAGTAAATGTGGATTTCAGTTCGTCGAGAGAGTTGTTGCAAGTGGTCAGGGGGAGGCTTTTCCTGGACCGGGTGGGGTTGGGTACCATTCAGGAGAAAGTGATTCGAAGCGGGGTGTAAAGGGTTGTTTTTGGTGGCCCGCCTTGGGCCTGCCTGTGTGTTTGTCTTCCTGGTTTTCTTGAGTAAAAGTATCCTTCTTCCTTACCAAAAAAAAAAAAAAAAACTCATTTGTCGAGTTGGTTTTTTAATTAACACCTACTTTGCCAAGTCGGTAAAGAGTTGGGGTTTATCAAAGTTCATCCAAACGTAAATAGGAGGTTGCCAAAAACACAGCCCAACGCGCTCTTAAAAGAGTGCATCCAAACAGGCCCTAAGTCTTTTTTTTTTTTCTTCAATTTATGTCGTTCAAAAACTATAATGAAAAATAGAATAAACAAAACTACCATTACTAATGGTTGCCTCTCAACATGCATGGAATATCCACCGGTGATTGAAACGGGTCCCCAAATTATATTGGTTCAACAATCCAACTTTAATGAAATAGGACAGTTGGATATTTTTTACTTTTAATTGTCCAATGAATATCTACCAATATGGTGGCCAGATAATCACATAACCAGAGTTTTTTGGTTCATGATACTTGAAATACGTGTATTCCTTTGGACGCAAATTTCTAAGTAATTTCTAAGTGCCTTCGTATCCTGCATCACACTCTCTCAGATAATCAATTTTCTTCTCTTCACCTTAAATAGGAGTGCTCCTCACAACAAGACCATCAGCTCTAAAAATGGAGATCCCAACCCATCGTGTAACTCTAAGGGCATTTTGCTCATTTCTCCTCCAAGCCATCCTGCTCTCGTGCAACAACTTGCTGCAGTGCGAAGGTGCAGCCACTTTCGGAAATGAGACTGATCGGCTCGCTTTGCTCGCCTTCAAAATTGCAATAACCAACGATCCTCACAATGCCTTGAGCTCATGGAACAATCACACCCTCCATTTTTGCGAGTGGCGTGGAGTCACATGCAGCCGCCGGCATCATCAGAGGGTCAAAATCCTGCACCTCCCAGGGCAGAGCTTGGTGGGGCCCTTGTCTCCCTACATAGGGAACCTCTCCTTCCTTAGGGCAATCAACCTCTCAGACAACTATTTCTATGGCCAAGTCCCCCAAGAGATCGGCCGTTTGTTCCATCTTCAGTATCTTGTTCTCTGGGACAATTCATTCCAATCTGACCCAATGTTTGGAGCTCAAAGTCCTCGATCTATATAAAAACCTGTTCATTGGAGAGATTCCAATTGAATTAGGGCGTCTCTCCAAGCTTGTTAATCTGTATCTTGGCAGTAATGAGCTTACAGGAAGCATCCCACCTTCGCTAGGAAACCTCTCCTCACTCACCATTCTTCAACTATCAGAAAACCACCTCAACAGAACCATACCTTATGGCATTGGCCTTTTGGGAAGCTTGAGATCTTTCCAAGTGAGTGAAAATCAACTCTCAGGTATGATCCCTCCCCAACTCTATAATATCTCTTCGATGGAGAATATTGATGTGGGATCTAACCAGTTAGGTGGAATCATCCTGCCCGACATTAGCCTTTCTTTTCCTAATCTCAAGATGCTTTTTATAGGAGGAAACCAATTCACAGGATCCATACCGGTTTCATTATCCAATGTTTCGGGACTCTTAGAAGTCCAGTTCAGTTTCAACAGTTCTACCGGATCCATGCCAAAGAGTCTAGGAAGCCTCAAGGCTGTCCGCAGGCTCAGTTTCAGAGCTAATCTACTGTCCGGTGATTTGGGTTTCATCTCTTTGATAACCAACTGCACCCGTCTAGAAACATTAGGACTAGACCGTAATCTTTTCGACGGAGTGCTGCCTAACTCCATAGGTAATCTATCAATCGAGCTAAGAAGTCTATACTTAGGATCTAACCAGATATCCGGAAGCATTCCTGTTGGGATTGAGAACCTCGTCAGCCTAAAGGTTTTTAGTTTGCATGAGAACCTTCTGACTGGCACCATTCCTGATGGTATCGGGAAGCTATTTAACTTGGAGGGCTTGGGGCTGTATAGAAACCGGCTTTCAGGTTGGATTCCATCTTCCCTCTGAAACATCACTGGATTGAATCTACTCATGCTGTTTGAGAATGGTTTAGAGGGTAAAATTCCTTCAAGCCTCGGAGAATGTCGATATCTGGAAGGATTGCATCTTTCTCAAAATAAGTTGAATGGTTCCATACCAAAAGAAGTTGTTTCCATCTCCAACACCATGCTTTACCTCAATCTCTCTCATAATTCTTTCACTGGGCCCTTGCAAATGGAAGTAGATGACTCAAAACTGCTAGGAACACTAGACGTTTCAGGGAATCGATTATCAGGCGAAATTCCTAATGCAATAGGAAACTTAGGAGCCTTGGAATACCTTTACATGGATGGAAACTTATTCAAAGGAGGCATTCCTAAGTCATTCAGTGCTTTAGAAAGCATCCGAGCTATTGATCTTTCACAGAACAACTTGTCTGGACAGATTCCGAAATATCTGGAGAAGTTTCCTTCGTTACAATATTTGAATTTGTCTTTCAATGATTTTGAGGGCGAATTACCCAATGAAGGGATCTTCAAGAATGTGAGCGCATTTTCGATCCTTCGAAACAACAAACTCTGTGGGGGCGGTGAGTCGGTGACACGAAATTGCAGCTGCCCCCATGCCCCAAACAATCATCTAAGAGACAAAGCCGGTCTCTTTCTTCCAATGCAAAAATCATTATTATAACTGTGGCTTTGTGCTTGGTTTTGTTGTCTTGTAACGCTGCGGGTCTTTACATGATAAACAAGTTGAGAAAGAAGCCGCCTTCTTCTCCAACAGAGGATCGATGGTTACGAATTTCTTATGCGGATCTCATTAAGGCAACTGATGGTTTCTCTTCAGCTAATTTGATTGGCACAGGAAGTTTCGGTTTTGTGTATAAAGGAATTCTAGATCGGAATCAGACTGTTGTTGCAGTGAAGGTACTCAACCTTCAACAGCAAGAAGCTTCTAAGAGTTTTGCGGTGGAATGCAAAGCCTTGAGAAACATCCGGCATCGGAATCTCATTAAGATCCTAAGTGTTTGCTTGAGCATTGACTTCAAAGGCAATGATTTCAAAGCCCTAGTTCTCAGGTACATGCCGAATGGGAGTCTAGAGAAGTGAATCTACTGACCTTTAAGTTACAGTTGCATCACAGTTGCATCCAAACGAAGAAAGGTTGAGGAATTTGAACCTCTGTCAAAGGCTCCATATAGCCATTAATGTGGCTTCTGCATTGGATTATCTTCACCACCATTGCAAAACACCAATTGTTCATTGCGATCTCAAACCGAATAACATTCTTCGTGACAATGACATGGTCGTTCATGTGGGCGATTTTGGTCTTGCAAAATTCCTATGCGAAGCAATCGATAACAATTCTCAGAATCAAACAAACTCGATTGCAATAAAAGGATCAATTGGCTACGTCGCTCCAGGTAACAAAACTCATTCCTTTATGTATTCATTTCTTCTCAATTTATCAATTACCTATTCGAGGGCTTCTGCATTAGCCTTTATCTTAGAATGAGTGTTACATCAATGGACATGGTGCCACTAAGAAATTGGTGCACTCATATATACCTCCCACATCTTAAGCAACACGTTGATGCTCCCACCTTGCTGGAAAAGAAAAAATGAAATATTCAGCAACCCATTTTAAGGGTTTTGATAGGGTACAGTGCCTTCTTGCCACAGCGTGGCAGGGGCCAGCTTCCACCCCGAGTGTATGCTTAGATTGATCTGAATATTTCATGTATTTATTCCTGTCTTATATATAGAACTTTTGGTCTTATAATCATGCTTAGCTGATGGTTCTAATATTTGAAACTTCGATTTAAATATGAGCTATTAAATATTCATTTTCATACACAATCATTTATCCTGCCGTGGCAGCATGGATAGGATTAAATTCAGATCATGAACCGTTCAGATCATCATTTAAGATGAACTGGAGGTGGAAATCAGCCCCCTATGTTGTACTGTGGTGCATAGTTTGTCAATCAAGATTTGGCTCGGGAGTCGGATGGTCACCAAGTTCAGGTCGATCGACCCAGGTCTTGGTGGGTGGACCATGCGGGTAATAAAATGTTTTTATTTATTTATTTATAAACTAAATTAATAAAATAGAAGATATATAGAAAATAAAAATTAACTAAAAATATAGAAAATTGAAAAATGAAGGGAAAAAGACGTCATTGTAATCCCTTTTCTTCCTTATTCTTCTTCTTGTTGTTTTTATAACAAAGACATACAAAGAAATGCATTGTTAGCAAACCACTTCTCTCTAGCGCTCTCAACAGTTACATGCATTGTTGGCAAACTCTAGCCTGCCGCATGAGTGGATCATTCTACATTTCTACTTGAACTATTGGCAGGAGCTCTCTCTCTCTCAGTCCATTGACAACCCTTCTCTCAGTAGCTTTTTATTCTTTATTTTTTATTTTTGTTAGTCATGCAATGCACCCACTGGTGGGGTTAGTGTGTCTCCTTGGCATTTCGAACCTGAGACCTGCTGTTGAAACGCCTAGGTGTCTCCCAACTGGGCTAGCAGGCGAGACACAGCTATGGGATCCTTTTCAGTAGCTAATAACGGCTTGTTGTGTGGATATGGCAGAGTACCGGGTGGGTGGCGAGGCGTCTACACTTGGAGATGTCTACAGCTATGGGATCCTTTTGTTGGAGATGTTCACTGGAAAACGGCCTACTGATGACATGTTTAAGGATGATATAAGCCTCCATCATTTTGCTGCAATGGCTTTGCCTGGTCGAGTGATGGAGATTGTGGATCAACAGCTTGTCTCAGGAGCAGTGGACAATGACGTCGAAGGTGGAGTGCATAAGTGCTTGGTTTCAGTGATCGAAATGGGAGTATTGTGTTCTGCAGAATCGCCTAGGGAACGAATAAAGATGAGAGATGTTGCCATGAAAATGCATGAAATTAGGGACTTATTTCTTGGTGCTAGAGTCTGCCCTAATGAAAGAAATGAGACCTCGATGTTAGGTGAAGGTCCATCTTACCTTAGTAATTACTGACGTATTATTTTGTCAATTAGTTAAGATAATACTAGTTAAAGATTAGTCGTGATTAAGACACTAATCACAAGATTAATAAGACCTAAAAGATTTCTCTTTTCCTCATTGAGGAGATACCTTCCTTTAAGGAGACTTCCTTGGAGAGATTATGGAACCTCTTATCTTATTATCATAAGAACAGGGGTTCCAAGACTGTAAGATCTCACTCTTCCTCTACAAGGGCATTGTCCTCGTATAAAGAGCCAGCTAAGGGTGTTTGAAACCCTCAATTTTCTTCTTCTTAATAAGATTTTCAGAGTTTTCCCTTTGATTTCTCCGTGCTGAGATGTAAGTAACAGCTTACAGTAGTTTGTGGCAGTGAATCTATCAACCACAGCAAATTAACGAGACCTCCTCTGGTGGTATGACAATTATGTCTGTGTGATTATTCTTTTTTGTAGAGGTGTTTGGTGGATGCATAACAAAATGGAGCTGCCAATTCTTTTTTGTAGAGGTGTTTGGTGGATGCACAACAAAATGGAGCTGCCAATATATAATTCAATCAAGAAGTAATGACCAGATTGTAGTGATTTTTCTAAGAACCCTTGATGGTGAATTAACCTCAGGCTGCATTTACATTATCCATTTCACATCCAATCTGAGAGTACTAAATTAATTTGGAGCCAATTCCCTCAATATGAACGCTAAGGAATGCAATTACAAATTGGTCATTTTCACTTTCTCAGACTAATCATTGCAATTCAATTCAGTGCTGCATCCAAATGCACCCAAAATGATCTAGATCCATTTATTCGATGCTGATCTGTTTCATTAGAAATTATGTTTCTGCAAAATCTGTTGTTTACAACCTGATTCAATAAGCTGAGGAATTAGCAGTTTGGAGAGTAATCATCTTTGCATGATCTATATCCTGCTTTTCTGCCTCTGAATAACAATTCCATTCTTTTCAACTAGCAGTTGAAAACAAGCTGATTATCCATTTGCAGAAGAGCTTGTGGTTGCCAAGCTACACCAGAACGTACCCTTATAGCTGTAAAATGTACAACAGCAGAGGATGTGATTGGAAGTGAGTCGTGCGCAAATGTTCATTTTCAATCCAAGAGGACAGCAGAGCCCCTTTGTTGTGGGCCCCATGGGCCCACATATGGACACCTAGATGCACCAAAGAAACCCTAGAGAGAAGCCTCCAAGGATGTTCTTGAATAGTAGGCCACCCTGGGGAGGGCCCTAGGTGGCGGGAATAGTATTTCCGCTAGCCAGAGATCCACGTTTGACTGGTAGAAATCCTTTTTGACAATTTCTGCCATAAGGGATTTTGGTCAGGCTCTGGGAAGTTTGGTCATTTCGTTAAGTTACTAGTTGGGTGATTAGGAGATTAGGTTAGCTGGAGAAGTCTTATAACTCTACTTTTTCCTGGATTGTAATTAGGTTTGAGTTTTGAATTTTTGAATAAGAAATCACTAACTGTTTGCACTGAGGATTACGACTGTAATTGAAAGTTAAAATCGCAATTATTGTTATTTACAAGCGTTCACAAAAAAGAAATAAAATATTGATATTCACCACTGTTTTCGTCTGACACTGAGTCAAGAGAAACCCCCTTTTTTTCTGCTCAAATCCTTCTCTTGGATTTCACAGGGATTCGTTTGCAGACGACCCAACTGTTCGAATCGCCAGCGTTATGTCAGTGCAACGCTCAAGATACACCACCACCCGGTTTAAATTTGAGAGAGAGGCTCTTCTCCAGCAAATGCCTCTCCATCTCCACTTCGAAGGCTTCTTCTCCAGAAGAATCCCCCTCTTATCTCCCACTACATTGCTTCTTGCTCCTGTTGAGAGAAATACCTTGTTCGAGTCGGAATTGGTTGGGGTGCATATCTGGTGGATTGCATTCTTGCGTTGTTCATCTGGAGATCAGGAAGGTGAGTAACATAGTCCATGTCCATTGGTTTTCTCCACATTGCATGAAGTTCCCTGATGATATGGTTTTCCCATTTGCAAGCTACACTAACAAAGGGCAAGCTGTGGCCCTCGTAGATATGTCTTGCATGTTAGTTTCTCAGCAGTCATCTCTGAACTTACTGCCTATAGAAATATTTTTTGGAACAGTGTATCACTCTCATGAAAGTTTCTTTTTATGCATTTCAGTTTGTGCTCTATATTGTTTGTTAAAATCAGTTGTAAGTTTTGCCTACTGGGATTTCTACAAGTATGTTCCAAAGCACAGACTATAGGCTGCCATTTGTTCCTGTGTTGGATGAGAATAAACGGGCAGATTTCAACAATGTGCATCCCGTTTGTGGTAGCGGTCTGCACTTGTTCGTGGTTGGTAATGGATATCGCCTAGTGTAATGTTGCAAAATCCATATGTAATTGGAAGTAGGGCACGAGTGAATTATGCAGTTGTTCATCGTCTGGATCTACAAATCATGGGACACACATACACGGACTAGAGGAATCTCAATAGGACAGATCCACTACAAAATTTCACAGGTTAAACATAACTTATGCAATCCTCAGAGGGATGCAAATGGATCGAAGGAAGATAGCCAAAATTGTAGGGAAGAACCCTAACAATCCTCAAGCCATCATTATACTTTTTACACCTCTAAACATAGCCTTATATAGGCTTTAATACCAATGAATCCCGTCACCACCATGTGGGTTATGAGTCCGGATCCTTTGTTGGCTTCCAAGCAGGAAAACCCTGCTTGGAGCCTTTTCATTGGTCCACATCATACTACATGATGTTAGTATGATCAGGTTGCACTGAGGCATGACCAGGTTGCAGTGAGAATGTGACAGAGTTGCAGGCTTATGTGATGACGTGTTCCAATAAAAAAGCTCCAAGCAGGGTTTCTCTGCTTGGAGCCAACAGAGGATCTGGATTCAAGGGTTATATGTAAATGGGCCATAACTCATACAAACGGTGTTAGAATTGAGTCCGGATCCTCTGTTGAAACCAAGCAGAGAAACTCTGCTCGTCACTTCTCTGATTGGTCCAGATCAGCCTGACTGTGTCAGAGCTGAGCTGCTCTGACACAGTCGGGATGAGGTGGACGAATCAGAGCAGCGGAAGCAGAGGTTCTCTGCTCGGTTTCAACAAAGGAATCCAGATTCGTTAGAATTGCCTGAATCTTGGGCTCATGTGAAAGCTACTCAATTATTAAACAGGACTGATTTCGTCTCATTCAGACATTGTTTTTGTGCCCCAAAAGTGGCCCTCCATAGAAATAACGGAAATACGAAATAGAAATTTACTAACTAAATTGCCTGATTGGTCCAGCTCAGCACATATCAACAGTTGACTGTATTAAATGCAGCAGTGCTGACATTGTCAGTGCTTAGCTGGACCAATCAGGTGGTTGGCAAACAGGAAAATTCTGTTCACGCCTGAGCATACGATCCGGACTCATTCTCAATAATGAGTCGAGGTGCCGAACTGGATCGTGACTGAGACTAAGTCAACTCATAATCTCATTTGACTCAGACGAGTCTCAATCATTCAGAAATATAGAGTTACACGAAAAAGAATCCATATTTTTCGAAACTGAAGTAAAATTCAGAACTTCAGGAACTACACAGAAAGAAGAGAAGATGAAACCCAACAAACAGATCTTAGCATTTCAAAGAGAAGGGAGAGAAAGAGAGAGTAACAGAGCCATCGACGGTCCGCCAGAAACTGACCCACAAACGGTCATTTCTTGGCGAAGAGACCCCCGAACCCGCCGGCCTTCTTCTTGCTGGGCGGGACAGAAACGACCGTCGTCTTCCCGTTGCGGCCGTTCTTGTCCTCGACCTTCTTCAAGATCGGGTCCGTCTCCAGAAGCTGATCTTCTTTCTGCAATCCTCCCAGAATCCAATCCAGAAGGCCTTTTTCCTCGCTGCTGCTGCCGCTGCTCTTCGCCGCTGTTGCTGCGAATACTCTTCCCGTTGCTGCCGGCCCAAATCCAATCGTCAGAGAAGCCATCCTCTCTCTCTCTCTCTCTCTCTCCCGTAGTTTTTCTATAGTAGTTGAAGGAAATGAGTGGTGGGGAGGAGGTATGAACTTGGTGCAATATACTGTAGGAGTTACTTCGAGCGAATGAGAACCGTTGGATGGAGGATGGGATTGAATCTGGGATTGATCCGAGGGCTGAGATGGTTGAGGGCCACAACGTTTGTAATTGGCGTGTTTGGAGCACGAGCGCTCCACAAGTCTCTTTATCTTCGAGTCGTTTTCCCCTCTGTCGCGACTGAAAACGCAATGTATGTCGCCACCCACTTGCTGAGATGGTTCTGTCCATTTGAACCGTCCTTATTTTTATTGCTACCAGAATAAGGCATTTCTTGTATTAACACTTCATTGATGATCTTAACCTTGAATTTTCAGAGTTGAATTTACGCCATTGAAATTTTAATTTTCATATCTGAATTCATCTACAGATAGTACTTATAACAATCAGCGTTAGTATATTTTATTATTGTTATCCAAATTATATAAGATACACAACATGGACGGTTCGGATCATTGGTTCACATAGCGCGTGGGACCCAGTGGACAGCGACATACGCTGTATCTGTATCGCGACCAAGGCAGTACCCACACCTTATCCCGAGACTAGCAGGATTCTTTAGTATAATATTCCCCACGTCTTCTCGATCCATAAAAAAAAAAAAGAAGCCTAATTTCTTGTAAGGCTAATCTATTTTAGCCCCTACCAGAGAAATTGCGAACTTTTGAGATGAAAATGCCCCTTTGACTACCTGCTGCAGTCTGGATCCTACTTGAGAACTGTGAGTGCCCCTTGAGTACTGTGGGTTCCCCTGAGCATATGAATCTCTTCTAAGCACTATGGGTCCCCCCTAAGCAATATTGTGGATCTCACCTGGGAGATTTGATCTCCCCTAAGCACTCAGATCTCTCCTGGGGGGTTGGATTGGTTGGAAAACCCGCCGTGAAAGCGGGAATCAAATGAGGGCAATCGCACAATGAAAGCAATCAAGGGAAATCAACCCACAAAAAAAACAATATGAATTTTATGTGAAAAAATCCTCGTGGGAAAAAATCCTGACACAACGATTACTATGAATAAGAAGTTACAAGAAAATGAAGAACGCTTACCCATATCTAAGCCCCACAAGAGAAATCCAAGCTAATCACAAACTTTTTTTTCTCATCCTAGAACTCTCTTAATCCCTCTAGGATATCGGATCCCTTTGACAATTACCCTCATCCCGCATTACACCCCTTTAAATAGGAGACAACCAAATTTAGAAACAATTAATGCAAAACATCGCAAATTGACATACGATCGGTTACTCGGTCGGATGCCTGAACAACCTTTGGTTGTCCGACGTCCGTGGGTTCGATCGTCCGAAACCACACAAAAACGTCTACAGAGTTCACTATGCCAAATTTGTCATGGTCGGTCGATCACCCTGATAACCCTGTCCAGATAGATTTTCAGTCGAAAATGCTCCTCTACCCACCTGCTAGACTATGGATCTCCCTGAAAATTGTGGGCTCCCCCAGAGCATATATATGGATCTCTCCTTTGCACTATTGGTCACCCCTAAGCAATGTGGATCTCGCCTGGGAGGTTGGATCTCCCCTGAGCACTGTGGATCCCTCCCGGGTGGTTGGATCCCCTCTGAGCACTATGGATCATTTGAGTTTCAGGTGTGATCCACTGCGCAATAGATAGAGGGAAACTTCTCAAAAGTTTGAAATTTCTCAAATGGGGGTTCAAAAGATGTGCCACACAAGAAATTGGACTTTTTGTTGGATTGGGCAGATTTGGGGCTATTAAACTAAGGAGCCCGAGACTATCTCCCTCTCTCCCTCCCCCAAGTGTACGCGCTGTACTTTTGATGTGACTCAAGTGGGCCCAACAGTTCAGTAATCCAGACCATTGATCTGATGCATTGCACAATGGATGAACAACTGCCCAAAATATCTAAGACTGATGTTTGTTTTCAATTGAATATGGACCGTTGCTATATTTCTCTATTCATCTGTTTATTTGTAGGTCCAAAATTTAGGTTAAGATTTTTCTTGTATAGCGTGCCCCCACCTGAGATGTCAAACGGGCTACTTCTTGGGACAGAAGATCTGAAAGGTGTGTCCAACCTACAGAAATCTCGGATCTTGTACGCGCACTCCATATCGTCATTTGTATTTGCGTGTAGATGGGCCAGGTTCCGCACGCGCACAAGCTCGTGAAGTTTTCCAACGGAGATAAATTTCCTTCTTATGAGGACCTCATCTTCCTCTTTCGAACGTGGATTCGACACGTGGACGCATTTTGTCCACTCAATCCTTCCTGGCGTGAGGAAGCCGAGAAAAGTGAACTTGGTCGAACGTACTTTTTAAATGCATGCTCTCCTCATACGTGGCAATGAGGCAGACGTGTACTAGATCCGAACGGGTCATCGGACGTCACTCGATAATCAACCCGATATGAATACCAGATGGGCCACACGTTTGGCAAACAAATGAACGGTTTAGAGAAACTGAACAGCGGTCCAGATTCTATCTACGAGTCTTGCCCACTTTATGGCGACAGACACGTCATGTATTGGCTATATCCTGTCGATCGACTCCGATCTGTGAGCGAGTACAGCTGCAAAGCGCACCGGTTCGGGCGCGGATTGGGTACTATCCATACCAGGACGGATCTACTAACGGACGGTCAAGTTAGGAGCTCTGTTGGGCCCACCGTGATCTGTATGTTTTATCCAATCCGTCCATCTATTTTTAGAGATCATTTTAGGTTGAAAATCCCGAAAATAGGAAGATAAAAGACTCTAAGTGGGCCACACCACATGAAGCATTAGGGATTTAAAAACTACCATTGAAAACTTCTCTGGGGCCACAGAAGGTTTGGATCACGCTCATATTTATGTTTTCTAGACACGTGTGACACGTTGGCACTTGGGCAGCAACACCCCTTCCCAATCTCACCATCCCACGTCATGTAACTTTCTAGCTTGTAACGTGAACGCAATTGCAACGAACCAACAGGGACCTTTGGTACGATGATCACGAGTCATCACAACCATTCATTTAGTTGGTCACTGGGATGGGACTTTCGTAGCCGTTCTATCTGCAAGCTGAGGACATGACAGTTCGATGAAAGATTTCGAGTTCAGTCATTATGTTTTTTTTATGAAAATAAATTTTTAGTGAAAGAGAGAGTTATCTACAATTCGAGTGGACGTCACAAAAAGATTGACAGCCCAACCTATTGAATTCAGCCATTTAAAGACTCGCCGGCAAGTACGACTTGAAACACATGAATCCGATACACTCATTTCCTGCAAGTGGGACCCATGGTTTGTTGATGCAGAATCAGGGCTGTCAATGGAAAGGACTAGGTCCAACCCAAACAATTCGAAATCTAAGCCCAAGCTTGTTGACTGCCTTAAGCAGAATCTGTGTCCATATTACTCGGAAAACCCCCCATCCACAGCCTGACCAATAATATGAATGGCTTGGATCACTGAACCATGGTTCTATTTCCTATCTTAAAGTAAGCACAATCTCCTGTAACAACAGGGAAGCTTTTCTTGGGCATAGGTGGATGGTACCGTCTAACTTTTTTTTCTTTTTTTGAAAGGTACCACATAACTTTAATTAATTAGTAATGAAAAGAAATAATTAAATCATGGGAGGGAGTCCAAGACCATCCTAGTGGATGTAAAATGACTAAAATGTCTTCGGTCAATCTTTCTAAAGTGGTTTGGTTGAGCATTGCACCCCACCATGATGAACAAATTCCCAGAAAATTACGCGGATTCAATTATCAGGTAAGCCATGCATATGTGGAGTTGGGCATATTTGGGATAAAAGATGAAGGGTAATTTGGTCAATTAAGCCATGCACATCCATCCATCCTTGTCCTTTTGAAAATTCAAAATGGTTCAAAATGGTTTCAAAATGGTGTAGGCCTTCTTGTTGTTGTTGTTGTTTTTGTTTTTGTTTTTTTTGTTTTTTTGTTTTTTTGTTTTTTCGGTTTTTGTTTTTTGTTTTGTCTTTTTGGTTTTTTTTTTAATTTTTTTAATAAAAAATCCCTAACAATTAATTATTCCAGATCTATCAGAAAAGAATTTTTATTTTTTATTTTTAAACATTAGCAGGAATACCCATGATGAAACTATAGAATCTGGTACAGCCAGAAGAGAAAAGCACTAGGGAAGCTATTTTTATTTTATTTTTTATTTTTTATTTATCGTATAATCATAGGGCAGCTTAACATGAAAAAAAAAAAAAGGGTTACATAAGCAGGAACACCAATGTAAAATAAAAAGAAAAAAAGAAAATAAAAAATCCAAGCATACTTATAGCATTTTCAGCTGTCTTACTTTGAGTCCAACTCTTCCTTATAATAACTAGAAACATTACTTTAGTAACTATACCTGCAACGTGAATCTTCATTTAAGAACTGTAACCCATTTCCACATATCAGTGTGTCCCCGCCTCACGATACAATGTCCTAATTTTGTGCATCTCGGCCACAGCATCTCGCATGTCCATTCGTTCCCTCGGCGATTCGGTAGAACAGGCTAACCCGATTTTGATCACTGACACCAAGCACTCATGCATTCTACTCTCGTTGCTTCCCTTTCCACCATTGACGGTAGCTTTAACTACTTCCGAGAACAGCCGTGTATCTATTATCTCCATTATTCGTTCTGGGAATGCTATCTTAGTGAATTGATGAAGGCTTAGACCATCTTTAAACATGTCATCAGTAGGACGCTTTCCTGTGAACATCTCCAATAGAAGGATCCCATAGCTGTACACATCTCCATGCGTCGATGCATTGCCGCCCATACCATATTCTACAATTTACACTTTCTTTTGTTAGTAAAAAAATAATCGCAACCAAACACACCCTTATTAATCAATCATTTAGATGATAAACAAAAAAGGGAAAAAAATATTACTTTCGAAAGAGACAGAAATAGAATATTTTGTCTAAAGAAACACCATATGTGGCCTATATTCTAAGGACGACCCTTTAAATATCATGCATTTTATTGTCTAAAATGGCTAACCTAACCTACAACCAATCAACCAATCAATCATAAGGGTTTAGCTCTTGGATCTGAGGAAGGCTGTGTTTCAATCATCCATGTTATTTATATGAAGGAAAAAATTAAGAAAATCTCATTTTGCTATATTTCAACCCTTCAATCATTTGACTCTTTTCTTTTGAGCATGGATGGTCTTCTAACAAGTGTTTTGCGGACCTTGATAAGAAGTTTAGTTATCCTTCTGTCCTAAAGATTTTCCATCAGTCAACATCAGCTGTCTGCCTCTCCAAATCAAGGGCGTTAGGACATACTGCAACAAACTTCTTTTGCTTGGTAAAGCAATTATACAGAACACAATAATCGTACTGGAAAAGTGAGAAAAAACCCAATTCCAAAACAAGTTTAATGGTGACATCTGCTGTGTCATTAGACCCTTTTTTGCTTTCTTAGTGGAATTTTGTGGTTGTTGTGGTCCTTCATAATCAATGTTTAAATATTTCTCTAATCATTACTTAAATTTATATTCCATGAAACGACATTTCACCTTGTTGGGATTGAAAAGAAAATAATGGCTGTTAAAAAACCAATTGTTATCTTAACACCATAGTCAAATTCTCGTACACAAGAAACAAGGTGATTAATGTGAGATTTTTATGATATTTTCACTTATTATCCAAAAAAAAATCATAAAAATGAAATTAACGAAAATTCATGTTTCAATAGCACTCATGTATAGAGATATTAGGCAATCATCATTAAACAACTACTACAACTTTCTTTTCTTTTCCCACCATCCGGACAGTCACTCAAGGAATGAATGAATAGAAAGAATGGATGGGTAATAATTACCTGGAGCAACATAGCCGATAGTTCCCTTTATCACAGTTGATGTGGTTAGATTTTGAGAAGAATTATCAGTGCCTTCAGAGAGGAGCTTTGCTAATCCAAAATCAGCAACATGGGCAGTCATATCATCATTGAGAAGAATGTTACTTGGTTTCAGATCTCGATGAGCGATCGGTATCTGGCAATCATGATGAAGATAATCCAATGCAGAGGCCACATCGATGGCTACATTTAACCTCTGGAACAAGCTCAAATTTCTCAATTGATGAGGCTCATCTGCTACTGGATGCAACCACTTCTCTAGACTCCCATTGGGCATGTACTCCAAAATTAGAGCCTTGAAATCATTACCATGAAAATCGATACTGGCGCAAGCGGTTATAACCTTAACGAGATTGCGATGCCGGATGTTTCTTAGAGCCCCACATTCGGCCATGAAACTTTTAGAAGCTCCTTGTCTTTGAAGGTTTAGTACTTTCACTGCAACAGTTGTTCCAATCTGATCTAGAATTCCTTTATATACAGAACCATAGCTACCCGCCCCAATTAAATTTGCTGGAGAGAACCCATCTGTTGCTTTAACGAGCGCCCCATAAGAAATGTTCATATTTTGATTCTCCAATGAAGATATAGAAGACGGTTTTCTGGACTTCTTTATACAAATAAAGGTAATCGTGGATCCTGAAATCGCAATTAAGAACAGTACCAAACTACTAATTGAGATTATTATTTTGAGAGAGCGAGACATTCCTTGTTTCTTTGAAGCTTGGCCAGGGCATGCTTCCAACCGCAATAATGGGATCCCTCCACAAAGCTTATTGTTTCCGATGATCGAAATTGCACTTGCATTCTTGAAAATCCCTTGCTTGGGCACAACACCCTCAAAATCATTGTAAGAGAGATTTAGGTACTGCAGAAACTGGAAACCCTCCAGATATTCTGGAATCTCCCCATGGAGGTTATTTCTTGAAAGATCCAGCCTCCTGAGACCTCTCAGGGTATTCAACGATGAAGGAATGGTCCCTTGAAAGAAGTTACCATCCAAGTAAAGGTATTCCAATTTAGTGCAACTGCTTAGTGAGCTAGGAATTTCACCAGAAAATGTGTTCTCCTCAACATTCAACATCTCAAGATTTTTTAAATTGCCGACCTCTGAGGGTAGGGCCCCAGTTAGAATATTTTTGGAAAAATCAAATGACGATAGCGAAGGAATACCAAAAATCTTTTTTGGTATGGTTCCACTAAGGTTATTATGAGAAAGGTCGATCTGTTGCAGACGTTTACAATCTCCAAGACTCGGAGGTATGATTCCTTGTAAACCATTTCCAGACAGAGAAAGTTTGTACACTCGAGTGATGTTGCCGAAGGAATATGGAATTTCACCTGAAAGTCTATTGCTATAGAAGTAAACTTCTTCCAATTTGTCAAGCTTCCCAATTCCAGTAGGAATATTGCCTGTGAAGAGGTTTTCTTCCATAGTGAGCACAGTTAGGTTGATGAGATTCTCAATGCCTATTGGGATGGTTCCAAATATCTGGTTGGTTCCTAACCATAATTCACGCAGGTGCGTCGAAAGGTTAGCCATGGAATTGGGTAATACACCACTGAGATGATTTTCACCTAGAAGTAGACCTTCTAGGTTAGTGCAGTTGGTCAGTGAAGTGAGGACACTTAAATCGTCAGGCAGCTTCCCTACTTCCAAGCTGATTAGCACCTAAACCTAACCAACGGAGGTTTTCCAGGCTTCCCAAATTCCCAGGCACTGATCCGCTAAAACCATTGTCAGTGAAATCAAGATATTCAAGTTTAGAAGCATTAGGTAATGACACCGGTATAGGACCCGTAAACCGATTTCCTCCAAACAAAAGCCTTCGGATATTAGGAAAATTGAGGCCGACGTGGGGCGGAAGGGTTCCCTGCAACCCAATACTATTCATGCCGAAACCGATGAGGGAAGAGAGATTGTAAAGAGAGGGAGGAACCATACCGGAAAATTCATTTTCGCCAAGGGCAAGGTTTTGTATGCTTACCATTCGGCCTAGGTCGTGTGGAATGCTTCCTTGTAAGTTATTTTCTGAAATGAAGAGATTTTCAAGAGATGAAAGGTTTCCAAGTGAAGGCGGCACTCTTCCCATGAGACTGTTGACATTAAGGTACAAATGGACAAGCTTCGACAAAGAGCCTATATGGGCTGGAATTTCGCCGATGAGATTGTTGTTAGCCAAACTGATGGCTTTCAGCTCCGAAGAGTAGGTCAGATTGGATGGAATTTCCCCTCCCAACAAATTATGGCTGAGGTTGAGATACTGAAGCCTTGGCAAGCCACCTATTTCTTTGGGGAGTTCACCCTGGAAGCTGTTGCTTGACAGGTCGATTCTCTGTAGGAAGGAGAGGTTCCCTATGTGGGGAGATATCGAGCCCATCAAGCGGCGGTCCACCAGGTTTAAGGCCGTGACCCTTTGATGATGCCGGCGACTGCATGTGACTCCTTCCCATTGGCAGAAGTGGATAGAATCGTTCCATGAGCTCAAGATGGTGACCGGAGAATTTCGGGCGATCTGATCCTTGAAGGCAATCAAAGCAAGACGGTCTGTTTCGTTTCCCAGACGGCCTGCCAAGGCCGCGCCCGAGCATAGGAAGTTCATGCACAGGAGATCAAGAATGTAAAGGAAGAAAAATGAACATATTGGTCTTGTCTGAGTCATGTGTGGAAGCTAAGTTGCAAACCAAAGAATACAACTTTAGAGAAAGCAGAATGCCCCTTCATCCATTGATAAAGGAGAAGGTGACAGAAGAATGAAGGCTTTCTCAGGATATGTTCGCAATTTTGACTATTTTGCCGACTTTAGCCGACGTGAAGTGGTCCAATAATTATTAGGTAGATGGATATTTTCCGATAGTATATAAGACCTTATGCTTTATTCATCATCACCACGTCATCTGCACGTAGAATATCTTCTCAGAGATGGGCATGTTTTATTTTTCAATTAAAATGATACATAGTTGTAAATGGTTCATAATTATTCACTTTTATTATTGTGTGGTAACATCACTTACATTTGGCTGTATCAATGATTTTGTTGCATTATTTATTTAAAAAAAAAAAAACTAATTTTATAATATAAAATTGTAATTATTATGTTTACTTTACCTCCTTCCTTTGCAAGTATGATTGATTGTCAATTAATAAGCCATAATTCATTTTTAAACAAACACTTTAAATTAGAAAATGGAATATATAAACATATGAATAGACCTAACATGAACACCACCCTGTGACATATCCTGTGAAGAGGTGGAACTTACAGGCCACAGCTCAGCAAGCTCCACCATATGCTCTCCTCTCGATCGAAATGCTTTTCCAGGATTTTGAGCTCTTTTATTTTTTATTTTTTTATTTTTTTCCTTTCTAAGGAGATGGTGTGCCAGTGCTCCTTTGAAAATTTAGTGCTTGTTTGATTGCAGGTAAATGGAGAGATGCACACAAGCCGAGCTAGCTCGAAAAGCTTGCTCGGCTTGGCTCGTATTAGCTTGGCTTGGCTTGTATGATAATTTAATTGGCACAGTTGGGACGGGTGTGATCAAGCACCGTCTCTCTTACGGGGATGGGATAACTATTTCGAATCTCGGAACTATTGGAACTCCTCAACCGATCTTCTTCGAGTCCACGAGGGGATATTTCGAATCCACGAGACTTTCTCTTCAAATCCATGAAGAACAACTCAAATCCACAAGCTAAAACCGAGATAAACTCAGAATTTTATTAAAAATATTGAATAATGCCTAAAAACGAAACCAAAGCAACCTTAAATACGTCCTCATACCTTAATCTATCCAACCTTGTGTCCTAATTGCAATAGAAAAGAAAATCAAAATAAAATAGAATAACATTGTTCAAAATAGAAAACTCATGCAGGACTCAGCGCACTGTACAACCGGTCGGTCATGGGCCACGATTGGTCAGAGTTAGGTGGCAACTAGTCGGCGACCGATCGGTTGGCGGCCAAAACAATCCAGTATATTGGAATGGGTTCTGGAGTTAATTTGGCCAGTTTGCGGACTGATCTTGGATGGTAGACGACCGGTCAACAGGTCATGTTAGTCATCAAATTCGCTAAATCTTGGCCCTTTCTTTGGGGTCTTCCTTGGGGTCTTCTGGGCTCACTCTTGGGTCCTTCTCTTGACTCTATGCCTTCTTCGATCAGGGTGTCGCCACGTTACATTAGTTGCCCCCTCTTGAAAAAAACTTAACATTAAGTTTCGCTTTCTCCCTTGAAGCTCTGCTGCCTTGATGCGTAAGACAAGGAGAGACTGTCCCTCTCCCTTAGTTATTTGGCGGCCTTCGCACAAGGTTGCTGGAGCGAGGATGATTTTCCTCCCGTCCTCGCGAATGTGATGACGTTGTCCTAAACACGATGTACGACATCTCAATCATATTGCCATAGGCGCCCAAGTATCATGTGACAAGCATCCATGTCAATTACATCACAACATATATACTCGATCCTTATTAGCCTTGCCGATCGAAAAGTAGACAAGGCATTGTTCCGTAACTGTCATCATACATCCTTTTCGAATCCAATCTATATCGTAGGGTGAAGGATGCGGTGTAGTCTTGAGCTTCAATTTGTCCACTATCTCTTGAGATACGATGTTCTTGTAGCTACCACCGTCAATAATCATATCACACACTTTTCCATCCACTATACACCTCGTGCAGAAAAGGTTGTGGCGTTGTGGATGGACTTGTGGTTCAGGCGTACTTGTGTTACCTTGTACAACCAAGGATAAACCCTGATCTCCTGAAAGCCATTCAGTTCCTTCATCATCTTCTTCAACATGCTTAGCATCAACGATATTTTCTGGTTCAGCTTGTACATCTTCCGTGGTGATAATTACATTAGCCGAGGGCCGTCGATGGCATACGTTTGATCGGTGGCCTGACTGCCACATTTGAAACAATGATCAGGCCTTGGTCGGCTGTAGGGATTTAAAATTTTACTTGGACCGGGCACAATTGATGAACGTTACGGCCTTGCTAGACCACTTCCTTGTGTAGCTTGGCAGCCAACATGGGGCTAAACATGATCAACTACAGGTTCTTTTCCCTTGGATAGGGATGAATCTTGAGTGGGGTTTTTTGTGGGAACAATAGGAAAAGGATTAACATGTGCAATGATCCTCGCTAACTGCGTCTCAATCCAAGTGGCGATCTGAAAAGCTTCCTCCATAGTCCAGACCAATCGTAACTGAACTTAGTCTTGAATTGTGGGCCTTAAACCATCGATGAATCTTGTGGTTTTTTGGGCTTCCGTCTCTAACAACTCTTTGCAAGTTGTAAGGCGATAAAATTCAGACAAGTAATCAGCAATAGATCGACTTCCTTGCTTACAATTTGATATTGATGAAACAACACTTTCTCATAATCACTAGGAAAGAATCGAGATTTCAACAAGTGCTTCATTTGAGGCCACGAACGGATTGGAAGTTTGCTCTTACAAGTATGGTAAATCTGTAGTTGTTACCACCAGGCTTAAGTACCCAATTTTAACTTGTATGTTGGAACACCCATGTAGTCGAAGTATCTTTCAACTTTGGCTAACTAATCGAGAAAATCCTCGATATTGAGTGCTTCATTAAAGTTGGGTAATTCGCTCTTACCTCGAAATCCTCTATCAGCCCAATCAACACGCATATCTTTGTCGATGGGATGTCGGAACACCAAACCTTCTACTTCATCATCGATGGATCTGATGTCTTCTTCTATAACAAGCTGACGGTTGGCTACTGGCCGACGATGCTTGGTGAACAATGTCATTGTGTGGTATAACTATCGTAGGGGGAACGTCATTAACATGTTAGCGTGGTGTGAGAGTTGCGGTGAGGTAGTCAAACGAAGCTTGCAGCTATCGTCGAGACTCCATGAACTCTTTCGATGTCAGGGGCTGTTCCCCGGAATTACCATCGACATGGTTGTTATCGTTGGTTGCACTAGAAGCCATCATTGAGGAAGAACCTCTCTCTTATACCAACTTGGCATAGCCGGGGAGGGTGAGATTGAGCACCGTCTCTCTCACGAGGATAACTATTTCAAATCTCGAAACTATCGGGACTCCTTAACCAATCTTTCTCGAATCTATGAGGGGATATCTTGAATTCACAAGACCTTCTCTTCGAATCTATGAAGAACAACTCGAATCTACAAGTCAAAACGGAGATAACATCAAAATTTTATTAAAAATATTGAATAATGCCTAAAAATGAAACCAAAGCAACCTTAAATACTTCTTCAAACCCTAATTTATGCACCATAGGTGTCTTAATTGTAATAGGAAAGAAAATCAAACTAAAACGAAATAAAATTGTTCAAAATAGAAAACTCGTGCACGGCTCTACCGCCGAACTTCTGGTCAGTCGTGGGCCATGATCGGTCGGAATTGGATGGCGATTAGTCGGCGACCGGTTCGCGGCTAAAATAGTCCAGCGCATTGGACTGGATTCTGGAGTTAATTCGGCCGGTCTACGGACTGATACTGGATGGTGGACGATCGATTGTCAGGTTGTGTTGGTCATCAAATTAGCTAAATCTTGGCCCTTTCTTTGGGGTCTTCCTTGGGTTCTTCTAGGCCCACTCTTGGGTCCTTCTCTTAATTCTATGCCTTCTTCTATCAGGGGGTCTCCTTACTACATCATCGATCCAAGCCAAGCTCGTGTTTAATAAGCTCATTAGAAACGAGCCAAGCTCAAGAATGGGGAAGCATTGCTCGACTCGGCTCGATCGATTAAAGCTCGGCTCACTTGAGCTCGAAATAACATTATATATAATATTATATTGTATTATAAAAAAAATCCTTAGTAACCCAACCACACTTGTCCATCCCTTTCTATCCTTACCCAATCCACTATGCCTCTCTTTCCGCCCTCTCATTTCAAATCTCTCTCTCTCTCTCTCTCTCTCTCTCTCTCTCTCTCTCCGTCCCCGGCCCCTGCCAGCTGCCGCACGGATGTTGCACATTGATCCTCTCATTTCATACCCTCCAACTCTCTCTATCTCCCCAACCCTTACTGCATAGCCCGCACCCAAGCGACCCTACCCGACTTAGCCACATGACTTGCACCCACCCTGTCACCCAGGAACATTCTTCTTACTTCTCTCTCAGGTAAGGTTTTCTTAAATTTTTAATAAATTGTATTTAAAATAGAAAAACCCCAAAATGGGGTTGGGTTGGGTTAGTTATTAGAGCTGGATTAGATCGAGTTGGGGGCCTGACAAAGACATAGCTTCTAGAAAAAAGAAGAAGAAGAAGAAGAAGAAGAAGAAGACAAAGCTAGGCTTAACTCGATTCGGCTCGATAGAGCTCGATCGACTCGGCTCGAACAAAGCTCTCTCGGCTCGTACAACAAGCCAAGCTTGAGCTACTGTTTTGAGCTCGAAGCTCAAGCTGATGTGATCATTGATCAAGCCAAGCTCAAGTAGGGTAGAGCTCGGCTTGTGTGAAGTTCTAAGTAAATGATGGCAAACAACGGTAAATAGTAGTAAAAGCACAATGATGATTTTTACCAACAGCTTGAAAAGAGATGAAATTTCACCTTGAAAACTTTGTAATTTTAAACAATGTTTCAAAATATAACTTTGTGGGCCCCACTTTAATGTCTTAGCTATATCCATGCCATCCATTCATCCTTCCAAATCATTTTAGGTCATGAGCCAAAAAATGAGGTAGATCCAAAGATTAAGCGGATCACATCAGAGATGACACTAGGTTCAATGGTAGACATAATTATTCTCATTGTGGGCCACTTGAACTTTGAATCTGGCTCAATTTTTGGCTCGTGCCCTAAAATGATTTGAAAAAATGAATGAACGGCGTGGATCATATAACAGATACATGTGGAGCCCACAGGATTCTGCTACATATATAGCATGGTACCCAATATGAGAAAATCCAAGACCATGTATTGGAACTGATGCATAGCTCAGATCTCACACACGTGCCATATTGTTACAGAAGCAAAACCCTTGATTACTCAACTGCAGAGGAAAGGGGTCTTATAGGGTGGCTGCCATAGCCGACAATGATAAAATGTATTAAGGGGAGGTTCTGCAGGCAAGACTATTCCCTGAATGCTTGCCTAATCTAATCCGTAGTTTTCTGCCCAACACCTCGCGGTTGAGACCCCACACCAACGTCGGTCCAAATACACACACACAGTAATGCTCGCCTGTGCGCCTTTTTAGGTGAAAACTTGTGTGCACTTTTGCACATGTGTCATGGGCACAAAATCGGAATAGTCCACATGGTGCTGCACTAATGAAATCTAGATGGTCCACTAGATGAGTTACTTCAAGAAACCCCAAGATTAACTTTTTAGTTTGATTAAAAAGCCTGATGGGCCAAAGCTAAGTAAGAGGCAAATCAAAAGCCTGGGGGTTTTCACTTTGCTATGACCCACTCAATTTTTAGATCAGTCTGAAAAGTTAGCTAAGGGGTTTCGATTTTTAGATACAAGCTAAAAAGTTAGCTAAGGGGTTTCATGAGACGACTCATTTAGTGGATTATGTGAATTTTGTGCCCAAATTACTTGTTAGAAAAGTTCTCACAAAGTTCTGTGAGAACCGGCTTGCACGCATGAGTAGGGCTGCACATCTGCCCGGTTAACCCGCCCGACCTGCCAAGCCCGACCCGGTAAAAACCTGATCCGTCCCGACCCGGTTGAGAAAACGGTCTGGTCCTGGGTAGATGCAGATGGACCGTTTTTAATTTAGGTACGGTTTAGGGTACATGCCAAACCCGCCCGACCCGACCCGTACCCCGACCCGTCTATACCTGACCCGTTCTGCCCGACTCGAGCCGCTCCGTTTATACTAGTTTATTGCTTTAATGAATATCTGTATGACATTATCAATAGGTTGAATGGTCAATAAACATTAGGGTGGACTCTAATCTTTTAATAGAGGGAGTTTAATGACCACTAATTTTTGTGGTGTGGTCTACCTCAAGCTTTAATCTGCTTCCTTTTTGGGACCATGTACTATAATAATATGAAAACATAGATGGACGGCATGGATCATGGTCGGGGTCTCACCCACATGGATGGTTCTGGGGTCTTACAGACTCTCACCCAACCTGCGCTCATCTCACACTTACATGGAATTGATTAGGTGACATCGGAGATCCACCAAGGTGGGTGGCCCCTGACTATGTGTCTTAAATCCACACCGTTCAACTATTTTGAAAGATTATTTTATGATATGAAACAAAAAATGAAGCTGACTCAAATCTTAGGTGGACCACACCATAGAAACATAGTCCTAACCCGACCAGACCCGATTTAGCATATAGGGTAGGGTAGGGTAGGGTTAGGGTTGACCCTTTTATAAGTAGGGTAGGGTTAGGGTTGGGTCAGCCCAACCCGGTCACAACTCGGACCGAAACTCGAACTTTTAAAGTATATTTAGGTTCGGTCCAGGGTTGTTCCCAACCTGACCCTAACCCGACCCATGTGTAGGCCTATGCATGAGAGCATTTTTGTGTGTGTATAGGCACTCCGAAGACCAACCGGCCGTTGGATTATATATGTTGTCCAACTCGCATATGATTACTTTTAATAAATGCCCCGGAGAAGGAAAAGGAGTCTCCGCTTGGGTGGACCCTACCATGATGTTTATGAGAACTCCACCCCAACTATCATATGTCCATCACCCTATGTTAGGCCCTGGATAGAAAAAAAATAAAAATAAAAATAAAAATAAAAATAAAATCAACCTTATTTAATTGATATAGACTACACAATTTAAAATGTTGCTAAGGACAAAGCTCACCCTCCTAATTATTTCCTTTGGTATTACTAAGGACAAAGCTCACCCTCCTAACTATTTCCTTTGGTATGGTCCACGTGAATTGCCGACGACCCTAATTTTTTGGCCCCAAGACTATTCTTTAGCGTGGCATCTAATGGCTAGAGTGGTTTCCATTTTTAAGACTCATTTAAATTATAGGTCCGTCAGATTTTTTGAATCTAGGCCCAAAATGGGATTACACGTCTAATGGCTGTTATAGATCTCACATACATCATCGTTGGAATTGTCACGCCCCGAAATCTGGACACAGAGTGTGCACCCTCAGGCCCAGGTTATGGGGTATGACTCGTGCATCAAAAGCACTTAATTCAAAGTCAAACTGTTATAGAGGCATGGGATCATATATGTACTAAGTTCAAATTATCATTTGACAACAATTAAATAAAAATACAATCCATACACAATGGTTCACCCATTTAGGATTTATTAATAATGTCATCAAACGAAAATAAAATAGAAAAGTGATAGAAATAATCTAAATGTCTTGATTCGTAGCCGCCACTTCTTCTTTTGTCAAGATACTTGGTGGTTCCTCCACTTGTTCAGGTTCTTGCTCATGTATATCATATGTGCCATCTGTATATATTTACTTCCGTCAGCGGAGAAGTCCAATGAGTAAACCCATCATGGTTCACACCCATTCCAATAAGTAGTACATCCTAATACAACCTTACAATTAAATTTACACTATGGATGCAATAATGTTATGCAAGATGATATGATGCATCAAGTGGGCATTACTCAGTCTTCCACTTGCTTCGATTGGATCCCATCAATCGGCTCCCCCTTCCTTATAGGGCGGACTTCCACATATTAGTGGGCTTCCAGGATGGTCCATGGGTAACCGGGTACTTAAGTACCTACCGGTCTTCCAGAGCGATGCTCCAGGATAACAATGTATGAATGTATGAAGCGTATGGCATGTTGTATTCAGTAATCATCTCCCTATTGAGAGGCAACAGATAATTCATTCATCTCTCCTTTTGAGAGGCACATATATATTAATCGATCATCCCTCCTTTTGAGAGGCACATATCATTCCTATCATCTCTCATTTTGAAGGGCACATACATATTATTTGTCATTTCTTTCATTCAACATGTATTAAAATGCATTGGCATATATGCATAATACCATCATAATCAACACAAATTACCCCAAGTATAGCATCACACCACAACGACCTACTTTATTCAAATGAATAGGAAACATGTTGGGATTTACTCACCTGAAGTAATGATTTGATAAGCTCTATAATTTGACGTAATCTTCAACGTGGCTTAACTCAGTTGGATATAATGCGAATCGGTGCGACTTAAACAAGTTCCATCAAGACTTATTGATATTTTAATATGAGAAATACATACTGACCTATCAACCCTTGATCTAGGGTTATTATGTTCCTGGATCAAAAGACAACTAGTTGATTAACTATACTTAGTGAGTCAACTCACTGAGTCATATAAAGGAAATGACACCAATGTTCTATTTAAGAATCGAAAGGGTTAAAAGAAGAACTTATCTGATAAATGGGAACTACAGAACTTGGGATTCTTTGGATTAGCGCGTTGAGTTGCCGAGTCAACTTGGTGCATCTTACTTCCGTTCCTTCTCTTCTTCTTCTCTTTATTGATTTTTATCTTTCCATACGGTTCAGCAACCAAACATTGAAGGCCAATTGCACAGTGCATCATCGGCCTTCTCTCTCTCTCTCTCTCTCTCTCTCTCTCTCTCTCTCTATCTATCTATCTATCTATCTATCTATTTATAACCACTTTCTCTGTTTCTTAACTCTCTAAAAGCCTGTTCGAACACTCCTACGATCTCATACAGATACTTTTAAAATGCCTCATACCGATGCTTTTAGAATGATTCCAGCATAATATACATAACAGGAAAGAAGCGTCGTGTGGTGGTGCGTATTGCTGATTTCTACACGCTAGTTAGTGTCTGGTTTGATACTTTAGTGTAAGCTTGGACGGAGAAGATGAGGACCCATCAATGATGATCTTGGAACTAAGGTGCTTCCTTTTGATCCGAGGCCATTGGGCGGTCTAGATAATATACACGGCCAGCATGTTTTGAAGATCAGATTAGTGATTTTGAATCTATTGAAAGTTGCACACTTACAGAGGAGTGTAAACGGAATGGAGACGATGTGATTGGCCGACAAATGGTCTTAACGTTGGGAGGAGGAATACCATTGTATGAAGAGGATATCTAATGGTTTGAACGAATGAGATACACTGAAGGTGGCCTCACGTGGATGGCCTATTGCGACGAGATACAAAGACGATTAGGTTTTCGGCCTTGGAAGATGACGAGTTTTTATAAACTGAAATTGGTGCAGGAAAATCTTGAATTTTGATTGGATTTTGGTTTTAAAATGACGTGTGCCATTGGATGAGGCGAAGAGTTTATAGATTGTAGAATGAGATTAGATCCCAGGTGGTTTGGTGCGGTTACAGTGCTCGCAAAGAACGGAAAGGAAAACTCCATTCCACATCGAACTTCCGAATGTTGGGGGATTATGTGGGGTCCACTGCAGGAGGCTGAGATGAAATCTAATCCGTCCAAAAGATTTGTTAGGTCCGATAAGGTCATGGGCTGAAAAACGGGTGGGTCCAAAACTTGTGTGGGTGGTATAACAAGAAATAATGGTGGAGAGATGCCTACCGTTGAATTCTCTCTGGGAAGTTTGTTATGATTTGGATAGATTGAGATCAGATGAATAACTGAGGAGCAGTTAGGATAAGGATAAGAGGTGGTTGAAATTTTGGAATGAGACAGATATGATTTAGATATCAAGGTTTGAACAATTCTTGTTGATGGCTTGCATAAAGTTTTTAGGCGGCCTGACGGTTAGGATTTCTTCATTAAACTTCCCAAAGTTTGTAAATTGAAGTGGAATGGATGGACATCGTGTGGACAGATTGCTGGACTGTTTTGCTCATGTACGGTCTGGATTGATGAAAGGTTGGACTAGAGGACTTTATAAGAGAGGCTAGATGTTTTGACGTCTGATGGATCTTGCACAGCTGGATTCAATTGAATGAGTGGTTGGACGGTCCAGATTAAGGGTTTAGATGGTCTTGATGTGTTGAGGAAATAATTGACAAGTTAGATTAAGGACGGTTCAGATGGCTATAGTCTATTGTTAGGTATGGAGGGCAAGAGACAGATGTTTGGTTCTGATTGAGTGGTGGCTGTTAGACGTCACCGCCAAAACTAAACACCTATATGCCTTCATGGGAACGTGGATTGTTAAATGTCTAACATGATTTGTGTTATATATATATATATATATATATATATATATATATATATATATATATATATATATATATTTTCTTAAGTGGTGTGAGTTTAGGCAAGTGTGAACACACACGTGCTACACCAACACTTGTGTGGCATGCATGTGTGTCACATGTGCATAGGGTCAACATATGTACATTGTGTGTGTGTGATATGTTATGAATGGGTGTTGTAATGCATGCATGTACGTATACATGGTTGGATATGATGAATGCATGGTTTGAGTGGATTGATTGGTTACATGATGGATGTGATGGTTTGGTTTAATGCAAGGACAAATTCATTAGTTGATGATGGTAAATAAGATTTGAATGGTCTAGATTTAGTGAATGGGTTGGCTAGTGGGCCCCATAGTACCATGCATGGTACATTGAGATAATTGAACTCCCTCACCTCTTTCTTTTCCTAAAAGTAATAAAACTAAACACGGTAAAATGGGTTTTGTTGGACTTTCACACCCACTTGTAAAGGAAGCTAATTGGGTTTTACATGCGGCTCCACATGGGTTAAGTTAGGCCCAGTGGACCGATAGGATTATAAGAAATCAGAAAAGTTACTAAATGGACCGTTGAATAGGAGATCGGATGTGAGGATAGGTGAGTACATATATGTTGTATGATGAATAGTTGGATTGGTTCGAAAATGGAATTCAAGTGTCCTAACGATTACTTTAATAGTTAGAGAGGTCCTTGTACGGTTGGAATTGCGAATGAATTAACTAGTTATGAGATATGGGGTGACGTATGTAACGTTGAATGTACATATGCATGTAGGTTCTCTCTTCTTTCATAATTACAAGTTTGCCATCAAAATACGAATTTAACTTGTAGCCCTTAAAACTTGTTCAATTGTGATCTGATGTAATAGGAAATCCCATAATTTTGTCAGGAAGGATGTGAGAATCATTCGATAATTTGGATTGATTTTAGGGTGGTCCAGTTGGCGGATCTAAGCATGATGTAAGATTAGATGATAATCGAGTGGAACTACTAAAGTATATAATGGTTCATTTTTTTTTTAAAAATGAACAGTTGAATTACTTTATCTATGAGTGAAAAACACTCCATATGGTTTAGATTCATACTAGACTAGAGATGGACGATTAAAATCGATCAATCTATATATGTAGAGTTGAATAAATTCTACTAGCACTCAAAATTTCATGTTGCTACAGGAACACTTAAAAAATTAATGTTGCCCTTACATCTAGTGCATATTCTCAAGGAATGGCTATTTATTCCTAAAAAGGAGTTCTTTAGTCCAACCAACTGGGCCATAGGCTATAGTACATCCATATGGAAACTTTCAAAGTATTACGCGCCTATGAAATCCAGCCCTTCCAACAAGTTGGCCCCATCATAAGGATCACTTAGTACAATGTTAAGTCCTATGTTTACATTAACTAGGCCACACCATGTAAAACAACATCTAGACATTAGTAAATAATAAAACAAAAGTATGGTCTACATAATGAATGCTTATTACTTAGTTTTTTGAAAAGGTGATAATCATGATAAGGTTCACCTATTACATGGGTTGGATGTAGCACATACATGAAAGGTTGGAAATTATCTCAACTTGAACCTTAAGTTATACTCCATCCAGTTAGACCTGAGACTTTCTCACTTTTCCGGGACACACGAATAGCCTGGAAGCCTTTCCCAAGAACTTCAAGAGAGAGGAAGCTACTTACGGCCCACTGTGATGCTTCTGAGAAATCCACCCAGGCCATCCATTTTGGCAGGCCATGTCAGGACATAGCCCCAATATATATAGAGACACACATAAAAGTAGCTCTTAAGTCCAACCATTTACTATAAATTACAGTCCACCCATCGGATGACTTCTAACATGTGGTGTCTGTCCAACATCCAAGCCGTCTAAGGACCGTCTTCTGAAATATTCAGCCACATCCACTTTACAATTGAGCCACGCTTGTAATTTTCTACTTATCAATGGCTAGAAATTGTTTCATGTGTTGTGGTCTACCTAATGAGCAGATGGGGCTGATATTTTAACTATGTGATCCTCATTCATGGGCCAACCTATTAGAGGGGTTGAATGTTACATGCTTTTAACTGGTTGGAAGTTATCTGCTGGGTGGACCATAACCTTAGGTCCAACCGGTTGGACTTGAGTCTCTTATATATATATATATATATATATATATATATATATATATATATATATATATATATATATATATATATGTTGAAGTTCAATCAGCCAATAACGTCCAACCTTCCATTTGTTTATAACATTTTTTTTTTTTTTTCTATTTCGTGTGGCAACTTAATAAGTAATATGCTGACTTTTGGACTAGGCTACCTTCATGGTGGGGCCAACTTAATGAAGGGTTGGATGTCACATCACTTAATAGCTTGGTAGTTATCGTCTAGGTGCACTATCTTGTGGTCCAACGGTGCAAGTTGCGGTCCGCTTAGTGGATATCTCCCAACCTATTCAGTGCATACAAAATCCGTATATAGCTTTTAATAGGTTGGTCCTACCAGGAGGATCACTCAATGGAGAAAACAGCTCAATCTAGTAATAAGGAGAGCGATGGTACCGTGGAAAACAATACCTACCCATTGATGAGTAACAAAAATGCAAGTGTGGACCTTTTAATGAGTGGATGTGGTTGATTTTTGCACAAGATGAACCATATGGTGAGATTGACCTAACATCAAAAGGCTGAAAGTCATCCACTTTGTGGACCGTAACAACCTTACGACGAACAAAGGGGTGCATAGCTTGGGTGGCCCCACAGTGACAAGTTTCTGAATCCACTATGGTCATCAGTTGTGTGACCCCTTGTTAAGCCTAGGGAGATAATAATAATAATAATAATAATAATAATTATTATTATTATTATTATTATTATTATTATTATTCAGATTTGTGATTCAGTTGGGCCACACCAAGAAACAGTTGGGAGGGAGACATCCACCCATGATTTTTGTTTATAGGACCCACCGTGGTGTGTATGCACAATCTACTCCGACCATTAGTTGTGTCATCTACCGTTTGGTACATGCCAAAAATTAGGTTGTATTAATTTAGGTGGGCTACACCAAAGGAAATAGCTGGGAGAGGGACGTCCACCATTGATCTTTTACAAGGCCACTATGATATTTATGTGAAATCCACTCCAATGATCATGTGCCTCACTAAAAGTTATGCCTGGGGCCACCATTATTAGGCCCATCCAAGTTTTATGTCGACCACACAAATGGAAACAATTTGAAGGGTGGGCTTCCCCTGCATATTGTTTCCACTCGTGTGGTCCACCTGAATCATGGATATCGCTGATTTGTGGGCCTTTGGGCCTAACATGGGCTGAAGAATCTGATGGTCGGAGTGGATTTTACATGCACATCATGTTGGGGCCCACTTGATCCCATCCCACTTTACCCCCTGTAAGCTATTTGCCTGTGTGTGGATCTCTGTCTCTTTGTGTGGGGGTGTGAGTGTGTATGCGTTTTGCGCCGACGTCCGCAAAAGTGGATGCACCATGGCTCCAAAGTCTTCCTTTTCAGGTAGCCACCTATCTTGGACTGTATTTCTAGTCAAGGGCCGCTGCTGCCGCTGTATTTCTCCTTTCAGCCATGACTTTGGAGGTTTCATGGAGAGGGATGTGAATTTCCTAGAACACTTGTATGGAGAATAGCAACCGAAAGTTTTCTGGAGCCAAACTTGATATTTGTGTGAATTAAAAATCAATCAGAGACAAAGTCAACTGGGCCACACCAAGAAAATTAGTGGGGATAGGGATGTCCAGTACCATTAAAATCTCCTCTCTAGGTCCAGGTAGGCACTACAACAAAAATGACTTTTAACATCATGTAATGCCTTGTAAATGACTTTTCTCAGCGTTCACATGGAGAGTCTAGTGTGACTCACCTTATGAACAATTGATATATAAACACCATTGTCAAGTGAACCTAACCATATAAAATAGTTTCCTACGGCCTAGAGTGATGTTTGCTTCTCATCCAACTTGCTCATAAGGTCACACAGACATGAATGAAGGGAAACACACATCAATTTGATACAAAACTTCGGCGGCCCCAAGAAGTTTTTAATGGTAGGCATTCAATTCCCACTATTTCTTGTGATATTGTCCACCTGGGCTTAGCTGATGTAGAGAGGATTGCTGAAGAATATATGATGCAGATGGATCAAAATAAGAATGGAAGAAAGGGGCTGAAGACCAAGAAAAATGCCTAATCAAGAGTCCTGTCGACCGGCCAAATTAAGCTCGTCGGCTGACTGAACATTGGCTGGAATCCAGTTTAGTCCCTTGACTGTTTAGGATCATTGTTGGCCGACCTATTTTCGGTCATCGGCCAACTAAATTAACCCAACTAGGGTCCCAACTCCTTGGATTGTTTAGTCCCCTGTCAACTGATCGACCAGGCTGTCGGCAACTCCAGTTGACCGATGGCCCTAGCCGGCTGACCGATTGGTTCCGCAGTTTTGCACGAACTTTGCTGTTTTGTTTTCGTTTCTGATTCAAACTCTTTCTAATTTCAGTTTTGGAGTTTCTATTATGTTTATGAGTATATAAGTTCATTTTAATTCTTAGTTAGTCATTATTATTCATCTTTATTTAATAAAACTTCAGTTTCTTCTTCTCTTGTGGACTCGAGACTTTTTCCCTTGTGGATTTAATGAAGTTTTGGTTGAGGATTCCCACAAAGCTTTGTGGATTCGGAGTAGGCATCTTGTGAGAGAGATGGTGATCGATCTCACCCCGTCTACGCTGCGCAAGCTGGTATCAGAGTGAAAAAACCCTCAGAAAGATGGCTTTTAACGATGATCACGATAACAATCCCTTTGACGTTGCTCACGGGTTTCAACTTCTCATAGACAAGATCGAGGCGATGCAACAAGCGAATCAATTGTCCATGCAAGGGCTGCAGGCAACTCTCGACCTGATCGCAAGGTCGTTACCCCCACCTCAAGCACAAGGCAACACACCACCACCAGCGATCGTTGTGGGAGACAATCCTGGCTTCTGTCAAACACAACTGCTGGACAATCATAGGACTAACCTCGATGATTCAGATCTTAGCGATGAGGATCTCGAAGGCGTCATTGCACGACGAGCCGCATAAGGAGATGGAACGCACGAATCGTGCTGACAGAGACTTTCAGGCTAAAGGTGATCTTTCTACCTTTAATGGTTTATTAAGCATTGAAAATTTCCTTAATTGGTTGGTAGAAGTAAGGAGGTACTTTGATTATATGGGTATTTCAGAGGAGAAACAAGTCAAGCTTGTTGCGTACAAACTGAAATTCGGCGCCTCTGGGTAATGGAAACAATTATAGTTCACCTACACTTGTAAAAACAAGCTGTCAATTCAATCATGTCCCCGGATGAAGAGATTGTTGAAATCCAGATTTCTTCCCCGTGACTATGATCAGGTATTGTTCTAGTAATATCAGAATTGCATGTAGGGAAACCAGTCCATCATCGAATATTTAGTCGAGTTCAATCGTTTGACGACACGAAACGGTTTATTAGAGACATATTTGTAAAAGGACGTGAGATTTATCGGTGGCTTAAGGACTACGACTAAGACCGAGTTCAGTTACTTCTGGTTTGGATTGTGGTGGAAGTGGCCCAATTAGCCACTCGGGTGGAGACTCAGCTTGCTCGGGTTTCTACGCGCTCCTATCTAATAACTCGTGTCTCTACTCCGGGTTTCGTCCAAGATGCATCTCTGTCCAAGGGAAACGAGCTTGTTGGTGTGCGTGCTCAGCCCCAATGACCATGAACCGAGATTCAGGGAGTGGTCCATCTAGGCCTCAAAGCACTACACCTACTACAGTGGGATTGAGTCAAGCTCCCAACCCGTATACTCGACCGAGGCTGAATCAATATTGTTTCCATTGTGGCCAATCGGGCCACTTATCTAGCACATGCCCTCAGCACCCCACCGTTAATTTGGCCACTAATGAAGGGAGAGCGGAGGATGAATTAACGAAAGGAGAGCCTGAATATGATCGAGCAATCCGTCGAAGAGGACGCAGATGGTACAGAGTGATTAACTGAGGACTGAGGCGAGTCCTCAGTAGTGAGGCGTCTTTCTTACACGCCTAGACAAGAAGTGTACCTTTAGCGCCATAACATCTTCCAGACACTTTGCACTATAAATGGGAAGGTGTGCGACGTCATCATCGACAACGGGAGCAATGAGAATATAATGTCCAAAGTCATGGTTGACAAGCTTCAATTGCCGACAACTAAGCATCCAGCCCGTATTCCATTGGTTGGATTAAGAAGTTAGCGACACCAAGTAATTGATCAATGTTTGATTTCATTCTCAATTGGTAGAAGCTATAAGGATGATGTATTATGTGTTGTTGTGGACATGGAGGCATGTCACATGCTTCTCGGTCGACCATGGCAATTGGACTGAGATGCGACCCATCGTGGGTGCGACAGTACCTACATATTTGTCAAAGATGGGAGGAAGAAGATCTTAACTCCTATGGCACTGGAGAGTCGCCCCGAGACTTTCAAAGTGGAAGGGAGTTCTCTCCTTGCCATTAGAGAATTTGTTGAGGAATTCAAGGAATCGGGCAAGAAATACGTCATGGTGGTCAAGGGAAAAAATTGAGAACATCCCTGCAAAAGATCAACTACGAGAAGAAGATTTAAGAAGCCCAGCGAGTTTGGTTCTAACTGTAGTCCTTTCTTTCCAATACAAGCCAGTAATTCCAGATCAATCAAGGAGATACCCATATTCATAACGGTGGTGTGAGAGCGAAGGATCTACGATCAACAATGAAACCCTAATAAGGGTTTCACCACCTCGACAAGCTATAAAAGGAGCAATCGAAGAAGAAACAGTAATCTAACTTTATATAATTATCTTTCAATTTATCTTTCTTAGCATAACCTGGCCTAGCATAGTTTTACATAATTATTGCTTAGCGACTCCTGTTACAGTACCTTAGGAGTAGAAGTAATCTTTTTGAAACCTTAAGTTGTAAGACGGTGATCACCTAAGTTTTGATATTTTAGTTAATCACACCTTCCTTGATCGTTTGTTCTGATAGATGCATCTAGTATTTATCTTTCATTTTTCTTGTTTATTATTATTTAGTTATCTGATAACTTGTCAATTGTAATGAGCATCATTTTTACATATTAATGAAATCGACAACATTTTTTCTTCTTTAATCTGCTTATGTATGCTTATTCCTTTGAAAAATATTGAATTGAGAGTCTTGGTAAAAGAACAAGTCCTTAAGTTGTAGACTCATTCGGAAGGGCTAACCCTTGCCCTTTTACAAATCGTCTCAACGGAAGAGCAAACATTGGTGGTTGAGAGGACCTTAAATCTTTGGTTCCCAATCTCTGTTCAACTCAACGTAGGGGAACACTAGCGGTTCAATTAAACTTGGAGTCGAGTAAACTTTAACATGCCCTCGCATTTTTCCCATACATGAAAACTGAACATAGGCCCTTGATTACATGATTGGCCCAGTTTGATTGAATTGGCAGCAAGACTCTTTTGGTATGCCCAGTAGAACCAAGCAAAGTTTATATATTTCTCAATAGACTAAGATGCCTCTTAAATTGAAAAGATTAGTTTTGTGGTCGATGTCGTGGAAGAATAAGACATGGGCCGGTAAGAGCCCATAGTCGATGTAGAAGCAGCGTCATCTTCCCAACAAATTTCTAGTGACTTTGCTACATTCTTCAAAAAATTCATTTGATGTATGCAACATGTCACTAAGTTTTGTAGGTTACAGGTTGAGATAAGCAAGAAATCAACCTAGAGTCTCATTTTGCGAGATTTGATGCCATGGACTCCTTTACTTCATCTTGTTGGACATGAGGAAGGGCAACCTACTGAGCTTCTAACCAGAGCCAGTAAAATCGAATCGTAAGGTCGTCCTTTACTGCCTCACTTGTCAATAAGGAACAATTAAGACCGTCAATTGTACAACCAGTCAGACTACTACCTCGACCGAAAGAGTCATTACCCTTCTAGGAATCCATTCTCGGTAGGTCCAAGTAACTTGGGGGGATGGCAGAATCCCATCCCGCCTCCATTGCCCAACCATTGACATATGGTAACATGGGGGAGCTACTTAGAGTCTACCTCTAAGAGGCCCGATCAGTTTAGTGGAAACCAGACAACCAATTGCTAAAAGGAGCAACCCTAAGTAATGTCGGCCGCATATTAAAAGGGGGGAAGCACTTGAGAGTAACCTTCAATAGTGCATCCTTACCATAATGGCTACAAAGGGCTGAGCCACTCAGGAGAGCAACCTCCAATCGTGACTCCACCCTACTAAGGACAACCTAAGACAGAGGCGCTCAGGGGGCAACACCCAGCCACACCATACCCAATGGTAGTACTAAATACAGCCATAAACCCAAACGTGGAATGGCTGCAAAGAATGCCCAAACCAAAAAATCCTCCAAGCTTGTAACAACCACTCAGCCGGGACGATGTTATTAGAGTCATCTAGGAGTATAAGATACAATCGAAGGACCGACATATTGTTTGGTCAACCTTTACAAAATCTACAAAATCATACCCTAAGTGGATCAATCAAAATTTTGACTTCCCCAGAAGTTTCAGATTCCCAGAGTTCACCCTATTTTTAGGAGATAGTGAGACCTCTACTATAGAACACATCAGCCATTTCACCATGTAATGTGGTGAGGCGTTGCATAATGACTTCCTGAAGTTTAGCTTACTCAAGAATTCTCTAACAGGATCGACCTTTACTTAGTATATTAACCTACCGGCCGACTCGATCCAGACCTGGCCTGAGATGGAAGAGAAATTCTATATGCAATTCCATCGTACTGAGTCAGAAGTATCTATGGCCGACCTCTCCAGCCTAAAGCAATTGCAAGAAGAGTGATCAGCCGGATAATTTATTGCCTGATTTAAGGGCACAAGAAACTACTGTCCGGTGATCCAGCCCGAGGTTGAGTTCGCCAAGTTAGTCATAGAAGGCATAGACTTCAAGCTTCACAAGAAGTTTGAGGGTGTGTACTTTTGGAGACCTATTTAAATTATCAACCAAGGCTACTATGTACGAGAAAATCTTCCGAGAAGAGAAACAGTGGATAAGCACGTTCAAGGGCACGTTCTATCATGACTCGAATTACAAGCTAGCCATGGAAGATATAATACCTATACGACTGGGCGAGGGCAACGATGCTTCTTACAAGGCGGTCATCACCAAGATCATTGGAACACAGTCTCGTGAATGTCCAGTCCTAAAGGAAGTCGAGTATAAGGCCTCAACTATGTTAAGTACAAGAAAGGCATAACCGGATCCTCCACCCAGTATACTTTAGATATCTCAAAGGCTGAAGAGATATTTGACACGCTGCTTGAGCGTAACTTTGTCAAACTCACTGAACATCAAAGAATCCCTTCAACCAAAAAACTAAAAATGGGAATATACCCGTAAATGGCATGGAACTAAGAAATGCATTGTGTTCAGTAATTTAGTGCCGGAGAATATCAATAAAGGTCTCATTAGGCTCCCTGACAAGGAAGTAATGGGCATTAATCGGGACCCACTCCCATCAACAACCCTGATCAACACATTTACGGTCGGTATGGTAGGAGCTAATATCCGGAGAAACAATATTACCGCGGAAAGAGCCTTCTCAATCTAAGACTAGGAAGACTCAACCAATTGCAGAAACATCATTGACCACACATGTTGGGAGTGCACCCGCACAAAGAAGAAGGGAAAGCACACATCAACCTATGGGAGCCCAAGGTCCAAGGACCGGAGAGGCATTTTGACCGAGAGGCATTTTGGAATCCTATCCAAATGACCACGAGGCAACGGTAGAACACGAGAAATGACATGAGAAAATGGCTCCGATAGATGCATCAGGTATTATCGTTCATTTTTTCTCATTTATTATTATTTGGTCGCCTCACAACTTGTCGATTGTAATGAGCATCATTTCTATATATTGATAAAATTGGCAACTTTTTGATTTCTTTAATCTTCTTATGTAATATTTTTATTCCTTTGAGAAATATTCCTAAAGTTGTACACTGACATCTATTGTCACAAGGTAAAAGGAACTCATTATCCTTTCATAAATCGCTTCTGTGATTGAGGGGACTTTGGATCTAGTCTCCAATATGGCCAGCTCAATGCTGGAGAGGACCCATGGTTCAGTCAAACTTTGAGTCAAGTAGACTCTGGCACCCTGCGCATATTAACTACTTATGGAAATCAAACATAGGCCCTCAATCACATGAATGGCCAAGTTTGGTTGAATTGGCAGCAACAGATAAATCGTAGGCCATTTGATCAAAGGGCTAGAAACCTCTAATGTCGATTTTGTTTAGAAAAGCCCCATCCACAGCCAGGCCCACAAGATCAATGGCCTCGTTTGTACAGGCATGCATCTCGATGTAGTTCACTTTCTGATGCATAACGTTCTGAAGAACATGAGCCCAGTTCTCACGATGAAGGGGGTAGGCGTTCAATTTTCCTGGCGAGCTTTGGATTTACCTCAGTTTTGGCCCCATGCCCCAAAATGATATGGAAAAACAGATGAATGACATGGATAAAACACATACATCATGTTGGGCCACACAGTCGGGTCATGTTCTCCAGGCAATCCAGGTCCAAAATTAGGACAGATACGTAGCTGTATACACAAGCGTACATACTGATTTTGTTTGCATGTCCGTTCATGGGACCCAGCAGACAAAACGGTCAGAATCGCTCAAGATTGAACCCCATAATTCTACTAGAAACAATTAATAAGTTGGGCGAGTAGAGTGACAAAAGAACCAATGTTAGCCACACGATTTTGATAGACGTGATATGTGATTCCTTTGCTCGTACGTAATCCCTTATACCTCTCTACAGCACACTGGTGTACCTTCACTTCCTTCAAGACAGTTACTTGCCTCCTCTACCTCTATTATCGAAACGAGTTTTGAGTTCTAAGTACCAGGTTTAGGGTTTGTTAGGTTAGGAGAATAATAATAATAATAATAATAATAATAATAATAATTAAGTTTAGGACAAAAGAACTAAACTTTGCAAGTCCCAGTATCGGTCCTATAAACTACCGAACAGGCTCAACCTAGCCTGACGCAGACTCAGCTGAGTCTGAGTCAGTGCACTAACTCGTAACTTTTATACCGACTGCGCTGGGTTGACCCGGCTGAGTGCTGAATTGAGTTTTGACTCACTCAACCAAACTCAACGCTTCAGAATTTCGGCATCCAGTGTGGCAAAAAGGTCCGGTTGGTAGACTGCGGTTACCAAAGCTGGGTGTGGTAGTTGGAAACTAAAAATAAAAATAAAAATTTACTATATAATTATAAAAATTAATTAAATCAATACCGTCGTGCCTAACTGGGCCAACCTGTATCTATTTTTCTCTAGTGAAACAGTCGTTGTATAATACGCGTTTTCCCAGGTGTATATCTCTACTAGCCTACTAGACTTGGTACACAGAAGACAATTGACAGAGCCGACCTGTGACCGATTTATTAGTGTACCGTTACTATTAGTCCCCGTAACAAAACACCTCAAAGTAAAGTCGCCAAGTAAAATTCGATGTTTACGACGAACCGTCATAGTAAGGATCCCAACAGTTGCCTAGCCTAAACATAAGTCTGGCCTAGTCATAAGTCGATTTAGGCTAGGCTTAGTATTCACAAACTAGATTTAAGTTAGGTAATTTTAAAAAGCTTTAGGCTTAGGGATGGTAAACCAGTTTTGATCATGAATGCATATTTTTGATCATAATCGTTTTTGATCACGTCAAAATTCACAAAAAAAAAAAAAGGAAAAGGAAAATATGGGCCATATTAACTAGTAATGG